>OY829098.1:29500798-31900798 GCA_963691645.1 Pelosia muscerda
CTTGTCATCCTACGCAAGAGATTCAAAGACCTCACAGTTCTAACTTCCTGAAGTATTGATATATAAAAAAAATATCATAAACCACTTGCTTTAATAGTAGCCAAGAACATTCAATCTGGCATAACTTAGAAATTTCAATGACATACTAGATGTGTTGTCATAGAAACTATTTGCACTAGGAAGGTAATAATTTATACTTGGGTATAATTCGAGAATATGACGGAATCTTCAATTTAAAATACACCAATAAATCAATGGCCAATGAAACTGCCAAAATGTATGCTCAATACAAATTAAGAAGATTTTATTTATCAGTTAGCCCATTACATTTTTCTGTACACCATCTTTCAATGATGGGAGGCTTTGTTCTATTGCTTCCACGCCGCTGGCCAGACGGGTTGGTACAAGGTTGTATTTTAAGCATACGGGCAGAGCTATGGTCTGCGTATTTATATTTTTGTCGCCTCTTACTTACTTAGATCAAGTGGTGGTATTCTTTTTTCGTAACCACTAGATAATTAAAGATTAATTCACGAGAAATCATGGTAATTTGGGGAATCTGAGAAGAATGACTTGTCCTAATGTAATTTATGTATTTGTAAGAGTGCGCGTACTATTCCCAGAACTAGTTAACACTTAAAATATTAATTTACGTTTTTACCTGTCTGCAGACAGTTCAAGTTTTAAGGCATAACTAAAACTATTTTTAAGTTTGAAAAAATTCTGTGTAAAAAAAATTGAGTTACAGTTCTATGTCGAGAAATTCCGAAAATTTTTCAATCTGGGTATACGGGATGTCTAGAGGGTCTCCCCATTCTTGTAACCCGATTTAAATTTCGCGATTAACCCGAATGATTAAAATAGTTCTATATTTACGTGGACGACAACTTTGTCGACACAGCTAGGACAACAAAAAACTGTGTACTCATAGTCGATACTAAGTAAGGTGGTATTCCCCCGCTCCAGACAGCCCAGGTGTGCTGGCATCATAATACATACCCTCAATTATCCCATTCTATAGATGGCAGCCCACATATTCATAAGCAGCAATTATTACCGGTGTAAGCTTGTTAGTGAGTTAAGTTACTATTTTAACTGCAAATTGGTTTTTTACGGTCTCCTCAAAATAATTGTGTAAAGTTTTTAATTACACATTTATTTTTAGTGTAATGATTAGTATTCGATTATGATGTTTCATAGTGGAAACAAATGGAGATAATTACAATCATACAAACCCTATTTATTCATGGAAAGACTCAATTTAGGATCGAAGAACTTCACCACACTGTTCAACCGTATATCTTTCAAATGTTACAGCTTAGCTTGGCAGTCTAATATCTTTGAAGTAACTACATGATTTGCAATAGGCATAAAATGAAATAAAGTAGGTTATTACAGTTATTTCAGTAGTTTATTTACAAATTAAATTACTTTTTCTTAAGATTACTTTCTTTCTTTCACAATACTATTGAACAACGAAATTTAAAATGATCTGCCAAATGTAAGTCCGAAGTTTGGTTTCCAGCCACTGTTCATGAATGGAGTCTCGAACTTCTTGTAGCCGGCGCTGAAGTCCACCGAGGTAGTGGGGTTGCGGAACACGTTGAAGTTGCCCATCGCTGAGTAGTCCTTACGCTCTAGGAACGGAGTGTGCGCCATACCCAGGGAAGCACCGATCTTGTTCCTGAAGAAAATTAAAAAGGTGATAAATATCTGTATCTTTGTTACTGAAATACAGCTAACATTATAAAAATTTGTAGACACGTTTCAAATCTTATACTAACTTGAATGTATAGTCGACTCCTCCGCCAACAGTATTAAAGTTGGGCACGCCGGGGAAGTTGGTGGGCATGCTCCTGGAGACGAAGGCGTTGGCGCCCACTTTGTGGACGTCGTTGTTGAAGAGCGTCGCGTGGCCGGCGCCAGTCAACTTAGAGCCGAAGCCGGGAAGTGTCTCCTTCATCACTGACAGGCCGTGGCCATTGCTGTAAGACAACACACTTTATTAGATAGTCAATTGTAAACAATAGTACTCTATAGAATCATTATACGACCGATTGATCGTATAAAAATCTTAGACTGAACTCAGTTATTTACGTTTGTTTAAAAAAATACAAGTATGAATTATACAATATACTACTTACACATTATCTAACGCCAACCCGAAGCCTCTCGAGGCCGTGTTCATGTGGTTGTCTAGACCCACACTTCCGAGTGCGCTCAGACTGTTCCTGTCGTTACCAACAATAGGAACTTTGACCCCGAGTCCAGTAGTTCCGTCGCTGTTGAGTGTGAGACTGCCTTGTGCTTGACGACGTACTCTGGCACTCGCTAAGTGTCGCGGATGTTGATATTCATAGTCTTGCTCTAAATGCTCCGGGTACCCATATTCTTCATCGATGCCGTATGGAGTTTCTTCCCATGGCACGTGTCTTGCGCTTACAGTCACTAACATAACTATAGCTACTAAGAAATTTGAAGAGTTCATTGTGTTGAATTTTTAAACGTAAAGTAATACTTGTTCTTACGAAGTTCAGTTACGGTTTGATGTGATCTTCAATAAAATCTCTTATATATACGAATTGCTGCATCCAAAAGGATTCCCCCGCGATAACAGTAATGTGAATTACCTTTTGTCGCGCGTATGTTGAAGAGCAATAGGTTATCAAATATATAACGATGGCAGAAAATGTAACTGAATCGGTGTAAGTGATTTAAAAATACTTTAGAATTAGAAAATAGTTTCATATCAATACGATCGATCTTGTCTTTTTGCCTTGCCCTTTATCGTTTTCTATTTACAGCAATTATTATTAGTAGTTTGTTTCTTGGATTGAGTACCGTGAAATTATTGCTGTTAGGCCTCAATATACAAAACTCAACAACTTACGATATTCTTCTGTTCTGAAAATGAAAACTGAATAAGTGCAAATACCCATTTATTGATAAGAATTTTAACAAACATTATTTTCCAGTTATATTTGAAGCCGCTATCAAAAAATAAAAACATCTGCTGATGATTTATACTTAAACAGTATATTTATATTTGTTATTCTATTCGTAAAAGTTTTTGGCTCACCTAAAAAGTTTGATTTTTGCTACCCACAACAATTACTTACATTTTCGAAAGTCGATAATTTCTGTATGACATCAGGACTTAAGATTTTTAAAACGAATTATTATTATTGATAATTAATTTTCTTAATAAACAATAATATAACACGAATAGCAGGGTAATGTAATCTAGATGAAAGTTTCACACGTTTCCGTCACCAGCCGTGATCACAGTTTCGGTCAACTTGTTTGGTAGATTGATAGCGTTAATTCCCGTTGACAATATTGTATGTCATGGAACGCCAGCGTTTAAAACATTTGAATTGTAAATAAAAGTTTTCAAATATATAAATACAATGAAATAAACTTGTACATACATACCTGAATGTGTTACCTCTGTATCAAAGATATTGAATCGCAAATTGGTAAATAACCGAATTACATACTTTTTAATAATAAGGAAAACTGTACGTTCTAATACAGTGAGGCGTAAAAATTTTAGTTTGTGAAAAACTAGATAATGTTTTTTTTTAATTTCTGGTGTCTGATCTTTTTTCGCTCTAAATAAATGAGTCGGTATACGGCTTATTTTTGGCAATGGAAATGTAAATGTAAATGTCACAGTTATTTACACTTGTACATTACATTTAAATATTACATTTTATTTTTTTATACATAATTCAAAAACTTGAAATTTAAAAAGTCCCGGACATAAAAATAGTTGCGGCGGCGGCCATCTTAGGTCTTCCATTTTCTTCATTCATTGCACCAAACATAGCTAAGAACACTTTCGAGTAATTCACTCTTGAAACAAATAAAGTTACAACACACACATACGTGAAACTCATATACGTCGGGGTTTAAAAATACATTTATCAATCTTAAAATGTTACTGGTCACTGCAATATCTCTCTGTTCACCTTTTGATCCCTAACACACGTGATTGTAGGTTCTTTACATTTGCCGCCTATAGCGTAGGGGTCGGGGAATCCTTTTCGATGCACCATCTCTCATATATAAGTGAGATTATTTAATCTTCACATCATTCCACAATAGAATTCACTAAAAACAACTCGTCTCTTTTTCATAATAGTATAGACGTTTGACAAAAAATGTACGCAATCAAATTATTTTTGGCAACGGTTTTGTTGGTAGGTGCAAGCGCAAGGCACATTCAATGGGAAGATGTCCCATATGGATTCGATGAAAATTATATTTACCCAGAGCACTTAGACCAGGAGATCGGTCATCCAGGCTACGACGCAGCAAGTTCTAGAGTACGTCGTCAAGCACAAGGCAGTCTCACACTCAACAGCGATGGAACTACTGGACTCGGGGTCAAAGTTCCTATTGTTGGTAACGACAGGAACAGTCTGAGCGCACTCGGAAGTGTGGGGCTAGACAACCACATGAACACCGCATCGAGAGGCTTTGGGTTGGCGTTAGATAATGTGTAAGTAATATTTATAGGACCATCTTAGTATGTTCACTTCTATTACATGTCGTTCACATTAATGTAAATTGATGACATTGAATGTCTAATAACCTGTGTTGTTCTGCAGCAATGGCCACGGTCTGTCAGTGATGAAGGAGACACTTCCCGGCTTCGGCTCTAAGTTGACTGGCGCCGGCCACGCGACGCTCTTCAACAACGACGTCCACAAAGTGGGCGCCAACGCCTTCGTCTCCAGGAGCATGCCCACCAACTTCCCCGGCGTGCCCAACTTTAATACTGTTGGCGGAGGAGTCGACTATACATTCAAGTTAGTATAAGATTTGAAACGTGTCTACAAATTTTTATAATGTTAGCTGTATTTCAGTAACAAAGATACAGATATTTATCACCTTTTTAATTTTCTTCAGGAACAAGATCGGTGCTTCCCTGGGCATGGCGCACACTCCGTTCCTACAGCGTAAGGACTACTCAGCGATGGGCAACTTCAACGTGTTCCGCAACCCCACTACCTCTGTGGACTTCAGCGCCGGCTACAAGAAGTTCGAAACACCCTTCATGAACAGTGGCTGGAAACCAAACTTTGGGTTGTCTTTTGGCAGATCTTTTTAAAATGGTTTATAGGCATAGTTTAAGACGTAACCAGTTGCATTAAATACAATACTGTGATATTTTCAGTCAGGTTCATTTTAAATTAATAAAATAAAATGATGTTATTTTTAAAGTACCTACTATTTTTTTTTATACTTTATGCACATTGTACATAGGCGGACTTAATGCCATAGGCATTCTCTGCCAGTCTACCATAGGGTGGTGCAGAGCTAGTACTACTATTTTATTCTTGCCACGAATTTCACGGCGAATAGACCTAAATGTACGACCTAAGTTAGTGTTAAAATTTTCTTGTGGTCTCTTTTCTTGGACTCGTTCACTTCAACGACCTTCAGTCCAACGACAATGTGGGCTATAGTGGTAACTTTAGGTCCTGTGTCTGATCATCATATTATCATTATTATCCTTCATAGAAACGCATAGTATAACTTGCACCATAATTCTTTGAGCGAGACTGTAATTCATTAAATAACCTCATCGCTATCCTTCACACAAGACGTGCTGATCGCAGATTGATGTGCAGCAAAATATTTCAGAGTGCAAATTGAACCCAAGTTCTGATTAACAATTGAACGCTATGCCACTGAGCTGTTAGAATTATTTTTTTATATAAACTTTAAACAGTTCGCAACAGCCTTCTTAGTTTTCTTTTACTCTCAGCATTTTGCAAGAAATCAATACGAACATACATATAAAGGGATAACCATAGTCTATATATTAGAATATTTGGGATATTTGAGCTACTAAATTCAATGGCGACTGTCACAGACGTTCGTGACAGTTGGAAACGATGGGACCGGCTTGTGGTAACGTTTACAAAATTGCTCTCAGGCATCTCTTTATACATACGATGTATAAAATATTAAATAAGATATGTATATCAACGTTATACAGGGTCATGTCTGTTGCCACGTCCCCTATAGTTATAACACTGACCTTGGCAAATACATTTATTATTTATGTGATCTATGAGGGTTCCTTTGCACCTTGAACCCAGAATACATAATTGTGGCACGTAAAACGGACAGTCCTTATCTCGTATAATACGTTACTTCACCTAACCCGCAAGTCTCGGTACGTTTGCCACCTGTAAATTTCATGCAGATCGTTAGAAATTAAAAGTGATATTATTTCAATCTTACTTTACTTAGTATATTTGGAATGCTAGTGTTATATGGCTACAATGGGTCAAAAACAAAATGTATCTCTTACTAATCATTTGTCATACAATTGCCTTACAAGATACAATACACAAAATCGTCGAATAACGACGGTCCGAGTCGGAATCACAACATAAAAGTAAAGTATGATTAAAATAAATATTATTACTTATAAAATGCAGTCTGAACTCTTGAAATACCGTACTATGCCTAACATAAGCAATACACTCACAAAACTGTGGTACCCTTATAATAGTGGTTTGGTTTTAGTTATCGTTTTCAAACATCTCTTATACCCCTTTGTTCTCGGAATGTGACAGCTGTTGATGTAGGGAATCAATATAATGAAATATCTTGAAAACTGGTTAGTTTATAGACTATGTTATCCACTCCCATTTCGTAGGAGAGGAAAATTGTTTAAATGGTTTATGCAAGAAGAGAGCAATGCAGGATAGCTGAGATGAATTAACGACTTACAAAAAATTTACTGATAAAATGACTAACTTTGTCATTGTTTTACAATTCTATGCTAATAACGAAATTGGGAATTCAATATCCTTGCTTGTTAAGAAAGCAACAGTCTCACGTCAGGAGATGACTCAACCAACAGTGACTGAGTGTCAATTATAATTATATATTTCAATTTAAGTGAACCACATAACAGTATTATAGCTTTTATAGTGTTTAGAGAACTGAAAAAAAGGTTTGAAACTACTATGGGTAGTCAATTTCAACTATATGAATGAATAAAAAAATAACTTAAATTTAAAATATAAATATATATTTAATTCGAAATTATTTACAATAGCATGGAAATCCGAAATATCACAATACTGAAATAAATTAAAAAACGACAAAGTATTGAAAAATCAATACAGTTCAATAACTATTCTAAAAAGATCTGCCAAATGAAAGTCCGAAGTTTGGTTTCCAGCCACTGTTCATAAAGGGAGTCTCGAACTTCTTGTAGCCGGCGCTGAAGTCCACAGAGGTAGTGGGGTTGCGGAACACGTTGAAGTTGCCCATCGCTGAGTAGTCCTTACGCTCTAGGAACGGAGTGTGCGCCATGCCCAGGGAAGCACCGATCTTGTTTCTGAAGCAAATTAAAAAGTAAATAAATATCTGTATGCTGTGCTACTGAAATACACTTATTATAAAAAATATATAATAAAATATAAACGTTTCAAAGTTTACTAACTTGAATGTATAATCGACGCCTCCGCCAACAGTGTTGAAGTTGGGCACGCCGGGAAAGTTGGTGGGCATGCTCCTGGAGACGAAGGCGTTGGCGCCCACTTTGTGGACGTCGTTGTTGAAGAGCGTCGCGTGGCCGGCGCCGGTCAACTTAGACCCGAAGCCAGGGAGCGTCTCCTTCATCACTGATAGACCGTGGCCATTGCTGCAGAACAATTAACATGAATGTGAACAGCACATAACAGAAAAACATATAATAACAAAGTTAGAACCGAAAAATACTACTTACACATTGTCTAAAGCTAATCCAAAGCCTCTCGATGCCGTGTTCATGTGGTTGTCCAGACCCACACTTCCGAGTGCGCTCAGACTGTTCCTGTCGTTGCCAACAATAGGAACTTTGACACCGAGTCCAGTAGTTCCGTCGCTGTTGAGTGTGAGACTGCCTTGTGCTTGACGACGTACTCTAGCACTAGTTAAAGATCCTGGATGACGGTACTCGAATTCTTGTTCAAAATCTTCTGGATATGTGTATTCTTCATCAAACCTATGTGGAACTTCTTCCCGCGTCACATGTCTCGCACTTACACCCACAAACAAAACCATAGCCACGAAAAATTTTGTTGCGTACATTTTGTTTGGACTATTTAGTTGTTGACAAGTAGTGTTTGGTAAATCGAGTTATAGAATGATATGATGAGGAGACAAGCTACCTTATTTATAGTAGTAGCATCCAAAAAGGAATCCCCGTTCCCTTAGTAATAATATTATTATATACAGTACTTCTATCGAACGCTTGTTGAAGAGGTTATCTGAATTCTGAAGGTACAAATATAATTCTGATTGACTCTTGACATGTAATTAATTATGCACTTACTAGTAAATTTAATATAGTATTCTTCCTTTATGATAATTATTTGTTTTTGTGATCTTTTTTGTTAAAGACTATTCAGTAACCAAAAGTACCTACAGCCAGGATTTGAACTCAGGGCCTCTTAATCATGATGATGTCTCCTTAGCCACTAAATAATACAAAATTATATGAAAACTGATCATCCGTGAAATTATTATTAAAACGAAAAAACCACAGTTACTTATCTTCAAGGGACAGAACCTCGGTGTTTGTATACGATTTTAGAACAAGATTAATTTTTAGGTATCGTTTTCCTCATCTTACTTCATAATGATCTTTGTTCTTATCGGTTCTTCCCAATCATCGGTAATCCATGTGTGCACCCCAGTTGGGGAAGACCCTGTTACAGCGATTAGTTCTTTTTAATTATTCGATATTTTTTACTACACTGCTTCCATTTAATTTATATTATATATTGTATCTTTTGGCTATTGTGTTGGCAACATAAAAAATACTTCTTACTTTTTTGTTAATCTTTTATAAGCGTGTAATCCAACTAATTAATAATTCGGCATAAGATCGACGTTTTAAGGCAATTAAATTTGAAACACAAAACCGCTTTAATTTTTTCACAATTTAATCGTTAAAAGAATAAACTAAAATCGTGAATGAATACAAACAGAAACGAAACTATGAATACACTGTGTTCAAATTATAGTAAATTAATATATAGGTGGAGGAAATACACGAAATACAACGAAGTTTGAAACTGGATATTTTTGGCAGCATATTTGAACAGTAAAGTCACACAGTACGTACTATGACATTGGATTTTTATTTTTGAATCACAAAGGTAGCAAATTCTAAATGTCCAGTGTACAAACACACGTAGCATCGTACTCCCACCCTGAGTGTCATTCACTTGTTGACTCACTCACGTGCTTACTCAGTTTTTTAAATGAATGAAACCCTTTTGAAGCATGGTATACACTGTGTATTCGATGATTATGGGAATACGTTTCACTAGCGATATCAATATACCCGTACCTACACAAGTTGTTTTTGCGACGTTACGATCTCCAAAAAGCCTTAGTCTTAGCTTCGAAATCGTAATTCTAAAATGGAATTTTTCTTCTTTGAAATTTGCTTTGCTTTTGTGGCGATAACATAAATTCATTACATCAGCTAAACTTTTATCGAACTACTATTAAAACATAGAGTACAGGAAGTATACTAAATATAATTTGAAGTAAAGATGAATCGTCTATTATACAAATAATTATATCGATAGATTTGTAGCTTTTTGGGGTCAACTAAAATCAACTTCTTTGAATGTCTTGAAGGTTGATGATTGATCAGGTTGGCACCAGATAACTTGAAAATTATCTCAGAATGAGTTGAACATAGCTTATACTATTTTATTTGATTACTTAGCTAACTGTCTGCTTGAGGACCTACTGTCGTCACTATGCCTAAATATTTAAGATAGATGTCGAATAAAGTCATTCAAAAATGATCAGCTGTTACAATAGTAGCCTTTATTTTGTGTTTTAATAGTAGCTGTAGTGGTGTAAAACCACTACTAATATTTTTTATCTGCATGCTATAATTAAACGCATATAAATCGTTATCCAACGTAACACGTTTCGTAAATGCACATAGTTACGGATTAGTTCTCTCCTAGCATGTAATTGGGGTGTTGTTTCGTTACATTGTTTAATTAAACATTGTCAAGTTTGGTTGCGTTTCTGGTGTCATATTTGATAATTAAGTACAACCATTGTATTAGAATAATTTATTAGCATAGTTAAAATGCTCAAAAGCCAAGGTTCCATACCGGCATCGAGCTGTCAATTGGCATGACACTGGAACGAGATTCACGATTTACACTTCGAGCGAGAGGCATGGTTTTGTGCCGGCTCTTGAAGCATCACCAAGAATCAAGATGGCTAAGTGAATCACGGGAACTCTGAACGCGATGAATCGCGGAGTTTCCCGGCCATCATCCCTCATCGTGACGTGGTAGGCGCAGCGACGTACCCCGACGATTGCTGGCGTGCTGTCGCGCGCTTATTTCTGCGACGGCGTGGCTATCCTCGAGTCGACGTGTCCTCCGAAGGACTGGCACGTGGCTGTGTCAGTGCTGCACCTTTACGGCAAGGGTGCAGTGACGCCAAGGAGACACCTGGCCCATAACGCTCCTTACACTACGGTCCGGGAGCAGCCGCTGGTTGCAAAGCGACGGAGGCAGTGAAGACGGCGAGCGGCGCGCGATGCGTTGCTGGACAGGCATCAGATCACGATCGTTCGTGATACGAGGTATTTCACCACCAAGTTTCCTTATTACATGGCCATTCGTCCGCGTCGCGTGTGTTCGTTTGCCACCGAGGCTATATTTCGTGAGTGCTGTGCATCCCCGATGAGATGGACAATATATAGATTAACTAGACATAAGGTCCACCATTGTTAACAGTATTCGTTTAATAATATAAACTATATATACTTGTCAGTGATATCTTTCATTAACATTCCCGAGGTACCCATGGTCAGATTATACTTACAAACTTCTAAGAGGTCCTTGAACCAATGGTTCAGTGCTGACCTACCGAGAGTACTATCCGATAGCACTATTTTAAAACTTAGATTCATTGTAGCTTATTTGTAAACTTTTATATTCTTTCGACTCCAAGAGTACTTATACCCCTTTTATACGCCACAATCGGCTTCCCCTTTTTTATACGCTACAATTGGCGCCCGAATAATATATTTTTAATCTTAATTACTTTAAATTTAACCTTTGACTGACCATTGGTATATCTCGGTGAAATTTTTCTTTGTTATCAAGACTTTGTTTTGACAAAATCAAACAACTTAACTTTTGCTATAATTTACATAAAATGGTGTTCACTGTATCTGTACCTATATGAATATCTTAGTTTATCCATGTTAAACCATATATTTAACATATTTTATACTTTAAATACAGATATTTTGGATGGTTTCTGTTTACATAAGTTCATTGAACATACTTAACCTAACTTTTTTACTTGTCAATTGTTTAGTGAACATTCATAATATACCTATTTGCTGATAACATTTGTTAGAATAAACACAGTATTTGTTCTATAACTATTTACAACTTCGGTTTGAATCACACCAACAAATAACTTTAATATTTTGTTGTTAACTTATATTTATGACTTCTTATAGTCTTATTGTTACTCATTGTTTTGAGAAACATACAAACTTAACATTAGTAACTTGAATACACTAAATTGTTTTGATATTGGTGATGCTTATTTAATTTTTGTGTTTCTTCACTATTTGATGGGGTGATTCTGCAATAATTTGTTTTTATTTTTCTGTTTTTGTGCTACACATATAAACTTTTGTGTACATTTTTTTGTTCATCATGGCTGATGAACCAACTGTTTCAAAGCCTTTGGCTGTTGATGATCAGCATCGTAATGTCACTCTTAGGAAACAACACCAAGATGTGTACGGAACGCCACCAGAACTTGATGATGGTACTAGCTGTAAATCACCTTTAACTACTCGTTGTGATAAAGTCATGCAGGTCGTGCGCGATGAAAATTTACGATCTTGGAACATTAAATATTCCGGTGACTCAGATGTAGTCGACTTTTTCTTGCGTATTGATGATTACATGCGTAGTAGAGACTTATCGGAGACTAAAGTGGTTAAATGTTTCGCGGATTTGTTAAGCGGTAATGCCTTGGATTACTATCGGTTAATCCGAGACTCAGTCACTTCTTTTGCAGATTTAGAATTTAAATTTAAAACTTTTTTCTTATCTTGTGATGGTAACTTCATTTTAGAAAAGAAAATTAGGTCACACACACAGTCTGCCAGTCAACCAGCTAATCTGTACGTCCTGGAGATGTTGACTATGAATTCTAGGCTTGCTAATCCGTTACCTATGAATACACTTATGGACATTATTACACACAATATGTTGCCAGCTTATGCCCAGCTTTTTGCTTTAAATGACATAGATAATACAGATAAATTACTTGCATTAGCTAAACGATATGAAGCTTATACTAATATTTCAACACATATTAGTTCTAATGCGAAATCTAGTAAACAGCATAAATCTGTCACGGTGGTGAAAACAAAACAATCATCATCATCTGATAGGAAACCCACTTGTTTAAAATGTAAGAAAATCGGTCATTTATATAAACAATGTAGAACTATACGGGGTATTGTTTGTTTTAATTGCGGCAACAAGGGTGTATTGACTTCCACTTGTTCTAAGTGTGAACCAAACATCACAGCTAAATCATCTAAATCAGCTAAACAAAAAAAACTAGTTGGCTCAGGAGTGTCTAGGCATAAACTAGCATCTCAACACTTTGGTACTGTCACTCCTGATATTTCAACCTTAGACGGTGACAACAGAATTTTTTTGAATTTTTCTATTCACAACCACACTTATCGTGGGTTGTTGGACACTGGAGCTAATCTTTCCATTATAGGTAATAATTACCATCATAATTTGTTACACTTGGGTTTCAAATTAGTTAAAACTGATATGGGGGCTACTTGTGCTAACGGTTCTAGGGTTAAGGTAATAGGCAGCATGTCTATACCAGTTAGTTTTAGAAACCATATCTCTCATATATCATTTTTGGTTGTTCCTGATATTACTAATGACTTTATTTTGGGCATGGATTTTGTTCATGATTTTAAACTTTTAAATTTAAATTTTGCTAATATTCAGTCATCCTATGGGACCAATGAATCTCAACAGGATAATGTCTGTGCTATTATTCCCATGAGTGAACTCTCACCTTTAGAATCGCTTGAATTAAACAAAATCATTAATAAATTCAAATCTATTTCTACTGAAGAGAAAGGTTTAGGTAAAACTAATATCATTGAACATAGGATCATAACAACAGGTCCACCTATTAAACAAAGGTACTATCCTTTGTCACCAGCTAAGCTGAAAGCTTTAAATGAAGAAGTGGACAGAATGCTTGCGCTGGATGTGATTGAACCTTCTAAATCACCATGGTCCAATCCTGTTGTTATGACACCTAAGAAAGATGGTTCACTCAGATTTTGTCTAGATGCTAGAAAATTAAATGATGTCACAGTTAAAGATTCTTATCCATTGCCTTATATTAGTTCTATCTTAGACAATCTTAAAGGAGCTCGTTATTTGACTTCCATTGATTTATCAGCTGCCTATTGGCAGATAGCTCTTTCTGATTCTGACAACATTGATGGTTACGGTACATCATGTCAGAAGACAGCTTTTGTTGTTCCAAACCGAGGACTGTTCCAGTTCAAAAGAATGTCCTTCGGATTGTCCAACGCTGGTAGCGAAATGCAGCGTCTTATTGACTCTTTATTCCATCACAAATACGGTGAGAAGATCTTTGGTTATTGTGATGATTTGTTAGTCGCTACTCATTCGTTCTCTGAACATTTATCTATTCTAGAAGAAGTATTTGAAGCATTGAAAAATGCTGGTTTGACTATTAATTATGGCAAATGTGAATTTTGTAAGTCACAGTTGCATTATTTAGGTTATGTTGTAGGTTCACAAGGTTTACAAACTGATGAAAGAAAGCTACAGTGTGTAAGAGACTTTCCTACACCTGTTACAGCCCGTCAGCTTCGTGCATTTATTGGCTTATGCTCTTATTATCGTAGATTCGTCAAGAATTTTTCTACTATTGTCGCTCCTATGACAGCTTTAATAGGTAAAAAGAAGGGTAAAGAAGCGATCGTTTGGAGTGAGGAAGCTGAAAAGTCATTTTTAGCTCTTAAAGAAGCCCTCACCCAAGCCCCAGTGCTTGCTTGTCCTGATTTTTCCTTACCTTTTCAATTACATACTGATGCTTCGTCAGTAGGTATTGGGAGTGTACTAACACAGGAAATAGACGGAATAGAGCATCCTATTGCCTTTCATTCACGACTCCTGTCGAAGACAGAGCGTAACTACAGCACTACTGAACGTGAGCTGTTAGCGGTCGTTGATTCTGTAAATCATTTTCGTCCTTACATTGAAGGCAGTCACTTTATTTTAGTTACAGATCATATGTGTCTTAAATGGTTAAAAACTTTAAACAACCCTTCTGGTCGTTTGGCTCGTTGGGCTATGCAATTAGCATGTTTTGATTTTGAGATTCGACATAGAAAAGGTAGCTTGCATGTTGTACCAGACGTCCTGTCTCGAGTAGAACTAAATGCAGTTTCATTCTCGGGGGGTAGCACTTCTAATGATGATTGGTATAATAAATTATTTAAAAATGTAACTTCCAATCCTGGTTTTCACAAAAACTATTTAATTAAAGACAACATTTTGTTTAGATATTCCAAACCATCATCTAGACTACATGAGGACACTTCATGGAAAATTGTCATTCCTCATGAGTTAGTACAGGACTGTATCAAAGAAAATCATGAAAATAAAGCTATACATCCTGGTACATTTAAAACACTGGCCAATATTAAAGCTAATTATTTTTGGAAAAATATGTATGCCGACATTAAAAACTATGTAGCTAATTGTGATAAATGCAAGTCCCATAAGCATTCAAATAACATACCACATGGCTACATGACCAATCAGAAAAAGGTTGACCGTCCCATGCATACATTGTCCATTGATACAATAGGTCCCTTAGCAAAATCCTATTCTGGTCATGTGTATATTCTATCTATAGTAGATGTTTTTACAAAATTTTGTTGGCTCCACCCTCTTCGTACTGCTACCACTAAAACAGTTACATCTTTTATTGAATCTGAAATTTTACTTAAAGAAGGCACACCTTGTGTAATCATTTGTGACAACGCTACTATATTCCAAAGTATGGAATTCAAATCTTTTTGTACAAAACATTCCATACCTAAAATTTTTTATAATGCTTATTATGCTCCTCAATCCAATACAGTGGAGCGCTATAACCAAACCGTTCAAACCTGTCTCTCTCTTTTGGTTGAGGATGATCAGCGTAACTGGTCTAAATATATACCTCAAATACAGCTCTTCTTAAATACTTCTGTTAACATTGCTACTGGTTATACACCATACTTTTTGGCTAAAGGTCGAGAGATAGTCGCGGATGGTGCACTGCATACACTGCGTGGCAGCACACCTGATTCGTTAGACGATCTTCAACTCTCAAGTAGGCACTCTAAAGCTGAAGCCTTAAATGACCTTGCTGATATTTTCCAACGTGTGAGCACTGCTCTGACCAAGGCGTACAAACAGAACGCCCACAGGTATAATCTGCGCCGCCGAGAGCTCCGGTTAAGCGTAGGTGATATTGTGTGGAGGCGAAATTTTGTACAGTCAAACGCAGCCAAGTTCTTTTCGGCTAAGCTAGCACCGAGGTTTGTCAAATGTAAAGTTGTTGGCAAACCATCCGATGTGGTTTACCATTTAGAAGACCTCAGCACGGGGATTGTAGGGAAATATCATGTCAAGGACATAATTAAAACGCCAGGAGGTGTGTAACACTAGTGTGTGAGACTGTACATGTGTTGGTATGTTTGTATCTATTTTGCCTAAACAATGTTGACCTTTTTGTCAATGTCATTTTACTTTTGGTACCTGCATATGTATAGCTTCGCATCAGCAATGTGTTTTTGTTTGTCTGTCTTTAACTCTTTTCTCAGTAATTTAAATGAAGTTTCAAAGATAGAAATTTTTTCAGACATGAAAATTTTTAATTTTCATTTTTGACTTTTTGGTATTTGCTTGTGTAAATACACTAGTCACAGATCCTAGATCTGCTTTTTTGATCATTTTTAGATCAGTACTTTGGCCAAAACAATTGAAATTAAGTTTCAATTTCTTTGTGATATCACACTTACTTGTACTACTTGTATAAGATTGTATGTTATGGAAGTGCACTCCATACATTAGGACTTCTCAGGATTTACTTATCTTAGTTTTTTACCATTCTAGGTTTCAAAACAATGAATGATAAGTTCTTCTTGCTTGGAATTTTTAAGACTCAGTCTTAAAATTATTAATGTGATTCTTATCACTTAAATATAGTTATTTCTAACAATTTCTTTATAGATTTTGTACTCGGACTAATCATATGGTCTGACAACACTTGTTTGATAGCTTTTCAACCATTACAGGTTCGAAAACAATTCAATATAAGTTTGTTTTTCCCAGTACGGTTTCTTAGACTCAGTCTATAGAAACTTGTTTCCTTGTTCTTCATATCAGTCTCGCTCTGATATGATTGGCTCCTTCTGATACCAAGTAGTTCTGGACTTCGGATGGTCTGCTTGTGGTGTATCCCAACAGATTCCGGACCTGTTGTGGACTTTTACATATAAGTTTAGTTTTAGTATATTCCATACTTCACTCACTGGATTAGCTACCCAGTGTTGTTGTTGTTGTTGTTGTTGTTTAGTACTTAATTCTTAGATTAGGTAATTGCTTTAGTCAAGTTAAATTGTTAAGCTAATCTTTAACACTTTTCAACTTAGATTTTTTTTTTTATTATACCTTTGATCATGGCTAGGTAAGCTAAAAAAAAAAAACTTTTCATTGACTTTCAAAGTTTTTTTTCCGGTTACCCCGGCTGCTTCGGATAAGGGGTTATCCTCTTTACTCCGAAGGGGGGTATTGTAGTGGTGTAAAACCACTACTAATATTTTTTATCTGCATGCTATAATTAAACGCATATAAATCGTTATCCAACGTAACACGTTTCGTAAATGCACATAGTTACGGATTAGTTCTCTCCTAGCATGTAATTGGGGTGTTGTTTCGTTACATTGTTTAATTAAACATTGTCAAGTTTGGTTGCGTTTCTGGTGTCATATTTGATAATTAAGTACAACCATTGTATTAGAATAATTTATTAGCATAGTTAAAATGCTCAAAAGCCAAGGTTCCATACCGGCATCGAGCTGTCAATTGGCATGACACTGGAACGAGATTCACGATTTACACTTCGAGCGAGAGGCATGGTTTTGTGCCGGCTCTTGAAGCATCACCAAGAATCGAGATGGCTAAGTGAATCACGGGAACTCTGAACGCGATGAATCGCGGAGTTTCCCGGCCATCATCCCTCATCGTGACGTGGTAGGCGCAGCGACGTACCCCGACGATTGCTGGCGTGCTGTCGCGCGCTTATTTCTGCGACGGCGTGGCTATCCTCGAGTCGACGTGTCCTCCGAAGGACTGGCACGTGGCTGTGTCAGTGCTGCACCTTTACGGCAAGGGTGCAGTGACGCCAAGGAGACACCTGGCCCATAACGCTCCTTACACTACGGTCCGGGAGCAGCCGCTGGTTGCAAAGCGACGGAGGCAGTGAAGACGGCGAGCGGCGCGCGATGCGTTGCTGGACAGGCATCAGATCACGATCGTTCGTGATACGAGGTATTTCACCACCAAGTTTCCTTATTACATGGCCATTCGTCCGCGTCGCGTGTGTTCGTTTGCCACCGAGGCTATATTTCGTGAGTGCTGTGCATCCCCGATGAGATGGACAATATATAGATTAACTAGACATAAGGTCCACCATTGTTAACAGTATTCGTTTAATAATATAAACTATATATACTTGTCAGTGATATCTTTCATTAACATTCCCGAGGTACCCATGGTCAGATTATACTTACAAACTTCTAAGAGGTCCTTGAACCAATGGTTCAGTGCTGACCTACCGAGAGTACTATCCGATAGCACTATTTTAAAACTTAGATTCATTGTAGCTTATTTGTAAACTTTTATATTCTTTCGACTCCAAGAGTACTTATACCCCTTTTATACGCCACAATCGGCTTCCCCTTTTTTATACGCTACATAGCCTTTATTTTAAAAAGTATGTGACTCCGTGTTTTTGAATGTAGCCGGTACATTAGGTTCTAGTATCGGTTTCTGAGGTGTATTTTTGTAACCACTCGAAGTCAGGACTGAATAAACAGTTCAGTTCAAATGGTAGCTTACAAAATGTGAAAGTTTAATCCCCTCTGTCCAACCCTTTGAGGATGCAGTGATAATAGGTTAAATCTATATTACAAATGTCTAGAAATGTCATTAATAGAAATTAATATGCGAGTAATTACTTCATCCGTTGTGACCCGTGACTCGTCTGATAACCTTTGAATGAAGAAGGTACTTCACATGATAATTACATTGTAACCGGGAATTCTATTTCTGCAATAGCATCCGTATAAAAGCTGACCAACTTGAGAACAATAATCATTCAACACTCAAACTGTTTTGAAGCGCAATATAAGTTTTCAAAAACACAAAAATGTTTTTCGCAAAGCTTTTGTTAGCCACGGTTTTGTTAGTTGGAATCAATGCCAGGCACATTCAATGGGAGGATGAAGTAGTTGGAGTTGGTGAAGAGTTTGCTTATCCGGCGTATAACGAAGACGAAGACTTTGAATTCCAACATTCAGGTTATTTAGCAAGAACTAGAGCTCGTCGTCAAGCACAAGGCAGCCTCACACTCCACGGTGATGGAAGTGCTGGACTTGGTGCCAAGGTCCCACTTGTCGGTAACGATCAGCATTCCCTCAGTGCACTTGGAAGTGTGAATGTTAATGATCAGATGAACTTAGCATCAAAAGGCTTTGGATTAGCTTATGATAATGCGTAAGTAGAAGTTTACTGTCTTTAGGATTCTTCATCAACTAGTTATCATCGCTAGTGCGTCATCTAATGATATCATGTTTTCCAGCAACGGTCATGGAGTATCAGTGATGAAGGAATCGATACCCGGGTTTGGTTCTAAGCTGACAGGTGAAGGACACACTACACTATTCAACAATGGCATGCACAATATTGGTGCAAACGCCTTCATCTCCAAGAATATGCCTAATATTCCTAATGTACCGAATTTCAACACTGTTGGTGGAGGTCTTGATTACACTTACAAGTAAGTATGCTCTTATAATTTTTTTTTAATTCCTCTGAGGAAATCTATAGTTTTTTTGATTTGGTGACTATTGGTACTAACTCAAAACTTTACATAAAGTAATTAATTCAAAAATGCTGTCCATGAAAATTTTATTTCAATGTGAAGAGTGTTCGCACTATTAGTCTTTACTTCTAAAAGTGAATGTGCAGTAATATTTATGTAAGAATAAAGCTCCTTTCGTACTTTATTCAGTATTCTTACTCGTACTTTCAGAAGTCAAATAATTGTTTGTACTTTTTATTTCAGTAATAAAATCGGTGCATCCTTGGGCATGGCGCATACTCCGTTTTTGGAACGTAAGGATTTCTCGGCAATGGGAAACCTCAACGTATTCCGCAGCCCCACTAGTACTGTAGACTTCAGCGCCGGCTTCAAGAAGTTTGAATCTCCTTTCATGAACAGTGGCTGGAAACCTAACTTTGGATTGTCGTTCGGCAGATCTTTTTAGATTTATTAGTTAGTAATAAACTTGTGATGCAAATTATCGTCGAGAGTTTCCATGGTGTTATTTAAATGAGTATAATATTTCAGTATTGTGATTAGGTATACCATTTGCGGTTCTAATTGAAGTGATTTGAATAATATATTTACAAATTATATTGAAGTTGTGTTTTTTATTCAATAGGCTTGCGTTTGACCACTATTTCACATTTTGGTGAAGCACGCTTGCCTCGTGGTAACCTATTCACTTTAGTCTTGAAGTTATAGCTTGTCGGAAACACCGGTTCGGGCAGGGCATTCCACTCGTACAGCACAGAACGTAGCACTGAATCGCTTACTTTGTGGTGTAAGTGGAATGTCCAACATGTAGTGATCGTATAGATAGATACGTATAGTCGTTCGGAGGAATAAGTTATGCGACTTCACTGCAGTTGTAGATATTTTGTAAAATTCCCATTTTTAAAAATGTCTCATATCACATCACATTGGTTTTATTATTTCTCATACCGCTGTCGGAAATGTGAAACAGACTCTACCTTTTATTCAGCCGGAGTTATTTTTGTCATGGCATAATTTTAGTTGAATTTTCACTGGGCGATGGTTAATTTGGGCGAAAATTCATGAAGTATTTAGAGGTCCTCCGTAAAAACCATAATCCCCTATCAGCAATTCCGCAACATTTAAATTTACGCGTGCGTCGCCGCCGGCGAATGCTAGTCTTTATATAAACTTAGCGAGGTTTCTTCAAACAGTTTCCTCAATTTCCATTCGGCTGCCACTTCCCATTAATTCTTACTCGCAAAGTAATGGCGATGCTTTTTAAACGAGTCCATTACTGAAGTAAAGGTTTTCACTAATCTCATAGCCATATTTGCGTAGGGCCTTCAAGAAATTATTTCGAAAATTGAGAGATTTTTCATTTCAATAAGTACTTTTTATGTGAAATTCTAAATTTAGTTTTGGTGTACCCTTGAGGCATCTCCATGATCATTGGAGCCCAAGCTAACCTCGCTTGCAAGTCTGTACACCTTATATTTTCTTAGTATTGAGAGGTGAGATAGCATACAAGTCATACCAAAAAGTATAGGACGAGTAAGCGGGCCTTAGACCGAGAACTAAAAGCCCCGGATATAATTGGGGAACAACTCTAAATTGATTCCACATTCCGCTACATCTCTTGACACTAATGGTTACTGCTTTACACTTATTGGTTGCAATCAATGTGTTTCATGTCATACATCTGTCTTCAGTAAACAATCTATCTAATGAAAAAGGTGTTTACAAAAATTGAATTGATAGGATCTATTTTTTTCTGCGCATAATCTTTTGGACTAACTCTTAGTAGATTAAACAGTAGTATCACTTGAGCTAAGAGGGTGAGATCATTATAAAAAGTATCTATTAAAAACTGCTAAAATTAAAAACCTAGTGGTATGGGTAATGAACTGCTGAGACGAGGTCTTGGTTTCAATCCCAGGTTTTACCATGGCACACACTAATAACTTTTCGATGCATTTCGAAGTTATGTGTGTATTTATCGCAGATTTATAAGTGCCCGGTTAATGGCAATAGGCTCGCCACCTTTACGCCACGTTTACATTGTACATTGGAACCTAAACATAAACTGGGAAAATAGCACCTGCTAGCACCCACATTTTGCCAGTTTATGTTTGCCTACAGAGGTCTGCCTACTACTTCGGGGATATAGGCGTGACTTCATGTTATGTAAAGTTATGTAGAAAACTGAATTTAACTATTCCCGCTACGCCTCCAGTTAAATTAAATTACTTATCCGCTACGTAGGTATTCATTAGTAATACGTGCCCATAAAAGGTACCTACGTAATCAACATAGTATTGAATGTATAATATTAATCACGATAACATGACAATGAAACAGCTGTCATCACCAAAGTTATTTACACGTAGGTTGTATAACACCAGGGCCACCCCTATCGCCCAGTTGATCGTCTAAAAGGGTCATTTGAAGCGAAAGCGTTAGGCAATTTACGTTTCATTTCCAATTGTTTCCCTCAATAAAACTCACAGATGGATTTGTTTGAAACATTTGTTTAAAACTTTACCCATTTTAGAAGTTCAGTTGCTCCGTTGATGTTTTGTTATTATAATTAACTGCTGTTGAAAATGGAGGATTTATAAACTGCGTGCTGTTTGTGACTTGGATATTTTGGAGTTCTGTTCTCGAAACCGCAATAGTTAGACTACTGAAATGTTGATTCATATTTTATTTATACTGTTGATTGATGGCACTTGGTGGAACTTGTTGTTATACAGAATGCTCATAACTGCCCATGTAAACCTTTGAGAATGCCGAAAGGCGAAACCGGTCAGGTATAAAAATAAATACAGCGGAGAAGTACAAGTGTGTTATCAATATAAATCATGTATGACTCATAAATTTATAGTAACGATAACCTCTGTGGCGTATCGGCAGTGCACACAATCTGGGTTCGATTACCGCCTAGTTAAGCCGTCGGTTCCGTCTATCTCCGAACATCTTCTGGCAGTCGTTACGGGTAGTTGGACCTCTTAAAAGTTAACAATGGGTCTAACTGCAGTACTTCGTTATCGCCAATAGGTTGCAGAGGACAGATTCTATTCGCAACACATCAAATATCGAAGTTCAGTCGAGTCTCAGTTAGACTCTAAAAGCCACTCCCAGACTCCAAGGTAACAGCTTCCGTATATTCGTTAGTTGCCATAATTGCATAGGAATGAATGCGAATGTTCACAATGATGTTGGGTTATTTGTTACTCAATAACGCTCAATTGGCTGAATAAATTTGGGTCAAATTGAGTACAGGCTATCCCTGATATACTATAGTTTGCAAAATACATTGGCCATTTTTACTTGGAGGAACCATGTTGGAATACCCGAATGAGTTCAGAATTTCACGCGTGTGTGGTTCGTGGGCAAAACTTATCTGCAGGTAATAAAAAAAATTACGAAAAATATCTTTTGTGTTTGATTTTAGTTTTGTATATTTTTATTACAAAATTACACTCAATAAAATTTTGAAATGGCCATGTTTGTATTCGTAACTATTAAAACATTTGTCGGAATATTACCATGTTTTTCAGTTGTCGAATGATAAAACAAATATTGGATACAACAATAACACACAATAACATGGTGAATATGCCGGCGAGTGTTATATAATGGACATTACACACACACAGTCTACACTCACACCCACACGTTATCTGGCAATCACATTAATAGCTCTCCTAAGGACCATTTGAAGAGCGAAACCACAACACTGGACGCGGCGTCAGTTCGTGAGTTGACCACTCAAACCAATGCTCCATTCATCAACGAACCAAATGCCCACAACATTATTCAGCACAATTAATCAATCTATATACAGAGGCGTCAACCCGAATTGTTTCAAGCAAAATCTCTGGGACGATTTATCTCAAAGAAAAGTGCTAAAAATTTCACATTTCACGAACGATTTAGGGAATGTCACTTGAGATCAAAATAAATAGGCCTGTACTTTAGAACCTTAAAGCCCTTCGCCCGATTTCAATAGAGGACCGTTTTATGTACATGCCCTTATAGGATCGGTGCTGGAATGTATACTTGCAACCTTATGATCGCTGTAGCTGCTTAAATTTACATAGTCTAGGAGTTGGTTTCATCGATTAGCATTCCTTTGTTCTATAATAAATGCATAGGAAATGGAAAGCGAGGTAATAGGTATACTTTCTATCTTTCTATTATGTGTAGTGACGGAGAAAGAATATTACCACTCCATCTCTTCCGAAGGAAGTCACAAGAGGCGACAAACGGAAAAACACGTAGACGATGTCATTGCGAGAGAAGGAAAACTCGAAATAAAACTATACTGGCCAGCGCAGCTTGAAAACATCAGGCCGAAGTTTGCAAAGTTTATAAACATTTAAATTTATTTCTGTAACTGTTACACGTCACCTATAAAAAGCAGCTATCGATAAAGTTGAGGAAAGTTCCTAATTAAAGTTAATTAGGACTATTTTCAAACCGCCATATTATAGACTTTATACCACTGAGTACAAACTAAAGGAGTGGTTTATTTTCAAGTACAGTGGGCTCCAAAAGTTCTTGGACAATTTGAAAAAAAAATTGTATGAAGTGATGCCACTATATAATTACTAATCTTAGACGCAAAAGATCTACTTATTAATGTAAGTCAGTTTAGTACCTATACTGTTATCGTATAAAGAAACAAGTCATCGATCTAGTTTCTTTTTTTATTTCTATCTATGTTACCTATGCTGAGATTACTTAGGCTGTCAAAGGATTAAAGATCTTAAGGTGTACATGAGCTTTTGGAGCACTCTGTACATAGAAGAAACGATAGATAGCACAGTAGAAAGTAGGAATAGATAAAGAACTTTACACAAAAAATCGATAGACGTTATCTATTAGGCAGTGAATATAATAAAAATATCTTCCATTTTCAAATTCTTCAAACAGAAAACATTTAATAATTACAACAAAATTACTTCAGTCGTCTCTTGAGCTACTTTCTTATTCGGGATTATGTAACATTTTAGGGGGATCCTTATATCTGCGTAATAGGGGTCACATTCGTGGTGTAAATGTTTGGAAAATCGTGGACCTTTTTGGCTTTGTTGCGGATTTTTATCGTGACGTTAAAGGTTTTTTTATTTAGTGTGATATCGAATCGTCCAGTTTATATAGAGCTATCTCCTTCGAAACATCACGTGAAACTAGAATTTATTTCTTAGAAAAGGTGCAAGTAACGTGTTATAAGAAGTGTAAAGCTACAGTGGCGCTTTGTAGCGATATTTTTATACGACCTTTTAGTCAAAGAAAAAGGCTTAGATGTTTCCTTTTCTGATAATGTACAGAGATGGCGTTGATGGAGGGACGTGGGCATTAATTTGTTACAAAATGGAGTTTGACGCTATTGAAAGTTGGATATAAAAGCGGCCATCATTACAGACGGTTGGTTTTGATATGAAGACGATGTTTGTTTGAAATAAGCTATTATTAACTAACTGATATAACTAGATAACTTTTTCTTAAAAGTGCTGTCACTGCCATATACCGTACATAGCAGTGAATGCACTTTTAAGAAAATTTTCAGACGACTTAAGGTGAACTGTTCTTCAGGTACGTTCTGCAGTTCGGGACCCATGGGGGCGGCCTTACCTTATGATAAGAGGCAAGCTGCGCCCCCGGGCCCCGCCGTTGACTCAGTGTCTCCAGCCGGAGCTGCTCGGAGGAGTTGTTTGCTCTCTGTTCCCAGCGCGGGCAGTGGAACATATTCCACCGCTAATGACAACACCACCTCGGTCGCCTACGGCACCCAGAGTGGATGACGACGACGTGCCTGAGGTCAGTTGGGTAGAACTAGAGCTGGCGGTGCGTAGGCTTAAGGCCAAGAACACCGCCCCGGGACCCGACGGTATTCCAGGTCGAGCTTGGGTCTTAGCTCTAGGGGAAGACGCTCTCGAGCCCCGACTAAGAGGACTTCTCAGCGCATGCCTGGAGCGGGGCCAGTTTCCAAAAGTGTGGAAAACAGGGAAACTGGTCCTCATTCGAAAGGCGGGGCGCCCGGCAGAATCGCCGTCCGCCTACCGGCCCATAGTGCTGCTCGACGAGGTGTGCAAACTCTTTGAAAGAGTGATTGCAAAGCGCCTCGTCGAGCACCTCTCTGGGGTGGGGCCGGACCTAGCGGACAGCCAATATGGCTTTCGTCGGCAGCGCTCCACGGTGGATGCCATCATGCGCGTGAGGACTCTGGCGGAGGATGCGGTCGCTCGGGGCGAGGTGATGTTGGCGGTGTCCCTGGACATTGCCAATGCGTTTAACACCTTGCCCTGGAGTTGCATAAGGGAGGCACTCGTGTATCACGAAGTGCCTCTCTACCTTCGCCGCATAGTCGGGGCGTACTTGACAGAGAGAGCTGTCATCTACCCAACTGCGACCGGTCTCGGTCGGCGAGAAATGTCGTGCGGTGTTCCGCAGGGATCGGTCTTGGGGCCGCTCCTGTGGAACATCGGATACGACTGGGCGCTTCGCGGTGAGCTCGGTGACGGTGCCGCCGTCACGTGTTATGCAGATGACACGTTAGTGACGGCGAACGGTGCTACACATCGCGAAGCGGCCTTGAAGGCCACGACCGCGGTTGCCCAAGTCGTGGAACGGATCCGGCGGCTGGGTCTCGAGGTGGCTCTACATAAAACCGAGGCCATGTTCTTTTATGGGCCTCGGCGCGTGCCACCACAGGGATCCAGCCTTACAGTAGGAGACATCCCCATCGGCATCAAGCCCCAGATGAAGTATCTGGGGCTCGTGTTGGACGGCCGGTGGGACTTCGGGGAACACCTCCGAAGTTTGGCCCCCAAATTGAAGAGCACAGCTAATGCCCTGGCACGGCTGCTGCCCAACATGAGGGGGCCGGATGACTCCTGTAGGAGACTCTACGCGGGAATCGTACGGTCCATGGCCCTATATAGGTGCCCAGTATGGGCGGAGACCCTGAAGGCCAGACACGTGCAGAAACTGCACGCCCCGCAGCGCACGATGGCCATCAGGGTCATCAGGGGGTACCGTACGATATCCTTCGACGCAGCGAGTCTCCTCGCCGGATCGATACCATGGATCCTGGATGCGAGAGCCCTTTCGGTGCTATATCGGTATCGAAAGGAGGCGCGGGAGCGGGGACATGAACCCGAGCCTAGTGAGCTCCGGGCTGTCAAGTCCCAGCTCCACGGGGACATGGTAGCCGAGTGGGAACGACGACTTGGGCAATCACGCACAGGGCACGCTGTAGTAGCGGCGGTAAGACCCATCATGGGGGACTGGCTAGAGAGGCCACACGGTAGCCTCTCGTACCGGCTGACGCAGGTGATCACCGGGCACGGGTGCTTCGGGGATTACCTGCGTCGGATCCAGAAGGAGCCAACGTCCGAGTGCCATCACTGTGATGCGAGCGAGGACTCGGGGCTGCACACGCTGACCGAGTGCCCGGCGTGGGAGACGCCAAGGCGGGTCCTAGTGACAGCCCTAGGGGTGGGAGTTGTCTCGCTCGCCACCTTGCTCACGGTGATGGTACGTTGCGCGAGTGCTTGGGCAGCCGCCGCCTCCTTCTGCGAGCAAGTAATGCTCGAAAAGGAGGAGGCGGAGCGGGTCCGGAGAAGACTCCGGGCCCGCACTGCCCGCGATGAGCGGAGGCGACTCGGACGTCGGAGGTCGCAAAATGACCTCCGTCCCCCATGAGCGCGGGCCTGGGGGTGACAGGTGGAGCCGCCGGTCACCCTAGCAGAAGCAGGCCACGGCGATGGCGCAAATGCCACCCATACCCAGGGGCTACATGGGGACACCATGGTTCCCACATTAGGGGAAGAGGGTCATCTCAACAGAGATGTCCCCGGGTCTGCCGGGGTGCGAGAGATATGTCTTGTATAATCTCACCTCCGGCAATCAAGGACCCATGGACGGCGTGCGTTTTGGTCGGTTCGAGTCCGACATAACCACCTCCATCGGTTTCGGTGGAGGTGGTATCCGTGGGGATTTTGCGCACGATAAAAAAAAAAAAAAAAAAAGGTACGTTCTGCAGTTATCATACAAATTTTTGTTCGTTAAATTCTATATGGATCTTTGAACCCTTTTTCTAGTTTAACAGTCTGTTTTCACTTCAGGTCAGCACTGCCGCAGAGCCACAATATTTTTTACTGTTAAATCAAATTCAGATCGGAGAAAGTTAATGCTATGAAATAGGAAATGCTAACTGCTGACTTTTTAATATTATTTTCACAGCATTTGTAGGGATAATAATAAAATTGTACAACATTTTGATTGTTGTACATTGTAACTTAGCAATCAGTTGTCCACGTTTGATATATTAACTGTAGCATTTTATTTGTGGATATGCTTTAATAACAAAACCAATTGTAGTTGGGAATGAGAGAACTTGTATCGGTGACTGAAGAAGTAATTTATAAACTTGACATTCTTAGAGTTATGCACATTTAGGCGCAAGTTTTGATCTCAAAATATGCTCAAAATGCGCCCTATATACGCAGTACTCGTACTGTTTTGTCTTTTGAGTTTAGCACGGGGCACAGGAAGTTGAATAAAACATAACGTTAGAATGTATTCACAACATATTTAATCGAGTTTTGTATTTTATACGTTGCAACTCTAATGTTAGTTCTAACATATTGTTCAGACATTAGAAGACCCAATACTCTTGGCAATTTTCAAGTTTAATAAATGTATTGTGGCGGTCCATAAATTAATCGGCAAAGCCCTATGCTAAAGTTTAACATATTGAGCTCTATTGCCCTTTTGATAAGCCCCTAGTTTGGACTTGCCTAGGATCTGTGGGCGTACTTAAAAAATGGGTGCAAACATATTATGATACTCTAATAATAAAATATAGAAGAAACTTTGCGTCGTTCTGTGAAATTATCTATCTATCTATCAAAAGCTACTCAAAACTAGTTTAGCTATTCGTAATCAAAATACAGCAACATCAATGAGACAGATTCAAGTTAGTTGTATCTTTATATTGTAGACTAGCTGTTGCTAACGGCTCCACCCGCGTGGACTTAATGATCCCGTTCCCGCTGATTGAACTTCTGATCCCGTTCCCACTGCTCTCTAAACACCTTCCGCAGAGTTCAAGGAACAAATATGTATAAATGTAATGTTAGTCCTGGTAGCACCCGAAACTATCACATCGGAGTCCAGCGTTTGCTTTCCGGCTTTTTCACGCTTCACACGGTCTTACATCCATGATAGTAAGCCTGCATGTTATCCTCAGCTAACCAACTCAGCTCTTCTTGGATCTTTCCCTCCTACCGGAACCGGCATAGCCAGATCTTTTTACCCACGTAGCCAAGTGGCCTCTTCTGCATTTTGTCTGCAATGTCACGGACATGTAGGCTGCCCCGAAGGCAAGAATTTCTTTATTTAATAAAGTATACTTTATAGATTGTATCATAAAATCTATTTTCGATTGCACATAAATAGGTGGGTAGGTACCTATATAGCTGAGATACAAAAGAGAACACATCGTATGATATCACTTATGTTTTGTATTACTGCCACAAATGCTAGTAGCATTGAATCAAACCAACAAAAGATTTGCTCACATAACTGTATAGTGGAAAAATGGTTAGTGGGTACATAAATAAGAAAAGGTGTTTGCAGCTGAGTTTATTTGCGAAGCTATTGCTATGAGTATTTGCCCATTTATATTTGTGTGGCTTCATGTAGTATTGTGTCTTTTACATAAAAATTATATTTATCTAAGTGTGTAATAGTAGAAGCAAGCTTTTGACATGACCTGTCTTGGTCGACAAGTGTATCAGAATAAGTAGCATGGTGCAAAATGGTATAATTGAAAAGTTTTTTTTTGTCACAGTTATATTTTATTATAAAAATACGATACATTTTAAATGCATTACATAATACGCTATTAATACTAAATACAACTACATTCTACATTATTATGGCATGTAACGTTTATATAAAGTGTATAACACAATATTAATAATATTATAGTTATTACTAGGTACAAGTAAAGAAGAAATCCAGTCCTGACAAATCTGATTTAGTTACTGAGTAGTCTGTTAGTCTAGGAAATGACGGAAGTCCTTTAAAAATAAATTTTCTCAAAAAGTAAAGTTAAGGCACGGTAATACTATACCGTACTATATAGTGCTAATAGTATTACCGTGGTTGAGGTATCTGTTGTAAATGATGCTCGATTTAACTATTTTGGCCATTGCTGATTTCGGGAGCCTCGGGGGCATCGACCACTGAGGATTAAGCGATGTGTTCTGATTATTGTCAGAATTTCAGTCCTGTATGATCGTTATGGTTTAAAGGCGGATTAGGATTCCTCTTTACTTACAAGCAGTAGTTTGGTAAGAAGTATCTTACCAAAAGAATTTCCTTAGCGTGAGGCCGGCCATAGGTTTCCACGAATTTGAGGTAAACGGCGAGATGGATTTGGTCAAACCGGCGTTCAAATCTAAGGAAGTCGTTGGATTCCTGAAGAGATTCAATTTTCCAATCGCAGAGTAATCAGTTTGATGAAGGAACGGTGTGCGAGAGGCTCCCAGCGATGCGCCTATTTTGTTTCTGTAAGAACGGCAGGCGTAATGTAAGTTACCGCGTAGTAAAGTAAAGTTAAAAGTAGTAAAGTAAAATACCGCGGTAGCTTAGTGGTATGGGTAATGGACTGCTTAGACCAGGTCTCCGGTATGATCCCAAGTTTTACCATGGCACACACCAATGACTTTTCGATGCTTTTAGAAGTTATGTGTGTATTTAGGTTTATAAGTGCCTGGTTAATGGCAATAGACTCGCCATCTATTACATTGGGACCTAAACATAAACTGACAAAATGTGGTTGCTAGCACCTTTGCCTACCCCTTCGGGGATCTAGGCGTGAGTGAATAGGTAATGTAAGTGAAGGAAATACTATAGATTTTTATGGGTATTGTGAATCAGAAAATAGACTGTCTGATAATAAGCAGTCATTGTGTCCTTAGGACACTTCCTACTGGAAAAGATACCTTTATGACCTACCACCAAGTTGGCCTTATGCGGTAGAGAGTGTCCATTTGATAACCTAATAAAGACCGTAATCCATCTATGCCAATATCATTTTGATTCGTTCAAACTGATTGAAACAAAAATGAATGTGATTATTGCTGTATTAGTGAACCTTATATTTGCACGCTCTATGGAGCAGAATATGCTTTAACCACTAGATACAATCTCTCTAACCATATTGAAGCAAATAAACGATTGAATTGAAATGTTCTGACGAGATTGCGGAATTAATATCTATCACATACTAACTTTGGTATCTATAATATTAGAAAATAAATAAATAAAAAAATATTCCAGGACAATCTATACAAGGTGTTTTATCTATCTAGACCCATGGTAAACACAACTTTACTAGCTTGTGTCCTGGGTTCTAGAATGCAGAATACTTAGATACATTTTTATAAATATATCCATATTATACATAGAAACACTAAGTTCAAAAAATAAAATCTACTTACTTGTACATATAGTCAAGGCCTCCACCAAAAGTGTTGAAATTTGGAACCTGGGGCATACTGGGCATGGTCCTGGTTAAGAATGCATTGGCATTCAGATCGTGATTCTTGTTATGGACGAGATTCAGATTTCCTGCTCCTGTCAGCTGGTTGCCGAAATTAGGGATGTGAGTCCCAGTGAGAGACACACCATCGCCGCGTCTGCATGAAATAAAGCAGTAAATAAGTATTTGTATATAATCATCACACTAAAAGCAATAGTAATTGATTTTAATGGATTTACTAAGATCTTCGGGATCCAAATTAATTTCATCTGCAAGCCGGTATACCGGACTACATAGGCCTGTCCCTCAGGATTGGAGGGTCAAACAGCAGACACCTCCGTAATATTTAGTTACCTCGTTTGCTGATGGCTGCTCCTCATTGTATACTTTTGCAGCCATCATCGAAACATTTCGTCTCTCTAAGTTTGTATTGTTTTTTGTGCTTAATAAAGAGTTCTATTTATTTAATATCTAACACATAAAAGAGTTTAAAAATGAACCTCGCCTCCAAACGGTAAGTTTTGAATGTAACCAGGATTAAAACTAAAACTATGTTGATCAAGGACTTACACATTATCAAAAGCTATCCCCGCAGAAGCTGCTGAAAGGTGTCTATTTGCATCTAAGTTAATACTGCCAAGAGCACTAAGGGTATTTTTGTTGTTACCAGTCAATGGAATCTTAATATCAGCTCCTGAAGTGTGATCTGATTTAAAGAACACACTGCCAAGTTGGCGGCGAGCTCTGTGATGCTCCAAGTCTAAGAAATCTGGTTCATCATATTGGTCTCGTGCTTCATGGTAGTTATCAAACCCGTATCTCGTCTCTTCAGGCAAGCTAGCCGCTGAAGCGGTAGCAACAAGAATGGTTGAGAAGACTACGAAGTACATGTCTGCCTTTGTTCAGATGTCACTCTTAAATGCTGTTATTTTAATTCTTCGCTCTTATATATACGGAGAATACGTCTGAGATATCTCGAGTGTAGTTCCCCGACTACGTACTATATTAGGCCTTGTGTGATAAGGAGTGTGCCATTTATAATTATTACATAATGTAGGGACACATTGTATGTCTTAGCAACTAAGGCTGCACCGAAGTTAAGCTTTACCATTAGTCGAGAATATACACTTAGTCAAACACACGTCTCTGTATCATTTACCTATGCACCCACTGCCCTTCTGATTAAGGCCTAGAAACCGTACACATAACATGTTTAATCATATTTGTTGTGTTATGATTTAGGGCAAAAGTCAAGTCTTTAAGTTCCGCTTTACTGCTAATCAAGTGTGAAATCTGGTCTATTCTACAATTTAATGAAATAGAGATCAGTTCAACTCAGATATTATCATAAACTACTTTAGATACGCTGTTAGTACAATTATTGTGTATACAAATATTAATCGCGAATTATGTTGGTAAGCGCATAACTCGAAGACAGCCGACTAACTCGAGTAATTCTTATTTTTACTAGTTCCTTGAACTCTACTGAAGGTTTTTATGGAGCAGCGGGAACGGGATCATGATATACTAATAATAATGTGAGTGTTAAGGATTCTATTCTCGGAAGCACATATTCTTACCATAGGGTACCTATATAATGATCATGCTTATTTCTTTTCCGTGGTAGGCAGAGGTGAATTAAAACCCACATTTTGCCAACCAGGTTAAGTCTGGGTTGTGTATATCTGATTTCGTACAAGGCTACAAAGGCATAGCCCTTAATCTTCTTGTACGACAGCACTTGGTAAGATGGGATGGCACTAATTATACATTGCCGAGAACCACACGGGGACCATAGGGTAAATATTTTTAAAATAACCACTTAGGTGGCAGACAAGCACACGGCCCACCTGCTGGAAAACGGTCACCGTAGCCTATGGACGTTAGTAACACCAGGGGTGATACACTCGTGCTGCCTGTAGAAACCTTCTAATGCCCTTTTTGAAGAACGCCATATTGCAGTTGCTTGGGAAAACCACGGCAAGGAGTTCATTTCACAGCTTTCGCGTGCGCGGAATGAAGCTCCATTCTTACATCAATTTGATGCGGTGATCCCACCCACTTTCTCAATGTCTGTCCAATATATTTTTCTGTAATTATCTACCGCACGATCTATTCGGCCGGCTATACTCATTAATGGTATTACAGTTGTGCAATGAAATGTGCATCCTGAGAAAGAATTTCATCACCGGTTACCATTGAATGAACTAATTGCTTATTTGCCACCTCATAGTTATAATACTTTAAAGAAAACAATGAGTGTTATTGACTTTAAGCTGAAAATTTTATGTAATTTACATAATAAATCATTGTTTTGATTGCGGTTAGGAATATGTAGGTATTGGTTACAAGGAAAATCCTATTTTACATAATTATGTGTACATATGAACCTATTTAATATACAGTCAAAAAAAATACTAGGCTTCCAGGCCTCACTGATAAAAGATAAGTATGTGTGCATCATCGCACACACTATTATGTATAAAAAAGTATAAGTATGTTGTGTGCGTGTATAAATAAGCGTTACAAAATAGTAAAAAAATAGAAGCTTAACCCCCAAAAATCGACAGATAATAATTTATACATATTTGAAAAAATTTACTAATTAGGTTCTCCAACTTGATGTCATAGGCGGACCTGAAGCTCCGAGTTCACTTTAGCCTCGGATGCAATCAGGAAAACACGCGTATATGTTGATGATTTAATATGAAACAGCTTTTTATATCAAATTATACACCTGTCGACCGCTAGAGGGTGCCAAATTAGAATCAGTGACACGTCATACAGCATATAACCTGCGGACGTTCATTTGTCCAGTTCTAATAAGTAGTTGAGCAGCGATGAAGGAACAGATAAACATACATAATATAAAACGCCTATAATAATCACAACCCTTCGGTAGTAGGCTAGAAACTAGATTTATTTAACTTCAAAACTATATTTAGTAATATTTGATCATTTCTTTGAACCCCTAACATATACACAAATATTGAAAAAGTCGTTTTTCGTTGAGAGTTAATAGTTCGGCATATTGTTAAGTTTTATAATGCAATTGTATAATTTGCAATGCTATGAAGGAGTGGTCGAAGTTTTATTTTGTAGCAATAGTATAATAGCGTTTTTAAGAGGATATATTCACTAAAACCAGCGGGTTTGATGAGTTGATATAAAAATATATGTCTCTTTCTATTGGATTGCGGGCGGTGAACGGTTATATAACGTAAGATAAGTATAGTGTTAGATTTTAAACTGTTCTCAGTCGTAACTTTTTAATACCGTAATTTCAAAGCTTATTAGCCTGTGAAGCATGGGCAGCAGTATTTTTATTGTTTCAAAGGCTTTGGTAATAGCTACATGTTTTTATTCTATAGGAATAGTTAGGAAATATAGATAAATTCGAATCTTTGTACATACAAGTTTTGAATTATACGAAGCTAGGGAAGTGTATGAACGGTGTGCTGTCGAAAGGAAAAGTCGTGAGTACTTATATTGTTGTTTTTTTATATCTCTTAGGTGGCAGACAAGTACACAATACTAAATGTTAGGCATTGGTTACTGTAGCTTATGAACGTGTGAAACATTATGACGTTGACGATTATTGCAAATTACGAATATTTTAATTTCTATTTTTATTGACCCGTAGAGTTCAACTTTTTCAATATCAGTACCGACGGCAATGTTTTTGAGATAAATATGACGCCGTAAGCTGCAGATAAAACTTGTAAGAACTCCTAAGCGGTCAATATCATTGACCCGAAATTTTGTGTAGGTATGCATTAAAACGTTTATTAATATTCATAATTAATAATTTGATAACAGGGAGAGTACCGCACCGTTTGGTTAACAATATCTGAGGTCAATTAGGTCATATATTGCTCAGTAGGTAGTTATAGGGGAATCCTTTAATAATAGGATCAATGTGCGGTTGCGATAAGGAAAAATTGTTGGTTAACAAAACATTTTAATAATAAAAGTTTAACCACAACAAAGAAAAAATAATATGAGTTTTAACTTTGTCGACACCGGAGCGTTACCACTAATGTACGTCGCACATACCACTTCAGCCGTTACACCATACGTCCTAAACAAACAATATTAACAAACTTTATGTAAAACTTTAATTCTTTCGGCTAATTAATTTTGATTTTGTATTTCTTTTGCGCAATCAAACTCTCTATTCGTGTATAAAACCTTAAGCTTTTTGAACTCAATTCCAAAAAGGAGAAGGTTCTCAATTCGATTGGTATTTTTTTAATTTATGTACACTGATTACTCGCTGATTTATGCTTCGATTTACGTGATTCTTTTTCAGCTCGAAGCAAAATAGTGCCATTTCAAAGTGGAATTTCTCCTTGGGCCCCAAAGAAAAGGTTGTATCGGATTATAAATGCGCACCGTCTCGATAATGTCAAATCACACTTAGACTGCTTTCACACTAGCGTTTATCCAGCGTATGTTCCACCAGAGACGCACAGACAACGCGACGTATGCGTCGCGTTGTCGCGGCGTCTGTGTTGCGCGTACGTTCATCGAAAGTCTACGCTAGATAAATGCTAGTGTGAAGGTAGCCTTATATACTTAGAACAATTTTTGTATTATACTTTTGAACATGTCTTTATTGGAGTATCATTTTGCACAACAGCTTTAGGGAAGTTTCTTTGTTTAAAGTTCCCTAAACATTGTTAGCGCAGCTGAACTGTGATACACAGTAGGTAGGTAGTTGAAAAACGGCAGTGACTATTACAGGAGATAAAAGGTAACATTATTTTTAACAAGTTTAAACTTTATTCTTGTACAGGATCTTCAGCTAACAATTAATAAAAAAAAGAAAAAGCTCTACGCCAGAATAGTAGTAAGTGGAAATGAAATACAAAATGATCTCACTGTGCATAGGAGAGTAGTAAAAGCTGGAAGCGAACCCTGGACTCTGAGGTGAGAACACCAGATGCTTCACAGTCGTGTAAAAAAACAAACCTAATTATAGTATTTTGGGACCGATCCCTACACCACAAATTTGTCGTCAATAACTTTTTCTATCGTTAGAAGCCAATAACCAATCAGAATAAACTGTTATTGCGCCTATGATAGTCGGAGCAGGCCATGATGGCCGTTTTGACACGACTGGTTTCGTTCGTTTTCTCTTTTTTGGCGCTTGAAGTTTATTTTCTTATGTGCCAGTCTCGCCGTATTTCTCTTTAGTTATTCGTCTAACAGTTTATTTTCGTCTAACAGTGTATTAAGCGCACCAAAAAAGAGCACATGCGTGTCGCAATAATTAAAACCACAGCCATATTTTATACAACATAAATATAAATAATTTTTAAAACATTCCATCAAATTAAAACCAAAGTCAACGAGATGGAAGCTCACGGTGTGCCACGAACATCAAAAAACGTCAGCGCTGAAAATGTTGGGCTACATGAAAATACGGTTGTAGTGCAAATATTATTCCAACCGATACATTAAGCATACCGCCCGACTTAGTGCTGCGAAACGGAAAACACTGCGGCTTATTCTCTAAGTTATTCGATAATTATGGTGATATTTTTTTATTTTTTTTATTGTATTTTCTTTCAGTCTTCTTTCTTCTTCGTTGAGCATTTTTAGGTGAATAAAATCATGGAACTCTTGGGCTTGTTAACTTTTGTAATTATATGAGAATTTAGAATATCTAGAATTTGTCCACAGGCCTCTTTCGCAAAGTCAATGAAATCGCAAGAAAGGTGACGTTTTAGTCATGTGACCGCTATTTTGAGCGATTTTATTGATCAATCACTTTGCGATTGGAAATGGGTATAAGTTTAGCGCATTTTTTAGGTGGCAGACCATACTATGAATACGTCCTCAAATAGCAAAAAGTATTCCCCCTTGAAATGGACTAGTCCTAGGTTTAAGTTCCATCCTAGGACGTTGCTATGGGACCCCGAAGTTGACTTTGAAAAGTCTGGTAACCTTGTCTATCTAGTGAAATTCAATATCGACTCACTTTATCGTTTGTGTTTACTCTTATAATAATTTTTGCAATAGCATCTGTGCTCCAACGATAACATAAAAGCCTGCGGATAATCCTTCTCCGGCAAAATCTTACTGGTGCCCGATATGCCTTTTGTAAAGTATAAAACAATTCGCATTTTAACCTTTCCATTTATTTTAATTTTCATTGTAATAGTTGATATCCATGATGAGTCTTGAACCCACGATTAGTCTATTTCAAAAGTAGAACTCTGGCCAACTGCGTTACCTGAATACGTCCTGGATATTGAAAAAAAAACAGTCTATTTCTTCGACATTTCTTCGACAGAAACATCCGATATCCCAGTGGGACGAACCTCACATTCACAAGCTTGTGATTTGACTTAAAGCCGTTTTATTTCATACCGTTATGATACCGGAAACTGGATTTATAACAATTTTACATGTTATGATGAAGTCGCCGGCAAATTTTAGTATTTCATAAAGATGTAATTACATTTAAGGTCCCTTGTCAACGTCGAAGTGACGTCATAAAAGGAAGATGGCTGATGGTTGACACGTAAAAAATTACGACTATCATAGAGCCAAGCACGTCAAGGGAATTGTGATATTTTAGTTTTGTGAAATATTAAGAAGTTAGGCTGCATGACACGCAGATAAGTTTTTGTTGGGTTGATGTTGCCACTCTGTCATGTTGATATAACCAACACCCAGATCAATCTTGTACCCACAATGTCTACACCTATACTATTATACTATATATAAGTATAAACTGACCGTATCTGCACATTTCAGATTTAAAAAAAAATACTTTCATTACATGATATAAAGGATATTTTTTGTTTCGTGCAGAGACCCCTTGATCTTGGGTGGTTGTGTCGGATTCTAACTGACCGCACGGTAATCTTGAGCCAAAGTTGAGGTAGCAGTTGGCATATCCCTTCCACCCCAAACAGGGAGGAGGAAGATATTTTTTTTAATTCTCGTATGTTTGCCTCTTTGTTTGCCATAGAGGCAAAAACTATCGATCGGATATTGATGCAATTATTATTATATTCATATTTAAAAGTTATAAATTATTTAATTTTATTAATATAAATATAATATAGGTTATATCCGCAATTTATTTTTGTAGACCCGGGGATATGATTAAAAGTCGCGATAACTGACGTCTATGCGAGCAAAACCGCACGCGGAATTCTAGTAAATCAATAAAATTGAAGTGTATGTAACGTTAAAATATACTTGCAAATGAGTATAATATGTATCTACCTACTATAATGATAACTATTTAAAAAATGTCAATCAGTCTTTTTGTACCTTTGTTCCTGGTAATCTGTTATTCAATTAGACGTCCAACTTGTGATCGCGAGTTCGTAGTCGAGTCGAGTTTTACACATACAAAGAATTTCAAATGAAAATCGTCATCATTGAACGTCTTTCCAACCTTAAATATCGTGTGACATCACCAGTAGACTTGTTATAGAATACAATAGTTGGATCTCAGAATAGGGACCTTTGCCCATTTCATTCCCACTGCCATTAAACAGATTGAGGTTGGGACAATAAGAATCCATAACATTATGTCTCCGTAGGTACTAGCCGTGGGATTGGATTACTGAACGAACAATATTTTTAAATTAAGTATTAATGGTAGTACCGCCAGTTGAAAGGAAATCTGACCGAGTTAGGACACGATAGTATCTTCTGAGTACCGCCGCCTTACAGAATATCACGTTTATTAATAACCTTGTGTTGTATTATCGGTTGGGAATAGGCATCATTGTAACTACGAATATTTTGCTAATAATAATTGTTGATGTGAACTATAAACATCATTAAGTAATTTTTATAGGGCTAAAGTGTGCGAGTGACATTCATATCTATACACAAAACCTAGACTTGAGAAAGTAACAGAATATAAGACACGGTTCATTTATTTTTTATTAAGTAATTCATTTAAATTAGGAAAATGAAGGAGTGATTGTCTAAACGGGGATTGAATCCGCGACCAGTCTCTAACATGGAGAGTGCTTTAACTATTTGTCGTAGTTAAGTGTAGTCGTGATATATAAAATACCTTTATGCCGCAAAACGTTGCGGTACATTCATGTGGTATCCAGTGAGGTGTATAAAATCTCTCTAAAAATATAACTTTCTGTGTCCGCATTTATAACTCTCAGCATAGAAAATGAAATATAAAAAAATCGTAAAAACTTTGCCTAGGAGCATCAGTAGAGTGCTAGAGTACACTCGCGAACGCAAGTCTTAACTTTAACCGACGTCGGTACAATGGTGCACAGCGCTGGAAACTTAATTGAAGCGCCTTCCACAGGATCCGAGTTGAATTTTTTCGAGTGTTCCATTTCATTTCGGGATACCCTTATTATGGGAAATGGCAGGACTATATTTGCAACATAAATTATTTTACCATGAAGTATAATTACCTTATAGCCAATATAGTAACTACTATTATTCTAGGTATTCAATGCTGGCCAATTCATGCAAAATTCAAAATATGACAGATAGCAATCTGATAGACGAAAGAGGAGGTAACCATTGAGTTCATTTAACTTACGTAAATAGAGGAACGATCTCCTCATTATTGCGTTACCGAATTTTAAATGTCAGTAGCAGTGACTTATGTCTTTTAAGTATAGTAACAATGACGTCACTGATATATCTTGTTATATCAAAGTTGATAATGGTTTATAAAATTTCATACTCTGACAATTACTCACGACTACGTTGGTGCCTCTAAGGATAAATTTATGAGGTACTATTCTAAAGTTAATTTTAACTGTAGTTTGAACACCCAGATACGTTTACAAAAATCTTCCTGTGGAACACCTAGTAGGCGATATAAAGTCTAGACTAGATGCCCAAAGATAACATCAAATATAACGAAAGAATTTATGGAATAAAATCTAAACTCGTCAAAGCAAATGTAAAGTATGATTCAGATATCTTTCATCTCTTCGCACAGAGAGATCCACGCGTTTGATGTTGCAGGCATCCGGATTATATAATCCATTAGTCGACTTTTATTTCGTTCATGGAAAAGGAAAGGAGATTCAATTTTAATTAAGAGCACTCGTAGTAAATAAATTTAAATGCGAATTTTTATATCAACTTTTCCTCTCATTTACATGGATGGAGGCTTACACTAAGCCTGCTGTGACACAGGGAATTAATACCTTATTTTAATACAGTTGGTAGGATTTTCGGTTTAATATACCTATTTTATAGGCTTCCGATTTTTCGAAGTTTGTACTTTTTGCTTTCATAATAATCTGATTTAATAATAAGTCTTTCAAATATAAAATGAAAGCCTTCTTTCTAATCTACAGATGGTCAGATGGCATAGTCTCGTTCATCAGCAGGTGTATTGGCTTGAGAGAGCTGTCAGATAAAGTTGGCTTTGGTCCCGAAGATATTTTTTCTATTTCAGTGCCAAATAGGTACATTTCAATCAGATTTGGTTAACTACTCTGGCGTTATTGACTGACTAACATTCTACTACTACACTACTACGGCCAGGTCTTTATTTAAGACACAAAAATTGGACTGGACTGCGTGGAATCGGTGCGTGTGTGGAATCGTGGAATTGTGTCCATATTAGCACAAGTCATGACTCGATCGATGGTTTTATTAAAGCCCCTTTTTTACGCAACTAAATATGTCCAAATTATCGGACTGACAGGAAATATGGACTCGGTATTAGGTTTCATATTTACAATGTTAAACATTTAATAATTATTAGGACAGTCTCAACTTTTCACAATGAATGGTGACTGTTTCAAGGATATCGCGACTAAGTTTTTAACTTAATGAACGAGGATTTCAGAACAGGCACATCTAAAATGTATAGTTGGAACCATTAGATAGTTTTTTAGTTACCAGGTAGATTAATATATTGAAGAAAAATTTTATAAGGAGCTGTTTTGGGCGGGTAGCCTTTCAACATCAGGGTATCTACACACTTGTACAGGAAAAGCACCCAGCAAAATCGTACGAATAGTAGATGACAGTCTCCGTGGCGTGGCGGTAGTGCACGTGGCTGCTACGCACGAGGCGCGAGTTCAAGCCCCGCTCAGTGCAAAAAGTTGTATGCATGAATATGGCTGTTTTCACTGGTCTGGTCGTGCCTCGGCAGTCGCTACTGGTAGTTGGAGCCCTCAAAAGTCCAACTAACTATTCTAACTTCGATATCGCCATTGGTCATGGGACCATTGGATGTGGAGGTCAGCGGCAGTCGCTTCACGAAAAGTATCATAGTTAGTTATAATGACTTGCAGGTGAGATCTTGATGTGTAATACACCCCGCTTGAAGAGTCCTCATTGCGCATTAAAACAATTGAAAATGTAAATAGATTTCCTCATCATTAATCACGTATTAAATTGTGAGTGATAATTTAAAATGCACATCTGTATAATTTTTCAGCACACTGCGTATTTCCATTAATTAACAGAAATGCATACCAGAAGCAACTTTGCTTTGCAAAAAAAACGAATCGACTAACTAAACATGACCTTAGGGTATATTAGGTTAGGTTAGTTGAATTAACTATTCTGATAATAGTTTAATTCAGTAAAATAGTTTAGCAAATGTCACTAAACAGTATGATATTTAATTTGATTTAGTTAGTGTGAATAATTAGTATGTGAGTCAGTATATTTTTGGTATGATTTTGTAATATTTTAATAGAAAAAGGTTTTATCATGGCACACACCAATGACTTTTCGAAGTTATGTATGTATTTATTGCAGGTTTATCTATTATATAAAAATGAATCGCGAAATATGTTGGTAAGCGCATAACTCGAAGACGGGTGGACCAATTCGAGTAATTCTTTTTTCTATTTGTTCCTTGAACTCTATGGAAGGTTTTTATGAAGTAGCGGGAACGGGATCAGAACTCCACGCGGGTGGAGCCGCGGGCAACAGCTAGTAAGTAATAGTAATGGCGATAGAATCGCCACCTAAACACAAACTGGCGAAATGTGGGTGCTAGCACTTGCCTACCCCTTCGGGGATATAGACATTAGTTTATGTTATGTTAAAAATGGAAATATACAAAAACAGATTTAAATACATGTCAAATTGTGAAAGTCTTTTTAAAAAGATGCAATTCTAATTCAGTTTATAACTCCAGCAAGTTTATTACCGGCCAATATAACTTGAGCTCTGGGAAACAATAAAATTTTAATGCGTCGTGTCTGTCGTCTGGCGGATTATTTTACGCTCGAAGTGTTTTGAGCGGATCTGCTTGACTTCCACTTTTCTTTTTGATATTAAGCTTTTAAGTTTGTCGAGACGCTTATGAAGGGCCAACTTCTGAATGTGTTTGCGCTCACCTGGAAAATTAACCGGTACTAAAGTATTTAATAAATAACGAGAATTCAATTTAAATCGAAAGAAATCCAAGGTGAGACCTTTTTTACGAGCGGAAATGTTGTACTTAAACCCTCACCCTCCTATTAAAACCGCATACCTACCATCTCGGATCTTTAGATGTAAGAGTGTAAGGGGCCTATAAGGCATGTCTTCGTGACCTGCTGACCCAGGACCATTTTCTGTTTCAATTCCTCTGATGGTACAGAGATCCATAGGCCACGGTGACCATTTTACATCAAGTGGGTCGTGTGCTTGTCTCTCGCCTAAGTGGTGTATAAAAATGTTACCTCCTATGTTATCTCTGGCTTGTTTCTATTAGGGTGACAGAATCAAAATCAGAATAGGGTGACAGATGGCTTCACCTGTCCAGGATTGGAGCAAAAATGATGAAGATGAAAGTTTTAGGTAGCTTGTGGACGGAGGATACCGCTTACAAAAGCAGGTACTGGTTCAATCAGGATTTCGTCCTGAATTTTGGTTTTTTGACAAAAAAACTAGCCCGCAAAGAGAATTGAAGGGTTTCGAATGAAATGTGCTGCAGAGATAGATCTTCTGGAATAGTAAGCTGGTACGGAATTGGGAGTAAAACCGTGGGTAATAGCTAGTCAATAATATCGTCAGAAAGTTTAAAAATTACTTCTTTACATTCTAGAATTTGTCATTCTTATTTTATTTTTTAAAGCATAAGCATTTGAGAATTAAGTCTTGTACAATCGATTCAGTATAAGTAGTACATTTCCTATAGAGTTGTATACTGGTATACTTGTATCCTTGTATCCTTTGTCGACTATACACAAACAACCGTACCTAAAGTACATTCACATCCTAAATTCACAGTTAAGATACATGGTTGTACGCACGTGCTTTTAGTGCAGTGCTGGCGCTTTGAAACCATCCATTAGTCCATGTTGATATACGGGCACATACCTACGTATGTCTCTCTCGTGAGTATATACTGTTTGTTTTGTTGAAATCTGAATAGTTGTGTACTATAGAATCTTTATCTTAAATATTTAGTCTGTATTTGCGTGCCTTAGACTTATACGCTGTGATAGCTACTACAATGCGATGTAAGAAGTAGTTCTTCTTTCTTCTTAAAATGATTTCTGCAGCAGACTCGCCGCTGTTTGCCAGTCTCCAGTATTTAAGGTAAACGTAAGTATTTTTCCGTTAATCGACTTTAATGACAACCTTCGGATGAGATGGGGTGGTGATTTTCTTTCGCACGACATGGATGACGCCAGGATTTTGACTGATATATGCAAATTCACTATTTATACTGTTGAGTTTTGTTGTTAAAACTTGTTGGAACTTACTATATGTATGTACTGAATTAAGATGTTTGTGGTTGAACTCTTATTAGATTCAGTGTGAGTATATGCAGTCACAGTGAATAATTCTAATTTTACTCTATGTTGATCAAAACTTCTGAAGTGGTTTTGTAATATTATTTCTTTACAATACTACAACCTTTGCGTGTTTGTGTAACAAATGTCCATTCCTGCATGTACTATATATATAGAAAATATCAGAAAAATATAACAAAAGAGTATGAAACTAACTAGAATACTTCAAAGATAAACAAATCCAACCATAAAATATTGAGCTCGGCTCAGAAGCCTCGTAACTTTTTTTACGATAATTACAAAACAGACTTTCACACAAAAGATGACGTTTCTTCTAACGTTATCGCTCTTTTTTGTACGTAATCGGGTAAAAGATCACGGCTCATTTCCCTTGCCGCAATCGCTATAGCCCCATCTTCTGATATGCCGATCGACTACCAGCTTTCTCTGTTAGGACGGGAATACACTAGTGACTACGATACCTTTATGAAAAAGAAATGAATAACTGAACTTATTATTAAGGACAAATCTCGAAAAAAGCTCGGCCGTTTTCGATGATCTGGTTTTGTTGATAAATGGTGTCATTTACTTTACATGCCACGTAATTGACTTTCAAAACATATCCAAGTGACTTCCTACTCGAATTCGCAGAAATATTTATATTCTGGCATTTTTATGAAATGATTTGTTCAATACCAGAACCCCTTATCTTCTATCTATATCTTGAAGAACGTTTAAGGTACCTCAAAGATAGGCATGATAGAGTTTTTAGGTCATTCAAAAACTTGAAAATGAAGACCAGTGCATTCCACCAACAATGTCAGTAAATCACCAACTGTTACTACGTTTCACATGTGCAATGAGTGCCCTTGAATATTAGGCAATATTCCTAAATATATTTATTAATAGCCAGTACATATCAGAATACTGAGAAGGTACAACAATCTTAATTTTTGTTGTCAATAATTGTGCTTACACTTACATCATGTATATAAGTATAGTTATTCAAAATTTAAACAAGAAACACTATGTATGAATGAAGATATATCTTTCTTTTCATGTTACAAACCCTTTATTCATATTTGACATAATGATTTGATATAATTTAACGCGCTTGACAGCTAAACCAGCAGTCTCACACGTGTATTACTGAATTTCTCTCCATCCTACGGTTGCCTGGTAGAGATCGCACATAGCCATAAAGCCGCTCACTGTGCATTTAACTAGTAAAACTGTAATTCATTGTATTAATGTATTGTAACTGATGTTGGTGTACAGTATAATAAAGACTTATCTATCTATCTATCTATCGCAAATGATAGTCAGCTATGAACCACGATGGGTAGTATTTTAGAATGTGAGTTATATTTAGTTCATAATACCTCTACTTAAGTTTAGTTTTATAAAATAATCTGTGCATTTGAAATAAACTCTCAATAAACTCACGCCTCTATCCCCGAAGAGGTAGGCAGAAGTGCTAGCACCTAGATTTCGCCAGTTTATGTTTAGGTCCCAATGTAATAGGTGGCGAGCCTGCGATAAGTACACACATAACTTCGAAAAGTCATTGGTGTGTGCCATGGTAAAACTTGGGACCGAACCCAAAACCTCGTCTCAGTAGTCCATTACCCACTAGGCTACCGTGGTTTTATATGTATACTGTATACTGTATATTTGTATAATAATAATATAATCACTTCGAATTAAAAGCAATACTTGAGTACTGAATACTGAATCAACTATACTGGCCATTTATGAATAATAAAATCTGATACAATAATAATCTACGTATCGTGGATCAACGACCTATCATTATCGCAACCATGACGCGTGCCCATGCACGTGACGTCACCCGGATGCTGTCGACGTATCAACGGTTTTAGGGAGTAACGTACCGGAAGGGCACTGCTATGGATAAAGAAAATACATTTTCACGTGCATAATAGTATTAACATTTCTAAATTTATCAGAATCTCACATTATGGTGGAGAAAATTGTAGCTGGTTACATAGAACCAGGGTCAGTTGTGGTGCGAAGAAAATGCCTTATTGAGATTCGAGACACCGTTTTAGTCGCTTAGAGTCCGATATGGCTGTCCAGCCGGCCTGCGAGTGATAGTGATATCAGTACGATAAAAATATATGCTATGATTAAATAAACCTACATAATTCGTAGCATAAAACTCAATTAAAAAAAAGACAAATAGATAAGCATACAACCCGATTCTACAACTACCACTACCGTCTCTTCATCATCATCTTATTCCCACCCAGTTATAACAGAAGCTAGCGGCACATTTATGTATACATAAATAAGAATTCAGTGAGATACACATGTTTTTATATCGGATATAACTAACACACACATACAATAACAGATGTTCATGAGTATTAAATGGAGCGGGAAAAAGCGTCGGCAAAACTTATGTTATCTCAGTTCTCAGTAACACTTCTAGAGGCTATAATATCTTTAGAAGTGCTTAAGTACCTACTAGCACCGACTCGATCCGTCTTCGGTTGGGGGTTATAAACTCCCCGTGCGCGTAAGTGGATTTGTGCGATTCATGTTTTCATACTCGAATGAACTCCTAGCGTGGAGGTTTGGAGTTCGATGGACTGCGAAATGCGTTCAAAGATTTGTTGGGGGAAATTTCATTTTGACGGAATTATATTATTCGGTAACGTTGATGTATGAGGTTTTGTGCGTAATGTTATCAACGATGGGCTCGACAAATGGTGGGAATGAAGAGGCTTGCAGGATGCGTAATAATATTTAGTTTATTGACAGGTAATAAAAATGTCAATGATATAACTTTGAGTGATATTTTCCATTTGAGTGATATTTCTGATAGGAAATGAAGTAAAGTTATTGAGTTTGATAAGAGAATCAATAAATTGATGAGAACTCATATAGAGTTGAACTACGTATATTTCACGATAAAATATTAGAAATTCTAGGTCCCAGTATCTTTCCGTTAAGATCTTCGGGGTCCCATTCAACACACTTGTCGGCCAGTACGATACTAATGCAGGCTTTCAGACGCCAGTCGTTCCCGTGAACGTCAAGAAGAAGACAGACTGGTTACAAAGTGCAAATTTAACCAAACCTGTATATACTTATATATAGATTTCAAAGTTCTCCGCTGTAATGTTTCTAAGTCTCTCATGTACGCAAAATACGCTTTAGCTCTTATTTGCCTACCCACTACTTATGAAATTCCATCCACACATTATAAACTATGCCTATAAATTATTAAGTGTAGCCACCCCGAGAACGTCACGACTCACGAATCTAATTTGTCGGGTCCGTTCGTCCATTCGTCGGTCCCGGCATAAATCTAGAGCAAGACGGAAAACCGGGCTGTAATAAATCTCATCGCGGATGCGGAATATTCATGAGACCGCATACGTACATTTAACGGGTGGGGCACTTCACAGGGTGGACACGAATTGGCATGTTGTAACTGTAACACAACTATTGCTAACGCTCGCATCTCTAGTTTTCAAATTCCCATTCCGTATAGGAATCTGATCCCGGGGTGAAAGTATCCTATGTGTTATATTGGAAGCAAATTTCAGCTCTATTCTGCAATTGTTTTATAGTTATACATTACTGATAGATAACACACTTGTACTTCTCCACGATATCTGAAACATCGTGGAGAAGTATAAGTGTGTTACCAATAATGTTTCACAATAAGTTAGTGCCATCAATCAAGAATACAAATAATAATCGTTTGAAAGTGATTAAGTGAATAAAATCTTCACAAACTGACACATTTTATGAGATAGAACACAGGATCAGATTACAAAAACGTCAAGACTTCACTGTTATGCTCTCGAAGTTTGTGAGTGAAACAAAGTGATAAGCTTCTGCATTAATTTTGAATTTTAATTTTATGTAATAATTACTATTTTTGTAATATAAATGGTTTAATAATGGTTAAAACTATTGTAATCGGGATCCAGGACTAAAACAAGATTTTCGGGGTCAAACTAATCTCACCTTCAAGTCGGCCACCTCACCAGGTGAATGAGCTGAATGACGGATAAGGCTTTGGCTTTTACTCGCAGTAGGTCATAAAGCAATCTCTTCTTTAAAAGCGGTATAAACCAAACTAAAAAGAGGAGAAGAACTGAGTAGACCCCAGGTTCTAAGTTGAAAATCCAACCGAACTGAAATGTTCTATCCGACTCGACTTTGACTTCAATGGGAGAATGGGAGAATGATCAGACTTTAAGTCAGTCATTAAAACATTGCTGGGCATAGGTTTCTCCCTATATGGAAAGTTTTTGGTTTACTGTTTCCGCGCTGGATATACGGGTTAGTACATGGTTTTGTTTCAAATTATCCTTCTTTCACAGTGTTCATCCGTCTTTCTTCTTTTTCCGTAGGTCGTCTTTTACGACACGTTTCGAATAAGTTGATGATATTCTTTCTCACCTTCTTCACCACGCAGATCCCATTCGGTACAAATATTTGTATGCATGAATATCTCTATTTACTTTGGTCTGGGTGTTCTATATAAAATGTGCATGTATTAACAAGCAGTTCGGCTATTAGGAAGTATTTGTTTTTGCTTTTCTTTTGTTCGATTTTTGTCTGTTCATACCTTTTGCCCCCACGCTGTTTTACTTATTATATGTTTAGTATCACTATAGGATTTAGTGTGTGTAGAACAGGTTTTATTCATAACCGTTATACGTTTTTTATAACCATAACAATATTGATCGAAACTTTGACTAAAATTAATAACTATTAATATACTATTTATACTATAATACTAATAATAGTTTCCTTGGTAGAATAAGATCTGCACCAATAAGTATACTAGGAGGTGAACTTTAGCCAAGCTACTAAAGTATTTGAATTTAAGTTATAAGTAATATAAGTAATTTAAGTTTTAAAATTAGATTATGAAATAAAACAATAATGTATAATTTTGCCAATAATATTATTTTAATGCAAAAGTAATTCTGTAAGTTGTATACAGCATGTTTTAGTTCTGGTGTATTATTTAAAGACGAAAAGCACGTATCCATTTGATGGTTTTAGCAGACAAAACACCGCGTGTGGTTTTCACAAATAAAAAATAGTATTTAATGGCATAGAGGGCCAGTGACAACGGACACACTCTGTACAGAATTATAATGTAGCTGTTTGTTTGTGTAGATTTGTAGTTATATTGATATACGCGAATGAAAGGAAGAATTGATAAACAAATAGAAAATATATAAGTTTGTTAGTGCTTAAAAAGAATAAAATGAATGTATGCAGGTTATCAAACATTTGAGTCCCAGGCTCAGGGACAAATACGATTTAGATATACGATTAAACTATTAGGAAAATCACCATACTTCTCTTAGCTTATGAGCCATATTAGAATTACCTGTAGTACAGCATAAACGTCTAAACAAAGTCTGTTACAGAAGTGCCAGAACAATTTTGAAACTAAAATTCTATGAGATAAGCTCGAGTGTTAAGTTTAATACCTACAGTTAATAATAGTAAATGAATTAGATTTAGGCTGTCAGAGGATTATAGCTCTTAAGGCACTTCCGAAGCCCACTGTAGATAAGTACAGAAGTGCAATTCCAAATGTCCCTCGTAAACTATTTTGCACAAAATGGTGACCTAATTAGTTTAAATATGACGGGTTAACTTACAGAGAACGACTTTCAGCTAAGATCGATTTGCATCGCAAGGGAATTTGTAGCTAGTGGCGGTCAGAAAGAAGTTAGTACCTACCAAAATAGTCATAAAATATTGTGAATAATATTTCACCAACCTGTGTACAGCACATATCCGAATTGTGAACGAAATATTCTCATACGTAGTTGTGAAGTAATAACTTTATTGCGGCCTGTTCGCCGTCGAATAGTGCAGAAGGGCGCCTTTTGAAAATCTCTTTGTGATTTCTACGGCCATAAAATGTTTGGGTCTTGCTTGAATTAATGATGGGGCCGGATACGTCCCGCTCCTCATGAATACCTATAGTGGAACTAGTTTTATGTCGACGATGTTACATACCTACTGTTTTTTTTGTGTATTCAATTGTATCTCGTTAATAAAATAAAAAATAAGGTGAGGGAGGTTATGTTGGACTTGAACTAAAATGCACGCCGTCTTTGGTTTTTTAGTTGCCGGAGGTGAGATAGTAGCGAACATATCCGTCGCACCCCATCAGACCCGGAGCCCTCTCTTTCGAGATGACGAGTAGGGACCACGGTGTCCCTGTCTAAGCCCTGGGTATGGGGTGGGATAAATTGCGCCGCCGCCGTTTTGTCCACCAAAGCCTTGACCGTTAATCAACAGGAGTAACTTGCAAGGGACGTTGGTACTCCAAAGACATTTTAGTGGACCCATTGGCGGTTTCTGTTGTATTGCGGTAGTGAAAGCGACTATTACGCAGCGGTTTATTACGGGCGGATTCGATGCCCGCTCAGTGGAAATATTTATAAATGCATAAATATAATCTATTTGCAATGTTATGAATCTTTCTTTTTGTATAATGTTTATGTATTTATAGAAAAAAAGTATATTATACAACCTATAACACAAGCTAGTTAACATACCATGGTAAATTTATTCTTTTCTGGAATATTTAATCATTTATATACTAGGTCCAAATTTTCGAGAACCTAAAAAAAAGAAACATAATTGTGTATTCTTAATTGTTTCGGCAATCATCATTCTCAAAGAATTTTTGAGAATGCCACAAGGCGAAACCGGTTAGGTACAAAAATAGATACAGTGGAGAAGTATAAGTGTTATCAATAATGTATAACAATATCAAGTGCCATAAATCAACACAATAAATAAAACAAAAATGTGAATTTCACTTGTTACCTACGACTATTATATTTTGGAAGTAAATAAATACACGAGTACCTTTACTTTACTTTCGAGCTACCGTTCAATTAATGCTAAAACGTAGCTACGTAATGAAGTCAATATTTATAATTAAATTGAAACGATAGAGCATTATCAACCAAATTATAACGTTGTGTTATGTAAATGACGTTGTGATACCAATTCACTTTTCCCAAAATTGGGAAATCATTGCTATAAATAAACCAACGATAAAATTGACAGTTACCAATACTTTTGACTCTCGAACCTTATTACGATTGTTTTTACTTTTTAATATCATTATGTCGGATGATTTATGATTGATGATTTATACGGATTACATGCATAGGTTTTGTACAGGTCTACGTGCTGTCTATACGAGCCATACATATATAGATTATATGGTGTGTATGTAACATACTCACGTTTGTTTAGAAGTAGTTTGAAAATTAATAGTAATTCAAGAAACGAGTTCGCTCAGGAGTTCAGTAAGTAAAATAATCAACTTACCAGCACTAGAAAATTCATTAATTTAATTAAGAGTCCCTTGGGAAATTGCGAACAGTCTCTGAGGCGTGAATTAACGACTTGTTTAAAGTCTTATTCTAATGGCGGATGTTTTAGAGATTAGACGGATTAGGGGCAATCTTGTTTAGAAGATATACTTATTGTTATGACCGGACTTCAAGGCTCTACTAGACTCTAGTGGAACAAGGACAAATGACTTTGTATTTTAATATTAAGTGATCAAGCAAATATGCGTATTAGTGTTACTTCATCTGTTTGAGATTTGCTAGTTAAAATATTGTTTACGAACATAACGGTAGGTTAGTTTGTTTTTTCATGTAAATAGCGAGGGTAGCTTGGCTGTCGTATAATTAATATATGCGTAAACATTAGTCAGTCTAAGTACTTATACAGTCCAGGAAGTAGACTTACTTGCCTACTTCTGTGAGAATGTAATGCTCGAGGAGGGGGAGGAGAGGGTATAGAGCGCCCGCGATGAGTGGAAGCGACTCGAGCATCGAAGGTTGGAGAATAACCTCCGTCCTCCGCCTGTTACCCTATAAGAATCAGGTAGGGTCAGTGGCACAAAGCGCGTCTCTTGATACTCGGAGAATAGATGGGGATACCGAAGTCCCAACATCCGAAGGGAAAAAAGGTTATCTTGACTACCACAATTCTGCCTTTATTGCAATTGGTGGCACTAAAATTACAACGCGATTGTTGTGTTAAGTTTCGTATGTGTGCGAATGCCTGCACTACGTCTGTTTCGTGCAAATCGTATGTAAAATAATAGTGTCAAAATGAGGACTTTTCACCATTGTTCTACTTTTTGTTATACTAGTATAACAAGCAGGAAAAATATCATATCTGGTCTACTATGCGGTATGACAAACAGGAAGTTGATACCAAAGAATAAAATAGGAGCTTGAGGTAACGTAGTGGATAGTCTGATACTTGTTTGTCATGATCGATCTGCGATTGAGAAATTGAATTCGTTTATTGTACTTACACGTCAATAAAATCTTATATTCCTTTAATAGAGCAGTTTTCATACAAACATGAATAGACAGACCAATTTGTAACCCTGTCCTGCAATGTATTGGAACAGGGCCCTGGAGGCACCAGTAAAATAATGTTATTAGAAAATTACCTAGCTACGTCGGGTTTTTCAGTCCTTTGATCTGTTTGGGGAAAGAAAATACAGACAGGTTAGCTTATTAAGAGAAGGAAAATTTGCTTCTTACTGAACGATTGGTACGGCTGAATATTGCTTGCTCTAGAGCCCAGTGCTGAACGACGTTATTGTAACGAAAAAAAAGTATATTATGATTTTCTAACTCCCAAACTAAGCATTCCACTTTTATTAATTCCGCATAAAACGGAGAATACCAAAAATGATTTCAACACTTTCTTTCAGCAAGATTAAAAGAAACATTTTAATATGTTCGTTTAGTGAACGTAGGACACAATTTTCTGCTCTGGAAAGTCCTTAAAGTATAAGAGCAAATAAGCTGAGCATTTTAGGGGTCCTTGGGTTCATCAACAAAAAAAAAACAAATATCGTGAAATACAAGTTAGAAAAGTTAATTAGTGTTGTTCGAGTGAATGCCGTCCACGTTTGTTCTAATACTTTAAATATAATAAACACACATCGAATTAAAATTGTTTATAACAGATGATGTTATTTATTACTTACATTATCCGGCTAGTCTTTTGCCTGTGGAGACTAAATAAATAGTTGTTTCATAATTTGAAGGTACCTGGGGTCATACCACAATCCCTGAAATGTTACTTGTATAATTCTTATTTGAGATATTTTCAGCGTAACTAAAATGGATTTCCGCAACCTTTTAGCTGCTCCATATGGTAAGTAACAAATCATAGGCGTTGACATGAAAAAAATGTCCGAATACGGTCAGTTTTTACGAGTTCGCCGCCAAGTGTGATAGTCCACATGAGTGGTATATTAAGGCTGTCGAGATAACCAAAAGATATGACAGCTTATAAACAGCTATTTTTGGGTTACATATATATCGGTTAAGCAATTGAAGTAGGCATTACATAGCGGTATATAAAAATGAATTGCTGTTCGGTGACCGATGACCTCCGTAGCGTGGCGGTAGTGCACGCGACTGCTACACAGGAGGCGCGGGTTCGATTCTTGCTCAGTGCAAATATTTGTATGCATGAATATGAATATCTGCATTGGTCTGGGTGTTTCTATGTATAATATGTATGTATTTACAGAAAAAAATCTAAGTATGTTTATCCGCATTCTAGAACCCGTAACACAAGTTAAGCTATGCTTACCATGAGTCTAGGTGACATTGTGTAGATTGTCCTAGAATATTTATTTAGAATATTTATTCGTTAGTTTTGCCGCAACTCGACAACGGCTGGACCGATTTGGCACATTTTGGTCTTGAACTATTTATGGTAGGTATTCTAAGTCCAGAGAAAAGCTCAATACTTGGCAGCCGAATGGAATCAGAAGTTGACGCGGGCGGAGCAGCGAGCAATAGTTAATTCATTATAATTTCGCATCTACATAAGACATCTTCAGTGTATCTGCGGCTTGTAGAGGCGAAATACGTGTCGAGATTTGTTTTTCACACTTACACATATGGATTCTTATCTCCTCGGGTAAAAAGTCTTTTTATTTACTTTGAGGAATGCGGTTTGGCAATTCTTTCTCAAACAATTACCTATTATATTTTACTATTGCTATCGTTAGGATTGTTAAACCGTAAATAAGTGCCGGAACATCGGTGTCTTCACATCTTCACATATATTTTTGTAAATGAATGTATGTCAAGTTCAGCAAGAACTATAAGTGGCAATAAGTGGCATAGTATCAGAAATAGGGTAAAAAGCTCTAGCTCTAGGTCTTTAGTTGAACTAACGACTACGTACTTTATATTTGAAATAGCAAGGCTAGCTATTTTGTGACGATTTTATGAATCCTCAATCGCTACACGAGGTTCGAGGCATAACGTATACGGGACCCTTTTTCGAAGAATTCCGTTCAACCCTCCGCTAACTAGGTGCACAGTTTGTGTGTTTTACAGCTCAGTGGCGCCGGGGTGCGTCTGTTTTTTCAGCCGCTTAACTTCTATCATTACCATCCTGTACAAAGCGACCTATTCGTCTATTTATGGGAAAGAGGTTAGTGTATTTAATGATATAATTTAATATCGGTTGGTAAAATTTTTAAAACATAAAAAGATACTAGCTGGTACCCTGCTCCACGACAGAACAGATAATACAGACATGACAGAATAATAATGATTTTCTCCATGCACCACCCGCTTGAAAATCAGTTGACGTTCGCACAACCAGTCGTAATCGACCCAGTCATTAAAAGTAGCCTAATATGGTGCTATTTAGGGCTATGTTATATCCCTGTACGAAATTTCGTTCAACTATTTAAGCGTGTTGGAGTAACAGTCATCCAAACATATAACGTCCAAATATCCATGCACTTTCACATATGTTATAAGACCCGCGTGGGGACGGAGAAAGAATATCGCAACCTCATTACATACGTGAAAGACGGCAAACTTGGAATAGAACCTCGTACCTTCCATCAAATAAAAGGCTTCAATCATTGGGAGATGCCTATGTCCAGCAGTGTGCTGCGAATGGCTAATTGATTGTTAATATTATTAGTATAGTGTAGATAATATTACAGTTATTCTGAGTTCATAGAATGATGAGTAGGATATTAGTTGAACAGCTTATTTTCATATTATTCTCTACTACGGTGGTTTGGGTTGAACAACATAATCGCGTTCTTCATCTATTCTCGCGTTTAGAATCGAATTTTGGTTAGACCCGGAGGTTTTGCTGCGGCCTGCGGGGAGTATAATACCACAGTAAAGTCAGAACAGTGCCTATAGCTTCAAGACATACGTATATAAAGTTCTATATCAAAGGTGAATTAGTCAAGAGGGATCTTAGCTATGTTTAATGAAAATCGGTCCAAGTAGGCTTGGCTAATCGAATTAACATTTAATTTATTTTTAGACTACTACCAGCCGATAAGGCTAGACTGCGGGCTGTGTCGCAACCTGAAACTGGGGCGTGGTTACATGCTTTACCTTCGCCTCATCTGGGCACCCTGCTCGACGACGACTCTTTGCGTGTAGCAGTGATTTTTCGTTTGGGATGTAAGGTGTGCGAACCCCATGTATGCACCTGCGGTTCCATGGTGGAAGTGGATGGACATCATACATTGAGTTGTCGGCGTTGTACTGGAAGGTTTCCGTGACACCACGCCTGAATGATATCGTCCGCAGGGCCCTCGTATCGGTAAACGTCCCTTGCGTGATGGAGCTTCCGAGTCTGAGCAGGTCTAACGGCAAGAGGGCTGAAGTTTGGTGCTCTGGAAGATCGGCAAGTACCTAATTCGGGATGCAAGTTGCGTCATTACTGTAGCCATCAGCCACCTCAGTCGCACCCTTCACTCTCCGTCTGCCGCGGCGGAAGACCCGAGCTCGGAAAAAATCCATTAAATATGCTGATTTGAAGCCACTGTACCACTTTGTGCTAAAAGCGGCGGTTCCAATATCTTTTACCAAGTTTATGGTAAAAGATACAGGCTCATAGGGATAACAGATGACTCCCGTTCCGTGGTGTTCTTGGTGCAAAGGCTAGCCATCGCAATCCAGCGTGGAAACGCGGCGAGTGTGATGTGATGGGCGGGTTATTTGACTTAGGTTATTGACTAAATTGTTTGATTTATTGATTAAATTTATTTTTTATGTCGCCTATATTTTGTATCCATACTTCATATATATACTTCATCTAAATAACATACATAGTAATCATAAACACACCGGGATTGACGATTAACCGTGCTTTGTGAGACATGTAACTACGCAGACCAATACAAATAGAATTAGATATTCATGTATTTATACAAATATTGAAATTGAGCAGGAATCACCCCCTGCCTAGCAGTTGAGTTCACTACCCCCAAACCACAGAGGCATTCAGACCGTTTATTAAAATGGCTATATCAACAGTTTTGGGTTGTGCTTGACCTTTGACTGAAGACTAACATGATAATATAAATAAATTTAGACCATATTTGTTCTGATTTGAACGATCTATCGATTCAATGGATTGAAAGTTCACCTCTTTTGTGATTACCTCGTTACTTTAGATAGATAAATCTTCCTTTTACACCAAAGGAAAAAGTTAACAGTACCGGTTATACGTATAAAGACGCATGTACATTGAACGGCCTTATCGTCAACGGCGATCCTTTCTAAGGAACCTTAGGATGTATTTGACCATGTGTAAAAAAGTAAAATGCTTTTAATAACAATGTTTGAAAAAAATCCATTACACACGAGCTAATAAAACATACCAAAAGAGATTGCTACATGGAAAAGAATGAATATGGTTTGAAAATAAAATGTACACCGCAGTGAACTCATTAAAATGCACACGACATGAAGTCTCTTTTATGCAAGGTGTCCGTGAAATTCACAAGCTTTTATGCAACACTATTTTTGGTTTAAAACGCAAATGACTATATTACATTAACCTAACCATGATGTAGGTGTATGTTCCTGTTAAAAGTAAATATGAAGCTTATCATCACAGAACTATCAGGGTATGAACGAGTGTTTATAGAGATGTGCTTTGTCGTAGTTTAAAAGAATAATCATTGACTGAACACGACCACTGTTTCTGTTTGCTGCCTAGGGTGGGAGTAGAATATACGTTATTTTTTTATTTCCTAATTCTGATTCTGAATGTCATCAATACGGATCATACATCTATCTACTTGTATTTTGTATGTTATTTCTAATGGAGGTAGGACATTACGGTATCTCGCGTCCTAATGGAGCAGTCCGACTGGGACAGTACCTCCGCCCTACAGCTAATAATAATTGTGTTTCCGGCGGTGAGTAGGGTAGCCAGAGCTCACTGGAGAGGTTATCAGTGGGAAGACCGAGAAACCCTTCTTTGTCTTCTGCACTGACAGCACAGAGACTCTCTTAATCTTGTTTCCTCCTCCCTCCCCTTCCCCCTTCTTCTCTATCCATAGGTTAAGTAGGCCGCATGCTTCTCTGCCACTAAGTGGTATAAAAAATACTTTCCTACGACCATCTTTGCCAAATACATACATAGATAGATATATTTATCTCAAGGTACTGCACAGTACAATCAAATACTTTATTAAGACAGACAAGGCCAAGTAGACAGTAATACATCATACTCAAAAGTTCCTAGACACCTTAATATCTATAAATCCTTAGACAGTTATAGTTCATTTAACCAAAAGTAACATAGATAGCGTTAATAAAACAAAGCAGGTCGATGTCTTGTTTCTTTATAAGAAAATAAGTAAACTCTTCCAAGAAGTATCCTAAACTTAATTACATTAATAAGTGGATCTATTATTTAGTAGCTTCTAAGACTAGTAGTTTTGTAGTGGCATCACTTAATCTAATTTTAGTTACGAATTATCCGGGAACTTTAGAGACCCACAGTACCTAAAGGTTTCGGCAGGAAGTATTTATATAGCTACTTCCCTTATAAATACATCCAGCCCATCAAATTTTCATATATTAATCATTCATGAGCCCATTTCTCGGCACAAATTTATATGGGACCTTTTCGAAGGTATTCTGAATCGATTACAAAATAATTACGCAAATCAGTCCAGAGATCTAAGAGTAATACATATATTAAAAAAAATGGACTGAAATTCCGTTTCACCTGACTTTATAAGGATAATAATATGCTTTTGGCTTTTAGTGTATTTTGTTATTGTTCACATCAGTTTTATTCATCCATCTCTCCAGAGTATGAAATGAAATGAAAATTTATTTGCCTGAAACATGGTAAATACATTGAAGTGTGATGGTACAGGTTTAACATGTTTCGCCGGAATTATTGAACAATGTACCCGACATGCAAAATCTTACATGGTCCCTCCCAGACAATATAGTTGATATAGTATTAAGACAGGTGTACAATTACATAAGTACTAAAACCTTTTTTTTACTTTGTGCAGTCTGACTCTCCATCTTTTCCTTTGCTTGGCCAGTCTTTTATTAGTTTAAATTTGTGGTAATCTCCTCGTTATCCAGGGGCAATTGCTATACTGAGGAGGTTTACGATGGCCCTTGGTCAGCCGTGGCGTCAGCGATGTGCCAGAGGCTATATTAATCTTCGGCAACTGATGGCGATGGTTCTGAAATTTTGGTCGGTTCGAGTCCGAAATAACTATCCGCGCTTGCGTTCGCGGCGGGGGGTATTGTGGGGATTTTCGCATGAGCAAAAAAGGTGTACTTTCCAGGATCCCTTTACCCATTTCTTCTTATTTAGGTTTAGTTTATACGATCTTGGAAGCGACTGTTGTCTGTGTACCCTACCTCGAGGGAAAGCCTATGCTGTAGCAGGTGTGCTGACTTGCAGGTGAGACTGAATCGACTTAACAAGTCTTGGAAGGACCTCAAATATTCCTATATGATATTCGAAATTCATTTTTTTGACGAACATATTCAGGTAGGGTTACAGCTATACAACATTTATATCACTCTTTACCTATAGAAAGTTTCGTCAAGAGAAAAAGAGAAAGAAAGAGATTATGTTTCATTTTTTGGTTCTTACTACTAATCACTTTGTTAGTTATAAATATAAATAACACATTTTTACTAAAACTTTTAGGTATTTTGACACACTACTAAGCCTTAGTTGCACGATCTTACTTTGACCGTGACAAAGCTGGTTGACCGGTACGGTCAGGTATAAAACGTCATAGCCTTGGTTGTAACTATGACCAGCCATGCTCAAACGTCAAATTCTGTCAAAAACAGAGCTACAAAATCATGGAAAACAAAAATAAGTGGAAGCGGCATGTAGTCGGTACACGCGTGTCATTGGTTGGCGTATTTATGCTATGAAGGATAAATTCGATAATATGAACGTTTTTGATAAGAATACGTCTAAACTTTTTCGTAAATATTCAAGCTTTACAATTCAAAGTATGAAATGCCATAAATACTTTTTTCACTACGGCAGCTCAAACAAGTAAGTTTTACTGCATAACAACAGTGTGCAAAATACGATTTCGCCCACTGCGTGAGACAAAGTAACTTTTTAATATATATTTTTTATTTTTTCTATAAACAGTGCCAACCATAGATTTTAAAAAGAATTGTTCCGCGATGAACTTTCCAACTACATAATCTGTCCTTGGCCGTCCTTTAGAAAGTTCTTTAAAATATGAAGGTCCAATTTCGAAATTCTAAATTTGAAAGGTATTTGTAAAACGAATAACCATGTTTTTTATTTAAATTATTTAATATTTTAATGTATTATAACATAACATAAACTCACGCCTATATCCCGGAAAGGGTAGGCCAAAAAAACAATTATTTACTAGTAGAGCACGGTATTATTAACGGTTATGTGTGTGAGTTTTACGACATCGGTTCCGCTACTGCAGCTATCGCGTCGCACTTCTACTAGTTTTTCTGTTCTGTGTACTAACCATAGAGTTAACCAAACCATTACTATCAAACTGTTAAATTTGACGGTGACCGTTGTTTTTGACCATGACCATGACAGATAGTTCGTGCAACTAAGCCTTAGTAGCTCAAGTGCACAGCATTCTCCCTGTAAGAGACCGTCTTACATTCAAGTTATGTCTAGAAATTCACTTTTTCCAATAATAAATTGTTTCGAAGAAGCACTATTTAAAGGAATTTAGATTGGGCACTTTATTGAGCTGGTCGAAATCGGATACAAATGGGACATCCAATCACTTACCGAAAATGTCACCGAAGACGATTTAGAAGCTTTTAGCAAGGATCGTTGTTCGACGAGGGTGTATCGAATATCGCCAACAAAAATAGTTTAAAGATTCACAGCTTGTATGTATTAGTAAAAACGAACTGCGGATCTTGGTTTAAACATAAATTGGTACCTTTTCTAGCCAGTTCGCTTGAGACTATGGTCAGTGTAACCTGACTCAAACAATAGTCTATAAAGATAAAGATAAGATAAAGATAAATTTATTTGCTGAAAACATGTGTACAGATGATGTTACAAAGTATATTACACTGCATTACGAGTTTCAACATGTCCTGTCAATGTAGACGTGCAAAATAAGTATTCGTGAACTTCATGTATGTGCGCGAGGCATAATTATATTATATAATGTTTCTTTTTAGTTACATAATTTTTACTTAATAGGTTAGTTAACAATCATAGGTTACTCAATTCCCCAAAAGAATAAATTTACCAGTTATCAGTCAATAGAGAATAATTTATAATTAATAAAATTTAATGTCAGTAAGCAGATATTATATTTAGTCAAAGAGATATTATTACATCTATTCAAAGGTATGTAGATACGTACATATATACCTATGGGTGTTATGACAGAATGAATTGCTATTAAAGTTAGAGTATAAAATAAAAGTGCTATTTCTATCTAAGACAATATATATATAATATACATCACAATCAACTCAAGCGTTCACTACACACTTTGTGAACCGTCGTCTGACTCTCCAAACCCGGGAGGATAGCTCCAGTTGAGGGGACGTAATAAGCCTTCTCGAAGAGCGAAATCTAAGTAATGCCGTAAAACAAAATACTACACAACGATGGCAACTCAAAAATGTCGTCGATTTGCCAGAAGAAGAAGTTATACGCCGAACTAATGACGGTGTGGCCTCATACTCCTTACCATTTGTTCAACAATAGCAAATGTTAGTTAGAGTTCACAAGCAATAGTCGCCATGAGCAAAAATAATCATTAAAAAATATCAAATCATGTTCACGATCGTGAGTGTTAGTTAAACAATCAAAACCGAGGATTCAAATTAAATGTTCTATTCCTGTCTCAGCTAACTGTAGAAATTCTGCGAAGTGACGTGTTTATACAAGAGCCTGCAGACGTCAAATCAAATCCACAGCTCAAACTTGATTATTGTGAGTCGCGATTTGCTGAGTTTGTGTATCTACGTGACGGCGGACGACTTCATTTAGTGAACGGGGTGAGTGCCAACACAACAGACTTGAGACATTTTGCAGTTTATTATTTTATTTTATTATTTATTATATTATTTTTTCTATGTTGAAAATTCTCCATCAAATTATATATTTAGACAGCTAATAACCAAATAGTAAGCTGTTATTATAGCTTATGTATGCTTGAAACACTAATGTTTCGTATAACATATTTATAAACTTTTGTTATATATTAATCAGTCAATTATATATTGCTTTCATCTGTTGGAAAGGCTAATGTTTACACGCTGGTAACGGTTTTTAGTACTGTTTTTATTCTCTGGTAAAGAATCTTTCTTTTCCTTTTTTTAATATTTATTTTAATTGGGGGTTTTTATCCATAAAGGATATGTCAACCCCATTGTACCTTTCAATAATATACAGCGTGAGAACACATTAGATGTATGAATTCACTGCTGAACTACCAGTGCCAAACGACATAACTTCATAGCCTCCTCAGATTTAGGCCTTGCTAAGATCGTTTGAATGAGACCTATATTCAGTAGTGAATCGTCGACGTATTTATTCGTTTGGCCTTCTTTACGACACCGACGAGATTAGGCTGTGATATTCCTTCTCCGTCACCACACAGATATTAACATGGAAATAATAACCATAATGTAATAAATGAATACTTTATTTGAGCCTAAGTCGCTGATGCAAGCAGATCACAATATAGTTGCTTCTCATTAATACCCTAGAGGATAAAGAACGCAGAAATATCAACTCAATCCACCAATTTTCGTAGTTTCGCGATACAGCGTGGAAGAGTTTACGAACTTTCAAAGTGGGTTCCGCTTATTGATTTACCGGATCGAAGCACCCTAAAGAGGTTTGTCGAGGACTTACAAGATAGATTGAAGGGAAACTTTCAGCTCTCACAACAAAAACTTGGCCCAATACAATTAAATGTTGGCGAAAAAATTTGGCTGTGGCCACAGGGAGGCTTTTAATAAGGCAAATCTGGTTTATTGTTACCTCTTTCGGAAGTAGAAGGGCAAATAGATCGATCAGACTTAGAAGGTACGTCGAGAACCAGTTAAGTTGTTGCTTGAGATGGTTCTGTTGGTATAACCCAAGCTATATAAAACTCCTAGTATTCCAAGACCGCGAGTCCAGGGGCCCAACCAACACTTCTTAAAAGTAATATTATTTTTAATCTTACTTTCCTTTCGTAGTGTGATTCAGACTCGCACCGTTGTCGTCCATCGATGTTTGTATATTTTATCTTGTGAGACAATAAGTGGAAACTCTGACAAATTAGACAAATAAATGTATCCAGTACAATAAGAGATACTGTTTGACCCATTTTAACCATGTAACATAGGTATTCTATGTATTCTGACAAACACTGATGATTCTAATCTCACCATGGAAGTAAGGTACGATTGAAATAATATTACTTTTAAAAGGCGGTGCCGCGGTGGTAAAACCCCAGGACTCTTTTACTACGTGTGCATGCTTGTTTCTCATCATGACTTGTTCAGCAATGAACTCGTACTGGCCAAAAACATACAATAAATGTGCCAACTAAATGAAATATATTTACCCCAAAATATTTTCTCCGTGATCTGTACACAATAGAAAATGAATACTGCATGAGTACCAAGCGCCCTTGTTTCCATTTGATAGACGTCCGTACGAAGGGTCTCATCGTTTATTCATGGAGTCAAATACCTCAGAAGAAGGCGAAAACACGTATTAATTGAATAATACATGTATATTTACGCAGAATTGCGTAAGTTTAGATGTGTGAGATATCAAATATTTATATTATAATAACAATGTTTGATTATATGCTTATTTGCATTGGTCTGGATGTGTCGGAGAGCATTTTATACCATATGAACATCATATGAACATCTATGGATCCTTACGTGTGGTTGAACCCCTGAAAAGTTCAACAACTGGTCTGATTACAGTACTTCGATATCGCCTATAGGTTGTGGCGGCTAGATGGCAGTCGATTTACGGTATAATATGAATGGTCAGCTACGATACAGTTTTAGCTTCGAATTCGAGATGATATTGAATTATTTTTGGTAAGGATATTGGAATTGATTAAACAAGTATATTTAGACCCTACTACTACATGATACCGTCATGAATCGTTTAGGGTTGTATATATTTTTTAAATATTGTAGGGCAATCTAGACTACGGATACGTCACCTAGACCCATGGTAAGCTTAGTTTAACTAGCTTGTGTTATGGGTTTTAGAATGCGGATAAACATTGTGCTAGAATATTTATTTATTTTATATACCTTTTTTGTAAATACATACATCTATACTAATATTATAAAGAGGAAAGATTTGTACCTATTTTTGTATGTTTGTAATGAATAGGCTCAAAAAGTACTGGGCCGATTTAAACAATTCTTTCACCTCTAAAAGGCTACAATATCTAGGAGTAACATAGGCTATATATCATCACGCTACCATACAAGGGAGCGGAGTAAAAAAATAAAAATAAAATAACGTTTATTTCAGTAATCTTTTGCATACACTTTGCTGATCATAAATCTCAATTGATCCGGTAAATTTCTATACATTGGCGCTAATATCGCTAACAATTTCCGTTGCCATGACAGCAAGGAAAAGTAGTATAGAGAGGCAAGTAGTGAATCGAGTAGAGTCGTACAACGCGATAATCGACATCTACGCGGGCGGAGCCGCGGGCAACAGCTAGTATTATATATACTAATGCCTGGTACTTTAAAATTCAACTCTAAAAGATAAGGTATGGTGAAAATAGCGTTACCTCCTAATAGTATCTAAGCCATATTGGTGACCATAATAAACTATATTGACATGTGACATTAACAATGATACGTGATACTGTAAAAAAGGCTTATAAATATGTACCTAATTCTTTGTAAAGGTACTTTTTTAGTGACTGTACCTATACGCACAGGTCTAGCTAAAAAGAATACAAGTCGAATACAATACGCTTGACTATTCCTTACGTTATAACCGTCATTTGTTACCTTACAGAACAAAATAAGTGTCCTACAAATACATAGGCGTTGTAACTCGATGTTTTCGCCTTCCATTTGAAAGTGAGGTAAATGACCCATTTATCAGCATGAGTAACTACAATCTTGTCACCGCGCTGAAGACTACGCACGATTGATTGTGGAACGATAAACTTGGAGCGTTCCTCATTCCCTGAACCTTTTTCCTAACTCAGTTTTTCCAGTCTAACTGTGATGCGGCTGAACTTCGATATTTTCCGTGAAGCGACTGCCATTTGACCTCCACAACCAATGGTCTAATGACCAATGGCGATATCGAAGTTCCAAGTTAGGCTGGTTGGACTTTTGCGGGCTCCAACTACCCGTAACGACTGCCATAGATGTTTGTATGGCAACCGGGACCGACGGCTTAACGTGCTCTCCGAGGCACTTATAAACCTGCGATAAATACACACATAACTTCGAAAAGCATCGAAAAGTCATTGGTGTGTGCCATGGTAAACCTGGGATCGAACTCGAGACCTCGTCTCAGCAGTCCATTACCCATACCACTAGGCTACCGCGGCTTCTTTGGCTTATTGGTACGACTTGGTAATACGACTTGGAGCGTTATACTATGTAAATGGGATTCCATTTATTTTGTTGTAAGATTTCATCTCTTGGTTGGGTTTTCAGCATCGTAATTGATAACTGAAAGTTGTGTTTCACATGGATTAGGCTTCTTTCAATATGTTTGTTGTATCTGGAATAAACTGGATGAGCAAACTGGAAAGTTAATGCTTTGACGCAAATGAAGAAGCCAAAATCCAGCAGTGAATGCCATTGATTTTGGATTTTGAAATGATTTTCAAGAATCGTTGGAAGCGGCGTTGGTTTAATCTTTGAGAGGTCTCGGACTCGACTCAGATACCACTCAGTCACGACCCCTTAGTCAGTTTGATGTCAATGTAGTTTGATAAACTTTGTCTAGTATATTAGTTAGTTAATGATTTTACCATAAGCTAAAACGTTAACTAAAAAGTTCTTACTTTGAATAGTAATAATAATTCATTTAATTTTTTGGAATATATAGCTTTCTTTAGTGTATGCAAAATCCTCACGCATACCACCTCCGCCAAAGCCGGTGGAGGCGATTATGTCTAACTTAAATCGACTTAAATTCACAACATCTATGGATTGATATATGATCTATGGATGAGATTCTCAATGGTATGTGCCTACCCCAAAGAGATAGGCAGTGAATATTATAGTTGCTGTTTGTCACTTCTTTCACGCCGTCTCACATGTGGCGCGGGGTAGCTGGGTATGTCTCATGAGTAGGTACCGTCAGTAATAATATTTGGAATTTTACGAATCGAGTTTAAGAATATCCTCTGAGGCGTGACTTAGTGAGACGAATCTTAGTTAGACTAGAAAGCCGACCCCAACTAAATTAGGAATAGGTTCAGGGAATGAGAATCTTATACATTATGGATAATACCTGCCAACTTCTTCACGATATTTAATAATAATTGTTCCTAACTGGTTTTGCCTTGCAGCATTCTCAACGTTTGAGAATGCATGCAGCAGTAAATATCGCAACAAGTGTGTTATCAATAAGTTCCATCAGTGCCATCAATAAACAGCACAAATAAAATTATTATGATTATATCAATTCAATATCGTTAGATATTCTTCATCTCAAGTATCATAACAACGGTTCACACGTACACCGACTACTACAAAAAACACATCTATATTACATAAATCGATCGTTTCCACTCTAGAAATTGCTTTTCGAACCGAATTTGTCCCGATTCATCACTGGAGTAGTCCCTAGCGGGCCATAAAGAAAATTTGGACTTGGAATTAATGGATTATCCGATTTCCAATGATATCGATTTGTTTCTACGGCATCTCGAATACTTTAATTAATTTCCATCTGTTACTAAGCGTTTTATTCACTCTTGGTAATTCCCAAATGGTTGGACGGTAAGTCCGTCCGCCCTGATAAGTGAATTGTCGACGTTCTGGGCAGAATTATCAGGTCTACTCATTTTAACCACATGGCTTTTGTTTCGGTGCTAGGAAGTCAGATGGTATATTATGCTACATTAATTTTATATTACACTAGCTGTTGCCCGCGGCTCCGCCCGCGTGTATGTCGATTATCGCGTTGTACGACTCTACTCGATTCACTACTTGTCTCTCTATACTACTTTTCCTTGCTGTCATGACAACGGAAATTGTTAGCGATATTAGCGCCAATGTATATAAATTTACCGAATCAATTGAGATTTATGATTATTACTCCGCTCCCTTGTATGGTAGCGTGATGATATATAGCCTATGTTACTCGTGGATAATGTAGCTTTCGAATGGTGAAAGAATTTTTAAAAACGGTCCAGTAGTTTTTGAGCCTATTCATTACAACCAAACAGACAAACAAACAAAGTTTTCCTCTTTATAATATTAGCGTAGATTTATCATATTTACTAGACACTGGCAAGCTGCGCCCAGTTTGCTGCATTTTAAGTCATGTAAGAAGAAAGAAGAAGTATTCGCTTTTTGAAAAAAAAGTAGTCGACATCTCTATTGACGCTCGGAAAAGATGGAACGGTTTGAACAATTTCCTCAGTCACTCTTTCTCTGGCCAGGTCTTCGTTGAACTTGTAGGACCATTTGATGTTTCTAATATCCATTGAAAACTCTATTTACTTGCTTAATTCATTCAAGAGAATTAAATTACTCTCAAGATAGGATACCGATAGATTTAACATGGCATCGAAGACCAATGTAGCCTAATCCTCCCTTCAATTAGACTGAAGTCAATCCGTAATGTAGTTTAAACGATCCTTAGTCGACCACTAGTTTGAGAAGGATATATTGCATTAAGTAAAACGTACTACGGTTCTTACTTTCCTTCGAACGACTTCGAAATACGATTTCGATGGATTTCTAATTAGTTTTAATTGTACTTCAGTGCAAAAAGATCAAAGAGTTATTAAAACCCATCTTTAGGATGTGATGTGGTGAGACATGAAGTAAATATGTAGTACCCGGCTATGCAACTAGGTACTTTGGGGACAGAACGCTGGATAAGCGAGTACCATACCTACTCAATAGTTTGCCCGCAGTTATCAGGAACGAATCTAATAAAGGCAAATTAGCCAAATTACTCCGAGAGCACTTAATAAAACCCATGTAGGTACTTACTTATGTACTTTATTGAAAAGATATGATATGAAATAATGTCCGCATGTAAATTAGAGTAGAAAATTTATAGCCCACAGTCAAACCGTGGAGACGGTTTTGTGCGGCCATGTTTTACATTAAATTTTATGTAATTTTATTCAATAAAGATATATACATACATATATTATGTGACTATATGGGTTTGGGTCTGAGAGTAAAGTGATAGCCTACCCTTCTCCCCAGAAAAATAAGGCCCAAAACGTTGTCACATGGTATTCCCGGCATGTCCTCAATGGAGTGAGGTAAGGTTTCCCTTATTTCACGGCGAGTCTAACTGCTGCATAAAAAATATAATATACCCATGGTATAACGGGAGGCACCGACAATAGGCTTCTGTTAAAGGCAATATCAACTTACTCAGGTGAAGTCACGGTTTATCCTATTGAACCACATCCTTGGAACTTCCATACGACTAAAAATAATATTCATTAAGTTACTGAACTAAGCGTACTCCGGACGTCGAGCTTCCGGGTCTAACGCATGGATGATGATCAGGTTATCAAATTTAGTCTAAGACTCGTTTAACTACGTCTTTTATAAAAAAAAATGTTATTAATATAATTACCAAACGAAAACCACTGCGTAATTTCCGGCAAAATAGAACTTGAGTCACCCTATCTCTTCTCATGCGGTGTCGTACAAGGCGACTGGGATAGAGCTGCTTACATAAAAAAACATCAACTCACGCCTATACGCAGGCAGATGTGCTAACACCCACATTTCGTCAGTTTATATTCAGGTACTAATGTAATATAATGGTGGCGAGTCTATTGCCATTAACCAGACACTTATAAACCTGCGATAAATACACAAATAACTTCGAAAAGCATCGAAAAGTCATCAGCTGTTTAACAACAGATAAATATATAGAGTCCAGACTCAGCCTCAGATGGAATACGGCTTAGGCACCCTCCTATTACGTAGGACCTTATATATAGGTTGGTAAAAAAGGTATGAGCATATTATGTAAATACAAAAGTCAATTACAAAGATCTAACAGTAAACTACAGTTCGTGGTGCAGGCTGTGATTTCATTGAAAGCCTATAAATTACAATACCACATTACGGTTTGATGTTGGGGTATTGATGTAAAGCCTTACAAGAAGTGACATAAAATAATAAATAAGGAAAGAAGATAAAACATCAATCAGTAGATTGTCGCATTGATTCAATTAAGTGTCCGTGTTGTGACAAGTTTGATACAGAACTATTATTTCTATGAACATTTTTTTCTTTAACCTTTCAAATCCAATTATTAATATATTTTTTTTCTTGGAATACTGGTCACACCATATTAATTATAACATAAGCTTATAATAATATTTATAACTGCCATATGGGGTTGAAATAGTATAATATTTGTATTATAATGTTACAGGATAAAAATAAAACACAAATTAATTAGAAATTTATATTCCTAATTAATTTGTGATTTATTTTTTATTACATTTTAAAATTAGTGAAATGTCAATTTTTTTCCCGCGTTATTTCCCTGTAGAGCATAATAGAGCCACCCCATCTCTTTAGGTATTGTAGAAGGAGGCTAAGCAATAGGATTATTTTCCTTCTGATAGTAATCATACAATCCACAAAAAGTGCCCGCCTGACGGCAATAGGATGTTAATATATCTCTGTCTACCCCTTTGGGAATTAACAGTGAACGTGAATAATATTTATTCTAATTAGTCACTTGTTCTAATTAGTTTGACTTGATTCACCAGATGAAAAAAAAGAATAAGTCAAATCTTGGAAATCAAATCAGTTTCATTAATTCATTAGACAGCTGCTGCTATTCGTTATTTAAAATATTATCAGGACTTCCATTTTGACTCAATTTGATTTGTCCCGTATCATCTTAATATTACTTTTGGTAGCATTTTAAGTTTTTTTACTTCTTTTAATTATGATTTAGATTATGTATCAATACCGAGGGAAAACTAGAGGGACACTCGTTAGTTTTTTCATAGGTTTACTGGTTGGGTTTACCAAAGGTACGGGTCATAAAAATGCCTCAAAAAGTTAGAATGAATAAGTAAATGAAGCGTTATTAAATAATATGCAATAATTAACAAATTATATTCAATAAAATATATTGGAGCCGAAAGGAAATGGAAACCGCGTAAGTACGTACATATGGTATACGAAGCGTGGGACGACTTACTGCGAGGTGGACGGAAGACATTGTCAAAGTCGCGGGTACGTGGCGCATTGTATGCAGAATTCCTCCAATCGGTCAATCGGAGGTCGATGGGAGAGGCCTATGTTCAGAAGTGGACGTCCTGTGGCTGAAATGATAATGATGATGATGTAGAAAATATATTATATAGTATATTAAGTCGTATTCATAAAATAAATAATAAAAACAAAAAGCAAAAAAAATTATACATTTGGAGTTGAAATTGATTTGAAATGAAATCATTTAAAATTTATTTTGAAATATGTATTCGTACAAGATGAAATATGATGTATTTTAATATCTTATATGAATGTCAAATTGCTTGGCTATTACAGTTCTGAAGATACACGGCGCTGTGACAGATACATGAACAGCAGTCGTAGTATTTTTTGAGGTTTAATTTATGGAGACCTCTCTTGGGTTTGGAATATCCCTCGCAATTGTTATCTCTTGTGAAAGACCCACGTATTCAGCGTAGGTATATTTCTTACAGTCAGTTATTATATTTTGAAAGATACGTCTATGTTATGTCGGTAATAGGGTTTTAATATAATTTCACAACAGAATCTACATGATATTAATGTGTATGATTGACTATGTTAGTGCGGATTGGTAGCTTAGTAATGAAAAAGTTGACCTTGTGAGGTTCAACACCAGGCCATTACATTCTACTGATGGGAATGAACATAATAGGAATCTTGACAACGTCTTACGATTCTTCCCAATACTGCTATCTTAGTTTTTACTGAATAATATTATGCTTTGCAAAATAACATATTGTGTATCTAAATTGAAACTATAACTTTTCACTTTAAGTCCAAATTATTATTTTAGGTTGCTTTAATTTTTTTTATTTATTACGAACAATACACGTGTAAACGCAATGCAGGTGACGCTGGCCTCTTTGCACTTCATATATTTCATGTGATTCAACTCTATACAAGCTTGAATAGAGTTGAATTACAAAGAATTCGTTTTATTATTGTAAAGTGATAATAAAAAAAGATACCAACATACGTACTCAGCTTTGCTTGGGGATTAAAAGGAATACTTGTAATTTTGCCAAATAAACACACACATCAATAGGTATTTGTGCTGCACTAGAATTTGAGTGTACTAATCCCTATGTCTTACATCTTTGGTCGCATCACTCAGTAGATTGGTCCACTGATGAATTAAACCAGCGCAACGTATAAGTAGATTAATAGCTCCCATTCGGCTTCGGAGCCGTATAATTCTACTATGTTCCACTTTAGTTTGTACTACGGTAATGGAGTTAAGCTCATGGAGTAACTAGAAGTCGAATATGTTCAAAGACTAACTCTAAACTGATAAAGCGGATTTCTTTACTAATAGTAGATGCGATCAAAGGAAACTAAACGTGGTTAACAAGCTATATTCGAGGAATTTGTCGGAGACTTACGGCTAAGTCGCAACGGAGTAAGTATATGTAGAGGAGTATATATTACAAGTGTGGCAATGCTAGACAGTTTAGTATTAAGATGGGTCAATATTCACAGTTTGAGATCCCCCCGTGCCTCAGAGAGTAAGTTAAGCCATCGACCCCAGTTGCCAAACGCACGTCTATGGGAATAGGGCAGTCTGAGCCTAACAGAATTACGATGTCGTCAGTGGCAGCGTTAGATGGCAGTAGCTTTATGGAAAATATCGAAGTTTAAAACTGAAAAGCCGATTAAAAGTGAACTGGTAACAGGTTCAAGGATCTCATTGAATATGAATAGACGTCATATTTCCTGTAATTAACATGAGTTATGGAAACTTACACGAGCCCCAGTTGTCTACTACATCACATTAAAACACACCAACAAATTCCTTGTGATGTAATCTCCTATTTCCAAAATGTAATTAAAATTCCAACTTGAGTTTTAATGTTTTCGTATGAGAATGTTTCAACAGTAAATTGTGTAATTGTTTTAATCATTTATTTTATTCTTAGATAAGAGTAAGGTTGAGTATCAAATTTATTTAGTTGAAAGTTCATTAGTATGAACAACACCTTTAATATTGCTGCAATGTTTTGCAGCAACTGCCAGGTTACGTGGGTAACGATTGTCTGGCAATGGCGCTCCCACCGGGTTCTGGTAAAAAAGTTAGAAGATGTCAGCACAATACATCTTCTACCTTTTTCACATTCTGGGAACAGAACGAAGGTCTGCCGTCTCTAACCGCCTGAATTTCTTTCGGTGTTCGGAAGTCAGATGGTAGCTGTTCTATTAATTTTATATTACATTTACCATATTTAAAGGACACTGGCAAACTGCGAAGAGTTTGCTGCATTTTAAGTCATTTAAGAAGAAAGAAGAAGTTATAGTTTCTTGAAAAAAAAAAGTATTCAACATCTTTATTGACGCTCGGAAAAGATGGAAACTACGGCTTGAATAATTTCCTCAGTCATTCTTTTTCTGGATAGGTCTTTGTTTACGCAGCTGCTTGTCATCGTAGAAAGTAACACACGTGCCAATGGTGTCACTACCATGGATGCCCAAGTCCATTGGAAATGGAGGTAGAAGAGAGGTAAATGCATCGGATGCTACAATTGGGACATAGAGTGTTTTGTCAATGATACTTAAGTATGGACGGGCCCTAATGAACAGTCGTGTTGAGGCTTATGAAGTGAGTGCGTCTATACTGCACACACTTTATATCAGTCGGTATTTATGACAGCTTGCAGCGACACGACATGTGTTCACTTGGTGTGCATTTAGTGGTTGTGTGTTTATGTAAAGCGCTCGCATTTGCTTCGACCGCTGTTCTCACTTATTCTTGTTAGGTATTGTTATTGTAATGTATTGTCTTCGTTAGGTATTACCAGACATCCATATTCAGGAAACTATATTTCATGACCAATCAATTAGGCTATCGTAATTCACTACTGGATATACGCCTTTCCCAAAGTTAATAGGCTTCAGCCTATTGTTTTAATAATGGGTTGGTACAGGTTTTATTTCCAGTTTTTCTTCTCTCGAAGTAATATTATTGTCTGTATTTTTTTCCGTTAGTTGCCACCTTGTGCCCATCGAATCAGATGTGGTGGTGATATTCTTTCTCTATCACCACATTAAAGCTATCTGGATTGGTGATAAGAAATTTGAAATTGGTGATCATCATCATTCCCTGAACCTTTTTCCCAACTCAGTTGGGGTCGGCTTTTCCAGTCTAACTGTGATGCGGCTGAACTTCGATATTTTCCGTGAAGCGACTGCCATCTGACCTCCACAACCAATGATCTAATGACCAATGGCGATATCGAAGTTCCAAGTTAGGCTGGTTGGACTTTTGAGGGCTCCAACTACCCGTAACGACTGCCATAGATGTTTGTATGGCAACCGGGACCGACGGCTTAACGTGCTCTCCGAGGCACTTATAAACCTGCGATAAATACACACATAACTTCGAAAAGCATCGAAAAGTCATTGGTGTGTGCCATGGTAAACCTGGGATCGAACTCGAGACCTTGAAATTGGTGATAACAAAGTTAAAAGTTATGTTCAAGGTAAGTATGTATGATATCCACATTGCTGAGTACCCCATGTAGGTAGTTAGTACAAACTCTAAGATACAGAAACATCATCATGTAACACAAACTTATATGAGGTATTTAAATAATTACAGCTGGGATTAACGTGTTCGGGTAACCGCACATTTAACACTTTGGAATGATTTAAACATTTGTCATGGCATTTAAACAACTTTTATCAATATATGAAATTGACTAGCAGTCCAGGTTAGTCTTCATCCGGGAATAAACCTCGTAAAAAAAAAAAAAAAAAATAGGCCGCGGTAGCCTAGTGGTATGGGTAATGGACTGCTGAGACGAGGTCTCGAGTTCGATCCCAGCTTACCATGGCACACACCAATGACTTTTCGATGCTTTTCGAAGTTATGTGTGTATTTATCGCAGGTTTTATAAGTGCCCGGTTAATGGCAATAGGCTCGCCACCTATTACATTGGGACCTAAACATAAACTGGCGAAATGTGGGTGCTAGCACCTCTGCCTAACCCTTCGGGGATAAAGGCGTGAGTTTATGAGAGTTTATGTTTTATGATAAAATTTTAATATATAAAACTATCTTTAAAGCATATTGTACGCAAATGACTGATCGGATCTGGCTGTTTATTACAGTGATAGATGTTATAGTCTGGAGCGAATGCGTGTAGCAGTCATACAAAATCTATTTGGTAGCACTTTTTGTTTTGACAACTTATTTGCCACATTATTAATAATGCATAATGATATATGCTAAACAATGGACGTAAGATTTCACAGTTTGTTACATTAATTTTAAAAAGTTATACCAAATGGTTTATTATAAACCCAGGATTATTTCGATGATAAACAAGCCTGGAAATGAGCTGTTCACTCAACTTGCTACTCTAAAATCAAAACCAAATAAAATTAACAATTACACCAAAAAAAAAGGAAAGCCCGCTGAGTTTTTTTCTGGAGTCTTCTCAGGCTAGGGCTGCGTTTCAAATCAGTGGTTCGTGAGCTCACTAATTTTTAAATTATTATTCATATTTACATTTTGTAAGTGTAGTTCATTGGTCTATACAGAATAAATTATTTTTGAATTGGATTTTTGGAGATGGTCCATTTGCATGGCGAAAAGTATATTTTTACCTGCTATTGTCCCTTAGTGATATGTGTGCGGTGATCTTTAAGAAGAGGGTTTTACAAGAAGTTTCAATTTGTGAAAGACATTGTCGGGTGAGCCGACTTGCAATTCCGCTTTACGAGCGACTCATCTTAGGCTGAGTTATTTACGAGACGTTAAACTGAGTAGATATGTACAAATAAAAGCTAGCTAGAAAGGTCAGTGTTACGTAACAATCAGTAAAACCTTTTTCTTGTACCAATTAAGTGGAAACTATTACCTGATGAAGGTAGCCTTACACCTTGAAAAGGATCTGTGCTGCTATAAACTCACATTGAAATGAAATAATACGTGCTCACATAAAATGAGGGTATTATAAAAAAAAACTATTTTTCTTTGTAAAATAATAACTAACTAACGGAAATTAGTAACAACTTCAGCTAATTTAAATACATACATACACACACTTATATACTCAGGCCCGTAATGCCCGAAGGGGCAGGCAGAGGTGTATTAAACACACATTTCGCCAACTATAAACGGTTCCACGTAGGTTATAGGGGTGAAGCCGCCAATCGGGCACTTTGTAAAAACTTTGTAATTCAAATTGTAGCATAATTTAAATAGTAACACCAATAATTTATCATAGTTCGGGTACTTTCAGATAACTAACACTTCAAACTATGTGACAACTACCATCTTTAGTCAATACGCGACCATGACTGTTGAAGTAGCCTTAATTCAGCATAAAATATTTCAGAGGAATCATACGTCAGTTTAAATGAATTTTATTTGTTCTAGGAGTGAATCCTAGCTCGAACATTCGTAATACTGGTAAGTACTAGAGTTTGAACCCGGTCCTAACGGAGGTCATCTCGAAAGAGACGTCCCCGGGTCTGCTGGGGTGCGAGGGATAATATGATGGATATTATCTCACGTCCAGCAACTAAAGACCCAAAGACGGCGTGCGTTTTAGTCGGTTCGAGTTCGATATAACCTATCCAACCGGCGCCGGCGGAAAAAGAGGGTATCACTCCGCATTCGCATGATTAAAAAGAATTGGTTCGAGCCCGGTAACCTTTTATCGTAAGGTAAAAAATATGGTCATCCATCCAGAAACTCTACATAACCTAACAATGTAAAGTGTTAATCTACTCAATTCCCATTTAGTCATAAGCACCTTTTAACAGCACCACTAAAGTAGGGTATTTTATTGAACCAATAATATCACGAACCGTATCTCCCCATAAAACTTTATACCACCACATATGATTCGGAAAATGCTGGCGTTTTAATCTTAAAACTCAATTGAAATCGTAAAAACGACCTCGGCGCGACCCATTCAATACATCTGTGCGCAATGCTCACGGCAATTTACGTCTGCAATACCCTTTAGAAGTAATAGATAGCAAAATATAGGGTTTTGTGGAAGATACCTTCAGCATTTAAAAAAACTTACTAATTTAGGGTATTATCTAATAGAGCGCAGGGGGCCCAAACTGACGTCACTAGGTTATTAACGGATAAGGCTCTGGTGTAACTAAAATTCATTAACGTCATTAACAATCATCTATTCTGTATGTCTATAGGAGCATATACAGAATAGATGTGATCTTGGAGTGAATCAGACGACGAGTATTAAATTAGGAGTTACATTTTAACAATAAAGTTCTTGATACATTCTACCATTTAGGCATACAAATATTAAAACATGTTAATCATGCACTTATACAAAGAACAGTCATTACATACAGTCAAATATAGTCAGAATATTAGTCATTACATCAGTCAAATAAAATAGAATATAAGTTCAAATTACAGTCAAAGTACAGTCAAAAGGTATATTCATGTCAGTAGTGTAATAAGCAGTAGCAGTAATATTAATCGGCTTTATGTTTGAAAATAAACTATAGTCAGTGGATCCTAACCAGTGAGCTAATGATGAATTTAAATCTGATAATGAAAACATTTACAGAACAAACATAGACGGATAAGGAGAGTCAGTTCTTTGGACATTAGTTACTACATTTATTTAATACTAATTATGTGAACAGCATATCGCCTAGAAAATATGACAAAAACAGCTCTAACACTTTAATTTCTTTTTTATAAAATACAGGAAACACAATAGCTCTAAGCATCTCAGGAGCCAAAAACATAAACAGAAAAAAAATGCTAGGATTTGAAAACCAGATAAAGGAACAGTTTGTTCAACGGATAAACCCTGAGTTAATACGAAACTTATCCACGGTAATACCAAATTGGTTTTCGTTAAACTTAACCTGGCAGAAACCGGGGGATAATATGACGGAGGATTATTATAAGACGTTCAAAAGTTTGCCCAATGCTGGTAGAAAATCATCCTTATGACTGCATCTTCAAAATTCTTAACACAAACATCATTTAATTTTATTCTGTACAAGACTACATAACGGCAAAATGTTATAATCAAAAATATTATATAAGATAGTGAGCAAATAGTAGTGTTGGTTTTACTGTCCTTTTAGTACAGTATAACCAGCTGTTGCTTGCGACTACGCTCGCATGGAATAATTCAATTCTCGCTACCTATAGGAATCTATTCCTCTAGGGTTATCTATATCAGAAGGATTAATAGGAATTGGTAGAGTGAAGTATGCGTTTGGAATCGGCAGTCGTTTATTCTCTCGATATCACGGGCTTACCTATAATGAGATCCAGAACAAAGCCCAGTGTTATTATTCGAGTCATGTCATAATAATTATCACGTTGCCGTTGTTCCAACGTAACTTCCCGTTTCATTTGTTAAGTTTCAATAAATATTCATTTTAATTCGTACATTTTGCGATGTTGGTTGTAAATATTAACCCTTTTCAAACAGTGCATGGACTTATAAACTGAAATGTAGTGTATATAATAAAAAAAGTCGTTATATCAATATATAAAGGCGAAAACAGGAGTAGGACTAGAGCCTTATATAAATTAAATGTAACATTTAAGCAAAAGAAGATCTTATGAGGTTGTACAATGGTACAGAATAGACTGCTCGCAGCGAACAATTATTTTCTAATCGATTATTGAGCTAGCTACCTTATTAATTAAGTTGTCAGTTACCGCAAACTGGAAGTTCGTATGAAATATTCATCATAATAATGTATACAGAGTGTACAGGTACTTATACAAAGTAATTTCTGTATAACTATCCTCTTAGTGCCATCAAAGGCACTATTGCGAAAGGAAATTGGTATTTTTCCTATCAGAGCGAAATGAACATTCTTTGTAGTCAGCTCGGTTCGATGAGTCTTTCCTCTACCGCACCATTAAGTCTTAGAATTCCTTACCAGCGCACGTGTTTTCTTCTTCCTACAGTCCCGGGTCCTATAAGCGGGGCGTGAAAGAGCATCTGATGAGGCCGTCATGCTGAGCACCATTGTAATACTGTACAATCTGTACATGTTTGTATGACCCTCTTTCCTGAAACTTTGCCTTCAGCTTATCTGCAGGCGAGGTGGAGTTAAATTGACGTTGCATAAATCAATAAATGCAATGGTTTTTGACCTGATTGCCACCTGATGGGGTTGCTTATGTGGTTGAAGTGTGAAGTCGTAGTACTCCCTTTAGCTTCTTTGAAGGAACTGTAGATATAAATTCGGCATATTATTATGATTCCAAATTGTATCCGTTTACTGTGCAAATTTATAAAGGTATGTACTAAGATAACTGACTCTTCAGTTAGACAAATAAGTTGTGATATTCGTATCGTTCATTGTGTAGTTTTGCTATAGAAAAGAACTGGAGGTAAAAAAGTCTGCGTTGGACAGTTTGACCCAAATTGGCTCCAATATGCCAACAAAACCGAATATCTTCAATGAGTGACAATGACAACCAATCCGTTATCGTTTTATATCAAGATCGAACCAAATCAAATTTGCGGGATAGGCAAACCTTATTAGGTTGAAGATAAGGTTCACTTTGGATTGCATTTGAGATGGCTAATTTTGAATTATTGCTATAGGGTCGTCCATCACACGGAACCCTTTTAACGTCTAGTGCACACTATAAAAATGAAACATGGCGTTGGGGATGAGTAAAATGAGACATTGAGATGGTGTTCGATCATCCTTAGGAGATTCAATTATTTTTAATCAATGATCACAAAATGACAAAGACAGGTTGTCCACCGTTCAAATAATTTGTTATGTTTTTATTAAAAAAATATGACCCTCAACTCAAGTTGTGGAAACTCGAGTTTCGTTTGAGTAACCCAATGTAAGATTGGATTAATAATCTTAAATACTAAATTACTTACTTACATGGTATCGGGTACAAGCAATCTGTACTAAAAACAACTGATTAAAAAGATACCAAAATGACAAAGACAGGTTGTCCACCGTTCAAATAATTTGTTATGTTTTTATTAAAAAAATATGACCCTCAACTCAAGTTGTGGAAACTCGAGTTTCGTTTGAGTAACCCAATGTAAGATTGGATTAATAATCTTAAATACTAAATTACTTACTTACATGGTATCGGGTACAAGCAATCTGTACTAAAAACAACTGATTAAAAAGATACCAATAAAACAAATAAAACACTGTTCACTATACTTTGTAAAATGTAGCTTGGGTCCTATGACAGCTGTCAGTGAAATCCCGCACATGAAGTCTTGAATTTTCCATTATTGAATGTAGTAGCTTTTAATGTCATACTTTATGGGCATACCGAGCTAACTAGTGATGGGCGATGAATCATCGTGACCACATACTATGATCTATCCATATTTTGAATAAAGCTTAATTTAAAATTGAAATTAATATAAGAAAAAAATTATTAGAATTTAATCTTATTGCTTAGGTATTTTAATATCATAATAATATTTATATTTGAATATACTTGATCCTAAATAATATTGAGTAAATAAAATCCTACATTCAATCCATCAACGCCCTGAACCTGTTTTTTTGCATATTGTAAGAAGACACGCACGCGCTAACATCTTGTTTGATATGAATTTCCACTGATCCACTCCACTCATTCTCATCAGTACGAGTGCCGACGCCTTGTATGCTACGTATATTCCGTTCTCATTACAATTACATACATACATACAATGAAATTAAACATAATTATATGTAACATGCATCAATAATAGCTGGTAGTATCGATATTTTCATCGAATTTTGTACATCCTTATGAACCTCATTTTGACATCTGTCATAGGACCCAAGCTATATTTTACAAAGTATACCAAACGTTTTTTTTAGATTTTATTAAAATAAGTAATAATGATGAGTAAAATGGAAAGAAACAGTATTCCAAAATGATAAAAAGTTAAACAAGCAAATTCCAAAAAGAATCTCTCCGGCGGGGAATCGAACCCCGGTCTCCCGCGTGACAGGCGGGGATACTTACCACTATACTACCGAAGACTTGATAGCGGTGGTCGAAATTATCGTTCAGTTGATGTTTATTGATTCTACTTACGTCATATTTTAAAAAATATATCGATTGAATTTAATTTTTCTTAACAAACATCATCTGTGACATTATATTATTTACTTATAATAAACTAATTACTGAAATAAAACTAAAACTAAAATTAAAAAGAAAACAACAAAAAAGACTTAGACAAAAGACTCCAATGAGATTGAAGTATTTGCGTCGTGAGTCTCTGCAGAAGCAGCGGCGGCACTGACACAGCCAGCCGTGCCAAGTATATGGGTAGGAGCAATGGTGTCGACACAAGTAGCGTCCCACACCAGAGTCCTACCCATTTTCCATGGCATTAAAGACATACCGTCCGGTCTCTTGCCATCGTTTGGTTCAGGCACAGCTGGCACACCGGCGGTGGCAAGAGCACGGCGGATAATGTCATTGAGGCTGGCGTGCCGTGGGATTCGCCCAGCGCTCCTGCAGCATGACATTTAATTTTATAGTTTACTATGACCACTTAAACCTTAGTTAAAATCATTAAATTTATATATATAAAATATAAATACACATGTTCTATTGTATAAAAAGCTTTTTAAGGGAATTAAAGTGACTACTTTAACCTAAAATAAATGTAAATTAGCGTTCAACAAAGAAATTTAAATTAATGATTTTATCAGTACTATAATCCGAATGAGTATGTATTACACAATACCAACCATATATGGGTATTATTATCATGCAATACTGATTTCCGCAGACAAAAAGATATTACACGTCATATTCCAGAGAAAGTGAGGCGCTGTACGCGCGAATATAATACTCGACTATTTGACTAGGGTAGAGAAAAAATCAAATAGGTATAAAATGATTATTAATTCGAAGGCTGCAAAAATATCAATTAGTTGTTGCCTGAGCGTATCGGCAATTTGTGAATTGTAACGCGATTATACCCCTATGGAAAACTGATTTCATCGAAATGGTATAAAATATGAGTTCGTTTCCGAATCAAAATACGATTTTATAGAAATCCAATTCAATAAACTTATATTATTCAAAAATTCTGTAGCACTTCTGTAGCAGTAAATCGGTATCAGAAATTATAGAAGTCACTGTTACGAAATCACTCGTAACTACTTTTAGAAGGCCTTAATTCGTGACTAAGTGGTAGGTGTGTGGGGGTTAACAAATCTTTCTCTCTCTCTCTCTCTCTCTCTCTCTCTCTCTTTCTCTCTCTCTCTCTCTCTCTCTCTCTCTCTCTCTCTCTCTCTCTCTTTCTCTCTCTCCCACTAATTACTCTGGACTAGGTTCTGACTAAACATTTTAATCAAATCAGCTCAATACAATTAATGAAATTGAGGTCGTGAGAACCTTATTGGTCTTTCAAATGGCAACGTATTCAATATTCAAAAGTATATCGTCAACACTTTTAAGTAATCTAATTAGGGTGTCATAAGAGATAATAAGGGCACATATTAGATAGAAGGAAAAACTCACTTCTAGTCAGCGTAGAAATAGTAGAACATATTGTAATAAGGCCTGTGTTCAGCACTGGAGTGCAGCTAATTGATTGAATTGATTGATTATAACGTTGGTATAAAACACTTCTTGTTGTTATAATTATCAAAAAGAATTTCCGAATAATTAAATACCAGAGCGTCGTCGTCACTAACGAAAGTACAGACTTGAGAAGTTCAGACTTGAAGTATGAAGTATCCCTATTAGTAGTGTCACCATATATTTAGGAACGTTGACACATAATATAATAACAGAATTAATATTCAGTTATTATTTTTAGCCTTTTTATTTAGATATTATTCGCTTATAAAAAATGTTGTACAAATAAATGACACGAACGACTCACCGAAACTGGTTCAAGATGAGCAAGCTTCTTAATTATTGTGTTAGAAATATAAGAGTTTACGAACACTAATGCAATTTTATTCTACTTATAAGTACAATGCTTTTGGCTTTAAGACAAACTTTTAGAGAAATATGTAAATCTTACTCATCAGAAGCGTAAATTATTCAATATGGCGATATTTTTCATTATTTTCTTGATTTATCTCGTCGTTGGCTATTTGCTCTGCTTAATCTCAGATTTAAAAAAAAATAGATGACCTTGTTATGACATGCGTAGGTAGATGTACTTATTACATACAAATTAAAGTCATGCTTCGGTCGTTATTGAACCAATATAATAAAATGATCAAGCCACATATTGACAATGGTACAGGTAAAGAATTTATAAGGGAAGTTAAAAATAGCGCTAGTAACTGTATGATTATGGCACTGGAACTTCTACCACATTTTTGAAAGAAGTTTATAAGGTAAAAGTACCTACTTTTTCGTTTACAAAAAACGCCAAACAATTATGACCGTTTTAGTATAATACAGACTGGTACTAAGTTTACACAAAGACCACCCCTAATATAAGTGAGATCAGCACTGTGTTATGTAAATTGTCCTGCGTAACTTGCAACGTATTGTCCCACTAGTCGGACGGCTACGAAACTTTTAAATAGAGCTCGAACTTTGTTTGTACCCTAATGGCCTCAGTTTCAAGTTATAATGATGACAGTTAGTACAAGGATTTCTGGTTTGTTACTAAGATTTTTTTTAGTATTGTTTGTTTAATACCTTATCGAAGCCCATTTAGCTCGTCTGAAACTCTCCAAGACGTTAATTGGCGGTGCTTGTGCGGCTAAGCACGTAATTAATTTCCTTGCCATTTACACCGCATAGCAAGGAATTGGGTCAATTTTTTTTCCCAATTTAGGTATTTATTTTCGGTTATAAATTTATTTTCGGCATACCCATTTTCTTACAAAGTGCCCGATTGGTGGCAATAGGCTCGCCCATATTACGTGGGACCGAAAATCATAGTTGGCGAAATGTGGGATATATATTCTCGAACCACCTACAGTCTCGTCCGGCTCAGTTTCTGCTTAGGGTTGGGAAGTCAGATGACAGACGCAACTATAATGGGTATAATAATGAAAAGAATTTGTAATACTTTACTAATACACAATCACTTCTATGTATTATATTACTAGACAAGCTATTATCACAAAAATGTGTCGCGTCACGGGTACGAAGTGAGGCTACAATGAATGTCCTGAAACACGTGTAATACACTAATTTTTTTGTCTGAGGAAATCAGTTTTACATAATAACATTCATTGAACCCGTATGGGTTTATCTCGGGTATGGTGTACACATATTTCAATTTCTTTGTTGAACGCTAATATTCATTTATTGATGTTTAAGTGGTCATGGTTAACTTTGAAATTAAATTTAATGAAAATATTTTTTAAAAATATGACACAAATAGAATCAATGAACATCAAGTGAACGATAATTTCGTCGACAGCTACCAAGTCTTCGGTAGTATAGTGGTAAGTATCCCCGCCTGTCACGCGGGAGACCGGGGTTCGATTCCCCGCCGGAGAGATTCTTTTTGGAATTTGCTTATGGTTTTTATTATTTTGGAATAGTTATTTTCAATTTTACTTTTCATTATTTCTTGTTTTAAGCTGAAATTTAACATAAAACATTTTGTAGTGAACCGTGTTTATTTTCCGCGGATTCATCGCAATTCAAGTTAACGAAACCCAAGTTTCTTTTCTAGTTGATTGGTGTAAAAATGGGTTTAGACTAGTACTTCGGTCAACAGTACCCGCAAACTACTATTTTTCGATTAAACCCACGACTTGGATCCTACAGACAAAATCAAAATCGCCCAACTTGTCGAAACGGGGAATCTCGCGTATTTCGCTCGATTGATAAATTATAAGTCTTACCAGAACATTTTTAGTATTTTTACTCACAAATCAGCACGCATACTACACTATAGTAAATATCGTTTATCATAATGGCAACACACACTATATTCCCATATCACCCAGTTTCCTGCCACCCTAAATATGTCTGACCAGTGTTTATTACCACTCTCCATGTAAGGTCGGAATCAGGGCGTATAAGATTTATAGTGCCCGACAACGGTCCATTTAGACCTGTCCGGCGTACGTCCAATGTTGGCTGGAACTGCAGTGCTTTGAAGTTTCAAACAAAGTACGAGCATAAATATTACGTAGCAAAATGAGTACGTATGTACCTAACGTACTAATGAATACTGCCAGTGTAATCAGTAGTATCGATTATTTTGAAAATGGCGTTCCTATTTCTAAGATTAGTCTTTTTTTATACCACTTAGGTGGCAGACAAGCACGCGGCCCACCTGATGGAACGAGAATACCGTGGTCTATAGACGTTTGCAGCATCAGGGGCGTCACATACATGCTGCCGACCATATAGAGAAGAGGGAAGAAGGGGAAAGGGGAGAGGAGAAGGTTAAGAGAGTCTCTGTCAGTGCAGAAGACAGAGAAGGGTTTCTCGGTCTTCCAACTGATAATACAAAAACTCTCCAAAGAGCTCTGGCTACCCTACTCACCGCCGGAAACCAAACACAAGGTTATTATTAGGTGCGGTAGTGTGTAGGGTGGCGGTACTTCCCCAGTCGACTTTAGTTACATCATAAACAAAAAAATGCATAAAAATTACACAAAGGTTACTCGATATGAGTTCTCTCAAAGTCCACCTTGTTTAAGAAGTAATACAAATTGGTACGGCACATCAGATACTTTTAATAAACTATCATTCATTTGGTTTTTATCGAAAAACATTAATTATATTAAAATCTGAAATGTGGTCGGACTCGGCAGAGTAGAATTTGGGCCATCCCATTCCCCGAGGGATAGTTGCCTGGGACGACCCCGCATGGGAAGAGCTGTTTAACATCTGACAGACACAGTCACCGATGCATGGCTCGAATCAACAAGAGTGCCTACCTTTAAAATGGCAATATTACGAGGTACCGAATACGATGGTTAGTGCAAGGTGGGAGTAAATATGTATCTAAGTATGTTTATCCGCACTCTGGAACCCGTAACACGTGCTAGTTAAGCTATGCTTACCATGGGTCTAGTTGTCGTTGGGTAGATTGTCCTATAATATTTATTATTTATTTATATGTATAATGTGTAAAAATCTTTCAATTTTTTTTATTTCATCTTGAGATGGTCAAATGCCATTTTCTACTATAGCATATTTCTTAAACTCAAGACCATTTGCGATGCAGATGCAATTTCATATTCATATTCAGTCTGTTGAATCAATATGTTAAATCATTGTGTCGAATCAATGTAGAAAAATAGAATCTAACATCTGGTCACGATTAAATCGCTTCGCTTTCATATAACACTTCAAATGAAATTCACAATCAACATGTTGAATTTGAAATTACGTCATGCATACTTGTATGTTGCAGTTTTTAGATGAAGTTGACCGGGCCCCAAATATATGAAGGTCCATATTCGTACACCCTTAACTGCTTACTGTGAATAGAATTTAATTAAATAACGATTAAGGAACATTTTTCAAAGCATGTTCATTTAAAACAGTTTCGATCGTAGATAGCAGTCTGGTTTGAACATAAAATAGTTTGGAACGTGTGTCTAATGTAATTAAATTTGGAATAGGGTCTATTCCCTGATCGACGTCCGAACCACCGAGAACTAGAGATTTCCAGCAGAGAGATTTCTCACGAGTCAAATAGTTCGACAGTTACACTTAAGTGCAATGGATTCTTGAACCAATTGGAATAAGCTTGAGTAGTAGAATCTAAAATTATATCCTGTTTCTACTACTAACTATTTCTCGTCAGAGTAGTAAAGTGCTTGAAGACTGCCACGGACCTCGGTAGAACGATCTTTTTCTATCGATCCAGCGTGCACCTAAGTTTTGCCCAGGAAAAAATTATCAAGTCATAGACGATATTTATAAATGATATTATTCTTAAATACAAAATAGATTTTCAATGTAAAACATACATCAATTAGGGTATGGCTGTCCACTGCTGGACACAGGCCTCTCCTAATATTGGAAGGCCTACTGTTTCCTCACTGACCAGACCGATTGGTACAGCGCTTTCTTTCGAGATTTCCTTCTCTCGCAAGTCGCCTCTTACAACACCCTTCGGATAAGAAGGAGTGGTGATATTCTTTTTCTAAAAAAGCTTCTCAGGTCATTTTGAGAGGCTAGTGATTTATGAAAAGTAAGTGGTGGCAAAGTTTTGGAAGTGGCAGAAAACGGTCTGTTGCCTGAAAATACCCAAACAGTCCAGTGTCCGCGGTTGTACCTCGGCCAATCGTCCGAGTTACGCTCTGGCCCGCTATTGCCTATAACGTCGAAGCTATCTTCCAATATTTGGAAGAGACATGATGTATATGAAAGAAGATATATTATCCTCTTTCATATACATCATGTCTCTTAATAAAAGAATATTAGTAGTCAGTAATAGTCGCAATATAAGGTACACTTCGGTGTAAATTTCGCAGTCCATAAAGCATTACTCCAGCTTCCGATTTATCGCGAACCTTACTCGTGGCTCGCAGTAACTAGGCACTCGAGAATAAAACATGAGGACACCTGACCAATGAATAATTTTATTTGCGTATTTATGTATGAGATGAAGTCAATTTATTTTATCTATTGGATACGCGCTGGCACTGCAAAAGTGTAGAATAATAAAATACAACATTATCAGTAGCAAATGCGCCGTATTCTAGAAGCTAAGTTCTGAATCTCGATTTAAATTGACAGATTTGACAGATAATTCATTTACAGTTAAATTCCTTAGTAATTAAGGAGTCGGTATTAAGTGGGGACGCCGCTGACCATTTGGTCATTGGGTGGGCCATTTAACCCTTTTCCCCTCTATATCTGTACTGCTGACTTTGCAATCCTATATAAATACAATAGCATTACTAAGTTACAGTTCAATTATTGACCTGATGTAAGAGTTCACGGTAGGCTAGCAGGTCAAATTCGTTTTTGACATCCAGAAATCCATGAAGGGCATAGCATGTAAAATTTTTCATATTTAAATAAGACTATTGTTACACAGTTCTGTATAGAACTGACGCTGCAATTGTGTGAAACATGCTGATGTTATATTTGCATTCCGAACTTCTGACTGAACTGCAACAGTGTTTATCTTCAGCCTCGTGCATCTTCAAATATTGGGCTTGTTTACACACAATGTTCATTCGCTTGACGATTGCGCACAAAATTAATATATGTTATATTTCGAGATTCAGAAATAATTTGAAGAAATCATCATTTATCTTTTTTCTCATACATACGAAGCTATCACTTCGATTCTAGGTCCGCATTTTTCTAGTCTCACCTCAATATTTTGCACGAAATAATTGCCATGTGGCCTCCACAACCTATAGTTATAAGTGACATCTATGAAATTGCAGCCACAAATATTGTTGAACTTTTTAAGGTTCCAACTACTCGTAACGATTGCCATAGATGTATGACAACTGGGACTGAAGCGACGGCTTAACGTGCTCTCCGAGGCACGACCAGACCTGTGCAAGTTTTTATTTATTTGCACTGAGCGGGAAACGAACCCGCACGCCTCCTGCGTAGCAGTCGCGTTCACTAACGCCACGCCTCAGAGGCTGTCAAATCTTTAAGAAATGGGAAACCGAATAAAACGTACCTCTAGTCTAATTTTTTCATCGCTGCTACATCCACTCGAATTTCCTATTTTTCCGATTCGGGAAATTCCTTGTCACACAATAAAGAATTGCAATGCTCTTCTCACTTAAGACAATTTCCTTCGAATTACAACGCTGGGTTGTAAAATTGGATCATACAAAATCATATATACATAGGCAAGAGGCTTAAACAGAAATAAGCTAACGCTACATAGTACCTCTATTGTTATTTGTATTATAAACTGCAAACTACCTTGGTTTATATTTCATTAATGAGCTCTAACAGCGCATAAGTTACCGCCACGATATGCTGTAGCGTAATAAGGGCTTAATTGCTCTGAATAAGTTTAGAGAATTTATGTGTTTCTCTAATAACTATGCCTCTATAATTAAATTATTGAGACCATAATTTTGCAATATACTTATGATAACTAATAAAACAGTAAGAATAAGAATATGTCCGTCATACCTCTTTCTTTTAATTTTGAGTTATTCATGGGGGATGTGCAAAGGCCCTAGTCAGGGTAAACTCGAGGGCTCCAACTACCCGTAACGACGGCTATAGATGTTCGTATCGCAATCGGGGCCGACAGCTTAACTAACTCTCCGAGGCACGACCAGACCAGTGCAAATAGGCATATTCATGCATACAAATATGTGCACTGGGCGGGGATCGAACCCGCGCGTCCTGCGCATTACCTAATCGCGTTCGCTACCGCCAATCATATAATATGACCTCAAATAATATTGCGGTATATTTATTATTGCAATAAAACTCTAGTTTGAATGTGATTTAAATGCGTTCTATATTCTTTTTTGTCATGATGGCAACACTACAATTAGGCAATTTAGGGTAGGCAGCACTTGTGTGACGCCTCTGGTGTTGCAAACGTCCATAGGCCACGGTGACCGCTCCCCATCAGATGGGTCGTGTGCTTGTCTGCCACCTAAGTGGTATAAAAAACTACTGTCATAAATCATTGCAATTCTCTTTGAGTCATAGACTATCTACATTCATGGAATAGTAAAAATTGCAAGCTTCTCTGTATGACCTACATTCAGGGATTGGTGTAAATCCGTTCCATAAAGTGGCCCATCCACAAAGCTGATTGCCACGTGTGATTCTGTTTGAGTATCTTCACGATGCGACTGTTCAGTCGCACTGATCGGGTTACCCAAATATATTTTGGATGCAGATAAAGTTTTAGGAATGAGTGAATTTCTAGAGTAAATTTTGTAGCTACTACTTACTTCGACTCGAGTTTCACTCAAACTAACGACATTCTTGAGTAATATCTTTGTTTGTTGAATTGCTGTATTTTTGCTCAAGAACCTATGTGAATTCTTAGTGAATTACAGTTCATTGCAATAGTACAACATACATAGGTGGTTATGTATATTATTAATACTCAGCTTATGTTTATTGTTCTGATGAGCTCTTCCAATTAGTCCCACCATCTCTTTTCCTATACAACCCGTGCAGAGCTTAGATGACATTCGCATACAGCACCATATTCCATCTAGAATGAAGTGGTTTGGTGAGTCTTTCCTTTGCCGCACCATTAAGACTTGGAATTCCTTACAAGCTCACGTGTTTTAATTCTTCCTACAGTCCGCGTACAGTACGGGTCCTTTAAGTGGGGTGTGAAAAGGCATGCGATAAGGCTATTATTTGTACGCAGTAGAAATGCAAGATAGTGCACTTTTTAAAGAGACAAATGAAAAAACTTATTTTCGATCCCTCATAGTTTTATTTAAATATTTTTTTTATATAAATAAGATAATTGAACAAGAATATTAGACGAGAAAGGTTGCTACAGAAAGTCAAGATAATAGTTTGAAATACATTTTATTTCGACATATTATATAGTGAGCATTATAAGATCCACACAAGACGGCAATTCGAATCTCAGTGGATATGATCAGTAAATTTTGTAAGACTTTTTCAAGGATAATTGATGGTTTGGATCGTTCGAAAGTGGTTATAATTAAACTCAAACGTTTTCATCGGTAAGGAAAATATAGACGGCCCGGATTAAAAAGTTTGTAGACGAAGTATTCCTCTTAAATATGAAACTCTTTAATAGCCACTTTGATTGGTTACCTAATATTTAATTAATTTTACTGGTAGCTTAGCTTAGGTTTGTTGATTCATATTTTTACCTCGGTTCGTGAGTTATCGCGATTAATTTATGAAAATAACTTTTGTGGACGTTCCCCATACCCGGGAGCTAGACGGGGACACCTTGGTCCCTACACCCGAAGGGGGTCATCTCGAGAGAGAGGGCCCCGGGTCTACCGGGGTGCGAGGGATATGTTGTCTACTACCTCACTTCCGGTAACTAAAGACCCAAAGACGGCGTGCGTTTTAGTTGGTTCGAGTCCGACATAATCACCTCCACTGGTGTTTTTGGAGGTGGTATCCGTGAGGATTCTGCGCACGATAAAAAAAAAGTGGCCATAGTATTACAGTGTGAATGGTGAGGCTAGTGAGACACCACACTCACTATGCCACGTTTTAACGGTATTTTTATATTTGAGTATTAGGTTTGTTGATGTGGAAGGTAAGGGGTACCACTATCTTGGGGACCCAAGCCTTCTGCCGAACAACGAACAAGGCTCTAGCTACCCGACAACCCGTATTAGACCAGCGTGGCGGGTACACGGTTCAAAAATGGTATTTTTATGTGTAATAGTCGTATTTTAATATTTTTCATAAAAATTTTAATTAATAATTATTTTTTAGTTTATAATATAGTAGCATTGAATTAATTTGTAATTGTTATGTGTAGTTAAATAAAAATGAACTACACATAATTTGAAATTGTAGTTTAATTTGAAATTGTATTTAAATTTGAATGAACTACGATTTTCATTCAGACCCCCGTATATTTCTCCTAACGACTTCAACTGTATATCGTTTAGCTAAATTTTATTACCCGTGTAGTCTATAAGCAACTGTAAAGTGTACTAATGTTATATGGTTAAAATGGGTCGTACCGTACCGTATTGGATATATTTATTTGTTTGATTTGTTGGAATTTTCACTTGTCTTACTAGACATAGTACACAAATATCAATTGACGACAACCACCCGTGTAACACGCTGTGAAAGTAAAATGAGATTGAAATAATATTTACTCAAAGAAGTAGTGGTAAGGCCCCTGTTAATTATTTATTCAAACGTTTGAAACTGAGGTGAACATTGAAATTAGAATTTACTATGTTACTCATGTCGTTTAGATTATGGCGAAGTTTTCGTTTTGAAAAGGGAATTTCGAAGGTTCAACTAGAATTTTCATTTATTATTATTAATCCAATAACGGTTACACTTTGATATGTAACTTAATAAAAACGAAGCGAAGCACTCCAATGCTTCCTGGGTATTCACTATTCTAAATTTCTAGGTACTGGAATACGTAAGCGTTTTATTACTTTTTTTCTACTGTACGTGGAATCGAAATTGTTAAACATTGCATGCATACATTTAAAACATCTAACAGTTTAAAACCTTCTGCCATATTTTGATCAAATAGTAGTTTATTTACATTGAAGTGTTTGAATTCTATGTAAGTTTTTAGTAAAAGTCTGAATTTGTTCGCGAGAATATTTTCAATGAGATAATGATATTATTTGGCGGTTGCGCAATGCCCTAATCTAAGAACACTTGAACGTAGTAATTTGATTTAATCTTTTTGTACAAAGGGGTAAGAATTTTTAAGCTAATGATACTATTATTTATCTATGATTTTTGCATATACTAAACAAAATGTATATATGTATGTAGGTATGTATGTATGTATGTATGTGTGTGTGTGTGTGTGTGTGTATGTATGTATGTATGTATTTATGTATGTTGGTATGAATGTGTATGCCTATTGCCTGGGTTATACTACAGTATATACCTTCGTACCTTAAAATTTTCAGTATTCGTCTCTCATTAAATTCGTCTCTAATAAAAATAAATAAATTAATAAAAATAGATTGCTTGTTTCACTTACTTTTGAGCCTCTAAGTACCTAATGAAAGTCTTTGTATCTCAGTAGTTATTGTAAATAACCACTCTATATCGAAACATTATCACTATAAAATTCCCTACTTATTTCCCTTCGTGGTATGTTAACTTAATAACGAAACCTTTAAAATAGATAAACAATTAAGCCGAGTTTATTTACATATTTAAGTTCATTTTCTTGATACTCCGTTAGTACAAACCCAACGTATTGCTAAGTAAGTACCCACTGAATATTTTGCTTTAATAAAATTGAATGAACTCCGCGACTACTACGAAACGGTAAGCGATTCCGATTCGAGTATTTTAAAACTCACATCTCGCGCTCATCCTCTTAGTCTTATTATTTTCCAGTATCGGGGTCAGCTTTTAACCTAACTAAGTTCCGCCTGAATATCAGCTTTTAACGAGTAAATACTATTTCTATTGGATAACTTAACAGTACGTCTAGGTTTAATCGACTATCGCATATTATTCTGAGAGATTTTCGTACTGTGAGGGTAGTTTGAATTTTCAAAAATTCATAGTCACTTATAGATTAGCGATGAGTAGAGGTGACTTGGGCAGCGGAGGTCGCGAGATTACCTCCGCCGTCCATGTGCACGAGCCTGAGAGTGACGGGTGGCACCACCTATCACTTTAGCGTGACGAGCTCTCCTATATACGGGAGGAGATGTAGACACGTTAGTCCAACACCCAAGAGGGGTTTCGATGGCCCTGGTTCAGCCGAAGCGTGAGGGTTATGCCAGAGGCCACTTCACCCTCGACAACCGTTGGCCCGAGAGAAATTTATATAGTGTCGGACTGTAGTTGACGCATACGTGTACCAAAAAATGTACACTACTTCAGGTGTTTTTCGTCCGAACTGTGTCAGTTTGCTATTGGTACATTACTCTCTAATTAACCATCTAAAAATGATGAAAGATCGAGATCTTTGAGTTCCAGTAGTGTGGTAAGTAAATAATTCTAATTAATTAGTCGGTGTTCTGGTTGCCCTTTAATCTATAAACTTTTGATGTTTCTATCTTTTATAGAAAAGCTCATTACTTTTAGATGAAAATGGATATTTGTATATCCGTTAAATTACAGTTATTTATTTAATCAATCTTCATTCTCCGAGCCTTAACTGTACTTACGTATTATCCAGGAAGCAACTGCCATCTGACCTCCACAACGTCCCAAATAGTAGGTAGTAGGCCTTTACATCCCAAGTAGATGATTTGAAAAGTATCTATAGGGCCAACTCTAGTATACCTATCGGTACGTATTTTGGATCTGATCGCGATATAAAAGAGAGTTTTGATATAATCTATCATTATTGGTAAATGTGAGCTACTACGCCGCCGTTGCACTCCACGATATCCTCAAAAGACTGCCCAAAAATGAGTACTGCGTGTATAAAGCGCGTTGTGAGCACATTTTTTGTCCACAACTTGTGCTTGTAACTTTATGACTCTGCCTGTTGTTACGAGAGCAACAATAACGTCCTCATAATTGACAGATGACTGAATATGAATATGGTACGAGTAATATTGAAGTCCTGTAGTTAAACCAGACAGTATCAGTTTTATTATAAAAAGAATAATTATCCAGTGATATGTATATACATTTTGAGGCCTTCCTCTTCCAACTTAGGCCATATAGGTAATAGCCTGCCGATTGCTTCTGGCCTTTCACATCACACCAGTGGTCTCTACCGTCATTAAAACTTTCATTTAACTCCTCTGGTTTCGGGTACTCCCTGTTAAAAGCTTTGAATTTGACGAATTACGAACGTCACTTCAGTAATCGTGCTTGACTTTGTTTTTAATTCCATTAAGGAACTTTTAAAGAACTTGAAATAACATAGTGGCTGATATACTCGTAAATAACATCCATTGAGGTGATGTTGTTTGTGGGTATCATACAATCCTTAAAAAGGCTTAATATCAAATACGAGTATCAACTCTTAAGCCAAAATTTAATAAAAATTAATATGACTACATTAGAAATTAATTTTGCAACATCAAAACTTCCTATCAGTGCCTTCCTTTATATCGGTCCGGAGGATTACAACAGTATACACCAAATTCAAACATTATTATAAACTTTCTTGCACTGGTAAATTCACGGATTCATTAAAATTATTATAAAAGATTTTCATTCATCATTTCTGAGAATTTCAGCTAAAGCTCGGGGATTCATAATCTTGCTAATTATTTTCAGAATCAAAAGCTTTTCAAACTTTCCCAATTTGGATTCTGTTAAGGTTAAGACGATTTTAAAGCTGAAGTTTCATTTACGCGATCACAAAACGCGGGTGAATAATCCGGCCAATAATGGAAGGTCTAAATCACTTTTTTTCTGCTTAAACACAAACATCTTCATCAATTTAGTAGAACCAACTACCGAACCAGCGATAAGAATCATTTTCAACAATTTACTTTGTTTCGCATAGTTAGTTAACTTTGACATTCATATGGGCTCTTGAAGTGCCTAAACGGAAAAACTAAATTAATTCTTTGAATTTATGCTGATACTGGTTGCATTTGATCCTGATTTCATTTCACCCAGTTGACAGCAACCTCCATAATATGTCTTTAGGCATAGGTACAAGCCATCTTTTGCTACATCTAATCAGCATTCCTTAGATGTGTGATAGATAGGCGAGTAAGTTGAAAAGTTTTTTTTGTTTTATACGACCTGAATTAAAACGCTCACTTGAAAAACGCTGAGTAAATTCTTTATATTATCTTTATATGTCATATAAGTTAGCCGAATAAGTTCGCGATTTTAAAAAGGGCGTACTTCTATTCCATCGTCTCGTCATCGACACCATTTTATCTTCTACCGGGTCTGTCGATAGTTTCATTATTATCAAGACGCATGAAACAAATCGCAACCTTCTCCATTCTATAGTAACCTCTTGTACTTGATAACAAAGTGTAGTCTGAAGTTTACTAATTCTAAAGCTTCATCACAATACTTTCATTGTTTAAGTTGCTGCAATAATAATTGCTAGCTGTTGCACCGCAGGCGAATTTTTGAATAGGGGCTTCCATTCAACGACTTCCCTGACTTAAAAACAAAAGGTAAAACCCTGAGAAGCGTAGTATTCTTGTTTCGTTTTATTCTTAATTAGGGCTTTAGAAAATAATTTCAATAGCTAATTAAATTATGATGTTTGATTATGATTTGAAAACAATTTAGATAATAAAGAGGAGTTAAAATTTGGTTCTCTCTAAATATTATACTGTGTAGTACAATGCTACTACGTAACCGACATTTCTAGAGCTGGGCACTAATCGTTGTTACTGGTTCTAATCATATTTATATGCCGTAAATCCATATATTCACACATATATTATGTAACCAATTGCATATTCTTCTTTATCTGGGCACATTTCCATATGAGAAAAGTTGAGAATATCAAGCAAACTCTTTTGCTAAAAAATCAAACTCTTTGGCTGATTTTTGTTTCAAGTTTGAACACACCCTGTGATTAATACAGGCAGTTTTCGAATAATAAGATTGCATATTAATATTAATGGAAATCATAATATTTTCATAGCTTTAGAACGATTGAACAATTTGTGTATTTTCAGTTTAATTTGCCACAATTTTGCTCCTGCACCTATCACTGCTATCCCACGCTATCAATTACGCTCTGGTCATGGAGACCGCATGAATATGGAAACGCTACTCAGTGAATTCGGTCATTAGTTTGCAGCAACAGCTCTCTTGTGAATGTCAATGAATTAGACGCTCGGTAACTTGCTCATTAAAATAAAACTCTTAGCGTTGTTCCTGCTACATCCTTTTTACCCGACTGCGCGACGCAAAGGAGGGGATTGTGTTTATTTTGGCATGGTTTATACAACGTGTATAGGAGCGACTACCATCTAACCGTTTACGTAAGAATCCTAGCAGTTTACGTAAATCAAAAGTATAAAGGAAAAGTAGGTTTGATCGCAACAAAATTAAATCATTGTTTTGTTAAAAGCTTTTATTGAATTTGGAATGTTTGTTTGTGGAGTTTAATCTCACAAGCTGAGTTTGAAATACTTAGAACTTATTCTACAGAGTTGAATTTTCACAGTTCGGTCAAGTTTCGGTGATTATACATTTTTATAGCGAGCATGACCTGAATAAACATTCAGGATTAGCTCCAGATAAGACTTTAATGTACAGTATTAGAGGTTTGTTGTTTGTATTTACTTGATATTATAATTTGTAATATATCACAATAGCTAATCGTTGGGACTTTTGAACCAGTAGTAGTAGTAGTTAGTAGGTCCCCTCTCTCCTATAGTGTGTTTTTGTTAACTTTTTAGTCGTCTACATCGCAAACAGATTATAAATAAATAAAGAAATATTCTAGGACAATCTACACAACGCCACCGATACCCTTGGTAAACATAGCTTGTATTATGGATTCTAGAATGCAGATAAATATACTTAGATTACATACAAACAATCAGATCAATGCAAATATTCATATTTATGCACACACAAATATTTGCACTTAGTGGGGATTGAACTCACACCTCCTTTTTGATCCACGGATACCAATCTCACCGATGCCGGTGAGACCGGTCATGTCGGACTCGAACTCTTCGGGTCTTCGGTTGCCGGCGGTAAGATTCTAAGCACTGGCTTTGATCTTAGCAGAGAACTTCCACAACTTATACTATATCATTTCAACTCTGTGGCCACGGTAGCCTAGTGTAATGGGTAGTGGACTGCTGAGACGAGGTCTCGGGATCGATCCCAGGTTTTACCATGGCACACACCAATGACTTTGCGATGCTTTTCGAAGTTATGTGTGTATTTAGCGCCGGCTTATAAGTGCCCGGTTGATGGCAATAGGCTCGCCCCCTATTACATTGGGACCTAAACATAAACTGGCGAATTGTGGGTGCTAGCACCTCTGCATACCCCTTCGGGCATATAGGCGTGAGTTTATGTATGTATTTCAACTCTATTACTTCCATACAAGCTCGGCGAGTGCGACTAGTCCTGACTTGGCTATTTAAGTGCTAAGAAATATATTAATCATTAAATATAGCTTCAATTAATATCAAATCGTATAACGTTAACCCGAATTCAGGAAATCTGTGTTAATTAGTGACGAAATCAGTTCATCTGTTGCGTCTATAATTGTCTGTAGTTGATTTAATATACGTAGATGATATTGTCACTATTATAAAATTAAATGGTGTATTGTTTACAGTAATAATTAAAACACAATATCACTGCCAGAGAAGCATAATTTGAAATAAAACTATATACCAACCACATTGAGAGACGCTTATGTTCTAGCAGTGAACAGCCATATGCTCATTGATATGCTTTTTCTACTTTTCTATAAATTAGGTTAGTAATTATGCAGTCACTGCTGCTTACAATTATTAAGACTTATAAACCCGTTCAATTAATGTAATTATAAGTTTCTAATTATTTTCTAGGTGTAGTACTGCACGCGACTGCTACGCACGGAGCGCGGGTTCGATCCCCGCTCAGTGCAAAAAGTTGTATGCATGAATATGGCTGATTGCACTGGTCTGGTCGTGCCTCGGAGAGCACGTTAAGCCGTCGGTTCCGGTTGCCATACAAACATCTATGGCAGTCGTTACGGGTAGTTGAAGCCCTCAAAAGTCCAACCAATCTAACTTGGAACTTCGATATCGCCATTGGTCATTAGACCATTGATTGGGGAGGTCAGATGGCAGTCGCTTTACGGAAAATATCGAAGTTCAGCCGCATCAAAGTTAGACTGGAAAGCCGACTCCAACTGAGTTAAGAAAAGGTTCAGGGAATGATGAATCTAGAGAATTTAGCTGGAATTGAAATACCTTTGAATAAAAGGAGTGAAATAATGAATATTTAGGTACAATATACATGGCACTTCGTTCAACCGAAAGGTTAACGATTTCTACTTCTTTCATTGGGAATATATTGGAAGAGGGATGGGAACCCTGAATTCATCCACAGTTTAATAATCCCAACAATAATAATAGCAAATTATAACTGAATATTATAGAAATTAATGTCAAAACGCACACCTCAACGCAAGTAGAAAGACTTTATACTCGAGGACATATTATGGTTTCGTATGTGAATATTATGCAAGTGTGAAGAACAATAATCTATACGTGGTTCGCCTCTACACATGGCGTCTGCAGGACCGCTAAAGAGCGACTGACTATTAAATATACTTGGGTTAGCGGTAGGCTTCCCCTCCTCCCCCAATATATTTCTAGTAATGGATTGCCGCTATGTAACGCCTATGTTAATACTTTTTCTTTCATTTTTTTTATCGTGCGTTAGTGATAGAACCCGCACTCCTAGGGCCGCCACTAGGACCCGCCTCGAAGTCTCCCACGCCGGGCACTCGGTCAGCGTATGCAGCCCCGAGTCCGCGCTCGCATCACAGTGATGGCACTCGGACGTTGGCTCCTTCCGGATCCGATGCAGGTAAACCCCGAAGCATCCATGCCCAGTGATCACCTGCGTCAGCCGGTACGAGAGACTACCGTGTGGCCTCTCTAGCCAGTCCCCCATAATGGGTCTTACCGCCGTTACTACGGTGTGCCCTAGATTGCACTGGCCGTGATTCAAGACAGGTATTTCTCTTAATAAAAAAATATTATATACAATAGTGTTATCGAGAATTTAAGCGATCATGGCTCTGCACATACCTTTAAATTTGCCTGACATTTCGACCGTTACACCGGCCGTAGTCACGAATGTGAAAATATAAAAGTTAACATTTATATGAATACTAAAATACCATGTAGTTAACAGTTTATTTGTAGAAATGATTGATAAAATGATTGAAAAATTTACCTATAGAAAAATACATATCCATAATATTTTTGTAGTACCTATAAGTATTGTATATACCTCTAGTATTATATTTTTGCTCATATTTCACATCGATTCTTAATAATGTAGTGTAACTATTATATAATGTGATTTTAAATACTCAGTGATTATAAACATGCAATGATTAGGCATACACTATAAACTTATTATTCCTAGTAGTAGTACCAACAAATTTTAATTTAACTGCAACTGCTTATATCTGACAAGTTGAAAGATTTATATAAAGTATCGTGTCACGGTTCATATTCTCTGTTTTTTTTATATTGGAAACGCCATTTTGAATTCACCTCGCCTGATGGTAAGCTGAAAGCAAAGTGTCAGGAAAGGGGGTCACCATTAAAAACAATGTTATAATGGTGGCACTCAAATTGACAGCCTCAACAGATTCCTTTTCACGTCCCGCTTAAAAGACCCGGGACTGTAGGAAGATCGAAACACGTGAGCTAGTAAGGAATTATAAAACTTAATGGTGTGGCAAAGGAAAGAATCACCGAACTGCTTGGCTCTAGAGGAAATATTCTGCACCGTATGCAGGTGACATCTGACCCCTGCACGTTGTCCTGTGTAAAACGAGAGGGTGGCTCAAATTGGAAGAGCTCATCAGAGCATTCATCATGGTGTAGACGGTAAATTAATGCCAAGCACGCAACATCTCTACGTATCTACATAGGCATGAAACTATGTATGTCATTCGCACACTTTGTCCTTCTAAGTAATTACTAATGACTATATGTACTATTACTTCAGTATATCATGAGTTTGGATATGAGGACGCAATTTATGAACAGAAGATAACTGTCATTGAACTAACCATCTTATGTTTTAATAATAAAAGAGGCCGATACCGATTCTTGCATACCTATATTTGTTTCAGTCGGCCTTTCACGATCAAATTCCTCTGCACTTTGTACACGTTATTGAATTCTTTCTTCTATATTTTTTTAATAGCCACGCAAATTAAACTGGACTCTACGACTGTTAAATTTAAGCTTCATTTAGCTTGTTGCGTGGTCGAGTCCGTTAAAAGTTTCCTAAACTCGGCTTACAGAGGTATTCCCTTTGATACTGTTAGCAAATTTCAATTTGAATTCATTAGTAAAATATATTTTGATTGAGTTTATTGTGCTCTTCAGCTCTGCGTTAATTATAAACAGAGTTTAAATATCTTTAGAGGGTGTAAACAGTTTGATAAAGCGAGAAAATCTGTTAATGCTGAATGTTAATATAAATGGAATTTGAATCGTTAAAATTAAACTTTTGTTACGATTATGTTGAAGCATCATAATTTTAAACATTTGTTTGAAAGGTCTATAGAAACATTTCCAGAAGTCTGACAGTGTTATTTTACTGAATCTACTAGAGAATACAACACAAGGGTATATTAGCTGCGGACTTCTGCCGTCCTACTGCTCAATTGAGAGATATAGTCATGACCGCTAGGGTTGGATATTAGGTATCCTGTCATCGTGTCCTATCTCGTGTTGCAGATCCTACCTCACTGCAGTTGTACGTGAGCATGCATGGCAAGATGAATGGCAAGTCATCAATGCCAGCACTAATGTTAGTGTAGCAGTGTATCTATTTAATATGTGTGTCAAAAAGACCAAACATCTACTGTTGTTATAAGGCCGTTATCTGTTCTGTGATGCCTGTGTGGTACCTGTTTACCACTTGCTTTGTCCGGGTCTAAGCAATAACTTTGGCATGGTCTAGAAAATTTTGTTCGTTCAATTATGAACACTAAATTTATGACATAGAAGTGAAATGTTACGAGCAAAGTTTTTCACTTAGCATGTTTATCTTTTAGACCTTTAAACAATATTTATTTACGACTATTAAAATGTTGGTTTATATTGAATATTGGAAGCTGCGAATGAAAACATCGAAGATGTAATTTCCTTGAGCTGATAATGTACGAGTAGCTAAGGAGCCTTTACACATTCTTCTCCTACATATTGTGTAAATGAACAATAAAGTACCTCCTGCAACGTTCCTTGTACTGGTAATATTTACGCAAGGAAATTGAAACGTGTTGGGCTTCGTGTTTATAAAATGACCTTATTATTAACCTACGCTTGAAAGCGGCGAGCATGTATGGAAGTAAAGCGAGATCGCGGGTTTGAATGAACACACTCTTATCATACCTAAGCCATTTAATTCACAGAAATCGCTGTTGTAATGTTACTGACAACACAATTTTTATCTATAAGTACATACATACATATATACATAAACTCACGCTTATATCCCTGAAGGGTGGTGCTAGCACCCACATTTCACCAGTTTATGTTTAGTTCCCAATGTAATAGGTGGCAAACCTAGGGCCCTCGTCCGTCGTCGAGACCTCGTCTCAGCTGTCTATTACCCATACCACTAGGCTATATCGTCAGAAGTCATAAAAAATCGATTTTATCTGATGTTCGCATTATAAGATAACAATACCAAAGTCATAGCAATCGCAATGAATTGTTTGGAACGGTTTTATCTCATTGTTACAAATGACAAGAAAAATTATTAAATTCGTCCGTCCTGTCAAATAACAGATACAAGTATCGGTGTGTCTACCTGTGATATTGAATGACTTTGAAAACCATTGTCTTTTTTATTTAAGAAGTGCTGTGCAAGGCTGTTGAAGCGTAGAAGCAGAATAAATGAATGATATCGGGCACTGAATTAGGAAGAAGTCAGGTGACCCACCTGGTGCAAAGATTGTCTATCGCCATTAAATGAGGCATTGTAGCCATCGTGATTGTTACTTCGCACCTGCTACTCAAATCAAATCAAATCAAATCAAAAATCATTTATTGGGCATAGCCCAGTAAACGGCACTTACAAAACGTCAATATCAACAATATTACTGGTTTTAACGCACGATGTTATTTTTAAAAAGAAGATAATTGACTGATCGCTTCTTTCAAATATATTTTCGCATATATACAGGATATAATATAATTATGAATACATATAGCAGGAGCAGTTAGCCAGCAGTTAGTTAACCAGCAGGAGGAGAGTTACTTTCGTATTAGCAATAAGTTAAGTTAACCCAGTATTACAGGTCTTAAATTTTATTAACATCCACTAAAGATGCCATAAGGAACACTTTATCTATATTTTGTTCAGTTATCTGTTAACAGACTATCTCGACTCGAGTAAGATTGATGATTGCTACGTAGATTGATTTGTCTACGTCGTAGCAGGCGTAGCCATCTAGCTACGCAGCTTGGCAATTCTGAAATTGTGATTTACTGAACAAAAAGGTATTGATCATTGATATAATACATTTGGTTTCCATGGAAAAATCAGTTTGTTATATCAAAATTAAAATATTTTAATGAAAATTTGGAACAACAGTAACGATCGACATAATATAATATAAAATATTTTAGGGTATTCCACACAATGAGCGAAGGCGGCTCGGGCGTCGGAGGTCGCAGAATGAGCTCCGGCCTCCATGAGCGCGGGCCTGGGGGTGGACCCAAAGACGGCGTGCGTTTTAGTCGGTTCGAGTCCGACACAACCTCCCCAACCGGGTCTAGCGGCGGTACACGTGGGGATATTTCGCACTATAAAAAAGGGTATTCCACACAGCGTTAAGCATTTCCAAAGTAAGCATAGCTTAACTAGCCTGTGTTCTTGTCCTGTATTATACAGGTTCTAGATATACTCAACTCCTATTACGAGGAATCAAATACGATGATTGATAAAATGTACGTGTTAATTCATCTCTGCTTATTCCATAGGGAAATAAGCGTGAACATATATGTATGTGACTTATACCATTTTCATGCATTAGGAATGAACGAACATACTTTAATATTCTGTTAGTGGCTTCATTTAACTAATTGTTGGAGCAGTAAATTCGGTTTGCGGATTTTCAAAGCATTTTTAATTTAGTGTGTCGAAATGTTGTGGCATGTTGTGGTCAAAATATTACAATGGTGGCATTAATACAACATTTGAATTAGAGACTAAATTATTATAACGTGACCATAGATATTAATATTACTAGCGTAAATAAACCCACAGAGTTGTACATTATGGCGTAACAGAATTTAAATTGACAGTGGCAGTTACCTAAAGGTGTGTTCACATTTGTGACAGGACAGCTTGCCATCAAGACAAAACGTTGAGTGTGGACGTAACAACTTGTAGTACATGGGCACACGAACTAAAGTTGCGCTGACATGGCCACCAGTCGATCGATGGTTTCATTTAAACTCAACTATCACGCTGTTAAACACGTGACTAACACGCACTTCTGGCACGGTCATAGCAAAAATTTACGTAAATGTAGACGCGGCATAAGACTTTAGTGTAGAACATTTGTAGAAACATTGACGTCACAGCAATATCTTTCTATTTGTGTCAAAGTTCAAAATGGTTGATAAAAAAACGTTTCACGGTTCGTATATTGTTAATAACTCGCGTCTAGGTTTTATGTAAAGATACGTATGTCGCTCTCACACTTTGTTTCTCTAAAGATAACTTTGTTAACGTAACAGCCGCTCTAGACAAGAGGATTGTAGAATATAATATAACTAGCTGACCCGCGCAACTTCGTCTGCGTCACCCCGTTTTTGCAACACTCGTACCATGATGTTATGTACATATAAACTTTTCTCTTTGACCATTGTATCTTATAAAAAAACCTCATCAAAATCTGTTGCGTAATTTGAAAGATTTAAGCATACAAAGGGACATGAAAAATAGGGATAGAGAACGCGACTTTGTTTTATTTTATACTATGTAGTGATGATCAATGAATGGGATTACCCATAATTATAGAGCTAACGTCTGACTGCCATTACTGTGATGCGAGCGAGGATTCTGGGCTGCACACGTTGACCGGGTGCCTGGCGTGGGAGACGCCGAGGCACGTCCCAGTGGCGGCCCTAGTTCACGGCGAGATGGTACGATGCGCGAGCGCTTGGGCTGCCTCCTGCCCACGAGCATTACTATCAAGTCGAGTCGCTCTATACGAGCAAGTGGTCCCGGGTTCGAATTTTGGCCATTACTCTACTGACGCGAACATAATTCTAGCACAAACGATTTAGCTTAGCTGGAGGGGTTATATGAGATATTAGTATTAAATTAAACGGATATCTAAAAGAGAACTTGCTGTAATTTGCATTATAAAATGAAGTAGAAACAGTGAGAATAAATAACAAATGTCAACGACTGAATTCTGTTTACCTAAAATACAGACAATAGCCTAGTTTGGGAAAAAGTTTTCGTAAGAAATAAATAGTATAATATACTATAAGCGTACTTAAAATATATACTGCCTGTAAATTTTTGTGACAATAAATATTTTTTATTATAGGCGAATGATGATGGTTTCATATTTACCGTAGGGTGAGTATGTACGTAGTGCTTTTGTGAGTATGTAGTTAGCTACATACTCACAAAAGTAGATATAACACTAATAAAATGTATACTATGATTAAAGTTGAATGCCCTATTAGAAAATTACGTGAGATTGTAATATATTTAATATAATTTTCTCTTTTTAAGTAGACAATATATATTCTTTTTGAGAAATAAAATATCTTTGAACCGAAAAAGGAGGAAAAAGTGGACTTTGAAGTTTCATGCCAAGCTTTAAATATTAAATGTGACTTGTTTCAGTCATGTTGGATTTTCAACACACAAAGTTCACCATTTTCAACTTATTCAATTTCACAGAATTTAAAACATAATTTTACAGCCTTTGTTCGCGTGTTACAATAGATCTAAAGTAAAATTTCTATAGAAACTGCCTCACTGTTCTAAAATCGTGTAATCCTTTCATATTATTTCAGTACTATTTTATAAAAGAAATATTGTTAAGAAAAATATAAAATATGTCAAAAATGTTTTTAAAAGCTTTAAATTTTAATATCAGATTGTTCTTTTATAGAAATGTATTTTTTACGTTATGCCAGTGTATTTTTTACGTATTTAGGCCGGCTGCTGTGTTGAACAGGACTCGGCGCAATATAAACAGGTTTATAAAATTTTACGTTCAATCTGATTATCTCATACAACTAACCGAAATAACAAAATTATAACTATTCTCACGTCATCGTGAATCCGTTAGACTATTCTGATGAGCTCTAGACTCACCTTCATCTTCCCTACACAGGACAACACGTGCTTGGCTTAGATGTCACCAGCATACGGTGCAGAAAATTCCTTCTAGAACCAAGCGTTCCAGGGAAACTTCCCTTTGCTGCACTATTAAGTTTCGGAATTTCTTACCAGCTCACGTGGTTTCTTCTTCCTAATGTCCCGGGCGCTTTAAGCGGGATGTGAAAAAGCACCTGATGTGGTCGTCAAGCTAAGCAATTAAGCAAAGCAAGTGCTGCCGTCATTGTAACACTGTACGTGTTTGTAGTGGTGACCCTCTTTTCTGAGATTTTGCTATTTGTTTAACATCATAATGGTTATGAAATTGACTAATTCTCCAGTATTTTCTACCATTTTACTAAGGCCAATCAAAAGTTTCAGGTTGCATCAGAGGATGCAATTTTCTTTTTTAGATTTAAAGAAGAATTGGGTCAGTTTACAGCTAAAGAAAAGATTGTGGTCTTGTGCCACCGCTACCATTTTTGAAAAAAGGGGCTGAAATTAATTTTATAAACAAAAAAATTGTTAAGATAATTTCGCAACTCCTAGCGCATAAAGAGTTGTATCGAGACTGAAAACCGTTTCGTGGGCAAAATGGAATATTATGGCAAGAAGAGATGATGGTTATGTTGTGAAAAAGTTAAAAGTATGTAGACGGCTTTAGGAGCAGAGATCGGCCCAAAAAAACGAATCATGGGTTGTGTGCAATGAGATATGGCAAAGAAGGGACGAAATGACATCTGACAGGAATGTGTGGAGGAGAATGACTTGTTGCCCTTAATTAATTGGGACAAGAGCAGAGAGATAATATACGTTAACCTAGATTGAGTAAATTAGCACACGAATGGAACACACAAACATTTTTATGGTTAATGATAATAGCTATCCAAAATCACGCAATTACTTATAAATTACGGATTTTATACACACTGCTGATATCAATGGAATGAGGTTGTAGCATTAAAAGATATTGATTACGATAATAACGTAACACCTCATTCATTTCCTTATCACCAATTAGCAGTCGACTACCGAAAATCAATTTTCCGTCATTACTCTTAAGTAAGGAACGGTGGTGTTTATATTGATAGAGAAAAATATTGTTTGATGGTTCACGTTGCATTGTTGTACTATGGTTGTAGTAGTTCTTCATAAAGAGAGTTCTACTTTTTTTGTCGTGCGCAAAATCCCCATGGATACCAAAATCGGTGGAGGTGATTATGTCGGACTCAAACCGACCAAAACGCACGCTGTCCTGTGGTCCTTGATTGCCGGAGGTGAAATTATGTAAGACATATCTCTCGCACCCCCGACCCCAACTATCCAATGCATCCAGACGTCATTTACTTAAGATCTTTAAGGACAATGCTTAAATAACCAGCATAGTTTGGAGTGCTTAAAAAAATAATTTCAAGTTTGTGGAGCGATTCTGACCAGTTTCATGCGCTCTATCCTCATGGATATCACTTTCACCAGAGCTAGTGAGAGTGGTTATGTCGGACTCAAACTGACTAAAACGCACGCCAACTTGGGATCGGTTGCTGAAGGAGAGATAGTAAACAACATTCCTCGTATACCGGCCAAACCGGGTAAAATATAAAGTACCTATGTAATGTAAATAATAATAACAGCCCTAAAAAGATAAAATTACACTTGGACCGACACGTTTTGCAGTCGGATAAAAATAGACTTCATAAGGTAAATTTCATGTAAAAATTTGGTTTCATCACAAAGAGACTTTTGAAGCTTAATATTTCAAAACCAAGTAATTAATTATTCGTGAATAAAATAGCGATTTTCAGATTTTATTAGAATAGCAGGCATATAAATTTCACTAGTAATAACGAATACTTAATTAAAAGCGAATATATTATGTGTGGTAAAATTTTAATTATCTTAAATTAGTTTTCGTGATTCTAATAATATGTATTAAATGCTAATGCTGGGCTTCAAAGATTTTGCTGAACTATCCACCTTTGTTATTCAGTATCGCGTTCTTAAAAAGTCTGACAGTTACAATTCTAGTACTTAATTAACGGGTTGTACTCTGTCTCTTCCTAAGCTCTTATCGCAGGTTTATAAAAGTGCCCGGTTAATGGCAATAGGCTCGCCACATTGATTTTTTTTATACCACTTGGGTGGCACACAAGCACACGGCCCACTTAATGGGAAGTGGTCACCGTGGCCTATGGACGTTTGCAACACCAGAGGCGTCACACACTGTAATAAATAAACACTGATCTAAACATAAACTGGGTGATAGCACCTCTGCCTACCCCTTGGGGGATATATGCGTGAATTTATGTTATGTATGGCTGTAAGGGAAACACTTCCGAAGCCGAAGGCCCCCTGGTAGTACTTGTGGTAAGTACATACACTACAAATTGCCAAAAAACTTACGATCATTCTTAAATGTAGTTTTAATATCATTTAATTTCTTTTTCAGTATAATTTTTGTGGCATATACCTTCATTGTGTACAAATTGTAGGAATTTAGGAAGTATAATTTTACGCTATTATGGAAATAAAGCAAAGTATCTAATGCCCTTTCATTTGAATATTGTTTTAAAACAGATCCGATCTATCTATATTAGCTATCGATCGTTCAAAAAGCGCATCTACGAGGCCGAAGCCTCATGAAAATCTAATCGTTGTGTGATCACGAATCTCCTATGGTATTCGCAGGGCTGGCGCTAATTCTGTAAAAAAATATAAAATACCTACACTATATTTACTGCTTCAAAGTTATTCCATGAGCGTTACAGGACCAAGTAAGATTTAGATTGGACCCCCAATGAAAGCGTATATATATGGCTGTCTGAAACTGACATGGAGACACAATATCATTGTAGAAGTGGAAGTTTAAGAAATTCAAATGATACGCGATGCGCAAGAACGATACCCTGTCTCTTTTAGGGGTCACTGGATCTTCGGCCAAATAAATTCAATCGATTTCTATACTATTATATAATTGAAAAAGTTTATGTTTGTCCGCGATGGACGCAAAAACTACTGAACGGATTTCGATGCAGTTTTTTGTTTGAAGAGGTTTGGTCTAACTTAAAATATTACGTTTGTTTAATTGCAATTGGTTAAGTAGAACCAGAGTTATGATTAGTAATATAGAATTTAAAATGTACAGATGAAGCTTAGGTTGCCCTAACCGACCGTCACGCGGGCGGATCTGCGGGCATAGACTAGTAATATTATAAACTATGTATATATTTGTCAGAAATCTATAAGAAACCTCGGGGCCGCTCTCTTATCATGTGCAAATTGTCTTTGAAGACCTTGATGGGATCACACAAACCCACCCATATGAATAACTACACTCATATAGGTACCTATGAGTACACATATAAAGAACTGAAGTTATCATTATATATTCGGTACTTCATGCGTACACATGAACTAAACATAAAAGTTGTTGACTGAAATTATTTCCAGCCAACTGTAACGTACAAAAAAACTGTCATGCGAAATGTTCTCGACAGAGGAATATTTTTAACGAAACTGTGTACATAGTTTGATGATGACAAAGTTCCTAATGGATGAAGTTCTAGTTCTATGTTAGTAAAATATGGATAAATTCAATATTAAATCGAGGGAGGTAGGGTACAGCGAGCCCCTGGTTTAACCTAAGAGCAGCTCAAACTTGTCTCATAACATAACACAGTGTTGTATGTGTACTTTGATAAGTAAAGTGTAGGGATTCATAAGGAGGCGTCGTAATATATAATCCGGCTTTGTGTTATTGGACCACAGTACAAATATTTGTGTACATGTATATATCTATCTATTTGCATTGATATTTCTATGAGATAGTGTCAATCGTATTCCATGCTCTCCCTGCTGAGCGTAAGAGTAGCTTTCAATCTTATCTTTGTTAGTGAGATTATTGGTACGCACTATCGAAACCTCTCGTGGAGGTGGTAGACGGCATAACGAGTGCACCAACGTAACTTATAGTCTTATAGATATACCTATTGGCAGTTCTTGGACATAAGTGGCGAGAGTTGCCACTTGCCTGCCTTAGATCTTACAGTTCATCAATCATCAATCAGCCTATCGCAGTCCACTGCTGGACACAGGCCGCTCCCAATGTGCACCACTGCTCCCTATCCTCCGACTTCCGTTCCCCGCGTTCCCCTTACACCCTGTATTATAATAAAATACTTATAATGCTAAGTTAGTAGTTCGCCTCTGCAGCGTAGGCCTTTCCTAAATCTTTCCATACATCTCTTTCTCTAGCTGCTTGCATCAAATGATTACCACACCTGTTTCTGTAAACATCTCTCCATCTTTTACCTGGCCTTCCTCTTCTCCTCTTCCTGTCCCTTGGCACCCACTCTGTTAACCGAATAATAGACATCTACAAATGGTTTGATAAAACTTTTGAGAAAAAACGCTACCCTCGTAACATTGAGTACGATCTCAAACTTAGAATAACGAAAGCATTTTAAAATGTAAGATCCTCCATCTAATTCCGTTCGCCAGCCCTGTATCAACTCGCAATATTCACTGACATGCATTATTCAGTTTCATTACTCCCTAGCTACTGCGGACAATAAATCGAAGGATAGCATTTATTCATTCGGGCTTTTTATTCTCCGGTATAGTACTTCAGTGAGAGGGGGGTGGGGATGATGCGTATGATGGGTTTAATTGTCCCTGTATCTTCATGTTGTGAAAATAAAATAGGTATATTGTATTAAAATTATGAATTTTGTATTATAAATGTCGTGCCGACGGTATATTTTGTTAACCCAGCGTGTTGCCATTTTGATTGCATTCTCAGAGGCACTTATGTATGAGTCCATCCAGAAGAGGTTAGTAAGTGGTATACAGGTTCATTCACCTTACGGTTACATATATTTGTGGCAGGACTGTGGGTGTGGACAATAAATTGGCGATATCGAAGTTATGTAGTATAGTCGGAATTTTGAGGGCTCCACCTAACTGTAACGACTGCCATACAGGTTTGCATGGCAACCGGGACCTACGGCTTAATATACTCATGCATACAAATATTTGCACTGAGCGGGGATCGAACCCGCGCTTCCAGCGTAGAAGTAGCGTTCACTACTACCGTAAAATTCCCTCAAATACAATCCAAATACAGTAAAGTTAGATCCTAATATTAGTCCACTGTTTTTTTTCCATTGTTTTACAGAGTTTTTTTTGTGTTTAAGGAAAAGATTTGTCCTTAACGAAAAAAGAAATTATCGAAATATTTTGTCAAAATAACTCAATGTTACTAAAATATACTCGCATATAATATATGCTATTAGATACTACTGTTCCTCATAGAATCATATCTGTATTACCGGAAACGATATGATGAAGCACCGGAAATTTTCCAAATCTATTGGGAGTTCTCAGTGCTGTTGATATCGAGATCAAAATACCCGAGGGCATGCCCTAATTCGTATAATATGTCTACGGCATTATGTCAATAAAACTGATCTTCATTATCGAATGTCTACATAATTAATTTCAAATTCATATAAAGGACTAGCGTTCTATTGGCGGAACCGCGGGGAATGGGATCTATATCGTTAAAAATTGTATGCATGATTGTGGCTATTTGCACTAGTCTGGTCGTGCCTCAGAGAGCACGTTAAGCCTTGGGTCCCGGTTAACATACAAACAACTATGGTAGACGTTACGAGTAGTTAGAGCCATTAATAAATTAACAAGCCATAGGTAGGTAGTGGAGGCCAAATGACAATCGCTTCACGGAAAATATCAAGGTCCACTCACAATGTAGTTAGACTAGAAACAAAACGGACCGGATAAAAGATACACCGTTGTACTAAATTTGTCTTAACCTCAGGTGTTAACCGATAAATATAGCTGTGTGTATATATGTTAGAAATTATTTATTAATGTGTTAATAGTATAATTAATGAGCGCTGTACCTCAGCCATGGTGTGGTTTGGCGGGAGACGTGGTAAAGAAAGAGAAAGAATTATCAAGATTTGAGAGTGAGTGAAAACGGTCAATTATGCTATACAGCACGCACCATGAAAGAAATAAAAAAATGTTATTTGTTTTTTATTTCATTTTTATTACAATAGAGGGAGCCCGTGATATGTGTAAGGATAGAGTTGGCAGGTTCTTACCATTGCCTGCCCCGGTGAGAATGCTGACAACAGTATTATCAAAATAATGAATAAATATAAATACGCTAGGATAATATCACAACGCCATCCACCGTAAATATTGCATAATTAGCTTGTGTTATAGGTTTTAGAATACGGATAAACATATTCAGGTACATTTATTTTGTTAATACCAAATGCTCTTTTTGGAGAGTCACCAGATCAGTAGATAAATTGGTCTTTCCATTGACAACAGAAAATCTCTCTAGTGACCTCTGGCTACCATGCTAACTGCCAGAACCAAAACACCAGGTTTTTATTAGCCGATATTTAACAAAACATAACAAAGGTAAAATGAGAATCAAAATTGTCAGACGAAAGATTACACTCATCTTTTTAAAAAGGGCTGTAAAGAGAAAAGGGATGCATCGTTATTAATGAAGGGATAGAAAGGCAGAAGGGATTAAAAATTTAACGGTGCTTAATCAGGAGAATTACAGCCACGTCCCTACAATATGCTAGGTAAGCGTGTTGATTAGGCCATGTTTTCCTAAAATGGTTTCTTGTAGCAATATTGCATGGACTGTTGTAGCAATTTGCGGTGTTGTAATTGTTTTTACTGGGTCAACCTTTCATGTGGGCTCACCGGTTTTGCGGATATATTTTTCAATACGTTACAAATTTTATCAGTGTAACACGTTCTGTGATACTTCAGTTTACTTCACTCTGACTACTCTCATCATTCCCTGAACCTTTTTCCCAACTCAGTTGGGGTCGGCTTTCCAGTCTAACTGTGATGCGGCTGAACTTCGATATTTTCCGTGAAGCGACTGCCATCTGACCTCCACAACCAATGGTCTAATGACCAATGGCGATATCGAAGTTCCAAGTTAGGCTGGTTGGACTTTTGAGGGCTCCAACTACCCGTAACGACTGCCATAGATGTTTGTATGGCAACCGGGACCGACGGCTTAACGTGCTCTCCGAGGCACTACTCTCTGACTACTCTATCCTAATATTATTGAGCTAAAGAGTTTTGTTTGTTTGTTTGAACGCGCTAATCTTAGTAACTGCTGATTCAAATTGAATTTTTATTTGTGTTGAATAGTTAGTTTATTGATAGTAGGTATCACATCAACACAATTGGCTGATTCCCATACAATATATGAAAATCAATAAATTATTAGTTTGTTAATAAGTTAAAGTACGCCACAGACGAAACCGGGGTTTGCCTAATCCCGGTTTCGTCTAGTATCTTATAAAATAGTTACGAATGACTGTTACCTAAGAAAACAACCTACCTACTTACTAACGTCTTCAATATTAAAAGGTCAAACAATTATACGTTTATCTTACCTAATTGTTACTCAATGAAGAAAACTGTTAGCCAAACATATGACCCCATAACAAAATGGCTACTAATTGATTCTGTATAGCAATAAAAACTAAACGGCAAGAAGAAGCCCTGATACCCTTAATGTTGGCACGAGAAAGGCCGATTTGTTTCACCATTCAATAGAAAGAACCTGTGAGAAGCTATTAAGTTAATCCGCTTATCCTTTTACCTAAAAACTTAATACATAGCAAACAGTAAATGTAAGCGCACATCCATTGACGGCTTCTCTTGAAAACAATTTGGAACATTGGTTTTCATAGAGCAATGTAACCATATGAAGTATTATTCTCAACATTTTTCTAGTAATTAAAAGATATGAGAGAATGTCTGAAGGAGTGGGGAGCAGAGGCACGCAACGTAATCAGTGCTAAGTCATTTCATTGCCCGATAAAGAGGCTACTTTGTAGGATAAATTAATATTATTCGAGATTGAAAGGGCCTCTTCGAGATAACGCTTGCCTTCGTATATTTGGCAGTTTTATTAGATTCCTTCTTCGGTATATTTTATTTGTTGAGGGTGTTAGTTACTCGTTTGGATGTGTTAGCGATGCTATGTAAACTTATCTTCCTTGCCTTTTTTCTATTATTTGAGTTCCCTTTTATTGATACGATAATATTTGTGCTGCTATTTGAACACGATAAAAGTATTGTGTGTGTAACATGGAGTTTCAATTATTTATAGATATTTCGCGTGGATGTGTGGATGTTTTGTGTGGATTATAGTTTAAAATAAAATATAGGCATAAGTCATTGTGATGTACCTGTGCTATGATAACCGTACCTGCAAGCTGAAGCACTTACTGATAAAAAGATGGGGTTCCGGTACAGCTTTTCTTTCAGGCAGTTTTTGAATGGAATTAGTTTTTGGGCGTTGGTTGACTCAGCCTCAATGATCTTGGTCAGCCTTCATTAACCTGTGTATGCTATGATAACCTCATCTGCAAGTCGAAGCACCTACTTATTGAAAGATAGGGATTCGGTATAGCTTTTCTTTCAGGTAGTTTTTGATTGAAATTAGTTTTTGGGCGTTGGTTGGCTCAGCCTCAAAGATTTTGGTGGGCCTTCATTAACCCAGGGCTAAAGTTGTGTTAGTGTGTGGAACGCCTCGAAATAGCTTCAAGCATATCTTTCATTTTTGGACTACGAAAATGTCTTAGCAAAGAGAATATAATAATCAATGTATTGTCCACCAAAGATTCAATATTATAATTTATATAATTACCTACAATATTCAGTGGTTCTCAGAATTGACTCTATTTAAATTGTGGTAAGTCCTTTCAGGGAATGATAGAAAAGATAAATCATAACTATATTTATTACGCGCTGTGCCTGTGTTCAATTGCGTGGACTTAAACTGGGTTTTATTTATTTTCTGGTGGAGGTTTCATACATTTTCTAAAATCTGCCAGTGTTCCGTGGAAATTGGAACAATCTGTATATAGTAAAATTCAAACAGATTCGATTCGATTCCGAGAATTCGTAAACGATTCATATATCAAGTGTAATTACAATACTATCTCATTCCAAAATGATAGCTGCTTATTCAAAAAAACATGTTGTAGCGCATATTAAAGTAGTTTTAATGCTATGGAAACTAGCAAAGCATTCCTGGCTGCAGTCGAGAGTTGTTTCAACAGCACATAGAACGTGATCTCGAAATTAGAGGATCCTTCACATTGCGGGATAAAATTTAATGTGGTTAATTGCAAAGTTAGTGCCAGAGGGTTTGTAAATATATGAATCGACTACGTGAAATACGGATGTACATACCCATATTATATTTCTCGAATAAAATATTTTTTAGGGTTCCGTAACTCAAGAGCAATAAACGGAAACCTTATAACGGATTTTGTTGTTCGTCTGTTAATACCTTTTTTTTCAGGGATTCGCGTAAGTATTAACTTGAAAGTAGAAACCGAAAAATTAGCAAAATTAGTAGCACCTTGAAGCAGTGAAAACATCAAACTTCTACGTCAATGCAATCGAAAGCTGCACCCGTTTATGTAGCGCTGACTAAAATTTGAAAATGAATAAATTCTAACTTGTTTATTTTCGGCAAGCGTTACCTATAGATGCCGTATATAGATGTCTAAGTCTAAATGAGCCGCCCCACCACCTCGCAACGTACACAAGCAAACTATTGACGCATAAGTTCATGCAAGAATTAGGATAGGTACATTCGCTTTTCAGTCATCATTTACAAATCTGGATAAAATTTAATATTTATTCACATAATTATTACACTTTTTAAATTAATTGCTATTGTAATTGTACGTTTTGGAGACAAATTTCCGGGATAACTACAATATACTATTATTATATGATTAGAAAATACATAACACAACATAACAAAAACTCACGCATAAATCTCCGAAGCACTAGCAACCACATTTCACCAGTTTATATTTAGATCCCAATAGGTGGCGAGCCTATTGCTATTAACCGGGCCCTTATAAACCTGCGATAAGTATTTATCGAAGTTATGTGTGTATACACATAAATTCGAAAAGTATCGAAAAGTCATTGGTGTGTACCATGGTAAAACCTGGGATCGAACCCGAGACCTCGTCTCTGCGGTCCATTACCCATATACCACAAGGCTACCGCGGCTATTATATAGATAATGTATGTATATATATAAAGAGGATACCTACAAACAATATTCACGTGTTTTTCAAAAACAAATTCATTTTATTCGCAAGAATGTTAGGTACAAAAGTTGTTACAATATAATAAAGTTCCTTCATATTCTGCCATATGATAGCATGCAAAATACATTTCGTCAAGTTCAATTTTCTTTTACAATAATCATTAAATTATTAACATCTTTGTTCAATTAATTCAATTGTCGTTCTATACATTTCTGTCATTTAGAATAATTTTTATTTAATAATATCGAAGTCTATGAATTTTTAAATAACCGTAAAACTGGCTTAAATAACCGGCATAGTTGGGAGTGTTAACCATAATCATTTCAAGTTTGTACGGAACTCTTGGTGCACGAGTCTGACTCGCACTTGAACGGTTTTGACTTGTTCCTAAAAGACAACCGAATAGGTCAACATATTCCAGTTTAGAATAGATGACCATTCTTAACATACAGCCTGTGTTTCAATTATATCAATCTGTTAGTCTCGGGTTATGGAGCTCTGGAAAGCCTATCAATAATTGCACTAGACGGATAGAAGAAAACTAAAGAAGTCAAATGCATGAGACGTAGTTTCATACAAAAATATTTAAACCAGTTCTATTAGCTTTATTGCGACTAGCCGCAAGTGTGTTGTGACCCTAACGGTGATTAGTGCTCAACAGTTCTCACCATATGCTGATGGCCCTACAGGAGTTTATGACCATTAGCAAGTAGGTTTAGTAGTAAGTAGCATGTACGCTTTACACAATTGACTACTTCAGACTTTATCTCTTGAAGTTTATATAGTTTGAGAGACTGTAAACTTGACTGTGGGTTCAAAGAAAAATATTGTGATGTGTACTACCTACACATATTATTTAGTTTCAAATACAACCTCCATGGAGCTATAAAAGAAAATAAAAACGAAAAAGTCAGCTAATATTACACAGAGTCGGGTAAATTTTAATCTGTGTTTACCTGGGAATTCCTGAGAGGTTAATTCGTAGAGATACTAGTTGTAATTGTCAACTCACGTCTACGTCTAAAATACGATAGAATAAATTGTAGGTACGCAACTTAATTTATTTATTTACATAGCTTTCAAGGCTCCAAAAGATCAGTTTTATTTGACATTAACCTTTAGACGACTCACTGCTAACTAATTAAATCACAAAGTACTACACTCCGAACAAATGGGAAAGAAGCATGACTGAAACTGAAAATCCAAATATGTAGTCTAAGGGCTGACTTGGCTGGTTTTCCCATACGAATTATTATTAAGTACCTACTTTTACACAGTCATGGAAGAGCCTTATGTTCGATGGGTAGTTTCTACCAGCAAGCCAAATTTTCGGATTAATAAAATAAGAACCGAAAGGTTTAGAACATGCGAAGACTATATAATTCGTATGAGAAAACCAGCCAAGTCAGCCCTTAGAATACATATTTGGATTTTGCATAAAACTTGGCACTCAATCTCAGATCTCCATTCTTTTTGCGGCGAAGCCCACAGCACAGAATATTTTTTGAATTGAACTTGGCTCTCCTTTTTTACATTTATGTTTTTGGTGGGATGTCATTCTCTTAAATACATTCCTCTCAGATGTCATTTCCTCAGTCACTCTTTTTCATCTTTTTTGGGCCGACCTCAGCTTCTTAAGCCCTCTTTATTCATACTTCGGATCTTTTTTTTTACAATATTACTATCATCTCTTCTCATGGTATGTCCATACCACAACAGATCAATTTTTCATTTACTGGTGCCACTTTCACTCTATTTCTATTCTATATCTCTAATATACACAGTCCTTATTCTATCCATTCTCGTCACACCACAGTCGCATCCCCGCTACATGCAGTTTTCTTTCATCCGTCTCTTTTAAGACCAAACATTGTAGATTAGTATTAAAGTATTAAAAATGCTACCTTCATGATTGGCGCCGTCAGATATTAGATATACTATTAATTCTTCAAAACTTTAGAACCTTTTCCCCTTAGCCGAGCCTATTCGCTCTCTCTACTTGAGTTACAATCCTGGCCTTTCAACTCAAACTTTGCAATATAAGAAATATTCCAGTCTGTTACTGTAAATAATGATAATTCATTTGGAACCGAAATAAGCTTTGAAATATACTTCTTGTAATGTTTGTTGTTATTTAGTGGAATGGGGCAGCGAAATAAATCGTAGCACAGTTATGAAACTGTTTTAACTTTATATATAAAGTAATTCTGCGTTTCACAGTGGTGGAGTGCAAACAATTATAAAATGGAAGCCTATGGAATAGTAATTTTCCATAGGCTTCCATTCTCAATGCTTCCAGGCTCAATCTTCTTTATCATGCGCACCCCATAGGGAAGTCAATAGGATTCTGGGTATACAATTTATCCCTTGTTGATGATTTTTCACCATAACGGTTTACTGTGAGTGATTTTATAGCACATTGTAGCGGAATCAGCAAATAGTTTCGCTCGGACTCCGTTTCAAAAAATGAAGTGACCATCATCATAGTCATTTCATTTTTTAACCATCACGGGCACACATTTTATATACAAAATGTTTATCAAACAAATACAATTGACCGATCAAGCGAAGCAGGCTAGAGTCTCAGTTTCCAGTATGTTGTATGTATGTTGTACTTTTTAACGGCGTTTAAATATTTTTTTGCCACCAAAATGTAGTTTGCGAACTCTCTCTCGCTCGTTTGGAATTGACGTCTTAATGCAGGGGATATTTTATTCCATAATTTTAATCCTTAAAATTAATTATTGAATTGAATTGCGTACTCTGTATTGTATCCTCGTGTGTTTGCGCGGTCCGTACACTACGTAAATATATAGTCGTGTATATTGCATATACATATATAGGTACTATAGATAGTACTGATTTCGATCACGGAGTCTAGAATACTGCTTATCAAGCTGTAGTTAGCTTCTAGCTTCTATAACTCATAGTTGAAATATGATTGCAAATACACCTTTGTGTATCCCTGCGAGTAAATATTTTATAATCAGTCAACCAAAAGTTCAACCTTTAGCACTTTATACGTGCAAGATATCGAAGCCTTTATTAGTATTTTATCAAGTAGTATTTACGCCTCAGTACTCACTCCTCTGCCGCATCCCTTCTTCAGGTCATTGAACCATTAGGCCGAGGGACGTCATACATTATACTTACAGGTTCCTTGTATCTACTCTAGGGCTTCCTTGCTTCAATAGGTAACAGCTGTTGCTACTCACATGGGTAAAGCGAACTTTAGTATTCTATCACTCACATCGTTTGTAGTGCAAGTAACTCAAAAAAAAAAGAAAAAATTATTCTATATAAACGGCATTTCCAAAAGTTAATCAAAATCAAAAACAAAAAGCACTTACAAAACGTCAATATAAACAGTATTTTATCAAATGCAAATGGACCACCGCACTGCACCGGTTCGAAACGCTGCCCCGACCTGAGAAGACTCCGGCAAGAAACACAGCGAGCTTTTCTTTTTTTTGGTCTATTTACAATAATTCACTTAGTCTACATACAAAATTTACACAAATGTCAACAATATTTTATAAGTTAGTGAGCAAATGCTCCACCCGTTTCGAAACGGGGCCCCGGCCTGAGAAAACTGCGACGAGAAATTCGGCGGGTTTTTCTTTCACAGCATCAAAACTCATATACTTATTGACAGTTGATTCTTCTGTACAGCAGTTAGAGCCCGCACAAGTTCTCGGTGAAAGAAAGCCGTTTCAAATGGCATCCGTTCCATTTCCAGCACTAGGAAGCATAATTCATTTCAAGTGATGATATAAAATCATGGAAAATAAAAATCAAGTGAAAGCGTGAAGTAAGCGGTGTGTGTCAGTTTACACAATGAAAGACAAATTCGACCTAATTACGAACCTTATTGCAAGAACTTTAAGTTGGAAATAATTTTCTTAGAACTCAATGACACGCGTCTGTAATTTTTCGATAATATTCAAACCTTTTAAGTATGAAACGTCATTCATTTTTTTTTCTATCTAAAGTATAATAATCTCTATTTGAACGGTTGAGGTGTGTTTTCGTTTTGTAGTACATATAATTTGAGCTAATTTGGCATTAAATACAGTATATAAATACGACCATTGAAAACAAATTGTTCTCTAGTAATCGAATGTATGTGTGACTTTGGTGACATTAGTTCCATACTGAATCTGTCACATTTCTAAAAGTTTTTCTGCTCTGTGCATAAAATGATAAGTATTAAAATGGGGGTAATGAATAATTATTATTGGCTTTTTAAATTTTGCTTTTATGTATTATAATAATATACATATCAAACCTTTGAAAAGCCCAACGTTTCAGCCAGTGTTCTTTAATATGATTGTGAATATTGATTGAATTGTATTCTCGTACTTAATGATTATATCATTGTCTGTATTAACATTTGCATATAGGTAAAGATTTCATAGATATGATATGATTGATTATTGTATCTACTTATATACGTATTGTAGAGAATACTACCTCCCACATATGTTGTAGGTACATTTAGCTTATTAAACGCAATATTCGTACTAAAAAAACCCAAGAGTCTCCTTCCTAGGAAATTTTAATGATATATTTGAATCGTGGTGTCACAAATACATTTTAAAAACCTAATATATGTAAAGATAAATCAGAAGAGTCTATGTATATTTTCTTAGCATAATGTTAAATTTTACATTAGGAACTGGAGTTTCAACTATTATTCAGAGAAATAAAACACCATTGGATACTTTAAACATTTATTCCACAATTTAATGACTATAATAACAAAAGACATTACACACCGACGAACTCAAGTTCCTATAGTTGTAGACAACAATTTTGTTCGCAAGTTGGGAGATAGTTGCACGACTAGAACTCCTATCAAAATTAATTTGGCAGTTACTCCTAATTACTTGAGACATATTTTGGTAACTACGAGCTCCACGTTTAGAAACTTTCGAGCTACGTCATAATCAAGAGCACGGAGACCCATCAATCATCTCCTGGTTGTCAACAATAGTAACTTACGACAGGGCAAGTAAATTTTAGTGCAAATAAATCAGTCTTTGCCTGTTGAAGTATTCGACTCGGCTAGCAAATATTTCAGTTTTACAAAAGCAATTTTTACTTCCAAAGTACTTCTTGAACTAAAAGTCGTACAGGTTAAAGAGATTCGTCTCTTTATCCTGCGATTTGCAACAGTACCATGGTTGCCGGGGGATAGAGTACAATGTAGTAACATGTCCGAAATATTCTCGACAAATCCACTGATGAAACAAATCTGGCATTATAACATAAGTAAACTTAATTCTTGGTGGACAGAGACCTATTACAAGTAGTCATGAATCAACAGGTTATTTTGTGCTCTATCCTTGAACCATTTCTAAGCTTGGCCTGCAAATACCCTTAATATGACCTCGACTTTTACTTTTGCAAGAACTTGCTGATTATCCGAATATTTCTTGTTTTATCTCCATGTTACTGACCTATTGTCCAGTAGCGGATTGCAATAAGGTAAATGATTGATTGCATAGTCACCGAAATAATGTCAATATAGATTTGACACGAGCAATAACTTATATCTACATTAAAACATCAGTCTTTCAATAAATACACATTGAGATGAAATTACATAAAGTATCTTATTTCTTTGAAGAAAGAATTTCTAGTAAAATAATAACTTGACTTTTATTTATTAGATGGGAAACGTTTTATGTGTGATTACATCGAGAGAATCATAATAGCGAGCAAAAAAAAAATATATTAACAGCATTGTGACATCATCTCGTAAGGTCGGAGTGCTGAACAGGGTGAAGTGATTTTTCACGCCAGAGTGCAGTGCACATCGTCTGTATTACACACAGGTTAGTCCTAATATTGTTCCCATTTCTGGATATGGTGGCTGCGCGAGAGCGACGACTTGGGCGACCAAGCGTAAGGCACGCCGTAGTCAGCGGTAAGACCCATCATGAGGGACTGGCTAGCGAGACCACAAGGTAGACTCTCGCTCCGGCTGACGCACATAATCACCGGGCATGGCCGGGTGCTTTGGGTATTACCTGCAACGGATCTAGAAGGAGGCAACAAGACGTCGAGACGGACCCTAGGAGTGCGAGTTCTATCACTTGCCGCATTGCTCACGGCGATAGTACGATGCGCGCACGCAATAGCTGCTGGCGTAATTAGAAATAAAATGGTCAGCTAAATTCTGCACTTTTTTCTGTCAAGCAAAACTTTGGGTTCGTTCATTGTGATAAGAAATTATGTAAGAAATTCTATTGACCATTTTATCTCTATCTACCTACGGATCCCTATTCACCCCCTTTTACGGTACGTAATATTTGCTCCATTCAAAGTGAACGTACGTGAAATGTTGTAACTATCACATTGAGTATCATTACTACGAAAACATACAGTCATATTCAAAACAGTCACACTCAGGAATTAGATTTTGTGACATCTACCAATTACACATGAAAGGATAGATTCCGTGACACCTAATAATTGTTAACATTATTTAAGTTAAACACCAAGTGGACAAAAATCTTAACATCTTTTTTTTAATAAACATTACATGACTTATTGAACAATTAGAATGCTATGTAGCTAAGATGGATATTAATACTTATTTTTATAATTTTTCTTCAATACTTCACGGATACATTTTATTGATATGCTTAACATTATAAACAAAAATTATAAATATTTTTAATAAACATACATTAACTTTTTAACGATTACTATTTCCATTGTTACCGGTGATGCGGGGTTCGACAGTGACCTGTAACAAACAGAACATGTTTATCAACTATTTTTCAGCAAATATATGTTCTACTCGAATTAAAAACCCTGCCCATAACGCGATGATATTGACCTTTATCTCTCTTGGTTCGTTCAGATCTTCGACTGTTGATTAGAGTATAATACGCATGCCACAATACTTCAAGGTTCCTTGTAGAAATGCACAATAGTAACAAGCTTGCATCTCAAGTCTCATTGAGAAAAGAAGTCAGTTGTACTAGCCATATGACAGATTTTTCTGCTATTAACTTGAGAGATACAAGTCTGCACCGTCATATCGAGTTTTAATTTTAATAACTTCTGTAATAAATTTGAGTGTCCATAATCAGTATGATTACGATATGAAATACCTAATGAGTACCATATCAAAGCTTAAACATGGGTAATAAGCATGACATTTCAACCAATAATTCAATTTAAAATTAATTGTACACGTTACCAACTGCAGGATAATTGGTTGAATCGACAAAGCTGAATTCAAAGTAGAGTTGTAATAACAAATAATTCAATACGTTACGTATTATAAGCCCATTACCAACTACGTAATGAAATTACTTGCTAGTAGTAATTACTTAGTGTACTGTACAGCCAGTAACGAACATATAGGTATGATTTCTTTTTTCAACCGAACACCACTCTTCTTTTTGATTACTTTCGATTCTTCGGACTCGGACGGTCGAGTCCGAAGAATCGAAAGTAATCCATTGGATCCCTAAGTTATTGAAAGACTCCAGAGAACATATTTTTTTTCAACTATTACTTTGACATATTTTTTAACTATTAAGATCCTATCTGAATTTCCGTGACCGATCTTTCGTTGCAGCAAAGATGGTCACGAGCATATCAAAATGGATTCACGTCTTCAAGATTGATAATACATAACATATATTTATTTTTAATTTAATATTTCGTCTTCAAGTATAAAGTTATATCAAAGTAGTCGAAGAATGTTTATTCGTTGATGTTACAGTTTTTGCCCAAAGTGTCTTAAAGCATTGGTTCGTTTGGTCTTGAGTTTTAGTTTTAAGTAATATAACGCATTAACCAACACCAGTTAACGAAGGTGTAGAGCGGGGGTTTCTTGATATGTGGCGAGGGGTCGGGAGGGTGTGTTTGTCAACGCGTTCGCCACAGTGCTCGAGAATGTGTAGAGCGTATATTAGATTTTCGTTTTAAACTAGCTTCTTGGCTTAAGAGATTAGATAGATGGCTGCGTTCAGTTGATATACTAATGTAGCAGAAGAAATTCGAAAGTAGCGCGTGCCAATAACTGTGTAGTTAATATATATGTAGTCACGTGAATGAAACGTAAGGATTTATTTATTTTAGAGCCATTAATGATAATGATGATTTTAGAGATATTAATGATCAAACCTTCTTAACTTTAGGTGGAGTTCTGTGGTATACAAACATATACAGGAATTTTACATAAAAATATATTTCTATTGAAAATATGCACACCATTAAACTTCGCATGGTAGAGCAGAGAGCAGTTGCATAAAATAAATAGTTATTTGTATATATTGACATTCGATTCGCAAACTGTACAATTCTGTCAATAACGAGTAGTTTACGATGTCGATGTTATTTTCATTGAACCAATGCATTAAGAGAAATGTGAACATTTCAAATATAAAATATGAGTATTTTATGTAAAATATAAGCACTTTTAAGAACTCCGCCATCCCATATTGTACACACACTCTTATACACACACAGTGTGTTACAAATAACGATGTTCAAATATCAACATAACTTTCGAACAACTTTGCCTTTGTACTTAGGTAAGTATATTAGAACTACAAAATTGTTTGAGCGTGTTCTCTCAGTTAATTGAAAAATAAAAGCTAAATGTATTATTAATTAACATTATTAACAAAATGGGGGAATGTTATCGCAAATTACAAATGGAAGATTTTGATTGAATTACCTCTAAAGATAATGAGTTTATCTTCATCTTCGTTATATGTTAATATTTGGAAAAAATAATAAACAATCTCCTCGCAAAATTGTTAATATTGTATTAATAATTACTTGCCCATGAGATGAACATTTCATTCATTCTACAACCGCGGTAGCCTAGTGGTATGGTTAATGGCCTGCTGAGACGAGGTTTCGGGTTCGATCCCAGGTTTTACCATGGCACACGCTAATGACTTATCGATGCTTTTCGAAGTTATTTGTGTTTTTATCGCAGGTTTATAAGTGCTCGGTTAATGACAATAGTAGTCGAAACTTTATTTTTTTTCTAGTTGCTTAATGTAATAAGGGCCTTATTAGTGCATCTGGATCAGGTTGAATGGGATTAATTACGGTTATATTTACAATATACGATATTTTTTTGTTGTTCCGACGCTTAGATCGGATTACATGTTGGAGTCCACCCACGAGCACGTCCGTACACTATTAATCATCTTCTTTCTCCCTTACGTCATATCATTTTGGGTTTGCGAAATATAAATGTTCCGTTTTTGTTCATATATTATATGTATCTTTACTATAGATATTTGAATTATTGACTACGGTAACTAATTAATTTCTACCGTATTATAAAGTATCCGAAGACATGAGGTACCAACCGTCAGTCTAAAACTAAAGATATAGTTCCCAATTTAGGCAATATTCTGACGAATAATTTCTTGTTACCAATCAATAAAATTTACAATGGGCAATGTGTGGCTAATGGTTGGTGCAGACTACTCTATGTCATCGAATAATTTATACTTATACGGTAGAAAATAAATGGTAAACGTAGTCAATAATTCAATATTAATTAGTTAGTCTATTGTAGTCCACTGCTGGACATAGGCCTCCTCAAATGTGTGCTATTGCTCCCAATTCTCCGCCCTCCGCATCCAGTCGATCTCAGTCACCATTTTCATGTCGTGGGTCCGTCGTGTGGCTAGGGGGTGTCTCCATTGAAGAGGTTCTATACCAAGTGATATTCTATTGGCAAGAACGCCAATGCAGTCGCTTAGTAAAATAAGGGATTGACATAAACCTCTAACATAACTAGATTTGATGATATTGAAATCTTTAGAATCCAAATATTTTATTTATACATATTTTAGTATGAAAATCGCCGCAGTGTCATGTAATCCTTTTATAGCAAATTGATAACGGTTCACTTTGATGATTCCTTCAAAATAATGTCACTTTGTCTAAAGGGCCGGGATTGTTTGTTCCAGCTAAATATATTTATCAAAAAACCTTTCAGAACAAAAAAATAAAAGTATTAGAATGGAGGATAAGTTTTTAGTATATTCTCCAATCGCATGAAATGCAATAATACGTCTACGAAATCGTTGCTAAGCGAGAGGGAGAGGCTTCTCCGTTTGAGTCGGGTGCTTTACGTGGGGAAAGCATAACTGTCGTTTTTCCTCACACTTTTAAGTCACTTACAATATTGATGTGGCACATCTATAGCTCCATTGTAGTTCATAGCTGTCAGTTTGTAACTGTCTCTAGACAGAAGATAAGTAGACGGAGGAATTTTGAAAGTAAATTATGATAGAAATTCTTGATTTAGTAGACATTTGAGAATGCCGCAAGGCGAAACCGGTTAGGTACATTAATAAACACAGTGGAGAAATACAAGTGTGTTATCAATTATGTATAAAAGTGAGTTCCACCAAGTGCCATCAATCAGTATAAATAATACTGGAACAGGGGCCTTACCACCATCTCTTAAAGCAGTATTGTTTCAACCTTACTTCATGTTTTGGTACCATCATCTCTTTATAACAAGATTGCAAACCACATTCTTGACTCAGCAGTTTTGTGACGTCACCCTTATATTGTTCATTCAATTTGATAGATAAACGTCAATCAAAAATCAGTAAAAATAACAAGAAGCTGTAGTTTTATTGAAATGATTATGAAAAATACGTCTCAATAAATCATTATCTTGTCCTAAAAAGTAAGTGTAGGTACCGTGTTTAATTATGTGAACTCATAAGAATAAATAATTATAAACTATCTAATGATTAGTACCTACCTACAAATTTCTACCGTTAAGATGGCGATTGTATACGAAATATTTGGTGTTTAGAAACTCATAACGTCGAGTCCATTTATGAAAACAGCTACGCAGTTACGTGAGCAATGTGCACCCTGTATTTTGGAGGAAATAATGCGGAATGTATTAATTGATGGAACTACCTAATCGCAAAGACATTGGTTTATATCCAGTGTGATGAATTAAAGCCTCCGGCGAAGGACCATATCTCAACAGACATTTGTAGAGACCTAGGTAAATGCAATATAGGTATAATTATATAGTTTCTGTTAAGGCCCCTCACTTGTATCAACTATGTATGTAACATCAAATTTTATGTTCTAGATGTTGATTGCCATTGATTGGATTATAAATTCATGCAACTGATTCGAAGATGTTATCGGACAAGTAGGAGTCCAATTAAAGCCATAAGACAATTCAATTGAACAAATAACATCCCTTTCCAATAGTGTTTGGCTACATAAAAGTTTATTTTAAGATTATAATCACTTTTATACTCGTACATCGAAAATCACTTGTGAAATAAAAGTATTTGGCTTATTTAATAATAATATTTAGTCAATTAAACCTGATTGTTTTTATTGTCCCTATTTTAAATAAAAAAAAATGAAATCTAGATTGTGTATGAAAACCATGAGGGGGTTATTATCATTATTTGTTTTGGTGACTGCTGTGGCGTAGCGATAGAGCATTCGGAAGCGGGTTCGATTACCGCTCAGCAAGAAATCTATCAGCATCATTTAATAAAATCCAATCCAAGCTATTATCTCCCTATGTAAAAGACAAAAGTGAATGAAAGACAATGTGATGTGTGATAGAGACACAGTGCGCATGTCTATGATGTCCGTTTCCATAGCAACGATTGTTATAATAATATACAAACTAGCTGCGCGCCCTGACTTCGCCCCCGTGCACATTTAATTATACATATATATATGCATAGACTTTAAAAAAAAATCACACAAATTGTCCTGAGAATAATGAATTCAACAACAAATAAATTAATAACATAACATAAACTCACGCCTATATCCCTGGAGGGGCAGCCAGAGGTGGATAAATGATTAAATAATGAAAAATTCTACTGCTGTCTAAAAAATAATGTGGAGCTTTTTCACTTTCGAAAACTTTGAATGCCATGAACTAAATAACTTTAACTATCTATCTAATCGTGACCCGAGAGCCTTTAGTTAAAGTCTCGAAAGGCATCAAGTACGGACACAATATTGCTAATAAATTACAAGTTGTAAGTGACTTCGGGTGGACCGTCATCTTTTTCGTTGCGCGGTTGAGCTAGCGCCAACCATTTCATGAAATGAATATGAAATTTTTGAAGACCCACCCGGTTCTTCTAAAATTATCATCAAGAAGGTCCCTTGCACCGGCCCTGTTTGAATTTCTAGTTATATACTCACTACGGTCCTGTTTGATTGCTCATTGATATTTTTTTCTTTTTTGAATATTCATGGTTTTTGACTTAATATTCTGCCAGTTATTTAAAAAAGGTAAGTATTTCTTTAAAAACGTTTTACGATTTACATAATTTTCTGTTAGAAAGAGATGGCGCTATACAATTGATATAGCTCCATCTCTTTCTCACACACTCATCCTTTTTCTTGTTTCAATCTTGAAAACAACCTTACTCATATTCGTACCATGAGCTTACAAAACAGTATTATTTGATTCCTGCCAACTGTCGAAAATGAATGAACTATTTATAATCTTTGTCTATTCCCTGCTATAAATCATTCACGTTAGGGCTGTGACCCGTAGACGATAAATCGGAGAACCTCCGGAGATTTTAGATTTACCCAATGACCCGGTTTTCTTCTTCAAAAACTTCGGAGATTTTACGTAAAGTTAAATAGTGTTCTTTATATTTTCCTTACATTCTTGATATATTTTTTTTTGTTTGGAGTTATTTTTAGTAAGGTGATTATGTTATGGATGATAACTCAATGTCCTAAATACTAAATTAAAATGTTCACAAATCATCATCATCATCCTTGCGTTAGTCCCGGTCGCTTCCGAAGCTTTCACCAAGAAGTCCGGGATTCGCTTCACGAATATGACCATTTTTAAACTTTTAAATATAATTTCAGCTTTTACCGGAGAATAGCCGGAGGCATTCTGACGGTTTATTAAAACCGGAGGTAAATCTCTTTAGAGTCAAGCCCTATACCTAATGTGTTTTGTTTATTGATTTCTTTTTAAAAAGTTTTTTTAAAAGAGTATATTTAAAAGAGGTTTGCTTTGAAGTAAAATATGTATTAGGGTAGGTTAACTTTATCTTTAAATTTGTATTTTGTTTGATAAATTATTTTGTTTGATATATATTGACAAATTATACTTGTATTTATAAGCATACCTCGGGGTACGAGGGGGCTATCTAAAAGCCGGATATGAGGAAGATGACTCCATCGGAGTGATGGAATGCCTTATTGCTCTACTTCGATGAAACCGCGTGCGACTTTAGTCGGTTAGAGTCCGAAATAACCTACTCGCTGGTTATACGGGAGTATCCGTCAAACACGAAAAAAGATAGTTTAATCGTTAGCTAAAGCATTTATTCTATAAGTTTGTATGAATAAATATGGTTTCCTTGTTTCTTGGGTTATGAAAATGGTTTATTCAATAGTATTTTGCAAAACAATAATAAATCCGTCGCCTTCGAGGAGCTTTAATAAGATGGCTAATTTTGACATAAAAACAATATTAGTAAAAACAATTTTGTTAAAAAATCTCATCATGGTACCAATTGAATGAACTAAAATGGAAGTGACGTCACAAAAAGGCTAAACAAGAATACTTTATATGTATAATGTACGGTTGTGGTACGAATATAAGCAAGATTACTTAAAATGTCAAACAAAACGCTCCTGCAATAAGACTGTTTCGTAAACGGTGGTGGTAGGCCCCCGGTACTGTGTTTTATCTGGTACGAGCTGTCTGGATATGTAGTACAAATTATTTCTCCTGGAGATATTTTACCCGAGTGTGTGTAGAAGGTTTTCATACGTTAGTATTTTTTTTTACTTCGTGAATGTTAATTACTAGGTAGTAATTAACATAAGTACTACCAGGTAGCTACCAGGATTAACTCATATACTTATTTGTGTGTCAAAAAGTACCTATTTTATATACCGCAGGGCGACTTTGTTAAATTCAAGATAATATCTCTTTGACCCCACTGAATAAAGGTGTGATCTGACCAATACGAAATAATCCAGACATAACATAACTGAACAAATTCAGTGGTTGACGAAACAAGAAGATATATATCTACACCACCATAAAGAGGTAAAAGTGAAAGTTGTATTAGATAAAAAAAAAGTACTTACGCCTTGGCATAGCAGAGATTGTTGCTTTCGAAGTGCTGTCACTGTCATCTGACTCTGAACGGTTTTGGAAACTCGTCTCTGTGAACAAATTAAAATATTTATCTGTCTGATCATAATAACACTGATGTGAATTTAATTTCCTTTGATGTAAAACCTTCTTCTTCTCCTTCTTTTTGTTTCTTTTAACATATTTCTATTTCATCCGTTTATTTCATTCTATCTTTTCTCATCGTTGAAACTTCAATATAAAGAGTCAACATTCAACACATGGTCCCTACTCTTGCACTTGTCTTCAAAGAACTACTACATTTGTTTTTTGGATTACCCTAGTTATAGATTCAGTGTTGTTGTCATATTAGTATTTCTATGCACGTTTTAACTTGAAGGTTTTGAGTCTCTAGCTTAATTTTCATCCAAGTTCTCACTTATTTCATAATAACTAAATGAAATTTGCATAGTAATACCTTTGAAATTAAGCTATTTTAGTTGTACAAGACGCAGATAAACAAAGAATGTTTAGGACACAGGAATCTCAACCTTATATCACCTTAGTTATGATTCATTTATTACCTCGCTTGTAGATACTATTGCAGTACTCTAACTATTCAATGCTCGATGTACCTTATTCGATATTCGTGAGTTGCGTTTTAGTCTTAGTGGTTAAGAGAATTACTGGTATTCGTGGCACTTACAGGAATAACGTATTCTGGTTGCGCTGATGCTGAGACGGTATAATCCGTTTTCGAAGGCTGTACCTAATAGGTACGTGTAGTTTCTTGTCGATTGAAGAACAATTCTATGCCTTAGTCGTCATATACAATATCTATAGCGAGGCTTGTTACTAAGTAGGTTAACAGATTGCAAGATTCAGCCATACTAGACATTAGTTCATTAAAAATTCAATCAATCAATTATTCTATATAGACCACTAAACAGCACCTACAAAACATCAATATCAACAATATTTTATAAGTTAGTAAGCAAAGGGACTACCGGTTCGAAATGCGGAACCGGCCTGGAAAAAAGAAAGTCAGCGAACTTTTCTTTCTTCTTTTGGTCTATTTACAAATATTTACTTAGTCTAGATACAGAAATTTTCTTGAGTAGCAACTTGAGTGATTAGTACATTTCCAGGCTTGTTTATCGTCGAAATAATCCTGGATTTTACAATAAGCTTATTGGCTTAACATTTTTAAACTAAATTTTTAAAATTGAAAGGCATAGGCACCTAGTAGGTATCCTAATACTAGGGACGCGATTCTACTAATTGTCCAGTTACCATTTGTCAAAATACTGACATTACAAAAAATGCCATTGAATTTTTAGACTTAATAACTATGCCGTTAAAGCTGTTAATATCGTATCTTGTATAGTGAAAAAAAAAACGGTGGAATGAACTCATTTTCATTTTATTTTGAACTTTAAGTTTTCCAGAGACCATTCTTTTTTCGGTTACGGTTATTCATGTCTTATTATTAGTGGCCATAATTGCCGAACCATTGTTGGTTGTTTGAGCAGACGAGTCCTAGTGTGGAGACCGTTTGAAGGCAAACGTAAGGTAAGCCGCTCCCCAGCCAGTAGGACTGACACCTGACAAGGATAGCTGGGATAGACTGAAAGCGGGAGAGGCCTATGTCCAGCAATGGACCGCTAATTGATTGATTGACATTATTAGTCAGACTATTACTCTTATGTTTTATTCTTTGTTAAGGAGGGAAGACTGAATCCAATTTACTTCCAATTAACTTCTGGAACTTCAGATAGTTTATCTTGCCTAGCTCCGTAACTCACCCGGCATTTTCATAGTACCCTAGTATTTAAAGGTGTATGAGGGTGTACAGTCCCTAAAGCAAAGTTATAAGTAGAAGTGTGAAACCCTGTCGTCTTCAAAGAATGTACCTATTTTTTTAATGCTTCATGTACCTACACATGAATTATATTAATACAATACATATGAAATGTTATGTACAAAGGTGAGCTCAACTAATGGTTAAGTTTTCTTCCAACAAACCCAGGAATGGACAGAGCAATTTCAATGTAAAGAGAGAACTTGTGTTTACTTTATATGTATGTATCTAATATTAAATGGTCTGATAGTATCTTACAACTAACTATTATATTGAGTTACTTTTATAGATAACTGTACACAAGTACTATTAAAAATAATTGTATACCATAATTAACTTCCAAGCAATGAGCACGATGCTCGATATAAAAAAGGATCGCAGAGCTTAAATAATTGCTCAAGTTGAATCCATTTTCCTTGTCCGTAGTCAAAGTTTCCCACTGAACATTATCAGATGATAAATTGATGATGATCCTAATAAAAGTATTTTCAAAAACATAACTTCATTTATTTTCTCTTCTTGTTTCTACAGCTAGGGCATTACATTGTCAAATAAGTGCCAATTTTAGTATCCAAAATTCGTTCAAAGACCCAATAAAGGGAAATTTAAACAATCACAAAACGAGATAAAGATGCTATTTTCAGAACATTTACAACTTTGAGACAGATCAATTAAATAGCTAGAAAGCCCAACTGTAGTCTGCCAATGAAACTAAGAGGAAAGAAAGGAGTCATCAATTTTATTAAATTAGATCAAGATTAATGGTGACACGAAAGCTGTTCGGGTCAGGAAATGAACGAATGACGTTGAAAAGGGAAATTCTGTTAGCTCGTATCGTTTTCAATTTGATATTGATTTATTTGACTAGACTATATTGCAGGGTTTATCAATACAAAAGATATTTTAACAGGACAGGACTATTAAAATTGGAATTGAATTAAATTTGAAAAATAATACTACAATATTTGGGGTAGTTACCCCAATAAGGTTATTATATCACAAAACAAGAAAATTACCCTGTATACGGAATATTATGGTGTCGACTATCGTGGTATAGACCAAAGATCCACAGTTTCAATGTAGCTTTAAGGGCAGATGTCGGCCTAAGTACAGTTGTATGTATTGTGTGAAAGAAGATCTGGCAAATATAGGAACGAGGACTGAGGAAGTGACTTCTGACAGGAATGTGCGGAGAAGAATCTCATATTGCACTTATACCAATTTATTAGGAGAAGGGTAGGAAGATGTTAATGATGGAACATTATCGTATACAAAGATCTTTGCAGCAGTAACTTCAACTGCTGATATACTGCTATTAAGGAGAATAAAAGAATGTTGTAGGTCCTGGTCTCCAAGCTGCAGGTTTGGATTCGTTGATATATAAAATAGTGTCAATATTAATACAGTTCTATAAGAAATTGTTCTAAAATGTTTACCTCTAGTGTAACAAGATTGTACCAGAAGGGATATTCAAATCTAGCCGCTCAAACTGCTCTAATTTTGTATATTGCGCTACAGTACTCAAAGTACACTTGGGAAATACAGGTTTAATACAAGCAACTGATATGATCTCAACCAATCTACTGCTTTCGTTTTGTGACTCTACTGTATCTGTGATAAAATTTTAAAAATATTTGTCAGACAAACATTTTGTTTTCGGATACAAATGTTTGTATAAACTATATTTACCAATTTTACAGTTTGCATTCATCTATTTGTTTTATTGAAAACCAGTTATGTGCTGAGATAATAAATTAATTCGTACAAAAATCTCCCTTGAAGGAAAATAATAGCAGTTCTCAAAATACTGTCAGCTGTAATTCTTAACAGTGTCGACTCCTTCTAGTTTGGAACACACCTAATTCGTTACACACCGAGTATTTAAAAAAAAAGACAATACTTGACGAAGTTTGATTAATAATTTCAGAAAGCAATCTAACTTTATTCGCTGGTGTAATTAAAAAGATTCAGCGAACTTGAATAATGGAGCTTGATTAACATAAAAGTCAAAACCTGTTTTGAATAATACTATAAAAATTAAACAGTTTTCTGAAGTAACATATGAAAGAGGGTCGCTTGTTTCCAATATAAATCATCTTGACTGTGCATACAGTTCATAATTATTAACTAAACATGCATTGTAATAAATAAGCTAGACACCTTATGTGTTCATCATTTTAGTTCCGACCAGGTTTATCTCTACTATGCAACACGACTGTGTGGCTATTAATTGATTTAAGACTTCAGTATCAGTACATGGCAGATATCACAATTTTTTTTTATTTCACTTCAATTTGACTTCACTTTGCCTGATGTTAAGCTGAAGGCAAAGTCTCATTAAAGAGGGTCACCATTGCAAACACGTACAGTGCTACAATGGTGGCGCTCAGATCGACGGACTCATCAGATGCTTTTTCACGCCCCGCCTAAAGGAACTAGGACTTAGGAAGAAGTAAACACGTGCGCCAGTAAATAATTCCAAGACTTAATGGTGCGACAGAGGAAAGACTTACCGAACCGCTTGCCTTCCTGGTACCTACCTAGATTAAAATGGTGTCAGAAAGCATGTAGTACATTGTAGGTAGTATAATATTATGGCAGGCAAGTATGTGACTTCTATATAAGCGGGAAGAAGGAAGTTATAAAGTATAAATTAATAACGTAATGAATAAGAAAATCACGTCCTCTGCCGTAGTAAGAATAATGCGAATCAGCACGATCCATAGGAAGAGCCAAACAGAGCAGCCCTACTCCACGACTAGTCTAAAACCTTAGTTTATAACAGTAGTTATTTAGTATAAAAGATTATTGCATTGCTATTACCATTGTTTTGATATATCAAATAGAGTTAGTAATATCTAACTGTGGTGATAATTCTAGTCTAATCCTCATTGTATGAACAGTATTTCAAGAAATGCAGACCTCGAGGAAAATTTAGTGATTTATTTAGTCACTATTATTGTCACTTTTTATCACAGTAAGGACATTAGTGTCCCTATATATAACCCATAATAAAAAATGTCTAATAATCCTTATAATTATTAATATCACTTTTGATAGTCATATTATCGTTACATACGGCGTCTAAATTATAATTGAATATCCAAACATAAACAGCCTCAAAACTTTCAATCTTGTAACAAATTATTTATAGCGCCATTGTGAGGAATTCAATTAATAGCAATAATCTGTAGAATTCGGATAGTCTCTGTTCATTTGAGCTGTCAGCCTGAAATATATTGGTCTGAGACTGTCTCATAACTCAAAGGAAACGTGGTAACTAGATCCACTATGAGTAAGTGTATAGTGAAAGAGGAACATTATGGAATTCTAATAATTTTACAGCAATATTTTAGAATGATCCTTTTTACCTTATAGGGTACATACCGTAATGGCTAATTTTATTATACACGGACTATTTGTGTCTGTAACTTTAATACCCGCACCATGAGCTTTTAAAACCGCTCTACATACGAACGGCCGTCAGACCACTAACTGCAAAATAATGTGACATTGAAATGCTGTATATATTTTTATGGTAGTTAGTGGTATGACAACCTTTCAATGATTGATCTGTTTTAAGAATATATGGTAGACATGTAGGTCAATAATTTAACTGCTATCATATTACGAACTGTAGGTATATTATTATCTTTGTGAGTAGTACCTACTGCAGTTAGACCAGTTGTTGAACTTTTTAGAGCTCTAACTACCCGTAACAACCACCACAACCGGTACCGACGCGGCGACGGCTTAACGTGCCTTACAATGCACGACAAGTTCAATGTATATTTGCACTAAGCGGGTATTGTAACGTAGCAGTCACCTTCATTACGTAGCAGTTACCGGCACGCCACAGAGGGTGGAGCATTGCAGAAGCATGGCATGCAGTCCCAATACTATCCATTCAGGAATACGCACAATATCACAATACACACACCACCACACAATAAATAATAGTCCTATGCATAGTTATAGGACTACTGTTAATTCTCCCTGATCGTAAGTATTTCACATACTGCTAATGCTACTTTGCATTTTATTTCACTTCATTTATATTTCAGCCAACAGTATACCAATCAATTTGGAAGCGAATCTCGTTAAAGTTACGTAATCTATTCATGGGTGGGATCAATCTATTCGATGGCAGTTTACGGCTTCACTTCATTCAGGTTTATGTAACGATTCAGCGAATGAAATTACCGGGAACCGGGAACTTTGTGGATTAGTATCTACGAATTCAGTTACAATCTGAGTTTATCATCATCATCGTGCTCGTAGCCAATTTCCAGTTGGGTTACCCAAGGGATAGGGCTGTTCTCTATCCGACAGTAAACTGCCCGCTTGACGGTAAATGGCTCGCACCTTGTTATGGAAAATCAAAAATTATAGATAGCGAAATGTAAGTTGTACCTAGATTTTGATTTACAGGCGTGAATTTTAGTTTGTTTGTAGTCTGGTTATTGTTATTACCGACCTTTCTGGGAGCATTTAGAAAATCACTATGAGACTGAAGATGATTTTTTTATGCACAAACAACTCCACGTATACAACTCCACCGGAGTCGGTGAGAGTGGTTTTGTCGGACTTGAACCGACGAAATCGCACGCCATCATCGGGATTTCCCTCGCACCCCCGGCCCCTACGTTTAATCTTCTCTGAATCCGATCCGCTGCCTTCTTTTGGAGGAATACTCTCTCGCAGAAGAAGGCGTTGATAGCCCAAGCGTTCGCGCATGAGACTGATGATGACGACTATTTGAATTTACATTAATTTATGGTAGTGCGTAACTACGCATCAATTCACCATTTACTTACAAAATCAAAACAAATAAATTTTTAGCTTATCAGCAATTCATATATGTGCATAATTAGGGCTTTGAAATAATATGGTTTTCGAGTGGAAACAAAACAGGTCATAATCGAAAACTTCGGCCGCTTGTCAGTTAATATATGGTAAATTAAACTTGGCGGTAGATTCCAATTCTAACTAGATTAATTAATTCGGAATGCTTTGTGTGGAAAATGGTCAGCATGCGATTTCGAGAACAATTTCCAGATTATTTCGATCTTACTTTTGGGTAAATGTAATTATAAACTACTAGCTAATACCTTCATCTCTGCTCGCGTAGTTGTCGTCTATCGTTATTGGATATGGTTGATAGATTAGTTTTTTTTTTAAATTCTCGAAAACATTTTTATCTTCTGTTTTGATTCAAACGTTATCATTTCACGGAGACTCATCACCCGTAAATCGGTTCGTCTGTTCGGGAGCTACGATACCACAGACTTACACACACGACAAAGTTATAACAGGATGTTATAAGGTTTATTTTCATACCACTTAGGTGGCAGACAAGCACATGGCTCACCTGATGGAAAGTGGTCACCGTGACCTATGGACGTTTGCAACACCAGGGGCGTTAGAATCGTGCTATCTACCCTGTAGAAACCTTCTATATAATGTCCTTTTTGAAGAACCCCATATTGTAGTTGCTTCGAAAAACCTCGCCAAGGAGTTCCACTGCCAAAGAGTGCGCGGGATGATGCTCCTTTTGTACCGCACAGGGCGCGCCGTTTCCGGTCGTAATATGAGGATGAACTCCTTCGATGAGCCTTAATGTGTGAAGATGGTCACATGGACACACCAAGAGTTTATACAAATTCATTTTTCACAATAAATCACTTACCTGTGTCAAATCTCGGCCTACTTGGTAGTCGACTAGGCAGGTCTTGGTTCTCCGCGTGATCGAATGCCCTGAACCCGAGCGCGAACTCCGCATACGGACTAATCTCGAACATTTCTATGAAAAAAAAATGGTGTTTTGATTCTTAGCCAAGATACCGAAACACAATAACTGAGAAAATACATGAATGTAAAATTTAAAGGCCATCCCTTTCTATGGGGAATAATACATTAACTGAAACTCCCTTCTGCATACATCTTACGGTGACATAACAGCCTTATACATGTATATAAGAAATCGAATTTAATACATCAATGTATCTTCCTACGAATTACGTAATACTGTAAGATGCTACAGTCTTGAATCCACTATTGACCACCAGTGTGAACAGACGTGTAGCTAAACAATAATTAAAATAACAAATTAAATAATTTGCTGAATCGTGACCTCCTTTATACCAACAAGTACAGGTAGCTAAGTGTGTCAAATGCAAAGTGCAACAATAGTGTACTTGTGATAATAATGTTCTGTTATTATAGACAATATCACAACACAAGATGGACAGCAGCCCCTCTTAAACTTTATTTTTTAGTTTTAAGCATCGGATGCGACAGAGACTAACACTATGGTAATGATGATTTTTCTTTTTTACCTTTATACCACTTAGGTGGCAGAGACAAGCATACGGCCCATGTAATGGAAAGTGGTTACCATGGTCAATGGATATTTGCAACATCACACTCGTGCTGCTGCCCTGTTAGAGTAAGGGGGGGGGGGGGGGGTAATGAAGAACTTCATACCCGCATAGGGCAGTGTCTTGCCACTGAAAACACAAAACCTTTCCAGTGAGCTCTGACTACCCTACTCACCGCTGGAAACACAATACTCATACAATATAATATTAGCAGTGGTATTCTGTAACTCAGAGGTACTTCCCCAGTTTGACTGCTCAATTGGGACCTGAGATACGGTCATGTCTAACGTCCGTCATAATATTTGGTATAAAAAAGATATCTATCTCTAAAATTGAATATATCGCTCACCATTTTTGCTGCTTTTCCTGTTATGTACCGGAGAGGTGTAAATCCTGGGCATATGCGCATATCTCTCTTTCTGTTCGGATTGGGAGGCCACACTTTCATTGCGTGATTTTACTTCATCAGCGATGGAATGACGATATTGTGATGAATAGGTTTGCCTGTACACGAATTCACATATAAATACTTCAATAGGAGACGCCTTTTGTCTCTTTGGATTACCACAGTATCTAATTAGGTATCCTAAAATTGCCTCATCTTAGCGTACTCAAGTATTATATAAAATGTTATATCCTATTCTTCTTCTCTCTGCAAATTATGAATAAATCTAGACAAATGTTTCTCTCACCCTGTCATCTCTCTCTGTTAAATATTAACTCTCATCTGCCACTCCACTTTCATATTCTTTCTAATAGATATCTACAGGTTTAGGCGTAAAACTTACCTATGTTTTCGGAACAGTATACAGAAAAATGCCAAGATGCAAATCACTAGGAGTACAGAACTGCATACGATCACCATCATGTTTAAGTCGAAAAATTCTGATGGAGGACCAATCTCATCTGCATCAAAAGAAAAATCTTAAAACCAATGTATATAATAATTATATATTACGAGATCTTATTTCCATATACATAAACTCACGCCTATATCCCCGAATCCCCGATTTATGTTTAGGTCCCAATGTAATAGGTGACGAGCCTATTGCTATTAACCGGGCATTTTATAAACCTGCAATAAATACACACATAACTTCGAAAAGCATCGAAAAGGCATTAGTGTATGCCATGGTAAAACCTGTAATCAAACCCGAGACCTCGTCTCACATTCCATTACCCATACCGCGGTAACCATGGTCTATGAATATACTTCCAACAATTTAACAATAGAATATAATACATTTTCAACAATATAACAATACAAACAATAAAATACCAAAGCAGCTTACAAAACCACGCAAAAAGATGCAATGAAACAAGAACAAAGAAAGCAAGACAAATTCTGGCCAAGAATCAAATAACATTGACGTCGACCTTAAAGTGAGGGAAATGTAATCAGCTTTACAACAGAATTTTGATGATATAATTTATGTTTGTCGCGTCAAAACATTCTAAGTAACTTAGTGAACTGAACAACACAATTTCCTAAAGGTTCTACTCAATGTTTTCCGAAACTGTTATTACATCAGTTGAAATTTCTGAACTTGTGGCAAGTTGGAATAAAAATTATAGTTCCACTATAACTAGAAGAGCAGTATTAATAATCATGTCTCATAATTATGTATATTACAGAAAATTATTGTTCAGTTGTACGTATTTTTTAAACCTTACGTTAAGATATGATAAGGTACAGTACTTTTAGTTTTATGGGATTCAGTAAGTAACATTGCAATAGAGACATAGAAATTGATCAATGAAATTTGTCGTAATAAATTCCGGAACCAATCGCAAAGACGCCATTAATAAAGAGAATAAAATGAACTATATTATACTTGTAAGAAAATAAATATGGATTTATTTTTGATTATCTTTGACCGAGTGGGCTCATACTACTTTGTACATCGTACTCTCAGATAAAATCAAAATAATTCATCTTCGCGATTTTTTCACCGTTCACAAAACTACCAGTAGATATGTAATGATAACCATTACACGATGATAACTAAATTACAGTCTCAGATGGACTACAAAGAGCCAAGGATATAGTCTAGCTAGTTTCAAAAATCATACATTTGTATCGAGTGTTATTAATTGCATGCAGCAACGCACGCAAGATACGCTTAAATTGTATCTTCAGATTTATATGATTTCTTATAAATACGTTGTACAGTTCCTATAGTCACAATTTACTTTTTAATTGTCAGCCGCTTTATAAGTAAAATTTCAAATAAAATAATTACAATAGGTTTTTGCGTCAACTTTGGATAAATAAAACATAAAGCAAATGAAAATAAATAAAATAATATAAATCAGTATACTACACTATACCATATGTTTAAAATATTAATACTATTAAACTACTGTGTAATTTTGCTGTCGTCGTTGAGGTTAATACAAACGCTTGGGGACTGTAGTTAGGATTAGATCATTTTAGCTCCAGGCATACGATACTTGATGTTCAAACTTTGATCTAACAGAGTTTCTGTCAAAGTTAACTCATTTGTTAATAGTTATGTCTGCAAAACTGTCAAACTATAAAATTATTTTGTAATAGAGTCATCGATCATTAGTTTGGAACTATTTGTGTTTGGAATAGGCTGAATAATACAAGAAATTGATTATTCCGTTAGATAAGGCTTTGCAATTCTGTTGTCTACTTAACGAATAGTAATAAAATCCCTATTTAATAATTCGAAATAATATCAACGTCAATAATTATTTCAATGATACTAACTCATTTTTATTCTATAGCTAGACATTTCTCTTGTATCATACTCACGTATTCTTTTACAAGCTAAGATTACGTTAAGTTATTGATCTTCTTAGACATATAAATAAGAAAAACTTGATCCCGGACAAGAGAGCAACAATTAATTACAATCCCAATCTATTACAGACTTATGGGCCCGTAGTGAGTAATAAATTATTCTGTTACTGAATTCCTTACCCACTAATATCCATTAATCGTAGCTTATGTTTATACCTCCCGAGCAAAAATATAAGATACCTTTGAATTAAATATACGTAATCGTAGATAATAATCACTTATAATAAAATATTGATTGGTAATCAAAAATAAAAAAAATAAAATATGAATGAATCATACAAACGCAAGTAAGTCTGGGTTACAAAGGTTTTCATAGCCATATAAGATTACACTGATAATGATATTACTTTTAATGGAAGATAAAATTTGTAACATAATTTGAACTGCAGTTTTATCAGTATTTGCGATTAATAATAAAAAGGAATACCTCCATCGAATTTAAATTATCTAATTAATAATCATCACAATTAAAATATGTTCAAAAATCTTCATAACAGCTATCTAATCATACTCTTAAATACGTACACAATGTTATGCAATGCAATGATATTTAAATGGCGTTCATTCAAATAAATTCATATCTTACCTCCATCCAGGGTCTTAGTCGCGTAGGTATAAATAGTAGAAGCAAATCCAGCATCATTTATCGCGGTTACCCTGAGCTGATACCAATTTGCAGGTGCAAGAGATCCGACCGCGTATGATGTAGGTATGGAGCGCAATGGTGGTGCTTGGTAATGACCCTCGATGTAACTCCAGCCGATATTTAGATCCACAGGCTAAGAGAAAAACAAACATGTTTAATGAAAATTGGAAAAAATTAAAATTGGAAAATGTGAATATCCAGAAGGCAATTGATGATGAATGATGATGAATGCGATGAGTGTTATACAGGGAGAATGCTGTGAGTGTTGAGCTACCAGATCACGTCAAAAGCATTCCATTTTTTCTTTACGTCTTACGTCGCCTACGTTATTCATTCTAAATTCAAACTAAACCTCACCGCCTTATTTTCCGCTCTTTGCCACAAATTTGATCCTAGTTGTCTATAGTCAACTTCCCATCTCGTGACGTCACAGCCATTGTCATCCCAGCCACTGAGTTGGATGTAAATATGGGTTGCGTTACTCCAAAGCCAATCCGTTGACGGAGGAGATACAGGTGCTGCACATAGGAAAGCCAAATGACATTGCATGGAAATTGAATACGATTTCAAGTTCTAAAAGATCTATACAGGATTAACGCAAATATGATATATAAATATGATATAAATATGATGCAAGACGAACCTCCCCACCTTGGTTTAATTCGAAACCCTGTTTTTAATTAATGTCTGAAAATCTGTCTGATTGGATGCCATTCATGATTACTGTTTGATATTCAAAGAAACGGAACCATTTATTGATACCTATATGTTATTGCATAAGGGTTTAAATGAATAGACTCTCTAACACTGAAAGAATTTTTTGAATCGTACTAATAGTTCCTGATATTAACACGATCAAACAAACAAACTTTTCGGCTTCATAATATTACTCGCAGTATAGATTTATAACGTCGTATAAACAAAAATTAAATTACGCCGCATATCACTGGCTTCGTTTATAAAATAAATAGCTAACCTAGCCTGAAGCCAAGAAAATTGGTCTTTGGTACTTCTTTGAATAGCCCAAATTGATAGGAAATGAAATTCAAAATCAATTCTACATAAGTAACTTTCTAATACCTGAAACAATTTTAGATTGGCTCTCTTTTTTTAGGTAGATGGTAGATGAGGAAAAGCAAAAAATCCCAGATTTAAAAGAGGAGACAAAAAAACTAAGTACTCATTTTAAAATATTATTTTTGATTGAAATACAATAATGGAATTCATGTTTTTGTGACGCATCAACAATTAAAAATCATATATGCTATCCCGTACATCCTTATTCAAAATTAGAATTCATATTTATGCTTATAAACAGCGAACTTTAGTATTAAATATGAGTTATTTTCGTACGTGCTTATCGGTCGGTCAGAGAAATTAGGGCACGCACTTTATATATGATCCTACATCAACATAACATCGGTAAATGGATCTGTGAGACAGTATTTTGATAAAACACTGTGTAAAATAACACCTGTTTTACTGAAAATTTCATCTTTAAGTATATTAATCGGAATATTTTGGTAGATTAACTTAATATTTTATACGATATATATATAGGCGTTACATGGCGGAAATACATTACAAAAAAATATTGCACATACAAAAAAACTCTCCTCGACTAAGAAGTGTTTTACTTGCTTTGAGGGGATGACATTAGTAATCATTTGCTATTATTACGTTGCAATTGTTAAACCTTAGGTAAGCGGTGGGTTCCTCTACCTCTCCCAATATATACCTTCTTAAATAAACATATTATGAGCTCATGTCTATTTCCCACACTACACCAATCATTGTATTCGCCCCCACGTTATATAGTGAGCCTATTTCTGTAATAGGCTCCGGTCATTATTGTTAACTCGAGTCATGCGTCTGAGACTAAGTTTCAGCTGTATATATCTGTTTGATGTTACAGATGATTGTGACAGACCTATCCCTTAGTTGCCTTGTACGATCACATACGGTATGGGAAAAGATGGGGTTGCCCAAATTGTACCCGGGTACCATACGACCAAAAATATGTTAGGATATTTATAGTATCAGTCTGTTAGAACCCTACTTGACATATAGTACTGAATGTATTTGTACGATTGTATCACTTTTTCTAACATCCAATCTGTATAATGTTTTACAGTATGTCAGTAAACGCTAAATAAAAAAATATATTAAATTTTAATGTCATACCAATAAAGTTATGAACACAAACCGATACATTTTCGTTTGTAAGTTGTTTAGACAAGTTCCTCTAATAATATGTTTTACCATGTTTTACCTAATCTATGTACTAACAAAAGTTCTTATAAATGTAAACAAAAAGATCTACAAAAAAGAGGTAGAGAAGGAGAATCTTTCTCCTTGATATTTTCTTGTTTAAAAAGTTTTAGAGAAGACATTTTCGGATAGTAGTTGGATATTTAGTTTTTAAACTTCATTTTTAGTAAGTATAATAAATTAAACTTACCTCCACCCAAAGTATTAACATCTACATGCGCAGGTGCCGACGTTCCAACACTGTCCGTGGCCGTTACTCTGATAGAGTACTTAGTGCCACACTTTAATCCAGACAGCGTATGTTGTTGAATTCCTGGCAGACGATTCTCTCGAGCAACTGGCCAAGCCTCTTGCCAAAGACCATCGTTTTCTCGCCAAGTCAGATTATAGCCTTATTGCACAGAAAATTCGCATATAAATTACAAAACTAACTTATTTTTGGATTAAAATTTTATTTGAATTAAGCTTGCTGAAAGTCACATATTAAAAACTACAGTAAAGTTTTCTCATTTGAATATGTTCCATTTTTTTGTCTTTTAGTTTGTACAACTTTTATATTACACTTTTAGTTAGTTCAGTTTTATGCACTGAGACCCATTGAGTTATAAAAGTATAATAGTCTTTTTACGAAAAATATCCCTCTGGACGGTTTAATCAAAATATTTTAATGAATTTGGCTCTATACGATTTAGTTAAAATGTGATATGCTTACTGATTCCAAGTCCCATGGAGTCGTTCACATATGATGTGACCTCGTCCCACTCGACCACGATGTAATCTTTGTATGGAGTAGTTCTCAAAGCAGGGGAGTCAGGTAATGGTAAAACTTTGACAGAGTAGAGCACTGAATCTGATCCGTATAGATTTTTAGCAAGGCAAGTATAATTTCCACTGAGAGACTGGTCTATACCTAAAAAAACAAGAAGTATTTGACTATCTAGAGCATTGAAGTATTTCAAGTCAAAATTTGAAAATGTATAGAATGTTGGGGAACCGATGTCACACATATTAACCGTTTATAATACGTTGCATGACTGGTTTTTGATACTGGTTTTCCTTGGTCCTTCCAAAATTTGTCTAAAACTGACGTACTGCGGAAAGGAATATGCACCAAAAAAGTATTTATAATATTCATGCCTTGAATCGAACAAGCTTGAATGTTATCGAAAAAGTTCAGACGTAATCCAGTGGATTCCAAGACAATTTAAAAGCTTTAGGTTTTTCAAAAAAGTTTATATTACCCTTTATGTACTTGCGGTAATATGCATTAGAATGACACACGCGGTACCCCGCCTACTTCACACTTCTAATTGTTTTTGTTTTCCGTGGTTTATTTATATGTACGTTATTATTACAGACAGCACAATGCTTAGAATATAAAAATTTATAAAAAAATACTCACTTTTAATCAGCAAGCTATCGTCTTTATTCCTAGTGAACCTAGGATGATGTGTGATAATGTTTTGATTATGATACCATACAGTCCTCGGTGGCGGTATGCCCACACTTCGGCAGTCCAGTAGCAGTGAGTTTCGGACTGCCACAGTGATTGCTCCACCCAAAGAAGCTACCCCTGCTACCACTAGAGGAGAAACATATCGAGTGTAGAACATAATTAACTGCTAGTCTTAAAATATGAAAAAGGATAATAAACAAAATGATTTCATGTACTCGGTAATTTTTTTGTATACATATCTTTTCCTGATAGATGACAGTTTAACTACAATTGTATTCGGTAACACGTATATTGGGTGAGCCTATAACCGTATTTCGGGCATGTGTCTGACGCTGAGTCTGGGCTGTAGGTATATGGTTGGTTTGAGGTTAAACAGTTATAAGTCCCTTTATACGACACCGTATGGGAAAAAAAGGGTGAGAGGTGAAGGTTAAGAAGGTTTCTGTGCTGTCAGTGTAGAAGACAAAGCAGGGTTTTATACCGTTACATCAACTTGTGTGGTTAAAACCTAAGATCTCGGTTTTCCCACTGACAACATAAAACCTCTCCAGTGAGCTCTGGCTACCCTACTCACCGCCAGAAACATAACACAAGGTTATTATAAGATGCGGTGTTATGTAGGGTGAACGTACTTCTCAAGTCATACTGCTCAATTACCAGATAAGTACTATGATCTCCTACCTCTGGTAAAATTCCAATAAGTAGTATTTATTCATACTAGGATAGAATAAAATTACACAATTTCCCCTACAGTTCATTTACTTACTGATGGTTTTGTATATTATTAAATATATAATTTGAAACGTAAATATTAGTGCTCAAGGTTTAAATTTGTTTGCAAGACCTACCTCTTGGTGTATTGGAATTGGTAACTCGCCTACTCTCAGGTCCTTCGCCAACAGCCGTACTAGCAGTTACCCACACATCGTACTGACGTGCTTCAATGAGACCTTTCAGCTCTAATGTTTCGGATCTTTCGTAAAGTTCAACTGTGTTTTGGACATTCACCCTTATAGCTTGAGGGCCGTCGTTACTGTGAATAGATTTTTATTTGTAGTACTTTTTAAATCATTTTCTTTAAAGTAGTCAGAGACTCGAGCTATAATAAACAATAATCGCTATGCGATAAAAAATACAATGTCAGAACATGTTTATGATTGCATGATAAATTTTGAGCCACAAAAACCTCAAAAAACCTTAAGTAAATTAATTCTCAATAATTTCTGCTCTCCACATGTAGTTTCTCAAATAAAATTTATTATCACCGGATACGAAACGTTATGAAACTTATTTAACTTAATAACACTTCTCATATTGCGACATAATTTATTAACTGAAGCATAATACTAGTAATATACACATCAAATTACTTTACTAGTAAAATCAGGTAGTTCATAACTAAAATCGTTGTAACGATGTGTAGTCCCAGATTTAAAAGACAGCTCGAATTTGAAATTAGAATATTATTATATCTATAAACTTAGACTCTTTGTTTGACCATAAACTTGGTCTCTATGTCGCACCATTAAGTCCTGGAATTCTTTACCAGTACACGTAGTCTTCTTCGTACAGTTCAGTCTCGGTTCCATTAAACGGGTAAGGGACGTAGTAAGCCTTCCCGAAGAGCGAAACCTATGCTTGGGCCCTCTCCATGAATGAAACAAATTACTACATCATGACGGCAACCCAAAAAATGCCGTCTATTCGACAGAAGAAGAAGAAGAAGAGCTGGGCGTGAATAAGTAACTGTCGGGTCCGCTAGTGGTGTGGTGGGGACCATACCTTGGAATGCGTCACCATTTACCATCAGGCGAAGTGCTGTCAATTCGACAATTTAAACAAATCTAATTTTTCCAAAATCAATTTTTACAATAATTTTACATACCTGGCTGAAGGTTTATAATAGACTGTATAATGAAGCAATCTCCCGTTGGGCTGCCGCGGTCTTTTCCAGCTCACGAGTAACGTGGTTGAAGATTGCGACAGGAGTTTTATTTCTGCCGGTGCTTCAGGCACTAAAGAATTATATATTGTTTATGCTATAGAAGTACAGAGATAATCACTACAAAGTATAAAACAAAGTCGCGTTTTCTGTCCCTATGTCCGTTTGTATGCTTAAATCTTTAAAACTACCCCACAGATTTTGATGTGGGTTTTTTTTTATAGATAGAATGGTTAAAGAGGAAGGTTTATATATATATAACATCATGCTACGACCAACAGGTGAGGAGCAGGAATGAAAAATGTTGCAAAAACGTGGTGAGGCAGACGAAGTTGCGCGAGTCAGCTAGCAGAATATAATAGAATAACACTAAATTAACCCGATATCGAGCCACTAATTACTCACTTAGATAGTTTACTTGTTTAACATGTGGTTTTATAATAAATGTCTATAATGGTAGCCATACACATAGATGTATAACTGTGCAAATCTAGGTTTGTGCAAATACACGTTAATGAAATTTGCACAAGCATTTTCACATACATTACAAAATGTGCAAGCCTAAATTTGCTTAAGCATAATTGTACCGTGTGTACCATTATTAAAATTCTAACGTTTACTCCCAGTATACAAAGTCAATACAAGTTACTCAAAATAGCCAACTAGTACAAATTCTATAGATATTTACCACCTGTACGTTCTCTCTTTTACTTTAGTCTTCAGATATAGTTCAATTATTATTTCATTCACTCATATGACATTATGCAAGGAGTTTGAAAAATATGGCACTATAAACTAGCCTCTTTTTAATAGTTAAACTATTAAACATAACATAAACTCACGCCTATATCCCCGAAGTGGTAGGCAGGGGTGCTAGCACCCACATTACGCCAGTTTATGTTTAGGTCCCAATGTAATAGGTGGCGAGCCTATTGCCACTAACCGGGCACTTATAAACCTGTGATAAATGCATACATAACTTTGAAAAGCATTGAAAAGTCATTGGTGTGTGCAATGATAAAACCTGGGATCGAACCCAAGACCTCGTCTCAGCAGTCCATTACCCATACCACGAGACTAACATTAAATACGAGTCAATATTATTTTCGAATAATCATAGATTTAAACATTTGGAAATGAAAACACGTGCGCAGTTAAGCGTGAATAAATATGTCAAACACTTACTTTAATAAATAATATAAATTTGGCGTTATAATTCTGCTCAAAAGCGAAATATTAATAAATTTATTGAACGTATAAAGCGATAATGATGATAACGTTTGGCGGCGGTAGCGGTACATAGATATACTATTAAAATTTTACGGCGGTCAAATGTCATAAAATGTTTATTTTTATACGAATATCATCGTTAACAGCAGCTCGTAAACTGGAACACTTATTGGCAATGGTTTCTGTTCTAATAGCACTTTTAATACAACTCTAAATAGGCAAGAGCAAACTCACTCAAGTTGATTGCTATATGATGGTAGTAGGATCATAATGTATAATGGGGTCGACATATAATTTTATGGCCATAACATAATAGGAGGAAAACTGTATAGGCAACACCAGACCCCTCTGGTACCATTTCACCGGGACCAATGACAAATTGGATATGTACGAATTAAAACTACTAAATTCACGTGGTAATTAATATCCTTATAGATCTCCTATCCTTAGAATAATCTAGAGTCTCGGGTGTACCTTTGGAAAAAGTCTTTGGAAGTTTGTGCTGTCTGTGATGTCAGTTTCTTATCACACAGCTGGAGATTTTGCTTGTTTAAACACAAATATATTGTGATGGCGGAAACTATCTGCTTCATAACAATAATAATGAATGTAGATGCAAATAAAGTTCAATATCATATAACACTTACCATCTTGCAGCGTAGAGCAAACAATAGGGAATGAGAAAGGTCCGAATCCATAGTTAGAGAAGCCAGCCACTTTGACAGTATAGTTAGCAAATTTGTGAAGTCCCTGAAGTCGCAACTCTGTCACAAGTGATGTAGCATTCAGCCAATGGCGACCTGCAGAATTTGAATAATGATAGAGACGCAGATATTAGAGGTAAAGACCAAGTTTGTTTGGCAATATGAACGTCTGAATTGAAATAATGCTAATTCAGAGTTGTTGTTTTCGAGTTTGAGATGAGACATCGTAAATAGGGATGTTAAATTAAGTTGTTATATTGTTTGTAACTCTATTAAGGATAACGAAATCATATTGAAGTTGGAAACATTGCTTGTTACTGCCTTTTACATAAAACAGTAAACTGAGAGAGGTTATCTCCTAATGAACTTTCTTTGTTACTGTGTACTTGTATCTTATTCAGTAGCTCCCATAAAGTCTGATGTGAATTGGTTAAAGTATTAAACGTTTTTAATACCGTAGGTAGTATATCTGATATATTTTTAGATTCTTGAAAAGTTCACAGCACTGATCATAATTTTTTATATCTTCGAAAGTTACGAGCAAGTAAATATAACTACGTCTTTGGTTAAATTTTCATTTTACAATTACATAAAAAAATGTATTAAGAATTTCCAATGAAAGTATTTATACCCAGTGTAACGAGTAACCTATTATGAATGTTGAACTTTCATCGATTTACGACCTGCAATTTAAAGATGGCGTGAAGACATAAAAATAAATTAAAATTAGTAGGACAAGTAATTACTTGCCCAGATAACAAAATATTACTACTATTTGGTATTATAAATATATGACGTCTGACTGACCTTGTGCGGCGTAAAATACTGTATAACCGATGAGGGCACCAGCTTGTTTATGTGGTGGTATCGGCTGCCAACTCACGCGCAGAGCTGTCGATGTCACACCTCCACATTCTACGGATGACGGCCCTTCTTCAGGAGCTACGAGGGAAAAAATAAAACATATATGATTGCAGTATGATTAGAAATAATATCGTAAGAGGGAAATAAGATTAAAATCAATCTGTATAAAGAAATCCAAATAATCTATTTATCTAAATAAGGGGCACAATTCAAGTCGCATAGCAATAATTAAATATAATACCTGCTAGGGTCACAAGTAGAATTTGTTGATTTTATATCAAAACTTGGCATAATAATATCAACAAATTCTTTCGTTTTCAAGTTTTAATATTGATTCGAGAAAATCAATTATAGTGCGTAAACTTAACTCATTCCTGTTATAGTAATTGTTTTGCGGGCATTTTTTTTCTACTACATAAGTGGCAGACAAGCACGCTGCCGATCTGATGGAAAGATGTTACCGTTGTCTATGGACGTTTTAGAGCGGGCGGAAAAGCGGGGGGAGTAGGTTAAGAAAGTCTCTGTACTGTCAGTGTAGAAGACAAAGAAGGGTTTCTCGGTTTTCTCAGTGATAATGCAAAGCCTTTCCAGCAGTAGGTTTCAAAGTAGTCGCACAATTATATAATTTTAATGAATTAATAAGAAATAACAGAACTTTATGAAAATATTTTATATAAATTCTTTGCACACTCAAACTCATATGTATGCAGGACAGTAGAGTTGAATATGCTTAAAATAACCGAGCAATGATAATTAGTTTAAACTTCGGGTATAAGACAAACTTTCAAGAGCAACATCTTGGAATTTATGGCTTTTGCTCATAATAATGTAGGGGTACTAAATCTAGTTGTGAATAAATTTGAATTTTAAATTTCTATAGTCAACATTCACAACACAACGTTTGGATATCTTCAGATCATAATGAGTTTTAAAATAGTAAAACACTTCTTCTCATATATCGCGTCAATGGAAATAATTTAAGGAAATTAAAATATAATAATTTATGGCTTTAAATGTAACAATCACAAAACTCCACTTTTATTGCTGTCTCGTTTGCTACATTAAGATCTCCGATTGTGTCAGTGTAGGAGCAATTACCAGACTCTTATTTACCACTGAAAGCGTTTACAAATATTTTGATGACAGAAGTATAGTAACGGTTCTTTCTCAAAGAAATTTCTGCCAGCAGACTAGTAAGAAGAAATTGTAAGCAGGAAAGATAGCTTAATCCGGTGATATCACATTTGACACTGTCCATTGACAGGAAATTCAAGATAATGTTATTATAAATACAAAATGATGTAAATATACCAACATAACATAATCTATTAATAACGAATTCGCCGAAGCCTGTATTAAACAATTTTTAATAGTTTACTCATTTATTTTGTTCAATTTGTAGGTACAACGTATTTTTTAAAGTCTGGAAGTATATGTCTAATGGCTTGGATTTGTTTTCAAAAGCTGGTGACATCATTTCGAATGCAAAAACTAACCAGACTGTAATGGAAACCCTCGCAAGCAAATTGACCGAAATTTTACGAGAAATAAAGCAAAAAGACTGAAGGCGGCAAAATGATGGGCGTAGGTTAAACATTTTCAAACTTTTCTCCTTAACAAAGTAGGATGAACGAACGAGATGAAACGTCGGCAAAAAATCTCAAGTCATAAAGAAAACTGTCAAGTCGCTGCGGACATAATGACCTATTTATTGTCTCCTAATAATAATGAATGATGAATAAGAGATGAAACTTTTCTGCTAAAATTTTGAAGTCGGGTACTTGAAATAAATTCACATTTGTTTGTTCTAAGCATTTACAAGTAGGTATATTACGAGTTACATTTCTCATTTATCATTATGATGGTCTTTCTCCGGTGCCCGAATTTCGTTCGCTAAAGAGCAGGTGTACCGTCTTATAAATGGGGTAGGCTTACCTAACAAGTGAAGTACCAGAAATAGATAAGGGACTAACTTCAGTATTCTCATCTTCTATCTATACTATTACATAATTGTAAAAAGTTTATGTTTCTCCGCAATGGACGCAAAAACTACAGAACGGATTTCGATGCGGTTTTTTGATTTGAAGGGGTTCGGTCCAACTTAAAATCTAACGTTTGTTTGATTGCAATCGGTTAAGTAGAACCGGAGTTATAATTAGTAATATAGAATTTAAGTTGCGCAGATGGCGCTTAGGTCGCGATAACCGACAGCCACGCGAGCGGAGCCGCGGGCATAAGCTAAGAAACCATATAAATGAAGCATACTACTTAGACCCGACGTTAAATGGGGACCATTTCACCTACTATGCTATTTTTGCTAGTAATACGGTAACCAAGAAGAAAAAAACTTCCTGTTGTTGACATTTTAACAACCTTTTCAACAGTCCTAAATAAAGCGTCAACTGAGTTATATTATTCGGCAGTAAGAAATTTCAGTACTTAAGGATTTTTGATAGCCTTCTCAAAATTATTGAAGTGCTGTTGCGTATTAAGAGATGTATTTTTGAAATCACTTAAAACTTCTTCGAATAAACACAACACCAAATCTATTTCAAATATAGCAATCGTACTTAGTTATGTAATTTTCTTTGGCAATTGGAAATGTAAAATTACCAATACACCATGAAGACTATACTAAAAAAAGCTCAGTCATAATACTTTTTCTTTGAAACAAGGTTCTCAAAAGGTGTAAAGGTTAAGAGTAATTATAATAACAACATAAAAGTTGCAAATGCTAATGTACACGATAAAGCTTTACGAGACTAAGTTTTTTCTGGCAAAGTTTCCTCAATTTACATAGTTGATGTAAGATAAAATTCTGCAGAAACCCCAGCTATGAACGGTGTGATAATGTTCGTAAAGGACATTAGCTTATCAGGGTTGGCTAATTAGAGATTTAGATCGTTGGGTTTATGTAAGAAAGTATCTAAAATCAGAGATTGATTAATAGTTAAAAAAAATGTGCTAAATCAATTTATAATAATAATAATAATAATAATAATAACATGTCTTTATTGTACACCAAGAATAGAATAGCAACAAAGATAAATGTTTGCACATGGTAAATACAATTGGCGGCCTTATCGCTCTGCGGCAATCTCTTACAGGCAACCTTAGGATGGAGAGAAATAGCAGTGGAAATGCGTTTCTGGGCAGTTTGGTGTGCAACATCATTATTATCACAATATATGAAGAAAATAATAATAATACATAAGTCAAACAACATACAATAGCACAACAACACAATAATATGCAATGTATACATATACATACATAGACATACAATATTACAACATAACTACATACATAATACAATTTTTATTTCTGTCAGAGAGATAAATAGTACTCCCTGACCAGCCTTTTGAACACAGGCAAGGACTGAGCACGCCTAATCGTCACTGGCAGAGCATTCCACAACCGAGCTGCTTGAACTGAAAAGGACTTGTCAGCAAAGTTGGTGCAATGACTTGGCATTTTCAATCTCAGATTCTCCGATGATCTCAAAACCCTAGAGTGCGTGTTGTGTAGGAATTCAAACCGTTGCTTAAGATAAGTAGGAGTTTGTGGATTAAATAAAATACTGTATAGCAAGGAAAGAATATGAGCATTCCGGCGAAATCGTATAGGTAACCACTTGAGCTTTTGTCGAAATTCAGAAATATGGTCATATTTGCGTAGGCCAAATATGAAACGTATAAATAGATTTTGGAGTCTCTCAAGTTTGTTAAGTTGGTCTTCAGTGAGATCTAGATAGCTGGCATCAGCATAGTCGAGGATAGGGAAGAGAAGAGTCTGTACAAGCGCAATCTTCGTGGCAGTGGGTAGAAAGTTTTGGAGCCTACGCAGAGACCCCGATGCAGCAAAAATTTTGCGTCTCAGCTCCTGCATCTGTGGACCCCAAGATAGACAATTATCCATCAATATCCCCAGGTTTTTAACCCTGTCACTGAAAGGGACACTTACCCCATTAAATATTACTTGTGGGAGAAGTGAACTATCTATCTTGTTCATCATCCTGGGACTGCCGACAAGAATGACCTGTGTCTTACAGGGGTTAACCTCAAGACCGTATGAGGCGCTCCAGGTGCATATTACTGCGAGGTCAGCATTAATGATGTCAACAGCTTCCTTTAGCTGGTCCGGTGGGGCCCGAGAATATATCTGTAGATCATCTGCATAGAGATGGTAGGATGAAGATAGTTCGTTGGTAATTGAGTTTATGAAAACTGAGAAGAGTAAGGGAGACAGAACACCGCCCTGCGGTACGCCAGCAGTCGTTGCACACCAAGAGGAAGTAGCATCCTTGATACAGACACGCTGTCGGCGACCATACAGGTAACTATGAAACCAGTCAACCACAGTTGGAGATATGTTAAGAGAGCTCAATATGCCAAGTAGAATGTCAAAATCAACGGTATTGAAGGCATTACTGAAGTCCAACAGAGTTAGTACTGTCAGTTCACCTTCTTCCATACCCGATCTGATATCTTCCGTAATATGAACCAGTGTAGTAGTAGTACTGTGGCCAGGACGAAATCCAGACTGTAGAGGATTTAATAATAAGTTTTTAGAGAGGAAAGTATGAAGTTGCGTGTGAACAAGTCGTTCAAGGACCTTAGAGAGAAAGGGTAGGATGGAATTTATATTTATCATGTTTTGGTTACTGTTCAAAGAATATCCCTATTTTTGGCATTGTGTTACTTATAAACAATTCGAACACAAACATTTCATTACGTTCAACCCGTGGATTACAGTTATGAATAAATAAAAATTCAATAAAATTAATAATAACAAACAATAAATGAAAGAACATTTAAATAATATAATTTTTTGCTCACCTCCTTCTCTCGTATCTTGAAACAAGGGAACTGAATATGGTCCTGAACCAGCACTATTAAATGCTGCTACCGACACAGCATACCTAGGTAACATCAGTTTATTATTAGCTGTGTCTACCATAAGTAATTTTACAAGCTACAGGTGAACATTTTAGCATGAACTAAATCACATTTTTGTACTGTCATAGTAATAAGGGGGTATTTTTTATTTCTCTTTCTCTTTCATCATTCACTCCTTCAGCATAATAATCAATCATTCAATAACAGATATCTAAAATGATTTATAAAACAAAAACTCTCTCATAATAGTGCCGACTTTTCAGATTACTATACTTCATTTTAATATTATCAGCCTATGCAATCCTTGTAGATTTCATGATAGAATCTTACATTAAGAGAATTGGTATTCATATTTTGTCATGTTAAGCAATGTAAAATAATGAATTTTTAGATATAGTGACTTCGCTAGCTTGGTAACTATTTCGCAAGCAGTTTGCAATATTACTTTACAGACACATTGATTTATGTTCATTTTGCCTTTTACATTATTGTAGGTAGTTTAGTATAATAATTTTACCAACCTGACTCCTTTGAGTAACCCAGTAATTTTAGTTTCTTGTTTGGCGTACAGAGATGCAGTTTTTATTGTCTTGTCACTCGTTTCATCTGTTTCTGTAACAATGAAATGTTATTCGTTTATAATTGTGTTATACTAGTATACTATATTACATCATACTTCATAGCAATTTATGAGTTTATATATCAAGAACTGTTGATGTAGTGATACAATACAACCAATACAAGTAAATTCTTCTAAATAAAATCGAAAATATAAAAATGAAGCAATTAGTGTGTAAACTTTCTCTATAAATTAGACCTCCCGTTCATTATGACCAACTGAGATACTCGGGACTTCCTGGATAGTTGAAATAAAACTTTATCTACCAAAACATTTTCTTAAATTTGAAAATTGTGTTATTCATTCTTGTCTCAAGCGCAATATGCTGTAAATAGAATAAATTTGGGTTTGTTTACCTTTTACTCCTATTAACTGTGGAACAGCTTTCACTCGGTAGCCCAATATAAGCCCATTGTGACTGTCAGAGGGTGGTGGTAACCATCGGGCTTTGAGTTCTCCTGGTGATTCTGTTTGTTCTAGTTGTATTCCAAGTGGCGGAGATGACGGTGCTAGTGATAAAATATTAGTATGTGAAATGTTTTGTTCACCATAAAAAAACATAAATGATTTGGAACAAGCAGAGCAAATATTATAAAAATTAATGGTAATGTCTCCAACTCGCTGACACTGTAGAAGGCTCTTCGTCCATTTTGTAAATTCTAAGTTCATTTTCTAATAATAGGTATATTTGTAATATCATCTACACGACAATTTTTTGATATTACCAAAGTGCTCACTTTGCACGTAAATACATGGGAGTTAATGTAAAAAATCACATTTATAATGGATTTTTACTAAATTTTGCACATTTGTGAGTATACCTCTCTCTCTCTCTCTCTCTCTCTCTCTCTCTCTCTCTCTCTCTCTCTAAAATGTGATTGATGTTCGAGCCAAGAATCATCAAGATTAGTTTATACAACAGCAATTTTCACAACTCCCCTCCCTCTTCTTCACTTCACTTCACTCAAGGAAAGCTTTGTTTTAAATAAAAAAACACGTGTGCCAAATTTGACTAAAATTGCTAAAAAATTGTGCCCTCTAGACCGGAACGAACAAACCTACAGACAAATATACGGATAAAAACAAACTCGGTCACCTTGTCGAAAAAGAGATCCTTAAATAATATATGAAATAGTAAAACATTTAGTAGCAATATCTCTTAGCAACATCTCCGAGCATCATCTCCTAGCATATATTAAACAGAATATTCATGAAAATACAACATTAATATCAAACGTAACATGAAACACGCAATCATTAAACATAATCACTGACAATATTGCCAACTGTACACATCCATAACACTAATAACGATTATGCGGTCAATAATTTGGCTGCCAACTTTGGCAATTATGTCGATATTCGTCGTGTATTATTCGGTACAGCAGTTTATGAAACCCTTGTTAAATGCGGACCAGTACATACTAATATGTATTTAGGTCGAAACATCGAGTGTTTAAGGTAAGATTTTGTTCTAACAACTTTTGTATCTCTTTTTATATTCCCTGTCAATGTATTTGGTTTGCCTGTTATGGGTTTTGAAGTAAATATGCTTGAGAAAAAATATCTCGTATTTACGAAGGGAACAGATGTGAGTTGAGAGGAGGAAGAAGTGGTTAAATGTAACATCAAGTCAAACATCAATTTTATATTTACATCCTTTACAATGGGCCCTACAGGAGTAAATACGATCCTGAGTTAATATTGCAGTTACATTTTCATAGCCTTCACCTACACTACTATAGAATGAACGTTAAAGAAATTAAAAAAATAACTGTCTTGATCACTATTTTAACAATCGTGCGCACTGAATTAGCGAACAGATTTCTACGTTTTCGGTTTTGATTCAGGATAACTCACAAACAATCAGTACACTAAGCGTGTTAATGAACCTGCAATATTTGCTAAAATATCTGAGTTAGCAATAAAGACATACTCTGTTAGCATTAATCTTCTTACCTTCTTCAGTAGTAGTGAATCTAACTGGAGTTGAGTAATGACTCAGATCAGCTTGATTACCACCAGCTACTCTTGCAGTATAACTAGTTGCCGGCAATAAATCCTCTATTTCCACGATGTGACGTAATTCATCTAACCTGTATGATAATCATAAAACTTTAAAGAATGTTATGGTGATAATTTTGATCGTGGTTGGATTAGTAATCATAGGTGTGTGAAGAATTTAGGTGTGTCTACACATGTATGTGGAACCCACATTGAATGAAAACACAATATTTGTGCAAATGATATTATCGTCACTTTTAAACACTAGTGACCACGGTTAGTGCATCCTTTCCGAAACGTCAAGCAAATGAAAAGGTAAATATTGTATTTACTATTAGATCATTGTAATACCCGGATTTCGCTAACCATATGATATCATCGTGTTACATATATGATGTCATCTTTTTAAACAAAATTTGATGACTTGTTTATTGTTTTAATAATTGGTACGTCACGCTGTCACTTTAGATACGATATAAAATTGCGTAATTTACACCGAAAAGCAACGTTAAAGTGTATAAATTCTACGATATTTTTCGAAAATGTTAGTCATATTATCTTTACGAGAAATATATATTTATTACCTACTGCACAAATAATCTTAAGTAAAAATAAACATGAGAAAATGCTTTCATAACACACTTTGCATAAAAACTCATAATAAGAACAACAATATTACATTTGGAACTAAAGCTGCCGTGATAATTTTGCTGCTCTTTGTTCACGATTTGAATATTCATGAAAATATTATGGGTAAGCAAATTCCGAATGATAAAGAGATTAGAGACTGTAAAACTATCACTACAACTACTTTAACAGTACATCCAAAAAAAAATTGTTACTCCAGGCAAGTTTATTACTACTGCACTAGAGCTAATAACAGCAGAAATACTAAAAATGATCTATTGAGAAATTGCAAGGCGTAAAGTAAAGTTTTAGATTTTGTGCCATGGACTTGACTTGTGACATCTCACAGATCATCGTGACTCTTCAAATCTTTATTGGCACCACGATCTGGAGCTGACTTTGATTAAGTTATATGGAAGTCAGACCGTCTTACACAACATGGCATATTGTGTACCAGCACAGGGTTTACTGCCCGGTACATGGTGTAATTTCAGGATATCATTGGTGTTCTAAATTATGTTGAAAATGAATCACTAGACAAATTATTATAGCCCATACTTTATCATAAATTATAGTCGGAAATGGATTGTACAGCAAAAACGGAAGGCTTCTGTGGTAAAATATGACATAACCAAATTATAGTGTTACTTGCCAAATCTTAGTCTTAGGTTAACGAAGTTTGATTGAAAATAACTAATAAAACTAATTATAATTTACTTGGTTATGTTGATAATTTTGGCACTGTTCCAAGATAATCTCTGACTACTGGTGATCTGCAGACTGTAGTACTGAGCGAGGGTCCTGGTAATATCCCTCCAAGACAGCTTCACTGACCGGCTCCTTATAGAGTCTACTGATAAATCAGTTGGTGGCAATGGTGGTTCTGAAAGATAAGAAAAAATTAGAAGATCCAAGTCATTTTCTAAGAATTCTTAGTAAATATCCTAAAAACTAAAATTCGAAGCACAACTATAAGAAAAACAAGAATAAAGTTATACATAGGTACAGTCACCTGCAGTAATATGTATACACTTTGGAACCTTATCACAATAATAAATGACAAGTCAACATTATGACATGAAAAAGTAAAATTCGACAAGTTAATGTGAAAAGTTCTAAAACGTATACATATTACTCTGCAGGTAACTGAACTATACACTCTACTTCTATCAAGTAATTTATTTCTAACAACAGTGATATTCTATGTACTTATTTTTGTGCACTATGAATTAATTAATATATTTTCATTGTTTGTTTAGACATAAGTATTCATTTTGTAAAATTTTCCAGATAAAGAAAACCTTCAGGTAACTAATTTTAGCTGAATTTAGTAATTCTAATAATTTTATGTCGTCTTCACCTTGTTGTGAATCTGCTAGATAAATTATTAGTTACAAAAAGTAATTATGAAATAATATATTAAATATCGTCAGATAAGAAAATAGATCATATATTATATTACGTTGAACGTCGTTTAGAATTGGATTGTACTAACTCAAGATCTACGTGCATGCATAATATAGTCATAACATAAATTTCTCAGAAATTGCCGTTTCTATAATTTATTCTAAGACGATATCAGCATACTCTATGATGTATAATTACCACATTCAGAAAGAGAACTAGTCCTGACGTAATAGTAAAACTTTACCAGATATGACATATTTACATTAGGATGCTATAATATTAATTGTTTTCTGTTGTTTCATTACTTGATATATTATTAATTAACAATTAAATTAGATCCCATATTACCAATTGACAATAAATTGATTAGCGATGTATTAGAGATGTTTCTCAATTAATATATAGTGACAAAACTAAAACATATACCATAGAGAGTTACGCAATAAATCGTACCCAATATAGTTAGGTGCACACTGAATACATCAGCTCCAAATGGATTGCCAGCTCTGCACTGATATAAGGCTCCATCGTTTGTCTCAGTTTGTAGTAATTCTAATAAGCTTGTCATTCCATCATCGGTTTTAGCTTCAGATATTTTTATTCTAGAAGAAAAAGTGGCTCTGTTAAACATTTTGTGAATATTATCAATAGCTTCAATTTACTTAGGTAATGCCAGACAATTGCTAGTACGGGAAACTGCCATTATTTTTTCTGTATTTAGACTTAGTAAATGTTTGTAAATAAACCAAAAAAAAAGATAATTCCTCTGAGTTTCTTGCCGAAGTCTTCTCAGACGGGGCCGCGTTTCGATGGCTCATTTGCTCATTAATTTATAAAATATTGTAGATATTGAAGTTTTGTAGGTGCAGTTTAATGGTCCATACAGATTAAATTACCTTTGAAGTTTGAACTTAGGTTTAATGAAGTATTGTGGCATTATTATGCTGTGTATTACATAGTCTAATTTTCATACTAAGGCTAACTAAGTAGGGAATTCTTATATACAGTCGACAAAAGAGGTACGGTACCACTTTTTCAATGTAGTACCAAATCTCTTTTGTTGACTGTACATTCATGTCAAAATAATATGATGCAATCGTTAAAGGTATGATTTCGTAGCCGACGACAAGGGACAACGGCTTATACATACAGCAGTAGATGTGTTGTTGCGTCATATTAGCACGCGCCACAACATAGGACCACACAGTAGACGCGTGAAGCAGACGATATGTCATCTGCAGCATTGTTGGCGTATATTGTCGGCTGCGGAATCGTAACTTAAGTGTTACTATTGTTTTGACTCTAGTTGTTATTAATACAGACAATAATAATTATAAGCATTAAAATTAATTACTCTCTAACGTTTTATCTGTAAAATTTATGAAAATATTTGTGATTATATTTCTTTACGTATATTTTTGGTAAAAAATAAGTGACGGTGCGTATAACTCATACATTACGTATATTTATATAATTATATAAACCAACATGTAGAATATATGAGTACTTATAGGTACTTTACCTTTGTGTTAACGGGTTGATAGGTTTTCCGTTCCTTGTCCACATTATCCTAATAGGATCATCACCTTTAGCTTGACATTCAATGGTAACATGCTGACCAAGTTTTGCAGTCATATTCTTGGAGAGTACATCAAATGATACTGGCTCTGAGGAAGATTTTTCAAGTTATACTTCAATGAATTAAACCATTTGTAGATAGTGATTATCCCAGTTAGAAACCTAATAGTCAAGTCTTTATTTTAACTAGGACACGTAAATTTGACTTCACCTTGCCGGATGATAAGCTGAAGGCAGAGTCTCAGGAAAGAGGGTAACCATTACAAACGCGTACAGTGTTACATTGGTGGCGCTCAGCTTGACGGACTCAAACCGACTAAAATGAAATTATACAAGAGATATATCTCGCACCCCGGCAGACCCGGGGAACGTGTTTTGGTTGAAAGGATGATTATTTCATACAAAATGGTTATTATTCAGCAATTTCAATTTATTATGTATTGACCCTATTTAATCTTCATCTACTGTAAAATTGGTTCTACAATTATTGCTGAAGAAGTCATCATATGGTTATTTTAATCTCTTTGTAAAACAACGCTAGAGTTGTAAGTTTTTACAGGAGAAAATGAAATTAACATTTTTGTAATAATAAAATAATTGAACACTGGTGACATATTGTTATAATCACACTTTGTATCATTCATGATTGTAATATACACAATCCTAGTCATTAATATTTAATTGAGATCGAAGGATATTCGATAACGCATTGGTAATGAGTTTTAATCAAATCTCATGAGACTTATTAGTACCAATTTGCTGAGAATCAGTTAACTTTAACGTCTGTTAGGAATATTTCGGTTAGTAGGTAGGTATATTTGTGTTGAAATAATTTATCATTCATTTGGTCATTTGATACTTCAGTTTCAGTTCAAATTGTAATCTTTTCCACCTTACATTTAAAATTCGAAGCTATCCTTCTCGCAACTTGATTGGGTAAACTAGAATCTGGACTTGACTACTCGTTTATTAATCAACTTCAAGTAGGAATGTACTGCATTCTGTACAATTTGAAAGGTTACTTCTTTTCTTTTCTTCTCCATTTTCATCAATTTAATACCTCATCTACCATGTGCTAAATATAAAATATGAACTGATCCCGTAGTAAAGTGTCTGGTCAAAACTAAGAGAGTGGAATGAACTCCCTGCCAGTCGCTTGGGAAAACGTGGTTTTCCCAAGCGACTACAATATGGGGTTCTCTAAGAAGGGCATTAGAAGGTTTCTACAGGGTAGGCAGCACGTGTGTGACACCTCTGGTGTTGCAAACGTCCATAGGCCGAGGTGACCGCTTCCCATCATATGAGCCGTGTGCTTGTCTGCCACCTAAGTGGTATAAAAAAAGTAAATAAATCAATCAAATAACCTATCGCCGTCCACTGCTAGACATAGGCTATTTGCTGGGAGGTCACTACTGCATACACGTACAATGGTGGCGCTCAGCCTGACGGCCTCATCTTTTTCACGCCCCGCTTAAAGTACCCGATGTAGGAAGAAGCCAAGGAAACACCTAAGTAAACTAAGTTAGCTAACGCTAGTAAGAAATTCCAGGACTTAATTGTGCGGCAGAGGAAAGATTTACCGAACCGCTTCGTATTCTTTTTTTTCTATATGAGAACAAAACTAACGAGGCTAAAACTCCATATGAAGAAAAATTTTAGAACCTCAAGATTAGACTTAACCTAAACGTACTTGAGTAGTACTATCTACTCAAGTACGTTTAGGTTATACCATATAAGATTTGAACGTCCTCGAAGCTGAATGTCTTTTGAATACGCCTCCTTGTGATTGAGATACGACATCTTAAGTAATTATTTGAATGTAACCAGAAACTGTAATATATTCATACTTGACGTTCAAAGATCATTATTTATGTACCTTAACTTTACGACATGGCGACGATTAAGTTCTGGAGTTTGAAGATTTATGTCAGAAGGAAATTATGTTAGTGGGTATTATTTGACGTCTAAGCTAAATTACAGTCTATGTATTTAATAGATCTAAGCTTGGAAACTTATCTGATACTGAAAGATCAATTATGAAAATGTAGTCATAATTATATGGCAGATATTAAATTAACTTTGAAGAGAGTTAACAACTACTAGACAGTATTAATTTCACAAGTTTCCTGAGATAAAAAGTTTACAGCAAATAGAAATTATTGAACAAGAAAGACCTTTGAGTAGCGAACACTGTGCACCGGACGAAATATTTAGTAAGGTAGAATAATAAATAAAATGCTAATAAGATAAAATTTTGAATTTTTCAACGGCTATCATATCAATTTATTGAAAGAATTAAATGGGCAGTGTAATCAAAAATCAATGTTTAAGAATGATTGAAATGTATGTTTGAATGTAGCTTTAGCTATTCCCATATACCTTGCTCTCAACTACTTATTTCGGTTGGTTTCCTAAATCTAATGTGGCGTTCCACAGCGGTCATAAACCACTGTGTTAAAAAATAAAATTCGTGTTTGCTATCAAATGATAGGGCTTGATTAGCACATTCAAATATGTATAAATTATGCACTGTTGGTTGCTCAAAGTAACATTAAAGATACATTTTGCCATCCATTGCCGTATACAGAATAAAGTAGAAAAAAAAATCTATATTAAGGAATGGATAGCTAAACATCCCGCGTCTGACCCGCACCAACGCTATATGTGCACTATGTGTATTAAATAAGAAAATATCAAAAATAGCCGTTAGTATACCATTTCTACTCTAGAAGGCAATTCCTTCCTTGTTTGGTAGTTAGTAAGTAGATAAGGTAGTAAGTGCCATACGACCACAGCTGGTCTTCATTATTGTGTAATATCCGACATATTCGGTACAGATACAGAAAAAAAAATTGGTACTTACTATTGACAGAAATCCACACAGTTTTACTGAGTGCTTCCCCAACACCATTCTCAACATGACAAGTGTATAGTCCGGCATCAGATAGTGCTACGGAATCGAATATCAACGATCCATTGGAAAGACTTAGCACTCCTCCACCAGCGACTTCTAATACTGGTCTCCATGTTTCTGATACAACTGAAAAGTTCAATTTAGATAAATAACATAAATAGTAGCCTTTTAATCATAAAAGAGGACCAAAAGTTGGTCCTCTGGAAAGATTTGTAAAAGGGAGAGGGGTGAGGTACGTTTTGAGGAGGAGGAGAGTACACAAAATTAAACCAAGTCGTCGTTCTTTAAACAGTAGTTGTTTGTTTGGTTCAACTAACAACCCTAGCTGATAGTACAGATGAAAAGTTTTGAATTTAACTAATCTTACGAAGTATTTTGAATTCGGATTAAACGAAGACAATATAAAACAACATTATTTAAGGCAAATCATGTGATATGGTAATGTGTATTAATTTCATTACACATACATCGTTGAAATTAGTTTACACTAATATTTTTAAAGTGCCTTTACGCATTTTAGCGTCTATAAAAATGATTTTAACTTTTTCATTTAATGTTGAACCATTTGTTGCATTCATATTATTTTACATGTCTGTGGTTGGTATATCCAATAAGCTTTCACCGCAACATCAATAAATAAATTTCATTTAAAAATAAAACTTACTATTAGACCTTTTATATTTTTTATCCGTAGCTCCATTTTTAATGATATGTGATGATTTTAAAGTGACTAACGATGTAATGAATAACAAAAGAACTTAACCAGACGGGTCATATAAATTATATTAAGAATCTTACTTGCTGCATTATCAAAAGAATTCATTATTAGTCTGAGGAGAAAACTTTGAGTGCGATTACAGGCGCCCAGGAAACATGGGGGTATTGGTTTATGAGAGGTCTGACCTCTTAAGTTTCTCATACTAATACTTACTATCTTTCTTTAACCAGTGTGTTTGAGGTTGTGGGTACCCATTGGCATTGCATGATATGTATCCCCCTCGGCCAAGAAGCAATGATGAATTTTGAGGTTCTTCACTCCATTTAGGAGCCACTGTGTATAAAAATATTGTAGTAAGTACATAAGAACTCGTATTATAATCATGGAATCATCTAAGAAATAAAATGCTCGAAACCCTTCCTGCCAAACTGCAAACGTATTAATCTATTTAAAAGGAAAATTTTTATACATAATGTTCTATTTTGTTTTGATAAAACCTACCTTACTTGTTATAAGCCATTATTACCTTCAAAAAATAATTATATGATTTCCAATATAAATAATTTGGTCTAATCAGCAAAACGAAAAATGGGATGAAAATTTAACATAAAATATCAAAATCTGCCTATAATAACGAACAGAAATTGATTTACTTTTTGATTCAGTAGAAATCAAATTTAAACATGAGTTTTGTTGTTATAAAATTAATTCACTGCGATTATACTGATTCATTGGTATGTTATATAATTATAAATATTACATTCACAACTTGGTCCCTTCAAAATAGGTTCCGAAATATTTTTAAATACCTCTTTAATTCTGAGCGTTATATTTTCCTATGTGTTTTAGACTGTTTGACCTAATTTACTACTTAAAAAAAAGGCCGTGAAACAAATACTAGTCATTTATTTTACTTTTAAGTGGGCCCCTTAAAAAAGTGAGTGTATTGTAAATGCTATAATTATTATACTTTAAGGGAATAAAGTACGCCTCTATAGCACGGAGCAAAAAATCTTATTCCTTTGAAGACTGCAAGATTACATTCAGATTCTTGATAAAATGCGACGTATAATTTACTTTGAAGAGTCATTATATAGTGAATTATTATTCATCACATTTACATTATACTCCATAAGAAGATTCATAATGCCGAAATATTTTCTATGAAGATATAAAAAATGAACCGTGTTTTCTGTGTGATACTTGTGATTCTGGCATTCAGAGTATAATAAATATTATAGTCCAAAATAATGAATCATTGAATTCAATAGTTGTAAAAAATAATGTAAAACGAAACAATCGAATTTTATAATCGTTTCTTAATCCATAGAAGTTAGTGAGTCTTTCTTTAAAATAGAAAGATGGTATAATACAATCTAATTAATTTGCGAATTATAATTTATTTATTTATTTATTTATTTATTTAATAATCGTCTACAACCATCATTACAGGCATAAAACCCAATGCAATGGGAGTAGAATTATCTACATAAGTGACTATAAATGGCCTCTGTGAATTCACTCCGCGAACACGAAAATATATCAACTATATTCGATAACTCGTTGAGCACACGCAACGAGCGCGTCAGCGGCGCCAGTTCTAACAGTTTAGTACGCGTACGAGCACACGGCACTGAAAATAGTGGCGGACGTCTCCGCCGCCCTATGTAATCATCTGGGACATACAGAGAGGCCATCTGCAGGACTGCCTGGTCATCTATAAAGCCTCTTATGACTTTTACCACATATGTGGCCAAAGTCACTTCACGTCTTACCTCAAGACTATTGTAACCCACCATACCCCGTACAAACAAAGTAGGATACAATAACGGGTATCCTGGGTATATCCCGTATGTCTTAAAATACAGAAACCTTAAAAACTTGTTCTGAATACGTTCCAGCATGAACTTGTACTTGTCCTCATGTGGCGACCAGATAACAGAGTTACCCTCCAGATGACTCCTCACATGTGCCTCAAACAGCGCTTTTAACGCTCCAATGTTTGTAAACTGATTTGCCTGTCGCAAAACAAATCCTAAATTACGGTAAGCTTTTCTACAAACATTGATTACGTGCTGTCGAAAGTTGAGATCCGCCGCAAACTGAACGCCCAGATCTTTTACAGCGGTGACGCGCTGCAACGGGATCCCCTCTATGTGGTACTGGTAATGAGGTGAAGTACGAGCACGGGTAAACGTAATCATGGAGCACTTAGCTGCATTGAAAAAGAGCTTGTTGTCATGGCTCCATTGTACAACCCTGTTTATGTCCCGCTGCAGCCCGGATCGATCATCATCCTGCTTGATTACACGTATCAATTTCAGATCGTCAGCGAATAGCAAAGGTGTTGAGTCGCTCACTACACTCGGCAAGTCATTTATCATTAAAATGAATAGAAGCGGGCCCAAGTTACTGCCCTGGCTTACGCCGGACCAAGTGTAATATGATGGTGAAAAGCTACCTCCACAGTCCACGTACTGGCATCTATCCCGCAGGTAGCTTGCAAAGAATGCTAGCGTGTGAGGAGTGCAGCCCACATTTGCTAGTTTCAATAGAAGTGTGTCATTATCAACCGTGTCAAAAGCCTTCCGGAAATCAAGGTAGGCCACATCTACCTGTAATCCAGCATCCACAGCAGGCACCAGCTCGGTCATCAGATGCAGTAAATTCCCAGTTGTTCCCCGCCCAGGACGGAAACCGTGCTGAGCGTCAGACAACTGGGCACTCACCTGTTTATACAAGGAACTGTGAATGGCAGCCTCGAACACTTTGGCAGGAGTGCTTAAAATCGCAACTGGCCTGTAGTCACTAGCTGATGTTCCTCCACCACCCTTTGGCACTGGAATAACTCTCGTGAGTTTCCAGCAATCCGGAAATGTAGCTGTCTCGATACATGTGTTAAAAATGTGTAATAAAGGTCGCACTAACACGCTGCGGCAGTCTCTGAATAGAAATGATGGTATCCCATCAGGGCCCATGGAATATTTAGGCAGTAAGCGAGTAAGTGCATTCTGAACGTCAGTGGGGCTTAGTTTTGTTAAGTGAGCCCAAGTGCCTGGTGTCGCCACCGCACTCGCCGCCGCCACATCCAGTACAGCCGGTTTATCGCTGTACACGGAATGAAAAAATCGTGAAAACTCACAAGCACATTCAGCATCGGTCAAAACTCGGCCATCTGATATTAGTTTGGCTTTCCTTGAATCAGTTCTCCTCGATCTAATGTATCTCCAGAATGCTCGCGGATCTGTTTTCAGATGTTTTTGCACGCGATCTGTATATTGATTAAGTGCCCTAGAAGTTCCCGCCTTCACACGCGCCCTACTTTGTGAGAATGCCTCATAATCACTCCGCAACTTACTTTTTTTATATTTTTTATGTAGGATGTATTTTAATTTTATTTCTTTTATAATTTCAGAAGTGTACCAGGGTGGATATTTGTACTTATTATCTTTGGGAACTGTTAATTTAGGTGGAACAGAAGCATCAAATACGGAATAAACTTTGTTATAAAATGAGTTTAACATTATGTTAGGATCCTTCATAGAAAATATGTCTGTGTAGTCTATGTTAGCTATCATATCATACAATTTGAAAAAATCGGCTTTGTAAAAATTCCACCGTCTATTTGTAATCGGCACGCAATTAGTGTGCAAGTGCAATGCGTGGTCAGATGGCGCAGACGTCGCGGACGGCGCGGAGGGCGGCGGGCCGACCGCGCGGCCGAGCGCACAGCTGATCGCGAGCGGCGGGTGGTGCGGGTCCACGGGGGTCATGCCCTCGTCAGCCGCGCACACTGACACGCCATCGCGCGCGCTCAACACGAGATCTAACTGTCTGTTGTTGCAGTTAGGTATAGTATTAAACTGAGTGAATTCACAAAAGGCCAAGAAATAATTATAATAATTATTAACATTAATATTGCACGAATATAAATTAAAATCACCTAAAACAACAAGGTAGCCGCTATATTTGACACATAGTTTTTCTAAAATCCTAAACATTATCATATAATCGTCCTCGCTAGCATCCGGCGGTATATAAACAACACAACATACCATTAAAAGCCGTTTTTGCATATACACTGTCGCACAAACCAATTCGAACCCGTAGTTGTCAATGTTAATGTCGTCCGGCACAGCCACTCGGCGCAACTCATATAGTGGTGTGGCCACTAAAAAAACACCGCCCAGTTTGCGTCCGTCAGCCCGGTCGCATCTTAATATTTGATATCCTGGTAGTATAATTTCTGAATTATGAATGCCTACATTTAAGCCGGTCTCCGTAAATGCGAATAGGTCCGATGCTGATGATGGTATTAGTGATAAAAGTTGTCCAGTTTTAGTTCGAAGGCCTTTAACGTTCTGATACAAGATGTTAAGATTTCTACTTGGTTTATTATTCAAAGAGTTTCGTTGATCGACGAAACCAAACCCACTCACTAATCTCCACATTTAGTGGCCACACAGCTGCGTCATTTAGTTTAGCCAGAAAGCTTTCCGTAACACCGACTTTGAACGATGCGTAACTCCTCTTCGTCTTTGGTATTATCTTCTCTACGGTAATGTCAGCATCACCATCCAAGATCGATCTTATATAGTTTTTTAAGTCTTCTTCGGTTGTGGTGCTGTCTAACCTCCAAACATGTAGGTACTTCTTCCTCTCGACTGCTTTCAGTGATACAATTGAAGTATTATCACCTCTTATAATAGGGACTTTCCTCTTTTTGTTCCTTACCTCTGTCCAGTTCTCAGAAGTAAGATTAAGTAAGATTAAGGCTGTAATTAGATCACGAGTTCAAATATTGCGCAAAAATTAACCATTGCAAGAGGATTGAGTTTTTGATATACTAGCTGCTGTTCGAGTCCGCGTGTACCCGAGTGGATGTCCAATATAGCCAATGTTGCTTAGAATGAATGTAGCTTTCCAATGATGAAAGATTATTTGAAATCAGCCTAGTGGTTTTTCACTTTATTCTTTACAAACATACACACATACACAAAATTATAAAATTATCCTATTTTTAATATTAGAGTAGATGTAGATGAAGATAAATATTCATTTCGTAATTCCTCTTTTTATTACGACATCTTTCAAGTTTGATCAACCTAATTCGGTGTTACTAAGTAAAAATAGTCACAATCACAAAGAGTTACCTTTTATGTAAAGATTCACCGTTCGATTCACTTTGGCAACATGGTTTGCAGCCACACAGGTATAAGTGCCACAGTGGTCTAATGATACGTTCTTGATTATAAGCACACTAAAGACCTCTAAACTCTTCTCGGCAATCTGGAAATTATTCATAATGTCACATATCTCGAAATTGTATATGAAATAAAAGTTGCAGGAATAAATCTTAAAATAAAAAACTAATGTTAATGTCTAACTTCCTTCTAACATTTAAAGTAGCTACATATTTGGTACGTAAATAGATATCAATTCATCAATAAAACGAGGTCTACCTTCAGATGTGTAGCAATCTTTTTCCCATCTTTCAACCAAGAATAATACACAGGAGAATCACCACTTTTCAAGTTACAATGTATTTGGACAATTTGACCTTCTTGTAAATCCGTTGGTAGAAGAATTTCTTCCAATTGCGGTGCTTCTGCCACGTGCAACTCAAACGATCTTTTAGCCATTTCTCCTGTTGGACTCTTAACGACACAAGAGTAGGAAGCTCCGTTGTCACTTTTAGAGACTTTAGGTATATTCAAAAGACCATCACTAGAGGTTGCTGGTATGTCTCGCTTGGATCGTAACTTTGGTTTTCGTCCAAATATTTCTATACTAGCAGCATTATTTACAGATCGCGCGTACCGATTACTTTGTGTTGTTTTATCTGAAATAATTTCTTTCCCTTTGTATTCCCACGTTATGTCCCTGCGAAAAAAAATATGAATTCAGAATATCTATTTTGAAGAAGTGAATCATTTACTGAAAACTATGTGTGTCATTATGCATTGCGGTTCCATTCTCTCTATAGGCTATAATGTTATAACTACGAATAGTTAATATGCACTATATAACTAGTAGTTTTAGTCTTATAAAGATTTCATACCAAACGAAACATCTTTGTCTAAAAATAATACAGAAATTGTACACATCTGATCTTTATTTGCTATAAAAATATTTTGATGTAGTCTCTAAAGAGATCATAAAAGTGACGTCGAAAGATAAAAGTATATCTGCGTAAATATACTTTGGGTCTCTAGTGGCAGAGATGCCTATTATTTAATAGAGACGAAAATATAAATATGAAGATCGCCTACATAACATTAATGATATTTATGACAAGGAAAATGACTAGAAGGCTAGTTTCAGTAGGTGACGCAGCGTTCGTCGATACCCTTGTGTCAGTCAGTATATGTATATTATGTACTTGTTTCTAGTTTAAACGGTTCTATACTACCAATATACTGAGCAAAATCGGTAAAGAATGTCAACATAAAAACTCACTAAAGTAAGTATCCATTATCCCTTCCTACTATCCTTATGTATATAAATGTTTAGACCTTTACAACTACGCAAAGGATTTTGATGCGGGTTTTTTAATAGAGTGATTCAATAGGAAGGTATAATATATAGGCAATAGAAAGCATAATTATGCAAAATATAGTAGACGAAAACTGATTGTTTTGGACGTTTGTAATGTAATATCGCAAATAAGTACTTTTTTGCGCATTTATTCATTTCACTTTACATTTCGTACCATCTAAAAGAAATAATACTTCCAAATATACTTCGCCAACCATTGCTCTTCTTCTTATCAATAATCAGTTTATTCAATCACTAAAGAATGTCAAATAATAATAATAATCAATAAATATCATCATTTGAAAATGATACATTCGCTGGTTCGGTAGTTGGATTTAGTCAACTGAGAAGAGACAAGGTAGTATTATATTATGATACTACCTGAACTCCATTTAGTTAGGTACTTAAAAAAAGATAAACAATGCTGTGACAACTATTACACATGTTAAACACATAAATTGACTAACTTACTCACTAGCTAGTGGTACAATACCGATACTTAGTCTTTATAATACGTTTCTAAGCAGAAAAGTATTTTTATACTGAGTTTTTGTTAACTTATTTAAAAGAGATACCAAGATTGTTTACGTTTTTTTAAGTACCTAAACAAACATAGGTATATCAAGATTTGGGAATTCTATTGGTGAATTTGTACGTGGTTACCTAGTTTCACATTATTCGGCACTAAAATTAAAAGCATTACCTTACAGGATATCCATAGTATGGGCACTTCAACGTAACACTTTGTCCGCTCTGCACTTTAAGCGGTGGCAGCGTCCGGATGTACGGCGGTCCTGCAGTAATAAATACGTTTTATATAACAGTTTTATGCGCTAAGAAAATTGGTTTTAGTTTTATTTGAGTAGAGAAAGATGTAACAATGTTTTGGAATTAGATTCATGATCTAATCCTAAAACTTTAAATAAAATGTCTACAATTTATACTCTGTTACAATGATGTTCTGAAGTGGTACTGCCACACAATGTGCAAAAGTCACCGTAGGTTGAAATAAAATATAGTAACTTATATATACAAGTAGGTAGATATAATAATCTGGTCTCCTACAGCCAACATAGAGAATTTTTACACACAAATACAATAAAAATATTGAAAAAAAAACGCACAATATGTCGAACATTAGGTCAATAACATTTTAAGCAATGTTTCATTGCAAGAAAACAATTAATAACAATTAACATTATGCAATTGGACATCTATCCGTGTGGTGACGGAGGAAGAATATCATCACAACATAATCATCTTATTTGTAGCGTGTCGTAAGAGGCGACTAACGGAAAAATACGCAGACGATATCACTGCGAGAGAGAAAAATTCGAAATAAAATCGTGAACCAATTTGTCACAGTAGACCAAAGTGTCATAATATAGGGAGAAGCCTATGTCCAGCAGTGGATGAAAGGCTAATTGATTGATTGAATACAAGGACAGTCTCCTCATTGTGTAAGCGTTAGAGTTTTAGCCAAGTTCAAACATGAAGCAAAGGCGGTGAAAGATAAAACCCTATGCCTACCTAAAACATCAAAGTTGGAGGTATTTTGGACCTTTGCTATATTTTGACATCTCATATTTCAAGCACGGTCGACTGTGCATGCTTTGAAAATTACAAAGCTATTGACCAAAAGGGGAAAAGAATTTCGCAGCCATAAGACTGAGGTACAGTCTAAATGTAAATAATATAATTTGTACTTAAAATATTCTTTAGTAAATATATAAAATGCACGATGTCACGTCTAATTTATATCTTAAAGAAGGGAAAATTGAAAGCTATTTGAATCTTTCTTAAATTATTCTATACCTAGTTATAGTTATGTCTTTCTATCTTGTTCTCTTGTTCCCCGAAAATACCTATTTTAACAAAACCTCATCTTGAAATATTATACATTTCAAAAATAAATTCATTCCCCTAGAAGTAACAAAAAACACAGATTTCGTGAACTGTTCATTAGGTACGGATTTCTCGCCAATTAGCCAAGAGTCGTTAGACCCGACATCATAGTAATGAGACTTGAAACCCTTACAATTTGCGAGGGAAATAAAAACCCCTGATATTTTTAAAATCCGTTTCATATGCACCAGTATTATATATTAAAAATTAAATATTATGTTATAAATTCTGTAAAATGAAGCTATCATTTTCAAAGAATCCATATAGAATCTAAAAGAATCTATATAATAGAAATTTTAGAAATCTTGACAGTTAATATTCGTTATATTATTTTCGTAAGTTCTAGGTAACTTTGCTAAAGGGTTTATTGTTGTTTAATAATATTATATCTATACCTATAACTTCACAAAATATTTCATCAAAAGTTTTATATTCATATGTTTCTATAAAATTTGGGTTCTTTTTGGTTGGATAAGTTTTCAAAATTTTATAGAACTGAAGACGTTGTACAGACTAACATTTTTTGTCATAAACGAGAAAACGTACGCACAAATTTTATATTTGATGCAATATTTTTAGGTTCTACTCATGAAGTTATTAGTAATACAAAAGGAGGGGACGTAGTAAGCCTTCCCGAAGAACGAAACCAATGCTCGGGCCCTCTCCAAGAGTAGCGGCGCTGCCGTGAAATAAATTACTGTACAATTATGGCAACTTAAAAAATACCGTCAGTTCGACAGAAAAAGAAGAAGAAGAATACATAATAATAAATATAATAACAATAATAACATATCTTTATTGTACACCAAGAATAGAATAGTAACACAGAGAAATGTTTGCACATGGTAAAATACAATTGGCGGCCTTATCGCTCTGCGGCAATCTCTTACAGACAACCTTAGGATGGAGAGAAAGAGCAGTGGATATGTGTTTCGATTCAAATACACAGATAAAGTGTGCTAGAGACTTTTTTTTATAAACCTCTTGTCAAAAATAGCCGGCTGTCATAAAAAGTTCATAATCAAATTCTTATGACATTTTAAATTCGATAACTTCTTAATGAACTGGCTGTTGCTCTATTTACGTCTATAATGATAACTTTATGGTTTACCCTTGTTAGTATATTCCAAATTTGAATGTCTAAAATTTTTACTCAAGAAGGGCAGGTACGCACTAACATAAAATTTTATGAAACCAATTTAACTTTTGAACTTTGGAAAACGTTATCAAAAATTTTCTCACTTACCGTAAACATTGAGCCTATCGTGATGTGCTACAACGTTATCTCCATGATGAGCAACACAAGAAAATAGTCCTCCATCATCAACTCTCAAATGTGATATATTCAGTTGAGTTATCACTCCGCCATCTGGAGTCATCGATTGTCCTATTATGTATCTGGAAGATCGTATTTCTTTAAACTATCGACAATTATAAACTGAATATTCGATCAACTCACATAGTTTATGTAAACATTCCGTAGCATCGGTAAAAATCGTATATTGACATTTTGTATTCTAGGCTCACATCTATTTAAAGTTGTATTATAAAATCTGTTCATTTAAATTGAGCGGTAACAAAATAACAAGTAAAGAGGTAAATTTTATACAATTTTAAATGTCAATACTTAAATGTACCACAATAATAATTTTAGAGTGTTGTCTCTAAAAATAATTATTATTGTGGTACAAACTGTACTACCCGTGAAATATTATAATTAACGAATTGTTGACCCATGAATTCGTATAATCAATTAATGTTTTGAAGTACCTAGGGTTTTCTTTACTACTGAAATTTATAAAATATTATGTCCAAAGTCACCATTTTATTGCTCGATCATTTTAAAACGCAACAAGTGTAAAATCACAAATTGGTTATTCTATGCACTATTCACACCCCAAATAATATCCGTTAGCATTGGTTGTGTTGTACATTTCGGCAGTGTGACGTAATGTGGACATTGTGTCGTGCGCTAACAAGACATCTTCAACAAGTCAAGTTACTTTAGGAAATTTCTATCTACACCGTGGTGATCAAACATAATAGGCTATTTGATATGATCATCCAATTGTTTCCAATACTGCTTTATATCCGAGTTCGTTTTCCTCAAAAATTTGTTTCGCAAATTAAGTTATTACCTACCTAAACACTGAAGCTATGACTTTTCATAAATTTAATTCAAAATATAAAGTCAGTTGTAAGTCAATGTAAGTCAAAATATAAACAATCAAATGAAGTATTATTCATATAACCTTATAGAGTTAGATCCCAGAGCAATCAGACATTACTTATTTTCACACGGATGAAACCTGAAGTTTTCAGTAGCGTCTCGTGTGCCTTGAATACCTACGCACTTTGTGGGACTTGCCGAGTGACACCTGGGCAGTCACCAAATGAGAAAGGTAACTAAAAATAAGAATAATTTAACTTAAATTCACATGGCTGATTTTTATATATATATCATGTAGAATATTATTTTAAAGTAATATCATAAGTGTCAGACACTTTTGATGGACCAGAGCTTTAGTCAGACGCTTTTAAGCTACCATCTATGCTATACGCATGCGCATAGTGCTCTCACTCTCATACTTCTGGCTGAATAATTTTTGTCTTAATGTTTGGTCACTCTAATTTGTCTGGCTGATTGAATATATTTTTTAAATAATTACTTCAATAACATATTAAAAAATCAGACAAAAATTATTCAGCCAGAAGTATGAGAGTGAGAGCACTATGCGCATGCGTATAGCATAGATGGTAGCTTAAAAGCGTCTGACTAAAGCTCTGGTCCATCAAAAGTGTCTGACACTTATGATATTACTTTAAAATAATTTTCTACATGATATATATAAAAATCAGCCATGTGAATTTAAGTTAAATAATTCTTATTTTTAGTTACCTTTCTCATTTGGTACCTGCCCAGGTGTCACTCGGCAAGTCCCACAAAGCGCGTAGGTATTCAAGGCACACGAGACGCTACTGAAAACTTCAGGTTTCATCCGTGTGAAAATAAGTAATGTCTGATTGCTCTGGGATCTTGGACCATTAAGATTTCTCATTAAACACAACGTAGACATAAATGCGATATTCTCTTGTATTTCATATATTTGCACTACAATTTAAAATGCAGCATTTTCAGATGGCTCAAGAGATTTAACTTTCGAAGTCAAATATCTTTCAAACTATCTGTCTTGAGAATGTTTTACTTTAACAGTTCGTTATATTATTTTCAAAGAGGTATTTTCGAGAGTATAAAAGGATATTTTGGTGTGGTAATATATAATTGTTGAATGAACTTCATTAAAAATAAAAATATACTACTAGGTATGTAGGTAATAACGTGCATACTCTTTGTCAATAAAAAAACTATAAGTAATGTACATGACAAACCTTGTTAACCCCTTTAAGTAAAATTGTAAAAGAATAGCTGCTTCTATATAAAATGCAACTAAACGGAACATTTCATAATACCACACCTGGAATCCGTATTAGACGATATAACAATGCCGTCCCTTTCCCAAACAAATCTGCCTGGATGTGGTCCATTCAAGGTACATTGTAAACTCACCTGCAAATAAAACGCAACTTTAAAATCTGGAGAATATAGTCTAACTTTGAACGTTACAATGAATAGTATAAAATTGAAATCAGGAAACAAAGCCTCTGAATATAATACAATGTTGAATTTAAAATACCACTTGAAATTGAAGACGTAAGCTTAAATTGTTTGCTTTAGTTTGTGTAATTTCACTTTATATTCAAGGTTTATCTTTATGGCAAAGACTGTATTGTTTTAATATATATCTGCTTTTACATCATCTTACCGTTATTGTATACAGAAATATCAATAACAAAAGAGATTGTTCTCACCCCTCTCCTCCAAGAGCGTCAGTTTCATTCTATTGGAAAACTATTCAGCTGGAGATAAGGTATCAGAGCATCTCAACAATATTTACGAAGCGCACTTAGCATTTTACAAATAACGTCTTGCACTCACGCGAAGTATTGATATAAAATTCCACAAATTTTAGATAATATATAGATATAGATAATTATTTACTCAAATGTACCCTTTTGATTTAATAATACCATAGATTGTTTTTTTCTTTAGTTATTATTTATTGATTTTATCAAAGAACAAATGAATTAATTAGGGCTTAAATTTAAAACAAAAAGCTGTGGTTGAAAATTCGTGTACAATATTATGTAGATATTAAATTTATATTCCATTTTAGGTATGTATTGGATTCCATTTAGGTAATTACTTGAATAAATTTAAAGCAAACAAATCTTATCTTATTTTATATAATATAATAATAAAATATTAGACATGTTTACTTACGTCAACGCCGGGCATAACTGTAGTTTCACCAAAATGCTGTGATATGATCATTTGTAAGCTTCTTTTGTTGCGAAACTGGATGGAATATGAGTCTAAAAGCACATAAATAAATAAAATATATTTTTTTAAAGTGGAAAGAATCACTGATTATATTATCATCATTATTAGTGCGTCAATTCTGGTGATGAGAGTGTAACAATTCAATACGAATGTGTAGCTGTTTGAGAGACATAATTCTATAAAAATTTCGATAAGAGTTTTCTTTTTCACAAATTAATGATCTGGTTATCATTTAAAACTAAATATCAAAATCGATATTTTCTGTCGTATTATAATATTATCCAACACAGATTTAATCTATGTTACTAAAATTTTATTTAAGAAGTATTTTTGTTCTTATAGTTATAATCTAAATTATATGATAATATAAAATTTTGAGGTAGGTACGAGCGCGGTAATACTTGGTACGAGTATCCGGAAGATATCTCTGTCAAACTTTTTATTTTCAATGCACTTTACGCTAGTCCTGGTTAGTTTAACTCAAACTCAAGAAGTTAAACTAACCCAGAATTCTCGGAATCTTCAGTAATCTATTGAATACTGAGACTATTACTATTTAAAGAATTTATTTCCTTACCTATCTATTCTTTATGTAAATCTTCATTATAAAATTCTTTATATATTGTCCTGACTGTTTCCTGACGTTTAAGTTTGAAATCACGAAAGTCACAATTCACTGCCTCTCTCATTTTAGAGTTTGTGGGTCTACTAAACTTACCCTAGTATTATTAAGGTCTAGGAGTACAACGCCTGTGGTTAAAAGAAGTCGCTGTAATAATTTTCAGCCATGTACAGTGGGCCTTAATAGAAGCAGCAGCAGCAGTCTAAACTTTATTTCGTTAATAAGGAGGTTTATTATTCAGTAGCTTCTAAGATTAGTAGTTATGTAGTGCGTCATGCCACTGCCATGCCACACATACCACTTTTTTTAATTGTCCAGAAACTTTTGTAGCCCACTGTACTGTGTATTATTTTATACACAATAGTAATGAAATTGGTTTTGAAACTTATTTCAGTTACCGAACGACGAAAATTTATATTCTGTACATTTGTAAATTAATTGTGTATAGATATTGTTTTAATAAGTTCGTAATATTGAAATTTTTATTATAAAGAAAATGTTGTAGGAAGTATTATTGAAAATAGGTATTTGAAGTAAAAATTTAGGTTTATTGTATCACTTGTCCAATAAAAAAATACCTGTAACAATAATTGTTGAGACGTCTGTAATATATTTTACATCTAACATCTCTGAAAAAGTATATAAAGGAACAAAAAGAAAATAAAAGTTATCTTATCCTTACAACTCACCTTCGTACACATTATTCAGTAGATCTGCAAGCCTTGCTCCAAATATATTCTCTTCATAGTTGGAACCCGATCTGTAAAGAACAACACGTCAGCATTTCCATCCAATTATTTTTAATGATTTGTAACTTATAATTTTAGCTTTAATGAGTCACTAATGTTTATTTCTTCTTTAGCCTTTGTTGGTTAACTATAGTTCATTTTAACCGACTTTGTTGAAGTTTTAAGTTCTTTGTCCATCTTGTCGAAGAAATGAATGATTGATGAAATGCTTTCAACAGTTAATAGGCAAAATTGAGGATTAATGAAATAGCCATTTAGATGGAAATAACTCACTATCTTTTATTTATAAAATATCATTGTAAAAACTTAAGCACAGCATTTCGATTAACTATGATTTAACATTACAATTGGACTGACTTCATATGTCAATATATATGAAATTGTTGATTTGTTTGAAGAAATTCGAGGAAACCTAATTTATTTTTCGGAATGACAAGTCTAAATTTTATAATTTTTTTGTGAATGAATGAGACAACATAAGCCAACCAGCAACTTTTATTACATTTTTGAAAAGTGATAGCAGTAAAAAAGTAATACCAAATTCATCATCAAAATGGATAGCATTGAGGAGTACTGTTTTTGAAGATCGATTTTAATTTATTAAGTGGCCAATAAAAACAAAATTTAATACATAGTTGTAAAATCTTGAAATCTATTTTCAAACCAAATATAAATTATAGAAATAGCTAATAAATTACTGGAATAGCGCACTCATGAATCCGTAAGAAATATTCAGCAATTTCAAATGTAAAGACCTATTACTTGCACTTCTCCAAGATAATATGTAATATCGAAATTAACCGGTTTCGCTTTGTGATATTCTTAAAGGTTAACATAGATAGTTAATTGACTAATAGAAAATTGTTCAGAAGTGCAAGCGTGTTATTAATAAAGGTTCCACCAAGTGCCATCAATTTACAATATAAGCAGTCCGAATTTAGTTTGTTTTACTTTAGCAACTTTTATAAGTCTTAGTCTTATTTGCCCCACATTCATCACTAGTGATATTTGTGACGATCAATCAGCCTATCACATTTCACTGTTTGACAGAGAACTTTATCTACGACGTCCAGTATTTTCTCTATACCATTTGGTTTTGTAAACAATATTATAAATATGTATTACAGTGTGAAAGTTGCTCAGTTAATAATATAGTAATTAAATACTTAAGCATCTGTTATAACTTGGTCTACCCATGTCCACAGCTGTGAATATGATAATAAGAAGAATTCGATTTAAAAATTTTCAGACCGATCAGACGGAATGTATACCGAATACATTGATTTCAAGTTATAATCACGATCTGTCTGAACAAAGGCCGTATTATTCTATGGTTATATTAAATAGTCTAATCTAAATTCAAAATTTCAACTGTAACAACAAACCTATCAGATCCTCGATGTTTCGAAACTATAGAATTACGAACTATGAAATTCAAATCCATAGATATTGATAACAAGACTACGAGGGATAACAAATAACTGGGTGGAAACTCACTGAGTCGAAAAACTTGATCACTAGGCACAAGCAGGACATTGTTTTACAAGTTACAACTTGTGCTTGTGGGCATTGAGTCAAGTATCCTAATGAAAGACTCATGTAACATCTATAATTTATAACAACTCAAAAAGATATGGACCAGTCCGACAGGTGAAGATCCTTCACCCTACATAATACCGCGATCAGTAATAACCATGTGTTGTGTTCTTGGCGGTGAGTAGGGTAGCCACTAATCATATATATATTGTTCTTCATCGGTAGCTCACTACAGATGTAGTGTGCTGTTAGTGGGAAGACCAATTTGTCATCTGCTCTGGAGGCACAGAAACTCTCTTGTGTTTTCCGTTGTCTACGCATGAAGTGTGATACAGTAATGCGAAATAGAAAAGAAGAAAATGGAAAAAGTCTCTGATAGAAGATGTAATGGAATTTATTTAAAATTATTATTTAATATGTCAATCTAAGAAGTAGTCTATAGTCAAGATTTCTTAAATGATTTATCAATAAAACCATTTCCACGATGAACTTATTTCATAATTCAACACCAAGGTAAAAACGGTAATCGAAATTATTGTGACTTATTTTTTAAATATCCTTTATGAAAAATATGCTAAATATTTCTTTTCCTTTTTCTGTCGTTATTCAATCCACCTACCTGATAGATATAATTCGAACAACACGACCGCGTTGGGTAAATAAAGTGTATCATGCCTTATAAATATTGAAATACACATTGAAATGTAAAAATAGGCAACAGTGGTAAAATACACAATATGAACTATTTTGTAGAGTGTGTAAAAGCTCTAGTTGCTTGCACTATTTTTGTACCCTCTATATACGGAACAGCTAAACGAGAGAAGTAGAATGATCACACGCTTGAAATAAAAATATTGTGCGAACCAAGAACAAAAAACACAAGCAAGTAGCTACTACTTTTTATATAAATCTACTTATTTTAATAACGCTGACATAATATGTTTCATTCAAAAGATATAGAGCGTAATAGAGTCGATCAGCAAAGAAACTGCTTTCACCTTAGAAAAGATTTTAGAACAAAGATCTCATCCTAGAATCGTATTAAATATTAAAATATTATCACTGTAATGCAAGCAATAATGATAGAATTCCTTTGAATTGTTTCAGAATCTCTTTTAGTTTTTAAAGAATAGGCAAGCAAGGAGATATTAGTAACGTCGAAGCTAAAAGCTATTATACGGGATGGGCCAGTAATTCGTTGACATTTAAATCTTGAATACTACGAAACACGTGCAGCGCGGGTCACGGGTAGGGGTCCTGCCGCTTGCTCGTTTCTCGGAAATTTAGATGCAATGGATCGCTTCACGGGACTGCGGAGCGCTTTTTGTGTGAAACCGTTTTACTGAAGTAATAGTTCGCTTATTGCTGTGAGACGCTTATTTCACTTTAAATTCCATTTACACGACTTAACTCAGTGTCCGAGTGCACCTTCAATAAAGAAATGGGTGGAAATGTTCGAGGAGACAGGTTCAACACTAAGTGTAAAGCAAACCGGCGGCGGTCCACGGACTTCTCGAAGCGAAAAAAACGTGCAGAAAGTTTTTGCTTCTGTTCGACAATTCTCGCCGCCGGCCGTTCAGTTACTGTTAATTGTCTTGAGTATGTGAAAATGTTGCAGGAGTTCTTGACACCGATTAGGAATTTGCTTTTTTTTTTTTTTTTTTTTTTTTATCGTGCGCAAAATCCCCACGGATACCACCCCCACCAAAACCGATGGAGGTGATTATGTCGGACTCGAACCGACCAAAACGCACGCCGTCCATGGATCCTCGATTGCCGGAGGTGAGATTATACAAGACATATCTCTCGCACCCCGGCAGACCCGGGGACATCTCTGTTGAGATGACCCTCTTCCCTAAAAGTAGGGACCATGGCGTCCCCATCTAGACCCTGGGTATGGTATGGCATTATGTGCCATCGCCGTGGCCTGCTTCTGCTAGGGTGACAGGCGGCTCCACCCGTCACCCCCAGGCCCGCGCTCATGGGGGACGGAGGTCGTTCTGCGACCTCCGACGTCCGAGTCGCCTCCGCTCATCGCGGGCAGTGCGGGCCCGGAGTCTTCTCCGGACCCGCTCCGCCTCCTCCTTTTCGAGCATAACTTGCTCGCAGAAGGAGGCGGCGGCTGCCCAAGCACTCGCGCATCGTACCATCGCCGTGAGCAAGGTGGCGAGCGAGACAACTCCCACCCCTAGGGCTGTCACTAAGGCCCGCCTTGGCGTCTCCCACGCCGGGCATTCGGTCAACGTGTGCAGCCCCGAGTCCTCGCTCGCATCACAGTGATGGCACTCGGACGTTGGCTCCTTCTGAATCCGACGCAGGTAATCCCCGAAGCACCCGTGCCCGGTGATCACCTGAGTCAGCCGGTACGAGAGGCTACCGTGTGGCCTCTCTAGCCAGTCCCCCATGATGGGTCTTACCGCCGCTAATACAGCGTGCCCTGCGCGTGATTGCCCAAGTCGTCGTTCCCACTCGGATACCATGTCCCCGTGGAGCTGGGACTTCACGGCCCGGAGCTCACCAGGCTCGGGTTCATGTCCCCGCTCCCGCGCCTCCTTTCGATACCGATATAGCACCGAAAGGGCTCTCGCATCCAGGATCCATGGTATCGATCCGGCGAGGAGACTCGCTGCGTCGAAGGATATCGTACGGTACCCCCTGATGACCCTGATGGCCATCGTGCGCTGCGGGGCGTGCAGTTTCTGCACATGTCTGGCCTTCAGGGTCTCCGCCCATACTGGGCACCCATATAGGGCCATGGACCGTACGATTCCCGCGTAGAGTCTCCTACAGGAGTCATCCGGCCCCCTCATGTTGGGCAGCAGCCGTGCCAGAGCATTAGCTGTGCTCTTCAATTTGGGGGCCAGACTTCGGAGGTGTTCCCCGAAGTCCCACCGGCCGTCCAGCACGAGCCCCAGATACTTCATCTGGGGCTTGATGCCGATGGGGATGTCTCCTACTGTAAGGCTGGATCCCTCGATTAGGAATTTGCTGGCTACAATCGTAACACATGGTTTCAGCAAGATGGAGCCACTTGTCACACATCTAACAAGTCCCTACCAGTGGTCGAAGGAATTTTTCCGGCAAAACTGATTCGTAAAAAGCCACTTAGGAGCCCGGATCCGACAATAGAATATTATTCGTGAATCGACTGCCATATGACTTCCTCAACTCATTATTGTTGAACATTTTAGGGCTGTAACTTCCCGTAACGACTGTCATTAGATGTTTTTTGACAATCGGATTCGATTGCTTCACGTGCTCTCTGAGGTACGACCACATCATTAAAAATAGCCATACGCATACAAAAATTCACACTGATTGAGGATTGAACCCACGCCCCCTGCGTAGCGGTTGCGTTCACTATCATCGCGGTGCCACAGAAGCTGTCCAACAAAGAGGTAAAGGTCTGTTAATTGACTTGAAACAGTTGAAACCCTACCTTAACGTACGGGTAATTTTGTTTTGTACAGATTGTATGTTTTCTAAAAAGTTAATATCAGATTACATCAAAATAAATTTAATGAAAGTTACAGAATATCATGATATCATAGGCAATTTTTCATAGGCTTCATCATCATCATTCCCTGAACCTTTTTCCCAACTCAGTTGGGGTCGGCTTTACAGTCTAACTGTGATGCGGCTGAACTTCGACATTTTCCGTGAAGCGACTACCATATGACCTCCTCAACCAATGGTCTAATGACCAATGGCGATATCGAAGTTCCAACTTAGGCTGGTTGGACTTTTGAGGGCTCCAACTACCCGTAACGACTGCCATAGATGTTTGTATGGCAACCGGGACCGACGGCTTAACGTGCTCTCCGAGGCACTTATAAACTTGCTATAAATACACACATAACTTCGAAAAGCATCGAAAAGTCATTGGTGTGTGCCATGGTAAACCTGGGATCGAACTCGAGACCTCGTCTCAGCAGTCCATTACCCATACCACTAGGCTACCGCGGCTTTTCATAGGCTTCGTATAAACTTGTTATAAAAGAAACATTGTTTGAGTCACCTCAAATCTGGACTGTTTAGTTTGGATTCAAAGTTGATATCTATTGGTTTGGAAATAAATTGTGTCACTCCTCTATAGCCGACCTATTTTATTCTTGCGCAATATCTCTACGAACACCACCCCGCGCTAAAACAGATGGAGGTATTTATGTCGGACTCGAACCGACTAAAACGTACGCTACCATGTCTTGCATATTTTGCACAATAAAATAGATTTTCTTTTTTGTGTTGTTTGGCGGAGTTAATGAGGCCTACCTATACTGGCCATATATAATTTAATAACTGCATATCGTATTACCGTCGTGCGACATCCGATAGACATTAAATTAGGTATCATGACTTTGAATTTTTTTCCTCTCACAATTTTTTACGAACTGAATTTTCTATCAAAATTTCACAAAGTGTCTGATGAACATTTCACCTCAATAAAAGTACTTAGTAATAAACCTTTAAGATATACACTTTATTAGTAGAATTCTCAAGTATATTATGTTCAGGCGCCATTAACCACGACAGGAATTCCATCAAACACATTTATACTCTAACCGTCAACATTCTAGGGTAGTAACAATGACACCACACCTTTTTACTTTGTAAAGTGTGCTAAAGTTTTATCTATATGTAAACAAAACGTCGCGATTGTACCTACGTCACCTACCTTTATAGTTATTTTAAAACTTTGCCGATTTCTTCCCACCTCTGCCTTAGTGCTGTGGTTTGTGCAGGTGTACGTATTGTTTTCCTTAATATTCTGAGTACCTGCATACAGCGGTAGCCTAGTGATATGGCTAAGGGACTGCTGAGACGAAGTGTCGGGTTCGATCCCAGGTTTTACCATGGCACACACCAATGACTTTTCGAAGTTATGTGTGTATTTATCGCAGGTTTATAAGTGCCCGGTTAATGGCGATAGGCTCGTCATCTATTACATTGGGACCTAAATATAAACTGACGAAATGTAGATGTTAGCACCTTTACCTACCCCTTCGCGGATATTGGCGTGAGTTTATGTTATGTTATGTTGTCGGATGTCGTGTCGTGAATAACTTATTAAACTTTGATAGGATTACCGCACCATTGAAAATTCACAATAGAAAAAGTTAAGTAAAACTTTCAGGAATTTGTTGAAATGAAACTTTACTATTGTATTGTAATGTATTTTTTCTTCTTTTTATTATTCCGCTAGCGCAATTTGATAAGACTCAGCGCAACATTTTATTTGCTATCTGTATGTTCTTAATATGAAAATCAAAAGAACATAGAGGAAAATTACAATGAAATATGAAACCCATGATACAATTAAGTTAATATTATTATTTTTATTTCATCATTCATCGTATCGTGTTACAATATAGCTTGTAATATGACACCATTAGAGAGGTTTTGTGTTATCGTATACAGAATGCGTAGGCAGAAGTGGCAGAACCCACATTTCGCCATTTTATATTTAGGTCCCAATGTAATAGGTGGCGAGCCTATTGCCATTAATTGGGTATGTAAAAACCTGCGATAAATACACACATAACTTCGAAAAGCATCGAAAAGTCATTGGTGTGTTCCATGGTAAAACCTCGACCGCGTCTCAGCAGTCCTTACCCATACCACTAGGCTACCGCGGATTTTGTCTTAAATTTTTATTTTTTCACATACATTACTTGTTAAACCTCCATATAGGTAAACATCACTATAGAGAATCCGTAAGGATTAAAACAGTAAACAGTATTGTCATATTCAAGTTTATTTCTCGGTATGCTGTATCTACTGCATTGGCTACTGCAGGCGTATGCGGTCGGCAACGTAATAATACCTTTAGGAGGATGGAGACCTGCCGATCCTTAATTACTTTGTAGAACATCCAACATTAATCGGTCCCTATCTGGCACAATGACCCTATTTCCGAACATATAACAGCAATAAATAGGTAATTTTATGGTTGTCGGTTATAAATTAACGAAAGGATGTACAAGTAGACAGGAATACCTAGTATGCGATTCGTCTGGAGTAGTGGTAACTTCAGCCCAGCTGCTATATTTGAGTTCCAAGTTCCACTAAATTGAGTCAGAATGTCAACTTCCTAAAATGTCCTCTGGTACCAAAGTGTCAACTTCCCATAATGGCCCTTTCCCAAAATGTCGCTTTTTTAGTATTTTTAATGAGTTTCATGAAACTGGATGCTATTAAGACTCTTGGTCACCGCGACTCGGACAGGTTAGGTTGGAAGGGGATGGCGGGATTGTTTGTTAGTGGTTATTTTTTTTATAAAGCGACATTTTGGGAACTGAACTTTTTTTTAAACCACTTAGATGACAGACATAGTCTATGAACGTTTGCAACACCGGAGCGTCACACACGTGCTGCCTACCTTGTAGAAACCTCTAATGCCCTTCTTGAAGAACCCAATGTTGTAGTCGCTTGGGAAAACCACGGCAGGAATTTCATTTCACAGCTTGAGCGTGCGCGGGACATCATGGGAAGTTGATATTTTGATACCAGGCGACATTTTGGGAAGTTGACATCCAAAGCCGCAAGGCGCATTTTCCAGTCTTACTGAATTTCGATGGAAATTCGATATTTTCCGTGAAGCGACTTCCATCTGGCTTCTAAAATCTATTAGCGGTATTGACATTACTGCAATTAAACTAGTTGTTGAACTTTTTCGGGCTCCAACTATCAGTAAAATAGATGTTTATATGACAACCGAGACCGACGACTTTTTCAAAAAATATCCAGTAAGCGGTAATCTGCTTTCTGCTTACCCTCTTATAAAATTATAAAATCAATAAGCATCACGTCTCGTATTCTTTACGTTCTACGCTGACAAAATCACAAAATGTGGTTAGTCCACATAAACAAAGGAAAAGACGAAATATTTTCCTTTATGGGTAAAAAAATCTTTCCACTTCACTTAGTATTTACTAAAGAAAAATAACGTGAATAACGCAACTCGACCTAAAGTATTTAAAAGCTCTTAGTAGGGGCGACTCTCGGCGTGATGTTTAGAGTGCTTCCACTTTTTCCACCACTTGCTATAATGCGTCCTGTACCGTTTTATATAGGAGTTCACTTTATTACCCTTGTGAATTGACGTAAAGGGCCGATTTTACTCTCAATTTTTCTTTAATATTGCTTTGAGTCCATTGCTTGATTAACTAGAAAAGTAAGTTAAATTTCTCAAGAAACCAACATGCTTGTTTCTATAATATTGAAGGATTTTCAGTAGTTTGTTTAATTATTCTAAGCCCTGACATATATTATGAATGAAATATTGTTTGCGTATTTGACATAATGCATTTTGGTATTTAAATCTCTCAAGAATAATTAGTTGAAATCTTTAGTGATTTAGATAGATCTACCACGACGAACGACGAGGGGGTAGCCATTGGTGCTAGCACCCACATTTCGCCAGTTTATATTTAGGTTCCAATGTAATAGGTGGCGAGCCTATTGCCATTAACCGGGCACATACAAACCGCGATAAATACACACATAACTTCAAAAAGCATCGAAAAGTCATAGGTATAATATACCAATGGCACATATTTAATAATGTGCCATGGTAAAACCTGGCATTGAACCCGAGACCTCGTCTCAGCAGTCCATTACCCATACAACTAGGCTACCGCGGTTTTGGTATTTAAATCTCTCAAAAATTATTAGTTGAAATCTTTAATAATTTAGATAGATCTAGATAATACATAATATGCGTAAAGACAAGATTATCAAAAATGGTAAACGCCTTAGTTTGTTAGAGTTTTTTAGAGTGTCTTACGGTGACTCAAGAAATTTATTATTCAAAATCAAATATTTTAAAATTATTCGTCACAAAAATATTTCACTTCAGCCGTACATTATATTAACGTGATGATGATGGAGAAAGAATATCTTCAAGCCCATCTCATTCGAAATGTGTCGTAATAGGCGACTAACGAATAAATACCCAGGCGATATCAATGTGAAAGAAGAAAAACTCGAAACAAAACTGTCAACCCATCCGGCCAGCCTGACAAGTCAAAGGGAAAAAAGGCGTCTCGATATTGGAACAAGCCTGTGTCCAGCAGTAATTGTGATAAGCTAGTTGATTGAGTTAATCATAATATTATCAAATGATAACTTTGTAATAGCAACAAAATATTTAATAGCGGTATAGTTAATAAGTTGCTATTGAAAGAAAATTGATCATTTGTGATAAATTTTGATGAGTAGTAGAGTAGAAAGCAGATGACAACCACCAAATAAAATTAGTATCTCATAATGTCTTGGCGAATACATTGCTGAGAAACTACATAGTATATTTGTTGATATTTTAAATTAACGAATGCAAGTGAGTTGGAATCATGTTTAACCACATGCTGTAGAGTATATGCTATGAAAATTAATTCTAGATCCTATTACAAAGTTTCGGAATCGACCGATTTACCAAATTTGACTGCAAGAAGTAACAGTACAGACTTCGAAACACTGCTATTAGATAATTAGACTTAAACTTAGAATTTGATAAGTTTAGAATTGAATAAAAAACTTAGAAGTATGAAGACAGAATCACGCTGAAATAATAATCGAACTTTCACCGTTATAATAAATTACCTATGTGAAAAATGAAATGGATTTTATTAATAAATTATACGTTATTACTAACTTTTTCCGGACAAGAATTTTTAATATTGAAGTTTATAAAATATTTTATGAAGTAGCCTGGATAATTCGTTAAATTTTTCAGCTTTGGCTGAAGTAATTATTTTTATCCGTCCGATTTGGATGTCCAGATTCCTACAAGATTTTCTTTTATAGAAATTTTATGAGCAGGTAAAGAAGAATTATTTTTTCTTAAAGTTATCCTCATTTCTAAGAATACTTTTAATTTTTTTCTTCTGTCGTCAGTAGATATTGTATTTATCCAAATATTTGTAATTAAACTTTGGCTAATTGATCTCTAAGAGCGAATTCATATTAGCCACGTAAGCCATACACTTCCCACTGTATAAATAATTTTCAGAGTATATTCTTGTGTATTTTCCATTTAGATAGCGAATTACATGAAAGACGTGTGTTTATCAGTAATCTTTAGCAAGTACGTTTTTGGTAAGTACGTTTTTTGTGGCAAATATTTTAATTTTTTTAAATTGTAATCTTCTCAAAATAGATCACTAGAAAAGGCTCACTTATGTACTTAAACAATTAACCAAATTATATTCTATTGTGCTGTTTTAAAATGACTTCTATCGCGCTATCTATCTATCTTGAATGTTGTCCAGAAGTGGGTACTAAAATACTACTACTTTTACATTTAAGAATGTAAAGCATAATGAAGAAAATACGCTCACCAGCTTTTAGAAGTTCAATATATACACGTGTATTATCGTATTTACAAACCATATACCATACTGGTAAGCATCATTTAGCAAAAGAAAATTACACCTTTGAGACGTTATTTACTTGGGCTTGAGATAACGGCGCTATGACTATAATTTTTCTTGTCACCATGAGATAATTAGACATCAGTATTATCCATGTAACAAATGACCTGTAAATTTGTCTCCTTATGTTACTGTCACCATATGGCTTTAGCGGCGAATTGCTATCGCAGTAAACCTTTGGGACAAACTTCTTACATTTTTAATGTAGAAACGACGTCAAAGTGTTTGTGTCCTCTTAAAAACCTACAAAATAAGGTAGAAATTTACTATGATACATTAATGGAATGTGCCGCTTCTCATTAATCCATTTAAAAATAATGTACGTTCGTTTTACAATTCAAGTATATTATATGGGATGGGACATGTCCATTGAAATGTGTTAGCTTTCCCCTGGGCCAATGTTAGAGGGGACAGATGACCACAATGGTTACTTTGTTCCTGCCTAATGTTTCATTGTGATTATATACTTCTTTTTGAATATATTACGTTATAATTTATTTCATATACTCAATTGTAAAATAGATAGATCACTTACTTAAAAATTATACGTCTATAGTGAATGGTTTTGGTAATCTTAATTTACAGGTGATTGCCCTTTTTAGATTTTAGGAGCTGTATGAGAACTCTTTGTGATATTATGCTTATAGGCTGTTTTGAAATGCTGTTTTTTTGCAATACACAAATAGTAAAGTAATTCAAATAAAAAGTTCCCAATTCAAAAGATACTCAACGATACCTTCGTCAAGCAAGCTACAATAGGTTATATTTTTATGAGTGTAGCTAAAACAATAGAACGAATCTAGTTTAGAATTTCGTTGCATTCGAATTCAAATTCACAAGTAAATTACATAATCTAATTCTAACCTTCCACATGTTTAAGAGTTTAAAATGGCAGTTGAAGTTGAAACCTTTAATAAACCTTATCATTCAATCACAGCAGTTAAATTGTTACTTACCTTTCATAAGTTTGCCTGTCTGTAGGAAATCGAACGCCGTACGATGCTCGAAACACAACTGAAACAAGGAAATTACTGAATTAGAGTGATTCCTGTTACGTAAAGGATTTTCCGAGTATGATTTTAGAAGGGTCGGGTAGGAGAACAGTTTAGATTTATCGGTAAATATTGACATTGATTACAGCGGGTCGTAAGTAAATATTTATTAATAATAGTTGAGTGGAATTTATTACACAACTACTGTTCCTACATATACGTATATTGATGAAAATGATAATTCAATAGTTATGAAAATATGGGTGTATAAAGAACGCTTTATTTTACTAAATTCAAACCCACAATTGCTAGAAACTGACCTTTTTAAATTTGAGGATATTTCTGGAGAAAATATGTCATTATTATCATTACATATTGTAAATTTACATGTAACATTGTTTATATTCAAATCCTCCCGGATGAAGATATAACAACATTACTTCATTCAACAAGATTCCAACATCGCAAACGTATAAAGTTGTACAACTTGGACAATTACGTCTGAAGTATCAATGACATCTGCTCATCCTTAGAACTCCTTAACTTCCCCACTTATTTTAGCAAGTTGTATTTAATCTAGGCCCAGCTTCGGAACAGTTTTGGGTTTATCATGGCCAGCGAGTTTAATGTCGCTAAGTAGGTTAAAGTGAGCCATTTGATCTTGACTATTGTAAATACGCAGTATAAAAAATCTATAAGCTATTTCAACTGATATTTTGATTAAGTAAAAGTAATCGGTACTGGTGGTACTTTTATGAATAGAACCTTTCTTTTACACCACCCATTAAAAAATCTTGTCCTCGATGTTTCAGCCAAAAATCATCAATAATAATACGAATACGTCCATAAATAATACGACAAATCTTCTCCCTTTTAAGCCTGTCAAAATTGGTTTGCTTTTTAAATCTAAGAACACGTGGGCCGAATCAGTTAAGAAATGCGTCCACTAGACAGGAACTTACATATCCAGAATAATGAAATTTACTGAGCACAGATGGATGACTGAACTTGATGCGCGGAAAATAAGAAATAAGTGAACCACCAGACAAAAAGGTCACCCTGTATTTACATATTGTTTGTTACAAAGATAAAGTACCAAGAGTTACTCGATCGCGCAGTAGTGGAACTAAACCGCACTCGAAAAATTACTGAGGTGAACTCACAAACTAATGCAGATCTTTCCACTATTGTTTTTCTAGTTGGAGAAATGAATAAAGCTAGTAAAAAATGTCCATAAATTCACAAGACTGAACTTCATGTTCAAGTTTGCGAAGATGCTTGGACGTTTGTTACTACTGTTGCTAACGGACGAACGAAGCTGACTTAGCTGACTGGATTTTAACATTACAATCTGGAAAACTTTTTTACTTTCTCCCTAGAGAGATGCCCAATTTCTTATAGGTTACAAACGGGACCCGAATTCAAAACGTTGCTTACTACAACATTTTTTGGTTGCTATACCATGTATAGAAATGAATTTCATAACCCTTTCAATTGTCTCCTGTTGTTCTCAAGATTAAAACTTTAAGAACACAAAACGGTCTGTAAAATAAACTTTGTCAGTAATGTCTCATCCCAAGTTACCGGTTGGCAGTTGCCAGTGGGAGTGTTACCAACTCTGGGTCCCGGGTTTCACCAGGTCCTTAAAATCAAAAGCAACTGTCATTCCTCCCCTAAAACGACTCGATGGTTCTTTTACATCCTCAACAACAGACCAAGCTGAAGAGCTTGCTCGTGCTTTTCATACTAATATGTGTCTAACTCTGAACTGGCGAAGTGACGATGCGATTGAAAGTGAGGTACGAAAATCAATAGAACAGCTGGGCAACATCAACGGTGGCCAACGCATCCCCCTAGTCACTCCGCGAGAGATACGTACTGTCATCAGTAAACTTAAGAACCATAAATCCCCTGGTGACGATGGTATTCATAACCTGATGTTAAAAAACCTCTCTCAAAAAGCATTGGTGCTTCTTACGAAAGTATTTAATGCTTGTCTAGCCCTTAATTACTTTCCGGAGCGTTGGAAGGTTGCAAAAGTAATAGCCTTAAAGAAACCTGGTAAAGAAGACACCATACCAAGTAACTTCAGACCAATTAGCTTACTTCCCTCGACCGGTAAAGTTTTCGAGAGGATTATATATAAAAGACTCTTAACTTACTCGCAATCACTTCTTTTGAATGAGCAATTTGGATTTCGTACTTCGCACTCAACTGTCCATCAGTTGGCACGAGTGTCCGAACACATCTCACATCACTTGAATCTAGGTCAATCTACTGGAATGTTCTTATTGGATATCGAAAAAGCTTTCGATACTGTATGGCACGAAGGGCTCTTGCACAAGCTTGTGAATCTTGGCATCCCCTTGAACCTTGTTAAACTCATAGAATCTTATTTAAAGAATCGTCGATTTTCGGTTCATGTTGGAGAAGTAGCTTCATCTTTTTTACAAGTACCTGCTGGTATACCTCAAGGTTCTATTCTGGGTCCTTATTTGTTCCTCCTTTACGTAAATGACATGCCAATACAACCTAGAACTACACTTGCCTGTTTTGCAGACGATACTGCATCTTACACTTCTTCTAAGGATATCGAACTTATAATAGATCGTCTGCAGCTCTCGCTGAATATGCTGCATGCTCACTTTACGAATTGGAAATTGAAACTAAATGGCTCCAAAACAGAGGCCATCCTATACACACGACATCGCAAACCACCAATTCGCAAACTTAAAATTAATGACCACTTAATACCATGGAGAGACTCAGTTCGTTACCTGGGTATCACATTAGATAATAAATTAAATTGGAGCAAACACGTAGTAAACACCCGCACAAAAGGGGCTCAGGCACTGGGCACACTGGGTCCTATTCTAAATCGTAAAAGCAAACTAAGTCCTTCTACAAAAATGCATATATATACTGCACTGGTAAGACCATGTTTAACCTACGCCTGTCCTATATGGAGTAGCACATGCTTAACAAATTTTGAACTTTTACAGACTATCCAAAACAAAGCCCTTAAAATAGCTTATAACACACCATTTAAAACAAATTTAAAAACACTTCATTCTTACTTAAAGTTTCCTCCTATCAAAGATTTTATTTATAAATTAACTTATAAATTTTATTCCACTAACAAACTTAACACTAATATCTTAATATCTAACATATGTAGAACAACAATCTCCGATCTGCAATACATCGACAAATATAAAACCTATCGTTTGCCCCATCACTACATGCTATTTCCGCCTGACCAGTGTGGTGAGATCCGCTCGTAGGCGCTCTGCCTCCGTGCTCGTCCTATTATGTAGGGCAGCGCGGGGCGGGGTAGCTCGCGTCGCTGCTCTGTACACTGGTCACTATTATTGTATACTAAGGCGATACTTTTGCTAATTGAGGGTAGATTTTTTTTTTTCTTTTCCTCTTCCTTGCTCAATATTTTTATGCAAAAAACAGCTGTTTATACAAAATGTTGTATTCATAATCATGGTGTATTTAATATTGTTAAAACGTAGTTATAAAATAGTGAATGTTTAGTGGTAATAATTTTTATAGGCACCCCAGCCTGGCAAAATTTGTTGAGTGTCATGTTATACTGTTGCATGTAAGTAACAATTGTACTATTTCAAGTGAATAAAGACGTTTTAAAAACAAACAAACAGTGGGAGTGTTACCAACTCTGGGTCCCGGGAACTTTATGACAATTGTCAAAGTTTTAACGACTCATATCACGACGTCATTTTCAGACACTGTATTTGTAACGTCACGATTTGTATTATGAACTTATCTTGCAGCTGATGTTCAATGTCGGAAGTTAGATTGACACTTGCTTTTTTTTTTAAATCAAACAAATAATTTGTTCGTTTCTATCGTGTTCTTATATTTTTAAGTGACTGGTATATACCAGTCCCCCAGAATTTGTGCCCATGAGCTGTCAAAAGGTTTCCAGCTTTCCACAGCTCATGAGCTTTTCCACAGCTCTGGGGAAGAAAAGTAATAAATGTTTCATTCCTGAATTTATTCAATTATACGAACATATGTAAATATACAATAAGAAACGTCCAATATTTTCATAAATAATTCACATTTTAATATGATAACAATATGATAATTTGTGAATATGTTAGATAGAAAAAGAAATAATTTAGAGGAAACTCGTTCAATGCCCACAATTAAAGCTGAAGCTGGCAATGGCTGGACCTCTCGCCTACATTGCATATTAAAACTTTGCAGACCATTCAGCCTCCATAACATATTACTGGATACTGAATTTATGATATTACGTTTGAGTACTGTAATGGGTTTCTGATAATTTATGTACACGTAATGTTATATAATTAATGGACGATTTGTGTACACTTCAAAAGAGCACTTCAGAGAGTATACTCCAGGTGATGCAGCTGGAACTATAATGAAATTTTAAAGTAAGTAATATGCTAACTGTTTCAAATAGATTTAGATCGGAAAAATTGAATACTCCGACTGGACTAAAGCTTGCGATCTATTCTATCCTTACAGGGGACTGTTCTAACTGCTGAGCGACGGAACGTCTACACTACAGCATTCGAAATTCTCCTATACAACCATCTTGGAGCGATAGTAGGAGGCATCTACCGACAATTTTCCAACTATCGATCACAATGGCAGTGCCTCGGCAGCTATTATATCTGGTGCTCAGATGGCGAGTGTCGTAAATATAAATCATATTTTTTTTTTTTATATAAAGACAGGTAAATTTTTCTTTCGACGGGCTCTGTGGCGTGGCGGTAGTGAACGCGACTCCTGCGTAGGAGTCAGTTCAGATCCCCGCTCAGTGCAAATATTTGTAAGAATGAATATGGCTATTTGCACTGGTCTGGTCGTGCCTCGGAGAGCACGTTAAGTCGTCGGTCCCGGTTTTCATACGAACATCTATGGCAGTCGTGTATCGTGTCGTGGGTAGTTGGAGCCCTCAAAAGTTCGACTATCTTAACTACAGAACTTCGACGTCACCAATTTGGCTGTGGAGGTCTGATGGTAGTCGCTTCACGGGAAATATCGAAGTTCAACAATTCAAAAGCATCTTAGTAGGACTAGAAAGCCGACTCCAACTGAGTTAGGAATAGGCTCAGTATTTTTACACTTATAGACAGGTAAGATGTTATTCACAGGAGCTTTATGCACCATTCCATGTAGATAGTACATAGACGTCCCTAGTAAGCACTCTCTTTGTACCAAAACTGACGTCGCCCCACTAGACGTCTCAAAGGGTTTTTTGAATGCCGTTATCTAGGTTACAACTCCCCGTGCCTCATTGAAAAGTGTTCTTAGGAACCTTAAAAGCCTTCAACATAAAGCCAAATAAAAGTTCTTGAGAGATTGAAGATTCCCAAAAATGGTGATAGATTTTTACGTGGTCCTATGGGTATTAAAATTTGTAATTATAGTATTGATTCATTTTGCATCGAGTGTCTAAAAATTGAATTTAAATTTTTAATGAAAATCTTCAGCACAAAAGTATTGAATAAGAATTTACAGACAATCTTATGATTTCACTTGAGAAAGACTTGGTCCGACTAATGGCATTGAAAGAAACTAAAATGGAATCAAATTAAAAAACCTTTTATTCAAGTTTACTTAGGGTTCACTTCAAGGGACCGTATCGTGTTTTTCGATATATCCTTTCAAATAAACTTTTATATGCCAATCCTTTCATCATAATATTCGAAAGATTACAATAGCATTACGCAATACTTTTATTCGTACAATCTTTAAATCCAACAAAGATTTTATGGCTCCACAGACGTTTAGCCGATGTTTAGCTGAATCGACCCCAAGAGGCTATGAATATCATTTGCAGAACGCACAATAGCCAGAGAGAATTGCGTTCACAATAACCATAAATGTTTATAGTTTTTTTTTCACGTTTTTGATAGGCTCAAATAAGTTTTCTCCTTTTGTTTCTTTTTTGGTAAACGGCTTTCAAATGTTTTTAAATGGTTTCGTAAAATAATAGTGAGACAATGTGTTGTTGAACTTTGTGGTTGGAGACACGAGTTTTGTTTTCATTCATAATAATGTTTTTCATATTTCTGTTCATTTCTCTCAGAAAATGCCCGAATCTTACGAATTCGATAGTATTTCGTGCTAATGGCAAAGTAAAAAGTAAGAAAAGTACTAAATTTGGACATCGCTCCATCGCTCGGCTCACGCATAGGTACTTACTTGTCAATATGTAAATGTCCTTGGAAAATATTATGTTAACAGGGTAGAGGACTCCAATAGAAGCAAAATATACAATAGTGGACCACTTGCAGTTATTGCTAATAAAAATTGGAGAGCTATAGAGTTACGAGTAGGTATGTTAAATCACACCAAAATCTTTGAAGTATTCAGATTCCGATCTAAATTGTATGTTACTAGCTAGCCCATAAACGTCATTTGACTGCTGATACCATTAATCAAATAATTAGCCGGTTGTCGTCCACTGCTGGACATAGGCCTCTATCAAAGTCCACCATAGCATGCGATCCTCAAATAAAATAATACGCCCAAGCTGTCGGTTGTATATTTTCACAACGGTAGTTTGCTATTTGCGATACTTTCTAGTACTTCATGAAATAAAAAAACTTAAATATTATCAAATGGACATACTTCTAAAAATAATCAAAATATTGCAACAATTTATCAAGCCAGCTAAATGCGCACTAAAAATCAAAAGCACCTATATTAGACATTTTTACACATATTTTAGACCTAGCAAAAAAATTACCTCCGTTTTTATTGATATAAAACACATTAAATATAAAAATATAAAACACATAAGACACATTAAATTAAATAATAATTATTTCACTAATTTGCCAACTTATTTTTTTATGTTTAAAAAGTGGCATCCAAAATATAAATAAAATGGAAGTATCTGTATTCATACATTATACACAGATGAAATGAAATTATGGAGCTATTTGTAACTCATGCATAAAATAAAAAATATAACAATACTCACCAATAAAAATAAAAATATATGTACGCCAGCTAAACAATTCCATTCTCAAAAGAGTCCAAATAAAAACGTCACAAATAATACACTTTTAAAACATAAAGTCATTTTTAAAACAGTTCCATTCGAAATTCGAAGTCGCGTGGTTAAGTTCGCGGGTTTTCCCAGTACTTGGTGCGCACGTCTGACTCGGATCGCGTCAAGTAGGAAACTGAGGGCGGGCGGGAAACTAGTAAGGGTGCACGATATGTTAAGGGATATTGTATCTAATGAAGTGATAGTGCTCAAGTATGTGACTATGTTTAATGTAGGGACAAAATGTAATGTTAGAGGAAATATGTTGGATTCTGATAAGGGTGATGTTCTAATAACATTTTTATAAGAAACGTGCTTTCGTAGCACTGAAAATTGAAAATATGATATTTTGGTGCGAGGCAATTGGAAAGTAATCACCACATCATCGTCATTTTAACTTTAATCAGGGTTGCAGAGACGAGGTTTCGGGTTCGATCCCAAGTTTACCATGGCACACACCAATGACTTTACGATGCTTTTCGAAGTTATGTGTGTATTTATCGCAGGTTTATAAGTGCCCGGTTAATGGTAATAGGCTTGGCACATATGTTTTTTGTTTTAAAACAATTATTTTCGAGGGCTTTTGTCAAGAGGAAATTGTGGTGGTGAAGCAAATTTTGCTATGTATGCTATATGTATTGCTATTATTTTGTTATGTATGTACTGATCTTGATAATTTTGATACATCAAGGATTTCGAGAACATGAAGCTTGTCGGGAAAAGAAAATTATCAGCTTAAAATTCTAAATGAAGGATTTTAAGCAAGGAAACTTTTACTCGGGATGTATTTTGGATGAATTCCAAAAATTAAAGATTTCCATTCCAAATTCTACTTAGCTATTCTAAAACGAAAATAAAACTTCTCATTACCAAAGTTCAGGTCAAACATAAAGCTCGATATGTTTTGCCTGTCTGCTTATTTGTGTTACGAGGTCATTACTTCATTTTAACCACTTAGGTGGCAGACAAACACACGGCCCACCTGACGGCATGAAAAGTGGATACCGAGGTATTTTGATGGTTGCAACTCCAGTCACACTGGTGCTGCCGACCATGTAGCGTGGGGTGGGAGAGGGAGAGGGGTGAAGGTTAAAGAGCTTCTGTGCTGTCAAAGCTGTCAAAGACAAAACAGGGTATCTCGGTCTTCCCATTGACAATAAAATCTCTTCAGTGAGCTCATTCTGCCTGCCTACTCACCATTAGAAACACAACACATTGTTATTATTAGCTGCGGCATTCTGTAGGGCGGAGGTAATTCCCCAGTCGGACTGCTCAATTAGGACGAGAATACTGTAATTTCCTACCTCCGTCGTCACGTCATCTGTAATCTAACGTAATACGACTTGTGCTGAACGATTATTTAAAACAGAATTGGAATTTGAGACACTGAAACTAGATATTTTGGAGGGCTATCTCTAAATGTTTTATAACTGCTCGCTTCAAATACAAGCGTAATATGTTCCTTCAACATACTTCATTACACATAATGTAGTTGGCATACAGTATACCTATCGGCACTGATCTTGGACCTGATCGCGAGACAAACGAGGCCCTGATGTGTGCGGATTGTTTTGATATAATCTATTAATGGTTAATATGAGCTCATCCAGTCTCTAGTGTTCACCAAGCAGAGTACGTACCAGTGCCTCCTCCGTAACAGTCTCGTTCACTATTGTCATTTTACAGGGACTGTTCATTAATGTTTTGTTGATGTCAGTCACAGTAAAAACCGTAAAAAGTCTTCAAGTAAAAATAATCATATCTTCTTCTTCTTTTCTTAAAATGACTTCTGCAGAATAATCATATCAATAATGACACAATTTTAAAAAAGGCCGCCATATAACAAATTAAAAGAATTGTAGTTATAGTCGTTAGCTTAATGGTTAAGGAGTCGGCCTTACGATCGAGAGGTCCTGGGTTCGAATCCTGCCCATTACACTACCGACGTGAACCCACTCCTAACACAAGCCTTTAGCTTAGCTGGAGGGGTTAAAGGGAATATTAGTAACTTCGGTTGCTAATATTCTTAAAAAAAATGAAATTCTACAACTATCACCTTTTTTTGTAAGTGGCCAAATTCAGAAACTATCCGTACACGTGTCCCCCGTAACGGAATGTACCCATTGATATAATAATCAACAACCGCTTTTTCTATTCCAAGATAAAAATCAACAGTAGTTACTGACAAATAAATTTCATTTATTTTTGCATTATTATTGTCATAACAATGGCAACCATTGTGAATAACATATGGTCTGTGTGATATTTCATTTACAGATAAAATACACATATTTTTTCAATGGCGGCATCCAATATATTCTTCGATAGCAGCCGCTTTCGGCACCTACCTAGTCATATTTTCTTTACGTGTGATTTCCTTTCGGTTGGTAATAAGAGAAGAATATTTATTCGTTTCAAAAGATAACAATTTCGCTTGGATACTGTTACGATTCCCTTTTAAGTGACAAACTCAAAGAAATATGTACACTATATTACTTATTTTGAGGGTTCTGAAACTCAAGAGGAAAAAATGAAAGCCCTGTAGGATCACTTTGTTGTCTGTCTGTTAAGATCTTTTTTAACACCCGACGTAAAAAGCGAGGGGGTGTTATAAGTTTCACGTGTATGTGTGTGTTTGTGTGTATGTGTTCGTGTGTGTGTGTGTGTGTATGTGTTCGTGTGTGTATGTGTGTGTGTGTTCGTGTGTTTCTGCGCCTGTGTGGGTGTATGTGGGTGTATTTGTGTTTCTGGCTGTATATATATATATCAATACATGTATTTGAATATTTTCACTTCATATTATAATTGTTTACTTATTTAGAAATTAGAAAGTAATATTCTATAGTTCAAATATCATTATATACACATGAAAATATATAACTTTATTTATATTTATCACTACATAAATTTTAATCCCTGTTAATATATGAATACATGTCAAAACTTACCACAACATAATACATCCGTGATTATGTCGTATCGAATAAAATATACTCGTATAATGTATAATAGGTATATACAGGGTGGAATTTTGTAATGCCACCTCAAGGGAAAGTACTCTTAATACTGCATATAGAACATTTTACTCAAAGGAAACATTCCTTTATTTTTGAAAAGAAACAAAACTGCATTCAAAGTTTTTTAAAAATTCGCTTGCAACACCCGGTAATCGAACCGACTAAAATCTAAAAAAGTTGCACCCTGTACTTTTATTGCATCGATCGTTAGGGTCAATTAAAAGGATGAAGTCTCTCGAACAAACTTTATAAATAAAATGAAAGGAAAACAATGAAATCTTAAATTAATTGTTCAATGGGTAAAGTTAAAGCATTATTACTCAAAGATCCATCTGTTTACTTGTGTTATTAATTAAGAATTATCATCACTGACGTCTTTTATCCATTATTATGAAGAATTACTATTGGTGACATGGAGAGAGATATCGAGACCGACAGGCACCAACTCGGTTTGTACTGAAAATAATAGTAGAAAATTTCAATAATACGAGTACTTTCAAAAAGCGACGGCAAACTCTTCAGCAGAACAACTTCGATTTTGAACTAAATGTTTGTTTTGAGCCATCAATTAGTTCGTTTACCATTAATTTTCTTGTAAATAATTAAAATAATTTAGGATTTCATTGTTTTCCTTTTATTTAATTTATGAAGTTTGTTAGAGAGATTACATTCTTATAACTGACCCTAACGATCGATGCAATAAAAGTACAGGGTGCAACTTTTTTAGATTTTAGTCGGTTCGATTACCGGGTGTTGCAAGCGAATTTTTAAAAAATTTTGAATGCAGTTTTGTTTCTTTTCAAAAATAAAGGAATGTTTCCTTTGAGTAAAATGTTCTATCTGCAGTATTAAGAGTACTTTCCCTTGAGGTGGCATTACAAAATTCCACCCTGTATATACACGTATACGCATAAGATTTTAGAAAAAAGACTTTGAGTTCTTCCATGCAGGTAATTGGCTGAAACACGTCTACACGATGCGACTTAATGCCTTTTACGTAATCTCTCGCTAGGAAATGACAGACGCAGGTGGCTCCGTCGCCAACTGCTAATAGCTTTTAGACAGCAAGCTTCACCCAAGGATGGGAACAGTCGATAAAATGCAGTATGCCACAAGTAAATATTGAAATTGTAAATACCTATCGAATTTACAAAATGTGTTCGTAAAATATTTATATAGTAAATATAACCTTACGATTAAAATATAACAACCAAAGATACAAAAACAATAATTAAAAGATACAAAAAAATAACATTTTAGAGGAGGTAGGACACGACGGTATATCCGTCCCAATCGAGCAGTCCGACTGGGGAAGTACCTCCACCCTACAGAATATCGCCGTTTAATAACCTTGTGTTGTGCTTTCGGTAGGGTAGCCAGAGCTCACTAGAGAGGTTTTGTGTTGTCCGTGGGAAGACCAAAGGCTTATCCTACATCTTTTGCGCTGACAACACAGAATGTCTCTGTTCTTACAGGGGTTGCGGCACGAGTGTTATTCCTCTGGTGTTACACTCGCCCATAGGTCACGGTAACCACTTACCTTCAGGTGGGCCGCGTGCTTGTTTGCGACGTAAGTTGTATAAAAAAAAATATGACTGTTTTACAATGTCTCGCACAAATAAAGAATTATGTCATAGTTTAAATTACGCAGAAATTAATATGTTTTGAAACTTACTATTTTATGTTATTACGTATTGCAAATTATTTTACATATTACTATAGATTGTTATAGAGGTATAGTTATAGAGATAGATGTAGAGACACTGTTGATTGATGGCACTTGTTGAAACCTATATTCTACCTATACTTCTTAATGAGAACCTTTGACAATACCGCCGGACGAAATCGGTTTGGTACAATAATAAATACCGTGGCGAGTTATGTATTATGTTTTGTTCAAATTGTGCTAGGTATCTTCTATGGCTAAAACCATCTATCAAAATTTTCTTAATAAAGTATAGATATGATGCAAATACATCACTCATTACATAATTTAAGCATGCCAGAAAATGAAAAATTATTTTCATTTTCGCTGCAATTCTGACGAGAAAAGTACATCAAGGTTTCCCATCTCTACACTTACCGAGATGACATACAGTAATGGCTACCGTACCATCTGCTACCACCACACGAGTAATACGCGGTTGTCTTTATAATAGAATCGGTACATATGCTACGGACCACACGATTATGAACCCTATTACTTAGGTAATAAGGAAACGGTGGTAAGCAAATAAAGCACCTAAGTGCTGAACTTAAGTGGTGCAGGTGTACTGCGAGTTTTTACTGGTTACTGTTGCGTTCACGTCCATTAGCAGATAGTAGGTTAGTAGCAAGTACAACACTACCTTTGTCGTTGGCACTTTATTTTAATAGTCTTCAGGCTAAAAGTTTGTAAACGATTCTGTTTCGTACATTTTCTTGAACAAGCCAGTGCTAAATCAAAGTGTTGATAAATAGACACAAACACAGAACAACATAAATTTTGTACTTCTACCTAAAATAGACCAATTTTGGGAGTCTGTCCAGTTCCAGATAAACATATTTGATATTTTCGAATGTCGGATTGGGGGATTTAATGTTTCAAGAAGTGTTTTGTGGTCGCTTGAGTTGCCATAAACAAGAAAGAATTTGTAGCAGGCAGGAAATTGGTTGAAGACTAATAAGAAAAAAATTACAACTGTGCCAGTTCCAATTTAAAGGTTGTATAACACAACAAACAGTTATTATATCAATGTAATTTTACATTATAATAATATTAAAATATCTAACATAACATTGTAACAGTAAAATGTTTCACTTTAAATTTTTTAACATTATAACACTTAAATGTTCACTATTATAATGATAAAATGCTTAATGTTATATAACACTATAATATATAAAATCTAAATATTTAACATTACAACACTAAAGTGTTTAATATTATAACACTGAAATGTATACCTTTATAACACAGAATATTGAAATGTTTAGGCCTTCATTTAGACGATTTACTATAATATGGTTCAAATTGTATAATTATACCATTTCTATCAAGGTCATAACAATCATCATCAGTCTCCGGCACCGTCCTTAGTTATTTGAGGTCGGGCCAATTTGTTTACTCTGGCCATTCATCCCAATTAGCCGCCCGCCGTCTCAATTTTCATTATAATTCTGGCCGTTTCACGAGAATAATTATTTTATATTGTGTAAAAGATTTCATAGTGTTTACGTTGTGCTAATAATAAATTATTATGGATTGACTCTCTTTTCTTTAATAGTTTTTACATTAATTTTCGTTATTATATTACGTACGTTCGTATTATATTAGTTTGGTTACGAATCAAACTAATATACATGTATTCTAAGCCTATGATTATTCAAAAAACCTAAACCATAATTAAAATATCTACCTACGTATTAAATGTAAATTATTTTTCAAATAAAAATGAAATAACTTGAATTAAAACGCTTCGTGAAACTGGCAGCATTTCCTCGTTGTATAGATTACTATACAACGAGCATTAGCTTATTCTCTGTTCTAAGAAGTGGGCAGCCCTCTTGTCACGAGAAGCGTCGACCACGCGCTTCGCAATCTCGCTGAAGAGATTGCGGGCGCTCGGACCCCATGACCCCAAAGTTTCAATTGATATTTGGTATGTCTACAAATTATAATAGTATTCTATATATTTTATTTTCAATGTACTTGCCCAACTTTCTTATAATATAGTAGATGTTTGCGTCATTGTTACTCAATCACGCTCGTACTGGCTGAAATTTAGTACACCGATAGATTAGATAGATGTCTTATTTCGCAGAACTTATTTAACCTAGAAAAAAGAACGAGATAAAAATTTCAAATCGGTGAAGCCGGGGGTGAATTTGAGTATACCAAAATGTTACATATTATTAAAGAGTAGTAATTATATCCTAAGAAGAAGGATTTTCACATTCATTATACAAAGAAAATAAAAAGAAACATTAATTTCTTGAACGCGTTAACAACGAATTTCGTTTGCGTTTTAAAAGTAGAATAAATCTGGCTCATGGCAGACCGTTTTTAAGCACACTGGTATGTATGGTGCAAGACAAAGGGATACGAGGAAAATTATAAGAAAGTATGACATTATTTCGACACGACTACGCACATTTCTTGGAACTAGTCCAGTTAAAGTATCCAACTTAATGCCACCTGTGCGAATAGCCCGAACCTATTTCACGTTGGATATTGGTGCATTTAGGAATGCAGCTTATGCTTGGCAAGCACAGCAGATTATATAAGTATTCCATCTATCGATTCTAAGTACGTTTAGAAAATTTATGCAAGTACAGTTAAATTGTGTATTGAAGACTAACAGTTTCTAATTTTAATAAAAGTCACGCTTGTAATCTGTTGTGGCTAACTAGCTATTCTTTTCTACACTGTCTCTAACGATATTGAACCCCGCTGCCTCTGATAGTTTGAACCATAAATCAAAGAATTGCGGGATTCCGACGCTATTAAGCTTTTGATTATTCAATTATTATATAATTAACATTAACAAAGGGGGCCGCATAAAAAGATAATAATTGATTGTTTCTGGATTATAGTTAATTTTATTAGGCAACCCTTGTTACTTCAGTTAGCAGTAATATAATTACGGAATTTAAGGTCTCAGCGAGGCGTTTGTTGTGATACCAACTCAACTAACTAATGTCTCTATTCATTTTAGTCACAAAGTAACGCTTCAGAATATAATATTTTATATTAACTTTTATCTGGCTAGTGCCCGTTGCATGCTAAAACGTCAAGCAAATCAAAAGGCACCTTAATGTATTTACCATATCTAATCGCGCTCAGAAGAATTTGTTTGACACGATGTCCATGTTTATTTTCTATAATCGCTTCTTTTCTTTCTTCAAGAAGGTTAAAATATTTCTACAGGGTAGAAAGCGTGAGTGTAGCACCCCTTTTTTATCGTGTGCTATCCTCACTAAAGCCAGTGGAGGATATTATGACAGGCTCAAAACGACTAAAGCATACACCGTCTATGGGGCATTGATGTAAATTGATTGATCAATTGATTGATTGATTTATAGATCAAGTTACATATTAAATAGATAGTTCAAATAAGATAATACAAGACTTATCTACTAATATGTGACCCAAAGACGGCGTGCGTTTTAGTCGGTTCGAGTCCGATTTAACTTCCCCAACTGGCTCTGGTGGGGGGAAGGCAAGGGGATTTTTCGCACTATAAAAAAAGTCCTTTATCATTATCGCATCCAATATTCCAAGCAAGTAATACTTAACTCCCATTCAGATTCACTCATAAAAAGCTCATAAAATATTTCTCAACACACTCCATACAACAGCAAAGAGAAGACATTTATTTCATTCCCTAATTTAAAACTTTACGTCTTCCAAGTATGTTCAGAAATTTCCGACTACTCGCGCAAAGTTATTACTATAATCTCAAGTTTTGAGTTTTAGTCGGGAGAGACTTCGAGAGCATCATAAGCGAATGGGTGGAAGTTTGAAGCGGTTGAAAATTTCAATATCTTTAAAAGGATTTTGCGATTCGGCTGTTTTTGAATAACACTCGATATTTTGAGTGAAATCGAGAGTCTTGGTTAGAATGCTAAATTCGAAAGGATTTTTTTTCTAGTTCGAACAATTTAGTGAAATTGGATTTTATACGAATTCAGTTCCGTATTGTCTTACTTTTTTTATTGAGGCGATGGGCTTTCAATTTACTAATAATTTTTTAATATCATTATTTTCCTTTGGCAGTGGTAACATGTGAGGTTCACACCACATCGTTATATTAACTACCTCCTTGGGGAGTTGAATATTTGCCGCTTTATCATACCTTACTCGATGATTTCTCCGTTGAAACTTAGTTTTAAAACATCATGTAATTTTGTTTATAAGATGCTTATTCTTCTTGCCTGTTCTTGGTCTCCTGATGTGGTTTAGTTTATTTTTTATGGTAGCAACTGTTATCGGAGCCTCCAACTTCTAGAGGAAGACTACCTTCTCGAGGATCCTCCAGAACTTTATCTTCAAAAATCTGGTTAGGTAGAAATAAAAGAAAAACTGTGATATTATAATTTCTAAAATTAAACAATTATAAAAAGTCTTAGAAGCTTCAACTCAGTTAAACCTAAATCAATAAAGGTAGCAATCTACCTTAGTAAGTGCGCTTTATATCGCAAAATATTACAATGAATAATTATAACAGTAAAATTATACGGAGGATATATTATACGATTATACGGAGGTAGGACACGGCGATATATTCGTCCCAATCGAGCAGTCCGACTGAGAAAGTACTTCCACCCTATAGAATATCGCCGTTTAATAACCTTGTGTTGTGTTTTCGGTGGTGAGTAGGGCAGCCAGAGCTCACTAGAGAGGTTTTGTGTTGTCAGTGGGAAAACCAAAGGCTATTCTTACATATTTTGCGCTGACGACACAGAATGTCTCTGTTCTTACAGGGGTTGCGGCACGAGTGTTATTCCAATAGTTTTTACTCGCCCATAGGCCACGTTAACCACTTACCATCAGGTGGGCCGCGTGCTTGTCGTCTGAAGTCTGAAAAAATGAGAATGACCCTCCAATAAATATTATAATTCAATCCAATGGTTATTATATTATGTTCATTGAGATAGTTATAGCCAATAAGATAATATTTGTGATAGGATTGGTAGTCATACAATGAATATAGAATATTACGTACCCAGACATGAACGTGAGTTAAGTGTGGCCCGTTTCCTACAATTTTTTATTATACCTTCAAAACAATGCCCTACAAATACAATAAGGAAAGAATACTACAAAATATTTACATCAGTGCATATGACATGACACGTTTTTTTGTTACCGCACATATAAATATCTACCCTGTATTGTAAAACGTAATATACTAAAATTTTTTCATGCATAGACAGAAAAGTTATAACACTAGTATTACATACATAACATAAACTCACGCCTATATCCCCGAAGGGATAGGCAGAGGTGCTAGCACCCCCATTTCGCCAGTTTATTTTTAGGTCCCAATGTAAGCCATTAACCAGGCACTTATAAACCTGCGATAAATAATACATAACTTCAAAATGTATCGAAAAATGCCATGGTAAAACCTGGGATCGAATCCGAGAACTCGTCTCTGCAGTCCATTACCCATACTATTAGAATACCGCGGCTCCACTAATATTAATGTTTCAAAAATATTATACGAAATGAAAGGCGACTACATAAAAATTTCGACAACGCTGTGCTTCTTCAACATTGTCGTTAATTTTTTTTTTATAATAAAATATCATTTCATTTTTTAGCCGGTTTTGCTATAAAAGGAATCCTGATACAGTTTTATGTCCAGTATATTAGGTCAGCGTATATTAAAAATATTATCTACTTTTAAATGCTATACAAGGGAAATGGTGTTTTTTTCCCAACCCAGTTCTGGTCGGCTTTCAGTGTAACTAATGTCAATCAGTGTAAGTGCTAATTCCAAATTCGAGAGGAAATCCCGTGTCATGGCCTCGTCTATATATCTGCAGATGTACTGGTTTATCCACGCTAAATATTCTTAGACTATATATTACTCTTATAGACTATTATAACATATATAAGCCGCAGTAGCCTAGTGGTATGGGTAATGGACTGCTGAGACGAGGACTCGGGTTCGATTCCAGGTTTACCATGACACATACCAATGACTTTTCGACCCTTTTTGAAGTTATGTGTGTATTTATCACAGGTTTATAAGTGCCCGGTTAATGGCAATAGGCTCGCCACCTATTACATTGGGACCTAAACATAAACTGGCGAAATGTGGGTGCTAGCACCTCTACCTACCCCTTCGGGGAAACAGGAGTGAGTTTATGTTATGTTATGTTATGTTATAACATATTCCATAGAAGTATTGAAAATTATTGGCATGTTTTGAAAACACATAAAATAAGTCTGTAGGACCAATACTCAAGCATTTTCTTGTTAGTTAGTACTGGTTTATCCGCGCAGAATATTCTTAGACTATGTTTACATTTCAAAAATATGTCTATGTCTATAAAAGTATTGGAACACACAACACAGGTACTTAAGTATTTCTTTGTCAGTTAGTACTGGTTTGTCCACCCTAAATATTCTTAGACTATATATTACTCTCGTTGGTAAGTATTGACATGTTTTGAAAACACACAAAACAGATCTATAGTACCAGTTTTATGTGTTTTCAAAACATGCCAATACTGAAACATTTCTTTTTCAGTTAAAACGTATCTATAAAATCCAGAAATGATGATACGCCACAACATTTTACACGAAAAACAACCAATTTACAACAATATCGAGTTCCGCGCCGCAAGTGGTCGGCGTCTCAAGTCGCCTCTTACTCTCATCTTTTATTCATCACGAACTTTTCCCTAGTGCGTTAAGTTGCCAGAATCTGTGGAAAATTTTGAATGGTTGTTTGGTTTTCAAAATTTCCTGACAAACATTCCTCGGGATAGGATGAGACAGAGACCATCAGATGCAGTAACTCCCCTACTACCTACCTACTGTCACTCTTATTATAAATAGGTTATTTCAGTTTGCGCTTCAACAGTCACAACACACGAACCTTACAATTAGTAGACCTCACCTCTTGAATATTGTATTACTCGCAGCTATGCAGTTTTATCTCATCGCTTCGTATTTGCTTGCTACCAGATAAAGGCAGTTAAAGTTTTAAATTAATTTCACTGTGGAACTTCCTCGACAACATTCTCCTTTTAGAAACTTCACCTGATATTAAATCTATTACAACGAGGAAAAATGAAATGTGTGTTAACACTGCGGGAAAAAATACCGTGTCATGTAAGTTTGTTTCTTATTACAGGTTTTTGTAACATGTATCAAAACTCGTTTATAAAATTAAATATACTATTAAGTGAGCAAAGCGATCAAGGTAAAAAAATGACTCTATAGTATTCTGCGCGTGTCTCTCTATTGATGAGAGGGTACTTTGATCCGCAACAACATATCGGGGTTACCTATGTTGATGGTCAAAATCTCTGGGATTACTTTTCAAGGCCACACCAGGATCCCCAACAATACATGTAGATTTAGTGAAATACTGTGAGTTTCCAATCGGTTTGAGCCCGACATCTGGCATTCTTATCTCATCGTTAGGATATTGAGCTTGAGCTTTCACACGCACAATAACTAAACAGTCTGTGAAATAACTTCGAAAGTAGTATTTTTGTGCTCCTGTTAGCAGCAATAAATAAAAATACAAAAATAACGGCGTATTTTTCGGACGAAGTTCTGCATATTACTCTATGCACTTTAATTAAACGATTTCCCCCTTCAAATCGTGAAATATTTTATAACTGGTAACACAGTACAAATAAATGTTCGGCAGTCCAATAAATCCGATATAAAATACAACTCGGTGTTTACCTTGTTTCCTTTTATTTTCCACTTTTTTGTTTTCACTTTTGCTTCAGGCGCACTCCTGATAATGTCAATACATTCACCATTGTTTCAATGTTTTCTGTTGAACGTTGTCACTATCTTTACGGGCTATTGCCTTTCTGGTTCAATGATTTGAGAGGAACAAATATTCATACATCATTCTGTGAATCAGATAAGGTGTTGAAGATTGATATAAAAGCTCTGAGATCATTATCACCATATTTGGGCTGTCAGTGCTTTCCTGCTTTACCTGCTGCACTTGTGAGATAGATAATGTTATGTGATCTTATTATTATAATCTCATCTTTTAAAAATTCATATAAAAATCATCTTTTTAATTTATCCTGTAACCAACTGAATATATAAATTAAAATAAGTGTTTGCCTTTAAGGTAATTTTAATCAATAGCTTAAACTTTCACGACGTAATTGTAAAAAAAACGCTAAAATAAATGATAAAATCAAAGTCTGAAAATGTACATATGATTACATTACACTTTAACATTCACTGTACATACGTACATACACGTGTGTACAGTGGAAGCTAAAGTACGTAGAAAGCTATGTGCGCATAGAACTTATTCATCTATTTGCAATCTTAACCAAATTCTAGATAAGAAGCGAATATGAGATAATATCCCGGAAAACATTCTAAATCACTACCAGAAGCAATGCAAAAATATTACCACTACGCAGTTCTACTAAAATCTAGAAAACGACGGCGTTGGATTGCAGTTTTTCATGCAATTGGCTCGAATCCAAAGTGATTACTGTGAATATGATTCCAGGTAAAATATGTATGAGGAATGAGAAGAATAAAATCGTGGCTTGGATTGTTTTCGTTGATTGGGACCTTTGATTTTATACGATATTCGGTAAGGATCAGAGTTAACGATGTTTCTGATCTATATTTTTGTATTGCCGAGCCCTTGGAATTTGTGATGAAGCAATGTAATCATGTTTATGGAAGGCCCGAATGTTCCGCTGTCAAATATCTGTAGTTCTATATATTTTTACAATAATAGTAATTTAGCTTTCAGGGTTCTAATTCATCCAAAAAAACTTTTATTCAAATCTCCTCTTGACAATAATGAACACATAAAAATGGTCAAGTGCGAGTCAGACTCGAGCACCCAGTATTCCGTATGTATACTATGTTAGCTAACGTGTAGAGCAGCCATAAGAAAGAAAATGAAGTCACAATAATTTCAGATTGTATTGACACAGTATTGACCGACAAGTTTGATTTTTCAAAGCTTTTAGATGTTGTCAACCTGAGTTTTCTGTATGAATTTCTATTTGGTACCTTTACGTATTCTTGAGGAAAGGAATTTAACATTTGACAGACAGACAGACGGACAACAAAATATGCTATAAGGGTTCCCGTTTTTTGCTTTTGAGGTACGGAACCCAAAAATATAGCTAGCAGATATAGCTTATGAAAGATTATGAAATTGTTTGTGTTCAGTCAATAAAATAAGGTTCGATCAACTTTTAAAGATATTTCCAATATTTATGGTTGTCATTATAATGTGTTCAGTTATTTAATTATACTTACATGATCAAAAATAAAACAAATGACAATAGGTTTTTTTACTCGTTTACCTACTCGGCATGAAAATCACCGTGGACCGACCAATATGCCGCAGCATTGAGACTACTAGTAAAAGAAGTAAACACTAGATTGGGATAAATTTTGTAAACCTATACCCTATACGTGGACAACTTAGTAGGTATAGTTTTGATTCAATCGGGTAACAGTATCTTCACTCGAGAGGCCTAGATGGATCAGCTAATATCAGCTAATATATAATAGATGAATGTAGCTGTAAGCTCCCCAAATAAAATAAAATAAAATAAAATAAAAAAATAAAATAAAATATTATAAATTATTATGGAGTTTTGTCGTAAAACAAACAGGAATATTTAGACTATGTGTTTACTTGACTGTACTGTATTTCTAGTGTTGCAGTAACTTCTAAAACTAGTAGTTGTGTAGTGACATCAGTCCATACAATTTTTTTTTCAAATTGTCCAGGTAGGTACTTTTGTGGAACACGATAAACGAATTAGTTGATCGAGTATAACAAACGAATTATGAGGGCTAATCATCTTAGGGTTGTAATATTCTGTTGTATAATATTTTACTCACTATTTCGACTAAGTCAATATTGTACGTAGTATCTCTATAGGTAGTGATATAATCTCACTACAAAGGCCCTAAATTTATTGTTCCTGTAACTCTATTGTTTTGTCCCTTCTCGTGCGTTTACAAAGCTTAATTGCTGGGCCCAACCCTTTCCACTGCCTCTAGTGCTGGAGTATGAATTACACATGCGACTGTTTACTCTTGTACCATACTAGTGTTGAACAGCAGGCTTTTGTCTTTGAGTTTGTTGGGTGAATAGCTTAGTCTAGCCAAGGTGTGATGTATCTGCTACTATTTGTTATGTTATTAAAAGTGTAAAGCCCAATTCACACGAGCGCTTTTTGACGTGTTCTAACTTGTTCACACGTCAATGACATGCTCTGTAGCGTGGTGGTAGTGAACGCGTCTGCTGCGCAGGAGGCGCGAGTTCGATCCTCGCTAGGTGTATTAGTCTGATTGTGAGTCGGAGGGCACGTTAAGCCGACGGTCATTCAAGCATGCGGGGCGATGGCAAACGTGCGGTGCGATGCGGTATAGATGGCAGTAATTACGGATAGTTGGAGCCCTTAAAAATTCAACGACTGGTCTAGCTACAATTCTTCGATATCGCCTGTACCTATATTTTATGGCCAGATGGCAATCGCTTCACGAAAAATATCAATGAAAGCCGCAACGCGCGCGTGCAAAAAAACAGACCCAGGATTTCTAGGTGACAGCTTCGGATGCGACTGAAATTAACGCACGGATGATGACATAAACTTTTTCACACATCAACGCTTTTAAAACACCACCTTTTTATTGCTAGGTCGTCTAGACTTCAGTAGCGACGTTTTTTAATACGAGATTAAAAAAGCACACGTGTGATAGATGCCTTAGGGTGGACATTTCGTTGAGTGTTGTTTGTTTTGCAATTAGGCTGTAAGTACCCAAACTTTTATCATAATTACTTGTATTACGAACGAGCCTTCTATATTTCATAGTAAGTGTCTATATGTGCCAATATGCTAGGTATTGACATCACGTACTACGATTGCTCATTTGCAGCTGTTCATATAAATGCGAGAATCTAGCGTATAATAATATACCTACTAGCGTATAGCGTATTGAGTACTCTATAGACATACATACATATGCTTACGCCTGTAATCTCCGAAGGTAGGAAGGTATTAAACACCCATATTTCGCCAACTATGATTTGACGTAATAGGCACTTTGTAAAAAAATGGGAATGCCGAAAATAATTCCAAACCGAAAATTTTGCAGCTAAGTGAATTTGGAAAAAAATGTTGACCAGATTCCTTGCTATGCGGTGTAAATCGCAAAGATATTAAATACGTGCTTAGCCGCACAAGTCTACCAATTATCCTCTTGGAGAGTATCATATGCTATCACACGCAGCACTGTATAGAGCCAAAGTTTTATACTAAGATTTTGAATGTTACTACAGTACATAAAATACAAACGGTAAACAAGTATTAATTTACATTTTAAAAATGTTAGAGAAACTTGTAGATGAAAATGCTTTGACTACTGAGAACTCCGGTCAGTTCTCAGTAGTCAAAGCATTCTCATTCATAGCAAGCAAGTACGTCTGAATCTATTAAAATTCTTAGCATACTAATGTTTCAAAAATTTCATTAAAACAAACATTGATTGTAATTACGTTAAGATTCTTAGAACAGCAGCTGCAACTAAGGATTAATTCCTATAGACATTTAAGGAATTAAATCAACATTGTTTCTGTAAGTCAATAGGTTCAGTTTACAGTTATTGGATTCGCTTGGAGTTGTGGTTTTACTTAAAGGGAACTTCACTTGCGTATTCTATGTTAGTTGTTGGTTTTGGTGGATTCTCTCTGTTATTCTACTTTGTACATACATACATACGTACATACATCCTTAATCCCCGAAGAGGCAGATGTGTATTAAAACACCCACATTTCAACAACTATGCTTTTCGATCTCACGTAATAGGGGGCGATGGTATTGCTGCCAATCGGGCACTTTGTACAAAAATGGTTATGCCAAAAATAAATTCCTAACCGAAAATATTGCAGCTAAATAAATTTGGAAAAATAAAATTTTGAGACGATTTCTTACTATGCAGTGTAAATCGCATAGAAATTAATTACCTGGTGCTTCAAAAAGCACGTTAAACCCATCCATTCCCACCTGTTCTGTTGAGTACTGTAGTTTTGCTAATTTTTTTCCCATTAGTTCTGTGACTTATACGTGTCGGTGGCAGTATCTTTTTATTTATGGCACGTCAATTAGACCTCCCCTCGCCTGATGGTAAGCTGAGGGTGAAGTCTTAGGAAAGACGGTCGCCATAACATAACGTACTGTGTTAAAATGGCGGCGGCGCTCAATCAGTTGCTTTTTCACGCTCCGCTTAAAGAACTCAGGACTGAAAAAGAAGAAAACACGTGAGCTGGTAAGGAATTCCAAGACTTAATGATGCGGCAGAAAAAAAATCCTTCTGAGAGAATATTCTGCACCGTATATAAAAATCTATCAACATCATTTATATGGTATTATTGTTTTTTAACTTTTAGATTTTTAATAACTGATTTTTAATTTACATTAAAAAAAATTCAGATAAGTACTTTCTATTTACTGGTCGAAATACATTAACACATATAATACATTAAATTTTAGGTACATCAATTATTTCTTTTTAATCATGCAGTTCAATACCTAAGCGTCTGTACCATATAAATCCAGCGAGCAAAACCAATCGAGCCTCACAGAATTTTTTCATTTAAAAAAGAGAAAATTATTACCCGCTGCAATATTGAGAGACCAGACAGCAATCACTATACTGTGCCGTTCAATACACTTAAGAGAACTCAGCAAGATGACGTCAAGACAACAGTACACACTTTGTTCGCTGAAGTTAACATAATACCCAGCAGATGTATCATCAAAGGTAAAGCCTACATACTTTATTCTATGGAAAACAGCAGCGTCGATTTTCGATAACTATCAACACCTACTATCTGCTCCACCCTCCCCCATTTTTAATCTAAGATAAAGGGTACATTGAGTGCTTAACCATCGTGTCTGAATTCTACAAAATTTTTGTCACGTTCTTCGTCTACCTTATTACAAAGCAGTAGCACATATTTTGCTTCATCAAGGTGTGTTCGTCGATGTTGTATCACGATACTTACCTACAATGATTTCTGTTTGGTTCAAAAGATCTTATTTGTAGGGGCATAAGATCGGTTTTGTAGAAGTAAGAGTGTGATACTATGCTGGCTTTTTCCGTATCTGTAGATAGTAGACTTGACAATAGGGCCTCTTGTTTCACCGGTCGCTGAACGTGAGAGAAGGTAGCAGCATGTATAAACGACAGCGATTTACCTGAAGTTGAAACAGCTTAATGTAAAATAATACATTATGTATTATATTTATGAAATATACAGCTCCAGTGGGAATCTACTTCATAGTTAAAAAGTATGGTCCGCTGCATCAAATGGCGCACGTCGCATGAACGTATGCGGCGAATCATTTTCATGCGGCAAATTAAAGTTAGTCATATTTTGGTCGAGATTTAAAAAACTAGACTAGACTAGAGAGAGAATTAATGGACTTGACTAGACAAAGAAAGGACTAGACTACACGGAGAACAAGTTTTTTTTTTAATTTTTGATAATGGCGCGTCAATTTGACTTCTCCTCGCCAGATGTTAAACTTAAGGCAAAGTCTTTTGAAAGAGTCTATTGCGATCAACGTAATGAATGGTCTAACAATTACTGCCACTCTCATGCCGATCTCATCAGGATAATGACCTCTGACCCGCTCTTCTGCCTCTACTAAGTCCACGCCCGATACATCTCCCTGTCTACCCTCTTCATTGACAATAGATTATCTACAAGCTGGACACTTTATTATACTGTATTTTATTCACCAGCTAGAAAACGCTTGTCCTTCAAAAGATATTCTGTAAAATGATAGCAGAACAAGAGATTGAGAAGTTCCTGATGAGTATTTTACAATCAAGATAGGTGGAAGTTGATGTCTTTACAGACAAATTAGAACGATACAATTACAATTTGAAGTGGTAAAGATGCTACCGATATACGGAAAATTATTATACTGTACTGTCTAAACATTCTAGAGACAAACGTAGCATGATTATAGAACATCTACATCTAATTTATCATCTAATTACTTGATACAGATAATTTATTTCTTTTTTTTATGGCTCGTCAATTTGACTTCACCTCGCCTGATGTTAAACTGAAGGCAGTCTCATGAAAGAGGGTCACCCTTGCAAACACGCACAGTGGAACAATGATGGCGCTAAGCTTAATGGCCTCATTAGATGCTTTTTCAAGTACTTACCTAGTATTATGATATAATATTATAAACATAAGTCCGCTTACTTGAATATCATTTCATAATGAATGTCAAAAAATGAAATAAATGTTGGAGCCATAAAATCAGATGTGTTAATGTGCATTTTTTACTTTATGTATCAAACGAGCATCCATCATCTCGCTGCTCTTGTCTCAATTAATTGGGGTCAGCGCTACATGTCATTGTTTTCCACACATTCCCATTAGATGTCATTTTTCCAGTCACTCAGAGCATATTTGCTACCAAAATGTTACATAATAATGATGACTATCCCTCGTACTTCCAATGTTCAAAATCGCGTTGAGTGGTACTCAGTCATCCAGTGGTAACGGCTGTCTATCGAAACTGTTCTGCAACTAGTAAATTGTTGAGTGGATCATATTATATTATTACCATCAGACTAACGTTGACGACCTTCGTGGGCTGAAGGTAGTAAACGCGACTGCTACGCTGAAGGGGCGCGTTCGATTACCACTCGGTTCAAATATTTGTAAGTATAAATATGAATATTTGCCTTGGTCTGGGTGTTTCTATGTAAGTGTAAACAAATCCATGAATGGATTTGTTTAGTGGATAAAAAGTGGAATAGGGCGTATTTTCATTCATTCATTTTCAGCTACAGGATGTAAACTGCTGAACATAGGCCTCTCCCATCGACCTCCAATCCATGTTTCTATTTCGTATGTCGTATCTAAGTATGTTTATCCTCAATCTAGAGCCCAAAACGCAAGCTAGTTAAACTATGCTTACCATAAGTCTAGGTGGCGTTGTGTACATTGTCCTAGAATATAAAAAACAAACATCAAACGCACAGTTAATGGCCCAACACAACCATGTATCCGGAAATTCAACAAATTGAATATCATCACAGTCTTTGTAAGAAGATGAAAAGTTAATGAATGGTGATACAATAACATCATATTGTATAATACCGTGTACACCGAAGCGGTATCTTTTACAGAAATTTGTTTTGTAAATGGCTTAGTATCGTGTGAATTGTTGCATAGCAAAATTTTCCCCATTTTTTTTACAATGGATTACTACTTTACATTACAAATTACGTGTATTGAAGGAATTTTAAGGTTGTCTGATTTCATGATAAAACTCACAACATATCACCTGTCGGGTGATTACTTGTTACTCTGTAGCATTACCTGTTCCATGGGACACAGTTAACACTTTGGATTTTTTCTTTTTCATTTGTTTTTACTTCGATTGAAGCATCTCTCGTCAGTCTCGTTTTACGAGATATTCTATCAAGAACCAAATCGGTTCGGTGAGTCTTTCTCTGCCGCACCTTTAAGTCTTGAAATTGCTTACCAGCACACGTGTTTCCTTCTGCCTACAGTCCTGGGTCCTTTCCGGGCGAGAAAAAGCATCTGATGAGGTCGTTAAGCTGAGCGCCGCCATTGTTTGTAATGATGACAATCTTTTCTGAAACTTTGCCTTCAGCATACCACCAGGCGAGGTGTAGTCAAATTGACGTACTATAAATAAAAAAATAAACAGGAGGTCTTCAACCCCGTGAGTAACTCTTGCACCAGAACCTCAAAATTCAATTCATTTCAAAAATTTTAATATCGGTATAAAACCAACATTTAATGTATGATATAGTTTGCCATAGGCACTTTTAGACAGCCTGATGGCATGTGAGCTGTCTAGTAAATATATTTTAATGTCACTAATGCCTTGATCACGCGTATCGAGACAATGATGTCGGCGAGTAGCAGACTTGTTTTGAAAGTACAGTCACTTCATTACTATCGGGACTCAATTTTGAACACAATTAATAGTATAAAGATTATCAAGGGTGAAAATGACCATGTGGCGAGACAGTGCACGTTCAAGCATGCTGAGTGAGCTAACGAGGTACTCGCTGGAACTCCAACTGTCGAGTAAGTGGAATGGGGCCGACTACTGTCACACTGACCACCATACTCGACCGCTGTACTCGGCCGAGTGCACTGTATCGCCACTCTACTCAGTGCGTGTGATGAAGGCATTACAAACGTATACGTGTACACTGCCGAACATCCGAACATTTTTTTTCATAACCAATCATTAAGTTTTATAACACCTTGCACTTAGGTACTTAAGAAAATGATAGCTGACTTGAAGTGGTTGTCTCTTTAGACTTTTTGGAAATGAAATTTTGATCTGCTAAACACATTGCTTGAACATTTTTATTACAAATATTCTGTTGTTAATCTATTATAAATATACATAAAATATCTTGTTCTGGCTAACTTACACGGACTGACTGATTCATCAAAGCACAGTCTAAACCACTTGAGCTATAAAAGTGAACATTTTCGCAGTAGATGTTATTTTTGTTTTGTAAGTATTGGATACTTACAAAACAAAAATAACATCTCTTTAACATCATAAGATTTCTTTTTTGGAAATTTTGCTATTTAGCACGTAGAATAAGCCATTATCGTTTGTTTCATCACTATTAATTATAGGATATTTTTACAAATTTATGCCTGGAAGAAACTGGTACTAAAAGCGCTCGTAAAAAAATACAAGAAAAAGAAAAACCGTGGCGCGTTCAAAACAAATAAGTATCCTCGTTTTCATTGAGGGTGTACCTTAACTCGGTATGCAGTGCACGTTCGTACAATAGATGTCACGACCAGATTCAACACCGCCGGAAAACATTTTTGTTTCCATTTTATTACCCCCTGATCGTTATTTATTAAAGCGTTTTAAAAGAATATTGAATTTGCTTTATTTATACAGTATTGTCTTGTGTATTTTAGAGACATGAAGGGCAACACTAGTCAGGTTGGACTTAGGATGGGTCACCCTTTCGAGTCTCCAAGAGCATGTTAATCCTCTCTAAATGATAGGGATTAAGAGGATGTAGGTTGATGTATGCTCGAGTTTATTTAATTGAACTATATTTAAAAAGTAAAATCAATGTATCTAGTGACTGTTAGTTTCTAAATAACTAAAAATAAAATACATAAGCCATCGGTCACGGTTGCCATAATACAAACATCTATGGCAGTTGTCATGAATAGTGATTTAAAAAAGCACGGTAACTGTTTTAGCTAAAAACTTCCAGTTGTAGAGGTCAGATGGCAGTCTAAGCATCACAGTTTAGATGTTTCTCAGTTAGACAAAAAAAGCAGATCTCTGGGGCAATTTGCGACCGCAACTAAGGAATGAATGTCTGTATTATAACGATTGTTTAAAAATTATAGACGATATGCTTATCATTAGACTCGTCTTTAATTGGAGAACATAAAATGGTTCTACTACTAGGTCATGAATCTCAATTTTATGTGATTTTTTTTATTTATCTATTAAGGCGCACAAAACACATTACAGTTATTTAAAAAACATTATAGATACTAAAATACAGTTCTGTTCTGGATTGTAACACAACACATGTACACAGATAAAACAATATAAGTATTATAATACATATATAGAAAAAGTTCTAAATTTCACAAGTTACTACAATGACGGTTAAAGATTTTTCTTTATTTATTTATGTGTTTTTCACGGCCAAAACTTATTTTGTAATATAAAATAAAAATTAAAGGCTTCTCTATTTAAAAAAAGAAAAGTAGCATATTTCAAAATGTAGTTGTGTTCCAAAGTAAGTGGTACTCCTACGGCCGGCTCCCGTGCACATAACTCAAAGCCCAGTGAGGTTAGAATGGCCACTTGTACGAACATAAGTAGAGCCTAGAGCCTACTTTTGAAGTTCAATTACTTGTGACCCTTGTCGTACTATTTTACACCGTAACTTGCAATAAATATGTAGTACATTATGTACGTTCTACTACATAAATGTACTACATATTTATTGCATCATCATTGCGTTAATCCCATTGGAATCAGAAGTTGTTACTTTGGAGCCAGGAAATTAGCGGAACTCGTCCGCTATTTTCCAGTTTGTCTGCGTTGCAGTTATATATTTTTCGTGAAGAGGATGCCATCTGTCCTCGCGATATCGAAGTACTGTAGTTAGACCAGTTGTCGGAGTTTTTGGGGCTCCAACTAGCCGAAACGACTAAAATAGATGTTTGTATGACCACTGGGAGCGACGGTTTAATGTGTTCTCGGAGCCACGACCAGATCTAGCCATTTTTATATACACAAATATTTACTCTGAACATTGCATTTCACAAATTATTGTGAAAAAAAGAAGTTAGCAAAAGATTCTTGCCATTTGTACTTCTCAGAGAACTACTAGTTGATATATTTGATAAGCATTTGTTCATTTTAAGATCATTTAATCATCATGGCTTTACAGCATAAATTGTGTACAAATGATTCCGATGGACGAATGACGTTTACTTTGAATCAACCTCAATATCAAATTCCAGGAAGAGGTCACTAGATCCTCCAATAGCTATCTGCATCAATATATTCATAGCGTTTTCCAACAGTGCTGTGTAACAATATTTCCTGCTATTTCTCTTCGAGGAGAATTCTGTTGGAGTTTTCTTTTTCAATTTCAAACTGTCTCTAGTCTGGGGCCACGCGAAGCAAGTGCGGAAGTGGAGGTCGCGATGAGATTAACATGGATAAGCCTGCGTTTTTTTTTATCAAAGATTGCTTGTTTATGAACATGTGTTCACGAATAGAAATGTTAAGCTGGATTGAGTACAAAAGTCAAAACGTTTTTTGACAATTGAGTTCAAATTTGGACAAAATTTACAACACGGTTCAAATGAACTTGACTCCAGTTTATCACTTCTTACCCAATTTTTTCCCAGGCAAAGCTGGATACCCAGTCACGATTAAATCTATATTATAAATACGATCTTGGGCATCATTTCTTCAATTTAGGCACATCCATACATATCTCGCGTATATCAAAGCGACGTGATGTCTAAAATTCGCTGTTGTAGGAGGAAAGAGAGCGTCTCCAAAAACAGACCAACACGACACTGTCTAATAGAATTTAAATTGTTCCGTCCCTTAGTTTGTTTATATTTATCTTATAAAGATTTCAGTAAAAATAACATCGCGTACAAATGAGACAACAAACCATTTTGGTATTTTATAAGAAATTATTCATGAGCTCATGCTACTTGGTGAATAAATATTTTGTCATGATACAGAAAATGAACGACGAAAATGATACAGAAAATATATCTTTGTTTGTTTTGATCCTAAGTTTGAGACGGATTTTGAACAGATTTATTGCCTTACAGTTGACTTAGAGCACAGATAAGTGAAGCGATTATTTTGATAAACTCAGTGAAAAACAATAGAGCGATAGCAACAATAAAATGCATTAAGGTAGATTCCACACACACGCCGCAAGTGCACTGCAATATATTCTCGAGAGGCCCCTGCTTGTGTCGCTCTAGCAACCGCCATGATTCCCAATCGCAGCCTCTAAATGTAATCTATATATACATCTTGATACGCGTCAAAACAATAACTGAATGTCATTCATATAAAAACAGTTCTTCTTTCTTTTCAATATTATTGCTTTATGTATATATGCCACTTTCAATAAATAAGTAAGAAAATTAAAAGAAAACAACACCTAAAATTTGATTATCCTTAGGTTTTATTCCTGCCGATGGCTGTTACAAAATATACCAGTGGTAATTATGCTATTTGGAAACCAAAAAATATAAAACAAATAATATCGAGTTTGTTGACTTATTTCCAAGAACACCTAGCTGTTTCATATTAAATTAACGTCAAAATGTCACTTGTAGATGTTTATAACATGAAAGAAAAATATCGAAACCAAACTTTTATTACAACGTTTGTGAAATGTTTATGAGAACCAATTTAAGAGTAATTTATGTAAAAGTCGCGTAAACTGGGTAGCATAGTATAACATCAGGTGAAATTGACTTGGGCAACAAAGACTTTGGTGTAGTTCCATATACATACAGAGATGTCTAATGTTATGATCAGCATTTTAGCATTGATATTTACTGGAATCTAATCAGATGAATATAATAAATAAGCACATTGAAATAGATGGCCGTTGGAGTAGGTAACGAGTCCTGGTGTAAAGACCGCGGAGACGCAAAATGGAGTGTGATATGAATAGCAGAAAGTTTAACCCCTTGAAAAGGTAGCTGGAATAGATTGAATACGGATGGTGAAGGGTCATACGCTATGTAACGCGTTAGTATAGGTGTGTAAGTTGAAAATCGGTCTTCTTTTCGTAGCAGTGGCAACAACTTCAATGGCCAGATGCGTCCAGCCCAGAACTCAGCAACATTGAACGAGTCGTCCGTTGCCTCATTCTGGTCGGCAATTTTACATATTATAAAGACACAGTGTGCATTATTTGAGGTACTCCAACGATTGCAGAAGTGTACCACAGTCTTATTATATATTATTCCATTCTTCAACCTCAACCTGATTATGAACTTCCAAGTGCTCCAATTCAGTTTTTTCCGGATAGTGCTTGGACTCGCCGCAAGTTGGATGTTGTCTAAAGTGAATTTAATTTCCCTGAGCCTCTATAACAGTCGTACATTGGAGGAAGCTTCTTCTACCAACAGGGTACTGCAACATGGTAATTGAAAGACGTAGAGAAGTCATATTATAATGTCGTCTACTTAAAACAGAATGACGTTACAAATAATAATTTCACCGTCATAATATAAGCTCTATGAAGTGAATGATATAAAAACTGTCCGCAATATCAAACACTATTATTCTTCAATTTAGAACGAGCTCCGAATTAAAAAGGTTAAAGTGAATTGATTAACAGCTAGTAGTGGAAGAAAAAGCAAAGAATGTTCACCGTTGCACTAGAGGTTGATCAAAAGTAAATATTGCTTCTATCAGTTTTAAACTCCAAGACGAATGGGTTAAAAGTTTAAACCCGAATGAAATAATAGATATACGTTTGCAATAGCACTCTTGTGGAAAATACAATATTACAATAGTAATATTGTAAGACCTGAACCTCATCTCGTAGGTGTATAGAACCTGTGGGTATATGGGTTCCATAAGTGTATCTCTTACAAGTGTGCCGGATACGAGGGATATGTTAGCTACAATCTCATCTCTGACAACTGAAGACCTAAACACGGCGTGTGTTTTTGTCAGTTCGAGTTCGACATAATATCCCAGCAGGGTCCGTGCGGATTTGGAGGAAAAGTGGGTCTTCGTCTGGTACAGGTACGGGACGGGAGAAGGTTAAGAGAGTATCTGTGCTGTCAGCGCAGAAGAAAAAGAAGGGTTTCTCGGTCTTCCCACCGACAACACAAAACCTCTCCAACGAGCTCTGACTACCCTATTCACCGCCGGAAACACAACACAAGGTTATTATAAGTAGCGGTATTCTGTAGGGCGGAAGTACTTCCCCTGACGGACTGCTCAATTAGCACAGGATGTCTCCTGTCCTAAGGGAGTAAGTGAAATAGTTACGGAGGTAGGACTAGGAGGTATCCCGTCTAATCCTACCTCCATTACTATTTGTCATTTTTGTAAATTGCTGTGTCCTAAAATAAATCTTTATATTTTTAAATAACATTTTGAGATGACCGTTACCGATATCTCCAGCTCGGTGTATAACTCTATATTCATATTAGACCAGATCAGTCCCGTGTACACCGAAATGTCACTGTTTTTTTGCCCAAATCGGGTGTAGGGTGGTGGATCCAGTTCTCATCCCCTAGTCGTTTGTGCCGTAATAAATTTCCAAGGCGCGTCAGTTTATTAAATTAAACGTGAGACATAGCTGAGACGTAAAAAAGCTAAAATGAGAATTGGCCAAATTATTGTTTATTGTGTTCCATATTATTATAATGATATCTTTTTAAATCGCAATTTTTATTAAATGCTGAAAAATTTAAATGATTACATTTCTATACTGCTTTGCAAAAAACTTGTTAGATAATAGTGAAAACAAACTAGTTTTGTTGTTTTCAATAGCTGAGTCGGGGTTTTGAATTTAAATTACTTGTTTTATCGATAACTGGCAATATAATTTATTATCATCATATCAGTTAGTTATTTTTCAGTTTTCTTATTTGTTTTATTTTCTGCCCTCCATATGTGGGTCCCCATAGTTATATCGATTCTTTTCATAATACTCTCAATAAGCAATTTTAGTTTACGTTCTCTATAATTTAAAGCAAGTAATATGTCTAAAAGGTCACAAGTTTGCCCGCAAAATACAAATGTTCAAGCACTATTCGAAGCTATTAAACCTCTCAGACTTCTAACACACTTCAAACACGCAGTTTCGAAGTTCACTAACCATTCTGCTTTTATGTTGAGTGTAAACAGGACATCGTTATATCGGCACCTCTTTCACCCAACAATGAGTGATTTGTAGTTTCAGCACAATTGAGCACTTGAGGACGAAATCGCCAATGTGCTGAAAACAATGAGAGTTTGAGTTCACTGTACAAAGCAGTTGAAACCCATTGAATTGTATTTAATACCCGTTTGAAAAATCGATACTCATTGAAGAGTACTTTACGGTGAAATAGGAATCATTGTGGACTGCGCAGACGAGAGATTTTTGTAGGTATACTTTTTGTCGTACACCAAATGATATTAATCTTTTAGCCTGTTACAGTCCACTGCAGTTGGACATAGAGCTTTCTCAAGGTAAACCATAGCACGCGAATGTATGCCGTATCCAATCCATTCCAACTATCTTTTTCAGATCATACATCAAAACGGATTAAAAGTACAGTGTGCTTCTCTCCTCCTGAACAAAGCCCCATCCACCGCCAAGTCCCTTCCACCTCCGAAGGACCTGACGTACAGTGACACGCCATCATTATATGGTGGACGTTCCACTCATTCGTACAGACAAAAATTGGAACGCCTTGCCCGAATCTGTGCTTCCTGATACCTATAACTTGGAAGTCTTCATGTGAATAAGTTACTTCTAGGCAAGTGTGCTCCACCATCGACCATATTATTACTTACCACCAGGAGAGATAGTGGTCAAACGCGAGTCTATTAAACATTAAAAAATGAGGATATACCGATAGACTAGAGTGACCTAAAGTCCGATAGAAAAACCTAACTAAAGTATGCCCAGTATATTGTTTTAAAAGGTTTAGTTTTCTTAAACTTCGTAGAAATAATAACACGAGTAAATACATATTAATTCATATTTTGCATCCATTATGGCATACGCTTTAATGAATTTTCGAGCTACATAAAATGATCGCATGCCATGTGTGTTATGTCCGTGGCAAGTTGTCAGAGTGCAATGTATTCAAAATTCAGGGATTTTGTCATCTGCGGATAAAAGTCCCTCGTCTGCTCAGCTACGTAACCGCTTTGTAGCGATAATAGCACACGAGTTGAAGGAGCTTTGTGGTTATATCGCTGGTGGCACTGAAGTAATATAATTGTTTACCACTTCAGTGTAATGAGTAAATATTGTATTCCCATCAAACCTGAGTAAGTTCAACGAAAATGAATAAATGGGGTATACATTGACGAATATTTTAACTTACAGACGAATCACCTGTAAACTCTTCCATATTCACGTTGAACCCTATTACCCTAGAGGTGCAGGGTATGAGTTAAATATTTAAGATTTAAGTGCAATTTCATACAAAAGTTATTTTAGTCGTCATTCCCAGTATCAATTAATCTAGCCTCGAATAGGCTAACTATTTGCAGTCGACTGTTGGACATAATATCTCCCATTGATGGAAGGCTTTGGCCTACAGTTTCCACGATGATGGGTTGGTACAGGATTTTATTTCGAGATTTCCTTCTCATGTAATGCGTATATTTCCTTCTGTCGCCTCTTATGACACCCTTCGTATGAAATGAGGTGGCGATATTCTTCCTCCTTCACCGCACGGATGACTCAGAACATGCGGTTGAAATGGGTCAAACAGTATCTCTTACTATTTTGGATGACACTTGTTTATTTAATTTGTTAGAATATACACATGTCTTGTAAATATAGTACGCAAATATCGAAGGATGACAACGGTTCGAGTCCAAATCACACTTTACAAGTAAATATATATAGTTGATAAAATATTACTTTCGAGAGGTTGTGGCGGGGGCCCTGGGGTTAATCTCACCCTGCGAACCCAACAATTCACTCAATAAGCTTCTAACGCAGAGATTTCTCCGAAATATTAATTTATTCACTGTTACATTACCCAGCTGATGACACAACCTACTTATATAACACTAAATGTTGCCTGTGGCTTCGTCTAATCTCGTGCCCGCCGCTGATCCTCACTGATAGCGATGCACCATATAACATAACATAAACTCATGCCTTTCCACATTTCACCAGTTTATGTTTAGGTCCCAATGTAATAGGTGGTGAGCCTATTGCCATTAACCGGGCCCTTATAAACCAGGGATAAATACACACATAACTTCGAAAAGTCATTGGTGTGTGCCATGGTAAAACCTGGGATCGAACCCGAGACCTTGACCAGCAGTCTATTACCCATACCACTAGGCTACCGCGGCATTTATTGATTATGCACCTTGCATGCACCATGATTATGACACTTATAAATAATGCGATATAGAAAAAGTACAATAAAAATCAAAATCGGTACAGTAAATTAAAAAATTACCACTCAAAATTTTATAAACTTTACCTCTTTATAATAATATAACTATGAGTACAGATAGACAGTATGACCAACGGTAAGAAAACTTATGTAAGACGGACATTAACGACGTGGCCTTAATCACGATATCAAAGTTTGTTCAGCAAGACTATTAAACAAGATCCCCACAATATCCAACGGGCTTCAGTTTACAAGATCGCTCAAGTTTGTTGTAGTTTACATAATAGCTGAAACATAACTTATTATTCGTGCAGTAATTAAATATTTCATTAATCTGCACTACATAGTATAAAACAAAGTAGCTTTCTCTGTCCTCATATCCCTATGTCCCTTTGTATGCATCATCATCATCTAGCTTTAAAATTACGCAACGGATTTTGTCACGATGTGTTTTTCTACACTTATAATGTATAGGTCTAATAAGGGAAGCACAGTAATAGGTATCGTACCAATATCTACATACTGCTAGCCAATAGTGATAACAGAAAAATATATATGCAGTATTATTGCTATGACTAGATGTCGAATCTCGAGCTTATGGGTTAATGATTTCCACTATACTAATATTTCGATGTATATCCACACTATTCCGACCCCAACTGAGTTAGGAAAAGGTTCAGAGAATGATCCACACTATTATTACCGTCGAAGTCAATAAAAAAGCAACCCGCCCATCAGTGATATGTCCACCAGTCGCTTGCAGTCGCACGTGAGTTGTACGTATTCAGTACAATGTGTATAATTTCTCATATATTTTTCCCATAAAAGTAATTGAACATTCAGTTCTGAAATTACAACTACGTAAGTGTTTTCGAAGCACTTTTATTCTGCGCTAGTATAGGTAGAATTTAAACTCAAGTATTCAGATTAGAGGTCCCTTAAACTATAACATTAATTACTACTAAGTACAATACTCGTACATAAGTTCATTCTATGAAATGCTTAAACAGACAGTTTTTAGAACAAAATTGACATTAGCTTACTATTTATTGATTGATGGCACTTGGTGGAAGTTATTGATGATGATATTTATTATTAAACCTAATTGGTTTCATCTTTCAGCATTCTCAGGTTAGATTCAATGGTCTGCCGGAGTGCGAGAGATATGTTTTGTATAATCTTACCTCCGGCAATCAAGGACCCATGGGCGGCGTGCGTTTTAGTCGGTTCGAGTCCGACATAATCACCTCCACCGGTTTTGGCGAAGGTGAAATCCGTGGGGATTTTGCGCACGATACAAAAAAGGTTCAGTTCAATAATAAATATCATAGAGAAGTACAAGTGTGTTATCTATCAACATGTATAACATTAGCTTACTCACACATAACGTATATTTCCGCAATGCAGTTTGTTAGCAATGTACTTAATACATAATTTCTAGTCTAAAAAGATTCCATTTTATAACAAGAATCTAAAGTTTAAATTACACGAAACTATATTGCTTCACCTGCAGGTGATTTCGTTCCAAGAAATGAATCCTGAATTGTATATAATATGGTTACAACAAAATGTAATAATCCAACTACACCGCACTATAAACAATATGTATATATATAACATACGCTCCTGGGACACCACACAAAGTTTAGTGTCGGTAAAAATGAGTACAAACACTAATAACAATAAATTTTCTTCGGACACCCTAGGGATCACGTTGAAACGTAACGTACTTATTCTGAGGTGGACGCAAGTCAGATGTTACAGTAAGACTATTTTTAGAACAGTCTGAATCCTGACATGTTATTTTTTTACTAGTAGTAGGTACTCTAAAAAGTTATTCAATTTCACGAATGCAGCTACATTGTATAATTGTTTATGTCGTATGACAGATCGTTTATTACCCCAGATTATGGTGTCACCCGCATACGATATCGATGTCCTGTAGTTAGGCAAATCGGACAATTGAGTGCTTCAACTACCATACCAGCCATAGATGTTCATATAGCAACTGGGACCGACGGCTTGACATGTTCTCCTAGGCACGACCAGACCAGTGCGAATATTTGCACTGAGCTGTTGTATCGGTAGTACGATTAAATAGTGCGATGATCGAACTACTGAGACTTTTTTGGCTCAGTAGTCCGATGGAGCGGAGGAAATAGCATACGCATTCACATCGCGACGTGATAGAGGCTGTCATTAATCCTTAATTTTCCGTAAAATGAAGGCCCGTAGTGTTTATTTTTTAGTAACTTCGTGCCCGTGTCGTGCTAAACTCACGTCTGTTATACACAGTGGAGGCGTAAACGTACAAACACGATGTAAACGGGTAGTTCAACAGGGGGCACGTAAAGGGACGGCCTGATTTGTTCCACGCGATTATAACCTCTTATTGTCTTGTACGTGATTTTCGAGAGGCTATTAAAGTCACAGGGTTTGAATTAAAGGGTTTTATACCGAAACTGGTTTTGGGTTATACGCTATTTAATACAAGCTTTAACGTTCTAATGATTTAGTCTATATTTTGTCTTAAATATTATTTTATTTTATTGGTTATCAATTACTTTTGTCATACTCAACCATATTCTCAACATTTCTATTTGAATACATAAAACTATTAAAATGTATTATTATAGTTAACAAGCCACAATACACTTGCGCAGACTGCAATCAATGTTTTATTATTTTTATACTCATTGTTACTTATTATACTTCGCGGTATCAACTGAAAACGATTACCTGATTTATTGAGGCACGACCTGCACCTGCACGATCTAAGTGACCGGTGATCAAACCCGCACCACCTGCGTAGCAACCATGTTTACTACCGCCACGCCACAGATGCTACAATTGACATCTATAAAGCTGATCGTCATTTCAGACTTCGCTATTTTATTAAATAAAAGTCGTGCAAAAATATATCGCCCACTTTACAGGATTAGTTGAGCAAGGGTCTTCAAATATAATGGCGATAGCAAACAAAGCTAAATCTTAAGATAGCCGTTTTAACTGGATTTATAAGTGTTCTTCTATTTTTTTTCTGAAAGTGCTGGCGGTTCTGTCTTATCCCCTTAATTTATAAGGATAACAATATTTCATCGTTAGACTGACGGCTGTGCTTCCCGAGATACGGAGGAGAGCACAATACGGTAACTTTTGATAGCTTGAAATGTTAGTTCATGATGCCTTCGTACTTTCCTGCAGATAATAGTGTAAACGTTGAGTTCAGTAAATATGATAGTTTGTTGACTATATTTTAGTTTGTTTAACTAATCAATAGTATAAAATTAACGGCTATCGTTCTCTGAACCTTTTCCCAACTCAGTTGGGGTCGGCTTTCCAGTTTAACTGTGATGCGGCTGAGCTTCGATATTTTCCGTGAAGTGACTGCCATACGACCTCCACAACCAATGGTCCAATGACTAATGGCGATATCGAAGTTCCAAGTTAGGCTGGTTGGACTTTTGAGGGCCAACTACCCGTAACGACTGCCATAGATGTTTGTATGGCAACCGGGACCGACGGCTTAACGTGCTCTCCGAGGCACGACCAGACCAGTTCAAAGAGATATTTATAAATATAACTTTTTGCACTGAGCGGGGATCGAACCCGCTCGCCGCCACGGAGGCTGTCAGTATAAAATGAACGGTGTAATAATAATAAAGCCTATTTATTTCTTGTTTACAATAGTTACTAGTAATAGAATATAATTAACAGTTATAGATCAACAAGAACCCCGGTTCGAGTAAGGGCCTCCTCCAAAGATGCCAATTTTTTCGATCCTGTGCTTCCAGCACACATTCAGCACCAGTTGTACCTTTGAGGTCGTCTCCCCAGCGCGGCGGGTAAACCCGCTGGTAAGATTAACGGTATAACTGCTACAATAAAATCAAAGATTGCTCAACTAAATCTCAAACCTACCAAAAAGATGACCGCATATAATACTAACATCAATGTATTTTTTTCCATCTAGTCACAGTAATCGCCATGATTCGAGGAATTGGAACAGAATTGAACGATCGAAACGGTATTGCCATCTATGCTGTTTATACGAATCCAATTTTCTTTACTGCTGCTCTATTCTTTAGATAACTGTGTACATTTTTGGACGACTGTAGTTGTTTGAAAAATTAATTTACTCTGATTAGTAAGTAAAATTATTACAGACTTGTGGGGTCTGTGTGTGAATGTGAATTGGGTAATTTACAGTTCATTTAATTATTAATAATTATTTAGAATGTTTTGTGTTAGTGTCTGAAATTTCTTAGATTTTACGTGTAAAATATCACACGCCGCAAGGCTACATACTAAATACAAGGCCTTTTATATAAGAACATAACATCCAATATACCTGTATTTGCAAATATAATATTAAATAAACAAATATATACATTATCACTAATGCTACAATATATTTTGCTTCTGTCAAACTTATTCAGTTCAACTTTAAAGAATTATCTTTCTTAAGCAAAACACGGCTTCAAGTATGATTGAAATCACACGCGGTTACTAAATAGTAACTAAACATAGATTTTATAAAATAAATCCTTTATTAAATCTATGTTCAGTCACAATAAATTTCTTATTAACTAGCTATTAGAATTATAGGAAATATAAGAATTAAATTGAATATACATTGACACGTACTTATTGCGGAATGTGGAGACTGCGAATCGGTGGTAAACAGAAAAACGGACGCCCCTAGTGGAATAGTCCGTTCATCCTGACCGTCCGTCCTGAAAACCTAGCTGGGATAGACAGGATACGCAAGGCAGAAGATCGCGTGCTAAGTGCCCAGGTGGTTAGCGAATCGTAATAATTATCTTAACAGTAAGTTACTAATTATAAATATTCATTCTTCCGCGGTAAGATACAAAACACGGATCTTTTATTTTATATTGTAAAAGTAAAACGACTTTCATGGCAAGTGATTTTCATTGTGGAAGTACGAAATAATATATTAAACGGGAACGTTATTAGTAAGATAACAAAATGCTCAATAAAACTGATTCACAGTTTCCCTTTTCGAATCTTCTCTAGGAATTATCACTTTGTACAAAACTTCAAAGTTCAAGAAGCCATAGTGAAGGGTCGTTACAAATTACAGCCTAAAAGTGGTCGTCATCACAAAACTTAGGCAATTTTAAGAGAGATAATTAAGTAACGCCAGACTGGTTTTATGCACCTTTTAACGTAATTACATTGTCAGCATATTGTTATGGCGGACCCACGATCATAATGCGTAAGTTTAAAATGTACTATTGAAATTCAATTTTTTTCCACAGTCCATATCTTCGACAGCCACCAAAGGACACTTGCCTGAGCTGAGATTACCTCTCGCACATATATTATTCATCATCTGTGTATAAATAATAGAAACGTGTTTGTAACGAATAGGCTCCGAAACTACTGAACCGAGTTTTCAAGTCAAAAATTCACATCACGATACTAAATTCATAGGTTCGACTATCTTCGGTAACGTATGAAACTTCTCCATAGGTGTGTTATGCCATTATAATTGTACCTATCTAAAAATCTTTTTTCAATCGACCAATCAGTGATACTCGCGCTCTATAGTTATGTAGCCTTAGGTCGCTGCTAATATTTACCAGTTTATTGTACATCGAAGTCTGTTATGAAACATTTTAAAAACTGTGGCGCTATTCAAAAGTTCAATGATTTCTTTTTTTTACTTAGGCCACGCCAATTTGACTTCATCCCACCTGATAGTAACCTCAAGAAAGATGGTCACCATTACAAACACACAGCGTGTCGTAATTGTGGCGCTCAGCTGTCGGCGGTCGGCAGCGGAATCATGCCTTAACCTTATAGAAATTAGATAACAGTAATAGCTGCAGAGTTACCATAGTGCTGACTAAAACATGTTATCATAAAAAAGTATCAAGAATATTTTTCCGCAACGAAAAATTTTTCTACAGAAAAGTGTCATTATTCTTTTCCTTTCTCGTACAAAAACAGGACTACTATATAAATCTGGTTTATCTCGTCACGATTCTGAGACGTACGAACACACTTTAAGTAATGCTAGGCTTTGTACGAAATATTATTGCTGCGAAGGTAGACGGATTTTGTAACAACTATCGTGAGAAATGCGGTATTTCCGTGTGCTCTGGTTGAATATAATATCTTTATGGGCTTATGATAGTGCAAACAAAAAAAATATTAACTGCAAATGAAGCTTTCACCTTAATACTTTTTCAGTAGTAAGCAGTGGAAAAATATAATGTATGAAAGTTTGTCCGCCACCAACCAGTGATTGCTTAGGCTTCCTACAGTCCTGGGGCCTCAAAGCGTAGCGTAAAAATCTGATGAGGCCGTCAAGCTGAGCGCCACCATTGTAGCACTGTACATGTTTGCAATGGTGACCCTCTTTCATGAGACTTTGCCTTCAGCTTAACATCAGGCGAGGTGAAGTCAAATTGATGTGCCACAAAAAAAATATGATTTCTTATGTATTCTTCTTAGACTCGACCGCAGAGCGGGATGACTAGTAATTTGTTGCCATCGTAACCAGATGACATCACAAAACGTGACCACTCCAGCAAAAACTTCCTGTGTTTTGGGTTCTTCTTCGTTGCTTCGGCGCAGAATAACCGATAACGCAGATAAATCAGAATTTACAGAAAGTAATTTATAGGAACTGTTACAGTACTGTAGAATATTATTTAGGTTCCCTTAAATATTCCATAGTATTTACTTTAGGAACATACTACTAGCTCAGAATTTAATACACTAACAAATCACTATAATATACATTTCAGTACATGAACGCTATCGTTTACAAATGGTATTATTAAGTTCGTACAAGCGTGTATCTAGTAAGAGAATAGAGTATATTACAGGCATAGAATAGACTTCGCACTACAGGTGTCCGTTGTGCCATGCATTAGTGAAGAGTACTACGGGTATATTTCACACATCACTGGCGCGCCTCATAAACGTTTGTGAGCCGAGACGATTTCTGTGTTGTAGTTCGTTGCTAAACAAAACATTATGTAATATTTCTGATTAAAGACTTATATTAAAACAATTACTTTATAGACTTATTACTCTCATTTTATCATCCGAGCACCAATTTTTATATTTTGGAGCCGTTTTGTTTAATCGTGCGAAAAACCGACTAAAACGCACACTATCTTTGGTTCTTTAGTTGCTGGAAGTGAGATAGTAGCCAAAATATATACTCGGCATACCCGGTATCCTGTCTTTCAAGGTGACTTCCATTGGATATAGGGACAGAGCGGTGCGTTTAATGCGTACCATTGATCCTATAATCCTAAAAGGAAAATCTCTGTCAGTTTGTTTAATCTACGAATATCGGCCACTTAATTTACTTGTTTTGTGGATAAACCTCATCTAATTCAGAACTGAAATTCTAAGCAAGAATATTCAAATATGACTTCATGTGAGAGTCCACTGAGCGGCTTTTTTTGGAAATGGGAGCTATTCCCATCGTCAGTATCTATTGGAAATATCAATACCAGGCTCAGGCAGAACACTGCTTGGAACCCATTTTTATAGTGCGAAAAATCCCCACGGATACCCCCCGCCAGTACTGGTTGGAGAGGTTATGTACCGGACTCGAACCGACCAAAACACACGATGTTTTTGGTTCCTTAGTTGCTGGAGGTGAGCTATTAACCAACATCTCCCTCGCAACATGCTTGAGACCCTCGTTAGAAAAATATATATTTCAGGATATTCGTCACAGTGCTATCTATATCCAAAGCAAACACGCAGTTTTATCATGAATATATATATCGTGAATTAAAAAAAAACATTTTGTAGAGTTATCTACTATAGATATGACACTTTAAATGATTTTTGTTGAAATTATTGAAGCAATAGTGAGTATTTTTTTTCATTGGTAGACCATCATTCCATTCCATCCATTCGACCATCTATCTGCTACTTAGGCATGTGCACGTATACATTGACGTATATATTACAGAGCTTTATAGATAACATACCCGTACTATTCCGTATCATATACTGTATGCTATTTAGTTAAATGTAACAAAATATAGTGAACTGAGAGGTTCACATTAAAACAGAAACATAATTTGTTTTTAAAAATTCAACTATTATATGGTACAGTCACTTACAAAGATAATTAATATCAAATAACCCATAACACAAGCTTGTTATGCTATACTTACCATGGGTCTAGGTGCCGTTGTGTAGTGTCCTAGAATATTTATTTATTTATTATTCCTTATAATCTGGGAAAATAAAACTTTTAGTACTTTCAAAGCGTCACTGTCAATTTAATGTTGCTAAATGTTCAATGAAACTGTGTACACTTGTCAGTTTCAAACTTAGTGCCGATTTAAACCATTTCAGATATAATTTTTTTTTTTATGCTCGATAGGCCCGCGTTTGACCACTATCTCCCCTGGGGGCAAGTGATGAAGTGGTCGACGGTGGAGCACGCTTGCCTAGAAGTAACCTATAGACTCTAGTCTTGAAGATTTCCAAGTTATAGCTATCCGGAAACACAGATTCGGGCTTTCGCAACACTCTTTCACTGTACGCATAATGAGCGTATCACCGAATAGTTTGGTACGTATAAGTGGAATGTCCACCATATAGCGATGGTGTGTCGCTGTACGATTGGTCTTTCGGAGGTGGAAGAGGTTTGAAGGAATCAAATTGTGGAACTTCAGTGAACACTCTAAGCAGCGATAAGGCCGCCCTTTGTACTGCTCTTGTGTACTCAATTTCTGTATCATGAATAATTGTAATGTGGCGTACAATAAAGTATATAATGAATAAATAATAATAAAACACTCTCTGTAGTGCACCCGATAAAATACCGAGATTCACAGAACTCTTCGACGATGCTCTATGCTCTTTTTTATCATGCATAAATTCCCAACGGGTACTGCCTCCACCGAAAACGGTGGAGGCATATTAGACTCGAACCGACTAAAATGCACGCCGTCTATGGGTTCTTGATTGCCGGAGGTGAGAATATACAAGACCTATCTCTAGCACCCCGGTAGATCCGAGGACATCCCTTTTGAGATGACCCCTTTCCCCTTAACTGTGAACCATGGTGTCCCAAAGCACCTGAGTATGGGGAACGCACTTTGCAATGCCAGAATGACAAGCAGTTTCATCCGTCACCCCCAAGTTCGCGCTCATGGAGGACGGAGGGCAGTGCAGAGATGCCCTAGGTTCTGGAGCTTAGTTGCAACTAGAATATCGCTGTTGTTAAGCCTCCTGGCCACCTGGTCCCCTCGATCGACTCAAGTGCTTCAAGCTGATGTTTGGCTGTGTCGTCATAGAAGTGCGAGCAATAAAGTGTGAAAGAGACACACCGGGGTCTTGGTTGCGATCTGGGTCTGGGTGTTGGTTACTATCGACATTTCCGTGATGTTATGAAATCTTTCGAATGAGTAACTCATTCAATCTTAGAATTTAAAAATCTAAATATAATTTTACTGAATTGAGCCTTTGAACATAATAGTATACTGTAAATCTCCTTTTGTGAGCGAGTCGAGATACATAGGCACCTTATATTTGCTTATTCAATTCCAGCACACAGAATACACGATTACAACGAATACGTACTTTTGTTTGTATTCAGAAGATAACAAAACACTCGGCTTAGAGCCTTGTGCACACAAGATTCAGATACACAATACAGAATATCAAAGATATTGAATAGGGGCTGAATTATGTTCTCATATTACTTCAAATACATTGCGGATATTGCGCTTTAGGATTATGAGGGCCAAATAAAACAGTAATAGATACATCAAAATTATAGATGTTTGGGGAGTCAATAAGATCTACTACTTGCTGATTAGCAGATGAGCCTATGGCTTCTGGGTAGAGCGCTCAGACGCTAGTAGTTTTAGTCCTACTAAACCTAATCCAACCTATGGTTACTGTGACCTATGAACGTTTGTTACACTAGGAGCGTTACACTTGTGCTGCCTACCCTGTAGGAGGAGAAGGGAGGCGAGGGGAAGATTTGAAGGTTAGGCGAGTTTCTGTGTTGTCAGTGCAGAAGAAGGGCTTCATACAATCACATAGCAGTGTCAAAGAAGCCCTTGGTCTTCCCCCTGGCACCATAAAACCTTTCCAGTGAGACCTGGAAATGACTATGGTATGGTAGTAGCATAACTAGGATACTTAAAATCTCTTTTTTTTTCGGAAAATACCAGCAACCGAAATTACTAATGTTCCTGTTAACCTCTACAGGTAAACTTAATGGTTCATGCTAGGAGTGGATTTATATCGGTAGTGGAAGGGACAGGATTCGAACTCGTGACTTCTTGATCATAAGGTAGACTCCTTAACCATTAAGCTAATGACGCTTTTTAATTTCTATCGGTATTACCATCATTCCTAATCATCCTCCTTCGTCATCTCGCTAAAAAAACTCGCAAAATTCCAAGGATTTGCACCTCTCCGTTTTACCTATTTTTGCTGTCGTAAACTTGCTAAAGTAGATAAAATACAAGACCAATTTTAGCTATAAAATATGAAAAATGGTGAAATATGTTAAACTTATCATCTGATAATTACAAAAGTAATGGCTTGTTTGTATTTTTTATTCTTCAAACGTCGAACTTGAATTTCGAAGTTGAATTGTTTTACTAAAACTGTTTGCCTTACACGTACAATTACACACGTTACTAGACAAATAGGTACATCTAAAAGGATCTCGCCTGCATACTGCAGTATTTGCTCAGAAACATACCTACCTTACAAAGGCATTTAAATTTTCTACATAAAATATATTTCCTAATAAACTCAGAAGATACTTTTTCAGTACGATGAAAACAAATTTTAAATCCATGGGTAAATATGATAAATAAAGTATACAAGGCCCAAGATTAACGGCGTGCGATTCGTTTTAGTCCGACATAACCTCCCGAACCAACTACAGCTTTGGCACATTGATGTGGATTTAAAAAAAAACATGCCGCCATACATCTTAACCTTCTACCGAAATCGCTGAGAAATATAGGAACAAGAATTTATAGGACCATTTTTAAGTGCAGGTTTATGTGAACTCTGGTCCCCTACTACGAGTACAGGGCGGAACTTGGGACTACGGTATGTTCATCTATTTAAATTTTAAAATAGTATAGTATGTGCATAGGTACTTGTAGGTATGTAATACATTCTCCTACTAATTTTCGTCGTTGTAGCATCTGTAGCTATAGCAATTTTGCTGAGCAGAGTTTAGAAGGAAAACTAGTATTTTGAAATACTTGATAATCACTTAAGAAGTTCTGTAGGCGTTGCACCAAATGGACTATATACCTTCGCAGAATGTACCATAAAGCAAGTACCCCATGCTCCCAAGACTCCAACTAATTAACATAACAAGGAAATGTCTTGCGAGTCTTGCAAGTCCGCCACAGTACAATATAAAGTTATTGGAGCACCAAAACTTGCGTTATTATGTCTCCGTGTCGCCATAAATAATTTTGGAGTTGTGTTGTTTCATCCTGTTGGGCTGTTCGGGGCCATCTTGAAATTTCTGAGTTTGTTATTTAGTTTCTAAGGATGGCGTTCATTTAGCCTTTAAGTGTACTATTAATTTATAAAGCCCCAGTACTATTAGCAGTCGCTTGACATACACAATAATATCCTTGATATCTACATTAATTTAGCAGTTCAGCTGCCTTAGACGAGTTTTAAATCGTCAGTCATCATTTCATTGAATGTAATAGAATAAAATGTTTAATGTATAGGATTGACATGTATTTTGACGTGTATAATAGGCGCAAACGGATATCAATCCCATACAATGAACAATATATTCTATTTCTTTTCACGAAACGAGGTCCAACGAACTGTTATGTCTTGAGAGGTTGTATTTTCTACAACGATGATCTTTATTTCAAATACTCACGTTCTTTGCAAAAAATATAGAAGGCCTGACTTTTGAATTTGGAATTATTTACAACACTCGTGTTCCCTTAACCTTAAACTTTTAAAAGCGGGATACGAAAAAGCGTTTGTGTCATAATGTGGCTGTCAAAAAATATACGGCCTCAATTGTACTATTAATTGATATCCGTTATAGTATTCTAACTAGAGAGACTATCAGTGGCGATAGGTGAAAATTTTCAAAAGCTAAGCCGGTGAAAACAATCTTAGCTCTTATAAAACGACAATAGTATCGATTTAACGGCTTCCCTTTGGAGAGCAACCCGAGAGGAATAGGCCTACAGGGACCCCTCATCACTGGAGACTACAGGAGACCACAATGCTAGTTGAAATCATAGAAGACCAGAGTTTACGGAGATTTTGTGTTGTCAGTGGGAAGCCCAAGAAACTCTTCTTTGTCTTCTGCATCACCTCTCCCCCTCTTCTCTATCGGCAGCACGAATGTGACACCCCTGGTCTTGTAAACATCAATAGGCCACGATAACCACTTTCCATCAGATGGGCTGCGTGCTTGTCTGCTACCTAAGTGGTATAAAAAGGGCATGTCTAACTTCTATACATTGTGCTAATAGGACATCTCATCCCCCAAGCCAACTAAGGAGTAATAAAAATAAGAAATGAGTCTTACGCTGCTGAAAATTTAATCTAACCTTATTAAAGCCCCCGTTGATAATTTTAATAATTGTTTGGAACAAAAATATTATCGTAAATTGCTTCTTCGAGAACGACAATTTATTTAATGAATTGGTGAAATAAGTCTTCCTGCGGGACTTCGAATATTTTGAGTTAAATTTGAGGGGCCGAGACGGAAAACTTAGAAACTGTTGGATACCAGATAACGACTGAGATATATTTATGAAGTAAATAACCCTCCTTTAGCTTTGCCGTAGTCGGGTAATTAAGAAGCGTGTTGATGAAAACGTGTCCTGATAAAAAATTTATACTTTTTAATAATATATCTTTGAATAGCATTCCTTTTTTGAATCCAAAAAGAATATTGTGACACAATAATATGTGTCATTTATTCTTATCAAAAACCAGACATCAACCTAGCAGAGTAGCGGGTTGGGTAACGTGAAGAGACTATTAAAATTCATTCCTAACCTAACTCTTACCTAACTTAATCGTTAATATTTTCGTAACCAACCCAATTGCTAGTTATATTTTATATAATGACAATAATGGCAGTCATGTACAGACAAGACGTGCTTTCTATAAGGAAATATAGTTGTATTAATAAGAATGTTAGAAGTTACGAAATCACGTCCTCTGCCCTAACAACTAAAATGCAACACGGTAAAAACTAAAGACATGACACTTGTTGTCTAAGAGGGTCATCTCAACAGAGATGTCCCCGGGTCTGCCGGGGTGCGAGAGAAATTATGTCTTGTATAATCTCACCCCCGGCAATCGAGGACCCATGGACGGCGTGCGTTTTGGTCGGCTCAAGTCCGACATAATCACCTCCATCGGTTTTGGTGGAGGTGGTATCCGTGGGGATTTTGCGCACAATAAAAAAAAAGCGCCCACTCTAGAGTAGTACATAAATAAATTAAAATCATCCATTACATCGGTGGTATTTCAATTATCCTCCGCAATAACAATTTATGTAAACTCTAAAACCCTCTTTTAGTAGATTAGGTTTCAAAAACTACATGAGTACATATTGTTGATAAAAATGTTTTAAAATACCGTCGAGTAGAATATGCACTAAAATATTTCAGTCGGACAGAGATTTTGTAGTAAAATTTTTTTTGTACACTCAGCACTTTTCGCTGCGTCGCAACGCTTAAAATCTGTGCTTTAAAACGTTATACGAACTTAAGGGGAAGTCTAAAATGCTTAGCATATTTTCACGTAGTTTAGTTTCACAGAAAATTGTTTGAGAAAGAATTTTCGCGCTGTTTTCTGAGAATTTTTGTTCAGGTAACGCTTTTAGTGTTGAAATACGAGCCAGGAGATAAATTACCGAAAGATAATGATATGTGAAGTGATTAGAATCTAGTCACATACCTGTTTGCTGATGTGAACGAGCTTGGTTTTATGAAGATCATCATCATCATCACCACAGCCACCGGACGTCCACTGCGAACATAGGCCTCCCCCATCGATCTTCATTCCGACTTGGAGTTAGTTTGGAGACGGTCTGCCAGCATCCAATGGATACCAGATACTTTAACTATATCGTCCGTCCATTTCGCTGGGGGCCGTCCCACGCCTCATGTAGGTACCGGTACGCGGTCTCCATTCGAGAATCTTTCGGCTCCAAAACTAATATTTGTCTATTATATACGTGTTTCTCATAGAAGGGTCGCGTGGAAACAAAAATGGAGGCCCGATGAAGGCTGGATGGCGTTGGTCTGTTTGAACCCGACATAACCACGCTCAATGACTTTGGTGCGGGGTATCTACACAGAAAAACACGGAAATCCCATCAAGATCTTGGCATCAAGGCTAAGAAGGAGGTTCTGTAAACCATATAAACCAATCACATTTAGATAGGAAAAAGTGAATGCTTCGACGGGATTCCATCGCCCCAAAGATGTTTAAACAGAAGAATTCGAATGATTCGAATGGTGTTCGACATGAATGATTCAATCGAAGTTTCGTGGCTTAGAGGTCAGAGCGTCCCCCTGTAATGTATAGATCTTGAGTTCGAAGCCCGTCGAAGCATTCACTTTTTCGTATCTAAATTTGATTTGAACAGTCAGTGTACTAATTGCTTGTCAATATAAACCAAACCAACAGGAGAAAAAATAGAACGCGGGTCTTAGGCTCCAGGGTAACAGTCATGAACGCAACCAAAAATAACACTAAAATATGATAATGTCGATGATGCAAAAGACAAAACCTGTCTAACTCGATGCCATCAGTGCCGGTTTAAAACGAATAGGTTAAATGAACAAGGAAAAAAGTAACAAACTTCCTCTTAATACCGAGGACGAAAACCGTGCATAATTAATATCTTTGAGCGGACACACATTGCATATTCATGAAGCAGACGCCTCAGCATAAAACTAGATTATTAGACTGGTTTCTATCATTCTAAATTAATATCACTAATGTGAATATTATGCTATATAATTATGGTTATATTCTGTGATTATCTCTTTACTAGGTATGTTACGAAAATATCAGTGATATGAAAGAACCTCATAGTGGTAACCTACCCGTCTCTTACCCTACCCGAATCTTACACTTTTTTGTTTTTTTTTTCTTCTCTTCATCGCCGCCACAGTGGTGGCACCCTCTGTTCGGCTCCCGTCCCAGCCGGCACAGGTATTTCCCGAAGCATCCATGCCCCGAGAGGACCTGCGCCTTTCGGAACGTCACTGACCCTCGCGATCGGTCCATCCAGTCGCCTCGACGGTCCCTCTTACCCGTCTCTAATTCTACCTGTCTCTTACCCAATCCCCATAAAATAAACCATGGTAAATGTATACACAGTAGAATGCTGTCGAACATGTCCGAAATAACACCACCCTAATGATATTTAAAGAGTATTTATTTTGTAACCGATTATACTAGTACTTCCGCTACCGCTCATGAGTAACTAAACAGTTTTTGTTGAATTTCGAATCCGTGATCACTAAGCTAGCAAATCCATATTCACTAAGCTAATCAATGTTAGTACAAAAGTATTCAGCTTTTGTCCCCAGTTCCCTAACGTTTGTGTATGGGCCTTGGTCGTATGGCCCCAAGTGCAAGTCGGCACATCTCATGTATATGGCGCAAGGTATTTGTATACAGGCGGATAATATTGCCCTAGTAAAACCGAAATAAGCTGCATTCGGAACAGAAACGGTATAACGGCAGATTACTAGTTGCAATCAACTAAGACTCCGTTTCTAGTAATAGTTGACCATCATCATTTGTTCAATCAACATAAGGTTGAAGTTCAAAATTAAATAGACGTAGTTCTTTATATCGTTTCATTCACTCTATAACGATGTCATTTAATTTAAGATCTCTATTCTTACAGGGGTTGTGGCACGAGTGTTATTCCTCTAGTGTTACACTCGCCCATTCGCCACGGTAACCACTTACCATTAGGTGGGCCGCGGGCTTGTCTGCGACCTAAGTTGTATAAAAAAAAAGACTGACTTACAGTCATCATTCTCTGATCCTTTTTCCCAACTCAGTTGGGGTCGGTTTTCCTGTCTAACTGTGATGCGGCTGAACTTCGATATTTTCTGTGAAGCGACTGACACTGACCTCCACAACCAACTAACCAACCAATGATCCAATGACCAATTGCGATATCGAAGTTCCAAGTTAGACTGGTTGGCCTTTTGAGGGCCCCAACTACCCATTACGATCAGCTCTTCCAGCTCTTATTGAGATAGCAAAGCACATAGTGAGGTGTGAAAGGGGATTCATGACGTGAACACTTAGGCTGTGGAATTATCTCCCTGTAAAAGTTTTCACAAGTGGCTATAATTTGGGGTTCTTCAGGAAGGGCATTAGCAGTTTCTTATAGGGTCAGTAACTACTCACCCACAGTGTGTGTACTTATCTGCCACCTAAGTGGTATAAAAATAAAACTCCATCCGCCAAAGAAATGTTTTTTGGTACACTCGCTGTGATTATTCTACGTCCTTCGCAGACGGTTAATCTTTTTTCGCTAAATTGTGTAATAAGTTATTTGCGATACTTCTACCTTACAATTTACTACTCTATAATTACAATAAATTAAATAAAAAATCAAATTCAGACAAAAAAAGACGTCAGATAAATGAATGTCGAAAAAAAAGAAACGTCTGATGATAATCAGTCAATCATTTATCAGTTACGGATTTTAAAATAATTTAACTTGCTTGACGTTTGTATGGCAAGCGGAACCGACAGCTTAACGTGCTCTCTAAAGCGCGACTAGACCAGTGCTAACATCTTAAGGAACGGGATGTGATATCCCTCCAACACAAAGGGAGGATTCTCCGACCAGGCAAGGTGATCACGCCTGGCGGGCCACGGCACTGAGTCTGACTTACAGTAAAGTTTAAAAATCAATACCGTAGCATTATTTTTTTGTAATCTAAGTAGTTTATCCAATGGTTGAATAGGAGCACATGACTAACCACTCAAATGACGATGATGATGACTTCTATCAAAACATTCTATAAAGACGTTGCGATATTTGTTGTAATGAAATAATGTTATACACAAGTGCTAATTTACACATAAAAATATTTGATTATTCTGTAAAAGACTCATCTTATACAGCTGAAACAAGTTTATACTGGAATATATTTTTGTAATGTTTACTTTACCTTTTGTAATAGCCTACCAGTTGTAGCTAAGCGATCATTTGCTATATCACACTGCATGTTCATTAATTTGCCTCTTATTACAGATTCATGCTCAAGCCTTGACGTAAAAACGACGGGGTAAGGACAAGTGACTGGTCGCGCACTCAACTTTTCCATTGTAAATCAATATGACAAGTTTTTTTTATGGCACGTCAATTTGACTTCACCTCGCCTGATGTTAAGCTGAAGGCAAAGTCTCATGAGAGAGGGTCACCATTGCAAACACGGTACAATGGTGGCGCTCAGCTTGACGGCTTCATCAGATGCTCAGATTTTATTATTCAAATAAAGTTTACATGATTCAGTAATTGACTTGAGGACCGGTATAAAGTATTTTTTCTAAACCGTTCTGTGTACATGAAATGATAAGCAATTAGAAACTAAAAAAAACTTTTTAGCAACACACATTCTGACTGAATGAGAACCTTTCTTTTTTTTGAATTTGGTTAACGACACATAGAGCATAGCTTGATAATAGTTTAGCTATAGCTATGTACGGCCGGCTTTGTTTAGACGTGGACTTATCAGATTACACAGACGCCTCTGCACAATAAGGTAATACATTTTTAAATGAATTTCGTGGAAAATAAAATATTTGACATGAAAAGGAAAGTGTCGCTTTTTACGTCTGGCTGAAAATACCATTAGGAAAAAGTGTAGAGAGATATCATATTAACGCCATAATCTAATCCAATATCCATATTTAAATTATGTTATGTAATATGGAAAAATATAAAATGTGGATGAAACTGGTGAAATGTGGGTGCAAGCTGCAAGCACCTCTGCCTACCTCTGCGGGGATATGGGCGTAAGTTTATGTTATGTTATAAAATGTGGAAATTTTGAAGAATAGACACAATCAAATTATTTTTTTGTAAATTTTTCGGTGAAAGTTAAAACCCTTTAAGAACATTTTTTATAAACAAAATAAATATATTATTATCTAACCCTTTTCTACGTCGTAGGTAAAACTTGTCGTAGAACCGTTCAATAAACGTCTCAGTCACTCACCGCATCGTCTTTCCGTAATAGATGACCTGTCGATGGCAAGCGACGGGTTAATCTACTGGCTGGCTTCCACTGTCTTCCGTCAAAGAATATTGTCATGTCTATGTAATGAAAGGAAAAACGTGACGTAGATAAACCGAGTTATAGTTCATTAGTTTAAAGTCAATGTGGATACATAATTTATAATGAACTAATTATTGAAATAAAATTAAAACTAAAATGAAAAAGAAAAACAAAAAAGACTCAAATTAAAAAGCGTCGTGGAATTCCTCCGCATCGCATGCCTCTTGTGGTAAGGTTCCCAGAAGACTGGCAGCATTGCCACGTTGTATGGCAATGCTTAGTCTCTAATGTGGATACATGTATAGGTAAAGTCAAATTAGAGTTCATTTCCTCTCCAGTTTTGAAATATTCAAATTGTTGAATAAAATTTCACATGAATTAACATTTTGAAGCTCACGGGTGATTAGGTTGGGGCACTATGACATATATTTTTTAACTGACATCATGCGGAACCATGCGGTACGATAAAATTGTTTACGGTCCGATGGCTTTTCCACGGGTTAATTGTGTTATGGGTATATGAAGAACCTTTTATTAATTACCTATGTGAATATGACCATATTCAATATACTTTCACTATGAGAGGAGATACATTACCATTTATATTGAGTTCAACTTTTTGTATTATTACAGTTACTTATACAGAGTAAATTCTACTTTTATATGTAGTATCCTGACGGACGCTAAAGATGACGACTCCTGGAAAGGATACACAAATAACTAGTGGAGTTATATAAAATAAAGTTGGGAAACTGTAATATCTCGAACTAATAGTACCTAACCAACTTTTTTAGTTGTTTTCTAATAGCTCATACTCGTACCTGCATATCGCCGAACCAGTTTGTATAAAATATTCATATTTTGTTAGTTATGGGTGTTACATTCCAAGCACAAATCTAGGTTAGAATACTAAACAGAATATCGAATTTGCGGTCAATGGAAACGCACTTAATTTTTGATGATCGTATCTTCAAAAAGGGGTTAACGATACCATCTTTTTGCACTCCAGTCTGAAATTGTGATAAATTTATGATATTTTGTATGTATTGAATTTTATGAATAGATGAAGTAATGAAAGAGATTTTATGGGGCAAAAGTGAATGGGCAACCCAGAAAGAGTTACCATTAGGAATTAGATCGGGGACTTTCAAATAAAGTGATATTAAGAAAACACGCAGCCGGCGAGCCTGTAAGAAAATAATTACATACCAGACACACAAATGGTCACGCCTATTTCGCTTCAGGGTAGGCAGAGGTGAATTCACACCAACATTTCACCAACCATTGTATTCGGTCCCACATATCATCATCATTATCTGAACCTCTTTCACAACTCAGTTGGGGTCGGCTTTCCAGTCTAACTGTGATGCAGATGAACTGCCATCTAACCTTCACAACCAATGGTCCGGTTAAAATAGTCTCTCTGCTGTCTGTGCATAACACAAAGAAGGGTTTCTCGGTCTTCCCACTGACAACACAAATCCTCTCCAGTGAGCTCTGGCTACCTTACTCACCGCCGCCATAAACACAACACAAAGTTTATTATTATCCGCGGTATTATGTAGGGTGGAGGTGCTTCCCCAGTCCGACTGCTCAATTAAGACGGGGGTAGGACACGACGGTATCTCCCGTCCGAAATGAGCTGTCCAACTGGGGAAGTACCTCCGCCCTACAGAAGACCGCAGTCATAATAACCATCGTGTTGTGTTCCCGCCGGTAAGTAGGGTAGCCAGAGCTCACTATACCCCTCCTTCCCCTCCCCTTCCTAGCCTCCCCACCCCTTCTCAACTCTCCCCCTTTCCCTTCAGGGTGGGCAGCGCGTGTGTGACACCCTTAGTGTTGCACACGTTCATAGGCCACGGTGGCCGCTTTCCATCAGGTGGGCCGTGTGCTTGTCTGCCACCCTACCTAAGGCCATACATTACGATCCATAGAATACGATAGGTCTGATTATGGATTTATAAATTTTTCATTTGATATTGAGATTTATTTGTATACAGCACAAATACATATCCACCAGAATACAACAACAAAATGTATAAAACAATTTATATTATTGTTATTTCTTGTGTCAGTCAAATTAGTAGAACATAGACAAGGACGTCACAAACACGAAATACCAGTTGTACTTGAGGTTTTTCATATATCGTATAAACCAACCAATGGTATTCAATTGCCGAGTAAAGATTGTACAAACTTGTTGTCTGTGTTTTCTCATCACTCGAATAGTTAGTTTAGCATAATATTACAGTAATGTTTTATCGAAAGTTACTTTTTAGTATTTCAATATGTGATATTAGCTAATAAAATGAGCAATACAATTATATTGTACTTATTTTCAGTTCTATTCAGCGTTGCACATGCGCGTAAGTTTTTAAACGACTATTTAATACGATCATTATCTTGTTCTTTTACACCTTACCATCGAAGCATCACTACAACATTATGCAGTTAACATTAGCCTATTGGTTTCTGTCATCACTACATACATCAGTAATTTAACTAATTTAATAAGTACAATAGTAACTTAAATCGTGTTACTGATTGGAACGATGTAATTAAATAAATAAAAAAGAAATTCACATCACTATGATTTGCATATTTAATTTGAGTTTTATTTTCTTCTAGAAAAAGGGCCTTGCGAAGTAGTAGACGGTGCTTACGGTACCTACGGAGAATGTAAGTCGATCTTCAAGTGCCAATCGTTACTAACATTAGTCCATAAAGCAAACAAGACGATTCCAGAGAAAATTTTTCTGCAGAGATCACATTGTGGTATTGACGACTATGCACCAGCGGTGAGTATTTACACACTAAAGACTGATGCAAACAAAATCAGATTAAACGTAATGTAATAGATATAATATGATAAACGGAAAACGCAGATGATGCGGACCTTGTTTATATCTGATTCGTTTTTTGTAGTGGGTTTTATAGGTATCCCAGTCTTCTTGGGACCTGGTGTTTTTAGCTCTGTTGAAAAGTGCCCTTAAGTTCCACCGCAGACCCTCAAGTTCCCTTCCCTACCAGGAACTTTTGGTGAAGCCATTCAGTTTTACAAGAGGGCACGCTGCTTTGTAACTACTTACATACTTACGATGCCAATATAAGGAGCGGTATATTGTACTCCAAGTTTGCGGTGCTAAGTGTTTCGTTTTTCAACTTGACTTTATTTAGTGATTTGGTTAATAGGGTTTTGTACCTTGCTATAACTGTTATACGGGGTTAACGATAGGGAGCAGTGTGGGCTATGTTAATGTTTAACTGAAAGCATACGCGTTGGTGATCAGCAAAAGATGGCTCTTGAGTACGTGTCAGTTTTTTATCAGCCTGGCTGCCCCGTGTATTGCTAGAGTTATGTCTACGATGGTTTGATATCGGGAACTGACAAACCTAGGTTCCGTGCCTCTGTTTATGATGTTAAGGTTAGTTTGGAATAAAAATTCGGTTATTAACTCACCCCTTTTGATGGTGTCCTTACTATCCCACAGCAGATGTTGCGCGTTGTAGACCACCGCATCAGGTCCCAGCTCAGTCAGCATCGTCGGTGGAATTGCTTCCTTCATCAGCATGTAAACTGAAGCTATGACAAGGACTGTTTGTCAGTCAGTGAGGGTTTTCACTGCTGTTTGGTCTCTAGAACAAAATTGGTCGAATAGAATGGATTTGATAGACTAAGGCATACAGCTTCTTGTTTTTCCAACCGATGTATCGCTGATTAACTTACCACCAATGATCAGGGCCACGTTTTTACTGTTTGTTTCCAGCACTCTGGGTAGGGTGGCCGTCGCGATTTGTTTGTGCTGCAGATTGGCAGAAATAAAACCTTGTACCTACCAACCTACTTTTTCACGCTGACAAGATACGCGGAAACAGTAGGACAAAGCCTTCTAACCTTAGGAGAGACCTATATCGGACAGTAACTGTGATAGGTTAATTGATTGAATGATGAATAAATGAGCTAAAACTAAGAAAATTGATTGGGACTCAAATTTCATGATTTTGGCTCACCGACTCAATGATAACATTTATTTGTTTAATTTGTTAGAATTTACACTAGTCTTAGAAGAACATACACATGTTTACGATATACATATTTACGATTAGATAATAATATTATATTGTAATGTTTAGAGCTAATTTAGGTTACTTTATTTATCCTTTATAAAATACATTTTTATTGTATTTCAGGTATGTTGTCCTACACAAAATGAGCAACAACAATGCTTCACTCCAGAAGGCAAGCCAGGACAATGCGTCAACGTGTATTCTTGTCCAGAGATGATAAAGCTGCTGACGCCAAGACCACCTCCACCCGAGGTATTGCAATTCGTGCGAAATTCCAGGTAAGTCTTTTTTAAAGTAGTCGTTCAGTACGAGAGCCTTCCGTGTCATCTCTGGAGCTGTGGCTCATGATCCTGCCTCATGACATGTCTTATGGCCTCAATAACGGCAAGCACACAGTTTGGTTGGTCATTCGTTTCAATTCATCAGTATAGCCTGATTGGGTTTTTGCGTCTCCGCTATTCTGAGACTTAGGATTCGTTTCCCACTTCCACGCGTACCTGCGCAATTTAGACGAGCATAGGCCTGCAAAGGCTCTCGTCTCTAGATGATAACGTGATGAAGTTCCAGCAAGTAGAGTTGTCGCTTCAAAGAAAATTATACGGATACAATTCAATGAAGTATTAATATATTCGTAGCAATTTCACAATTATATCATCTTCATCCGTACGTTAATCCTGACACTTCAGAGTTTACGGTGCACTTTTTTAACAAACAGACCACTATAAATAGCCCTAGTTATGCATACAAACATTTGCAATGAGCGGGGATTGAACCCACGCCTCCTGCATAGCAATCGCGTTCACCACTCCACAGAGGCTGTCGATCTCATTAATCAATCTCACAATAATATATGAATACTTATTTAAGATGCAGCACGACGAAACATGACGTGTGCTGTGGCCCCATTCCAGAATTTAGCAGTAAAAGCAAAGGAAAATGTGATCTTAATTCTATACCGCCAGAACCTACGACTGAATGCTGCGGGATCGATAGCTCTTTTCAGAATAAAATTTATGGTTGGTGAAACATATTTTCGATATATTTTTATTTATTTAATTTATTCTTCATTTAATGAAATCTATGTCTCAATGACGAATACTACTTATAAGATTTATCATATTATACAAATTAACATGTACCCACGATCTCAGGTGGTACAGAGACAGCAATTGATCAGTACCCGTGGTTGGCGATGACAGAGTTTATCAAAAATGGTAAAATGTTGTTGAAAGGTAATGGAGCCCTCATCAGTGGAGATTATGTTCTGACTACTGCAACATTACTTCAAGAGAAAGTATATGGCAAACCGTGAGTATATTGTTATCAATCAATTAGCCTATCACAGTCCACCGCTGGACATAGACAGAGGCCAAAGTATCCCAGCTTTGGGAGAGCCCATTGTTGGGAGGCTTTGATCTACTATTTTGACACTGGCTAGACGGGTTGGGACCCCTTCGTCCATGTTGGTAACTAGATTTACCTAACCAGTTACGAGAGAAGATTGGGTGTTATTTTAAGTTTTCCTTCTCTCGCAATAACACCGTCTCCGAATTTTTCCGTTTGTTGCCTCTAACAACACCCTTCGAATCAGATAGGGTGCTTATATTCTTTCTCCGTTACTATACGAATAATTGTAGGTACATTGTTATTTGTATATTAAATAATCAGTGATGACAGGGTCAAAGCTAGCTCTTTATAGATATTCATATGTATGAATATCTATATTTGCATCGATCTGGATGTTATTTATATTTAATTTTATTTATTTACTTTTTGTACTGTGGTTGTCTCTTCAGAGCTCCTACGGGTAGGAGACAATCTTATACATATTCGTAATGCAACCTATACATATAGTATAACGTGATTTTTGAGACATGAAGGTTTTCAATTTGGGATTTGGGATATTCAATGTATTAAGAAACTGTCTACTATTGGTTAACCATGCATTGTACTGTGGAGGAACGGGATGTGACGTCCCTCCAACACAAAGAGAGGATCCTCCGACCAGGCAAGGTGATCACGCCTGGCGGGCCACAGCGCTACGGTTGTCGTTGGGTTGTTGTATGTATGTTATACCAGCGCGAGAATTTCGCTTTTGCGATGCAGGATCCGAGGTATCGTAGTAGTTATTCTTGCTGGCGCTTGATGGGGCTGGGTACGTGTGGTATTGCCATAGTACTTATCTTACTTAGTTACGAGTCACAAGGAGAATGTTATAAATGTAGATCAAATAAATGTTGCTGATTTTCTTCAGTGTAAACATTCGTCTTGGAGAATACGATACTAGTCACGAGGGTCCTGATTGTGTGTCAGTCGAAGGTGGTGGAGTGGACTGCACGGATGGTGCTATCAGCATACCGATTGCGAGTATAGTAATACACCCAATGTATGATGCAAGAGAAAGGATGAACAATATAGCGTTGGTAAGGATGACCTTAATGGCACCTTTTACAGGTTTGTATGAAAACTGCTAACTGAATGTAATAATCTTAAAAATTATATGTAGAATAATATAAAATAAAAACGTACAAAACTACGGTTTCGATATTTCCAGACTTCATTCGACCTATCTGCCTACCGACCGTAGATGTGACAAAGAAATCTGATCCTGTTTATTTCATCGCAGCTGGTTGGGGCGCAACCAGTGAAAGATATATGTATAGTAATATAAAGTTGCAAGTGGACCTTACCTACGTAGATATAAATGCAAGTATTCAATAATATAATTCAAGATCGCATTTACAATCGTCGATCTTTTTGAACTAACCATTTTACTCATAATCAGTAAACAAGTAGGTACTTTGGTTGAAGGAAACTAATCTTCAAATACTGTATAATAATTTGATTATAAATACCTACCTAAGTAATAATAAACCTACACACACACAACAATAATTAGAGTTCTTGTGTCGTTTTTTATAGAAGTCACCGTAGAGTGACCTCAACAGAAGACCATAGTATGCTCAACCACATACGTAGTATCTAAAGCAATAAATAAAATAATTATTGCAGCAAAAATATTTCACTGCCTTCTCAAAAATTACTACTATTAATAATTATATATGTTTTCATATAATTATTAATAGTAGTAATTTCTCATTGGTTAATTATATAAATTGAACTCCGGTAGGTTTTTTTTGTAAACAGTAAGCCAACTAAACCTTACTGTTTACAAAAACTACCTGTTAAAGTTAAGGTTTACGTCAAATTTAACAGTAACAGTAACATTGATTCTAATGGTTTGGCTAAATGTGTTGCACCAGTGTATTTAGTAGCTCTGTTATAGTTATCTTTTTGATAGAAATTAACGTTTGAGCGTAGCCGGTTACAGTTAGCGTCAAGCTATGACGTGATTTTAACAATTATCAAATGGTGCAACCTGTTTTATACCTGAGCGGTACTTTAACTGCACTGTTAATGTTAAAGTACGATCGTGCAACCCAGGCTAAAGGTTAAATAATTTGATTTTAATTTACAGCAATGCCACTTGCAGTATGAGCAACGAGGACGAAATATTACTATTGGGGCAGGTTACATTTGTGCCGGTGGTGCGGCAGACAAAGACACGTGTAAAGGTGATAGTACTCTTATGTACAAAAATGTTCAGAGATACGAATATATTGGAATTGTTAGTTATGGCTATCAAACATGTGGAGGGATAGATATACCCACATTTTATACCAACGTATATGCTTATGTCCCTTGGATTAAAGAGACCATTATTCGGTAATTGTGTTTTATTTGAATACCTTTTATAGTTATTAAACAGTTTTTTAATGTATACATTCGTTATTTTAGTAATATTAAGTTAATTACAACAAGTTAGCACAACTTGTTTTAAAGGAACTACAAATCAAATAAACATATTTTAATGTATATCATCGTCATTGCAATACCAAAGAAGGTTGCATGGAAGGGCCTGTACTTTTGGAGTCCAGGGTCCGTCTCATAACTTAGGGCCGAAAGGTTCCGGGTTAGAACTCTTTGCACTACCAGCGTGAACCCTAACACAAGCTATTGAGCTTAGTTAGAGGACTCCTTAGCCATTAAGCTATCGATGCTAAAATTTAGTCACATTGTAAAATTATGAAAATTAACGATATTGATAACTATACTGCAATTTTTTATACTATAACATATTTGATATATTATGTTATTTATAAACATTAAAGTGGAACTAAATTACAGCAAGCATGGTATTTAAATCATAGAACCAGAGTTATGATTAGTAAAATAGAATTTGAATAGCACAGTTGGTGCTTAGGTCGCGATAACCGACAGCCACGCGCAAATGTTATAACGTCAAGGGATTTTGGACCCCGTAGTCTCACCTAACTACAACCTTAGACCGCTCATAAATCATGTTGCTCCATGGCCAATTTGGTCACTATTTTAATGGAGCCCCTGCCATGAATTGGCCAGTCACCGCTTGAATTCGGAACAATTTCGAAACTCATTGTGATGGTAGGCGTCCGCCCTGAAGCGTAGGTATCTCTCGTGACTCCGTTCAAGGCCGAGTGAATAACTCCGAACCGTCGAGAGAATCAGGTTCCGTGACGTCACCCCTCATCAACAGCTCACCACACGGGTATACTTATTATTATTTCATTGAATTCTTGCTAGATATTCACAGCAGTGACTATGTAATCATCTTGCTTATGACGTCACCACATCTGTATTTTCCTCAAGTTCGAAACAAGGAAAATAGTCTTTGTCTCCTAATAGTTAATGTTGAAATATAAAATCACAATATTATAACGCAATGTGCATTATAATGTTGTGATTTTATTTGACCTTCAGGCAAATTAAACAAATGATTTTTTTTAGAATAAAAATATTATTCGTATTACATTGAAGCAGTAATTTTGATGGAATGTAAACAAGCACGTTATAAACTTGTAATACCGGTTGTCCCTGTAGGTGTATCATAATCAAGAACTTACCAATAGAGACTATATTTTATTACTGAGGGCATAGCGTTCAAATTCATTACGGTTTTGTTGTCCGAGGTGCCTTCGCAACATGTCGTCCACTTTAGTTTGACATTGTAGTGTGAACACATATTTTAGGTTATTATTTAGCAATCCATTCTGTGATATTATTGAAGAAAATGTGCAATAAAATTATATTGTTCGCATGTTCTGTTCTTTTCTGTGTTGCACGTGGACGTAAGTATTTTAACAAGTATTATTATTAATATTATAGTACAATCAATTTAAACATTATGTCAATATTAACCTGCTGGTTTCTTAAAAACCTTAAAAGAAACTATCAAGTACTAGTCTTATACATTGCTCATTAGCGATCAATGCAATAAATGCGTCGATCAATATTTTTGTAATTATTTGTAAGATATCGATTTCCATTTATTCACAGTGCTATTGGTGGAAGTAAAACTTGGTTGACGTTTGAACAATTGTGTTTCTAAACTGAGCGATAAAATTTTATAAGAAATTAATCATTGGTGTCTTATAGAAAAAGGATCTTGCGAAATAGTAATTGATGGACCAGGTAGCTTCGGACAATGTAAGTCAATCTTCAACTGCCAACCGTTACGGTCACTTGCCAATAAAGCGAACAAGACGATCGAAGAGAAAATTCTTCTACAGAAATCACATTGTGGCATTGATGACTATGCACCTGCGGTGAGTATTTACCATAAAGTTATTATTACTAATGTAAATAGAGATACAATCTAGTCATTACTGTGTTACCGAATTTAAAAAAAAGTGACAGTGACTTTGTGTAGATACAATGACGTCACTGCAATATCTTTTGGTCTCAAAGTTGATAATAGTGTATAATATTCTGTCACTTTGTCACGCTTAGGTTTTCGTAAAGAGATGTATGTTTTTCGCACACTTTGTTTCTCTAAGGATAACTTCATGGTATTTACATTTAGACTGATGCTACAATAAAAGTTACTTATGCAATATGAAATTACAAAAACTAGTTTATAACTAAAAGGACATGACATAATTACATCTAATATATTCCATAGATTTTGCTGTGAACTTTTGAAAAAAGATTGTGTTACTGGATCACCGTCATGGCTGAAATATCGATGATGATGATGATGAATCACTTGAAAGTAAATACCTAAAATATTGTCGCTTAAAATTTTCATGAAAAAACGACAATTTTCGAAATGTAAATTTAAATCTCAAATCCAGGTGTAATAATAATTAAGGCCACTTAAAAAATAATTCGGACCGCTTACGAATGAAAAAATAAACTAGTCAATAATAATATTATGATTTACATTTAATAACATAACTTTTAATAACTTTTCAGGTGTGTTGTCCTACACAAAATGAGCAACTACAATGTTACACTCCAGAAGGCAAGCCAGGACAATGCATCAACGTGTATTCTTGTCCAGAGATGATAAAGCTGCTGACGCCAGGACCACCTTCACCCGAGGTGTTACAATTCGTGCAAAATTCAAGGTAAGTAAGTAAGCACATTAGATGCATCAATTCACTGCAGTAGTGTACAGTCACCTGCAATAATATGTAGTATACACCTATGTATGTATGTATGGGACCTTGTCACAATAATAAATGACAAGTCAACATGAAATGGTAAACTTCGACAAGTTTAATGTGCAAAAGTTCTAAAATGTATACATATTATTGCAGGTGACTGTACCACCACCCAACTGCGACCGGTCTCGGTCGGCGAGAGATGTCGTGCGGTGTTCCACAGGGATCGGTCTTGGGGCCGCTCCTGTGGAACATCGGATACGACTGGGCGCTTCGCGGTGAGCTCGAGGACGGTGCCGCCGTCACGTGTTATGCGGATGACACATTGGTGACGGCGAGCGGTGCTACACATCGCGAAGCGGCCTTGAAGGCCACGACTGCGGTTGCCCAAGTCGTGGAAAGGATCCGGCGGTTGGGTCTCGAGGTGGCTCTACATAAAACCGAGGCCATGTTCTTTCATGGGCCTCGGCGCGCGCCACCAGAGGGATCCAGCCTTACAGTGGGAGACATCCCCATCGGCATCAAGCCCCAGATGAAGTATCTGGGGCTCGTGTTGGACGGCCGGTGGGACTTCGGGGAGCACCTCCGAAGTCTGGCCCCCAAATTGAAGAGCACAGCTAATGCTCTGGCACGGCTGCTGCCCAACATGAGGGGGCCGGATGACTCCTGTAGGAGACTCTACGCGGGAATCGTACGGTCCATGGCCCTATATGGGTGCCCAGTATGGGCGGAGACCCTGAAGGCCAGACACGTGCAGAAATTGCACGCCCCGCAGCGCACGATGGCCATCAGGGTCATCAGGGGGTACCGTATGATATCGTTCGACGCAGCGAGTCTCCTCGCCGGATCGATACCATGGATCCTGGATGTGAGAGCCCTTTCGGTGCTATATCGGTATCGAAAGGAGGCGCGGGAGCGGGGACATGAACCCGAGCCTGGTGAGCTCTGGGCCGTGAAGTCCCAGCTCCACGGGGACATGGTATCCGAGTGGGAACGACGACTTGGGCAATCACGCGCAGGGCACGCTGTATTAGCGGCGGTAAGACCCATCATGGGGGACTGGCTAGAGAGGCCACACGGTAGCCTCTCGTACCGGCTGACTCAGGTAATCACCGGGCACGGGTGCTTCGGGGATTACCTGCGTCGGATTCAGAAGGAGCCAACGTCCGAGTGCCATCACTGTGATGCGAGCGAGGACTCGGGGCTGCACACGTTGACCAAGTGCCCGGCGTGGGAGACGCCAAGGCGGTTCCTAGTGACAGCCCTAGGGGTGGGAGTTGTCTCGCTCGCCACCTTGCTCACGGCGATGGTACGATGCGCGAGTGCTTGGGCAGCCGCCGCCTCCTTCTGCGAGCAAGTAATGCTCGAAAAGGAGAAGGCGGAGCGGGTCCGGAGAAGACTCCGGGCCCGCACTGCCCGCGATGAGCGGAGGCGACTCGGACGTCGGAGGTCGCAGAATGACCTCCGTCCCCCATGAGCGCGGGCCTGGGGGTGACGGGTGGAGCCGCCTGTTACCCTAGCAGAAGCAGGCCACGGCGATGACACATAATGCCACACCATACCCAGGGGCTAGATGGGGACACCATGGTCCCCACATTTAGGGAAGAGGGTCATCTCAACAGAGATGTCCCTGGGTCTGCCGGGGTGCGAGAGATATGTCTTGTATAATCTCACCTCCGGCAATCGAGGATCCATGGACGGCGTGCGTTTTGGTCGGTTCGAGTCCGACATAATCACCTTCATCGGTTTTGGTGGAGGTGGTATCCGTGGGGATTTTGCGCACGATAAAAAAAAAAAAAAATGTGACTGTACCACCATGTAGTGTATTTTTTATTATAACCTCGAGATCTCATATAAAAACCCATTAAATGTATGAAGTTTCAAAAATATTTTTTTGTTAATTCAGATGCGGTATCAAACAACATAGCGTATGCTGCGGCCCTATTCCTAATTTTGACAGTAAAAGTAAAGGAAAATGTGATCTTACTTCTTTTCCACCAGACCCTAGATCTGGATGCTGCGGGGTAGATGGCACTCTCCATATCAAAATTTTCGGTTAGTAAAACAATACCTTTTGAAAAATATTATATAAAATATATATTGGAGAAGGTTTGATAGACTCTGTGCATTAGCGATAGTGATGCACGGGTTCGATCCACGCTCAGTGCAAATGTTACAATAATAATATGTGCACGAATATGGCTATTTTCATTGGGCTAGTCGTGCCTCGAAGAGCACGTTAAGCCGTTGGTCCCGGTTGCCATACGAATATCTATGGTAGTCGTTACGGGTAGTTGGAGCTCTCAAAAGTCCGACTAGACCAACTACAAAACTTCATTAACGCCAATTTGGCTGTGGAGGTTCGATGGCAATAGCAATCGAAGTTCAGCCGCATCTTAGTTAGACTAAATAGACTTACAGAATGAATGATGGTGAGCAATTTATAAATTGAAGCAATTCATAGAGATTCATTCCACTTACAACTTTATCATCCCATCGTGAAACAAATCGTGAAACCAATCGTGAACAGTTTGTATTTGATATTTATGAGTATTATCTACGACAAATAAGTAAATCGCTAAAAACTACTTATATTATTTAATATTGATTATACATTTTTTCAATTTCAGGTGGTAAACGTACGTTTATAGATCAGTTCCCGTGGTTGGCGATGATAGAATGTGACCAAAATGGTACGACATCATTAATAGGTAATGGAGCCCTTATCAGTGGCAAATATGTTCTGACCAGTGCGGTATCGGTCGACGTAAAATTAGTTGGCAGACCGTAAGTATATTGTATTTAGGTTATTTTTCAATATTGTTCAATAATATTAATAACTCGATACAGTGGCGACACGCTATGATTACTGTTTAGACATGACTGGTTTTCCTCGTTTTTTTTCTTTTTTAGTGTCTGAAGCTAATTTTCTTGTGTGCCAATCTCTCCAGTTTCGTCTAAAAATTCGTTGTCCAATTAACGAGCAAAACCAGTCGTGTCTAAACGGCCATCATAACATGCCGTAACTATAATTTTATTCATTATACTCCTCGAGTATATATTAAACTTGTATAGGTAATGTAGAGAGTTAACTGTGTGGAAATTATTATATTGAGCTTATGGTGGATTTTTTAGTGAATCACATTGAATAAGGCTCTGCCTATTCAATTGGATTCAACATGCTAAGCATCCATTCGAGTGACCTGGATAATTAAAGATCCAGAAAGGCCTCAGTAAAAGACCGCATTGGTACAGTTCGCCCTTGGTGTTTTGGGGCCAGTGAGCGACCCAGAAGGTCTCTAATACCCAAACTTTGGAATGGCCATCGAACAGTGATCCGGTAATAATATAAATGTTTATATTATTTGCTATATTCTTGTTTATAGTGTAAACATTCGTCTTGGGGAATACGATACTAGTAACGATGGTCCTGACTGTGATCCACTTGAAGGTGGTGGTGAGGAGTGTACGGATGGTGCCATCAGCATACCGATTGAGAGTGTCATAAAACACCCGATGTACAACTCGCGTGAAAGGATTAACGACATAGCTTTGGTTAGGATGACCAGAACAGCACCTTATACAGGTTTGTTTGACACTTGCTTTCTTCATATTAACTCTTAAATTTTCGCTTTGTATGATATTAATTTTATGGTTAGCGAAACCCGTGTATTATCGCGATGATATGGTAAATACGATAAGTTACCATTTGATTTCTTTGAAAATTAATGTATTTACCATATGATCGCGTTGATACCTGGGTTCTTGATACTTTCTTGTGTATGGCACGTCAATTTGACTTGACCTCACCACTGATATTAAGCTGAAGCCAATGTCTCATGAAATAGGGTCACCATTGCAAGCACAGTGCTACAATGGTGGCGCTCAACTTGACGGCCTCATCAGATGCTTTTCACGCCCTGCTTCGGGGCCCATTAAAATTTTACCAATCAAATCCTTCCAAGGTGCCCCGACTGTGAGACGTTCTGTTCTGTATTAGAATTTATGATTTGTTTCATGTCTGTAGCGATTATAAAACTATTTCAATTATGTAGATATTTAGTATTACTTAACAGAATGCTAACCTATTGGGCTTATTTCGTTCTTTTTAGTTTTTATTTAAGTTAATTTTATCACGTAATTATTAATATTAGTTTTTCGGCTGTCAATTTTTTTGGTTTTCTTTAATTTTTATAGTTACTAATAGCTTGGGTCCCCGGTTTGCCCGAAATGTGTTTGTTAAAATTAATATAACCCCACTGTAATCGTAATCATGAATACTTATGATGAATATGGTGTAAAATTTAAACTCAATCGATGCTCTAGTTTTTAAAGTATACACAAACCAACTGACCACTTTTGTTATATACAGATTTTGATTAAAAAAATATATTTTCAGATTTTATTCGACCTATCTGCCTGCCGACGGTTGATGTAACGCAAGTAACTTATCTTGTTGATTTCACCGCTGCCGGTTGGGGTGCTGTTGAATCAAATCAGCAAAATAAAATAAAGATACAAAACCGCCTTCCATATGTCAATTTGAGTGTAAGTATTTTTTGAATTCAAAATCCACTATTAGATTTCGCTTTCATAAGAGGATCCTTTAATTGAAATTACATTTACATGATCCTTCTTGCGGTTATCCTAATCGTATCCAAAGCTGCACCCCAGGCTGTCAAATTACAAGTACCTTCAATTATCCCTAAACCTGTTAATTAAGCGTTTGCGTCAAATTTTACATTATCAGTAACATTGATTCCAATGATTTCTGATAAATGTGTTGCACCAGTGTATTTAGCAGCTCGGCTAAAGTTCTCTTTCAGATAGAATTTGGAGTTAACAATTTAACAGTAACCGGCCGAACGTGGCAGTTACAGTTAGCGTTTATTATTTATGTTGTATTATGTTTAATGTTTATTAAAAATTATATGCAGCGGTGTAAAAATTATATACCAAAAGTATACTAACTCTTTTATATTAAGATCAGGATGAACTTTCAAGTTCATCCTGTATTTTGATACCTGTCGATATAAATTAATTATTATTATGCATGCATTGTTGCATGGATGGATGACATAGTCAGAGTCACTGGTACCCTTTGAATACAGATCGACTCCAACTGGTCGGATTGGAGGTCGATGGGGTAGGTCTATGTTCAGCTGTGTACATCCAAGGGCCGAAATGATGATGATGAAATTAACATTCAACAGTCTGTAAAAGTTAAAGTTAGCATTATTTTAAGACTCACTAATTTTTTTACAGCAATGTCAGTTGCAGTATAGTAAGCCAGGGCGACTTTTCGCACTCGGAGCTGGTCATCTTTGCGCTGGAGGTGAGAAAGGCATAGTCTCTTGCGGAGACGATAGCATCCTCATGAATGTAAACGTTAATAGAATAGAATATACTGGCATTATTAGCTTTGGTGCTTCATCTTGTGGACTGTTAAATATACCCACAGTTTACACCAACGTATATTCCTATATTTCTTGGATTAGGGACACCATTGTTCCTTAGTTTTATTTGTTTTGATATTTTATAAGAAATATATAATTATATCATTTGAATTTTTTCTAATTATTCAAATGGATTTGTATTATTTATTTTATAGTTCTTTTACTATATAGATCTTATTTGGATTATCACAAATTATTATTTTACCACATTCGGAAAGAAACTATTTTGATGAATAACTCAAAGGCATTTTATTCGAGTTACGTACCTACCCAAAGGGTACCGCATTTTTTTCCCGTGGGTAAAATTCCCTCTTATACCACCACCTCCACTGGAGCCGGTGAGAGTGGTTATGTTGGACTCGAACCGACTAAAACGCACGCCGCCTTCGGGTCTTCGGTTGCCGGACGTGAGATTGTAAGTAACATATCCCTCGCACCCTGGCCGTATGGGTAACGCATATTGTTATGAGTTATATTATTATACTTACTGAAATCGCAAAGCGACTGCTCGATGCTTCGCGTAATTACAGAGTTGTCTTTTTATTTTGCACGGAATTGTCATTGCTATGCAAAAGCGCACACCAATTGCTAATCAATTATTTAATTCCCTTTTTACAACTATGAGTATAGCAATAGTGTTTAGTTTCGGATTTAGGTATTCTCGTTTTGTATCTTCTCTACGCTTAGAGGAAACCTGTACCAATAGCACCAGCATGAACTCCTATCGAATTCGTATTGTTTCGAGAGAACGGAGCATTGTGATTGGCAGTCTGCCTCTTGTGAACCTGTGTGCGTGTGTAGCCGGCCAATCGCACCTTTTGTTCTGTCGACACCTTTACATTACGAATTCGATAGTATTTCGTGCTAAGGCTACAGAGCCTTGGTTATCATAACAGATGTTGATTGTTGCGAAAGTTCTTTGCCACTGAGCAAATAATGTGGTAGGTATACAAGTTTCCACTGCGATATTCGTTACTGCGAAAGTTTACCATTACAGATGCGGCACGCTATAATGGCCGTTTTGAAACAAGCCAAACCAGCGTTTAGCTTGTTTTCTCTTTATAGGTGTATTAAGTTTATTTTCTTCTGAACCAATTTAGCCATATTTTTCTATAGTTATTCGTCTAACAGTTTGTTGTCCAAAATTAAGCGCATCAAAAAAGATAAAACGAGCAAGTCCCGTCGTGTCCAACTATAGAGTTGAAGCATGCTATGATGGCCGTTAACGTGTGCTATGATGGTACGATGTAGGTATAGTATAATGTCACAAATGTTTTTACACATTCTCACATGTTATATATTTATTGTTAACACACTTATATTTCTCCACGAAATTTATTATTGTACCTGACATTGCGGCATCCTCAAATTGTTTACAGTAATAGTGTAACAGTATAGTTTTTAATAATGTTTAATATAAATAGTTCTCACATGTTCTTTCACCCTTCTTTCCGATAACACGCTATGGCTATATTATGTAGGAAGGCATAGCACATAATACAAGTGAAGAAGATCTTTCGAAGATGTTTTATTTTCAGCTAAACATGACTAATGAAAGAAAAAGAATGGTTAACAAATTAAGTTAAGGTACTAGGTATGCATTTTAAATATAAAACATAGTTGTTTTTCTGCGTAACATATGTTAGTAACTTTCTTCTATATTACTTTCGTTCTTTGACTGGTGACTTTTCAGTATAGGTATATAAATAAAAACTTATTGTGTTTTTGTTGACTTTAACTTCAATCCGAATTCTTTTAGCATCAGAATCTGTGTTATTGGGTTCCTTATGAAACTCTTTCAATATTTTCCAATAACTACTTTTTTTCAGTTCATGTGATTGTTCCATTTGGTTATGACTTAAAACTGAGTGAGTGGGAGCGAAGAAGCGAGAGCGATACTAAATGAGTAGGTATAATTATATTTTTTAATGGAAAATAAATAAATATTAGTTACGCCTGTCGTTAAATTAAGAGCATTATTTTGCACGAATGTAATTAGTATTGATGATAATTTTAATTCTAATTTCATTCTTTTATCATTCATTCATTTCATTCTCATGTTATCGAAACTGAATCTGCAATAATTACAGAAAAGAACATTTGCGACAACGACAAAAAACCACGTACACATCTCAATGGTAACTTTCGCAATGACCCAGTGTAAAAGTCTTGATCAGACAAATATTGCATGCATAAATAAGTATTAATCTAATTACAAATTACATTCTTATTTGACCATAATGTAACAGCACGACTCCTTTAAAGTGTACGCAAATAGCTCATCTAAATCGGTTCAGCCGTTTAGGACGAGTTCGGTGAGAAACACAAGAAAGTAAGTACAAAATAAATTATTATTTTATGATACGAGTACAATATTTTAGTAGAGGTAAGTACATGCCCAACAAACGTGTTCTTAATAACGTTAACGGCACTAAATGGCTGTTATAACATGAAAAATAAAAAAAAATTGCAGAAACATAACCGACGTACAATTTCACACAATTGCATTACCATTCATTTATTTCGAAAAGCTTACACAAACTTTGGAGGATATTTTGTTCGTTAAAGGTACCGTGGATATGTTTCACCGAATATTTATTTAGAGTATGTTTTTACATGCTGATGCTATATTTAATATATTTATTTGTCTTTATGATATGTTATAAAAGTTATTTCATAACCTTTTTTGTCTCCGTGCGGAAAATGGTAATCCGTCCAAACGTAAAAATTATATCGCAATCGGATCGATCCAAACCACACGGCCGTATCGGGCCATCAGTTTTGAACGGTGAGGTAGCCTCTGGCATATGCCTCATGCCATGAATGAACCAGGACCATCGAGGGCCCTCTAGGGTGTGAAATTACTTTGTCCATTGCACATAAGAACGAGACAAAATGGGAAGATGGACAATAGCACAAGCTGCTACATTATGCGGTTCCAGGGTATACATCAGTTGCAAAATTGGCACAGAGATAAACCGATCAATAACTCTAAAACTGCAACTGTCCTCAAAGCAAACATCTTCGCCATCAGGGAATTTGTACATTTGATACTTTTATCGAATGTACAAATTTCAGAGATACGATACTACTTTTTCATATAATTTTGTATGTAAATGTGATACCGTATCGCTTTTGTTGACTGTCCAATAATCAGGCCATCTGACTAACACAGAGAATCTATAGGAACCGTCAGCCCTTGAGGCTATACTTCCCACATGACGTTTTTGATAACCTTATTTTTCTCTGCAGCTTTGCTCTGTCGTTTTTGATGCCACATGCACTATCCATCCACATACGGCAATGGTCACTACTCTTGTTGATTAAAATAAAGCTAAAGCATGTAATTATCCTTCGAGGGGTAAATTCAGCGAGTGAAATATTATTATGTGACAAAAGAGAACTAGCCGTGAAGTGAAATAATTGACGAAATATACAGTTATGCCAATATTATTGGAAACTAAAAGTCACAAGCCACAAGTCACTGACATTTTAAATTCGGCAACATGGTAATGCAGGAGTCTGTGATTCGTACGCTTGTAATATTAATGTCTATGATGAAAATATATCCAAAAAATCTAGACAAACTTTTCATATATGTCATAAATATAACATCCCAGTAACACTTATATAAATAACATTTGCACTAACACACAAGAAAATTCATGGAAGGTCCCTAGTATGATTATTTCGCAGAAATTGCCGTCGGAACGACCACGAACACAGACATAACTAGATTACAAGTTATGAGACTGGGTACAATTTGCTTAATTATAACACCATCAAGGGATTAATGTTCATTTTTCTCTTATTTAATTTGCGTGTAGATATCGTTTTTCTTTGTAAATTTTTACGATTTTTCTCTACTGAACGTAGTTGGAAGATTGTTTTAACTTTATTTTGAATCTCTATATGAATAGCTTGTAGGAAAGTTTATATATCTTACTATACTATAGCAGAAACTAGCTTACCTAGTGTGGCAGAGCAGAATTTGGGTCACCTCTTCTCTTCTCATGCGGTGTTGTACAAGGCGGCTAAGGGATAGAGCGTTTTGACATCAGACAGATATGCCGAGTTATCAATAGTGCCCAGAATAAGGCAATACACTCACTACCTATTACGTGGGACCCAATACAATGATTATTGAAATATGGGTGGGAATTCACTTCTGCCTACCCCGAAAGTAAACAGTTATGAGCGTATGTACCTATGTATAGTTTATGAATCATAAATACCGAAAAATGTATTTCTTCGGTTTGTAACTGCAATTTTGTTATTTTTTTTGTTTATTATTGGTTTAATTATTTACTCAAATATAATTATGTAACTTAATAAAATACTTTATGTTATCCACCCATAATTAAATTGTATTATTTATGTTAGAATGCTTATCACAGTATATAGGTTTTCCTCTCGGTGACTGAGTACAGGAAGCTTCGATAGAACATCAATTACTCTGTGACATACTGGCTGAACCCCTACTATGAATTCACGATTATAATGTCTTTTTTTTTATGCTACGTAGGTGGCAGACAAGCACACGACCCACCTGATGGAAAGCGGCCACCGTGGCCTATGAACGTGTGCAACACTAAGGGTGTCACACACGCGCTGCCCACCCTGAAGGGAAAGGGGGAGAGCTGGGAAGGGGTAGGGAGGCTAGGAAGGGTAGGGGAAGGAGGGGTATAGTGAGCTCTGGCTACCCTACTTACCGGCGGGAACACAACACGATGGTTATTATGACCGCGGTCTTCTGTAGGGCGGAGGTACTTCTCCAGTTAGACATCTCATTTCGGACGGGAGATACCGTCGTGTCCTACCTCCGTCAAATATATATTTAACATATATATATTTAACAAATACCAATGAATATGAAAAAACTATTGTTTTATTTTAGTGAAACGTTTCTAACAACGATATTTTTGTAAGGCCAACGATCATAAAAAAATATTAAAGTAAGTATTTAAATTCGTATGCTTGTTGGTAAGTAATGAAGTTTTAAACCGGCCTTTATTTAGATTCTTTTGAGAGATACCCTCCTTGAAGTGCTCAAAATTAAAAGAAGGTCGTAACAGGTGGGTACGAGGTTGAAAAAATACTACCCACTGAACTATAATCGTATTGCTTGCACCGATAGACGAACCAGTTATGTTCTGGCAAAATTATTACAAATACATATTGAAATCTTAATAATATTTTATAACTAGCTGACCCGCGCAACTTCGTCTGCGTCACTCCGTTTTTGCAACATTTTTCACTTCTGCTCCGCACTAGTTGGTTGTAGCGTGATGTTATATACATATCCTTCTCTACAATCACTCTAAAAAACCACAGCAAAATCCGTTGCGTAGTTTCAAAGATTTTGACTTATAAAGTGACATAACGACATAGGGATATATGAACAGAGAACGCGACTTTGTTTTATACTATGTAGTGATATGTGTCTATTTAGAAATATTACACATACCTAATCCAGTATTGAATAAGTGAACTATCAAATCAAATCCTAAATCATAATCGGTCTAACTGACAGATGTCTACACAATTTTTCGTGGAGGGTTAAAAATGTCAGTTTTAGGAGAACATTACGAAAAAAAGTGATATTAAAATGACTTGAACTAATTGTAGTGGTCGCGCTGTCACGGCAAAGTTTTTATATCTCAGCTTCGAGCGACCCGGATTCCAAGAATTTAATCTCGAAATTGCTTGCTAAGCAGATTTCGTGAAGATATAAAACAAAGCATTATTGTACTGATCCATTTATACTTTCATTTATTTATAGTGCTTGTTATTGCGCTAAATTATAGCAAAAACTAAGTTTGTCCTAATTTTAAAACACATACCTACATACGAGTACCTACTAGCTTCTTTTAGACCTAGAAAGTGCTTTGTTTCATACGTAATTTATAATAACAGCGGCTCCACCCGCGTGGACTTCTGATCCCGTTTTCGCTGCTCCATAAAAACTTTCCATGAGTTCAAGGAACAAATAAAAAATAATTACTCGAATTTCATATCTTGTTATTAAAATATTGCTATCATTCTTTGATAAAGTTCCTATAAAATACAGACCTTCCCTTTTTGTTATCAATTCTATTCCTCTGCTATAATATGTAAACATTATTGCACTGTTACAAGATTATTGATATTTTTCCATTGATAGATGAAAATAAACTAGGTATTTTTTTAAACTTATGTACAGTGAACACTTGTATTACTCTCTCTCTCTCTCTCTCTCTCTCTCTCTCTCTCTCTCTCTCTCTCTTCTCTTCTCTCCTTGACCTCCTGATACGACACAACTTGTATCCTTTCTTTTATCTGTGCCATAAATGTTCCTCTTGGCCTGCCTCTTCCTCTTTTTCCTTCTACTTTCCCTTCTATGATCTTTGTTAGAAACAAGTCGTGTCTCATCAGATGACCCATCATCTTTCCTCTTCTGTTTTCAATAATTTTCAATATAGACCTTCTCTCCTGTACCTTGTTTAGTACCTCTACTTTTGTCACCCTTTCTGTCCAGCTTATCCCTTCCATCCTTCTCCAGCACCACATCTCGAACGCCTCCAGCCTATCTCTATCCCCCTGTGTCATAATCCACGTTTCACATCCATAGAGAGCAATGCTCCAGATATAAGTTTTGATGAAGCGTTTTCTTATTAGTAATGAAATATTTTTGGTCTTGAATAAATACTTTCTGTTATTGAATGCCTGTTTAGCCATTGCAATTTTGGTCACTATATCCGGTGTACATCTTGACTTGTATTACAAATCGGCAAATATCATAATAATTTCAAAGGGCAGATCGTTTGGGGTAAATCTCGTAGCCATTCGCTTCGAGATCGACCCGATCGATTCTCAATCTTATCGAAGCGAATGCGCCGAAAAAATTTGGGATGTGAAAATGAATGTCATAAGGTAACCCTAACTAGCAGATAGGTATGTTTGAATTGCTCAAAAATGGTCATACGTTCCACATCATAAGTTTCACGTCATAAATTCCCTATAAACTACCAAGTTTATAGGGAACTTATGACGTGAAAAAGGCCAAGGAATAATAATGGGCATGGAGTTGGAGCATCAATAGTAAGAGAGGCATCATTGAAAGTGTAAATATCGCCGACTGGAAGACATCGCCGTTGGTGATTAGGCCGCCCATTGTACATTCTGTTATTTATTTATGTCCATATTGTATTTTTTACAAATTATACATTACTTATAGAGTTCTATTTTATGTAATTATAAAATACCTAATTAAATATTTATAGCTATATTTAGCTTCAAACTGCAAAAGCTGGTAATTTTTTTGTCAGGCGCAAATAAATATATTATATTTCCATAAGATGGGCGCTTATACGCTTTAAATCGACAGATAACACACGGGTTATCAAACGTGATATTTATATATGTGTACATGAGCTCAATAGTTTCTACCACCAAGGAGAACCACGAAGCATTGTTAATGGGAATGTTTTACCCATTCTACCACTGGTTGTACAAAGTATACATACGCACAAAATACTTTATTCAAAAATTTTTTTAGTATCACAAGTATTTGATGAAAAGTTGAACGGATAGGATATTATATCAAGTTTGCAACTTTAATGAACTAATGGAAAACTGAGTCTACTATGAAAAGTGTTATGAAAATTTAAATAGCTTTAGAGTGTTTCAAACGCTGAAAGAGATTTTATAACAGACTGGTTCTATGATAATACATTTTCTTTTGCACGGGCCAAAGTAAAGCCCACTTTGTATGTCCATTTGGTAGGTACGGGAGAAGAGTTCCACTTATAATGGACGTTATGTAACGGAATGCGCCAGGTAGAAAAAAAGGACCTCTCAGTAACAGACATCAGATGACACTGGCTCCTACAACAGCCAAAATATTCCAAATTAATAGAAGAAATAGTAGAATAGTTACGAAAAACAACACAGAAAACAGCATTGAATTGTAAAGTTAAATTATTACTAGCATAAATAGTTATATAATCTCCTCAATACCCCGTTGCCGAATTTAAAATATCAGTGGCAGTGACTTATTATTTTTAGTTTAGAGTAGAGTCACTGCAATATCAATTTCTGTCAAAGTTTATAACAGTTTATAAATAATCGTTTCGTGGTTCATATACTCGCGCTTAGGCTTTGTGCAGTACATATATGTGTCACTCGTACATTTATTACTCCTTTAGTTATCTCTCTTTTAACTTAATGGTTTGAATACAACCAAAATAAAGCGGTGATGATTATGACCTAAACATTACTATCTATCGAAATATTCAAAAACCTAACCTCTAGTTCATAAAATTATTCAATAAACAACAGTCTGTGTGTATACAAAATGCTGGATTTCATAATAAAAAACGGGCCAAGTTGAGAGTAAGCAGACAGTGATAGTTAAGTGCTTAATGTATCCGTAGAGAGGCAGTCGCGTAGCAGGGAAATTGAAATTGCTTAGGGTACGGTCCTACTAAGATACAGTTTTTACGGTTAATGAAGATTTATTGCAAAAAGCACCACTTAAATCGACTAATTAGTAAAAATTATGTACAATTAGCCAGAGCTCATTGGAGAGGTTTTGTATTGTCAGTTGGAAGACCGAGAAACCCTTTTTTTCTTCTACACTGACAGCACAAAGACTCTCTTAACCTTTTCCTCTTCCCCTCCCCCCTCCCCCTCTCTATATGGTCGGCAGCACGAAAATGACGACTATGGTGTTGCAGACGTTCATAGGCCACGGTAACCACTTTTCATCAGGTGGGCCGCGTGCTTGTCTGGTATAAAAACACAAGTAATAGATAGAGCCCTCCTAAAATTTTCATCCAATGGAATATATATTGTGGCTGTGTGATTTATATTAATAGACTGTGTGAATGTTCTGAAATAAATTTTTCGTGTTCTACCGAGATTTGATTAGTATTATTTTCGACGACCTCCGCGGCGTGGCGGTAGTGAACGCGACTGCTACGCAGGAGGCGCGGGTTAGATTTCCGCTCAGTGCAAATATTTGTGTGCTTGAAAATGAATATCTGCATTGATCTGGGTGTTCCCATGTATAATATGTATGTATTTACAAAAAAAAAGTATCTATGTATGTTTATCCGCATTTTAGAACCCGTAACTCAAGCTATGCTTACCATGGGTCTAGGTGACGTTGCGTAGATTGTCCTAAAATATTTATTTATGTAGAATATTTTATTTCAGTACTTACGATGATCACAGTGTTTCGGTTGCTTTCCTTCAGTCATTTTAATCCACAGGTACTCATTGAAGAACATAATTCCTACCCGGGTTGAGCCGCGAGGCTATTGAAATTGAAAATCATTCTAATTTTTATATACGGGAAAAAACTCTATTTAAATATTTTAAATTACGAAGTCGCCGTTTTAAGATCCACCACTAAGCAAAGTCTGCTTTATGAGAGTTATTCAGTTTTAATATTTTGCCAGTGAAATAAGCTCTAATGGTGAACGGTTATGATAAAAACCTTTCATTAGAATGTTTAAACGCTTCTCTGTTATTCTTTGATTCTTATACTGCGTTGGGAGGACGGAAAATATGAAAATATAAGTAAACAGTTTATTAGATGAGGAGAAACAGCTATATAAATAGCCCAGCAATATTATTTAGCAACGACTATATAATTTTGATATGTATAATAAAATATCATGGCATATGGCACCAATGACTTTTCGATGCTTTCGAAGTTATGTGTGTATTTATCGCAAGTTTATATGTGCCCGGCTAATGGCAATAGGCTCGCCACCTATTACATTAGAACTTAAAAACAGAAACTGGTGACATGTGGGTGCTAGCACCTCTGCCTACCCCTTCGGGGATATAGACGTGAGTTTATGCTTGTGTATAATAAAAATCAATCAATCAATTAGCATACCGTAGCCCACTGCTGGACATATGCCTCTCCCAATGTGCACCTTCGCAGTCAGTCGATCACAGCCGCCTTTTTCAGGTCGTCAGTACATCTAGCTAGGAAGCGTCCTACCTTCTACCTTAAAATCAATTAGCTTATTACTGATCTCTCACGAAGTCTCATATTTACAAATTATCCTCTGTATTGAGAATTGGTTTGGTGATGGAGTAAGAATATCGTCCGATTTCCTCCGAAGGGTGTCGTAAGAGAAGACTAACGGAAAATAATGCAGATGATATGACTACAAGAGTAACTCGACATACAACCATGTAGCAACCCTTTTTTTTTTTTTTTTACGTGGTGGTATGCATTTACGCACTTCGCTCACTCCCTACAGGGGTGGGGGGCGAGCTTCGTGTGGGACTCCTGAATCTACCAGACTAGCCACTAAACCACCACGGTGTCCATCGTCATCGCATATCGACGATGGCGGGAACAACATCTTCCGCCATCGCCGTGCGAGTCGCCCGCCGCTACTCAGCGGCAGGCCCGTCTTTGGTGCGGCAGAAGAGGAGTCTTTCTGCAGCCCGCCTAGGCAAGGCACACGCGACACGACGTGCGCCTTCAACCTCGAGGCCTATGCAAGGGCAGCAGACGCCCCCGCGTCTACTGCCCGGCCTACACCTGTAGCAACCCTAGGCTAGCGTTAAAACAGTGAGCAAAAGGCTTCCAACGTTAGGTGAGACCTATGTTCAGGTCTGTGATAGGCTAAATAATTGATTTATTGTACATATCAAAGTACAAATTGGGAAGAAACTAGGTGTCATGATAGATACATAAATAAACGCCACGCTACGGAGGTCGTCAACTTAGCATAATATCTAGATCCTAGATTAACACATACAAACAGATAACAGATAACGCATTATTTTCATTGTACTTTAACAAGGCATTTAGATCAATTTATTTACAAACAATTATAACCGTAATATGATTCACCTTAGACTATTTTATTTAGGGAATCTATACTTACCTATTCTGATATCATGAAAAGGAAAGTTTTTGTTTGCTTGGATGAATAAACCCTAACACCTATACATTTATGTATTGGTTTCATGTTCGGTCTACGAAAGTACCTACGACCATGTTTCGGAGTTCCGTGAGAGACTGAAATGTTTGCCTGTTCGGAGGCGTCCAGATGTTCATATTCTTTCCCTACTTTTCTCTATTCTCCATAATAAACATAAAACTCGAATGGGATGCAGTGTATTGATTTTGGAGTCTAAACTACATTTCGTCGCTGTTACAAGCTTCTTGATCACGATGTTTAAATTTAACAGTTTGAAATGAACTTATAGTATTCGTATGCATGTATGTATGTATGTATGTACCTACTTGCATAGATAAAATGTAATATTATAAATGGAAAAGTATTTCTGTAACGCTTTTACGTCTAAACCATTCAATTTTGATGAAATGTGATTTAAATAAATATCATATACCTGAGTTTGGGAAAGGTTATGACTATATTTGATCATGATAACCAACATAGGTCGATGGGGGAGGTCTATGATCAGCAGTGCACATCTTGTGGCTGAACCAACATTCATGTTGACGGACCCACGCGCGGCAATTAGTGAATACATTACTTATTTAATAAATACACATAATAAACTGTAGGTAAATAGTAAATAAATAAAAGTATTAACCATTTTATTGCATAATAACATACCTCAATACTTATCGTACAATACCAAAATAAACAGGAAATGACTGATAAGCTTAATCAGAACCAAATAGTACTAATTAAACTCAATACCTACATTATTTTTCTAATGTTTATAAACATAAGAAAAATCGGTCAGGAGATAAAAAAACATTTATTAACCACCTTTGTGTACAAAATATTAAAGGTAGAACGGCAGTAGCTGAAGAAACAAGTCGCCTCTGAGCAACAAAACGTAAAATCTAAATCAAATATTTTTTTTGTTGGTGAATATATTGGTCATATTTGTTGGTAATACGAAAGTGGTCACGGGTAAGTACCATATTAACATAATCATAATAATATATTCATCAGCCTTCCCTCAATGAATTTCCCGATTCGTCCAAAATATGCACTTCAAAGTCAGAAGTCAGTAATTTTTATTGAATTTCCCGGAGGCAAATACCATCTAATCGGGGATATAAGATTTCAGTCGGAAAATTAGTACCGGTAAAGTTGGACACTGGTCTCGATAAAATCGGGAAAATTTACGTAAATGTGCGTAAAATTTTACCGTGACCGTGACAGAAGTGCGTGTCCGTCGCGCATCCAGCTGCGTGATAGTAGAACTTATATGAAACCATCGATCGACTGGTGCTCGTATCAGCACAATTTTAGTTTATGTGCCCCCGTGCCACAAGTTCTTACGTCCACACTCAACGTCATGTCTTGATGTCACGCTGCCCAGTCCGCCGTTCATGTCACAATCTCGAACGCACCTTTTAATAGCGTTATTCACTCTCCATCGTGTTAGTGAAGCTAAATGAAACAGAAATTTCATGAAAGCATGAACTCGCATTAACTACTATGCCATTTTTTTTGGTAGTGACATTTTTCTTTGTAATTATAATTTCTTTTAGCTTTACTGATACGACGGAGAGTAAATAATGTGAAAAAACTCATTTTAATGTCAATATGTTGTGTACCAAGATTACTACGAGGAGCCTTCGGCTTCGGAAGTTTTCCTCTTACATAAAATAATAAATAAATAATACACTGTTTTTCAGGATATTTCGTGTCTTTTTGGCAGTCTTTAAAATGACAATGTCGGTACTTATTACCTGTATACTACTTGCCTTTGGGTTCAACGTGGGACCTGAGCCAGTTGAAGCTAGTATTGTGAACATAGAACAATTTCATCCTAGGATTGAGCTTAATTGTAAGTACTCAAAACTCACAGTTTGGCATGATACCTACATTACATTAAATCACGTTTTTTTTCATTAGAGTTGGCATATAAAGCTATGTACGTATGATTTTAATAATATACTGTACATAAATTATTAAAAAGAAGGTTATGAAAGTAGATAATTTCCACTTTAAAATCAGAGGTCGCACCAATTTCGATTGTATTCACAGGTTGCACCCAGAGTTGGGTATGGATTTGTTTATATAGCCTTACAGGGTAGTTGTCTCTGTCTGTAGTTGCTCCCGAGACTGTACTTAGATGTTTGTGCTATGATTTGGAACTAGGGTAGGAATTAGTTAATTGCATCAGGTCGTGAGCCCCAGAACGGCCTAGACAATATTTTATTGGGAATAGGTATCCTGTAGTCATACAAAAATGAATCGCTATTGAATCAAACTGGAGTAACATCAGTATTTTTACCATCACGAGGTGACTTTATAAAAAAATTGACTTTCGAATTCGATTTTAGAATCGATTCGAATTTAAATGGTTTTTTTTTATTTTTGCTTTGCAGCTTCAAAGCAAATAAAAAGCTTTATAGATAGATAGCATCTTCATCCACTCACGTCTAATTTATTGATTTATTATAAAAAATACACAGGGTTCATAACCAGAGAAAAATGGCGAGCGCAGAAATTGAATTTCACAAAGATGGAAGATGATTACCTTCCTTCGAAGCTAGTTATTGTTGCTCATACAGTCACTCCAAAATGCAATTCATTCGCAACATGTTCAGAAGCAATGAGGGAACTACAATCAGACTTTAATATTCCGTGAGTATTTTAATTCCTCATTCGCCCAATTCGCTTTGATTGTATTTCAATTGTCTCACTAAAAGATCTCGTCGATCCTCGATCGTCTTTGTAATAAGTTTACTAGACGTTTAGCACTAATTATTGTTCAATTACCTGTGAACCAGTCAGTTTTCGCATCACAGTTTGAATTTTCATGCTACGTATCGCTATAAGATGAATATTCCTATATTCTGAAGGGGTAGGCAGAGGTGCTAGCACCCACATATCGCCAGTTTATGTGTAGGTCCCAATGTGATAGGTGGCGAGGCGAGCCTATTGCCATTAACCGGGCACTTATAAACCTGCGAAAAAATCACCGAAAAGTCATTGGTATGTGCCATGGTAAAACCTGGGATCGAACCCATACCACTAGGCTACCGCGGTTTTTTTAATATGCAGAGGGTTAAAATTGATTACTAATGTTTTGTTTATAATATTAGGTATAACTTCGTAATCGGCAACGATGGAAGGGTATACGAAGGCCGTGGATGGAACACAGTCGGCGCACATTCTCGTGGTTATAACATCTGTTCAATAGGATTGGCATTTATTGGTAAGTCCTGGGGCATTACTCTGAGTGGCATTGAGTTTCAATCGCAGTCATCGCGTGTGAATTCGGGGAATTACAATTGGTTCACATTGTAGAGAATAACTGCATATAGCTAGATCAACAAATGCGTGGTTAATACAAATTCACGTAGCTACTACGAAACGGCTTGTTACTTTGAATAAGAGACCGAATTGTAACTTTACATAATGTTAGACATTATAGAAGACTTTTTTGCAACAAACAAACGTAATAGGGGCGAGCCTATTGCCGCCAATCGGGCACTTTGAATAAAAAATTAGTATACGTAAAATAAATTCCTGAGCGAAAATGTTGTAGAAAAAAAAAATTACCCGATTCTTTGCTATGCGGTGTAAATCGCAAGGGAATTAATTACGTGCTTAGCCGCACGAACACTACCAATTAACGTCTTGGAGAGTATCAGACTATATAACTAACTAAGATACTTTATTCCAACAGGTGATTACCGGGAAGATAAAGTGACAGCACTCCAACAGTTACGAGCTCAACTGCTATTTGCGCAAGGAGTTAAGCTTGGTTACCTTCACAGCGGTTACCACGTACTCGGGCATAGTGATCTACGACCAACTCTCAGTCCAGGCACCAATCTTTATGATGCCATACGTAAGTGGCCCAGGTACGACCATGAAAACAGGTACAAGGATCGCACCTGCAGCCAGATACACGGGCTGTCTTAAAAGTGAATGATCAAAATGGATGTAGCAAGTTTATTAAGTATATACGTAAGGAAAATACATTGTGATTTTATTATTATGTAATTTTAAGATATTTTCTAAGCAAATGAATATAATTTGTTTTATATCAATTATGTAGTTTTCATTTTAACCTTTTTTTAGCAGATTTAAGCCCGATTCCATGAATAGCACCTATCAGAAATGTTGATAGGTGCTCTAATTAGACAAGGCTAGGTACTCTTCGCTCTAGTGTGTTTCATTCATTCTTTCACTCTTGGATCTTATTAGCTTAAAACGGAGGAGAGACTAGCGCAGGCTTACCTCCTGCAGGCCTAACACGGGCGCGGGACAAATATCTCTCTCCACCGCTTATGTCAAATTGACGGGGACAAACGCGTTTGTCCCTAATTGCTAGCATGGCGTCGAAGGAGATAACTTATGTCCCTCGCTGTGACGTAGACAAGGGACTTTTTCTCCACTTGCTTAGCACGGCGGCCGTAAAGTGGACAAGATATGTCTCTTTTCGACAGATTATAGAGAGAAATTAGTCTCCGAACTATTGAGGTGGGGACAAAAATCGTAACCGAAAAATAAATACATTGGATTTGATTAATTAATTAATGAATTAAAATTTTAATATATATATAACATATCTATATATATATGTATATGTATATATAATGGGGAAGGGGGGATTTAAATATTTTTCTCAAATAATTTTGACCTTCAATATTTAAAATCCAGTAATAAGGTATTAATATTTGTATGTATGTATATGTATGTATGTATGTATATATATATATATAATATATATATGTATATATATATACATATACATACATACAAATATGAATATGTATATATATTATATATGGACTCTACAACCGGTCATAGTGGGACCCCCCCCCCTACAGCGGTCATCAGTACGAGTGTGACACCCTAGGCATTACAAACATCGATAGGCCATAGTAACCATTTTCCAACAGGTGGGCCGTGTGCTCGTCTGCCACCTAAGTTGTATAAAAAATCCAAACATATAATCCTATATTATTACGACACATTACGTAACACAATACATCCCATTACAAGGTAATAATACTTACTTACTAACTTAGCTATATCTACATTATATGAAATTAAAATAACACCGACAATTTAAAAAGTCAATGTTTCACTTATAAAATATGCACGTTGCTAGGTTTTATCAATTTGGTCGAATAATACTTTTTCGTATATTGGTAGCATTGAGTGGACAAACGTTCTCCCCGGTGACAAACTAGTCTCTCCTCGACGCCATGCTAGCTAAAGGGAGAGAGAAGGAGGGAAAGACAAATTTTTCTCCACTCCCCGGGGACTTTTGTCTTCGCGCCATGCTAGCCGTACTGGAGTTGGGAGGTCAGCTTCAAGAACGCTCGGTACAGCCGAAATGCCAATCAAAAATATATACCTCGCGTGCTTCAAAGTTAGCGTCACTGGTACCCTTTGGATTGGAGGTCGATGGGAGATGTCTATGTTCAGCATTGGAAGTCCTATGGCTGAAATGACGATGATGACATACTTATATACCAAGTTGTAATTAAAGCAATATGTACCATTATGGGTATTATGGAAAAAACTTCACAAATTTAATCTGTAATAAACAATTAATGTGTACTATCTGTTGGCTTAGCATAATTTTCACGCACCGTCTACTCCATATTCTACATAGAACTCTATAATTTTAGTGACGCTATAAGTGTTAGTTTTTACGGGCAATTAAATTTGGTAGGCACCATTTATCATGTTTCAGTATATTTCTTTAAATTAACAGTGTGTAAGAATGGGGCCTCTCTTAAATGTACGGGGACCAAGCCAACCATAAAGTTATTGTTACTAGCGTAAATAGAGCAACAGTATGACCGCGTTAATGAATTTAAAATGTCAAGAAAATTTTTATAACTGTCTCGTATTTCTGACAAGTTAATAGATTCATGAAAAAGGTTTCACGATTCAGATATCTTTTTCTCATACCTTGGTCTTGTGTAGTTACTGTTTGAAGAAGACAGTATAGTTATCATTGTTGCCTGGAAGAGATCACCGGTGACGAAATAGGCCACCCAACGCCAATATTTATTCCATGGCTAACGGGAATTGGATAAAAATTTCACGCGGATGAAAACTAGCACCAATTAGTTTTTAGATAATGAAAGCATCATTGTATTGTGTAGATTGTGTTATGTTTTAAGGTTATTTTGACTATGATCTCTAATTTTTGACGCATTTTATCGCACAATAACAAGTTATTGTTGTAACCCATGATAAACTTTTCGATAGTGATGACTTAAATAAAACTGTATGGTATAAATTGTATAATTAACCGTGGTGTAGATGGCAAGCCAGTTGTCTTTTGTTTTCCTGCTTAGCCATTCTACGAGTATCCTGGCATCGTATTAACTCGATAGTGAATATAAGATGTCGGTATTCACGATATTTATTATACTCTCTGTTTTTTCCACGAACATTCTGAGAAAAGTCGAAGCCGATATCGTTGATACGACGCAGTCTGATACTACGAATCAGGAAGATGACTGTAAGTATTGAATTACAATTTAATTAAGCGTTACAAAAAAAGTGTTGTCTGTTCTTTTTACACAACTTAGGCGGCAGACAAGAACACGGCCCACCTGGTGGAAAGTGGTACTATGGCCTATGGATGTTTGCACCGGGGTAGGAAGGAGGAGAAAGAGTAAGAAAGGAATGCCAAACAGCACCGCTCAAAGCAAAAAGTAAAAATACTTCATACCCGAGGCGTTACGATTTTGTATGTGCAATACATCGCAAGTGCGAAGAACTAACCATGACACGTGTACCATCTCTACACGAAGCATCTCCAGAATCACTGATGTGTACAGTGTGTCTTGAAGATTCCTCGTGAAGAGATGAAATTCTTCTTTAACATTAATATGTCGTACACAGGGCTTGTAACCAGGGAAACGTGGCAGGCGAGAAAATACAATAATACACCGATAATGGATACCTACAAACCCTTACACCTGGTAATCGTTTACGATACAAGCACAACATTTTGTAATAGGATTTTCACTTGTGCCGCTGAAATGAGACATTTACAGTCCTACTATATTAGGAATTTCGATTACGATATCCGGTAAGTGTTTGATATCTATACTATTATATAACTTTTATTATGTATTATATAGTTTGTATAATATTAATATGATTTATATAACATCTATACTATTATATAATTGTAAAGCGGTCGTGTCTGTACATTGGAGATATTTAAAAAAAAATACTTGGGATATGTTAAGTGAACGATACTGAACACGAAAATATTTTTTTTTCATTTCCTGTCTGTTTGTCTGTTTGTCTGTTTGTCTGTTTGTCCGCTATGGACGCAAAAACTACTGAACGGATTTTGATGCGGTTTTTTTCGTTAGAAGGGGCTTGGTCAGACTTAAAATCTTACGTTTGTTTCATCGCATTCGGTTCAATAGAACCGGAGTTATGAGCATTAATGATGTTAAACGAAATGTGAGTAAAGATATAGAGGGCGCTGTTTTATTCTAATAGATGATATTTATGTCTTATTACGTCCAGTCAAGTATGTGAATAAAAAAACTTCATTTTTACGTACATATTTCTAAAAAAAAATACGTAATTAATTATGAAATTAAAATTTGTTTTTCAATTATTTAGTACATGGCGCAACAATAGATGGCGTAGATCGATTTAAATTCAGGGTATGGTTTCGTTACATACGGGACTATATAAGACCTGTCAATTTTTTTTTTTAAACAACTTTTTATTCGTTAAATGTTAAATAGATGTCGGTACTGTCTTTGACATCATTGTTCAGCTGAACGCCTACATAGTTTATATACTTTACAACGAAAACGTTCAGGCGTAAAAAAGGCGCACGTAATATGATCATATCATACCAGTACTTTAAATACTCTAAACATGTCCTACTTGATTTCGTATAACTTTTTATACCACTTAAGTGGAATAAAGCACATGGCCCACCTGATAGAAAGTGGTTACCGCGGCCTATTCTATGGATGTTTTTATTTATTTAAAATACATAGAGTATTACAATAGTGGCGGCTGGTGGCCTTGACGGTCTCACCAGATGTTTTTATAAGCCCCGCTTAAAGGACCCGGGACTGTAGAAAGAAGGAAACACATGCGCTGGTAAGGAATTCCAAGACTTAATGGTGCGGCAGAGGGAAGACTCACCGAACCGCTTGGTTCTTGGTTCACCGCACCGTATGCGGGTGACATTTAAGCCCTGCACGTGTTGTTCTGTGTAAGAAAGATGAAGGTAGGATCAACGCGGCGATCTCATCAGAACATTCACCGTGGTAGAGACGGTAAAACGTTTGAAACACCAGAGGTATCACACACGTGCTGCCGACCATGTGGAAAGGATAGGAGGGTGAAGGTTAAGATAGAAGAATCATGTGGAGACATGGTTCTTTCGCTCGCTGCATTACTCATGGCTATGATACTATGCGCCGTCTCCTGCTACGAGCAAATAATGCTTGAGAGGAGACCGCGGCTCGACTTCGGAGAAGACTCCGGACACGCACAGTCTGCGAATGACTTCCATCCCCTATGAGACCGGAGGGACGGGTAGAGCCACCTGTCACTATAGCAGAAGCAAGATACGGTGGTGGCGTAAAGTGCACCATCCCATATCCGGGGGCTAGATAAGGACACCGCAAACTCTACACCAGAAAATCGTCATCTCAAACGAGGACAAAACGCCTTTGCGTTCATTACAATGCTAAAACTGCCATATCAAAAGGGATAACACTCGCCAAAAAGTCCATCGCGAGTAGGTACTGTATGCGACAGAGCAACCAAGTACGCGGTCGTGTTATATTACGCGTTATACATTAGGTACTCACAGTACTTACCCAAGTCTACTTGCAACTTGCACACTTCTTCTGTGAAGTCGACGGCAAATCGCACGCTGTTATAACACAGACAACATGTTCATTTTTGGTGGCGGTCACCTACATCCACGCTGGTGGAGCCGCGGGCAACACCTATACTATAATAGTGTATACTGTTGATGAAAGGACCTCCGTGGTATGGTGGTAGTGCACGCGACTGCGAGTTCGATCCCCGCTCAGTGCAAAAAGTTGTATACATGAATATGGCTGTTTGTACTGGTCTGGTCATACCTCGGAGAGCACGTTAAGTCGTCGGTCCCGGTTGCCATACAAACGTTTTTTCTCGCCGGAGCAGCGGTGTCTTCTTTAAAAGACACAAATTCGCTCCTGCGTGGAATACTGCACCATCTCTGGGATGGCTTCGCAAACTACTTATTAGATGCTCTCGACAGGTTGCAGCGACGCGCGATCCGCATTATTGGGAGTCCAGTCTGAACCTTTGTAGATGCGTAGAGATATTGGTTCCTGGCAGTATTTTACCGTCTCTACCATGGTTAATGTTCTGATGAGCTCTTCCAATTAATCCCGTCCTCTCCTTTCCTACACAGGACAACACGTGCAGGGCTTAGATGTCACCCGCATAAGCTGTAGAACACTCCATCAAGAACCAAGCGGTTCAGTGAATCTCTCCTCTGCCGCACCATTAAGTCTTGGAATTCCTTACAGGCACACGTGTTTCCTTCATCCTACAGTCCTGGGTCTTTTAAGCGGGGCGCAAAAAAACATCTGATGAGGCCGTTAAGGTGAGCGCCACTATTGTAGCACTGTATGAACGTGTTTGCAATGGTGACCCTCTTTCATGAGACTTTGCCTTCAGCTTAACATCAGTCGAGGTGAAGTCAAATAGACGTACCATAAATAAAAAAATCTGTCTATGGCAGTCGTTACTGGTAGTTGGAGCCCTCAAAAGTTCAACCACTTTAACACTTTAACTTGGAGCTTCGATATCGCCATTGGTCATTGGACCATTGGTTGTGGAGGTCATATGGCAGACGCTTCACGGAAAATATCGAAGTTCAGCCGCATCACAGTTAGACTGGAAAACCGACCACAACAGATTTGGGAAAAGGTTCAGAGAATGATGACTGTTGATGTGTGGTGGGAATGGGTAGACTAGACCTTGGGAAAGGACATAAATATGTCAAGTTTGGTCACGATAACCAACATCCACGCGGGCGAAGCCGCGGGTAACAGCTAGTTAAAAATATGTTATATAATATTAAAAATCACGCTGAGTTAGAGACGCTGTACAACTTTGTGTCAGTAGGGATAAATACCCTGGGTAGCTGGCCAAACGTTTAGGAAGGGAAAATGGTTTCATAGAAGTCCAAGTGTTCTTCGCTACAGATAGTGCAAAGACTGGAAATCGCATTTCAGTGTGGAAATGCAGCAAATGTGATGGGCAGCACGAACAGGGGCGGGTTGTTCGATTAGTCTGTGCAATATTGTACAATGACCAAATAATTGTAATGTTATTTTAACAATTTTGTAGACAACTAATGTTCATAATGTTATTTTGTTCCTATAAATACATATTAGCATTTTGCATAGAACTTGACACTTATTTAGATCACCATTCTTTTTGCAGCGAATCCCACTGCCAAGCATAATTTTTGTATCGAACTTGGCTCTCCATTTTTACATTTATCTTCTTGGTGGGATAAACCAATTATTAGATGTTAAAATAGATAAAAGTAAAAATGTCTATAAAAATATAATCTTAGAGAAATAAATACTACCAATATACCTATTTATTAAATTCACTATTAAAAAACCTTTTTCGATATATATATTTCAGGTATAACTTTCTCATCGGTAACGACGGAAGAGTATACGAAGGACGTGGATGGAATATGGTTGGATCACATACAGCTGGATATAACGACTGTTCATTGGGCTTAGCATTTATAGGTAAGTTGTAGTAAATATTATGGTTTTACTGGCTATAGCCCAGGTTTTGTGAACGTGGAAATATTATGATCTGCCCTTTTTCCAATTTATACCATTAATTCTGATCGGTGTGTGTATGTTTGTATACGCTAGCCAGCCTGCCCACTGACATGTGTCATGATTTCTTGAAAGCTTGTCATTCGTTTAATAACTCAGACTAGCGTCGGTAGCTTAGTAGCATTAGGAGGTCGGCTTTACGATCGAGAGGTCACAGATTGGAATCCTGGTCATTACACTACTGTCGTGAACCCACTTCTTACATAACTCATTGAGCTTAGCTGGATTGGATATTAGTAGGTTGCTAATATTCTTTAAAAAGAAATAATTCTAAGTTGTAAACTACCTTAGCATGCTCTTTTCAATTCTTTTAATATTAAGCAGTAAAATGTTAGTTTTTATTGAAAAATATGCTTTGAAAAAATGTTCCTTTTCTTATATAACCTATTTTCATTACGACAAATAGGTATGTTATGTATAAATTAGTAGGGGGTTTCTGTTGTCATATCTGCAGCGCAAGTAATAAGTCTATTGCGGTTTGCAAGGATAAAGGGACTTCCCCAATGAAATCCTGTCACACGCTACACCACACTTACAACGTTTTAAAATAGAATCATAGTGTGGACGTATTTTTTTAGATAGATAGAATCATAGTATGCCCATAAACTTTTAGATAGATAGACACGTAGTATGGCCATAATTTTTATTGCTAGGTATATTCTCTACCGGCTTTTCTTCCTTATCAATCAGTCTGTAAAGTACATATAGTTGCGGTACGCTATGATGGTCTTTTTGACACGACTGCTTTTACTAATTTTCTCTTTTTTGGTGCGATTAATATTGAACAACAAACTGTTAGATGTAAACTAAATTCAACTAAAGAAAAATATGGCGAGACTCGCACAGAAGAAAATAAACTTCACACACTAAAAAAGAGAAAACGAGCAAAATTATTAGAGTCAAAACAGCCATTTCAGCGTGCCGCAACTAACAATAACCTGACTATTATTTTGTTTATTTATAACTAGCTGTTGCCTGCGGCGCCGTCCGCGTCGATGTCGATTATCGCGTTGTTCGACTCTGCTTGATTCTCTACTTGCCTCTCTATACTACTTCTCCTTGCTGTCATGACAACGGAAATAGTTAGGCGATATTAGCGCCTATGTATAAAAATCTACCAGATCTATTGAGATTTATGATTATTGCCCCGCTCCCTTGGATGGTAGCGTGATGATTTATTGCCTATGTTACTCCTAAATATTGTAGCTTTCTATAGGTGAAAGAATTATTGAAATCGGCCCAGCCGTTTCGGAGCCTATTCGGTACAAACAATTCTTTCTCCTTTATAATATTAGTGTAGATTTTAATTTTTTGTTTTTTTTTATTCAGTTAGTTCATCTAGAAAATGTATACTATGATTTCACATTTTTTACTACAGGTGACTACAGTGATCTTGGACAACTTAATTCTGTCGCACAAGTAACACCACTACAACAGCAGAGAGCTCGTAAGCTTTTTGAAGAAGGCGTCAAATTAGGTTACCTCCACCCTAACTTCCATGTACTTGGGGCAAGAGATCTAGCGCCAGCACACAATATTTACAGTCCAGGAACTGATCTTTACAAAGCAATTCGGAGGTGGTCCAATTACGACGTTGATAATCGGTATATGAATCGAACTTGTGACCAAATACAAGAGCTATTCAAGGAATAGAAAATCAAATAATTGTCTTTTTTCTTGCAAGAAATTCTTATGACAAAAACAAATATTTGGATGCTGGAGCAAATGGGAAAATATGAGAATTTTTTGCTGTAATAAAACAAGGTCTTAGAGCATCTGGGATTACAAGAATGGTACAAAATATTTTAAAGTGTAATAAGTATATTTATAAGTATACATTCCATGTTCGGGAATAAGCCATTAATTAAATAATTGATTGTATTGTATTATGAAATGTTATGCAAATAGAAATAAGTGTTAAAGTAAAACGAAATTTTAATTGATATTTTTTATTTACTAAAGCATGTTGTTTAGGATACATACGGATTACTCTAAAAGATGGTGGTAATCTTGTCTTGAAGTAAATAGTTAAGTATCTAAAAGTTTGAGAATATTAATATATATGTAACCTCAATATTATCATTGTTATATCCATAAAATTTAGACAAATATTTTCTGTCTTGCTCTTGCACCCAGTTATTATAAATAAACAGACTAGGTATATTATATTAAAAAGAAAATGAAGAATAACGATAATCTACCTGAGTTTCTTGCTGGTCTCTTCTCAGGAGATTTAACTACCGAACCAGCCAAAGAATCAGTTTCAAATACTTACAGTATTTTATTTATTATAAATTATAATATTTTTGACAAACGTAGGTACATAATTATTGTAAAACTTTGACATTCATAAGTGCCTAAACTGAATAAATGAAATTGATTCTTGATTCTTTATATCTCCAAAACAGTACAGTCTTTTGTTCTATCGTTTATGTTTTCCTATAGTTAAACTCAGAATAAGTATACAGAAACGACAAAAATGGATTTCGAATGGTATTAAGTTATGCTGTCGACGCAAGGCGCTTCTTTTGTGGCAGTATCGAAAAAATCGTACTAAAGAAAATAGAGATAACTTTAATACAGTATCTTCGAGACTTAAACGTATTATTAGGCTTACAAAAAGGGTCCAAAATGCGCATTATATACGAACAGCTAGTAATACATGTAAAGCTACATGGACACTCATTAATGATGCAAAAGATGCTGTTCCAAAAACAGAAATACATAGCATTAAAATAAATAATAAAGAAATTATTGATGACCCATTAGTGATAGCCAAATCATTTAATAATTATTTTATTGACCAGGTTCAAAAGAGTAATCAAGTGAACAACATAGCCGTGCCAGTGCATATTTCCAATTCGATATTTATAAATCCGACTTCACCTAAAGAAATACATTCTATTATTATGAATTTGAAAAATACCAAGAGTACTGGATATGATGAAATATGCACACAAATTCTGAAACGAGTCTCGACAAAAATATGTAACGTTTTAAGTCACATTTTTAACTTATGTATTTGCAGTGGCATTTATCCAGACAATTTGAAACTGACAGTCATCAAACCATTATTTAAAAAGGGTGATCCAGGTTCTATGGCCTGCTATCGACCAATTGCCTTGATACCTACGATATCAAAAATCTTTGAAAAGGTCATATACAGCAGAATATACCAATTTTTAGAAAACCACAATCTTTTTGCAGAAGAACAAGTCGGTTTTAGGCAAGGCAAAAGTATAGATATGGCCATTTATAACTTTTTAAAAGTGGTCATAGATAGTGTAGATAAAGGGGTTCCTGTCTGTGCACTTTACATGGATCTCACAAAAGCGTTTGACTGTGTAGATCATGAGCTACTGTTAAAAAAATTAAATGCTTACGGAATAAGGGGTAAGGCTCTAGATCTTATTGCATCTTATCTTACTGGGAGAAAGCAATGTACTCAAATAACACGCTTATGCCCCAAATACAGAACAGAAACACACTTCATATCGGAATACAGAGACACTAACCTTGGTATTCCGCAGGGTAGTGTATTAGGACCACTTTTGTTTAATATTTATATTAACGAACTACCTAAAATAACAAACCACCCGACAATTTTGTTCGCTGATGATAGCACAATTGTATTTACAGGCAAGAATAATTCACTGATTGAATCTGAGATTTCAGAAACTCTTAATATTGTAATACAATGGCTGAAACTAAATAACTTGAATATTAATTTAAGCAAAACACATATAATGACATTTAAAAATAGAATTCCACTTATGACACTCACTAATATTAAATATAATGACGAAACCATTAATGAGGTAGGCACAACAAAGTTTTTGGGACTTAACATCGATAGTAACCTAAATTGGAAAACACATGCAGAGATCCTTTGCTCAAAACTGAGTACACAGTCATATGCATTGTATATGCTCACAAAAAAACTTAACCAGAACGCAGTACTGACAGCATATTATGGTAACGTTGAAAGTATGCTAAGATACGGAATCATATTTTGGGGCAACTGTACAGAAAAAGAACAAATATTTATAGCACAAAAAAAGTGCATAAGGGCAATTTGCAAGGTCAATCAAACAGACAGCTGTAGACCATGCTTTCGAAAGCTAAAAATATTGACAGTACCGTGTCTATACATGTATGAGTTGGTGTTATTTGTCAGGTCTAACTTAACGATGTACGAACATTATAAAAGCAAGCGCCACTGTTTAAAAGTTAGCTGTCCTCAACACAAAAGTGCATTGATGACAAATAGTGTACTCTGTATGGCGCCAAGGGTTTATAATCACTTACCAAAGAAATTATTAGACAGCATAAACATCAATGTATTTAAACGAAAAGTAAGACAATTTCTCGTGAAAAAAGCCTATTACAGTGTAACCGAATTTATAAATGACATGCAAAATAATCAGAAATAATATATTGTGATACTTTATTGATTGACATATTTTAAATTTCAATTTTATTTGACATGTGTATGCATTATTATTGACTTGTACCAAGGAAAGGAAAAATTGTGACATATTCTCTTTGATGGACTAATTATTGTATTTAATTTGTTAATTTTATATAATTATTACTAGTGCATAATCAATATTAATTTAAATATACCTGTAAAATTGCATGCCTTCAGGGTGGATTATGGAGGGACGACTTTATTTACTGAATGTTACCTATAAATTACCCATTTTCGCAATAAATGAGTTTGAGTTTGAGTTTGAGTTTGAGTATTAAGAAAATGTTCCTATAGCTTACTTGCATAAATGCTTCTCTTTACGAATGTAGTAGAACGTTTTAGTAAGTACATAATAATTATCTTATAAATATAACGAAATTGTGTGAATATACATGTATATTACATTAACGAAACGTGCTTATACGAAGGCAATTGTAATTATTACAATCGAAAATACATGTATAAATTATTTACTCTATTACTGAAATAGCTTTTTCTCGGAAATATTTACACAATAATAATGTATTATATTATCACCGGACATACAGCCCTGATAAACTTAATAAAAATATTAAATATATCTAACATTTAAAAATAAGTCTTATGTTTAACTAAATAGAATTTAATATAACTAAAACTACTGACTGATGAGTAATAGAGGATATAAAATACAAAACGTTTACAAAAGGCTTATTACCGCCGTCAATTATGTAAAACTTGGAAGTGTCGAGACGGATCGCAGACAGTGAAGCCAGTCGCCTCTGACCATCCCCTGACCATAACATGTACCGCTAAATAGATTGAGTAGTGTTGAGTGCAAATATACAGTTTTTTGACAAAATCGAAAATATAAAAAGTGAGTATTTTGGACTATTATATTAATACTATTTAGTGTATATTTTATTTATTTAGTTTAATATAATTGTTTAATTATGATGATCTTTTCTTAATTATTATATACCTACGTGTAATTAAAATATATGATTTATTACTGTAATTACTTCAGTAAGTGAGTACATAAGTATGCCCACATTTATCTCCGGGGTAGGTAGATTTGAATTACCACCCATATTTTACCAACCACTGTTTTCAGTTCCACATAATAGAGAGTGAGTCTATGGTTGTATTACGGGTAATATTGTCGACTCTAGCCATGTAACTGAGGCTGAGTCTAGGCTGTATAAGTACATCTGGTTGATGTTATATTGGCCTATCCTCTCGTGGAATGGGGACGATGACAGCGCGTGAGAAGAGACGGGATGGTTCAAATTATTTTTATGTGCCTATTTTAATACTCAGATAAATAATAGTAAAATGTAAGTTTGATAATTCATCCTTAAATTGAGAAAGAATTAATATCGATGAATTTAATTGTTTACCAATACTGTTCTAACCAGACCAGCTGTATCTTTATCATACAGTCATTTACATTTACATAGCTCATGATTACATTTTTTACATTAATCTCTGTGGAATGCTGCAAGCCAACCCTCGCCTTAGGCCAAGGGCGTGCATTTCCTAGTACAAATATACACTGTATACCATACCCAAATCAGAAATTATTTACTCTTTTATGTATGTGGTAAAGTACATGTAATTTATCTAATTTGGGTGGTATGCAATTGTATGTGTTATAATATATTAAAGTACACATTATACTTTGATAAATTAAAGTACACATTAATTAACCTGGTTTGGCTAGGGCTTTCAGCGTAAGCACGCGCATGAAAACTGTCATTTGATCCCAATCGTCTTGATGTTGATTGATTAAAATCATACAATCTCAACCACAAGAAGAAAATATCAACCACTGTCGTTAATCAGTAGGGGTAAGAATTTAAACACCAAATATTAATTGCTCCTGATGGCATGTTAGGGTTAGCTTATTCTTCCCCATGAGTTGTGCAAGACATCAAGGAAACACAACTGCTTTACATTAAATGGTATATACAAGCAGTCTACACACAATGGCTAAGTACCAACGAATCAGGTTTGCATTTTCCAAGAAGGCTATTTTTAAAATGGGTGATCTTTCCGAATCCATTGAGATCTCCTTGCGATTCGGATTTTTCTCGGATTAGTCTTAGTTGCCATAACTACAAGTGTCATCCTGTAAAATTAAGTTGGAGAATCCGACAATGCAGTCAAACTATACAACTTCGATATCACCCGGAAGTTATGGAGGGCAGATGGGAGCCGTTTCAATGAAAATTTTTAATTTCGATCGTTTTGTAGTTAGACTGAAAGCCGACGTTAACTAAGTTGTGAAAACGCTCGAAGGATGAGAACTTAGATGCTTGAATTAGGGAAAAGCGCTCGATAAATGGAAATAAACCTATTAAATATTATTATCATTACTTATTACAAAAAGACTGGACTAAAATACATAAAAAAGAGATATACATCTATATTTTCTTTTCCCTCCAACTAAATGAACTCATATAATAATAAATTGGGTCCATAGATGCTATATACCACTGAATGTAGTCCAACGTATCCGTTTATCCACCTCTGCCTAACGTTTCTGGAAAAAAAGATGTGACTGTAAAGTATCTAATTATTAATTTTATCTAAAAATGTTATCTTAGATTGCTATTACGCTAAAATAAATTAAATATAACCGAAAACGGAATGCCAGATTACTTACGCAATAACTTTCACGATTGTTTTATACACATTCCTGCCAATTACAGCCGTTGCAATTCTGCTTGGTTTATTTTTATTTTTGATGGTGTTTGAGCTAAATCCTCTATATTAACCGATCTTAATATAAGGAGAAAATCCACACGTATGTATGGAATTTTACATTTTTATTATATTTTAGAATATGTGCAAGCAAATTTATGGTGAATTTATGTGGATATTATTATAAAGGTATCGGGTATATATTTACCTTGTAATGTTAGATCAGACAAATAATGGAAACTCCAAATAATACATTGTAAATATTCCTACTTTTAATAATAATGTTAATGACAATGATAGTTTACATACATATATTATGTGCATACATTACACATTGCGAGTGACTACGCAGCATTTCTCTGAAACGGATAATTTGAATAGTGATCATTATTATTTTCTTTGTGGCATTTACAGTTCAGTGGAAAAACATTGTGAGTTTCACGCATCCCGGGAAATATTATTTGTAACATTGTACACAAATATCGCAATAAATGAATTGATTTGTTTTGGTTTGGTTTGATTTGATTTGAAAAACTCCGTTAATGCAACCGCGGATGGCTCTGGGATGTATATGATCATGAAGAATGGAACATCTGTACTTCTCATCATTCATCTCATTTAAATTGTGATTCACTTTATTAATTTTAGTTTCTTTTTTCAAACTTTCAGACAGTACATAAGCCAGCGGAGAATACTTTGAACCGATACAATGTCGGTTCAAACGATATTAATTTTGCTTATTATTTGCTTCAACGAAATGCCAAGTAGCATGGCATCAGATGATTGTAAGTACTTTAATATAACTTAATAGTTCTAGCAAAGTAGTAAGTAGTTACCCGTGATTTTTACACTTTTTAAATGTGTGAGAAGCCTCACGCTTTTTATTTTAGTACCTACTAGTTAATTGCCAGCCATGACCTATGCCTACTATAAACTCTGAAAGCAGGTCAATAATTGAACCACTTTAATTCTACCAACTGCATAAATTACTTTGTTATCTCATATAAATGTAAAGAATTACAAAATTAGATTGGCAGTTGGTAGTTTGAAGACCGTTCAATTATTGATCGGTTTTAGGAGTTAATGAAACGGTCCCTGTTTTAAAGCTAATGGTACAGGCTCAGCTGTGGTGCGTAAATGCTGCTAACTGTACAAGTGATTACCATTACTGACTTGTATTGATTGTATAAACGGGAACTGGGGAGTCACACTCGTACTGACGACCCTGTAGAGGGACGGGAAAAGAGAGGAAAAGGCTTAAAGGTTAAGAGAGGTTCCGTACTATCAGTGTCTTATGTTTGCCATAAAACAGTAAGCTTTATTGCTAAACTAAGAGAGTTTTCCCGAGAAGAATCATTAGAAGATTTCGTCAGTGTCGGCAGCGCGTAAAGCCTGTAGTGTTGCACACGCGCATAGGCTACGGTAACCACTTTCCATCAGGTAGACCACGTGCTTATCTGCTACGTATGTGGTATAAAAAAGCATTATACAGTGACAATGATAACTGTAGTTCCTATTTTCGCCCTTTCATGGAATAGTTAAATTTATTTTAAACAAGTGTTCAGCTGCAAACTTTGAATTTGGAATATAATTATGTAATTATTGTCCACAGGGTTTATGACTAGACAAATGTGGCAGGCAAGAAACTTCTCAGACAGAACTGATGCCTATAAGCCATTGAGACTTGTTATAGTGACTCACACAGCGACTGAGGAATGCTCGGTCGCCACCTGCGCTTCTGAAATGAGATTACTGCAATCACATTATCTAGACTCCTACAGTTATGATATCCCGTAAGTACTTCTATTTTAGTGTTTGTTTTATTTTTATATTTATACTAGCTGCGCGTCCTGGTTTCTCTCTAGATATAGCATTTGTAGTATATTTTTTCATGCAAACTTTGTCCCGATAATTATATCAAACACAGTAAAAATAATTATCTAAAAAGTTTACATTTCAGCGATTTATTTTTCTATCTATTAACTGCTGTGCGCTTTACTTATTAGCTGGCTTAAGTTCGGTGCAATGATGGCACCTCCTTTTCTTAAACTTCCTTACGTGCAAATCTTTTCATATTGGCGATTACAAAATTAATAAAAGATAAATAAACGTTTTCTTCGCAATCGAAACCATAGAGTTATAATTGCGAAAAGTGTGCGAGTGACGATATCTTATAGTGTGTGAGTGATATACATCATTAAGCAAAACCTAGGGATGAAAAGTGACAGAATATATGAATCGCGAACGTATTTTTGTAAACTATTATCAACTTTGACAGAAGTAGATATTGCGACGTCAATGCCTCTACACTGATAGTCACAAGTTACGTCACTGGTATTTTAAATTCGGTAACGCGGTGATGAGGATATGGTTTCTCTATTTATGTCAGTAGTGTTAACTCTATGATTAAAACCATAAGCGTTCCTTGAGCTCTAAAGTGCAAAACTTTGAATGCAACTGAATAATAATTGCTATGAGGATAATGAGTAATAAAATTACTTTTATGACTTTGGTCTGTCTCCCTCTGAAATAAGTTTAATGGAATAGTAATTTTCTCAGTATCACTATATTTTCGGAAATATTTCAAAATTTTCAGAAGTGCTTGGAGGGAGTTACATAAATACCAGACACAAAAACAATCTAGTAGTCTGTGAAAGTAGACATCAAAAAAATTGAAATTCTCTCCGGGGTAACTGCATACGTTTATTTAACAAACTCCCTGATGAAATTAGTTATTTAGTTGTAAATAAATATAAAAATATATTTGAAATTAAACTTGTGTTAAATAGGCTGATTACTCAATTATGCTACTCAAGCAAATTATTGTTATTACTCTAAGCAAAAGTTTGTAAATGAATAAAAAATTAAGAAATACCACTGTATTTCTTGCAGCAGTTTCGTCAAGCCGGGGGTCCATTTAAAGCAAAATCAAAAATCATTTATTCTGCATAGACCAGTAAACGGAACTTACAAAACGTCAATATCACAATATTTTATCAAATGCAAATGGACCACCGGGACGAAACGCGGCCCCGACCTGAGAAGACTCCGGCAAGTAGTCCGGCAACTCTTATACTGGTGGTAGAAATTTGATGCCACAAATTTGTCACAAATTTCGACCGGGTTGGTACCACCGTGCACATATGCGCAAAACCCTTCATAGTAATCCAATCTCGGTTGGATTGCGTTCAGGGATCAGCAAGTGCATAGCCGGGCAGAGGTGATGGTGGTCGCAGTACTAGTGGGACCAGTGGGTCTTGGCGTAGTCTAGTGAGAGTGGCGCGGGGCGATCCGCCGACCAGGGAGACCCGTAGAAACGGTGGTGCCGCTGGCCGCCCGCGGTATAGTACAGGGGCCCAACCGGGGCTAACCACCCCGGGAGGCTGCCTCACCAGGCCGCGCATAATCTCGATATGGTTCGTCGTGCCGGTTGGTGACCGGACGTGGGACTCCGGCGACCATATTCGGGGGGGTACGGGGGCCCTTCCGATCGGCGCGTCGGCTCTCGCCACTCCTCACATTCATAGACAAAACCAATCTCCCGCGCTTTGTCACGCGGTACTGTAACGACCATCATCTCTTTTCACGCCTCCTCTTACCCCCTCCATGGCAGTGCAAAATAGAGAATATGGCAACACAGCGGCTCTTCGTTTTCCCACAAATTCGCTATTTGAGGTGGAGTCCACGAACATCTGTGGGCTCCATGCAAACCTCAACGCCGTCCACCAACATCTAGAGACGGCGAAACCAGCCATGCTTTTTCTCACGGAGACACAAATATACCGCCCTGATGACACGACCTACCTGCTCTATCCCGGCTATGTTTTAGAGGAAAATTTCCGTGCCAAAGCCGGGGTATGTGTGTTTGTTAGGGCGGATGTTTGTTGTCGCCGTTTGCGCTGCCTTGAGGACCCATCCTTTTCTGTCCTGTGGGTACACGTAGACCATGGCTGTACTAGTCAAATCTATGTGTGCCTTTACCGTTCCCATACTGGAGATGCCGAGACAACTCGACTCTTCGAATATCTGAGTCAGGCGGCAGATGATGCGCAGGAGCGGTTTCCGAACGCAGAATTGGTATTTTTGGGGGACTTTAACGCCCACCACGAGATCTGGTTGGGCTCCTCCAAAACAGACCATGCGGGAAGAGCCGCCCACGCGTTCGCTCTGGCTCACGGCCTGACCCAACTGGTACACGAGGCCACCAGAATACCAAGAGGGTCAGCCCAAGCACCCTCTTTGCTAGACCTTCAGCTGACGAGCCACCCAGACCAGTACAATGTTTCGGTGCATGCTGCCTTAGGCAACTCCGACCATTGTCTGGTCTGTTCCAAGGTGCCTATGATAGCGCCCCCACGACCAGTGCAGGGAAATCGGCGTCTCTGGCACTACTCGTCAGCGGACTGGGATGGACTGCGAGACTATTTTGCATCCATCCCGTGGGTTGAGCGCTGCTTTGAAGGTAAGGACCCATCGGATAGTGCAACTGCTGTCGTCGGTGAGATCAGTCTGGGTATGGAGTACTATATCCCATACACTGATGTCACCGGTGCCCGTGGAGTGCGCCCATGGTTCGGGCGCGAATGCGCAGAGGCTGTTCGCCAAAAACAGTCTGCGTATCGTGCTTGGGTAAGGGCGCGGGCTACGCACGATTCCAACCTAGGGTACTTCAAGGCAGCGTACAACAAAGCCACTAGGGTCTGCAAGAGGGCTTACGTCAGAGCGGATGCCCAGCGCATAGCACGGGTTGGTCAAGAGCTGGTGGCGCATCCCACGGGCAGCCGTGGCTACTGGCGACTGGCCAAAGCCGTGCAAGCCAACTTCTGCCAGCCTTCGCTGCCCCCCCTGCGTAACCCTGATGGATCCCTGGCCCATGAGCCGCAAGAGAAAGCAAATTTGCTGGTTAATCTCTTTGCGGCCAACTCCCGAATCGACGACTGTGGTATGCAGCCTCCGACACTACCCAACAGTGGCCACGCAATGCCTGATATTCGTATCAGGCAACGCGATGTCCGAGCAGTGCTGCAGTCACTCGATGTCCGGAAAGCCAGTGGTCCGGATGGTATACCAGCGGTGGTTCTTCAAAAATGTGCAGCGGAGTTGTCTCCAATGCTCACGCGGCTGTACCGACTTTCCTACATTTCGGGTACAGTGCCGACGGCGTGGAAAGAGGCGAATGTACAGCCGATTCCCAAGAAGGGAGATCGCTCAGACCCAGCCAACTATCGGCCCATAGCCGTCACCTCAGTGCTGTGCAAGGTCTTCGAGCACCTTATCAACACACAGCTCATGCGCCACCTAGAGGATCACTCCCTGATTAATGACCGACAATATGGTTTTAGGCCGAAACGGTCAACGGGTGATCTTCTGGCGTATGTTACCCATCTTTGGGGTGAGGCTATGGACAAGCATGGTGAGTCACTGGCTATTAGCCTAGACATCGCCAAAGCGTTCGATAGAGTCTGGCACAAATCGCTTCTTTCCAAACTACCAGCCTTCGGTCTGCCTCTTAGACTGTGCAATTGGGTTGCTAGCTTCCTGCAGGGGCGCCGTATTCGCGTTCTCTGTGATGGACGAGCATCGGAGTTCCTGCAGGTAAATGCTGGTGTGCCGCAGGGGTCCGTCTTATCACCCACTCTCTTTCTTCTGCATATCAATGACATGCTGTCCACCGGCAGCATCCACTGCTATGCAGACGATAGCACTGTACACGGGAGCTACCACGGACATTCTGCGGCCAAGCAGTCCGATATAGCGGAAAAGAGGCGACTTCTTGTCACTGGGCTTGACCGGATCCTCAATCACGTTTCCCAATGGGGATCTGAGAACCTGGTCGAGTTCAATGCCAAGAAGACGCAGGCATGCGCGTTTTCAGCAAAGACATCTCCTTTCCTTCCTCCTCCCACTCTTCAGAGCACACCACTGCCATTACAGGATAACCTCAATATACTCGGTATGGACGTGCGCTGCAAACTGAACAACAAGAACTATATCGAGAGCATCATCAAAACAGCTTCGCGTAAACTCGGAGTCCTGAACAGAGTGAGACGTTTTTTCACGCCGGAGCAGCGGTGTCTTCTTTATAAGACACAAATTCGCTCCTGCGTGGAATACTGCTCGCATCTCTGGGATGGCTCCGCAAAGTACTTATTAGATGCTCTCGACAGGTTACAGCGACGTGCGGTCCGCATTATTGGGAGTCCTGAGGTCACAGAGTCCCTCGAGCCTTTGCAGATGCGTAGAGATGTTGCGTCCTTGGCAGTATTTTACCGTCTCTACCATGGTGAATGTTCTGATGAGCTCTTCCAACTAATCCCACCCTCCCCTTTCCTACACAGGACAACGCGTGCAGGGCTTAGGTGTCACTCGCATACGGTACAGAATATTCCATCAAGAACCAAGCGGTTCGGTGAGTCTTTTCTCTGCCGTACCATTAAGTCCTGGAATTCCTTGCCGGCGCACGTGTTTCCTTCTTCCTACAGTCCCGGGTCCTTTAAGCGGGGCGTGAAAAAGCATCTGATGAGGCCGTCAAGCTGAGCGCCACCATTGTAGCACTGAACGTGTTTGCAATGGTGACCCTCTTTCATGGGACTTTGCCTTCAGCTTAACATCAGGCGAGGTGAAGTCAAATTGACGTGCCATAGATAAAAAAAAAAAAAAAAAAAAAAAAGAAACTCCTTAAATAATATATTTTAATTTTTAAACTTTCTAAGTGCCGTTTAATTGTCTATACAGATTTTTTTACTAGACACAATGAGGCTGTAATGTCGGTTTTAGGTATTACAGATAGTAACCGTAATACTATTTGCATTATAATAATAATTAGTTTAATAACACCAAGGTGATAAACCACAAGTTTGTGGTATTATTGTTGTTGTTGATATTTTGCCTACTAACGACTTGTTGATTCATTTAACACATATGACGTCACACTTGTCGTTTTCAATTGCGACCCAAATACCCTTGGGTAGTATTCGACTTTGTCTGTACCGAGACCAGCGGCATACGACTCGTGACTAGTGACTAAAATTAATCTACTATATAAAAATAAGTCGGGTTTTCCATCCTGACGCTATAACTCCAGAACGCACGAACCGATTTCCACGGTTTTGCATTCGTTGGAAAAGTCTCTCCGTGAGGCTTATAGCAAAGAAAATTGAGAAAAAATTTCAACAGAAAAGCGGGAAAATCATTTTTTGTAGCCATCTGGTGGCGAAACGGAGTTCGCCAGGTTTGTTAGTCGTGTATACAATAAATTGCAGTTGATTTACTTGCACGAATTACACTTATTCTGTAACTGTGCACTTTAGTAATTCATGCAGATAGGCTAGCGATGCACTTTGGTGAGACGGTTTCGTAAGCGTATTGTCGCAGGGTGAAACAGAAAACCATCCTAAAGAGGCTTGAATGCATTCAATTCATTCATTCATTCAATCATTCATACCTTTTTAGGGTGGTTTTCTTCTTCATTCTTAAAAAAGCATGAATATTTTTTAGGATGGTCAAGCCTTTTTAGAGTGATTTTTTTTAAGTTAGGCTTGCGATGCAGTTTGATGAGACTTTTTTAAACGTGTATTGTCTCACGGTCAAAAAGAAAAACACCCTAAAAATGCTTGAATACGTTCTTTAAAACTACAATTAATACTTGACTTTTAATAATAATTATTGAAGGTATAAATTCATCACCGACCGCATACGATAACTGCAGACACATACAGATATATATAAAGTACCGTGAAATATGCTTGTATATGATAATATTGTTTGTTTTAATTCCTTGCGGTTTCTGAATAGTGCCGTTTACCGATATAGAGGTTTAACAAGCAATGTATGTGAAAATGAATGATTGCAGGCCTTACATTCTTTTGTTTCAATAAAGAATATGGTGCAGTTAGATAACGTGTAGTGTCTATATCACGGTACGATGTATGTGTTGATGCGGTCTGTGGTCGATTACAGAATCAAACCTTTATTCTTATTTTAAATATTATTGTAATTCTAAAACATTATTCATATTGGAATATTTTTTGTCGCAGTTACAACTTTGTTATCGGGAACGACGGAAGGGTATATGAAGGGCGTGGATGGAATATTGTTGGAGCTCACACTCTTGGTTACAATCTCTGTTCATTGGGCTTGGCATTCGTGGGTAAGCATTCAATTATACTTAACTATTATGACATACAAAAAATAACATCACTTTTATTTAGAAAAACGTGAGTGATAAATGCTATCTTCAGTATTTAGAGTAGGTACTTTCCCTGTAATAATTATAGTTTGACCGACTGAATAGATACTGATGGAAACTCATGATCACAATGTTATAATTATGCAATACTGAAATATATAAAACAATACGTCCGTTTATGTATGCATATGCTAACTAATGCAACGATATGTCTATATATAACATATAAAAATGAATCGCGAAATATGTTGGTAAGCGCATAACTCGAAGACGGCTGGACCAATTCGAGTAATTATTTTTTTATTTGTTCCTTAAACTCTACGGAGCAGCGGGTTCGGGATCAGAAGTCCAAGCACAGGGAATGGGATCAGATGACCACGCGGATGGAGACACTGGCAACGCTAGTAATTTAATAAAACAGTGGGTTTGATTGCATTCAAAATTTATTTTTATTACAGGTGATTACAGAGAAGGTAAGCCTACCTACTCAAAAGTTACAGCTTTGCAGGAAAGCAGAGCACATATGCTACTCCATGAGGGTGTCAAAATGGGCTATCTTCACCCCTACTTTCAAATTGTAGGCGCAAGTGATATTCGACCAACGTTAAGTCCTGGTGAAAACTTGTACAAAGCAATACAGAAATGGCCTCGATATGACCATAAGAATCGGTACAAAAACCTTACTTGCGATCAAATAAAGGAACTAAGTTTCATTGCACCAGTTGGTGGAGTCGCATTACAAATGGCAACACCATCTTTATTAGTCTTGTGTATAATTTCAATTGTCACTATGAAATTCATCGTAGTGTCAAGTTGAAAGATGAATTAATTAAGTTAAAATAATATTTATCACATCTTAGATAACCAATTACTTATTATTATACCAAAGCTATGAATAGGTATTATAATTTATTAAAATTAATCACTGTATAATTCATCGTATAACGTCATATTTACGCTTAGTTTTCACAATGCTATGTTTCCAACGATTCTTTTTTTGTATTCTTTACACACTCTACCAACACTTTTATCCTATATAATTATACAAAAATGTCGTAATATACGACTCACTTATGACTCGGTTACGTCACAACTAGGTCGGTAAAAGACCATGGGCTCTAGCCAAAATGCATTCGTTCCGAATCTACATTCGTCATCGCTCTGAAAATGTATGGGAGTGACATTTGTTGTCGGAATCGGAGCACGTGACATTCGACAACATGTCACGTCAATGACGTAACACAATCTCGTGTCGTGATATGTCAGGTATTTTTGACGTGACGTGTCGTGGAAATTCCAAGTACAGTCATTGTCAATGTTGGTTTTGTAACGACTATAGTAGCAATGTCACTAAATATACCAGTGTTTGTGTATATGCATTTACAAAAGCAACGTTATTTAACTATTACGTTAAATTAAGTATCAATAGAAGTAAGACGTATGTAGACAAGAAAATTAGCTATCCAGGACTAATTTTGGATAGTTAGCTGTCAACTAAGTTAATTGGGAGTGTGCAATAGTCACAGTATATCCCCAGAAAGGGGCTGGTCACGTTTCAGTGACATTCTAAATGTTGACATTTTCTGATTTATAGCTGTATTTTTTAATTTTTATTAAATAAAAAAACAAAAAATAATCAATATGAAAACAGCATTAAAATCAGAAAGTATCATAAAAGCCTCATAATAAATTTAAAGAGGTAAATTAAATTAACTGGTGTATAGGTAAACCAATGATTTTATATTTCAAAGAGGCAGATACGTCACTAGTTTTAAAAAATGTGAATACAAAATTTAACGACATCAATACCTAAGAATTCGTAGAACCATCGCTTAGTCGTCTATGTTTTGTACAAATTGTGACAATATACCTTCTCTGTGAGTTCTAACTATTACCTAATCTGTGTTTCCAGTACTATGAATATCATAGCTTAAAGTAAGTACAAAACAAATTTGCATTAATATTTTTTATAATTAAAATTAAATAATATATGTATTGAAATCGTATGCAATAAAAGATGAGTGAAACAGCGAGTGCGAATGAAAAAGAGGTTCTTCTATCATATTTTTAAATTACAGACACGAATTTGTTCAAATTGTGTGTTAAATATATTATAGAGTTTTGAATCTAATACCATCATTGGTATATTTTATGATGTTTAATAAAAAAATAATAATGATTGCAATTTTATCTTATAGGTTACCGTCAAATAATTGAAGGCGTATTCACTTAACCAATATTGAACGAAGGGAAAGAAATAAAGATGATTGGCAGCCTTACGACAGGACAGACGTTATTAAAAAAGACTGCAGTTTCAGTTTATGAGGTAATAATTATTTAATCATTAATGTACAATATTAAGATGGAGCTGTAGAATAATCTAAAATATTAATTGATTTTTTATAACTAGTAGACGTTGAGCGGTTATCTTTCTAATACTAAGGTAGCAAAAAATCTCTAGAGGCTTGTAACCCGTAATTAACATTTGTAGCAAATGGAATGATTTTAAAATACTAAATACAACATTTTAATTAAAAGTTTTGATCCTTCGAATAAAAAATCTGAGTATATCTTGAGTGGAAATAATGTTAATCTCAGTTAAACTTAATTAAAATTAATTCATGATAAGTAATAATGTATTAAAGCTATAAATTTTATTTCTGTTCTTTGCAGGAACCATAGCACAGTTTTAATCGACGTCTATCCATACAGTTTCAAGGCAGAGGGTACGTGTATATCGAGTTCGGATACAATATTCAATACGTCTGGAATTGATTGTAAGCAAAATAAGTAAAGATATACTGTAACATTTACGACCTTTTAAGACATATATAATATGTAAGTACACTAATTCAAAACATTGAAAAAAGTATTTTATTCAACACCCTAAACGTAAGATACGTAACTTACACATCACTCAATATAATGACGTGTCTGCAACGACCATTTTAATCTATGACTTATCTTCCACACTTTTTAATTGCTATAATAAAATTATATGCTATCTCATTTTCACTGTAGTAATTGAATATGTGTAAAGAATCATATTGTTAGGTATAATGCCAATTATTTGTATATGTGATGATATCTACCTTTTTGACATTGTGTTAGTATTGAGATGTTACCTCATACCTCATTTTTATATAATATCATTGGTTTTAACATTAAATGTTACTCCGGATTATATCGATCGATATAATCAACGTGAAGACATTATCTACTATCGCCAAAATAAAGTAAAAATATTGCTATTAATGAAGTTGTTAAAATTATGTAAACTTATGATAAGTTGCACGCCATTTTATAATGTAAAATGGTATAATTATGGTACATTATAAGTACCAGTAGGTTTATCACGAAATGTACATAAAAAATGCAAACCATGAATCCTTCAGGTTCAAAATTGTTTCAAAATGTCTACTTATTGAAAATAACTAGTTAAATGACTATGTATCAAAGTTATCATAGTATTAATAAGTGCTGATATCATAGTATTAATAAGATTACATCTCACCTTCTGCAACCGAAGATCCGAAGACGGCGTGCGTTATAGTCAGTTCGAGTCCAACATAAATTACTCTCACCGACTCTGGTGCACGCAAAAAATTGGTATTAATACTTCTATATATTGAAAAAGACCAAAACGTAATAGGTATTTCAATCAAGTCTTTTAATAGGGACTTTTAACACAACTTTTAACAGGGATTTATTCCGCAATCAATCGGATCTAACCTCTCTTTACTCCATCGTACTGCCCATTCTATCACAGGTAGGTCTAATTACAACACCTCTATGTGTTTGCGTTGTGAACTAAATAATGCATGAACCCTTCTGAAAGAAATCCGAAGTAGAATCGTGCTACCGCACCGCAGATTGTTATTCGTGCGGACCCGAAGTTTTGAATGTATATTTTATAACTAATGCTGAGATCTCAAAAATATGTTTCCATTACGAATATGAATTGAGTTGAATAAAATACACGTAAATTCTTATCTCTGTATATTTTTCATATTCATATTGTATTTCATTTCAAACTTAATGGTTTAACCGTTGCACTATTGTTGTTTATGTACAATCACCCGCAGAAGTAGATGGACTCTAACAAGTTTTTTACGATCTTTATAATATATGGAAAGTAAAAAAAAATTGTTATGTTAATAGTTTTGTAGGCAGTAGTGTTTAGGATGCTTATCAAAGTAATCTCGAAAACAAAATGGGTTAATGCAGTCAGTATTATTGAGCGGGTTTAATTTAATTTTTTGCAGGGAATATCGAGAGAGAAAAAAGCAAATCGTCAATAAACCCATTTTCACTTGCATTTATTTTCTCTTTTCCAACGTAGTAACTGGGTTATTGAGCTACTTCTGATGGTGACTGTTATAATTTAAATTCACAATCTATCAAGGTATTTTTTTATAAAATATATGTAAAAATCTCAACAATTATTTTAACTAAGTATCTGTAGGTAGTTGTATACTTATAATATGAAGATACAAAGTGAGAGAGAGAGATAGAGAAAAAAAAGAAATAATATGATTTCCGCGCGATCTCATTAACGCATTAATTTTTACGGATAGCCCTATAATTTTAAGTTTTAATGTTGAATATGAGACCTTTTTGAGATGAATTGAATATGAGAGTTTAGTGACATTCTGCAGAGATTAGAGCGATTTGGTCTATTGCTACACTTGGTGATATAGTAGTGAAGTTAATTGCCACTTTTAGTAAAAGCATACCTATAATTAAAATCATCTGAATGTTTATTGGTATTTAAATGCTGCTATTTATAATAACCAAAGTGACACCAAAAATATACATTTGCTGAATTTGTATTTAGCTACTTTTAAATGTTAAATGTATTTATTCTTATCGTTTGAATTTTATTAATGTTTAAAGGCGTTGGTAACAGTGTATTTTCTTTAATATGTTATGTATAAATAAAAACGCTTAATCATAATTACAGCTTTTTTATTTTATTTCTGAAAAGTACTGTTTTTATGTATGTACTTACATAAATTGCGTTAATGACCTTTATTGGTGTACAGTTCTCCCCAAAAGTTCCTGGACTCCTTAAGATCTATAATCCTTTGACAGACTTGTTAAATTTAACCAAAAGTAACATAATTAGCTTTATTAAAATAAACCAGATCCATATTCTTTATAATCGATTTCTTTATAAGAAAATAAGTAAACTAATGCAAGTAGTAGCTTAAACTATATTATTACATTTATAGGTAGATCTATTATTCAGTAGCTTCTTAGACTAGTAGTTGTGTAATAGTATCACTCCATACAATTTGAGTTTCAAATTGTCCAGGAACTTTTGAATCTCACTGTACATAGCAGAAAATAAGGGTTCCTTGGTTTTCCCACTGACAATGCAAAACCTCTCCAGTAAGCTCCAACCTCTCCACATTCAGCCAGTATTTAGAGCGTGATTGAGGAATGAATATCTTAAACATGTTTAGAACTCTTCACATAAGTATTATATAATACCAGTAGAATAATTAATTAAAACAGGCGTTGTGCCTAACGAATATATTATACCTTTACAGGTTCAAGCCCCACTGGTGAAATACCTATCTAGATTTTCATACAGACCTATCTATTTTGAGCAATGTAAACACGGGCCCGCGCCCTAGTTGCCGCTTCGCATATGTCACTGTTTGTGTAGTAACAAAAACCAGCACTATGCAGTGTGTACCTACTTAAATAATAATATTATTCTTTTACATTTATAAGTGATGGAATTAACAACAATAAGGGCATTGCCAACAATAAATAAGAAATGAAACGTTGTTTTCGTGCCTCGGAGAGCACGTTGCAGATAGTTGGAGCCCTAAAATGTTCAACTAGTCTAATTACAGAATTTCAATATTAGTTATGGAGGCCACATGGTAGTCGCTTCACATAAGATATCGTAGTTCAGCTGCAACACCGTTAGACTAGGAAAGCTACCTCAACAGTGTTAGGAAAAAGCTCAGAGGTTGTTGATACCTGATTAATGAAGGAAGCTCTAGGACAGACGACCATAGCTTACATATAAACTATGTAAGTTAAAAAGGAGAAAGAAAAACATGTTAACAAAGCCCGTGTTTTGAGTAGAAATTGCCGAAATCTTTACTATAAACCTTTCTGAGGTTTAAGAATATAGATGTCAATCTATTTGAGCACCGAACGTCTCTACGATATCTCTTAGTAATATTTTTAAAGATTTCTGTCGATATATTTCTTTTACTCATGAGTCTTATAACATGTGCTGTTGTAACATTGCTAGGAGATTAGTTCTCCTTCGTACAATTTTACAATAGCACAATACATTGCGTTTTAGAAGGACATCATTACTGAGAGGATGCACATCCTGTCATAATGATTATGCCTGTTTTAGATATGACGCGATGTAGTAAAATCACAATTAAAACAAGGAACGTAACGGGTTCATATCATTTCATCAAGTATGAGAGAACATCGTGGTGGTAGTGCACGCGACTGCTACGCAACGGGCGCGGGTTCGATTCCCGCTCAGTGCAAAAAGTTGTATGCATGAATATGACTGTTTGCACTGGTCTGGCCGTGCTTTGGAGAGCACGTTTAGCCGTCGGTCACGGTTGTCATACTAACATCTATGGCAGTCGTTACGGGTAGTTGGAGCCCTCAAAAGTCCAACCAGTCTAACTTGAAACTTCGATATCGCCATTGGTCATTGGACCATTGGTTGTGGAGGTCAGATGGCAGTCACTTCACGTAAAATATCGAAGTTCAGCCGCATCACAGTTGGACTGGAAAGCTGATCCCAACTGAGTTGGGTAAAATGTTCAGAGAATGATGATGAGAGAACATCGCTAATATCAGAGACTACTGTCTCAAATTAAAAAAAAACATTTTGTGTTGCATATTCTGTTTATTGAGGAAGGTTATAGATTATATAACATAAAGGAGTGGAGCAGTAAAGTGGTGGAGGACATGACGCTATCCCCTGTCTTAGTTGAGCAGTCCGTCTTGGGAAATACCTCTGCCCTACAGAATACTGCGGCTAATAATAACCTTTCGTTGTATTTCTGACGAGGAATAGGGTAGCCAAAACTCACTGGACACGAGTTGTATTGTCAATGGGAAGACCCAGAAGCTTTCCTTAGTATCTTGCACTGACAGTGCAGAAACTCTCTTAATCTTCAACCCTTCCTTCTCACTTATACATATCCAGCAACACAAGGTGACGTGCCTAGGTGTTACAAACGTCCATAAGCCACGTGCATAACCACTTTACATAACATAAGCCGTGTGCTTGTCTGCCATCTGTAAGGTATAAAAAATGTTAACAGATCCGGCAGACTGTCATACATTATTTTGAGAAGTAACAAATTAAGAGCCTTGAGAGTCTAAAGTATATAGAGTCCGGCGCGGGGGCGAGCCCGCTAGTGCATCTAAAACTTGCTGTATCTGACAGTAGGCTTCAGCCTTCAATCATGATTAACCGTAAAAGAAGTAGGTTGTCATTACAACAAAACGTTAGTGGATCAATACTAGTGGTGCTATGTAACCTAAATCCATGCATTTTGGGAAATGGACCCCAGCCGGACGTGTAACATGCTTCAATCACAGAGCACACTCTGGAGAGCTGTATTTACTCTGTATATAAAACTGTGCAGTTCCATTGTTTGACACCAAATGACGTTATTGAAATTTATTTGAAATCAATTTCTGAGTACAATCCTTCGTCATCTTAGCATCCGAAACTTTCACCTCTGAGTGTGGGGTCCGCTTTAATCAGTCTAACTAAGAATTTGCCTGAACCTCGATATTTTCCGGGAAGTGACTGCCTTCTGACCTCTACAAGACTGTTGTGCACACAGCATTGTAGTGAGACTTCTTGAACTTCTTAGGAGTTCAACTATCCGTGATGTCTGTCATCAGATATTTATATGACAACCGGGACAGACGGCTTAACGTCCGCTCCGAGTGGTCATTATGAAGTGCTAAAAATTGAAGATAATTCAGCATATATACTTCTTCATCTTCTGACGAAGCAACGGCATTTTTTCAGTTGCCATCGTGGTGTAGTAATTTGTTTCAAGGCAGCGCCGCTACTCACGTAGAGGGCCCGAGCATAGGTTTCGCTTTACGTGAGGGCTTACTACGACCCCTCCTTTAATACTATTGAAGGCTTTGAAAATAATATAGTGGTGGCTTTTCCCAGTTCACCAAAATATTGGTTATACTAATAAAACAGTGTCACTACATAGTTTAAACTAAGTCCCGTCTCTGTCCCTATGTCCGTACCTATGTTCCGTTGTATGCTTAAATCTTTAATTTGATGCTGTTTTTTAATAGATAGAGTGATTCAGATGGATGAGGAAAGTTTATATGTATATAACATCATACTACACCAGTTGGTGCGGAGCAGAAGTGCAAAATGTTGCAAAACCGGGGTGACCCAGACGAAGTTGCGCGGGTCAGCTAGTTTTACTATAAATTGTGCGTCTCAAAGTGGAAACCTGGTAGCCATGTTGCCTATGATGTTTTTTTACATAATAATTTGTTGGAAACTCTTAATGACGATACAAATATAGTGTAAATCACTGTAGTTCAATGGAAGTATTGGTTTACTCCAAGATCTGGAAAGCTCCGACACAGCTTTTCTGTAAGAATTGGTAGGCCAGATGGTAGTCATTCCTATAAAAGGCGTATAAACCAAACTAAAAGACGTTAAAAGAGTAACCATGACCAATTTTCCGAAGACGATGATGATATGAATGACCCGAGTTATCATAATTTCTGCATTCCAAAACGTAACGAAATCATTGCCGTACGACAGTGGAAACAAACCACTTCCCGTGCAGCGTCGAGTCAACATAATGGATGAGCATTGCATTTGGCGAACGCCCAAATTTACTGCTAGATACTGTATGTTCGCCTACTATATTATGTACCTGTCTAATGTTCCGTATTGCTTGTTCCAATGCTGATGTTTACACAGTATTCAACATCTATCATGTTCGAAACAGATTGTTTTTGAGAAAAAAATTCCTGAAAACTGGTTGTTGCTTGCTATTCTGTGCTAAATGTTGTGAAGTTGGTTCTCTGTGCAATAGAAAAGAGCTGGAACATCTTTTCTCGTGGGTGTCGTATTGGGCTCTTGTTGTTCTTTTTCCGATAGAAAACAAAAAGTCCATGTTTGGTGAAGTGTGGGTTACCTCCATGTACCTACCTACTTCTAACCCAATACCTCTGCTTACTGTTTTGAGGCTTACAGGCGTATGTAAATTATATAACCATGCAAAAGTTATGTTTGTAAGTCATGGAAACAGGATCATAAATACAAATGGGCAGAGAAATGAGAAATAGCCATCGAAATCAAAATTTATGCAAAATTATAGAGCAGATTGAACGAATCACCGCAGGTTGGACATATTTTATCGTTGATAAACAGCAACGGATATGCAAAACTGATAATACAATTCAGCTTCAATTTGTAACCAAAATCTGTATAAATGATTCTTTTATTTTACGTATTGTAATACCTACATGAAAGAGACAGCTCCTGTGGCGTGGCGGTAGTGAACGTGACTGCTACGTAGGTGGTGCAAGTTCGATCCTAGTAAATATTTGTATATATGAGTTGCATTATTCGTAGTATGCTAGAAAACGTAATTTACTAATTGAGAACATTATTATTTAAGTGCTTTATAATTTCTTTTTAAAAAAATACGTTCCTCCCTATCATAACTCCAGTACTACAGTACATACAACACAATTACATTCCCGAGTCCTTTAAACGGGGCGTTAAAAAGCAACTGATGAGACCGTCATACTGAACGCCACCATTGTCATAGTATAGATGTGTTTGTAAAGGTAACCCTCTTTCTTGAGACTTTGCCTACAGCTTCCCATCAGGCGTCAATGGGTGTTTTGAGAAAAAAAAGACTCCGATCCACTGTTATATGTAAGCCGGTTCGTTTACTGGTTAAAGGAAAAGACTCTTGCGTATGCTTTAGAACTAAATTTGTAAATGGGTTGTCTTTTGAGACGAAACGGAAAGGTTTGAACACTTCAATGCAAGACTACACATCATCATTCTCAAAGCCAATTCCCAACTTGGTTGGCTTTTTTAGTCTAACTAATATGAGGCTGAACTTCTATATTTTCCGTGAAGCGACTGCCATTACGACCTCCACAACTCAAAATGGCGATATCGCAGTTCTGTAGTTAGGCTAGTCGGGCATTTGAGGGCTTCAACTACCCGTAACGACTGTCATAGATGTTCGTATGGCAACCGAGATCGACGGCTCAACGGGCTCTCCGAAGCACGACCAGTTCTGTGCAAATAGCCTTATTCATGCATACAAAATATTAGAACTGAGCGGGGATCGAACCCGCGCCTCCAGCGTAGCGACGAAAAATACATAGATAATATAGATGAAATATTACAAACATACATATCTTCTGAGCGTATAGTATTAACAGCGTGTAGTTAAATATTATTTTTATTTATATTCATTAAATATGTTTTATACATGCGCACGTTTCGGCGGTTAGTCACCGCGGTACTGAAGTGATTCCCCGTTATCAAGAGGCGGCGTTGACTGATGACCTCGGTTTTCATTATGTACCGTTATCTCAACGTACTCGTCTTTTACAAGCAGTTTAGTTTTTTTTACATATACTTTGTTGTAGTGTTTTCTATTACTTTCATAAAAGATTTTTACGAGTAGTAACTGAAATTTGTATGGCAGAAAACTGCCTGCTAAAAATATCGATAGGTTCTTTTAGTGGACTTCATGCCCAAGTGTTGTTCATAGAATCGAATCTTATTCAGTTGAGCACCCACGTGGACACCACCCAAATTACGTAGCCCCCATCACTTTCGCCTGAGCAAAATAAGAACATCGTGGATTCCACATCCGAGGAATCCGTATAAATGGTGATGGGTCTGGGTCAGCTGAGATCCAAAAGAAGTGTCTTGAAGGTACCTTGCACCATGGGATCTAGAGACTCGAGACCCCCAAAAGGAAAAAAATTATCAAAAGGAAATATATTTATTTCATTTTTACCACATCTTAAGTAGGTCTTCGTCTACCTGTCAGCAGATGTGAGGTTGACTAGTACCTTAAGAATTTCAGCCATAGGACGTCCACAACTGTACATTGGCCTCCTCCATTGACCTCCAATCGAAATTCCGGTTGTAGGCGCCCTGCATCCTAAAGATCTATGCCTATCAAACCTTTATAACATAATTTAATTCCATGTTCACCATGTTCAAGCCTGATGTCAAATTAATATTTACAAGGAATCCTGACACAGGAAGTGTATTCGCGCGTTATATATTTTTAGTCAAAAAGAAAAACATATGTGGATAATATTATCACATAAAAACAAAGGATGAGGAAAGTGGTACATTAGAGGCATATTTGTATTATGATAAATCACATCAAAGTAATGTTTTGTTTATAGATTTTCTGATGGTCTTACTTTGACATACTTTATAGGGTTACATACTGTGACTAAACTCTTATAGTTTAGGAATGTCCACGAGGAAAATTATCACTGCTAAAGGTTATGAAGGCTAAAGGCACTTCACGGACTTAGAATGTCTTGAATTCCAAGATAACTCAAAATAAAACCCTGTACGAACTCGTCTGGACAGCGTGGAAACAGTAGGTGTTTTGAAGTTTAGTTCAGTTTGAAGAGGCTTATGTCCTGCAGTGGACAGTGATTGATTGATAGGATGCCACTATGGATCGATCTTCATCTATATGTTAACCGACTGAAATTTACAAATAACCAGGGTATGCATGCAAACGCTAGGTTGCTTAGTTGTTTCATGATCCACATACCACATACCAGATCTCTATAAAGCGCAGATTCGTCCCCACATGGAATACTGCTGTCACCATTTTGCCAAGTTACCTGCATATCAGCTTGACTTCTTCGACTCGATATAAAGCAGCCATTTAGGATCATCGACAATCCCACACTCTCAGGAGGATTAGAACCTCTCAATCTCAGGAGGGAATTTGCCTCTTTGCGTGTATTTAATCGCCTGCACAATGATTTGTGTTCAAAAGAATTGTTTGACATAATGCCCACGTTTACTTTCTTTTATCGTACCGCTTCTCACAGGTAGGGAGTACATCCTTACACGTTACGACCAAGAATGTTGTGCCCTGTATGAAAGGAATTTCACCCCATGCGCATGTGGAATGAACTCCGTGCTATGATTTTTCCAAGCTACTAAAATATGGGATTCTTCAAGAAGGGCATTAGAAGACTTCTGCACAGTCAGCAGCACGGTGACGACTTGCCATCAGGTGGGCCGTGTACTGGTTTGCCCCATTAAGTGGTTTAAAAAAGTGTATAATGAATCTATCAGTAAGTTCGCAGGGGAGTTGACTTGGCCCCATGTTAGTGGCGTCCAGATTTGAGATTGTGTGTAAAAAGAACTTGTTCAAATAATAGATAAAGGTATCATTTTTCATCCTCATCTTTCATCTGCCATATAAATACATTTTATTATCCTGCTATGTTGTTGCTTTATCTTGAAGAGAACTGAGTCATAAGTAAAATTAATCCCCTTTTCTTGGCTCCCAGGGAAATCACCTCGATACAGATGCTTAGTATAAATGGTTCATGTGAAATTTTATGAAGCACATTCTAAAGTGTTTCTTGTGAGAAGATCTACCAACTCTCTCTGGGTAAGTGAATATCTTAGGTATTATTAGTTTAATGAAAACATATTAATCAAACAGTTAAATGTGTGGTCTTCGATACTTATGGAAACATATAAAATTAATAAATCTAGAGGTTCTTAAAAATTTATTCCTTGAATAAAAGTAAAAGTAAGTTATGTAAAAAAAATAAAAGTAGAAAAAAATATAATGAAATCTCTTCAACCCATTTATCATTAACAACGTATTTATCGTTATCAATGTATTTATGATTATCAATGTTTTCATCATTATCATCGCATTTACCATTATCAACAAATTGATCATTATCAACATATTCATCAGTGTTGTTATCAATAAAAATATTAATACCATCTCTATTTCGATTACAGTTCAATATGCAGTCCATCACAATATTCTTTGCTGCCGTATTGGCTTGCGTGTACGCACAAGTATCTATGCCGCCTGGTTATGCAGAAAGGTATATATAGTTATAATGAAAAACACCATGATACTTCTATCACCTTTAATTTATTAGTAGAAGCTACAAGTTTTAGTACAGATTTAATCTAAATATTAGGTAAAATGGCCAGTAATACAAATCAATTAAGAATTCTTCTTAGGGCGTGAATATATTAACAATACCTACCAGAAGATCTATTTTAATCCCTATTTGTTAGTTTTTTACATTAAATTTGAAAAACACTTTATAATCTCCATTCCTTAATTAAAATGCTACTTTTTCTCACTAAAGTAAAAGAAACTATTAAACTATATATAAAAACAATTAAATTATGTATTATTTTGTTGTTTTTTATTAAACTAATAAATTTAATTAATCACAATGTTGCAGGTATCCTCAGTATTACAAATTCTCGAAAATCGCTCGTCACCCAAGAGATCTGACTTGGGAGAGAAACGCTTTCGGAGGAAAGGTCTTTGGAACTTTGGGAAGCACTGATGACTCATTATTTGTAAGATAATTTTTATGTTGAAATTGTTTTAGAAAGAAAAAGAAAGAAAAACAGAAAAAAGGAATGAATATGCATTTATTGAGGATAAGCGTAAATCACGCATTCATGTAATAGGCGCACTCCCTTTTACGTAGGACCGATGCATGTAATGGTAGTTAAAAATTAATGTAACTTTTAATTCACCTCTGCCTACTGGGGAAGGGAAATAGGCGTAAGCATTATGTACTTATGTATGTTTATATTTTTGTATCTAGCTTGGTGTGGTACAGTGGCAAAGAGTTTTTACAACCTTAATCACATTCGATATACAATAATACTAGGAAACTTCAGTAGAATAATTCCTAACAGCAAATATTGAAGCTATATTCATTCTTTCAACAGGGAAGAGGTGGGTACAAAAAAGATATCTTCAATGACAATCGTGGCCACTTGCAAGGCTCGGCCTATGGCTCTAGAGTGCTTGGCCCTTACGGTGATAGTACTTCGATGGGAGGCAAGCTGGATTGGTCTAATGACAATGCAAGATTAGCTGCAGACCTGAACCGGGAGATTGGAGGACGCAGTGGAGTAAGTACAGTCAAACACACTTTAAGTTAAATATTATGTAGATTTCTAGCCATCACTTAAGTGTGAATTATGCAGAAATAAACGGTGTAACTTCTACTTGTTAACGTGGTCACAATGAGACCTCCGCGTTAGTGTTTAGAGGCGGACAGCTTTCCGCGAACAGCAAGATAGTAACTAGTAAAGAATAGCCAAAGAAAAATCGTATATATCAACGTGATTTTGTTCTGCGTCAAGTACGATTTCTCTTTGACGATGCCTTGCGCTTTATGCCTCTTACAGTTTCTGTGTAATTTACACATGACTTTTCTATTATGAAATTGATTTAAATCTAGAAAAAACTGAAACAAATTATATAATTTAATTTTAGTTAGCCGTTTCAAAAAGGTTAAGTTCACAATTTTAATTTAAAAAATAACTTAATTTAACTACTCATTAATCTTCCCTCCTTTCTTCAGCTGACTGTCACCGGAGAAGGCAAGTGGAACCCAGGCAAGAATACTAGAATTATGGCTGGTGGCCACGTGCAGAAGACATTTGGACATGAGCGTCCTGATGTGGCTTTGGAGGCTAGGATTGAACATGACTTTTGAGCAAGAGATTTATAGTGAAGTAACCCTCATCATCATTGTCGCATGTTGTAATCAAGATTTCCCGCTTTTCGGCTTTTACTTTTCTACTTGTTGTTGTTTGTTGTTTGTACTGGGGTTTTCCGCACTTAGCCTCTTGATTGGGCCATTGTGCGTGAGGTGGTGCTTCTCCCCGCTTACTCCAACCATCCCAGTTCCTCCCAGAAAGCCAGAAGCTTAGAGAAACTTCTGCAGGCTTCCGGAAGCGTTGCCGGTGATTGGAGCAGTTGTGCCCGTTGATGCGCCACACTATTACATTCCATAATGACGTGTTGTGGCGTTTCTTCCGCCTCCATGCATCCTCTGCATCGGGGGCTGTCGGTTACACCTATGGTAAACAGATGTTTGTTTAGGGAGCAGTGACCCGTAACTATAACTGTGATTTTACGTATGTTGTCCCTATTCAATCTGATGAGGTTGCGGGCAAACCTTTTGGATGTTACTGGGACCGATTGTTTGGTTTGCTTGCACCCATCATCGTTTGTCCACTCTTTAAGGTGAGTTTCTTCGGTTTTTTCGCGTAGCCATGACCTTACTTGAGCCTGAGGTATTGGTAGCAGTGGTGTCGGTCCGTGTACCATTGTATCTGATCCTCGTTTGGCTAGTTCGTCCGCTGCGTCGTTTCCTAATGAGTTGCTATGTCCCTTAATCCATTGCAAAGTGACCTTGTTGGTGTTCGCAATCAGCTGTAGTGCCTCGTGGCACTCTAAGATTAGGGCAGAGTTAATCGTGCTGTTGCTTAAGGCCTGCAGGACTGATGCGCTGTCAGAAATGATCCTTATACTGAGGTTTTTCACACTTCTGGCTGCTACTGCCTGTGCGGCTCTGGTGACGCCCAAACATTCTGCTTGGAAGATTGTGTTAAGTTTGTCTAGTGTTGTGGATATCTTAATGTTGAGGTCGTTTGAGAACACACCGGCTCCTGTCCCTTTTTTTGTCTTTGAGCCGTCTGTGTAAATTCTGACCTCATTCACTTTTGAGATATCTACTGGTTCGGCTTTGAGCTGTACATTGTATCTTCTGTCGAAGATATAGTGACATGTTGTTTTGTCCGTTGGTGCTTGTAGAAGTGGGACTTCTTCTATAGCGAGCCTTAGGATTTTGGTGTGCGTGGTTTCGAAGTTTTGTTTCCACAGTCCGTGAGACTTTAGTCTTAGGGCTGCTGCTTTTGCCTCCTCTTGGATGACTAGATCTAGAGGTCTTAGATTGAGTAGATATTCCAAGGCAGCAGATGGAGTTGTTTTCATACATCCAGTAGTAGCTACGCTAGCCAGACGTTGCAGGCTTTGGAGTTTTGTTTTGACCGTGGTCAGTGTTGTTCTTGGCCACCAGACCACCGATCCGTAGGTAATAGAGGGCCTGATTATTGCTGTGTATAGCCAGAGTGTAATCTTTGGGTTAAGACCCCATTTTTTACCCACTAGTCTTCTGCACTGATTAAATGCAATACACGCCCTCTTTGATTTGTTTTCTAGGTGGCTAGCCCAGTTTAGTTTGTTGTCCAACACCATGCCTAGGTATTTCACCTGTGTCGAGAGAGTAAGTTTGGTGTTGAATAGCTTTGGTGTTTGTAGTGCTGGAATCTTCCTTTTGTTGGTGAAAAGGACTAATTCTGTTTTTTGTGGGTTAACTGTTAAGTGGTGTTTTTCACACCATTGTTCTATTATCTGAAAGGCTGCTCTCATTATTTGACACATAATGTTTTCCGCATTCCCATTTATCAGAATTACTAGGTCGTCTGCATAACCAATAGTGGTGTAGCCTTTTACTTTTCTACTTACCCTTGATTTACGGCCAGTCCAATTTCATTCTTAGAAAATATTTAATGTATGTTTTCATCAAAAAGTATTAATCGTGATCATTTTTGTATATTTTTGTAAATAAAATTTAACTCGTGAATGCTTATCCCTGGAAAACATTTAGGAAATTGAGGTTACTTGTAAATGTTTCATATGATATGTTTTGGATAAAAAAGGGTTGATAATCTGGTCAGAATCAAATAATGTTTGACTTTTTGCATTTTATTATTCAATATATCATGGTATTGTAATGAATATATAAAAGTGAATTATATGAATAACAATGTACAATAATGTAAATAAATTTAATCTGTAAGGCTATTAATAAAACATGTACATATGAATATTGATGTAATACAATTTATTTCCTCGAACGTAATAAACTTCGATTTATATTACCCAAATGTATTCAACCGTTATTAATTGAGTGAAGTTTTAACGATTATTTAGACCAAATAGAATGTTAACTAATTACTGTGAGTGTTTGGAGCAAAACATAACATAACATAAACTCACGCCTATATCCCCGAAAAGGTAGGTAGTGGTGCTAGCACCCATATTTCGTCAGTTTATGTTTAAGTCCCAATGTAATAGGTGGCGAGCCTATTGCCATTAACCGGGCACTTATAAACCTGCGATAAATACACACATAACTTTGAAAAGCATCGAAACAGTCATTGGTGTGTGCCATGGTAAACCCTGGGATCGAACCCGAGACCTCGTCTTGTGTAATTGGAGCAATAAGTTACCAAACTCTGAGGTCCAACTAAATCAACATCATTTGCTACTTTGGTGCTAGCGTTCCTCTTGCAATTGGACTCGAGACAAAAATATGCCAAGTATAGGCGGATATCGGACGAGGCACCTCTGAGATTTCCTTCCAACCCTGAAATCCCAGAAATCCTGCATTAGACACTTCAGTCCTGCAGGGGTCATCACAATCAACCAGTAGCCAGCAAGTGAGATTGATATTAGGTGCAAAAACCTTAATAGGGCCCTCAATTTTTTTATTTTTTCTATTCAGCACACGCCAATTATGAAGGCAAGTTTCAGGATAAAGGGTCACCATTACATACGCGTTATGGTGGCGCTCAGCTTGACGGCCTCATCAGATGCTTTTTCACGCCCCGCTTAAAGGTCCCGTAAAATATACCCTCTGTAAATTAGGGCTATCACTTATTTTAATAAATATATAAAATAGACCTCTACGATGCTAATTACAGCTACCAACGCCAGCCCTAGCCTGATAAAGTGATTAATATTCCTTATGTTTGGATTTGGCTGCTTTACAGTAGTTATTTACACTGTAACAGGTACGTATTACAGTGGTAATAGAGAACATTGAAAAAACAAAACAACAAATCCAGCTACCAACATTATTGGTGTCTGGAATGGTAGGCCTCTTTCGAGGAATGGTGGAAGGGACCAGAAAAGCTAAACTATACAAAGGAAATACAAAACAACACCTAAAATGGACGTTAGTGAGAGACCTATTGTGATAACGTTCCCAGAAGACAGCAGCATTCCCATTAAGTATGATTATGGCCCTAACGTGTCTACTTGGCACAAATTCGTAATCAATTGAATAAATAACTAAAGAACTAATAAAATTGTTATTATTAGCAAAATAAATAATAAAATCAGCAATTCGATTACGTGATTTTATGGTCAATTGGATTAAAACACGATTACCCAGTGCAGACAATAACATTTCTTAACCTACAAATAAATATTATCATCAGATAAGTTTGTGATAACTCGAAACTGGATCAAATGTTTCCGTGAAAAGTTCATAATAGACTCGAACCTATTACTCGTATTAACATTAAATTAATCCAACCAATGATAGGACGTTCAGATAATCTAATATTAAAGTCGGTCAACAGATTGTCACGGGTATATTAATGATCGTGTTTGCGAGGCACGGCTTAATTTCGTCTTCTCTTTATACGAGAAAGACGAAGGACTAGACCAAAAATAATAATCAATCACCTCGGAACACGAATACAGAATAGTACCTAATATGGGGCAAGAGAACTGTGAATCCGAAAAGGTGGAGCGGTCAAGTGGCAGCACTGAAGAATCTCCACGGTCAAGCTGTGGCTCTGACGTGATTATGATACGTGATCGGGTGTCACAGCCAGTGACTCATTTAGAGCATATTGCAGGCAAGATCATCGTGACCAAATGCTCTGAGGTACAGATCGGACCTCAGATTCGCACCATTACGCTGTAACGATGCAAATCGTTATTGCATTATTTTATATTTGTGGAATGCGTAATCGAATACCATACTGGTATCGATTCGCAGTCCACACTAATTTTATCTACATTCAAGGAAGGATTATCTATGATAATCGATTCCTTGTCTCTGGTCAATGATTGACAGAACGCGACTCGGCCAGTCTATGGTCAATCATAGGTCAGTGACCTTTAGCATACGAATATTTTATAAAATGCTTTTGTTTAGCATGCATAAGCATTTAATTACTTTGTACCTGCACATTAGGGTCTTGCCCCCCTTTTTACCAGAGGGCTTATAAGGGAGTGCGGTTCAGTGAGGAGCCCGCTTTTTTCCTCCGACCGTGGCAGATCCTACTTGTGGCAGAACTTTCGGTGAGCAATTGTGGCTTTACAGTGTGCTAATATATTTTATTTCAGGTGGCTCATTGGCCGCATGAATCCAAGGCGATTACCATAATTTTGTAGTTGGAGTATAATGTTAGTATTATATGCTAATATTATATTCTCAGCTGATACTAAATTTTCTTAGATGGTACAACGTCGGATACATGCGGGTAGTGAGAAGTTCCTTCCAGCATGGCTTTGCTTTTTACGCGAGTAAAGTCTGCTTTATTTTATCCATAGGAATGTTTTCCTATGGACAACTTTTCCTGCCGCGTCATGCCTATGCATGCCGAGGGCCAAGTTTGGTGCGATGCCACTCCAGAGTGAGCCCATGGAGTAGCCATCGCCTAATTTTATTGTGCGCTATGCAACTATTTAACTTTATAGAATTTTTATAGATTTCATTTTATTTTGCAATCTGTCAAAATGTTAATGACCTATACCTTGAGGCCATTGACCTCAGGGTAATCTATCTTACTAAGTGTGTGTTCTTTTCTATGCATTTGCCTGCTGCTTAGAATGCTGTGGGTCGTGGCTTTTACTGCAATGACTTTGCACTACGTGCCGGAAGTAGCTTGACCACCTGCTTTCACTTCCCTGCCACGCCCGCACTGCAGTATGTTTTTACACCTACTTAGCTTTTTCCTTGTGCTTGCAGGACGGAGACCGAGCCACGTCGGCGGAAAGAAGCTGACGCGGCACGACGAGCTACCAGCTAAGTGCAGCTTTTCTCCGGACTGCAGGCCGTTCCCACCTATGGATTAAGCTGTTCCCACCTTTGGACTAAGCTGTTCCCACCTATGGATTAAGCTGTTTCCACCTTTGTAATCAGCAGTTCCCACGGATGGAATACCTACATTTGCTGTAAAATTTATATATAATTAAGACCCACCCCTGTGAATGTTAATATACAGATTGAATTAGCCTAGACTCTTCATTTTAATTATATTCTCTCTATTTTAATTTGATGAATTCGTTGGATAATTTCATTTTGAATATTCGGTAGTACTAATAAACCGCCAACGTTTCACTGGCGCCCAGTTAACGGTTTTTTTTTACAGCTAATTTGTGGGAACGGTCTGTAAGTACCCTATTTTAATTTTAATTTTTCTTGTGACTTACCAGTGCTTTTCGAATTGAATTTATTAGTGTCCTTGTTTCAAGGTGGCATCATATGGATGCATTGAATTAAAAGTGGCATTAAAGTAAATTTTTTGCTATTTATTAATGCTTTAAAGTGTTTTAAATTATCACTTTTATATTTTTATACCTGCTAGTGCTTATAGCACTGGACCAATTAGTTGTAGTTACACTATTGGGATTTAAATCTTTTAGATTTAAAAAATTTTTATTACAGTTAATACTGTTCCTTTTTCTTTTTGTTGTTACATTCTTACACTGGTAAGTCATAAAATTTTAACTTAGTGTACACGTGTTTAGCCACAGTTGACATCATGTATACAATTAAGTTCCTTTCATTAAATAAGGCCGAACTTCAGTATGAGGTGGCAGTGCGAGGTGAGACAAGCTCTGACTCAGTTGCAGAGCTGAGGAAGCAAATTTCTAAATTAGCTCCCTTACATCCTTCGGAGGATATTTTAGTGTCGCACCTGGAACCTGCTGAGGACCTCAAAGGGGTTAGAGATTCTCTCTCTAAGTCATCTTCTAGTCTTGCTACTTTAAAAACCAGTTTCGACAAGAACTTGCTTGGCCGTACTGAGACCCTGCTCAATCATATTTACCACAGGCTGAGTAGGATTGACTATACACTGCCCGAGTCGCAGAAGGTTTACAAAGCCATTATGGATGTTTTCAAATCGCAATACAACGAATTGATTGCATTGAAGGGTAATGAATCTAGTACCGTTGTTTCAGAGCAAGTGCCAGAGACTCCAGTCAATGTTATATGTGAAAGGAGAATTTACTCTGAAATTTCCAAACTTAAATTTTCAGGAAAGACATGTGTACGTGCCTTCATTCAGAAAGTTGATGAGTTTATGCTCAGCCGTTCTATTCCCCAGGATAAAATTATTTCTTTTGCGTACGAAATTTTTACTGACGATGCTCTGCATTGGTTCAGATGCGTTAGTTCTCAAGTTAAGACTTGGTCCGATCTTGCTGAGCTACTGAGGCAGGATTTCAGTATATCTGATTACGATTACAGGCTGATGTCTGAAATTAGATCTCGGACACAGGGAGAATCAGAAAACATCACCATATATCTTGCGATTATGCATGGTATGTTCTCTCGGTTAGATAAAGCTTTAAACGAAGAGGACAAGCTGGAAATTCTCTTACATAACATACGTCCCTGTTATGCTAGTACCCTCGCTTCTTCTGCTAGTATTGCCGACATAAGTACTCTGCAAAAAATTTGTAAAAATTTCGAAAGCATCCAGTCTAGATTATTGCAATTTCGCGAACCCCCTAATAAAACTTCTGACACTATAGCCCCTGAATTCGCTTATTCTAATCAATCTAAACAAAATGTAAAACAAAACTATGTTAACAATAAAAATCAAAATAATTTTCACAATAAATTTCATAATAAAAATAATGAGGGTAGACAAACAGTCCATGTCATTGAAAATTTAAATAGTACTGATGAAGCTGAAGTGCAGGTTAACGCGGTCGATCAAAAGACCAGTGGTCGCAAATTTAGTTGTCCCCGTTGCAGAACCAACTCTCATCAATTAAATAAATGTACTAAAACTTTTATTATTTGTTTTAGATGTGGAAATAAGGGTTACCGTTTACCAGAGTGTCCAAATTGTAATAAATCAAAAAACTAGTGAGCTCAGATTGTGGAAGCACTAATTTTGATAGACCAGATTGGGAGAACTGGCTGTCTTTTATATCAAAGTTTTTTCAGTTTAACAAAGTTTCTACAGTCTGCAAAAACATTAATATTGGTTACTCCCCTTATGTTTCTGTGTCTATTGCAGGCACTAAAGTTCCTGGTTTGTTGGATACTGGCTCTGGTGTCACTATCCTAGGTAATAATTTCCATAAAAAAATTTTGGAACCTTCTGTTCAACTTAATAAACAACCTTTAAACTTAGTCACCGCAGGAGGTGAAAAAATTCAATCCTTAGGTTTTGTTTCCTTGCCAATCTCTTTTCAGGATGAAGTTAAAACTTTAAATGTCCATATTGTACCACAGATAACTAATTCTTTGATTCTTGGTATAGATTTTTGGAGGTCGTTTGGTCTATTTCCCAAACATTTAGATTCTATTTTGTTGCTGGACAAATCGGACTCTCGATTGAGAGGGCTTAATGCTGTGCATTCTGAACACCTACAGTCGTATGATCACCTTACTTCTGATCAGAGGGTTACAGCGGATAACATCGTCGCCCAGTTCCGTGATATCTCTTACGAGGAACGTGGCCTAGGTCGCACTACGTTGATAGAACACTCCATCGACACAGGTGACGCTGCTCCTATTCGGCAACGCTACTATAGAATGTCGCCGGAAAAGCAACGTATTCTCAGCGAACAGCTGGACGAAATGTTGAAGGATGATGTTGTTGAACCTACTGAAAGTCCTTGGTCATCCCCAGTTCTGCTGACTCCCAAGAAAAATGGCGAACTTAGATTTTGTCTGGACAGTAGAAAATTAAATTCAGTCACTAGAAAAGATGCATATAACTTACCTTATATTTCTGAAATTCTTGACAACTTAAGGGATGCTAGATACTTGTCTAGTTTAGATTTGTCTAAAAGCTTCTGGCAAATACCTATTAAAAAGGAAGACCGTTGTAAGACTGCTTTCTATGTCCCAAATCGAGGAACATTTTGTTTTAAAACTATGGCATTCGGACTCACCGGAAGCCCAGCTACTCAACAACGCTTGGTAGACAGACTGTTTTGTGGTCCAGAATTTGAGAATAAAGTTTTTGTATTCATTGATGATATAATCTGTGTGTCATCTTCTTTTAGTAATCACATTTCTCTCCTTTTATTGATTTTAAAGAAATTAAAAGAAGCTAATTTAACTATAAACTTAAAAAAATGTCAATTTTTTAGAGCTAAACTTAAATATTTAGGCTACATTGTGGATGCAGAAGGTTTGCACGCTGATCCAGAAAAAGTAGAAGCCATTAAAAACTATCCTACGCCTACTAATAGGAAAGAAGTGCGTCGTTTCCTAGGTGCTGCTTCATGGTATCGCAGATTTATACCTAATTTCAGTTCCTTGGCCTCTCCGTTAAATAAGTTAACTTCTCAAGGAAAAAAGGCTCCACCATTCTTGTGGGATCAAGGAGCTCAGGACGCTTTCACAAAGCTGAAAGGTTGTTTGGTTTCCGCTTCAGTTCTTTCTTGTCCAGATTACTCAAAACCTTTTGAGATTCACACTGACGCTAGTAACACTGGTATTGGTGCAGTGTTGACACAAGACTTAAATGGTGAAGAAAGAGTTATTGCTTATATGAGTAAGTCTCTAAATCCTCAAGAGAGAAACTATAGTGCTACCGAGCGCGAGGCTCTCGCTGTTCTGTCAGCTGTTGAACATTGGCGTTGCTACGTTGAAAATGGTCAAAAATTTGTTATTTTTACCGATCATGCTGCTCTTAAATGGTTTCTTAGTCTAAATAATCCTTCCGGCCGATTAGCCCGTTGGGGTGTGAGGTTGTCTGCTTTTAATTTTGAAATTAAACATCGTCGCGGCTCTGATAATGTCGTTCCCGATTTTCTTTCTCGTACAGTTCCTGTATCGATTATAACAAACAATCCTACTTCATCTACTTCTGGTTTTGTGCCTGACACCACGGATACTTGGTATCTTAAAATGTTTAATGGTTGTCAGTCTTCACCAGCTTCCTTTATGGATTATCAAATAACTGATAATAAACTTTATCGATTTAAAAAGAGTTTAAACCCTCTCACACGAGATTTCGAGTGGAAGGAAGTCGTACCTCTCGAAGGTCGATCCGCTATTTTAGTGGAAAACCATTCCCAGCCTACAGCTGGTCATTTAGGTATTTTTAAGACCTATAAACGTCTAGCTCTAAATTATTACTGGCCTGGAATGTACTCAGATGTGGCGAAATTTGTTAACTCATGTGATGCTTGTAGATCACACAAGCACCAAAATCATGCAACACTTGGTCTTATGGGTAAACCTAAGTCTTGTCATCGTCCCTTTCAAGTAATCAGTGTTGATCTGGTTGGTCCCTTACCAACAACTAGAAAACAAAATTCGTATATCTTTGTGGTCACTTGTTGTTTCTCTAAGTATTGTTTACTTTTCCCCATAAAGAGAGCAACAGCTGAAGTAATCTCCAGAATTTTAGAGGAAAATGTGTTTTTAGTACATGGTATTCCATCTACCATAGTTCTAGACAATGGCAAACAATTTGTTAGTGTCACACTAAAAAACTTGTTAGCTAAATATAAAATACCTAACTTGCATTATACACCTCTTTATTGTCCACAGTCTAACACTGTTGAACGCTATAACCGCACGGTTATACAGTCATTATCAACCTTTATTGATAATGACCAAAGAATTTGGGATGTTTTAATTCCTAAAATTCAATTTGCTATTAACAGTTCTGTTAATGAAGTTACAGGTTTTACACCTGCATTTTTAGTTCATGGTCGTGAACTTGTTTCTTGTGGTTCTTACTATGGTGAAAAATTCGATAACTCCCTTATCTTTGAGCCACGTGACTCTTATGCAGAAAACCTAGGTCATCTATCATCAATTTTTGATAAAGTTCAAGCTTCCTTGGTGAACGCTCACAGTAGGAACTGTCAGTCCTATAACCTACGCAGAAAACCTGCTGAATTTAAAGTTGGTGATATTGTCTGGAAAAGAACTTTTTATCTCAGTGATAAGGATAAGTTTTTTAGTAAAAAATTAGCACCTAAATTTGTCAAATGTAAGATTCTAAAAAAGAAATCTCCCTTAGTATATGAACTCGTTGATATGTCTGGTAAAGTGTTAGGTGATTGGCATATAAAAGATATTAAACTTATTAATTACAAAGAATAATAATTAAATTGGTATTTACCTAAACTAAAATTAACCTAAATTAAAATAATATATACCTATTGTGAAATTGTTCACTTCACAATATTAAAAACATACTTCAAATTACCTGTTAAAAAAAAAACCTAATTTAATTTCAAAATAAAAAAAAAATTGTTATTTTGTTGTTGTTATCTCTTGGTTTATTTCATAATTGAGTAACCTTAGACCTTGTTGTTTTGTTGGTTCTTGAATGTCGCATTGTTGGTTCTTGAATGTTGTAAGTTTTGTTAACAATTCTTAGTTCCAGTTATTCAGTTGTTGTACCCAAGTGTCACACTTCTCCATAAACATTACAGTTGTACTTATACCCTTCCTTCAGTTAAAGGAGTATTAAGTCGGCTACTGACACTGGTTAACAACAAAAGAAAGTACAATGTCATTGTTTCTCATACAACAACTTACTGCAAATACTTACATTGCAATTACGTATTTCCATACAATTTCCACTTTACACGTTAAATTGGTCGGGTTGTCTTGTTGTTTTACGCATGATTTTACCGTAATTCCGGTATTTAATCATTTAATTTCAATTGTTTACCTTGTGTTTTCAAACTTAACCTCGTTTCACGTCGGTTCTGACAATATGTCAGAAATGTCAGCCGTCATTGACTTAGTGCTGTCAAATGAACGTCGTTTAGTATTACTGAACGTTAGTTTCATTGAGTAGAACGAAGCGTTTCTACTGCAAGTACATCTGTCAATGTTAAACTTTGTTTTGGTTTTTATAACCTCACTTAATTGTTTGTAAAACTTTTTGCCGGTTGATTATTGTTGTTGTAATGTTGATATTGCACACTTAACCAAGTGTTAGCGTACATTGCTTCAATAATGGGCATGTATGCATAATCACCGGGTAAGTTATATCATAATAACTTACAAAAATTTGAAACTTATCTTGTCACATAATAATATTGTGTAAATTTAATTGATATTGCAATTCTTACTACCTTGTCGCTACTGTGTAATTCCAATTTATTCTACTTTTTCCCTCTTAGCTCTGGTTATACCAGGTTATTAGGACTTTGTTGTTTTTGTCAATTGTTGTCTTTGACAATAGTTGTTTATGTACGTTGGCGATTCAACCAACGTATAGTCTCCGGCAATGGCTACTAACCATTGACCATGGGATTTATTTTTCTCTTGGAGCTGGTATATTCATCCAGTATCTGGGTACTGATTTTACTGAGCGGTCTGTGCAAACTCAGGTCAAAAACAAGCCTATTGCATATCTTTTAAGGTTGAAATTACACAGTGGTTGTGCTGCTCAGGTTCTCTTCTAGGCAGAACAGTTATACTGTTCTCCGATTTCTAACATCTTCAATTGGTCTATGTTGAGTCTTCAACGGTTGTTATGTTGGAAACTCTGTTTGATAGGAGGCGTTTACCATGGTCTTTGCTGGTAACCGCAACTAAGTAAGAGTATGTTTGAAAGTTGATGTATGTAAGGAAGTACAGATGTGTAAGCATAGATTGATTGCAGTCTTGAGCACAGTATCGAATTTCTGTTAGCAGAAATTCTACCTTTTGACGGGGGGTATGTAACGATGCAAATCGTTATTGCATTATTTTATATTTGTGGAATGCGTAATCGAATACCATACTGGTATCGATTCGCAGTCCACACTAATTTTATCTACATTCAAGGAAGGATTATCTATGATAATCGATTCCTTGTCTCTGGTCAATGATTGACAGAACGCGACTCGGCCAGTCTATGGTCAATCATAGGTCAGTGACCTTTAGCATACGAATATTTTATAAAATGCTTTTGTTTAGCATGCATAAGCATTTAATTACTTTGTACCTGCACATTAGGGTCTTGCCCCCCTTTTTACCAGAGGGCTTATAAGGGAGTGCGGTTCAGTGAGGAGCCCGCTTTTTTCCTCCGACCGTGGCAGATCCTACTTGTGGCAGAACTTTCGGTGAGCAATTGTGGCTTTACAGTGTGCTAATATATTTTATTTCAGGTGGCTCATTGGCCGCATGAATCCAAGGCGATTACCATAATTTTGTAGTTGGAGTATAATGTTAGTATTATATGCTAATATTATATTCTCAGCTGATACTAAATTTTCTTAGATGGTACAACGTCGGATACATGCGGGTAGTGAGAAGTTCCTTCCAGCATGGCTTTGCTTTTTACGCGAGTAAAGTCTGCTTTATTTTATCCATAGGAATGTTTTCCTATGGACAACTTTTCATGCCGCGTCATGCCTATGCATGCCGAGGGCCAAGTTTGGTGCGATGCCACTCCAGAGTGAGCCCATGGAGTAGCCATCGCCTAATTTTATTGTGCGCTATGCAACTATTTAACTTTATAGAATTTTTATAGATTTCATTTTATTTTGCAATCTGTCAAAATGTTAATGACCTATACCTTGAGGCCATTGACCTCAGGGTAATCTATCTTACTAAGTGTGTGTTCTTTTCTATGCATTTGCCTGCTGCTTAGAATGCTGTGGGTCGTGGCTTTTACTGCAATGACTTTGCACTACGTGCCGGAAGTAGCTTGACCACCTGCTTTCACTTCCCTGCCACGCCCGCACTGCAGTATGTTTTTACACCTACTTAGCTTTTTCCTTGTGCTTGCAGGACGGAGACCGAGCCACGTCGGCGGAAAGAAGCTGACGCGGCACGACGAGCTACCAGCTAAGTGCAGCTTTTCTCCGGACTGCAGGCCGTTCCCACCTATGGATTAAGCTGTTCCCACCTTTGGACTAAGCTGTTCCCACCTATGGATTAAGCTGTTTCCACCTTTGTAATCAGCAGTTCCCACGGATGGAATACCTACATTTGCTGTAAAATTTATATATAATTAAGACCCACCCCTGTGAATGTTAATATACAGATTGAATTAGCCTAGACTCTTCATTTTAATTATATTCTCTCTATTTTAATTTGATGAATTCGTTGGATAATTTCATTTTGAATATTCGGTAGTACTAATAAACCGCCAACGTTTCACGCAGAATATCGAAAATATCAATGAGAGAAAAGACCTACCATGTCATCGGTTTATTTGGAAAGAAGTAAAAAGCACAACGAGAATGCAGAGATTATCATGCATTGCTGCGATGTTGCTTCTCATAACTTGCATTGTACTCATAGTTTACTACGCTGCAATAAATAAGAATGTGGAAAAGGAAAAAGTTGATGATGAGACTCCTCACTGGTATATAGATAGAAGAAAATGGGGTGCTACGAAGTACAATAACACAGAAAGAACTAAAGATCATACGAGACTAGTTATCATAGCTCACACAGCGGACCAGTCATGTACAACCTACGTCGATTGCGTAGCAGTAGTAAAACATATGCAGCATCACTTTCTCAAAACATTTAAGTATGACATTCCTTACAACTTCCTAATTGGTGGTGACGGAAGGGTATACGAAGGCCGTGGATGGAATATTGTTGGAGCACATACACGCGGTTACAACAGTTGTTCATTAGGAATCGGATTTATAGGCGATTACAGATATACAAATGTTACGACCCTGCAGCAAGAGAGAGCAGATATGTTGTTTAAAGAGGGGGTCAAAAACGGTAATCTTCACTCAAATTTTCACGTGCTCGGACATCTAGATCTCACGGCAACACTGAGTCCGGGTGAGAATCTGTACAATGTGATACAAACGTGGCCTAATTACGACCACGATAACATGTATAAGTCTCTTAGTTGTCAACAAATAGATGACTTACAGTAGGAGGAAGTAACGGTAAGACTACCACTTCCAGAAATACTGCAAATAATAGTGATTTTCATTAGAACAATCTCAGAAAGTAATTTGGTTTGTATAAAGAATGTAAGTATCGTAGAATAATATGAATAATATTTTAGGTAAATGACGTTACTTTGAATCAAATATTTATGCAAATTTTTAATCCAGTAAATCATATCTAAAAATATATTATAATTAATAATTATGCGTGATCTTAATACTCCTAGTTAAATAAGTATTATTATGTCTTGTAGAACCTTATAAGTTATTCATAAAAAGTATTAGCTTATTGTTATTTGTAAATATACAAAATTAAATAAACTTAGTTATGTGAAAAATAAATAGGTATTTCAAATATATAATAGATATTTTATTACCTACAGCTCTTACATTTATTATTATGTTTTTATAGTATGTTACAATAATTTTGTTAAAAAAATAAAGGAAGACCTATGCTGGGAGTATTGCCCTACACTGTTTTGACGCTAGCCAGATGGCTTGGTACATGTTTGGTAATTTCAGCAAGTATCTATCTTAATAATATTACTACATAAATACATAATGTAATTGTAGTTCTCGAGATATAGGTAGTACTCCTTGACCAGCCTTTTGACTGCAGGCAAGAACTGAGCACGACTGATTCTGGCAGAGCATTCCACAACCGTGCTGCTGGAACTGAAAAAGACTTGTCGGCAAAGTTGATGCAAAGACTAGTATTTTCAACCTCAGATCTCAAAACCCTAGAGTGCGTATTGTGTTGGAATTCAAATCGTTGTTTGAAATAAGAAGGAGCTATGCCTTACTTACTTATTGCCCTGCCCTCTACACTAAAGACGACATGAATAGAGCCACCGACAGTGCAGTCGACATGGCAAGGTTTTATTCTGTAATGCTTTAGGCATGGATGGTTTATTGACTCGGAAGTAGAAGAAGATCTACAATACTATTATCACATTGAATAAATAAAGCCATATGATTGAGTAGTCTTAATAAGATAGGAATGAACATTAATAAGAGATAGCAGCAACTACGGAGGTCTTTAGTTCAAATAACCGTGCGTCACGAGTAAAATAAATTTATTTTCCATGTCCAGGGAATTCACCTCAATGCAAATATTAAGTATAAATGGTTCATCTCATCTGTTAGGAGGCACAGTCTTAACAGTTCCTTGTGAAAAGAGCAACCAATAATCTTAAGGTGAGAAAAAAAATAGATCGATTATTCGACTGGGTAAGAATGTATCTGATTAATTTCAACATGTTACTTTTGTTATTTTTGTTTTGATAGTTTTCTTGTTAACTTAATATTATTTGCTCGGCAACTGATGGCCCAAAACGGTCGTGCGAAATGACTACCCTCGCTGACTTTGGCGGGGGGTATCCGCGGGTATTTCCACACGGGAAAAAACCTTATTATTGAATGTAATTACTAATTCAAAAAATCATTATGCAGGCATTGTTATGATTGATCCATATTATTATGATCAAAATTTATATTCATTTTATCGATTCAATAACTAGGAAGTTTTGATTATGATTATAATCTATTATTTGATTTCAGATTAATAATGCAGTTAGCGACATTCGTTTTTGCCATAGCTTTGGCATGCGCCTACGCACAAGTCTACAGACTACCATCACAAACAGATAGGTATAATGTTTATCCAACATTTTTTGTCTATTTCTTCATTTACTTTTCGTCTTTACGCTAACAAGTTTGCATTTTACAGGTATCCCGATAACTTCAAATACAGCTGGCACACTAATGTAGGTCCGGGAAAGATGTTTGGTACACTTGGAAGCACTGACGGTTCGCTATTTGTAAGTATAACTTTACTTCACTGCAATTTACTGCTAATTGAATTGACTTTGTCGGTTTCACTTGTTAAAGTTGCAAAAGTTGTCGTAAAATGGTTTTTGACAAAATCAGGTTGGTAGAATCATACTACTAATAAAGTCCAAAAATAATGTGCCAAATAAAAATGTCCAATGAAATAATTCAAAAGAAAGTCGAATAAGAAAAAAAAATCGCCAATACCTATTCCACAAAAAGATCTTCTTTTTGCTCACAACTGAAATTAAAAATGTGAATGTTAAACGAAATGAATAGTTAACTTTTGGCCATTATTCTGTTTAAGTATTAATATTTATGGACTTTATTAATTTTTCACATTATTATTTTGGAACGTTTAGTAATATGTTTTGACATTATTATACCAAACAATAAAACCGTTGACCGTCTAGTAACAGCGACAGAGAGTAATTCGTTGGTGATAATCGAAGATTTCGAGAGATTCAATCTATATTTAAACAGGGCAGAGGCGGCTATAAGCAGGACATCTTCAATGATCACCGTGGCCACTTACAAGGCACGGCCTACGGTTCCAGAGTGCTGGGCCCCAACGGAGACAGCAGCTCGCTGGGTGCCAAGCTGGGCTGGTCAAATGATAACGCAAAATTAAGTGCCGATCTGAATAGGGAGATTGGTGGACGCACTGGTGTAAGTATGACAGCTCTAACTTTACTAAGTTTCCCACAGTTTATTTAGTTGTTTAATAATCCGTGTAGTGTAACTATACACGGTGATTTTATAGTGGTTTTGGAAAAAGAATATCTTGTTTCAAACACAGTTTCGGAAGCAAAATCGACTGGAAGTTTTAATTTTGAAAAGAAAAAAGAAATACTTTTTGTATGGCAATAATGTGCAGGTGAACAGAAAAATGTATATGAAGTGTAAAAAAAAAAATTTTTTTCGCCAAATTAGGACTTTCTTTCGATTTTACTATCGAAATTGTGCCCAAAATCTTTTTTTCCAAAACCACTATAAAATCAACCGGTATAAGGGAACTGATATAAGTTGCACGTCCTTAGTTATTTATTATATATTATAATAACTCATCATTCTCTGAACCTTTATCCCAACTCAGTTGAGGTCGGCTTCCCAGTCTAACTGTGATGTGGCTGATCTTCGATATTTTCCGTGAAGAGACTGCCATAATGACCTCCACAACCAATGGTCAAGTTAGACTGGTTAAGCTTTTCAGGGGTCCAACTACCCGTAACGACTGCCATAGATGTTTGTATGGCAACCGGGACCGACGGCTTAACGAGCTCTCCGAGGCACGGCTAAACCAGTGCAAACAGCCATATTCATGCATACAACTTTTTGCACTGTGCGGGGATCGAACTCGCGCCGCATGTGTAGCAGTCGCGTTCACTACCGCCACGCCACGGAGGCTGTATATTATTATAACTGTGAATCCAGAAATGTTATTTATCATTATATTCATATTGCAGTTAACTGTTACCGGTGAAGGCAAATGGAAATTAGACAAAAACACAAGACTTGAGGCTGGAGGCAATTTGCAGAAGACTTTTGGACATAACCGACCTGATGTCGGCGTAGAAGCAAGCATCGTGCATGACTTTTAATATAAGTAAACCATAATTAGCGGCTATCAAAATATGTTTGAGGTCGACCCATAGGTCTAATTGTATTCATAAAGAGAAAAGTACGATATATAAAGCTCAAGTCATGATGTACAATACCTATTGTTAATGGGAATTAATGGAATCATGGTATACCATTTTTTTGTAAGTGTAATATAGCCTAAGTGTAAATACATACCTTGTAAATAAACGTTACATTTAAGAAAATTAAAACACCTACTTCATTTTAATAATAATGAAATTACCTAAATACATTACATAAACTCACGCCTTTATCCCCGCAGGGGTAGGCAGATGTGCTAGCACCCACATTACGCCAGTATATGTTTAGGTCCCAATGTAATAGGTGGAAAGCCTATTGCCCTTTACCGGGCACTTTTAAACCTGCGATAAATACACACATAATTTCGAAAAGCATCGAAAAGTCATTGGTGTGTGCCCTGATAATACCTGGGCTCGAACCCGAGACCTCGTCTAAGCAGTCCAGTCCCATACCACTAGGCTACCGCGGCTTACCTAAATAACTATTTACTAAACTTATAGTCATCATTAGCCCGCGGCATTCCCCTGTTGAACATAGGCCTCTCCCATGACGCGCCACTACACTACGTTTGTCAGTTCACTGTCTCCACTCAAGGACTCGTCTACTTCAACGGTTAGCGGTCTCACGGCAAATATGACCAGCCCACTGTCACTTCAGCTTGCTAATTCGTTGAGCTATGCCGATAACTTCAGTTCTCTGCCAAATTACTTGGTTCCGGATTCGATCCCTCAGAGAAATCTCTCTGAGAGTTCCTTCAGAGAAATCGAGCATAGTGAGTGACCTTGAATTGGTAGGCAAACCGTACCGTACGTCTTTACAGGTAAAACGCGCTGGTTATAGACTTTAGTATTGAGACATTGTGGGATGGGCGGCGATGGGGTATTCACCCGACGCGCCTCCCAAATGCGGGTCAGCCCGGCTGAATTCTTCTCTCAGCGTCACCCTCAAAGTTGATTCTACCTAGTAGGAGCATCTGTCAAACAATCATGAGGCCGTAGAGCCGACAAACATCTGTAAAACTTATCATAACACAGAACATATCACTCATCAGTTATCTAGTTTGTGGAGGGTGACGGGTGAAGCCACCTGTCACCCTAGCAAAAGCAGGCGGCGACGGCGGCGCAACATGGTGGGATTGGTATCCTCCGGTGGGATTGGTTTCCGAAGTGATTACGCGCAAATGAAAGTTATCTAGTTTGTGACTTAGGCTTGTCAACGATTATCTGTAGTATTTGTTACATGTAGTTGGAAGTTAGAGCCCTAGTAAGTTCGACATTCGGGTCTACACAACTGCACTTGGATATAACCTCTACCTACTTAAAAATATAATAGTTTGATAATTTTACGTTTCGACTACAAGTCAACTTCAACAGAGTAAAAAAAGTCTGAAGAAGAACTCAATAACATGTTTTCAGAACCTAAATACTATCATCTAAGTACTCAATACTACATATCTTTGCTACAAATTGCTCTTGTATATAAGGCGTCTCTACTCATTATTAATTATGTACCCAATAGCTGTCTCAAGAGATATATCTTCCACAATAATGTATTTACACAATCCGTCTTCATTGTAAAGTTATTTAATCATAGTGTTCTGGATGCCACGATGAATACAAACTTTGATAATTACACGCATTCCTTGTGCACAAATAGTTTGACGATGGCCGTTATGTCTGACTTTATGAACAGTTATGTATTGTACAATAATTCAAAATATTTTGGAAGTGTTCATCAGAATATAACTGCAGTTTCAAGTATATTTATTAGTAGCTTACGTTCTGAATTCAGTAAATATCAAATGATGTAATAAGTATTAAAATGAGAATTAGGTACTACTTGTTTCAAAAGGGTCTCGCTCTTTGAAGTTGGGTATTTAGGACGTTCATCGATATGATTTTTTTATGTGAGTAAATACCTGCATCGCTCTTAATTTATAGTCGCTTACGAACTGATTATGCATAAAAATTTTTTCGCCCTGGTTTTGGTTCTACCCCAGTATCAACTTGGCCTATACCTATACCTATATATCTATACCAAATAATTTGTTTATTGAACTTCGAACTGAGCAAATATCTACAAAAATATAAAATTATAATTTATTTTATAACGCAGACAAGGGATCGTTCAAAAAAGACTGTGTTAAATAGATCATCATGCCATCTATAATCACTACCCCAAGACTTATAAACGCAAATTATAAATTTTCATAACGAGGCCATCTATGAATGAGGATAAGAACTATTACAACACTGTAGTATACAAACTTCACAAAGTTGGTTCATCAAAAACCTGTTAGTATTGAAATTTTGAAAACATGAACTCTTTAAATATTTGTAATATGTACTCAACTAAAATTATGTCAAATTTCCAAAATAATACAGCTGTCCACACCATCTCAGTCTTATAAAGATTAAAATACTAAATGAATCTAACACCATGCATTGTGTATATTAGCGCCATCTATGTATGAGTGATACAACTTTTTCCTCCACCTGTATTAAGGTATAACATGGAGTGATGTGTTTTATCTAGTTTGCGCTAGGTGGCGTGTTTCTCTATAATAATTCAATTGTTTGTAAATTTTTTGGATTTGTTTATTTATAATTTTACTAGCTGTTGTCAGCGGCTCCGCCCGCGTGGACTTCTGATCCCATTCCCGCTGCTTGGAGTTCTGATCCCGTTCCCGCTGCTCCATAAAAACCTTCCGTAGAATTCAAGGAACAAATAAAAAAAAGAATTACTGGAATTGGTCCAGCCGTCTTCGAGTTATGCGCTTACCAACATATTTCGCGATTCATTTTTATATATTAGATATGATCAAATTAAGTATAAGAGTATAAATAAACAATAAGAAGCTCTCATTGGGCAGCTGGGTCTTGACACAGGAGTACCGCATTTTACGTCAAACTCTTGAGTATAATGCATAAGGCGGTACTCCTCGACACAGCACATTTATTGTGAAGAAATTTCTCAGTCTGAAAGGAGCTCTTACCAGCGGTAGCAGTTCTGTACCCGAGACTCTGTACAGTACATTTTTAAACATGTATTATTTTGTAGTATTATTTAGATATGTATAAAAAATATTATAGGAAAGAAAAAGCAATTATTTTTGTGATTTTTGTGTATAATATAATCACTTGTTGTATGTATATGTAGGTATAGTTACATAATACACATATGACTGGATAGTCACAGTTCGACAATAATATTCACTAAGATTAAGATTCAATAAAATTGACTGCACAGCTGGATGATATGGTAAGGAAACTAGGGCGAAGTTCAAAGTGTATGAGTCACTTTTCAAGATGCATTCCAGACATAAATACAGAGATAAACACGTCTGAGAGAAAAAAAATCAGTAGGTACAAAGAAATAAAGTACCTTTTGAAGAAAGAATTTCAAAATGAGAAGTATTATTACAGCTATGATTGATGACTTCTCTTGCGGTCCGCTTACAAAACGCAAGAAAGAATATACATACTTATAAACAAACAGATAAAGTAATACTAGTGCCGTAAATGGGCTCAAACAATATCTCTTAGAGAAGTGGATACATTTATTTGTTTATTTTATTAGAATTCACACTTGTCTTGGGGTTCTCTCAAAAGGGCATTAGAATGTTTCTACAGGGTAGGTAACACGAGTGGATAACTCCTGGTGTTGCGCACGTCCAAAAGTTACGGTGACCACTTTCCATCAGGTGAACTGTATGCTTGTCTGTCACCTAAATGTTATAAAAAATGTAAACATTATTTGAAAAGTAATGAATTAAGAGCCATGGGAATCATAACATATACAGAGTAGGTATAGGTATAAAAAGAATAAAGTTGGGACCCGAATCAAACTATGAAAGTAAAGTAAGATTGAAATAATAATAATAATTAGGTCGTCACATATGAAATAGCCGTTTTGTTTGAAAAAATTGGAGGAAATACAATTTTCAGTAGGTATTTTTGCATTTTTTTCAGGAATGACAAATCCTTATTTTTATTTGTGTATGAATGAGACAACATTAAGTAAACAGCTGTAAAAAAGTAAAACGAAATTTATCAGCAAAATGGATAGCATTTATGAAAAACTGTTTTTGCGATCGAATTTAATTTATCAAGCGGCCAATTAAAACAAAATTTAATACAGAGTTGTAAAATCTTGAAATCAACTTCGAAACAAATTATAAATAATGGAAATAGCTATTTAATTACAGGAATAACGAACTCATGAATCTGTAAAAAAAATCCTAAAAAGTAAAGACCTATTATTACCATAAGGTAGTAAGGTCCCAGTTCCATTTAGAGGCCTTATAGAGCTAGACGCTTAGTTCTACATAAGACCTAAGGTATAAGACATAAGATCTAAAATCTGATAACCGTGAAAGTGTTCTAAGCTTGCGACTCTAACCTAGTTTACATGAAATGTTTCTGGTGGGATATATTTTACACATAATGTTTTAGATTTTAGAAAGTGAATGTTTGAACAACGAAAGCGGGGCCTATCGGACCACAGATGACCATTAAGACTAGTGTTCTTGTTATGTTACGACTAGCACAGATTAATAAATAGTACTAGTTAATCCGCACACTTCGTCTGCGTCACAAAACATGTCTTTTGCAACATATTTAATTCGTTTTCCAACTACAAGAAGTCTTAACATGGCGTTATATATTAATAAATCTCCCTTTTGACTCACTCTATCCATTAAAAATAGCATCAAAATTCTTTGCGTGGTTATAAACATACAGGGTGTAAGGGGAACACTCCCGAAGCGGAAGGCCCTTGGTACTACTCATGGTACACAACATATTGACACAAAAAAAATTACAGCAACGCAATTTTCTTTTTCAATTTATTTTTTATTTTTTAAACCGTTTAACTTGCGTTATTCACTCTGGATCGTATTAGTATAGCTAAATGAAATAAAAAAACATGAAAAAACATGAACTCGCAAGATGGCGCTGCTTGTTCTTTTTTGCAGTAAGGTTTTTTATGAAATTATCGTTTCATTTAGCTTTACTGATATGATGGAGAGTAAACAATTCGACAAAAAAAATTGCTTTGCCGTAATATTTTTTCATGCCAATATGTTGTGTACCATGAGTACTACCAGGGGCCTTCAGCTTCGGGAGCGTTCCCCTTGCACCCTGTATAAGGATATGTACACAGTGACAGACACACAGAAAGTGGGAAGCGACACGGCAGTCACACCCGTAAAAGTCGTTCTAAAAATCTGATTTAGAATGGTTTTTATGCCATACGGCCGTGTGAAGGTCCAATGGCAGTCACTTCACGGAGAATATCGAAGCTCAGTCGATTGGAAATGGGACACCTGAACTGAGTTGAGAAAAGCATCACATAACATAAACTCGCGCCTATATCCCCGAAGGCGAAGGCAGAGGTGCTAGCACCCACATTTAGCCAGGTTATGTTTAGGTCCCAATGTAATAGGTGGCGAGTCTACTGCCACTAACCGGGCACTTATAAACCTGCGATAAATACACACATAACTTCGAAAAGCATCGAAATGTCATTGGTGTGTGCGATAGTAAAACCTTTTTTTTTATCGTGCGCGAAATCCCCACGGGTACCACCTCCACCAAAACCGATGGAGGTGATTATGTCGGACTCGAACCGAATAAAACGCACGCCGTCCATGGGTCCTTGATTGCCGGAGGTGAGAATATACAATCTCATACCTCTCGCACCCCGGCAGACCCGGGGACATCTCTTCCCCCAATGTGGGGACCATGGCGTCCCCATCCAGCCCCCGGGTATGGGGTGGCACTTTGCGCCATCGCCGTGGTCTGCTTCTGCTAGGGTGACCGGCGGCTCCACCCGTCACCCCCAGGCCCGCGCTCATGGGGGACGGAGGTCATTCTGCGACCTGCGATGGTAAAACCTGGGAAAGCCGCGGTAGCCTAGTGGTATGGGTAATGGACTGCTGAGACGAGGTCTGGGGAGTTGGGAAGAGACTATTATATAAATTGAAGTAATGTATTCTTACAATGAATGTTGTAGTTAGGTGTTATTGCTAACACGCTCCAATAAATAAACATTACAGTTTCGGCAATCAGATGAAAAGATTCATGTTACACGTTACATACGCGGAATTCCGTTCTGGGGTAACCTGAGGGGAATTAACAACCACATATTATCAACGATTGTATTCGGTCCTACATAATAGGGGGTGAGTCTATTGCCACAGTACGGGCATTATTGGTGACCGTTGTTATACATAGGGTCTGATTGGGGTTTCAATAAGGTCTTTCTTTTTTATATCAATTAGGTGGCAGACAAGCACACGATAAGCACCTGATAGAAAGTGGTCGACTTGGCCTAACGCCGTTTGTAACACAAGGGCTGTCACACTCGTACTACACTGAAGAAACCTTGTAATGCTCTTCTTGAATAACCCATATTGTAATCGCTTGGAAAACCACAGCTTGAGATGAATGAATCTCACCAGGACCCCGATTCTACTAATTGTAAACCATAGCCAAACCACTGAGATTTTAAAAATTGCCATTAAAATTCCGGCTTCATACTTTAAGTTCAAAATTAAAAGAAAAATAATTAACTTCATTGTTTTCTTCACTCTAAGCTGTGCCATTTAATTTTTAATTTTAACAGTACAGCAATAAACTCTAAAATCCAATAGCATTTTTTGCAATCTCAGTAGTGACACTTGGTAATGGTTGACAATTAGCAGGATCTGGAATGCTCGAACGTGCACGTAGTGACTTATGGGAGATGCTCTGATTAAGTGATTAATTTGTGATTTATTAAGTGAAAAGTCGCGATTGACTGATTAATCCACCAAAATGTGGGCTCCACATCACACAAAAAGAGTTTTAGATAATTACACTCATAATTATTTGAGCCCAGTCACACCATTGAAAACTTATGTTAACCTGCCGTTAAGTAATGAGGTTATTCGAGCACAATCTTCGTTATTACAGCTGGCCAGCACAGTGTTAATCATTCGTCTGCCTTATACAGCATAGTAGTAGTTTATTATGATTGCCTGGTTACATAGTGGTAACTGATTACTTCCTTGCAACTTGTGTGAATATGAATGTTAGGAGATAAAATGCAATTTTTGTTGAGAATAGTAAAACAATTTGCTCAGGAATTTACTTAAGTGGCATTTAATTGGCTATTTTTTTATTATTAAACATACATAGAGTACAAATAGCAAAGTTACAAGATTAAGTGTTTGTGTTTTTGCGGCGTCATATTGTTTAAAACTTTACCGTGACCTTTAGCTTACCATAATGCAGAGTGAAGATAATATATTAACGCGGTCACGTTAGTTATATATCTTAAAAAATATGACGTCATATTTCAATATGTTTTACTTACTGCAGAAACGTTGTTAAGTACATGGATGTTAGAATTTAGCTTTTGTCTAGCATATTTCGTAGTTATTGTGTTATCAGTAGTAATTATTAATAATTACAATTAGTTTTTAGTATTCTAAAGAAACTTAAATAGTTTATTTTAGGTCTAGAGATAATGATTTTTAAGAGTAGTTTTTCTTTTTTAGCCTAATATTGTGATACTGGATAAAGATACGTCCATTTCTAAATAAGTACCAATACAAATATGAAAAGAAAAAAAGAATGGTGTACTTATTTTTATATTATATATATATTCGCGAAAACTTCCGTCGATATCAAAATTATAACTATTTTGTAACAAATCCTATTCGAATCTATTACATAGCATTTACTTTTTGCCGTGCATTTAATTTAAATTCTGCATTGAAAATAAATTGGAAAAGGTTCGTACTATACAATAAGTTACGTAAACTAATGTATTGCCTACTAGTGAACGGTTGACCGCACCATGTGTATTGGAATTAAACTACGGTTAAATAATATTTTTAGAGCGAAAATAGCAAACTTTCTTATTATATTTGAACATAGTTAGTGATTCACTATTAATTCTGTTACTAGGCAGACAGTCTGTTTAGTGTATTCAATTGACAAAACACTAAACTCAACTATAACTAGTACAAGTTTGCGCCCATGTTTGGACGCAATTGGACGAAATATATAAAATTGTACTAAACAGAAATTTACTAAAAGACGGTAAAATAGATTTTTTATGTGACTTCAATTTTACTTTACTTCCATAGTGTGATTAGGACCATCAAGCATAACAAAACATCTTTAGAAAACACAAATAATATAGCATCTGAAACTAGGTTATAAATGACGTGGACAATCAATTATTTAGGCTATTGCGCTCCACTAACTTACTACTTGACATAATTATATATCACTCACACTCACATCATTGCTCCCAATCCTCTACCCTTCACATCCATTATATGTTTATGAAAATTACTTTTAACTACATCTATATGAATAAAAATAAATCCCGAAATATGTTACTAAGCGCAAAATTCGAAGACGGCTGGATTAATTCGAGTTATTCCGTCTTATATTTATTCCTTGAACTCTACAAAAGGTTTTATGGAGAAGCAGGAAAGAGATCAAAAGTCGCGGGAAACAGCTAGTACACAATAAATAATACATAAAAAAACAATGAAACCAAAAACTAAAGAAATACTATACCGAATCTTTAACTGTTGTTTAACCCAGTTCAATCAAGAGTTGTTATAGTAGCAAGCACAAAATAAAAACGATCTAATGACACACTCCACCTGTGCCTTTCATTAGACACACTGAGGTAAAAGGTACTCGCAATATCACTTACACAAATTTAAATTAGATAATCCAGTGATGATTGCTTCAAAGTTCTCTGATTCACAGTGACAGGTGATTTGGTTCTTAATTAGTGTTGCCCAAATGCAAGAACAAGACGAGACTTAGCCAGTCTTGGTCTTGGTCTTGCGCCAATACACCTGGTCTTGGTCTTGGTCTTGGTCTTGCGCTCCCAGTCTTGGCCTTGGTCTTGGTCTTGCAGCAAGAGTCTTGCAAGTCTTGCAATTACCTATTAATCTATTGCTATTTATTAAAGTTTACTTTAAATCTTAGAAAAACGTATTAGAATTGGAACATTGTGAGCTTGAATTAACACAGCCATAGTAAACATCAATCAGATTAATAAATAACTGAAGATTTGATAAGAAAGTCGAAAAATCAACTGACCTATATGTCGTTTTCCATGGAAGTAACTGTTTCTTAATTAAGTTAGTATTCTTCGTGGGCGAAGTCGCGGGCACTGCTTGTAAATACTTACTCTCATCATCTCTCTCAGAGATATTCGGGTTGGTAAGCAATACAAAACTCTTATGGCAGGCTTTTATTTTATTAGTAGGTAAGTACCTACGCTTTTTATATTATTTTATTAATTTTGTAGAATTTTGATCAGTTTAATGTATTCATTTTCATTCTAAGCACTCTGAAACTTATTTATTCTTTGGAACACCTGTAGGTACTCTTAAAATTCGAAATTATTTTGCATGAGTATACCTACGCCCTGTGGCGGCAATCTAATAGTGTCAAATGTTGTGATTTCGGCGCGGCGGCAACGATTGTTGTATATGATTTCAAAAGAAGCCGCCGGCGCGTGTATTATAACCATGTACTTCCGAAAAGCGGCAAATTTCTTTGAGAAGTAAGTACAAAACCTTTGATGCCGCATTATCAAAGTGCCGATGGTTAAAACATAACTATGCATGCACTCAGTTTGATTTTAATGGATATTTTTTTATTCGCTATGTAGGTATGTTTATGGTATTAGTCGTAATGCGCATAGGTCCAGTTTTTTATATTCTTTGATACAGTTTTTTGCGTCTCATAGAATTCCTAAGCGTACCTATACACCGAACTGTTACACCTAACTACTCCGTGAAATAGCGCTAAGTCCTAGCTGCAAGACGCAAGAGTCTTGCAGGCTTAGTCTTGTTCTTGCTCAAGTCTTGCACGGTCAGTCTTGGTCTTGGTCTTGCTAAAAATACGCGGTCTTGTTCTTGGTCTTGGTCTTGCAAAAACGCAAGAACAAGACCAAGACTGCAAGACCAAGACTGAATTTGGGCAACACTATTCTTAATGAATTAGTCTGCGGCGAAGGAGCGGTTGAATTATGTTTTAATGTACTATCTCAGCAAGAGTGTAACGAAATCTTTCGATTTGATCTCCCATTCATTTTTAGATAGACTCAATTACTACAAAGTGTACACGTAGGTATACCAATGAAAATATGATTCCACGATAAGGAAAATATGTTTTTTATTGTTCGTATGTCCGTCTTGGTAATGGCACACTTAAAAGCTCTTCTTCAGGCAACATTAATTAATTAATGAACTTGTTCAGTTTTATTTGAAAATTAAATACCTCTAAGTCCACACATTCAAAAGTTTATGTAGTAAATGACAATCACAAGGGAACACTATTGAAAACTGCCCGGTAACAGTTCGGTTGAAAATCTTGAATATTCTCTGGATTGGAAGATCACGCGGCAATAAGTCGCATAAAAGTCCTCAATATGCAAAGTCGAAGGAAAACCACCTATTTTATACCACTTAAGTGGTAGACAAGCACACGACCCATCTGATGGAAAGCAGTTACCGTGGCCTTATGGACGTTAGCAACACCAGGGACGATCTCAAGTCCAAGCTTATGATGTAGCCTGCCTTGACTGGGATGATGCTGATCATGAAGTTAGTTTGGACTAAGATACCTAATGCCGCGTCTACACTAAAGCATGTCTGTCGCGTATTCAGCTACGTAATACCTGAGCTTAAATGAAACCATCGATCGACTGGTGGCCGTGTCAGCACTACTCTAGTTTGTGTGCCCATGTGCCATAAGTTTTGACGTCCACACTCAACGCCATGTCTTGATGCCACGCTGTCCGGTCCGCTGTTCATGTCACAAATCTGGACGCACCTTAAGACATACACAATACCTACACATCAAATAATACAGACAGAGAAAGCAATCTTTCTCAAATTTTCGTGATACAAAGAAAGTTAGGAATTCAGTGTTCGCCGTCGCCGCTCTGATGTGGCTAGTGAGAGGGTGGCCCGGTTGACTGACCAGCCTCAGACACGAGTAACAATATGTAGGTATTCCGTACGTTATATATTTCCTTTAATTCAAATTTTGTAATACATTTATTGATGGCAACTTGCTCTAATTTGTGCACTTGAGCCATGTATCTGACGCTGAGTTTTGGCTATAAATATCTGTCTGATGACAGCCCTATACCTTAGTCGCCTACGTACGACACCGCAAGAGATGGGTTCAACTCTACTCTAGTCTCATGGGGTAAACTCTGCTCTGCCGGGAACCACGTGGCCATAAATATTGATAATAGTTAATTGTATAACATAAAATAGTATAATATAATATAATATAATATAAAATAGTAATAGCGTATAAAATAGTAATTCTATTAAACCATCACGGAACCCTAAACAATCAGTAAGAAAATACTATTTGATTTAGTATCATCAATCTCAAATTGGATCATTCTGTTACCACTGGGCACAGACGTCACGCATCAATTCTTCTCAAATGAGGGCCAATTGTCGAAAAATTAAGGAAACAATAGTAAACTCATCTTATTTTACAAGCTTTAATTTTATGAGCTATGTTGTTACCGACCCTAAAACTTATCTGGAGAGTAACATTTCACTTATGTGCATGATTATCTATTTACTCGTAGCTATTCAGAAGAAGATTATAAGTGAGGTCGTACGCATAAGTGGGTTGATAATAGAAGTTAGTACGAGTATATACGCAAATTGTAGTGTGATGAACATAAAGATGACAGTGAATTAATTGCCGTCTTCCACCCCTGAGGCCTTGATTTCACAAGTGCTGCCGACTTCATAGACTTCACGCCAGTGACATCGTAGAACAACTAAAAAAACTGTGAAGAAAATCTCTTATTATTATAATTTAACGATCAAGAAGAGTGACATTCATTCTCAAAAGTTGAATAGTCAAAGCAGGACAATGAAGTCACGGTGATCGTTTTGTATAACTGCTACATAAATATATTCTGTATCTTTTGATTGAATTGACTCAGAAAAGTGATGTTTTCACATCTTCATGGCGTTGCAAACTTACGTATTTGGTTACAATTTCAATTTGATAGCTATGCATGCCTGATAAGAAATTGAACTTGAACTTGACAGAAACAAAACAAAATTGAACTTGACAGAAAGACGAGCAGACGGGCACCAAACTGATCCTATAAAGAAACTGTTTATTTTTCTCTTGAGGTATGGCACCCTAAAAGCAATGAAATTACATAAATATATGATATCAGATATTTTGAGACATGTTTCCTTACTTTCAAATGCTACGAATCTAGTTTTTTGTCAGTGAACTAATAATACAATTTAATTCAGCGTATAATGAACAACCTACTTTTGCCAAGTATTGTTACAAAAAACATTCAGCTGACCTACAAAATGTTCAAATCTCACAAACAGACGTTACTTTCTTGTAAGAACTGAACTCTTGTTTTATTTGTTCTAAACAATTTCTAAGTTTTTGTTACTGCAAAGATAGAAATATTTTAATTATCAATCAGTCACACTAAAATGTAGCAGAATTACTGACTAGGATAATATAATAATTGCATAAAGTAACAGTGTGTTGCCATCGAACTTTTCCTTTGCAACGATAATAGCACACATTTGACTATCACCAGATAGGAATTAAAAGTACGTATAACTTTTAATGACATCTCATAATACAGAAAGAATAGCTTTTTGATTCAGTGTCGAATTTAAGTGAGAATTTATAACTTGTTTTATTAGTAGACTGCCTAAGTACATGCTTTATGTTCAGTTACTACAGAGTACCTGTTAATAACTAATTTGTAAATTGATTAAGTTTATAAATTTCGAAGTATTTACCGCAAAGACCACAATGCGATAACGCGAGAAGTAGAGCCTAACAGAAATCGATGTTTACAAAATAATTTCGTCAAATTCTTGATTAGTATAATTTGAGATTTAACAAAACCTAAATTGGTAATTTTATTTAATAAATTCAGTTTAGGTAGGGAAATAAGGCATGAAGGGAATTAATTTATGATTACATGTTAGCCAAAGTTAAATTGGAACAGTTAGTAATAATGATCATCATCTTGTGTTAGTCCCGGTCGCATCCGAATCTTTCAACTCAGAGTGCGGGGTCCACATCTTTGGATAATAATGCGAATATGGTCGGGCTTTCATAAAAATCGTATCACATACATAAGCTTAATCCTTTTTAGCTCCAGGGTAAGCAGAAGAACTGCCGGGGTGCAAGAGATATGTCTTGTATAATCTCACCTCCGGCAATTGAGGACCCATGGACGGCGTGCGTTTTGGTCGGTTCGAGTCCGACATAATCACCTCCAACGGTTTTGGTGGAGGTGGTATCCGTGGGAATTTTGCGCACGATAAAAAAAAAGGGTAAGCAGAGGAAACTGTTCACCTTTTATACAATTACTTCTTCACGATAAACATTATTGAACCTAACCTAACTTGTCGCATTTTGAAAGATTTACATTGACCTTTTTGTACTTCATTGCTTACATATACCTAAGCTGTGTTATATAATAATTATTATCGTGGAGAAGTACAAGTGTGTATCAATAAGTATCAAAAAGTGCCATCAATCAAAAGTATAAAGAGTCTGTTCACCGTTTGCTATATCTATTTTTTGCATAATTAGTAATGATTGATGATTTATTAAGCACATGCTCTTTCAGACGTTCTGAACTATCTCTATCAGTCACCTGCAATAGTATGTGTACAATTTGGAACCTTGTCACAATAATAAATGACAAGTCAGCTTTATGACATGAAACTGTAAAATACGAAAAGTTTAATATGAAAAAGTTCTAACACGTATACATATTACTGCAGGTGACTGTACAAAATTTAATTAATATGGTTCAATAGTTTAGGCCTAAAAGCATAATAAACATACAGAGCTACTACTACATTTTGCATTCATATTAATTAGTATACGAGTAGATACGGTTCACTAGAATAACTCTGGCCAAGCTTTAGTAGAAAAAAATTATACTAATATAAAAGAAGAAGAAATATAAGAAATAATCATGTTTCAGTTCTATTCAATAAGTAAAATCATCATCATTCGTATCAATGACCTTATAATTCACTACATAACGTCGCGTTAGATCTCACACAAAAAGTGAGAGTAAAAAACTAAAGTTGTTTTATTTTTTAAACAACGGGTGCACAGATAGACGCATGTACGTAACAAACTTAATTAGAAAGACAAACCGCTTCTAGTCTAAGCTGTGATTTCAGATGTATTCCTTCTCTTTTCAATCAATCAGCCTATCGCAGTTCACTGCTGGACATATATCTCTCCCAATGTACGCCACTGCTCCTTATCCTCCGCCTTCCGTATCCAGTCCGTCCTTGCCACCTATTTCAGGTCTTCAGTCCACCTGGCCAGTGGGCGTCCTACCTTCAGTTTGCCTTCGCGCGGTCTCCACTCAAGGACTCGTTTGGTCCAGCGGTCATCGGTCCTTCGGCCGATGTAGCCAGCTCAATGTCATTTGCCGGGGTGCGAGAGATATGTCTTGTATAATCAAGGCAATCAAGGACCCATGGACGGCGATCGTTTTGGTCGGTTTGAGTGGAGGTGGAATCCGTGGGGATTTTGCGCACGATAAAAAAAGCCCAATGTCATTTCAGTTCGGTTATTCTGCGATTTATGTCAGTAACTTTAGTTCATTGTCGTATGACTTCATTACGAATTTTATCCTTCAAAGAGACTCCCAGCATAGCTCGCTCCATGGCCCGCTAAGCGACTTTCAATTTGTAAACTAGCCCCACCGTCAGTGTCCACGATTTGGCACACGAAACCCTTTGTTTTCGAAAACTGGAAAAAGTACATCCACTCTACAGAATACCGTGGCTAATAATAAACTTGTGTTGTGTTTTTGGCTATGACTAGAGTAGCTAGAGCTCACTGGAGAAATATTGTGCTGCCTGTGGGAAGACCGAGAAAATTTGCTTTGTCTTCTGCACTTACAGCACAGAAACTCTCTTAACCTTAACCTTCACCATTCCCTCCTTCCCGTCTTACCCTTTACATGGTGCGTAGCACAAGTGTGACATCTCTGGTGTGTAACATCCATAGGCCACGGTTACCGCTTTCCATTAAGTGGGCCGTGTACTTGTCTGCAACCCAAGTGGTATGAAAAACGGCTACCAGTAAACATCTCAACCTCTAAAAATCGTAAGCCAGAGCTTCGATCGTTAATTAATTATAGGTGTACTGACTGACATATTATTATGATTTAGGAGTAGTCCAATATGTTAACTATCTTAAGAGGAACAAAGTTTACGAGCGACATATAAATCTTTACACAAAACTTAGGTGTGAGAAAGTGACAGAATATATGAACTGTGAAACATTTTTTTATAAGCCTCTCAACTTATCAAATACATCCGGCTGTCAGAATAAGTGCATAATTAAATTGATTCGAGCTTACCATACTAAAAATGGTAATAAATTTATTTGACACTTCAAATTCTGTAACACGGTAATGAGGAGATTGTTGCTCTATTTGCGTTTGTAGTAATAATTTTATGATGCAATACATTCATTGAAAAAAATAATTTTCCATTTTATTATTCAAGTCCAATGGCAGCAGTAAGTGTACACTCTCAATAAATATGATACAACGTAACGATCAAATTAAGAAGCTTCCTAACTAGAAACTCTAATCCCCATAATTACTTAGACTTAGAATTCTGAACTAACACATGTGTTTCCTTCTTCCTAAAATCAGATCATTTATTTTGGGCGGTACAGAAAAAACATCTCACGAGGTCGCCAATTGTAGCATTGATCACTATGATAAAATTATCGGCATATATAATGGTAGCTTTTTGAGATGAAGTCAAATTATATAACCAGAAAACCTTTTTACAGTCACTGTATGCGGGTGATATCTAAGTTCTTCACATGTTGTATTGTGTAGACAACACGTGAAGGGCTTAGATATCACCCGCATACAGCGCAGAATGTTCCGATAAGATCGAAGCAGTTTGGGAAATCTATGCTTTGCTGCAATTTGAGTCGTGGAATTCCATACCAGCTCACGCGTTTCTTTCTGCCTACAGCTCCGGGTTCTATATGCAGGACGCGAGGCTACTCATTAGGCCGACACGCGCCGCTGTGTTTGTAATGTTGACCCTTTCTCCAGAGATTTTACTGTCAGCTTACCATTTTATAAAAAAGGAACAAAAAGATAGCGAATCTTAGTACAATATTGTCGTACCTAACTCATTAGGAGAACGAAATTCGAACATACCAAAGTCTCTAACTAATTGTACCTACTGAATACGGACAGTAGAATGCTTTTGCGGATGTAAGTGTACGCTTATGTAACTATCTGTGCAGATGACTCAGACTTGTGGCGGCTGGTGGCTTTGCTGTCATTATAACAGGCGCCAAATCATCAATTTAGGAATAACTAATCTGACAATCAAATATTTTGTGCCAATTTGTGTCCATTTAGACAAAATGTTTTGTCTATTTTTGTTCATAAATGTTCGATGTTAATCACCATTATTTTGCGGTTCTCTTTGGTTTTTAATAACGAGTTCCTCGATTACTGATCTAGTTATACTAGAAATCTATGACACCGTTACAACTTGTTTGAAGCCCGATCACAATTATTATACCTTTTTCTAATTTACTGTATGATCTAATTTTACGACCAATCAATCGAGTGATAGTACGATAGTTGATACTGGACAAAGTAAGTAATTATTAATAAACATTACCTAACTACTACGTTAAGTGAAAATCAATATTAGCGTCAAACGAAGAGAGTTTCAATTTAGTCTGAAAATGAACTACATTTTTTTTTAATATCATCGAACTAAAAATAGCCACTGTGGCGTGGCGGTAGTGAACGCGACTACTACGCAGGAAGCGCGGGTTCTATACTCGCTCAGTGCCAATATTTGTATGCATGAATATGACTATTTGTACTGGTCTCGGAGAGCACGTTAAGCCATCGGTCCCGGTTGCAATTTAAACATCTATGGCAATCGTTACGGGTAGTTCGAGCCTTCAAAAGTTCGACTAGCCTAACTACAGAACTTCGAAGTCACCAATTTGATTGTGGAGTTCCGATGGAAGTCTCTTCATGGAAAATATCGAAGTTTAAATATCGCATCTTAGTTAGACTAGAAAGCAGACTCCTACTGAGTTGAGAAAATAGGCTCAGAGAATGTTGATATCATCGAACTAAAAAATCTATTATTATCGAACGGTTTTTGATTTTTATACTACTTAGCTGGCAGATAAGCACTCGACCTACTTGATAGGAAGTTACCGTGAACAACGAATGTTGGCATCACCATGAGCGTCACAACCGAAAGTGGTCGACATAGCCTACAGGGTTAGCAAGCTGAAGTGGCAGTGGGCGGGGCACCTAGCAAGAAGAGCAGATGGCCGTTGAAACCAAAAGGTTCTCGAATGGGGACGGCGTACCGATGACGAAGTGTGGGTCGGTCTCCTACAAGGTGGACGGACGACATAGGCAAAGTCGCAGGTACTTTTTGATGCAGACCGCCTCCAACCGGTCGGATCGAAGGTCGATGGGGGAGGCCTATGTTTAGCAGTGGATGTCCTATGGCTGAAATGATGAGCGTCACATTCGTGTTGTCGACTAGAAACCTTCTAATATCTGTCTTAAAGAGTCCTATATTGTAGTAGCGTGTGTAAACCTTATCCGTTTCTTAATCTTTTATTCCTTTCATTGTACTCATATGTAGTCTTTAGTACTATGTTTAGGTTAGAGGGACACAATGTAAGTATTAACATCAATAATGAAACGAGAAAACTTTCATTCACATATCATTTTTCCGTTCCATTAATGACATAACTGAGGTTGATTTATCGCCATAAGAAGCAAAGAAGTACACTACATTCAGTGACTTAATTTATCTAAATACCCTCATTAGACAACTGAACCGTGTACTATTATAAAGGCCTCTTTACATTGAACTTAGCTTTAAACATATAATTTTTACACGTCTCTTATTTCAAAGTTGACAACTCTAGTGCACGAGGAATTTTTGCGGGTACAATTTGCTCCACCAGAATGAAGGCAAAGTGGACATACTATATTTGACACTGTAACTTTACCCACGAGTGGACACGCTTCGTGGTGTGAAATAGTAATACAAATTACACAGGATAATTTTCTTCACGAGCCCATAGTCGGGTGCTGATAGACATGTGCATGATTTTTAATAGGAAATTGAGCATTCGCCGTTTTAAAATTTGCTTCCTTTTGCGGTAGGTGTCTACCGCACTGCTCACTGCTCACATATCAAACGTTCAATATGCAGCTGCCTTAACTGTATGTCGGAGTGAAAATTACGAAAAGATTGTATAACACTATTTATTTGTTTTTTTTTACTCAAAAGTGCGTTATATATGAGCAGCATCTTAAAGCTAGATAATGGTCATACAACTGAGGTGATTACTTTTTTATGCAATTTATAACGGAATTAAAAGAACAAAATGGTTTTTATTGCATATCTGTGGTTTTAAATGAATGTGTGATGCAATTACTTAAGTGAATTATAATCGCGCCGAAACTTATGTCATGTATAGCAAAGTATTACATGATTAGGTACATACATCTATGTCGCACCATAAAGTCCTGGAATTCTGTGCTAGCATAATATGTCAGTAGCACGACGTCAGGGTGGGCATCGCCGTTCCAGGGCCAGCACCTGTAACGGCGGCGGTAACAATGTTTAGGACCCTACCCCAGCTTACCATCAGGCGAGGTGCAGTCAATTCGACAGAATATGTATAAAAAACTATCTAGAATTGTGAAGTTTGGTATTTTATCCTTTTCACCCTAGCTTAACATCAAGCGATGTACATTCAATTTGATAACCTAAATATAAAAAAGTATCTACATGTAAAGTTTTGATTTTTATCCGTTTTTTATCCGTGTACAAGGATAACCTTATTTAACACACAAGGATAAAATATAAAAGTTCACATGTAGATACTTTTTTTATACTTAGGTTGTTATAGTTCTGTGCTTGAGACCTTAGGCCCAAGGCATAGTACAATAATGTCATGGTGCTATGTTCAAAAATTAGCCTAAGCATGTGCTTTTATTAACAAGGGGATTCATGAACTAAATGAGGTTGAGATCCTCTGTTCTAGACTATAATCCATACAGGTCCCAAATTTCAAATCCGTTCTGTCGCTGGAACGTGATAGACTCACAAATATCCTAACTTTCGCAATTATGATATTAGTCATCACTTTACATCACTATTTTAACTAATTTCATATTTACAATTCTAAATATTGCTAAAGTAATCAAAAATTCTGTTTTTATTTCATATAACATTCATTTGACTTAATGAATAAGTGTAAAAATAAAGCATCCATTGACATCGTTTTTACTAACAATAGATATAAGTGAAAAGAGAAGAAGACAAAAGAGAAACAGCCTCCGTGGCGTGGTGGTAGTGCACGCGACTACTACGCACGGGGCGCGTGTTCGATCCCGCACAGTGCAAAAAATTGTATAGCTGTTTGCACTGGTCTGGTCGTGCCTCGGAGAGCACGTTAAGCCGTCGGTCCCGGTTACCATACAAACATCTATGACAGTCGTCACGGGTAGTTGGAGCCCTCAAAATACAACCAGTCTAACTTGGAACGATATTGCCATTGGTCATTGGACCATTGATTATGGAGGTCACATGGCAGTCGCTTCACGGAAAATATCGAAGTTCAGTCGCATCACAGTTAAACTGGAAAGCCGACCAGTTTTGGGAAAAGGTTCAGAAAATGAGATATAAGAGAAATAAAATTGTTACTTACAATATTGTGACTAACCAACCCAGCTGCCAGGAATAAATATAGGAATTTTAATAACCTCAATTGGTAAAACTCTCAAGAGTGTTAACTCCTGATAAAATCACACAAAAGCTAAAAGAGCATTTCCCAGTATAACACCGTCATTAGTGGCTGATGTGCAGACAAAAGGGATTATTTTTAATGAGCCTGAGAGACGAGGGTATGAGGAGATTCCCACATGAAACGTGCGCCACAGGAAAACGGGAATCGTTTTGATAAAGGAACAACTAAGATTGGGATCAGTTTGTTGATCTTGGGCCTATATTACGGTATAGTATATAATTCTACCTATTGTATCGAATATATACGCCTCTACTAATCATTAGGCACATAACAACATAAAGATGTTAAGTCTGACTTATTTTTTTCATTCTTTATTTACTAGAGAAAAGACAGCAACACTTAAAGTGTTATTAAATATAATTTACGAAAAAGCTACATTGTGAAACATTATTCTTCATAATAAATGTTCAGGGTCTAATTGGTCCTTTGCCTTTCTTGTTTTTTTATGTCTTTATTCGAACCGAAATCAATTGTACTAGCTAAACTAAATTGATTTTATTAGTAGGTTCCCGTTGGTGAATAAAGGCCAAAACACACAGAACCTCTAACACCGAACCAAATATCGTGACGATTATTTTAGAACATGTCTATTGAATTTTTTTTTAATTTTTCTACAACGAAAGTGTATCTACGGAGCATAAACCGTATATATTACTGTAAATAGTAGACTAGAACTTTATGAAAGTGAAGCAAGTTATTGCAACCTAACTAGTGATCTCTTACAATAAACATTCTTACGAAGTCACTAAAGTTAATAGAGTATCGATAGTCACTGGCTGTAAAAGGCCATTAACATATTATTCTAGAAATAGTCAGAATGTGAAACATCTGGGAAAATACAAAAATTTCTACACAAAGATTAGATTTCTTTCGCTTCATGCAACTAAAATGGAAAAAAATAGACGAGAACTTTTCATATCCAATTTCAAAATAAAATTTTACTTGAATTTATAACAACATTATATACATTCAAAATTATATGTTTTATTACAATTAGTGATTCTTATATGAAACCTGAGTCGATCCGAGATCGACCTTTTTCGACAAAACAGCTCATTTTTGTGAAATAAAACATTTTTTGTCAGCATAGTTTTTCTAGTACTATATAAACAGTATACACACACATACCTATACAAAAATCGCAATAGCAGGAATCACTAGCGCATCAGACCATACAAATTTAGACAATTGACCGCATTTATTCGCAAAAGAAAGCAGTGTCCATGTGTTACAGAAGACTATAATAGTCGTAGACTATTCGATAAATTCGCAAAATATTGCTGAGATTGGATAGGCAAGGCGTTAGATGAAGTGCTATGGCGATTGGGACTATTCTAGTCCAGCAGTGGACTATGATACTGTCGATTAGCAAAAACTTAACACTACGCAAGTGCAGTACGGCTGAGGTCGGCTTGGTTGGGTATCGTAGAGCGTACTCAAAGTTGTCTCTCGGACTGGCCGTATGCCTTCAGATTAATACCTTTATATCAAACTTTCAGTCTGATGTGCGCAAGAGAGAAAGCTTACTCAGACTTTCACTCTTCTTCTCGATATGCCAAGCTGAAAGCCGAGAACTTTATGTTACCTATATGAAAAATTAAGCTACACAAGAAATGATCACTCAATATAATATATTGTGATCACGTTCTAATATCTAATCAGATGTGTTAATATTAGAAATCTGATCAATGTAAATGACAGGATCATGATTTTTTAACTATCTATGCACATATTTTCGATTAATGATGAAATTTTAATTCCACGTGACTACACTTAACTGAAACTATAAAATCACTGTAGCAGTTGCATGAGTTTTAAAAGTATTCGTCCTTTCATAGAATGTCGAATTCTCAAGTAGGGCGAAGGGCGTGAACAATCAACTGTCGAGCCAGTCACAGCAGGGACCGCGTTTCCAGGAACAACGTTTGCTATGGCAGCTCATGATCTCTGGACTACACCCTAGCTTACCATCAGTCGGAGTGCATCTAATTTCACAATTCACAATTAACAAAAGTAATAATATCTTTAGTTCAATCGAGTCATTGAACATTGTATAACAAGTTTAGTAAAAGTAATATCGATAATAAGACTATGAAGTTAGATTTGTCGATAATTAATAAATAGTTTCAAAGAAATGTTGCGGATAGAATACTCTGATTATAAACAAGTTATTAAGAACTAGTTCCTGAACGATAGTCGGCACATAGTAAATAGTGCTCAGTCAAAAAACGAAAAAGAAATAAAGGTAATTGGTACCAAAGAAGGTACGGCTCGAGATAGTTCAAGAGTTGCTAATACCGCCGTAAAGTACTTCATAATACATATTTATCAATAGACTTTAACGGTGTTTACTTATCTATTTATATTAGCAGACCGACAATCTATGGAAAACTAATTTGGAGAAAAATAGACCGAATTTTTTCTCCAAATCCAGATTATATGTAATCTATTCCTTTGCCGTTTAAGCCTACAACTTTTTCATATTATGTAATATTTAAATACAAAAATAGATATAATATTTGAAGTGTTTGTAGCATTAGAGTACTGGTGGTGCGAAAATTGTACTAACCCAATAATTTGGTAAGGGACAAGGAACGAAACTTCGAATTTATTCAAATGATCCAAATTGCAAATTCACTTGACCGGGTGAAATTATCAAGGGCTTCTGTATTTGACCATCTTATTTATATTCATTAGTTTATTCAGATAATGTAACTTTGATTACGAGGGGCTTTGAATATTTTGGTTTGTGTATTTCTAGATAGCATAATTATTCAATTTCAAGTTTATATTTTCTGTGAAATGCTTTCAGGCAAATAGAGTATTTTGTGATGTCTAGCCTCAATTTGACCATTCATATTATTTGTATTCCAAATTGAATTTATCATAGTTGAAAGATTGTATAAATTTTTATAAATTTATTATAATTGCCGAGCAACTAAAAACTAAAACAAGACTTATTTTCATTTAGTCCAGAGCAGAAATTCGTCAAAATATCTATTATAAAATTAAGAATAAGTACTACTTAAATTTAATAAGCATTTAAAAAGACTTTTGAACAACAATTTGTGTCAGAACATGTTTAAAATTTTGGTTTACAATGTGCATAAATTAATGAAAACTATCATTTTTATATATTATAAGACATGTATAAATTCGATTTACTTAAACCATCTTATACTAGGAAAAGTTATCCACCATTTCACCTCTATAGAAATTTAATTGAATATGATAATTATTACTAGAAGACTACTAGAAGTATCAATATTTGAGAACTTGAGGTAACGTATTTTGTTTAATTCATTTATATGTGTATTGATAAGTTATTTCCTATGGATATTAATAGTAAATTTCATTAACTTTACATTTAAGATCACATACTTATATAAAAGTCTAGTTTATAAAAGTCTAAATAATTTTTAACGTCACTGTTGGCAAGCGTCAAAGTAGTATTCAATCCACCCGATAATGTATTATTCAGATAACACACCATAACAAAAAGAATACAACTATCAAATTACACATTATTCTACAAAATAATTAAAAATCTAAACGAATAAAAAAGTGGTTACAACAGCTCTCGTTGGTCCACTATACCTTTCTACCTCGCTCCTCTCTGAGCCAGTCTCTTCCGGTTACTATAAAAATGTTTGTGCATTTGTTGAAAACTATCATTGCAACCCAGGACGGCAGATACGCCATACTAAGCAATAGCAGCATGAAGACTTTTGTAAGTGGAACCGATTATTATTTAATAAGTGATAGTGTGTGATATGTGATAAGAAATGACATCAGTGTATGTAAGGATTCGATATTTGATTTCCATTTTGGTTATCATTACATTCGTTGTATTAATATAAAATTTACTTTAACCTAACGTCATAGCAATTGTCTATTACATTTTTTTCATTTTTTAAAGGTGGGAAATAAGGATAAATTAAAAATAATCATAAACGGTTTCTACATATAAAGATCGTGACGAGTAACTTGCACATTACTGTTTCTTGTATCCTTCTAGGAGCGATCGTGACCTTGCTCTAATATAAATAGTATTCTTAATTCAAATGAACATTAATTCTCAGAGCTTTTGATTTCAAACAGTTCAATTAAATTATTTGACATGGACTAGCTGTGCACTTGCTAAGGATTCGATAACAATAGACCCGCCAAATTGCTTCAATAACCAAAGTTTCTTCGACTACACGTTTACGTTTTACATACATATGGGATTAAATTGTGGTTTAATTATATAATAGTTCAATAATAGTAACCTAATAATCTTATCAAAAGTACCGAACAATACAACTTTTGTTTTACGAAAATCAAAAGGCATGCGACAAAATCCACTGTATCCATTAGACATAACACGGTTAACCCACCGCATAAATTCAATTATAAATATTACATTACAGTAGATGGTTATGGTGGCACATTACAAATTGGTACCTTTTATTGCAATGTTATGTTGTTAAATAAGGTAAAGTGCAGTGAATTCGAATGAATGAGATACCTATGAGATCAATGAGTCAACAGGAAGGGTGTAAAATTTGAATGACTAAATTTAACCCTAAACTAAATCAGAACGTTTATTAAATTGTAATTAATGCAGAATTATATTCAGTTTACCATAGTTTTTTATGCCAAATTTAATGTAAGATTAGGTTAGTTTATACTTCTATTCTTTCTGTATTTCAATTTCAATATTGTTATTCGTTTATGGTGTAGTCAAAGATACTAATTACAGTAGTCTTATAAACAATCCTTGGTCATCAGTGCAAGAAAGTTGCGGTCAACACCTGAGTCTGAAATCAAAGCTGCTCTTTCAAAGGTGTCTGACGTGGAAAGGTTTAAGTTCAAGTTAGTTCAGTTTAATCTTGAGACACAAGTCTTGAAATTCAGTCTAAAACATTATTGTTTTCTCTGACCAAAATTATAGAATACTCTTATCATAATTTTCGATAATATTGGTTAATTAATATTTAGATCTGAGGTGCCTAGTACCGTAGTCCCGAAGGAATAAGCACGCGTACACAAAATCGGTTTGAATTGAGTTAAGCATTTTTTTACCAGGGTCAGTCACCGTGTGTAATTATCAACCTCGGGGTTGCTCGATGATTACTTTCCATTAGGCAGAGCTTGTGCTTGTATGCTACCTATCAGTATCAAATAAATCTCACATCATGATTTTTCAAGTATTATTCTACCACCGTTACAATTTACAATCAATTTACTGTTCTAGAACTTATAGTTTGGCTCTAGATTTCATTAACAATGTTACGTCATGAATCAATTTCAAAAACAACCTAGGCGAGTTCTAATGCTTGGCTATTGATAGGTACATTATACAATTTATAAATTTCATTAAAATATCACTCTGTTATGGTCTCGCCTTATTGCTTAGATTTTAGGGTTGAAATTTCAAATTATTTTGTTTTATGGTTTTACTAAGTACCTATTAGGTATTATGTAAGTCAGGTCAATTGGTCTACAGCTGTCATTTGAAATTGGACTACAGTTCTTTTAACTAAACATTTTTTATTTTAATAATTTATTTTTTTAATAAATCACAGTAAAATATTTATTTTTTAAATATGACAAAAGTTACTGGTCTCTCGTCAACTCTTATGAAGTAAAGTTTTTCATGTAAAACTAACAAAATAGTAATTAACTTCTAAAATGGATTAGGGCTCGTGGATTATTACCTTAACTTCTCTTATCACAAGGATTATTAGTTGCAACCACACAATGACGAACAGTTAAACCTTCGTTTTTCCAAAGCTATTTCAAACCGGTTCAAGTAAAAGGGATAACACCTTCACTTACGCCGACCAGTTGTGTGACATAAACCACCTTTCACTTTATAGCATGCGTACTATTTCTACTGTTGCCCTGAAAATAGGCACATGAAATAACATCTCTGGCATCTAGATTGTTCACTACAAAAACAATATAGCTATATACTTTTTTCAAACTAAATGCAATTATGAATAATATAACATTGATATTGAATCCTTAACTAAGTTAACCTTAGTCATTCATAGGCAAAAAAATCTAAAAAAAAAGTCTAAAAAAATATATCTAAAAAAATTTTTTGATTTACTATCATTAAAAAAATCAAATATCAATAAAATCTAATCTATTATTTGACAAGTTGTGATAAAAGAAGGCAGGCTAAAAAAATACTTCTACAAACACATTTGAAACTTGGTATGCACTTGGTAGTGTAAAAAATAGTCTTAGTTTATCGTACATAGTCCCCGTTTTTTTCAACTAACCTCATAAACTTTCATTCTATTTGGTGTTGGTCCAAAAAAGTAAATTCGAAAATTAATTTGACATTTACTTATTTGAAGATGGCGTCTCTTGGCAATCTATTGAATGTTCAGTGTTACTATTAAAAGTTACTGTTTTAGGAAAAGTCTCAAAAAATATCGGAGAATTTTACTGATATTGCTCACATAACATTATGTCATACCTTAAATTAAACCGTATCCAATGAAACACACATAGTATAATTAGGTCTGGATAAATTGTTTATATCAATAACTTTACTAAAGACTATCATTTCATTGAATAATATTTTTGAATAAATTAAAAGCTCTTAAAGTCAATGCTATAACATTATTCTGTGTAATAAAGCAGTAAGTAGCGTGAATGCTCCATTCCATACCCCGAGGACAATACTAAACGTCTCATTGAAAAGATATGCGATCTTTTACCAGATTTATAAGTGCCACGGAATTAAGACGATAAACTACGTATTTTATAGCCAACTTTAGAGAGCTAAATGATTGCCGAATTCCGTCTAGTAAAACCTTATGTTTGAGACTTAAAGTTTCCAAAATTAAAATTGCAAATAAATATTCTGACACAGTTTTTCGTCATAATACAGCATTTATTACACTCTCTTACATAATATGACATTGTGTTAAGTCAGAGAGTTCAATGGCGTGAACACGTAATCACTGAAACACAAATGCACGTTTTGTTATGAGTAATTTTTGTTTTCACTCCAACAGTCAACTACTTTATATTTGTTGAGAACAATGCTATACACAGTCGTTAATCTATTATGGTTATTTCGAAATTATTACTTTGTTTCTTCTTTGTAGTAATTGGAACAATATCTTGTATTTCTTTTTAGCATCCTATTTCTCGATTTATGTTTATGAGATTGAATAATTATACATAAAATGGTAAATAAACCTAATGAATTATTTTATCAATGACTTTACATTTTAAATTGGCTAGTCTATTAATTATAAACAAAATAATATCAATTTAAAAATTGTAAAATATAAGAGGTATTTCAATACTTAAAAATAGCCTAAGTGGTCTAACTACCATATACACATACCAGTACATATACAATATACCAGTTAATCCTATAAAACATACCGACAAAGAAACATTCAATGTGCCATATGAAAAATATTTGGTGAATGTCAAATCATTTACAATTATTTAACGTAACATGATGTAAATATTCATTACAAGAAGTAACAGTTTAGTTTTATTAGTTCATGCACTGCCGAACATAGTTATTATTAAGTATGCCTACAAGAAGGATCAGTACTAACTCTTCTTTATATTGATATGATTATACCGGGTGGCTAGCGTAAAATCACTCATTATTTAAATCTTTATGTAATTGCTTAGTAGTGAAGGTCTTGCGGCTGATATGACAAGACCATTATCATGTACAGAACTATGACCGAGACTGTCGTTAGAAGAAGTTAAATTATTTCTCACTGTTCGTTTTTAGTAGTTCTAATGCTTCAGCGATCGTTTTTCTTGTATCAGTCAGGTGCATTTGATGCATCTACAGCAAAAGAATATGCGATGCGAATTAATTAAACACATCTAATATAATTTTATTATAAATCAATTTAGATTTCATTTGTAACGTATTGTGATGAAACCATTCGATTTTGTGTTTACTTTACAAATTACGCCTAAAGTTGAACGGTGAAGAAGAAGTGAGTGCATAGTGAAAGGTCGAGCAATCATGTTTTCCTCTTCGTTTTGTATCACCATGACTATGGGATTTTAAATTAAGCACATTGAGTGAATAACCGTTTCTTCACCCATAGTTTGTAAATATATATTTTGATCGGAAGATATGGACTTAACTCATCAGAAGATAGACGTGAAGTAAAATGGCGTGCCTGTAATAGATAGTAACACATCTTTTTGGAAAATTATAATTTAAGAATCTTGATCATTGTAGAGACTGCAGTATTTTAAAGGGTACTGGGTACAGGAAATAAATTTGTGCCATAGACTACTCTGCACTAGTAGTCTATGGCACTGAAGCTATATTTTCTAGTTACTAATACTAAAATGTGACCAAGTATATCAGGTTCCATTTTCAAAATGCTTGAAACGTTGTTACGTTTTATAGAGAATTGTACTATAGGAATAATCAGCCATAGATGAGTACCTTACGCCTATATCATATACCTAAGAGAGAGTTATCTTAAGTATATGCTATAGGCGTAAGCGATTCTAAGTGGACATAAAATTATTGATATTTTTCCTAATCAGCAATCAATTCGTCAATATTGATAGATTATTTTTTATTATGATTACACTGAAGTCCTTTCACGAATTCAAGCCTGAAAATGGTTTCGACAGTAGGTAATTGTGAAAGTTGTTGACAGATTTTTATACACTGTGCAAATTGGCTATTAAAACAACTTTGAGTTGATTGCTTGAAGTACAAAAATGTATCATTAATGAAGTATAACAATAAGTTCCACCAAGTCCTCCAGGTACAGAAAGTTGAATTCCTAAAATGCAAAAAGTTAAATTTGCAGAATGTTGAATCCTAAAAAGTTGAATAGTACCATCAATCAACAGTATAAATAATCTTGCGCACTATAACAGCAAGTTCAGAATTGTAGTGTTAATAACAATTGTAAAATTTTTAATTTCATCTTTCCAGGTGTACTTGTTACTGGCAGTTGCCTCTTGCAAGGCCGGATTTGAAGAAAGCTATTCAAACGAAATAACCGGTGATGCAGGGCTTGAAGGTGGAGATGGTGGACATGGAGCCGGAAACGCAGGATATGATTACAACGCTCAACTGAATGGAGGAAGTCACTTTCTTGGCGGCCAGGGACACGAGCTATCTGGCCTTGGTGGACACGACCTAGGTAATAATGGCGGTCATGATTCCTCGGGAGGCCATAATCATGGCAATGGTGGCAATGACTTCTCAGGCGGACATAATTTCGGCAGTGGTGGTCACGACTTTTCGGGTGGGCAACAACACACTTTGGCACTACTCCAAGGATCACAACATCTCGGAGGCCATGATTTTGGTGGTCAAGGACTAGGAGGCCATAACTTCGGTGGCCAAGCTCATGGTGGTCACGATTTTTCTGGAGGAAATGGTCAATTTGAGAGTCATGGTGGACAAGGAGGTCATGATTTCAACGGAGATTCTTACCTGCAAGCCGCTCAAGAATTCGGTCACCAAGGTCACGATGAATCTGGCGGTCACGGCAATGGTGGTCACGGATTTGGTGCTCAAGCCTTCACTCTCGAAGATGGTGGTCATGAGTACGGTCATGGAGGCGGTGGTATCCATGCTGAAGCAATCCCTGTAGGTGAACACGTAGATGAAGAACACCCCGTCGAAGTACCTCTGTACAAACATGTAACGTACCCAATTCCCAGAACTCTTCACATAAACGTCCCCAAACCTATTCTTGTTGGTGTACCCCAGCCCTACCCTGTCAAGGTTCCTGTCAACAAACCAGTAGCTGTACCAGTGGAGACCGAAATCACTATCCCAATTGAAAAGGTCGTACCCTACCCTGTAGTCAAGCATGTACCCTACCCTGTTGAGAAGCACGTGCCCATTAAAGTTGAAAAAACTGTCACAGTGCACGTGCCCCAGCCTTATCCTGTTAAAATTCCAATCTACAAAACCATCCACCATCATAAACATCATTAATACCTTCCTGTTTAGTACTTTGTAAATATTTTTAACGTAATCTTAAGTCATTTTCAACTGAATTCATGTTGTAGTTGATTTATTTATTGTATGTTGTTGTTGTGTTTTTATAATTGTTGTTATTGTTGTTGACGTTAATTATACAAAATGATTGTTATTTTTTTGTTTCTATACTTACTCCATTACACAAGTTCTATAAAATCTGGAAAACAAGTGTCAAAGGGTTTAAAAACCAGGTCAAATGTAAGTATATCTAAATAATCCCTATGTGCCCTAGTCCCCTAGCGCATAGAGGGATTATGTTCAAGAAAGAATTTATGCTTTATGAATCGCAATAATAACTTTGAATTTTATACAGTATCAAGACGTTACAGATTTAGTTATGTGGTATGAATTCTCACATGATATTCACATATTACTGAGCACAAAGTTTTGACAGAAAGACGGACCAACGAATAACGAAGTGATCCTATAAAGATTTCGTTTTTTCTTTTCATTTACAGAATCTTACAAAGTATAAAAAAGGATTAAAATTCAAAATGAGATAGAATGGTAAAATCAGAAGACCATGTCACCAACACTGTTGTACAACTAACTTCATTTTTTGTTGAAAAAATTGATCACAAAACAACGACAACTCTACCGTGTACTTTTACTTTCACCTTTCAACCATATCTCTTCTATTCACTCCCCTGAACATAAAAGGTCGTAACGGTTGAACAGCTCGTAACACAAACATAAACATTGAAAGCCATATTTTCATTCAATTCGGCATCTGCAAAACATTTTTACGCTCATTTTATAGCAATTACCTTCATCTCTGACTTTATGGTTCGTTCACACAATGAAAAAAAAACGTATATTTTTTGTGACTAACGGATATACAGTAATAGTCAGATACGACACGATGATTTCCTCGAAATACTGTACGGCAACTAACGAAATACCGTCCAACAAACTACGGCTGAGTTAGTTGAACAAAAAATTTAAAAAGAAGTAAGTTCTGTAACAACACTAATTAGGCTAGGTTTTTTTGTAGAGTGGAAATCGGGTCAGTAATTGTTACTAACGTCGAACATAAACAGTTATAGATTGAACTATTTCTGATACTTCACGTTAATCCCAGTCGCGTCGGAAGCTAAGTCTCTTACCTCCCCATATCCAGGGGCTAGATGGGAACACCATGGTTCCCACATTAGGTGGAAGGGAGTCATCTTAAAGAGATGTCTCTGGGTATACTGCGGTGCGAGAAATATATCATGTATAATCACACCTCCGGCAATCATAGACGCATAGACGACATGCGTTTTAGTCGGTTCGAGTCCGACATAATAACCCCTACCAACAAACAAAAAATCGTGTCCGAAGCTTTCACCGCTCTGTGAAGCGACAGCCATCAGTCTCCATGGTGATATCAAAACCTATCAGTTAGACCAGTTATAACCCTCATGGATACAAATATTTGCTCTGATTTTAAATCAAACCGCACCCCTTGCGTAACGGTCGCGTTCACCACCGTCACGCACAGTTATTGTCCAATATTACTATTACTCCAGTTACTATATTACTTTTATTTACTGTGCGTAAGATTCTCGTATTTTACGTCGGAATCATCCGGTTCCAGTCGAAAAACTCGTTCTGTGTAAACAAGCCTTCACGATCTATTTGTATTTACTCTCACATCGCCATGTTTTCAGGATCAACAATTTTATTTCATCAGAGCAAAGTTTTATGTCATATTATTGTTTGGGAGGATGCTCAGTTTACGTAAAGGTGATCTAAAATGTATTTATGTTCCTGTATGCAACGTAGAAGATGGGTGTGTAGAATTTCATACGAATGTTCTGTTATACGAACATCTAAGGCAGGGGTCACAAGTTAGTTTTGCTCACATGAAATATGCAATGACGATCATTGTCCGCATGAATTTTAAGGAAAAAATGTTTACTAACATTTGTTTAGTTATATTATTAACCGAAAAAGCGAAGCTAGCGAGAGTTTTCGTTTCGACAATATATAATATTTTCGATTTTAAATTCGTCTGTATATCTGTCTGAAGCTTGAAGTTAATTTTTGCTACCAATATGCAGTCTAAGAACACTTGCAATCGTTTTGACTTAATGGATTAAATTAAATTGATCTAAGACAATAGTTACAGGTAGATGGAGTCCTAAAAAGTTCAACAACTGATTTATCTGCACCGTGGGGGCCAATGGACAGCCCCTTCACGGGAAGTAACGAAGTAAAGTGAACTCCTGACTCCGAGGTTCATGTTCAGGTCAGACTCGAAAGCTTCGAATGCTACCAAGATTAACGCAACGATAACGCTATGTTTCAATCACCATATCAACGCTGTGTATTTTATGAAGTATTTTCATAATCGTGTATGTAATTATTCATACTGTTGAATCGTTTTAAACTTTATAAAGGCCTGCTTTCTGCCTACTCAACTCAAAAAAAAAACCACCGCCAGAGGCTGGTTCACCAATCTGTAGGTACGGTTTGAAGATAAAGTACCATACATCACGAAGATTGCTTCGACTGTATGCAATATAGTAGGAAAATAGTAAATACGTAATATATACATCCAAAGTTTACGCTGACAACCCTTTCAAATAAGCTTGATTACCGCAATTAATACAATCTAAACTATGTTGAGCACGTCTATGATATTGTCTTTCCCGAAAAGCTAATTACAAGTAAGAACATACGGGGATACACCACAAACTAAATGCACAACAGTCAGAGGGAATTAATTTCCTCAACGTAGAGCAGTGAGCATTTTATTATTACATCTCTGAAGACAGAAAACAGGAGGTTAGAGAGTGGAAGTGGCCAGAAGCGCCTTTTTTTATTTAGTTCCGTTCATTAATTGACTATACACACAGCTTAATGCTGAGCTAGAGTGAAGTCCAAAAGATCTGCCTATAATCACACTGCTTGCCAGAGACAGGTAGTTTATCCTCAAATATTACAACCGGAAACGGTGCGCACTGAGCGGTATGAAAGAAACTTCATCCTGTGGAATGTGCTGTGCTGTTGTGTTTTATATGGGGCTCTTCAAGGAGGGGATTACAAGTTTCCCACTTGGGAGACTTGGTAGATTGTTTTTTTTAAATTGAAGTGGTTACGGTTGCAGCAAAATCAAGCTATTGTTCGTAACTAGTGTTCAATTCTTTCAATCTTCGTCTTGATTTGATCATATTTCCAATGAGACCAGTTTTATCATCTATTATTTTCATTGAACGAATATTTTCTCTTCTACTCATAGGTATCTGCATATTTTATTTGTATTTCAAGTCTGTTCTATTTAATTTGTATCTTCGTTCGCACTCGTAAACACATGTTATTCTTGGAAATGCTTATACCAATGTTTCAGGAAAGACTGTTATTAACTCAATTGTACTTGCCTTAAGGATACAGCGTAAGTACTATTTAATATACTTGAACTAGAAATAGGTTGTGGAGCAGTTGGTTACAAATATTTCTGATATAAGAGATATAATAGAGTTCAGTAACGAGGCCCAGAGTTAAAGTATAGTGGGAGCTTATAAAATATATAAGTAAAATGTTATATATGTTCACAATTTGGGGTGTTCAAAATCACGAGTTTCATTTAAGGGACGACCAAGATGTGCAACTATAGCTCGAAGAGGAAAGCCAAGACGAGTCACATAGTCGATTGCAGATAAGTTTGGCTGGGACCCTAACAACCTTGCTAATAACCTAACTAAGACGAGTATTATGAATAAAGAAGAACTATAATCTATCTTTAAGTTGATAGGTACGCAACTAACCTTTCAATTTCTTCATAATAGTTATTGGTTTTCATGCATAACGTTTCTTATTATAAGTTAAAAAATCGACGCCTCCCACGAATCATGAATTATAAGTTCTAACAGGTATTTGATCACGAATATAAGCAGGCAAAAACTTCTGAATATTGACATAAAAATTGTTGACTGTCTGTGCTATTGTCCACATTTTGATAATAATGACGTTTTTAGATATTTCAGTCTGGTTGCGATACTATTTCGATTTCACGCATTGTTGTCACTAATATCGATAGTAACGTCGTGATATAACATATCAAAATTGAAAACGTGCAAACTTTTCTTGTCTCGTATTCGTAACATTCCTAAATTAAACCACTACCATTTGCTACAAGTCTGTGGTTTGTATCTCAGACTAAGTTTGATCGTACAGGCGTTTGCGGAGCGTACTAAAGTCGATTCTTAAATTAAAAAAAATTAAAAGTAATTAGGTTTGGAATTAATTGGGTAATTGAAATTATAAATTAAATAAATAACGAAATACGTATTCAAAATTAATATTAAATTAATAAATCTCTTTAAAAGTAAATAAGCAATTTAATTAAACACAAATAAGTACATAATTCTATTAATATTAAATAAATAATTATATTGAAATAAATAAGGGCTTGAATAATTAATACTGCTTCTTCAACTAAATTTTCATTTTTGAACATATAAAGCGTGGCAAGATGCATTTTTGCTTGATAATATACCTGAGTAGTGCTGAACAAGACGTATAAAATGATGCGGATAATTGAAAATCAAAAATAATCTGCAACTGTTTGTAGATGATCATTGATCAGTTTTACTTCATTTTTGAACAACGTTCAGTTTGTGACAGTGGCATTTAAAGTCTGGATTTGTGTGCCCTGGATATCTTTGCAGATATTGGTTTAACAAAAACACGTTCCGTTTTATTTATATCGAATTATTTACCAAAATGCTTCCAGTAAATTCTATGACTTTAAAGCTCAAAACTTCCAAAACCTTTGTTATGTACCCAAATAAATAAATTATAATTGCCTAATCACCTAATTTTGAATTATATTTTAGGTGTCAATTTCTGTTTTTATAGCATGCGTATAGTATAACAAAATTATACTGTAATTGTCTATGCTTCATTAAAATGTGAACAAGCACATCCAATTCACAATCTCTACTTAAATCGACTCAAACAAAAGCATATTACACAATTAAAGATTTCCACTCAAAAAACGATCTATGCTTGAGCAAGATTCTAGAATACCAGTCTTAGAGTTTCATTTACGAATATCAATAAACTGTACCACTATTAATCAGGATAAATAAAAATGAAGTAACAGTTAAAGAAACAAAGGTTTTATTATAAAAGCGCATGATAAATTACTTGGTGGAGACAAAAAAAATGTACGACAGTATTAATACAAGAACGTCCCGTGTTCGGGCAATAAAAAATGTATATCTAGTTTCATTTATTGGTAACTTATTAAAGAAATAAATGATAAAGACAAAGCGATGTTCCCGACAGAGTAGAATTTGAGCCACCTCAAATCTTCGCATGCGGTGTCGTAAGGCGACTAAGAGATAAGGCTGTTTAACAACTAACAAAAATATATACTTCCGTCTTACTTTATTTTAAGTTTTATATATATATTATACAATAACCGCAATACCATAACCGTGGTAGTCTAGTGGTATGGGTGGTGGACTGCTGAGACGAGGTCTCGGGTTCGATCCCAGGTTTACCATGGCACACACCAACGACTGCGATGCTTTTCGAAGTTATGTGTGTATTTATCGTAGATTTATAAGTGCCCGGTTGATGGCAATGGGCCACCTATTACATTGGGACCTAAATATACAAAGGCAAAATGTGGGTGCTAGCACCTCTGCCTACCCCTTTGGGGATGAAGGCGTGATAGTAAAAAAAAATTATATCTAATATAGATTGACCTGTATGTATGTTTTTATAAAATTTTAATCAAATACAATCCAGCCTCAGCTCAGACTCAGCAACAGTAATGTCCAGAATAATAGGCTCACCTGCTATTAGGTACGTGGGGCCGAATACAACTCTGCCTACACCGGAAAGAAATTAGACATGACCATATTATGTATGTATAGATGTATAGATCGATAATGGTGGTTGTTTGGACTATTTTTATAAGTAGTCTTATCTGCAGAAGCTTTATAAGAATGATATAGTGTTTTAGTTCATTGCTTCCTTGCTACACATAATATTGTTGTAGAATTGTCTTCTGTATGTGATTAAGTCATGTGAGACATGCATGTCTCCAATAGAGTAGTTGTTGAAACCACTGCAATAATAGAAAACTGGTAGAACTACACAACTAGCATCGTATTTCGCATACATCTCCATACCATCTGCCAGAGGGAAACCTTGACGTTTTCTTTATAACAAAAACGTGTAATTTTGTAAAAACTATCGATAATATTTTGCACATTGTCACGTTTCGATGAAATAGTTACTATATTTAATGGTACGGGTATACTGCTACTCTTTTGAACTGTTGCAGCTATTCCGATAGTAAAAAGAGTTTTTTAAACCTTTTTATCTACCTACCAATAAGTTCAACGAAACACTAGATATTCCAATGAATCTATATTTCGAATGAAATTAAACAATGAAACGATTTCATTTTTAGATTTTCAAGAATGACAATTGCCAATTCAATTTGATAGGAATATCAAATGGTCACATAAATGGAATTTTATACAAATTATATTATTTTACAATAAAACGAATTACCATGGGTTCAATAGGAAAACTTCAAAAACTTTTGTTTAAAAAGCTTTGAGGAAATTCTTAGCAGGAATTCGAAGTCGGGTATTGGGTCCCTTGGTTGTTGGTAACTCAATTCACTCGTAACTAATAGTGATGAGACCACAAAAGGGTTTATCCGAGAAATTACGGATATAAAGTATCAGTAACTTTTCGGATCGCAAAATCGAACCAAAAATGTTCTGTTGCGGTGGACTATGAACTGAGGCTTGGAGATTGTTCTTAGTTTATAGTTTATTTTTGTAAAATTTTATAACTTCAGTTGCTATCCATCAACGAGAATTGAGGGTAAGAGGTCTTACAAAGATCTTCGGAGCTGAATCTGAGCCATCTCTGTAGTAGGCTATTGTCTAGGAATTAGGAGGTTAAACATAATTCCTTATCGTAACACTCAAAATAAAACCTGCAGAGTTCCAGAGCAAACCCTACAACCGAGATTGACGCTAGCATGATGATAATGTTACCCCCATATTTATATCTAAAATGATCTATAAAATACATTCATTTAAGAAACCACGACGTGTGGTATCGGAGATGTTACCATCCCATCTCCTCCAAAAATTCGACGATAATATTTGAGAACGAAAAATCGAAGCGGAACCAAAATCCTGTACCAAACCGTCTGGCCAGGCAGCAAACAATAGGCCGTAGCCTCTCAATATTGAAACAGTCCTATATCCACTTTTAAACTTTCGCGTTCCATGATTATGATAATATGTAAACGGGAATTAACGCGATCATGGTATAGGTATATACATACCTTTTGAATGCCTGACGTTTCGACCAGGTTACACCGGCCGTGGTCGCAGGCTGACTGACTGAGGAGTCAGCCTGTGACCACGGCCGGTGTGTGTGTGTGTACTGCAAATAGGCTAAGAAAGAAGAAGAAGAAGAAACTACGATTTGTACCTACCTTCTTTTGTTTTATTACGCTTAAATGTTTTTTTTAGTCCGGAATCAGCATGCTCATATTCATAAATTTTTGATCGTAATTAATGCAACTGTATCATACTAAAGTACTGAAATCTGAACAGTAAATACCACAACACACAAACGCCAGAAGCTCATTTGCCTTAATACCACTACTTAAGGGGATTTTACTACGCAAAAGCAAAATAAAAAGGTCTTTATGTACGCCGCAACTTATTAAGAGGTGTTGGTGTATTCACATTTCGTGAACAAAAAATTATGTGGTAACTTTTGCAATACAAAATAACTGTGTACCGCCACACTAATTTGATTATCATGGGAGGAATAAAGGAATGTGAAATATTTTATTTTAGCAAGAATATTTTAAAAGTTCTTATTTTAATATTCATAATTATGTTTCTTATACTTGAAAAAGCTGCGTTTCTTTAAATTCAGTTTTAAGCCTGCTCCCTTAATTTTGCTGAGCACGCTTTCCAACTTCTTAAGATGATCATCGAAATCTTGCCCCACTATGATAACATCATCAAGATACACCAGACACGCTTCTCCTATTAATCCCGCAAGAACTCGCAACCTTTCGAAGGTCGCAGGTGCGTTGCACAAACCAAAGGCCATAACCTTGAACTGCCAGAGTCCTTTCCATATATAATCATCATTCTCTGAACCTTTTACCAACTCAGTTAGGGTCGGCTTTCCAGTCTAACTGAGATGCGGCTGAACCTCGATATTTTCCGTGAAGCGACTGCCATCTGACCTCCACAACCAATGGTCCAATGACCAAATGGCGATATCGAAGTTCCAAGTTAGACTGGTGGTTTCCTCTCCGAGGCACGACCAGACCAGTGTAAACAGCCATATTCATGCATACAACTTTTTGCACTGAGCGAGGATCGAACCCGCGCCCTGTGCGTAGCAGTCGCGTTCACTACCGCCACGCCGCAGTGGATGTTTCTTATATAATTAAGTTAACACGTAATTTATTATTTTTATTCACGCTTTGATTACACTGATACTACTGCTAAACGTTTAAAAGTATTGAGAGATTTAAGACTATCTACACTTGAAACTTTGCTACTTCCAAAATAAAACAGTTCATTATTTGAGAACTTCTTTCTTTTTCTGATTCAATATCCAAGTTCTGCCAACCCTAACTTGGGTATTTTAAATTTAACAAGCTGCCTATCCGCAAGCAAATTAAGACATATTAAACTTTTTCTGATGACATGCGATTTAATGTTTTCTTCTTAGAAATTACAAAACACATCTTCCTTGTCAATCGGTACATATCTCGCAAAGTTTCGTACAAAGCATCTTATCCATAATTAATAGGGCTCACGGAGCCATGGTTCTTTTCAAAAAACAAGTTAATTTAGGAAAATAACGCGAAGGAAAATACTCTAAGAAAATCGGAGCTTTTCCTTTTCAGAGAAAAATAATTTAGAGTTGTCTCGTATGACAATTGTGGCGAAGCTTGTTTCTTTGCTAATTGAAAAGATGAAAATATCCTGCTATGTTATAAATATGGACACATACTTCTAAACGTGCTTCCATTAAAAGACTGTTATATAATTTAAAAATGGCAAAGAAGGATGTACTGATTGTCACTAATAGGAAGAGAGCTGAGAGACTGAAGCCAGGTATTTTTTGGCAATTAAGTGACAGATAAACACACGACCCACCTGATGGAAAATGGTTACTGAGACTTATGGATGTATGCAACAATAAGGCAGGAACCTTCTAATACACTTATTGAAGAACCACATATTATAGTAGTCGCCTAGAGAAACCATTACAGGTCCTCGGGATTACTTATAAAGATAAGGGCAATTGTAACGCCCTTTATTGTACACTAAGTGAAAAGTTGAACTTCTGTCAAATCGATGGCGTTTTGGTGTTCGTGTTGTGGTGATTTGTTTCACGGCAGCGCCGCTACTCACGGAGTGGGACGAGCATAGGTTTCACTCTTCGGGAAAGGTTACTACGTCCCCTACTAGTTATTTATATTTATAGTTATTATTTACATAAGCCTGAGTGTTTCTTGTATTCTATGTAACACAACATAACATAAACTCAAGCCTATATCCCCGAAGGGGTAGGCAGAGGTGCTAGCACCCACATTTCGCCAGTTTATGTTTATGTCCCAATGCTAGATGTTGTGGTGAGCCTATTGCCATTAACCGGGCACTTATAAACCTGTGATAAATACACACATAACTTCGAAAAGCATCAAAAGGTCATTGGTGTGCCATGGTAAAACCTGCGATCGAACCCGAGACCTCGTCTCAGAAGTCCATTACTACTACTTTCATGTATGTACAAAAAATGTATTCATGTATGTTTTTCTAGTGTTCCAGAGTCTAATCGCAAGTTAGTTAAACTGTGCTCACTTTGAATTTAAATTGCATTGTGTAGAATAATGGTAGAATATTTAATATTGTTTTATAGCAACCGCAAATGGCCGAATGAAAAAGTTGTGGCTCTAATTCTTACCTCTAAGGCGATCAGAAAAAGAATTAATACCAAATCTAATTTACCTTTGTCAAGTTCTTTTAAGGTAGTAAATAGGATCGCCTAGCTTGGATTAGCAAGCTCTGTATTTATTCTATAGTAAGGCCACTTCAAGTCACTAACTAAAAGATAAATAATATATACCTAATTAATAGTGATAAATGAACCAATTCACGTTTGTTTTCTTTTTGCGGGGTTGAGACTAACTGATACTGGATGGAATGAGTTCTTATATTGGTTTAACTCTTATCATAGGTTTAGTATTTTTATGTGTGACTAGCTGTTGCCCGCGGCTCTGCCCGCTTGGATGTTGATTATCGCGTTGTACGACTCTACTCGATTCTCTACTAGCCTCTCTATACTTACTTTCTTGCTGTCGATATTAGCTTTCTTGCTGTCAATGTATAGAAATTTACCGGATCGATTGAGATTTATGATTATTACTACGTTCCCTTGGATAGTAGCGTGGTGATATATAGCCTATATTACTCCTAGTAATTGTAGATTTTTGGAGGTGAAAGAATTATTGAAATCGGTCCAGTAGTTTCGGAGACTATTTGATACAAACAAATCTTTCCTCTTCATAATATTAGTAAAGATCAGTATAATATTCATTACCATTTAAGGTAAATTCAGACGTTTCTTTTCGGTTGATTTCAATTTTGTTGATTTAAAGTAAAAAAAATTTCACACATCATTTAAAGAAAACGGGGGAAAAAAAGTGAATGTATGTCTGATATCAGCTGCAGCAGCTCAGTTAATGCAGATTTTGATGCAATCAAGCAGAGATTTCAAATTAAAACCTGGGGTGCACTTACTACTTTTGATTGATTATGTGCTGTTTATAATGACTCCTCTAACCTAAACCTGGGCGTGCTCACTTACATTTTATTTCTAGCCTACATTTGTACTACAATACCAAATTCTAATATTAACTGTCTGCTTTTGCACGTAATTATCTGTCTGTCTGAGTTATAACTGTAAACAATGCTACGTTGTTCCAACTCTGTAACATAAAATTCACAACACCACGTTATAAGAAACTTTGATTTTATATTTTCAAAAGTACCCACACAAAGTAAGGCTTGACAAAATTAATTTTACGAGGGCATTTTTATATCAAAAGTGGTGTCTTTGTGAAAGGAAGTAAGTTTTTTATTATTATGGTAATTGTAAATAACTTTTTTTGTGAATACATACATAGGTATTATACATGGAAACACCCAGACCAATGTCAATATTCATATTTATGCATACACATATTACTGCGTAGCAGTCGAGTTCACTAACGCCACGCCACGGAGGTGGTCAATAAGTTGCTATTATCTTAGCATAAATAACATCACAGGGTAAAACCATAGGAAGATTCTTAACGTCTTATTAAATTCCCACTCAGAATAAAATAAGTAGGTATAAATAAGTCCTTCACAAAGTATTCGCCTTTTATTTTCAACAGGTATTTCAATAATCCAACGACAGAACCAAAATCACACTCTGCCCTTAATTTGACAAAGTACGCTCAGACATTTACATATGGAAATGAATTAAAAGGCTGAGTCGCGGACAATTTGAATAGAAGAATGAATTCTGGAGGTATTTGAATTGTACAATCGGATGGGCGTCCACTGAAAGTAATAAGATTTATGAGCGAATATATAGAATTCACGTATCAATATCTAGATATTGAATTAAACTATGATGATTCTAAATTATGCTGAAAAAAGTTTCCTCTTTTTCTTATCCGATACGCTCTTGACAGAGCGGTTGTGATCGTTTTGTGTGATACATATTGAGATTCAGGGGCAGATGTGATGCGCTTCACGACGCATCGCCACTGCCGTCTTTTAGAGGTCATTCTGCTGCACTCGGTAACTAAACCTCTAATGGTTCTGCTTCTCTCTTGATTAGATCGGTCCAACGCGTGGGTGACCTTCCACGCGGTCTAGTGTCTTCCACCTTTCCTTGGATGACAAGGCATTCCACTGTCCGTTTGTCACACTGGGGAACATGTCCGAAGAAGTTTATGGAAGCCAGATATCACTTTGAAATATTTCTTTAGTACACGCATATTTTGCATGGCAACCCTAGATTTATATGGTGCGAACAACACCATCTTCCACAAAAAAATATTCAGTATTTCAATTATTGCCACGACAAAGAACTGGAATACTTTAGAAGGAATGGGCATGGGAAGCAAAGCATTTCAGTTCTCAATCAAAAAATATTTTTGTAAGCTGGAATATCAGAGAGACATTGATTATAATCTTTTCTTTACGCTATTCGCAGTTACATTGGAATCTTATATTAAAAAAAATGTGATTTATCCGTAATATAGTAGATAACTCTCAATTGCTGGAGGTGAATCCTTCTTTAGGCATCCGTTCTCACTGCATTTGCATTTGATGAAAATTCCCCGCAGTAGTCGGCAACTTGTAAAAACTTCTACCGTGACGTCCAATCTGTTGTAACTTTGTAATAAGACCTACTGCATTTAGATAGTATTGAGTACTATGGTTCCTTAATAAATTAATATTATACTTCATTATCCTGCCCTTTCAGAATTTCATTATTGTTTTATGTATGTTTTTTTCACGAATAATGAAGGAGATTGTATTGTACCAGCATACTAGTATTAACCATTCCTCTATTTTGTCTTTCAATTAGTAATTAAGTAACGTTATATAATAAATCGGCGGTATTCTAGACTATCTAGACCTAAACTAGCTTGGCTATCTTGTATTATGACATTATTGAATAGCGTTGTTGAAATTTCGCGGTTCATGAAATTTAACGTAATCAGATGTTATTGTGATAATACTCTGTAATTTACTCAAATCAAATGATTCTAGCTAAATAACAAGAAAAGTGATACTCTGCAAAATGTTAATCGGTAGTGCTTGTGCAGCTAAGCACGTAATTAATTTCATTGCAAATAATCACGTGAAGAACTTTTCCAAATTTAATTACCTGCAACATTTTCGGTTAGGAATTTGTTTTCGGCATACTCATTTTTTTACAAAGTGCCCGATTGGCGACAATATTATGCTTCCCTCTATTAAATGGGACCGAAAATCATAGTTGACCGAATGTGGGTGCTTAATACGCTTCTGCCTACTTTTTTGGAGATTACTGGTGTGAGCTTATGTATGTAATAATTTTATAAAGGTTTTTCCTTTAAATCCTTTCACTTCACCAATTACTTCACAATGTCAATCCATTTTTAGATGTGGACCTTTTACTCTAGTTATATTCAATTTCTTCACTATTTATTGAGGGTTGATATCCTAGCTGTTTCTCTTCTACTTCTGCACTGTTAGTAAAACGGTTTTCTGTTAAGCCAACGCTAATTGGGTATAATTGTCTGCATCTCCTCGATAAGAGGTCTATACTCAATTAGTAGATACTGGGGCTTATCGTGACATAATAGTATACTCATTATTAATACTTATAACTTCCACATACTTAATTAAATAGACCGTCACAATTAATTGATTCTGGCATAATGTAAATTCAACCATTGTAATGACCATTTTAATATTTGAAAATTTTAGCATTTCATTTAATTAATTAACTTATAAAGTTAGAGGTTTGTTAGTAAGTGATAAAAGTTTACTTAATTAACGTTTTCAAACTATTCTAAACTAATTTACATATTACATGTTTTTGGAAGTTTTACAGCCACGTTAAATTATAATGTTCAAGAAATTTTTAATTAGTTCCACTATAAAGTATACACGCAAGTTATCGATCTCGCTCTGTACTAAGATTAATACTGTACATTAATCTTGCATTCAGGACTTTGAGACGTTTGTATTTTCATCATCATCATTATCAGCCTATTCGAATTTCACAGTTATGCTCAAATTTTACACTTTGAACTGAGGGGTTATTATTATTCATTGGCTTGTTGACTTATACAAGAGCTGTTTCATTACCTCATCTTTTGATTAGCCCGGTAAACTACCTTGCAGATGAAGTTAGCGCAGGTCTAAAAGTTGTTGGTAGTTTCCTGAACCAATCGTTATTGTATTTCTATCGAAATTGAACTTTGACATCACTACATTCAGCACATGTGGTGAAGCGAAATGTTTCCTTGAATATTTCATTCTTTATTATGGTGTTCAATTTCATGTGTTTTATACGACATGTGTCGATATTGGATTTGATTTATATATGACTGACTAGCTTCCCCAACATGGTTTGTTCTTAGACTGTACAAGATGGTATAGAATTTTTTTCTTAATATTCACACCTTCATTATAACCAATATAACTGCATGTCTTCCTGAAGATCCCACTAGAGACTAGAAAAGACCGACAAGATTTTCAAAACTTTATTTGTTCAGTCAGTAAATATATTGTTCGCACATGCCACACAGCTCAATGATGGACCTGTCACCATTCTAAAAAACTTGCTGTATGCCATACAGTGGGGCTGATTGGGAGAATACTACACTTTTTTCAACAAATCATGGTCACAAATGCGGCCAGCGCGGTGATGATTTGATGTAAATCAAACCAAATTATGAAAAGAAAAAATATGAGAGCGAATTTCAGTCTACAAATAAAAATATAAACTCTATTAAAAGTTTACAAACGCCAAATGATACAGGTAAAACCCAAGTCAAACTATAGCAATTATATCTTAGTTAATCCAAGGAAACGGGGTGTAATTGTGCTTAAATTTAATAGCTATTGTTGGATTAGTTATATAAGCGCGAGTAAAATAGTAAAAGGATCATTAACATAAATTTAATCTTGATATTTATCGTTATTGGACAACTAAAGATCTTGATTTTTCACACTAAATAGAAAGAAAGAGGTTCTGATACAAAATGATAAAATAAAATAAAACAAAACAGGTAAAAAGAATTTACGCGTCTTAATGATTAACCTCTCAGCTTATATCCTGCACATCGCTTGCCAGAAGCCAGATATGCAAGGCTGGTTCTAAGATTGCGACACTGTATTCCGTTACGTCAACGATACTTCTTCACTTATTCATTCTCTTTTTGGCGGATGTTAAATATTTCTACTACCATTAGCTACCTTGCCCTTCAAATTCGTAACCTTGAATGTTTAGCCTGCTGTTGTAATATATTATTCTAGTACATAATTTATTGTACTTAGTTCTATATGTATGTATACATCTGGTTGTTCAACATGATAAATGCCGTCACTTATCGCCGTGTTCAGGGCATTACACACATTTATTAGCAACGGTGGGGTTTTGTTTCCTTTCTGGTAATTTTTCTTGTTAATCTTCACACTGTTACGAGCATACAGAAACAAAAGTCTGGCTGTAATTTACTCATTAATTTTTAATCCAACTAATACACGCATCCTGATTTGGAACATCGGGACATCGGTACGTTGTATATCGGTACATTCTGGAAGTCTGGATTAATATAGGTGATAGTTCATTTCTGGAATTTGTTTTTTTTGTCAATGTACGGCAGCGAAAATTAAATAATATTTCGTTGTTAGCACTTTAGCAGCACTCTCCATGACCGAAATATTATAGTTCAAGATATTGTTTTATCTCGCACGAAATAGTAAACGCATCAATATTCGCAGTCCAGCCTATTTTGTTGAAGCATACATGGGTTAGCCGCGCAAATAGTTTCCATCAGATAACTAACCATTTAGTTTCTGAAAGTTTTTGGGACCCCTAAACAAGCAAGATGTAACTTTCATACAATATTATCCTTTAATTTCATCCCCAAATAATCGGGAACACATTAGAATTACAGCGGCACGTACGTAAATATAATTTGGTTTCATATCAGATAACCACCCCAACATATCCTTTGACTTGAAATAAATCTTTGTTTGTAGACGATTTATTATGACTTTTGTTGTGTTCGTCACGGTTCAATAGACCATGGTTGATTTGCGATATTGAATTGTTTTGACGTTCTGAAGGCAATAATTGCAAAAAATTTTGCAGCCCTTCTCAAAGATGTTGATTCATATTGACAGTGTAGTCAATTTTTGTAAGTTATAATCAAAATACCAATCAAATTGAGAAACTCCTCCATTTTAGAAGTCAGTTAAAAATGATTAGAATGTGTTGAATAAATCCTACATATTCGTATTTATTAAATACACAAAATGCCCTATGATTGGTTTTCGGGATGATATGCTAGAAGTACTTGGCATTTTTATTTATCTATGGCACGTTAATTTGACGTCACCTTGCCTAATGGTACATGGTTTTATTTTAAGGTTTCATTACACTTAAAGGAACCACATGAAGAATTTTTACAGTTACAGATACACTGTGTTCTCTGGGCAAAAGAGATAACGAGGGAAGATGTCGTGCGGTTTTAGTCAGCTCGAAATGAACACAAAACAAGGTAGAAATAATTTAAATATGGAATATTATTGTCAGCATTATACTCATTCTTTGACTAATTGCGGTTTAATTTATAAAATTGATTTTAAGCATTTAGGCTCTAAAGATTTTTTTTTCATTTAATTTACTACGTTTGTTAGACAGATTTAATATGACTTATGATATAAAAAGATAATTCATTTTTTTTTTCAATTTTAGTCACTATCGCCACGCCACAGAGGTTGTCAAATAATATAATATTAAATAATTATAAAAACAATCTTCTTCAGAAAAAGTCAAAATACTGCATTTCACAAAACTCCCATCTACCACATTAATACTGATTCAAGATATTTTTGATGCGGTTTCCGTATAAATTTTAGCTTTCCAAATAAAGTGCTCAGTAGTGCTCAAAATGCTGAAATAAATCTTTACGAAAGTTGGTCAGTAAATTTTGAGCTAGATTAAACAACAGTATGGTCGAACATAATTTTAAAGTGTTCCAGGTTAAAGACCTTTTATGGTAGCACATGTTGAGGTTTGACAGTAAAATTTGGATTTTACGACGACCTACGAGTAGCTGAGGAAATTTTGTCCAGATTGGACAGTGAACTCCTCTCAGGCTCACACTGTATAATATAGCAAGTATAGACAATTTTATAGCTTACACGTTTAACGACCCCATGCTATTATTATTCAGTATCACGAAACAGGGTCGCGATGTAGCGTGTAAGACACGTTCGGTGCGTGTTACCGCCTGTGTATTGAGTTATGCTAGTCTGTTTTTTTTTTCTAAGAAGTGGCACGTATCTGTTGTGAGTCAACTTTCTGAAGATAAAACATTTATGAATTTTCTCGGGATAACATTTTTATTCAACAAAACTGGATTTCAAAATTTGTGTGTTTCCATGAAATTATTTAGTATATGATTTATTAATAATGAATTTTGTATTTATTGAATATCAAAAAAGAAATCGTACCAGAATTTTGAGAACTGAAACTGAACCATAACACAAACATACCCGTAACGACTGCCATAAATGTTAGTACGACAACCGGGGTCGACGGCTTACAAATATTTGCACTAAGTAGGAATCAAACCCGCGCACTCCTACCTGACGTAGTGAATGCGACAGCTACGCAAGAAATCAATTCAATAATTGAAAAATTAGAGCGCCTGATGTATTTATTAGCACCACCATTTGTTGATATTTTTGCTGTGAATATTTCGAAAGTATAGTTACGTTTCTATAATTCACATACTCATGCAACAAAAGTTACGTTTAATTTATAGATAAATACAAGGTATAGGATAGTATAGGATAGTTAAAATACAAGGTTACTTTTACTGCAATTCTAAAAAAAACATTTTTGGTAAATATACCAAATAGTAATACTACCTAAACTAAAGTGAAAAGTGGTCGCACTGATTCACATACTGTTTTCACAGAACCTCGAGTAGAATCTCAAGAGATTCGTGCACTGATAGCTGAATCTCTTTCTTATAAAACTACTAGGTAACCTGACTAACTTGGTTACAGTCATATTTTTTCTACCCGCGCGGATTTCCCTTTCCCGCTGCAACTTATTTTTTTTTTTTTATAAAAACCTTGGCCACAAAATACCAAACACAAACACGCGAAAAACAAAAGCAAAACACGTGTCGCGGTTTATTCTTTGCACTTGCGGAATATTGTATCTACATACGACAACATTGTCCTCGGGTAAGAGGTTTTTTACTTGTTTTGAGGAGTGCGGTTTGGTATTTCTTTCTATAACAATTAGGAAAATAAACCGTGGGTATTTTACTTAAAAATAATTGTTTTGGTGCAGTCGTTCGAAAATTAGCGTACACGAATTCGGGGGGTTTAATTTTTATTTATATAGAAGATTTCTTTTACCATTGTTTGGTAGAAATTTGTTTTGTTGTCTCTCGATCCTGTTTAATTTCGGTTTCACTAAAAGTGCAAGCGAGCAACAACTGGAAGCTTTCGGCCGGATGCATTTTATTTTGCACTCGATACAACGATTAGGTTGTTTTCTCGGCACTGTTACAGATAGATTCTATGTTTATGGTGATAAGCTCATCCCCTATTACATAAAACTTCGATAGTTTTTGAAGAATGTGTGTTAATAGATCTCTGATTACCTCTATTTAATTTTGGCTATAGTCAAAAAGCTAGCATAGCAATAGTAGGAAGTGGTAGTGTCCGGGGCATGTAGCAAGAAGAACAGGGGCCGTTGGAGCCGAAAAGTTCTCGAATGGAGACCACGTACCGGAGACGAGGTGTGGGACGGCCCCCTGCGAGATTGACGGACGACATAGTCAAACCCGTTGTGGGCAAACCGACTCCAACCGGGCGGATTCAAGGTCAATGGAGGAGGCCTATGTTCGACAATGGACGTCTTATGGCTTGGTGTAGGTTCAAGCAGTTTAACTCTTGTAGCTAAACATATCGAGGTTAGCTTGACCTGTAATCCTAATGATGGTAATTAAGGGCACATCTTTAAGTTTGTGCTGGCTTAATAATGTATGAAAAAAAGATTAAAATCCGATGAATTTATTTAGTTTCATAAATTCCATCAATTAATCAATCCGCCTATCGTAGTACACTGCTTGACGTAGTTCTTCTGTTTTCCCACTGGTCAGATGGGCTGGCGAAAGGATTTATTTCTAGTTTTCCTTCTCTCACAGTTATATAGTATTTTTTCGCAAGTCGCGGTTACCTTCGGATAAGATAGGGAGATTCTCCATCACCACACCTATAAAATGTACTTGCTGTGATATTCACTTGTAGGATCTCTTAGATATTGCTCTTATTCTTAGGTGTTCTAATTCCTACAGATCCAACATTTTCATTTCAATTCGAATTCGAGACAATCCCTATCACGTTAGTCACTGTTCAACTAAGTTGGTACTTTTGTCAATAGATATTGACGTTGTCAGAAATTTCATGTTTAATCAAATAGCAATTACATACAAGTATTTGTAAACCTATTGAGAACTCAGTTGAAATCTAGCTTAGCTGTTCAATTTAGTCGATATCAAACCACTTGAATTGGAGTATGGTAACAACAATCAGAAGCTATGTATCTACTGTATGAATGCTTTGGTTTACCTACACTCATCAGATAATGTATCTATGATCTGTGGTATACTGTTACTTAGGGCTACTACAGTTACTACTTGTTATTGATACTATTTAGTATTGAAAAACAATTTATTTTGTCTTTGCAGCTATAAATTTACATTCATAAAAAAATTTGCTTGCAGGAGTTTCATTTCAATTAAATTTCACCTATTATATTGCTCACTGAGTGGATTCACAATATTAGCATTAAAAATAATTAGCTATCGTAATTAAGTAGCTTGTGTAACACTATCGCAATGAGAATGAACCTGTGAAAATAGGTGTTTTAAGAAAATAAATAAAATTTGCATATTGAATGATAAATTGCGAGCTGAATGATCTGTTCGACTCAATCGAGCAAATAAACTGCAAAATTCTTGAAGAACGTGAATTTTCAATCTTATTACCCGACTGCGCGACGCAAAGGAGGGTATTGTGTTTATAAGTCTATGTATGTATGTATGTATGTATGTATGTATGTATGTTTGTTTCTATGTGGCGTTCTAGAGGCTAAACGCATAGGCCGATTTTGATGATTCTTACGTCAATCGATTCGTCTTAACCTTGCGAGTGTCACTAAAGACATGACAGTAATCAAAATTCACCACAGCGACAACCAGATGCCATATTGTCAAAATGAAAAAAACAAAAGTCGATGAACTATGTCAAGTGGGGTATCATTGAATAGGTATTTTAAAATCATCTTTAGGTTTCTTTTACCATTTTTCATTTTAAATAATAGTTTAGGATATATAACGATATAAAGTTGTTTAACAAAGCATTCATTCTCGCTAATTAAGGATATTTTTCTTACTTATTGATTTAAGTTTATATTTTAAGTATAAACGATATACAAACAAAAATATGTTTGATAAAAAAATAACTTTTGAATAAATCGTAACTAAAAAGTATAAAATAAAAAACATAATTTAAAGAAAAACAAAAAACCCGACTGCTGAAATTATGTTTTTTATTTTGTCTGTTTAGTTGTTGTCAAAGTCACTAAGGAATTTTGGCAATAAATTAAAAAGTATTTCGAAAAAAGTAAGAAGTAGTTGATTAATTCTGACTACAAATTTATTACGGTGTTGTATGAGTTCAGCCATTTGAGCGTATTTGTGTAACAAATATACGCACATTTAAAGCATAAAACATCTTCACAAATATTACATATTTTAAAATATTAATATAAATCAATTTTCACGATACTGTAATGAAAAGCAATTCCACTTAAAATTCAGAATGAAAGCGAGTTTGATTTGAATCAGTGAAAGTTTGCAATTTTGCAACTCCAGTCGATTGATAAGAATTCAAAATGTACGAGCACGACCGAAACTTAACTTTTGAGGATCGAATTATTGATTTATTTGAAAAAATTGGACACACAATTTTATGAACTGTGTAAGACGTGACGAGATTCATCGATTTACTTTTAGCTATCGTGGTTAGTGATCTGATCCCTGACTAGATATTGCAAATATGTAGATATAAAGATATAAAAATTATGGCATCTAGAGCTTGAGCTGGGACAGTCTCCATGGCGTGGCGGTAGTGCACGCGACTGCTACGCACGGGGCACGGGTTCGATCCACACTCAATGCAAGAAGTTGTATGCATGTTTAATCATGCGATATGGCTGTTTACACTGGTCTGGTCACACACAGCACATTAAACCGTCGGTCTCGGTTGCCACACAAACATCGATGCCAGTCGTTACGGGTAGTTGGAGCAATCAAAAGTCCAACCAGTCTAAATTGGAACTTTAATGTCGCCATTGGTCAGTGGACCATTGGTTGTGGAGGTCACATGGCATGCCGACCCCAAATGAGTTGGGAAAAGGTTCAGAAAATGATGACAGAAACAGCTGGGGTGTGAGGGATATGCCAAAGGTATATTCTAGCACTCAAATTGGAAGTTTTTTTTCTAATGTAACTTTGCTAATATTATCATGAGGAAGTTTCACGCCACCACATCTGTTGATCAGATTTTCACCCTAAATTTCTCTGATCATTCTACGGTGGTTTTTAACAAAAAAGATCTTTTGATGTCCTCATCGGACAACCGTTTACTGTAAAATCATTTCGCAATCCTTAAAAGAAAGGTTTTTTTGTTAAAGACAGTACTTTTACCTAAATCCTCCTTTCATACAGCTATCAACATTTCAAAGAATCACTCGAAATATCAGTATCAAGTTGAGCGATAAACAAACATTTTTATCCTCATTTTCCGCACTGCGGCCGAGAGTCGAGTATAAATCACAAATGTCGCACAAAAATATTCGGTATTCGATAATAGAATTTAGGATCAACAAAATAAGGTTGAATTTATTTTAACAATACACTTTAAAGTTTGTGAAACTCATATAGTATATTCTAAATGTCTTAAATTCAAGCACCTATGGGAAAGTAATCCAATTGGTAACGTTTAATAATAAGATGAACAAGGAAATAATACAGAATCTACAAACATACATACATAAATTCACGCCTATATCCCCGAAGGGGTAGGCAGAGGTGCTAGCACCCACATTTCGCCAGTTTATGTTTAGGTCCTAATGTAATAGGTTGCGAGCCTATTGCCATTAGCCGGGCACTCATATAAACCTGTGATAAATGCACACATAACTTTAAAAAGCATCGAAAAGTCATTGGTGTGTGCCAAGGTAAAACCTGGGATCAAACTCGAGCCCTCGTCTCTGCAGTCCTTTACCCATACCACTAGGCTACCGCACCGCAGTATACACTCAGAATCTATTTAATACAAACCTTAAAAAGGATTTTACGTAACATAGAAGATTTTTAAATTTAGAATCTGTTAAATACAAAACCGGAAAATCTTTGGATAAATAGTATGCCTATGTATAACAGAAGTAAAATGTCCAATGCCCAGAATCGGACAGAAATGTGCAGACTATTGCAGTAATTGTCATTCAGGGCCTTCTTTTTCCTCAGAAGGTGTATACCGCTGAATCAATAATGCAACAAGGTAATATAGAGCAGATAGTAAATAACTATCAATGACATTGTACTTCTTGTAGTTGAAGAATTTGTTTATTTAAACGCGGTGATTTTATATGTTATATTTTCGGAAAAACAGATTACTGAAAAAATTTTCACCCGTCCTATTTTTCTGTTCACCTGTACATTATTCCCATGCTTAGTATTAAAAAGACGATTCCAGACGGTTTTGCTATCGAAACTGCGCCCATAATTTTCTTTTTCCATAATGACTTTAAAATCACCATATATAATTATGACCGGTCAGTGTAATTTTGTATGATTATTTTTACGTTTGATAACCTAGTTATAGGTCACAATGAGCCATAAAGACATAGGTGACCAACAATGCTAACAGATACAAATGCAAGTGGAACTGTGAGACACAGTTTTGGTACCTAATAATGTATAAACCCATGAGTAAATGGTAACCCACAAAAACTTACACATTTCAATTCGTTATTTAAAAAAAATAATATGTAATTACTAATATAGGAACGAAAAATATAGTACTTTTATTCCAAACATAACAGTGGCATTTACGTTCAAATCGCACAATTAAAGTAACGACAAATTTCAGTTGTTCGAATATGAATCGTTATTGCAATACTGAATATCTCGTGATAAAATAAATGGAGTTCAGTTCACGGGCAGTTGATGTTTTATTATAATACCTTTAGAGTGACATAGGTAGTAAAATTTTCGGTTATTGTATTGTAAACTGTGATATAGCTGTTTACTTTGGAATCCGGGATACACTCAGTTACACTTTTAATTGATTTAGCCTACCTTAACTAACTGTGTGTAGGTATAGGGTATATTTACCGCTTTGACCGTGTATGTACAAATACATCCAGCTCATCACAGTAAACAAATATTACGCAGAAGATGCCTTGGCAATGTAACTATCAACATTGAGTAAAACGAATTATCTAGGCAATCATTTGAAGGCTCTCAAACAGCTCTATTATCAACTGTCTCCTACGCTGGCTCTTTTAAGCTTCACTATTAATATTTAAAAAAATATTTACTGTAAGTGTCTTCGTACAAGCTTTTGAAAAAAAATATTCATTCCATGTGAACTGTACATTTTAATCAGAAACAAACTTTTACGAATTAGAAATTTTCAAAGGCTGCAACTTCACGAAACGTCCCCGCAAACTTTGTGACTTATTTAAACTCTGTCAAACACCATTGAGTGCTATTCAACGAGGCAATTCCCCAAAATAACGTATTAAATTCAATGTTTCAAGATAACCAGAAACAAACTTCAGTTCAACCTTCCAAGTGATTATTATCAAATTTAAAGTTAAGAAATCGGGCATTTCACCTCAAATGGGATAAGTTTGCCTAACTGGCCCCGCAAAGGTGTTTGTTGGTCCAATATGCAATAAAAATGCTGGGCCGCTTCGTTCAAGTTTTCTGAAATTACATTTTTAGCTTTATACACTCTTATTAAGTCGCCATCTACTGACATAGAAAGCTGTTTGTACTTTGTCAAAAGATAGGCAGTTTTCGAAACTTGTACTTAAGAGATATCACGAGAACTGTCCATTACTGATTAGGTACTTGTTGTTTACTTATTTCTTGTGTTACAAAAACAATCAATAGATAGTATCTATGAGTGATACAAATCTATAGATTGCTTTTCACTATTTAATGCTGCATAATTCATTTTACCTTACAGGATATTGGATTATCAGAATAGAACGAAGATATGATTGTTCTCGCACTGCCATTGTCCGTTATATCGAGAAAGGAAGTGAAGGGTTCTAGTGCAGCGTGCATTTAAGCGTACCTATAAATGGCTTGCTTCTGGAAATGAAAGCTAAATAGAAATAAGAGACCTATTTGTTGTCATTTTGTTTTGTTTGTGAGTTTAAAGTCTTGTTTGTGAATTGTTATGAAATTTAGAAGTTTAATTTAGAATTTTAGATCACTTTAAAACATATTTTTCGGAGTCTATTCCCAACTGAGTTGGGGTCGACTTTCTAGTCTAACTAAGATGCGGCTGAACTTCGATATTTTCCGTGAAGCGTCTGCCAAAGGACTTCCACAACCAAATTCGCGATATTGAAGTTATGTACTTTGGCTAGTCGGACTTTTAAGGGATTCATCTACCCGTAACGACTGCCATAGATGTTCGAATGGCAACCGGGATCGACGGCATAACGTGTTCTCCGCGGCACGACTAGACCAGTGCTTATAGCCATTTTGATGCATACAAATACATGCACTCAACGGGGATCGAACCCGCGCCTTCTGCGTAGCAGTCGCGTTCACTAGCGCCATGCCACAGAGGCCCATATGCGTGAGTCACAGGCATGAGATCACTAACAAATAGTTTTTTTTTTATTTGTACTTATTACTTGGAAAAAAATTCCATAGTAGCAATTTACTCTTTTATTATAGCATAAATTTATAAGACGATATAATTTCACATCGTAACAAGACACAAATTACAAAGCTGTAACATGCTAAGACAAACCTATGCAGGTTACAATCTTCGGCGATGCTCCCAGCACAGCGGCACCAAATTACGTGTATCGATGCTATAACAGATAGGGTTACCAAACTTCACTGTTTCGAACTATGTCAGAAATACTTGCATAATAATAATAAGAGTCTTTAAAATGTGCGTTTTATTTGAAGAAGGAGCTGTTGGCATTTTTTTTATACAACTGGTGTTAAGTAGACAGATTAGGAAAATAGACAGATTAGGAAAGTGGACGGATTGGGAAAGTAGACCGATGGTTCCGGAGGGGTTTTAAGATCAAATTATGTACAGCATCATATACTCTACTTTATCTAATCTCATAAAAAAGTTACAATGATTTGCGTAAATTTATAGCGTATATTTGCATTCATTTGTAAACGTCAAAATCCATTTGCTGATGGCGCATGCATGATGCGCCGCGTTATATAACTACTAGCTGTTGCCCGCGGCTCCGCCCGCAGGGTATGAAAAATAGATTTTGGCCGATTCTCAGACTGACTCAATATTCTCTTCGAGATTCTTCGAGATCTTACTTTGTGCTCACAAAATTTCATGAGAATCGGTCAAGCCGTTTCGGAGGAGTATGGCAACGCAAACTGTGACACGAGAATTTTATATATTAGATAATCTTTATCTCACTTGGGAATAATAGCAATGAAAAGTCACAGTTTGATTGTAGGTTTAATTACATGCCTAATTGCTGTGAAATAAAAGTCACTTTATGAGCAAGTGTGTTGCAAAAGTAATTTTGTTATGATATTTTTTATAGTACTACAGGTAAGATAGTATAACACTCTTTATTGCATACCTAATTACACTTTAGTACCTAGGTTTCTAGCTCAGGTTAGACCTCGAATATTTTTCGAACAAACATTTAAAATTCGTCGCACGCAGACTATTTAATGGATTGCTACTACGAGCGACACATTATCTTTATTCGCATTGCACCACTGCAACATCTATCTAATACACCATGAGCATCTAACTCAATATCTGTTTGTCGTACGTGCTACGAATGATCTTCAGCAAGTATAACCCGCATATATCTTGACACCAAAAAAGGCAGCGGAGTAGCTTAAATGCACCAATTATAGATTGTAGGTATAATGGATGTAGGTAGAACATGACGGTATCTCCCGTCCTAATTGAACAGTCCGACTGGGGAAGTACATCCGCCCTACAGAAAACCGTGGCTAATAATAACCTTGTGTTGTGTTTCTGGTGGTGAGTAGGGTAGCCAGAGCTCACTAGAGAGGTTTTGTGTTGTCAATGGGAAGGCCGAAAACCCTTCTTTGTCTTCAGCACTGTCTGCACAAAGACTCTTTTGACCATCTCCCCTCCACCCTTCCACCTTGCCCCCTCTTCTCTATATGGTCGACAGCACGAATATCACGCTCCTAGAGTTGCAAACGTCCATAGGCCACGCTAACCACTTTCTATCAGGTGGGCCGTGTGCTTGTCTGCCACCTAAGTGGAATAAAAAAATATAAACACGAACCGCGTGTGATTTATGCACTAAGCTACCAACTTCCATTACTTCATGGTAACCCTACCAGCCTATATACGCTATCTATAATATAACCATTGGGAACTGAAAGGACGTTTGTGGTTTGTACTAATGGTGTCCGAACAGAAGTATGTCGTACATGCTCGTTTCTGTATCGACTAGTATATCCATTAATTATGTATGACCAGTCTCCTCCAATCATGTGTGTACTTTATAATAACTACTGTTTTTTGTTTTGTGTTTTGTTTAAACATGGAAATTATGTACGAAACAATGTTTTACTACTGGTTGGTACTGGCACAACCGAATGGTTTCAGGTCTGATGGGTCTATTTGATATTGCTTATTTTTTATAGACAGACATAAAGATATTAGATTATTTATACTCCTGATTGATGGAACTTGGTGGATATTGTTACATATTATTGATAACACACTTGTACTTCTCCACTGTATTTATTATTGTACACTGACAGATATGACTATTTCAATTCCTAAACATCACTCTAATAACTCACAAATAAACTCTGAAACTACTAGTCCAATTTTAAAAATTACTTCACCGCTATTTTGAGAAAGTATATTTTCACCAACGCACAGTCAGTGCGTACTAAGATTCGTGGGGTTGAAGAGACTCAACTAGTTTCAGTTATTAAATCAACCATTAACCTTTTGCCCAGTCATTAACATTTAAATAACTCCCTTACTCCCTTGCCATTAAAATGTTTTTATACTGAATAGCTACAATGAGGAAAATTTACATAAGTACGTTAATATGCCAATTTTGATTTTAGTGTTTTCTATTTATAATGCACTTCCATAACATATTTGAAGTTAAAATAATTATTCAATTTGTTGCACTTGTAGTAAAGTCAAGCGTGTACAGTACTAAAATTCATGCCAACAATTATAGCTACAAACAAATAGGATTCCACACATATTCCATTGAATAAAAAATAAATACCGAAATAAAAGTATTCTAACCAGCTCGCCAATGGATAGAGAATTATCAACTGCCAAGTGCCACGCGGCCTTTCACAGATAAACCCTAAACGTCGAAATGTAAATGTGCGACAGCTGCGACTATGCAAATGCACCGGGCAATTTAAATTTGGAACCATCCTCTTCCTGAAATATATTTAAATATTCAAAATATCCAAACTGCTGATTATTTTTTATACTATTTACCCAACTGCTGAAGAAGGAGGGTTATGTTATTCGAGCGTATGAATTTAAGATTGTTTGGCACGCTCTGCAGCCTGAACGTCTCAATGAATTTTAACTTGAGAGGTGTTGTTGGAGTCGAATTTACTGTGAGAGTGACACTGGGTATATGAAAAAAATAAATAAACAAAATGACGGATTTTCGGAGCGAAATTTAAATGATTGACATGCTCTGTAGACTGAACGGCTCAATGAATTTGTGTTTGAGAGGTGTCATTGGAGACGTATTTATTGTGAGAATGACATCCCGTATATCAAAATAAAAAAAAAACAAAATGGTAGATTTTTTTACACCAAATTTAGTTATATGGGACGGTCTATATCCTGAACGACTCAATGAATTTTAAAGAGTGTTTATAACATCTAATTTGTCAACGAATGGTTAATGATAAATAAAAATGGGACTTTAAAGAGTTAACTGCAGGCCACTGTTATTATTTTCCCACAGCCACACAGATAAAAAAAAAGAATTTAAAAACGGAACAGATACAACAAGGCGTCTGTTTTTATGCAAGCTTCACGGTGCGATAGGTTTACCGGAACAATCGAATATAGTTTGCAATGTTAGTTTTTTAACAAAAGCGCATTTTCGGGGATACCGAAATTGTTTGATTTGTGTAAAAACATTAAAGAGTTACGTGAATTTTATGAATTCCATGATGTATTGACAACATGTCAACGCAGTAATTGGATGTAGGACATGACGGTATGCATTGTCTTAATTGAGCAGTTCGACTGGGGAAGGACCACCACAGAGTACCGCGGTGTTTCTTGTGGTGAGTACGGTAGCCAGAGCTCACTGGAAAAGTTTTGTGTTGTTAGTAGGGAGACCAAGAAACTTTGATTTGTCTTCTGCACGTACAACCCAGAAACTCTCTTAACTTTCTGCTCTCCTCCCCTCCACCCCTCTACATCGTCAGCAGCACTAGTGTTACGCCTCTGTTGTTGCAAATAAATGACTATAATCCACGGTAAGCACTTTCTATCAGCTCGACCGTGTGCTTGTTTGCCACCTAAGTGGTATAAAAATATACGTATTTACGATCCACCCAAGATTGGAAGAGTTTGTACAACCGCTTATTACTGATCAAAAGGTGAGGTTCTGGGGCAGTCTTTCCTCTTGGGGTTGGGAGGTCAAGCGGCAGTCGCTCCATATTTAAAAAAAAATGGTGAGATGAAAACCTTGGATCCAAGTGTTAAAGAAATCTAATCAGTTATATATAGAAGAAATAATAAGGAAGGCCTACACTCACAAGCATTCATATCAGTTTGCAGGTTAAGTAGATTGAGCCTCGAAGATCAGAGTGAGGCTTGTAAAATTACCTATTCTACACTATACTACGAAACAGTAACTGTTCGATACATTTTTACGTTCGGCCGTTGGCCCCTGATGCCATACAAACATCTATGGCAGTCGTAACGGGTAGTTGGATCCCTCAAAAGTCCAACCAGTCTAACTTGGAACTTCGATATCGCTATTGGTCATTGAATCATTGATTGTGGACGTCATATGACAGTCGCTTCTCGTAATATATCGAAGTTCAGCCGCATCACAGTTAGACTGGCAAGCCGCTCAACTGAGTTGGGAAAAGGTTCGGAAAATGATGACATTTTTACTGTATTCTCAAAAACAGCGGTAAAAAATAAAATATTAACACAGTGTATCGCTTCGGTCCCGGGGCGTGGAACTTGCCAAATGGTTTACCGAGTTCGTCTCGAGTTGCGGATCTTCGGTAACTTTGTTACTTAATACACAGATTGTTTGCGGTCCGGCGCGGTAATACACTCAGTGTGTCGAAGACATAGCTTGTGGATGTGCTTGTATTACATTTATAGGTATTCACAATCATTAAATAAATAAATAATAATTATATCTTAGTTTAACTAGCTTGTGTTATGAATTATAGAAGGCGGATAACTGCTTAGATACATTTTTTGTAAGTAGGTACATACATATTATTCATAGAAATATTTAAACCTTTGAGAATGCCGCAAGGCGAAACCGGTTAGGTACTTTAATAAATACAGTGGAGAAGTACAAGAAGTGTGTTATCAATTATGTACAAAAAAATAATCATATTCATGCACACAAATATTTGCACTGAGCGGCAATCAAAACGGCTCCTCCTGTGTAGCAGTCGCGTTCTCTACAGCCGCGCTACACGGAGGTCGTCTCATTACAATTTAACATTAAAATTTAACAGCGCTATCAGCCATTCGTAATAACACGTGCCACAAACGAGTATAAACGAACTCGTAACTCACCCCACCTCAAACTGTTACCTTTTTTTATACAACTTAGGTGGCAGACAAGCCCTAAGGCCCCCTGGTGGAAAATGGTTACCGTGGCCTATGGACCAGGAGCGTCATACTCTTACTGCCGACCAAGTAGAGGAGACAGGGGGGATGGGAAGGGGAAGGGCGTAGTGAAAGTTATTTTTTTTTTGTGCTGTCAGTGTAGAATACAAAGCTGGGTTTCATATCGTAACATAGTGTCAACTTAAGCCGTCGGTCTCCCCACTGACAACACAAAACCTCTCCAGTGAGGTTTGGCTACAAAAATTAAATTATTTTTTATTGTATATAGAACATTAAACGGCACTTGAAGAACGTCCAAATTAAAAATATATCATAGATTAGTTAAGCATTGACAGTCTCCGTGGGGTGGCGGGTGAGGTCAGATAGCAGTCGCTTCACGGAAAATATCGAAGTGCAGTCAAATCTGCAGGTAAACTAGTGTAAAAGCGGCCTCCAGATTTCGAGGCGAGAATGAATAAGAAGTTAGCAAATGAACCACCTTTACGAAAGACTGAGAAGACTCCGGCAAAAAAGTCAGGTCTATTTGAAATTCGAATGTTGCTTGTTTAAAAAAAACAAAAGACCAGTTAAAATATGGCATAATATACTACCTCAGCAGTATAAGATATAAACTAATGACTCATCCAATTTTTCTTATGTGCACGACTTACGCGCGCCTACACAAAACTCTCAGTTACAAGATTAAGACACAAGTTACTTTACAAGTGAATTATGTTAACAAGGTCATTGCTTGCGCCTCTTTTTAAAGTTTACTCCGAGGGTGAGAATTAAGGCTGATTGATGAAAAAATAAGGGGTGGCGTGAATCCTGGGAGAAGGTGGTAGATGTTTGCATATTAGATTCAGGAATGTGTAAACCGTACCCATTATATAAATAATATACTCTAATACTTATTACTAAATGATGACCAATGACCCTGACTTAGCATACCTCGTACTTAATAGCACGGGGTATAGATTCAGACTTCATTTTTCTGTGCTTAATAAGGTATTTTGGAATTCGGATAAACAAACTTAAAGTCAAAGGCTGGCCAGCGCCATCCACAGTCGGGGCGTGAGGGATATACCAGAGGTTACCTCACCCGCGGCAACGGGTGGTCGAAGACGGCCGTGCGGTCGGTTCGAGTCCGACTTAACCATACTCGCAGATTTCGGTAAGGGGTATCCATGGGGATTGCCGCACGACATTATCTCTAACCCCTTCAATTAAACTAAACTTTATGTGTTAGAAGTAGGTTCACATCGGTAGTATAATGAGCAAGATTCGAACCCGGGATCTATTGATCACAAGATCGACGACGTCTACGCTAACAAAATGTAACAGTATGCGTGCTTAAAACGAAGATCACTCACCTTTATCAATGTACATCGATTTCAAGTAAGTTAAACACGGGCATGCATGCTTCGCTAATTGCTATTTCGTGATAAAGCACGTGCGCGGCGCATCGCACCTAACTCCGCCTTCAGTATGGTATATATTTATATCTATGTACTTTGTAAGGATTGACTATTGTGAAAGAGAACCAGTTATTACACTACAATTTTTAATTTAACTAGCAAGAACATTAAGCGTATATAATTCTTTCCTATACAAAGGAGACAGCTGATTGATGTTCTAGTAAAGCTCCATTGAATTAAAGCCTTACTTTAAATACGAAGTCTATGAAAGTCGATACTCTCTGTAAGTTTTGATATTATGTTACTACTTAGAGTCTATGAAACACGAGGAAGGTTGTTTCAGAGACCGGTGGCCATTCCGCAGTCGCGCTCTGCATAAACTTTTGAGATTTACATTAAAATTTCCTTCTTCTTTTTACTGATTAAGATTTCTTAGCGGTGCAGCTTATTGCTCGAGCTAAATGGATGGCTTATTATGTAATATTTTATGATTTTATAGTTAATAAAGATTTATAGATTTTATAGTAATGCCACAAGACCAATGGTGGTGGACCTCTACGGTCAAAGGTCACATGATCGTACGTGGTATGGAATCCTTTCTTTTTCTCAGTTTATGTTTAGGTGTTTAGGTCCCAATAGGTGGCAAGCCTATTCCCAACCGGGCACTTATAAACCTGCGATAAATACACACATAAACTCCGAATATAATATAATTCAACTTAAGTCCAAATACTATAAATCCCCGGTTTGAGGCCGTACGTTAGTGCATCACACATCTATGGAATTTGAAAATTGCAAAATCAATGTAGAGCTTCCTCCCGTAAACATAATCAATTCAGGGGGCCTACCACCACCGTTTACGAAACAGTCTTATTGCAGGAGCGTTTTGTTTGACATTTTAAGTAATCTTGCTTATATTCGTACCACAACCGTAGATTATACATATAAAGTATTCTTGTTTAGTCTTTTTGTGACGTCACTTCCATTTTAGTTCATTCAATTGGTACCATGATGAGATTTTTTAACAATATTGTTTTTAGTACTATTGTTTTTATGTCAAAATTAGCCATCTTATTAAAGCTCCTCGAAGGCGACGGATTTATTATTGTTTTGCAAAATACTATTGAATAAACCATTTTCATAACTCAAGAAGCAAGGAAACCATATTTATTCATACAAACTTATGGAATAAATACTTTAGCTAACGATTATACTATCTTTTTTCGTGTTCGACGGATACTACCGTATAACCAGCGAGTAGGTTATTTCGGACTCAAACCGACTAAAATCGCACGCGGTTTCATCGAAGTAGAGCAATAAGGCATTCCATCACTCCGATGGAGTCATCTTCCTCATATTCGGCTTTTAGATAGCCCCCTCGTACCCCGAGGTATGCTTATAAATAATACAAGTATAATTTGTATGAAAGATATCAAGTGATTTTTAGATATTTATCAAACAAAAACAAATTTAAAGATAAAGTTAACCTACACTAATACATATTTTACTTCAAAGCAAAACTCTTTTAAATATACTCTTTTAAAAAACTTTTTAAAAAGAAATCAATAAACAAAACACACTAGGTATAGGGCTTGACTCTAAAGAGATTTACCTCCGGTTTTAATAAACCGTCAGAATGCCTCCGGCTATTCTCCGGTAAAAGCTGAAATTATATTTAAAAGTTTAAAAATGATCATATTCGTGAAGCGAATCCCGGACTTCTTGGTGAAAGCTTCGGAAGCGACCGGGACTAACGCAAGGATGATGATGATGATTTGTGAAAATTTTAATTTAGTATTTAGGACATTGAGTTATCATCCATAACATAATCACCTTACTAAAAATAACTCCGAAAAAAAAAATATATCAAGAATGTAAGGAAAATATAAAGAACACTATTTAACTTTACGTAAAATCTCCGAAGTTTTTGAAGAAGAAAACCGGGTCATTGGGTAAATCTAAAATCTCCGGAGGTTCTCCGATTTATCGTCTACGGGTCACAGCCCTAACGTGAATGATTTATAGCAGGGAATAGACAAAGATTATAAATAGTTCATTCATTTTCGACAGTTGGCAGGAATCAAGTAATACTGTATTGTGCGCTCATGGTACGAATATGAGTAAGGTTGTTTTCAAGATTGAAACAAGAAAAAGGATGAGTGTGTGAGAAAGAGATGGAGCTATATCAATTGTATAGCGCCATCTCTTTCTATCAGAAAATTATGTAATTCATAAAACGTTTTTGAAGAAATACTTACCTTTTTTAAATAACTGGCAAAATATTAAGTCAAAAACCATGAATATTCAAAAAAGAAAAAAATATCAATGAGCAATCAAACAGGGCCGTAGTGGGTATATAACTAGAAATTCAAACAGGGCCGGTGCAAGGGACCTTCTTGATAATAATTTTAGAAGAACCGGGTGGGTCTTCTAAAATTTCATATTCATTGCATGAAATGGCTGGCGCTAGCTCAAGCGCGCAACGAAAAAGATGACGGTCCACCCGAAGTCACTTACAACTTGTAATTAGCAATATTGTGTCCGTACTTGATGCCATTCGAGACTTTAACTAAAGGCTCTCGGGTCACGATTAGATAGATAGTTAAAGTTCTTTAGTTCATGGCATTCGAAGTGTCCGAAAATGAAAAAACTCCACATTATTTTTTGGACAGCAGTAGAATTTTTCATTATTTAATAATTTATCCACCTCTGCCTGCCCCTCCAGGGATATAGGCGTGAGTTTATGTTATGTTATTAATTTATTTGTTGTTGAATTCATTATTCTCGGGAGAATTTGTGTGAATTTTTTTTAAAGTCTATGCATATATTTATGTATAATTATATGTGCACGGTGGCGAAGTCAGGGCGCGCAGCTAGTTTGTATAATATTATTATAACAATCGTTGCTATGGAAACGGACATCATAGACATGCGCACTGCGTCTCTGTCACACACATAACATTGTCTTTCATTCACTTTTGTCTTTTAGATAGGGAGATAATAGCTTGGATTTTATTAAATGAGGCTGATAGATTTCTTGCTGAGCGGTAATCGAACCCGATTCCGAATGCTCTATCGCTACGCCACAGCAGTCACCAAAATAAATAATGATAATAACTCCCTCATGGTTTTCATACACAATCTAGATTTGATTTTTTTTATTTAAAATAGGGACAATAAAAACAATCAGGTTTAATTGATTAAATTCTATTATTACATAAACCAAATAGGTACTTTTATTTCACAGGTGATTTTCGATGTACGAGTATAAAAAGTGATTATAATCTTAAAATAAACTTTTATGTACCAAACACTATTGGAAAGGGATGTTATTTGTTCAATTGAATTGTCTTATGGCTTTAATTGGACTCCTACTTGTCCGATAACATCTTCGAATCAGTTGCATGAATTTATAATCCAATCAATGGCAATCAACATCTAGAACATAAAATTTGATGTTACAAACATAGTAGATACAAGTGAGGGGCCTAACAGAAACTATATAATTACACCTATATTGCATTTACCTAGGTCTCTAGAAATGTCTGTTGAGAAATGGTCCTTCGCCGGAGGCTTTAATTCATCACACTGGATATAAACCAATGTCTTTGCGATTAGGTAGTACCATCGATGAATACATTCCACATTATTTCCTCCGACATAAAAGGTTCACATTGCTCACGTAACTGCGTAGCTGTTCTCATAAATGGACTCGGCGTTATGAGTTTCTAAACACCAAATATTTCGTATACAATCGCCATCCAAACAGTAGAAATTTGTAGGTACTAATCATTAGATAGTTTATAATTATTTATTCTATGAGTTCACATAATTAAACACGGTACCTACACTTACTTCTTAGGACAAGATAATGATTTATTGAGACGTATTTTCCATAATCATTTCAATAGAACTATGTACAGCTTCTTGTTATTTTTACTGATTTTTGATTGACGTTTATCTATCAAATTGAATGAACAATATGAAGGTGACGTCACAAAACTGCCGAGTCAAGAATGTGGTTTGCAATCTTGTTTTAAAGAGATGATGGTACCAAAACACGAAGTAAGGTTGAAACAATACTGCTTTAAAAGATGGTGGTAAGGCCCCAGGATCCTTTCAAAACCTAATTTGATAAACAACTGTTCCTATTTCTAAGAATGATCAATAAAACGACAAATACAATGCTTACCAACAATACCTTGAGGAAATAAATCAGTCCTGAAAACATTTCTTGGAGAAAAAATTGCCGGTCATGCAATATAATGGTTTGATGCAATCAATCAACTGAGTGTAGGATTATGTCCTCCTAAAATAAACTTAACAAGTAGAAACGTCTGAATTATGAAAGAAATGGGGTACAATTAGAAATAAATTATTGGGTGTTTGTGGAACTCAAACAAAATCTTCCGGGAGGACCCTAGATTTTGTTTAGTGCCCATAAAGATGTTGGGGTATCCCGTATGCAAGGTTTGCGTAGATACGCATATATACTAGGCATTTATACTAGCACCTCTGACTCCGTATCATTTTTTTTTATACTACGTAGGTCGACAAGCACACGGCCCACCTGATGGAAAGCGGCCACATCTGATGGATGGCCTGATGGATATCATACCTTAATTATGCAATATGTAACTTTTTATTTGTGAAATAATTTTTACTATTGGTTTAGTATTTTGTATTTTGCAAGACAATTACGTATTTATACAAATATAATTAATAATATTACCTTCTTACAATTGCAATGTATTAAGTATTGCTATCTGGTTTCTTTACTCGTGCAAAGAAATATTCTTTTTAATTTTATTGAAAAAAGTGTATCCTCATTATTGCGTAACACCATCCCAGCATTGGCGAAGATAACAGCGTGCTTTGGAATTAATTAGCCAACTAAAAACTTAACTCGTTACAACTGGAGACAGTCCAAGAGTCGGCGGAGAAACAAACACAATTAAAATATGGAACATGTTGGAGAACGACCCACGTTATGTAGAAGATATTGAAACTTTTCAGACGTTATGAAAAGCCTGTTTTGTGTATGTGGTACCTTAATCGGGATTGTCCCTAGAGTTAAAGAAGTGATAGGTATTTTGGTCTGTAACAAACTAAAAACCTGCTTTATTTCAATATATCTCACCTACTGTGGGTAATCTCTCAAACATTATGGCCTAGGAATGCCCTGGCAAAAACATAAATATAACGGAGGTAGGACACGACGGTATATCTGTCCCAATCGAGCAGTCCGACTGGGGAAGTACCTCCACCCTACAGAATATCGCCGTTTAATAACCTTGTGTTGTGTTTTCGGTGGTGAGTAGGGTAGCCAGAGCTCACTAGAGGGGTTTTGTGTTGTCCGTGGGAAAACCAAAGGCTTATCCTACATCTTTTGCGCTGACGACACAGAATGTCTCTGTTCTTACAGGGGTTGCGGCACAAGTGTTATTCCTCTGGTGTTACATTCGCCCATAGGCCACGGTAACCACTTACCATCAGGAGGGCCGTGTGCTTGTCTGCGACCTAAGTAGTATACAAAAAAATACCTGTCTCTAAATGACTGCCCCAGTCTGGCTGTAAGTATTCGCGATTCAAAATTGATCATCTAATATAGAGAGTTGTGGTTAATCCCCTCAGCCTGGTGTGAAACCTTTTAGCGTTGACAGACTTTGACTCGCTGTGAGTGTTTTACCGCTTATATATTATAACTAGCTGTTGCCCGCGGCTCCGCCCGCGTGGACTTCTGATCCCGTTCCCGCTGCTCTTTGTCCATCTCTTAAACCTTGTCTGGACTTCCACGAATAATTCAAGACCAAAATTAGCCAGATCGGTCAAGCCGTTTTCATGTTATGTCGTGACATCGGAAAACGGGTTTCATTTTTATATATATACATAGTTTGCATTTGCTCGGAGTAATTGATTAGCATGATACCCATAGCTGCATTCTAAAATCGCAACGCTAACCATAGGCAGGGAATTGACACTCATACATTGCGATCGGATACGGTCCGAATAAAAGGAACTTCATCTTATGCACACTCAGGCTGTCAAAGAGAGTCCGTCTAATGATTTTCCCAAGTGACTATAACATAGGGTTCTTTACGAAGGGCATTAAAAGATTTCTACAGGGTTGGTAGCATCAGTGTGATGACCCTGCACAGGTCTATAGCCCACAGTAACTCCTTCTCATCAGGTGGGACGGGTTGTGAATTTGTACCACCTAAGTATTGTAAAAGAAAGCTATACGCATCCTACTTCTAGGCCTCTGCCTAGAAGTAGGGTGCTATTCTTAGCACCTGGTCAAATCTCAAATCCCAAAAAAAAAGATCAAATGTTATAAAAATATCATCGAATAGCACCCGCTATCAATTTTATAGGTTAGGTGCTATTCGACTGGGTGCTCCAAATGGACATAATAGATTTGTTTGTACTATTGGAACAACCAAAATGGACAAATCTCCCAAACAAAGCTTACTTCTGATATAAACTTTCAGTTATTGAAGCGAATCGAGAATCGTATGTGCAATCAAAGGTCAGGGGAGGTCAGATCAAGTATTAGTTATAACTAAAGTGGATGAACTGTTAGATTAATCAAAAGTTTACTAAATCTCTGTATTTCTGTACACGTGTGACTTAATGTCAATGACTCTTTGCAAGACGTTAACTTTTTTATGACATTTATAATATTTTACTAAGCGTTTGAAATGAAACTTTTTAGGCGGGTTGTGCAGGTTACTTAGAAAATTGTGTTCGTTGAAAATTTTGGGTGAAGATCATTGGGATTGTTAAATCTGACGAGTTTGTTTGTTTGAACATAACGTTTAGACCTAATAGGAGTCCAATAATAAATTAAAAGGTGGTACCCACTTGACACAAATAGTAAATGATATTTCGTGGGTTCCACAAACAACCCAATTTAATCTTACAAATGATTAAAAATACAAAATTATATTTATTGAAACACCCTCAAATAAATCAACCTCAAGCCGCCTCAAACCGAATTTTATAAATTCCACGATGTTCGAAAATTGAGTTAGAAACTTATATCTCTGAGAGTCACTTACTAACAGAACGAATTTGAGAGGTGGAGTTCAATAACTGCCTTCAAATTTATTTCACGATAGATTTTTAGCTATCGAACACTAATATTGCTATTTCTGTGTTTACTTTGGGCTAAGTGGACTGCATTTAAGATAATCTGTAAAAAATTATGTAACTCATCTGATTATATTCAATCGTGAAATAAAGTATTTTGAACTGCACCGATAAATCGATTGATATGTGCTTGAAAAAGTCTCAAATATCTAGGTACATTTGGTTTTAAAGCCATGCAATGATTTCTTGTGACGTTTGGAAGTGGCGCAAAAAATGGTATTGAAACATAATAATTAATACACTCACATCAAAAATCAAATTATTATGATAATCCTAAATAATACAGGAGTGAAGAGTTAGAACATTGTGTTTACAACGTCTGGCTTAGCCGTACTAAGCTAGAATTAAAAAGTTGAAATTTATTCATAGAGAATAATTCCGTTTAATCCAACTAGGCGCTTAATTAAATTGTTCTTGAAGAATAATCTCATTCCTCATACGAGGATACTACACCATCCACCAGATATTTTACTTAACTGGTTGGTCATTTAATAGATTTTTGATGTTAAAACTACAATATAATATACAATAGGTAGTTTTGTCGACCGCGGTAGCCTAGCGGTATGTGTAATGGACTGCTGAGATGAGATATCGGGTTCGATCCCAGGTTTTACCATGGCACACACCAATGACTTTTCGATGCTTTTTGACGTTATGTGTGTATTTATCGCAGGTATATAAGTGCCCGGTTGATGGCAATAGGCTTACCACCTAATACATTAGGACCTAAACATAAACTGGCGAAATGTGGGTGCTAGCACCTCTGCCTACCCCTTCGGGGATATAGGCGTGTGTGTGTTATGTTATTTTTGTAGAGCATTTTTTGTAAGAGAAAGGAACAAGTCATTGAACTATTTACCGACACCTCTTGTAATTTTATTTTAAACAAATCAAGTATTTCAGTTTCAGGGGTTGATTCTCATAAAAAAGCCGGCACGACTGAAACGATTACAACTTAAAGAAGCCGTCGCTTCGACAGAAGAACTCTTAATACTCAGTGAATTAAAAAAACTGTAAGTGCTAAAACAGTTCATTATTTGTTAAAAGGATTTTGTCTGATAAACCTACTTTTAAATTTCATAAACGAGAGCAAATATATTTCAATTTGAACCCGAAATCATAAATTATATCTGTCATCCGAATTTTATTAGACCTCGTATTGGTAATTTTCACAGGAATACCCGAAAAAATGCTGTTAAACCGTATTTTTGGTTATAAATCATATTCGCACCACGTTCTGGGGTGAAAGTGGCACATATATTTTGTAGAGCCATTATTTTGAACTAAGTGTGCTGAACTGTTAAAAAGAAGAAATAAAAGATTTTAAAATAAAGGCGACAGATTGAAGAGACAGCTTGTGTTGGAACAAGAATGAATGTCACGAAAATACTTCTTACTACTTTACTACATAGTGTTGCACTCGTATTAGAAATTAGAAAAGAAAATGGGACCTTGACATTCTCAACGTAGCTTATTTGATTTTAATAAACTCTTAGAACGTGGTAGTTACTTCAATTATTAGACTGTATTATAAACTGAGTTTCAATGTTATTACTGTAGTTATACGCTAAAACACTCAAAACAAGGATAATGAATGATATATGATATACTATACTATATTTCTTTAAAAATTAACGACTACACTTTGGTTTTTGTAGTAGCCTACTACATGAAGCAACCTACTAACTTCTAATTACGTAAGCTACTAGTAACTAACGTTTAGTATTACTAGTGATACCACCATTAATCTTCGAATTCCTAACCAGCTCACGTGTTTCCTTCTTTCTACTGTCCGGGTCCTTTAAACGGGGTGTGAAATAACATCTGATGAGATCATCAAGTTGAGCGCCACCTAACACTGTACGTGTATGTAATGGTAACCCTCTTCCCTGAGTCTTCAGCATACCATCAGGCGAGGTGAAAAGACGTGCCTAAATTTAAACAAACGTAGCCAAACGTGTCTTTGTTCAATCTAGGTCTATATAAAGATTAGCCTAGTTACTAATTAGTTAGAAAGGACATCGGATCTTGACCCAGAATCAACAACGTGTGGTTTACACCATTGTTATCTAGCTATTTTAATGACTCAGAGGCAAGACACGATTTCAAACGGACCAGGATCCGGATTATAAATTATTAATAGAATAATAGCCTTCTATAAATCGTCTGCGGTAATGAAACGCTAATGCCCCAATCGATATAAACACTGAATAGTTCAAATTGAATCCATCGATATCACAATCCGCTGTTGGCCATAGGCCTCTCCAAATGTTGTGGGGGTTTGGGCCTACTGTTTCCACGCTACCCAGACGGGTTGGCACAAGATTTTATTTCAAGTTTTTCTACTCTAGCAGTGATATCGTTTTACCGTTTGTCGCCTCTTTAAATGAGACGGGGTGGTGATATTCTTTCTTCATTGCCACACACAGCGGATTCACTCAAATTGATTGTTATAAATAAAATAAATATTGCGGTTTTTTGTTCGTATTTGCACTTCGTTAGTAGTTTTCGCTAACAAAGCCCATTAGTGATAGTAGACCTAAAATTTTTGCGGAATAATTACAAATAAAAACTAGACAGAAGTGATTAAGGGAATTTGATGACAAATTATTTTTATTCCGCTTTCAAATAAGAGAAGAGTTCAAAATAAGAGAAGAAAGTAGCCTATTTATTTATATATGTACTGCAATTCTTGTACCCCATTACAGCTAGAACTGCAGCAGCCTTTACTAATTTTCTCCCCATATCTAGATGAGTTCTATAATAAGCTTGTGCATTGATGTCGGTAGTATAATGACCAGAATTTCGAGCAGGGATCCCTTGTGACAGTTGTGACTAGTAAAACTAAATATTAGTAGCTATTTATGTAAACAGTATCCAATCAACATGTGTGCACAAACTATATTATTCTATCAGCCATGTAAAGACAACAATGAAAATGTATTAGAATTGTCACAGTCCATATAGCTATAAGGTGAATTTCTCAAAACCTTTCTATATCCTTACCATCACGATCACATCACGTAAGTGATATGGTTCTCGTTTTTTCGAAGTAAATCCTATTATCCGTAATAAAATTTCATCTCAGTGGCTGCTAACCTGTAACTTCGCGTATGCAAATAAGATTCCAACTAACTCTTGCAACTCATATTTACATAATCACCGGATGAAATGTAAATATTCGGTCGCCACCGTTTCCTTTCATTTATTTTTAGGAATAATATTAGTATTTAATTCGTTATTATAACGAAACTGACCCAATCTATACCTCCTTTTTTATTATAATTGTAAAAAGTTTATGTTTGTCCGCGATGCACGCAAAAACTACTGAGCGGATTTCGATGCGGGTTTTTTTGTTTAAAAAGGATGGGTCCAACTTTAAATCTAACGTTTGTTTGATTACTATCGGTTAAGTAGAACCGGAGTTATGATTAGGAATATAGAATTTAAGATACAGATGGCGCTTAGATCGTGATAACCGATAGCCTAGCGGGCAGAGCCGCGGGCATAGGTTAGTATATTATATTTGTGATCATCACAGCAGCTAGAGCTAGCAACTAGCTAGAGCTCACTAGAGAGGTTTTGTGTTGTCAGTAGTCGGTGATATGACAGTACAGAAACTCTCTTAACCTTCATTGCAAAATCCCTGGGGTTGTAATCACGTACAGTAATCACTTTCCATCAGGTGTTGTCTGCCACATAAGTGATTTAAAAAAACCAACACATCAGGGTATTTTTACATGTACCAGTATTCTTTATGTAAAGGACAAAAAATATAAAAGGTGAAAGCACTCAGCACTTTTAAGTGCTGAAAAAGGATCTTGTACCTAAATACATTTAAACAAGAATGTCACGTCTTTAAATATATATAGACTATAGTGATGCTACAATAAAATGGCCACTAACGTTTCGGCTCGACCGCAATTGTTCGCGTAACGATCGTACACGACGTCAAGTGAGCCGGAAAGCGATAACAGGACAATTTATATCATCGCCACTACATTTTGTGGGTTCAGAACCGATAGACAGGCCAAGTTTTGGGCTAACAGGCTCACTAATATGGAACGCTACTGATAACCAATTACATGATAGATAATGTCTAAGTTGTTTGAGATTTATGTCACAAGTCAATGCCTATACGATAGACCCTTCTATGCCACTGCGTTGTGACGCAATTATGTAGAAGATCGATGATAACCGTGGTGTAGAGGCTATAGAGATTTATGGGATTTTATTTTTATGATATTCTAGTTGTCCCATTTCAAAATAGTGCGAAAAAATTGTGAGAAGATATCTTTAATCTGGTCACAACGATAGTTAACCATTCTGTAAGTGCAATCAACAAACCGACACAATCATCAGCCCATACAAGTCAATAAATCATATTTTGAGAATTCTGAGTTAAATTATTCCTGAATATGAAAATAGAAAAGTAACAGATCACATCAAAAATAAATTTAAACTTGATCAAGACACTAATTCAGTCGTTTAAACAAATAAACCAATAACATTACTCAAAATAGAGATGCTTCATTTGAGAGTAATTCAGCATGTAAGCAAAGTTCAAAGAAGCAGCTTCGCAGAATGTTATGTGTAAAATAAGATCCCGATATGCACCTCTTTGAAACTTTATCGTTCTAAACTTTAAGGAGTTGAGTGGATTCAGAGGGTGTAGAAAGGTTTACGAACTTTATAGTTGTGGAGACCGGATGAACGAGATATGGATGATTTGTGGGAAAGTTGCTTTTAGGTTATAAAATACAGAATGAGCAGGAGTTGTATCTGTTTTTAACCGATACAAAAAAGGAGAATATGCGTGTGAAATATTCATGTCCATTGCTAACATCTGCACCAATTTGTAACTGTCGGTGAAAAACGAGGGATATTATAATTCTGAACTGTTTGTTTTTATGTCTCAAACGTCTGTTGCTGTGTACCTACTAATGTTAAACTTTAACTTACACTTCCATAAAAATGGTTTATCCTAATTTTTTAATATGTTATATCTGACACTTTCCTTGCTCTGCGTATGCCAATATAATGCATACTTAGTTACAACATCTAATTGATGAATGACACTAATAATTTATGTGCTTTGTGGTCGAATTTATATTCACACCGTTGAAGAGTTGCCAACACGTTCGGTTTTATAGTATAACACTGTGTCGTGATTAGGGGATCGTATCATGAATATGTGTTACAGGATATAGTGATTTATTTGTAGTTGGTAAACAGAAAGTAAGATGTGTGTTTTTTTGTAAAAATAACCGAAATCGGTTCTATTGCATTGGACTAAAGAAGAGTATTTATCTAAACATATTTATGTACTAAAGCTGAATGAGCAATTTGGTCATGTTCAATCTAGAAACCTAATGCTAATCATATCGAAGACATTATAAAAGAAACTCCACGCCGAGAGTATTCGCAACCACCAAGCAATATGAAAACAATAATATAATGAAGAAGCTAATATATTAATAACACCAAGTGTATTATTAATTTCACCACGATATTTATTGTTGCACCCAACCGGTTTCGCCCTAAGACATTCTCATAATGCAGAAGCAAAATACACCAGGATGGAAACATATATATATGGTATTTGCTCATTCCAAAAAAAGGCGTATGTTTAAACACTGCAGTAAAAAATATAGGAACGCCGCGTGGTACAAATTCGATCAGGATATCTATACGCAAATTAACTTTACCCTCTAACGACCGTCACTCGTGTTTAACTGCACGTATCACTACGAAACATTCGTTTGTAAAATGTGCATTGTAACACGAAAACAAATACATATATTCGTATATGTATAATTATTACGACACGTGATCAACCAAAAGCCATATCCTACTACATATTAATAAATAAATAATAAATATGTATTTATTCAGTTTTGCTTTTTTGTTTTTTTTTTGTACATTTCTAGTTACATATGTAGTTCCTTAGCCTATTTATTGTTTTTACATGTTATTATATGCTGCTGCGACTGCTGAGACGAGGTTTCGGGTTCGATCCCATGCATCAATGACATCTCGCCATGCTTTTCGAAGTTATGTATTTATCGCTAGTTTATAATTGCCCGTTTAATGGCAATAGGCTCACCACCTATTACATTGGGACCTAAACATAAAAAATGAATGAAGCCGAATTGAAAGATTTTTTGCACCTCAAGCACATTTCAAACTTAGCAATAATCATCACTAAAAAATATAAAAAAACTTTTCAGCCCTTAATGTTTTTGATACTTATAGTAAACTGACTGAAATGACCAATTAGGACCAAAACAAACCAACTATCTTTACGTTATGCATCATGAAAGCTAAAATATACCTAATATTGTCCGTAGTAGGCGTGGTACAAAATGGGTCAAATGGGTAAACTCCAGAATGTCCTTCATTCGTGCTGAAAATTAGAGAGAGTGTGGCTGAAACCACAGGACAAATTACAAACGTACGGCGTTGTTATTGTGTGGAGAAGTGCTTTAGTGAGAGTAACCTTTAATTCTTTTTATCCGACAGCAGCTCAGTGAAAATGGGGTTATGTGGTTCACCTGTATGTATCTTATTAGATTGGTACAAACTTGCGGTTTGTAATCGTATTTTAAGATCCACAAGCCAAATTATCCAACAAGCACACTAAAGAACAGATCAGATCTATAAAAACAGGTCTAACGAAAGAATCATTTTCAAATTAAATTTTAAATTGTATAATTTTGACATTCATACGTGTTCTTTGTGTGCCAACCTTAAACGAAATTAATCTTTTGATTCTTTGAAATAGATAACTATCTGGAACGACCTCTTAGCTATGTTATCTCCGATTACAACCAGTACAGTATTCTATTTTTAAAGCATAAGCATAACTTTTTTATTACATTGAAATCAGACTATCAAATGAATTAACGAGTAATGGAAATCTCCCGAGGTACTACCTAACAAGATAGATGTACCTGTACCACGAGCAAAAACCCCATGGTAACACCATAACAACAACATGGTAACCCCTAACAGTCACACCAGAGACAAGACGCGATAGAATCAAAGACTAAAAACCTGAACTACCTACATATTTTACGAAAGTACATATTTTGTGCTTAACATTACACTATTGAAATTACAACCTCTCCTTCGTCGGTGAATTTCTACTTTAAGATCCTGTGATCAATGAGCATTTACGAACATACCTAACCAATGTTAAGTTTTCATATTTTAATATATACCTACCATTTAATATATACCTATAGAGGAGTGGCTGCAGCATGAACGTAGTTTAATCAGCTTTGACTCCATGAATGGGGACAGTTTGTCGTACAAAACTTTAGAGTGAATTTCGTTAGTTCATGGATGGACCGTACAACTTTCTGATATTATGGCAGTTAATTATTTGGGGTATGATATCACGCTAAAGTGAGTACTATTTTGTCTAGAATATAATGTTTAGGTCAGGCAATTGAAGCTTCGAAAGTCGGTGTAATTTTTTTTTATATTGTGCAAGAAATTAAACTCTATTACAGTATAAATTTGTCAATCAATCTTTGTGGATGTGGATTGAGTCCACCGCTTTTTGTTAGACCAGTTTTTCATTAGTGTATTTTTTTTGTTATTTCTTGAAATTGAGCGAAAATATTTGCCCTGAGTGAGGTTTCGTGTATCGCGTGAGAATTGCTGCCTACTGCACCACCGAGGTGAGACAAGTGACTAGGTAATAGTCACTACCAATACAATATTGTGATCTTGTTATCTTTCACGTTATAAGGTCAAAAATTAATTGTATCCTTTGTTTGGTATAACGTGACATATGAGAATGATAAAGGGTGTATTAAATATATTGGGTTATTCATTTTGAGGTAGGTATAATATGACTATCCATATTATAACTTTCTGGAACAATATTTTTAAGTAATCCGAAGCATATCTACGTTGGTATTTTTTTAGCAATGGTTAATTTTCTGTAAACATTAGTCATATAGATGTGATCATTGAATTGAGAAACGGTTCAAGTATGTACTATCACATACATTACGTACCATTTAAAGTCGCATCACAATGTATAAACACGAGGAACATCCTACTGGTGCAACAATCCTACTTTCTGGTGTGTAGGGAAAATTTTCCTTAAGGGTCAGTAGTTAGGTATTCAAAAGGTGTGGCAACAGCTAATGTTAGATACAAAGTAATTTCAAACATTCTTTACTTGTAAAATCCGAGATTGAAGTCACTTCAAGGATTTTAAGAGGAAAACGGGAATATTCTAGAGACCAAAAGATGTCTAATTACTTTCAAACTTTTAAACCCACTGAACAAGTTTGGGTAGCAAAAATTAAGCCAAAATATTCGCCAAGTAACCAAAATGTTAGAAATATTTTATGCTAATAAACAAACTTTGAAGAAATAATGTTAATGAATCAAATATTTGGGCTTATTGGTGTATTTGGTATTCATTGACGTAGGTAATTGAAAGGCAGTTTAATTATGAACATTGTATTAAGTTTGAAATGCAAGCGCGTCATTTATGTTCCTATCTTCAGATTCAAAGCAGGTATCGCCAATTACATCAATTGCATCGAATACCTTTACTTTACGTTCTAGACTTTAGTTTTCTATTTTTCTGTATCGTCTTTGATGATTTACCTCTTTTTATGAAAGTGATTTATATCCCCGAAAGGAAACCTGCTCCAGAGGCCGTACAGATGAGTATAACTAGGCTTTAAATGTCTTAGTGGCGCACCATACATGTCTACAGGTATTATTCCGTAGCCGATGATATACTACAACTGTAGACAAATGCAGCAGACCATGTATCGTTGCATCGTATCAACGTACAAGATTATAAATTGCAAACGCGTGCAACAGTCGATGTGTTGTTGCGTCGTATGCCGATACGTCGTCTGCTGCACGCGTCTGCAGATGTCATTTATAGTCGGCTACGGAATCATGTCTTTAAATCTTATATTATAGTATATAATTATATATATTCTTTAAATCCTAAACAGTTTGGTCGTTTATGTATAAATATTATTTATGTATATTGTGTTAATAAAGGAATAAATTTGAACACCGTTAGAATAAAAGTAATGCGGTCGACTGGTTAACGTTTTCAATAATTTTGCTAACCGAACTATTAATAAAAATTTATCACACAATTCTAATATGACTAAAATGTTTATTCGAATATAAATTTGTGGTTAGTAATGTTTTAACGCAGATAGTTGACCTAAATCTCGTACCCCTAATAACTCGCTAAAATGAAACAAAAATACACAGAATTCTAATAAATCTACCATATTCTTCGATACAGTTCCTCCCAATATTACAATACTCATCGCCATTTAGTTCATCGTCAGCTTATCTCCTGTGACCATCTGAAGCTTTCACCTTGTCAACTTGAGGTCTGCTTACCTTTTATTCCCCGTTCCATTTAATACAATAGCTATAAAGCTAGTTTCAATTCGAGCACCTCTGGGGCAGATATTCGAAACGAAGCCTGGTTAACGTCATCTGTAGATGAGATGCTTCAAGAATTTAGGCTTAGTCTCATAGACCCTTATTGTTACTTTAAAACTTTATCTTCTTTGTATAATAACGTCGCTATGATTAGTTCCTTTTCAAACACAAAGGTTGTTATTACCAATTCCTGGTGGACCTAAATTACAACAGTTCACTAGAGCTGCAAGTTCTACTGAACTAACAACGTGCAAGCAAAATGTACTCAAGAATTCCTAATGTGCTGTAGTCCAGTTGATTGTTACCTTCACAACTGTGAGTTTGTAAAGAGGGGTGAATTCGAAATGTATTGAGCTTGACCTACGAGCCGCTTATTTCAGAAATATCAGGTATGTAATTTTGTGTTTCATGTGGTGCATGTTAGACTTCCGCAAGCTAATAATGAATGAATCATGTGGTGGCTTTTACCTTTCGGAAGAGTACTCAGACAAAGGTTCAAATTTACACAAAGCCCCCTTAGTGATAAGCAGTTTATGTACACAACTACGAATAATGTAAGGAAAAAACCCAATGATTTAGTGTCCGTAGCGCACCTCAGTCATCTATTTTGGGTCTACTTTTCCAACTTTCGTATGAGAGGGATTAGACTTTTCCAATTTAAGCTTACAAGAAAAGGCAACCATACTTTATGCGTTAAACTTTATGTAATTTTGTACACCGCTAAGCGCTTTAACGACGTACCTTTAAAAAAGCTATTAAACTCAAAAATCTTCACGAAAGATGGCGTTAAATTTTAAACTGTCTCTTAATATATATATAAATATACTTCTTATGCGTTTTAACTAAGTAGGAAATAATCACGCTGGCTAAGCCTTCACATACAACTGTCAATGTTGTACCATAAGTTAATACTATGCGAGTTAGATAAATATCAAAAGATTTTACATAACTTAAATGGTCTTAAAAATTATATCCTTTGAAAGTATTGGCGGTACATAGAAGAGAAGAATGAGATGCATGATTTTAATTTCTGGACAGTATCCATGTTCCTGCATCGAAAATCAGGAAAGGTAAACAGGGTTCGAAACCTTTTGTTCAAAAGGAGACGTAATTTGAAAAAAGTTACTTCATTTTTTTAAGGTGATTTTGACTAAAGTTTTCGTGATCAAAAGTATTTTTCATTGAGTGGACTAAAATCTGTATTCATGCAATATACATACTTTAAACAATAGATATTTATAAAAAAATATATGATTTTATAAATTTGCATATCTTCTCAGACTATATTCGTATACGTTATGGGTAAAGTGGGAATTCAGAAATATACTATATCATCGCCAAATGCCTTAGGATGGATGCTCGTTCATCATCCCCGAATCAGCACAAATAAATTACCAATAGTTAAATACGAGGAAAAGAATTTTTCTTGAGAAAAATCTTATTTTATAAATAGCTTGATGGTAAATCACATACGCATCTTATAATACGACCATTTGTAGACCTATCGGGACTTCAGCAAATATATTTTTAGCAGTTTTTTCCAATATATTTCTGGAAAGATGTAATCAAAATGATAAACGGTTTTTTTGAGATGATAGATTCTGAGTTGAAAACCAATGAACTAGCTCGATAAAAAAAATATCATCTAATATGGAACTGGAGTAGTAGGTTTCAGTGTGGTTAGCGAGAGTGGATAAAAGGAAATTGTGGATAAAAGGAAGGAGAAAATCTCTCTCAACTTCATGTAGCGTATTTTTTCGATTGAAGTTAGTTTTGGAAGATTTGCTTATTGATATGTAAGGCTCTTTGATTATGTACCTATATAAGAAATAAAAGCATCAGAATAAAAGAGATTAAAGATACTACTAATGTATTATCTCTGACTTAAACAACGACCCTACATTCTGCTAGTAAAACGTAAATAAAACTCTTCAAGAGTTTTATGAGCCATCCTGCCATCGTAAATACAGATGGTTGAACTACAATGGCTACTATTGGTAGTAGTTACAAATAAGTTAAGTGTGTCGTGGGTACAAGTACCGTCTAGACATTAATTTTTTCCAATATTAAATCTATTAAAGGTTTAATATCGGAAAATATAAAGATAGAACTTCCATTTAATATTGCGGGGCACGTTTTCACTATTGAAATAGCTAATTGTCGATCCTATTTGTCGTTAGGTTTTTGCTTTGACAGCATATTTGCATTATATTTATATATCACCAAAGATATTTAAGCACATGAGTAGTACTCATGTGATTTAAGTAAGTTTAACCTCTTTTTACTATACCATCATTGTATATCACAGTACTGAGTCTCTTGTCGAGTGGTGTGGGTTTTATCACTGTTTTATCCCATACTGCATTAGTCATGAATATTTGTAACCAAAAATACACACTGTTATTCTTACCCGCGGCATCATTAGTAGCACAAAAAAGGAATGAAAAAGTATATTATTGTTGCTGTAGAAAAGCACACACGTAGTTATGAGTAGATAAAAAACGTCGAAACTGTGGCAAGTTGTGTTAGCTTTTTGTTGTGATGATTTAGAGGCCCGAGATGGATTCACAGAGGTTCTACAAGGCCCCTATCCTACAATTAAGATTGTGATTTGGAATATACTAGGTATTAATATGTACAGTAGAACTCAAAAGTGCACTAGCAATCCTACGCAACTATAGCGTCAAGTCAACATTCTAACGCTACTTGTGACCTTTTTCTTTTAAGACAAGCCAGCGTCGCCTCGCGTTACACACACATATAAGCGCGCCGGCCGCACGCTAAACCATTTTGAGCCTTGATGTGCTAATGCAATACTATAATATTATTATATATCACAAAAACCTGATTAAGTGAGATCTCTAGGGATCTGCAAATTTTTCGGAGTTATCCAGGTTTACATAATGTCTCATTTATAGAGGGTTACATTAATAGAGCTCCAAAAACAGATTATTCCAGTTATAGAGGTTTTTAAATAAAATAACATATCATGTAAATTTTAATAAATATGTAGAGCATATGAAAATTTTAAGAGAATGTATTAATTATAAAAATCTGTCATCTTAGTTCGCTTTCCAAGTGTTGAGACCTCAGTTGAGTTCCAGTTATAAAGGTTTCTCACTTATTTGGGTCTCATTTAATTAGATTTCACTGTATGTGATATAGGTACTCTGAGGATTCTTATGACCCAGATTACTTAATATTACATTTGTATTATAAGCAAACTGTTAGGTAGGTACTGTAGGTAGGTAGGTAGGTAGGTACGATTCAAAAGTTCAAAAGACCAATAAGTAATGTAATATTATTTTAAATAATTAATGTTTAATTCACAAAGTGGAGAAATGAATGTTATGACCAACTTTATAGGTTAGGTTAAATAATTAATAACATAACATAACATATACTCACGCCTATTACGCCTTAGACAGAGGTGCTAGCACCCACATTTCACCAGTTTATGTTTAGGTCCCAATGTAATAGGTGGCAAGCCTATTGCCATTAACCGGGCACTTATAAACCTGCGATAAATGCACACATAACTTCGAAAAGCATCGAAAAGTCATTGATGTGTGCCATAGAATAACCTGAAAATTTTTATTCATTTCATAAATAACCATTACAAATTATAAGTTGTACTTTTGAAAGGAAAATTTAAATCCCCAGAAATCAATTTGTCGACCTCGCAATCCCATCAGGGCTATCACCCAACCTTTTGATAACCGAATCCACCATTTCAGGGCTGGCCTGCTTTAGATCATAAGCCCATCCATTTCTCTCCCACCAATTTATAATAAATGCTGAACAGTTGAAGTAGTCACAAAACTCGGCCGCTTTATAGTCGAAAGGGAACATGTGATGATAATTATGCCAACCTTCCCCTAAAGCAACTGCGGCTACGTACTGGTTTTGTTTGGGCAAAATTTCCCTGAAAAAATGTAAAAGTTTAATTATTTAACTAATGAAAATATCAATTTCATAATATTACTAAAAATAAAATTTAAAAGTATAGGGTTATGTACAGGTATTATATTATATTTAGTATAGGTTTGATTATATTTTGTTGTATTATAGTTGTACATCACTACTTAGTACAAAACAAAGTCGCGTTCTCTGTCCCTATTTTTTTTTTCATGTCCTTATGTCCCTTTGTATGCTTAAATCTTTTAACTACGCAACGGGTTATGTTGCGGTTTTTTAATAGATAGAATGGTTAAAGAGGAAGCTTTATATGTATATAACATCATGCTACGACCAACAGGTGCGGAGCAAGAATTTAAAATGTTGCAAAAACGGTGTCACGCTGACGAAGTTGTGCGGGTCAGCTAGTATTTTATAATTAAGTTGTAAATAAATAAAAGTATTTATCATTTATGTAACAATTTTTTTTTGTAGTGATGTGACTATTATCATAACTCTATTTTTATTAATACTTACTTGTTATAAGGTGTATAACCATAAATGTGAGCAAAACTGTTTACTGAAAGCTCACTATGGAACACATATAGGAATCGAAGGAACCATTGCCAGGCGACTGCACACCTCCAGTCCTCTCCCCATAGGAGTATATTGATCAGTGCTGGTAGTACGAAGCAAAATAATCCATTAAACAGCAATGAATACCTGTATCAAAATGATAAAGCTGTTAGATTTCATCGTCGGTTATTAACACTACCTGTACTATAGTATTTACCATAGTATATAGCATAGTCCATATGTTCAGGTACTTAAATAAATGTAAACAGTCATGGGCTGTCTTTTTAATATGTTTTGTTTAAAAACTCAATATAAAAATAGTATTCTGCTTAGAAATACATTTTAAGGACTAAAAACAGGCATCGAACCACTAGTTAGTCAGTTAGTTAGCCTAGTTTATTGGTTTTTATAAAAAGTTGCCACAAGATTGTTTACCTTCATTTAAGCACCTAAATAAATGAAGTATAGGTACCACGTGCAGAATAACAAAGCATCTTTATTTTGTGGCACACGATACGTTACAGGAAGTGTAACGGTGTATCCACACACATCCATGCATGTGGCATGCGTGATACACCTGCGACTGCTTGATACACCTCTCTTGTGACCAGTCGCATTACTTTATTACGTTATTAATACTGCAACATCAACTACTTTACTAGTAAAGAGAATAAAAGAAGGGGAGTAAAAGTACGCGAACAGCAACTTTCGTAAGAGTTGAGTGGAAGGCACGTCCATGCGTGTCCTATGGTTTGAGGGTAAACCTATACAATACAAAATGTAAAAGCGCCACTCAAGAGCCTTTCGCAAACGAGCTTAATATTCGCAGTGCAGCGCAGATATATGGACACACTCAATAACTACAATATTCGCCCCGAAAGTGTTCTATACAAAACTTATAGGCTTAGAATATATCGTTGGAAAAACTCCATAGCAACAAAAAATTGTAAAACACTTACCTAGCAAAAAACATAATATGTTTATCGCTCTCAATATCGCTCATATCAATCTTCTTTCCATGTTTTATCACCTCGTCATTCTTGCACGTCATGAGCCAGCCGATATGTGAGAAAAATAGTCCGCGATTTGCATTATGTGGGTCCGCTTCTGTGTCGCTGAATTTATGGTGGAGCCGATGATCACGAATCCATTGATACACTGAATTCTGGAAATACGATGAATTTTTCATAATAATTTTACTATAAAACATGAATAAAATCAATTTTAAATTAAATTATTTTGCACATATTTAATGAAGTAAATAAACATCCAACAAAAATATCTGATATTAAGTCATTTAAGTTATACTTTGACCCACAGTGGGTCAAGATTTATGTATAGTTTATATACTATATAATATATACATTATATACTTGCTCACCATGCAAGCTTCGTTCGCATTGGAATCAGCGGTTGCTGAGAATACGGTAATGTGCCAGGAATACCCCTAATACGAGTGACTAAAATTTTTGATACAAATAAATCAATCAATGCAATGGTTTGACAAACTCTGTGGCGTGGCGGTAGTGAACGCTGCTACGCACGATTGCGGGTTCGATTCCCATTCGGTGCAAATATTTGTATGCATGAATATGAATGTGTTTAGTTATCCGTGGGTTTACATGAATTTGAACTCTTCAAAACTTACCTGACCAGCTGAAGTGAAGCAAATAAGTAGAAATATTTTGAGAGGCGTTTTCACTTTGTAGGATTTGTGTGTAAATAGGCGGTGAACTCCGCAGGTAATGCCTATACCATTCACCATACTCATGAATAATGCTGCAATAAAATATATAACATAAGAGACTTGGCTTAACTAAAGTAATTCGAGATAATACTAGTTAGTAAATTCGTTGACTAATATTCTTTACCGAACACAAGAAATTTAACTTAACCAGTGAGAAATCCGCGTGATGATCGAGAAAGACTATCACCACTTCATCTCATCCTAAGGCGTTGTAAGAGGAAACAAACGGTAAAATACGAAGGTGGTATTACTGTGAGGGACGGAATACTCGATGTAAAACCCTTTACCAACTTATCTGCCCCAGTAAACATTCTGAAATGACGCATCTGAAAACTGTAGGCCAAAGTCCCCCAATATTAAGAGAGGCATAGGCCTAGGCCTATAGGTCCAACAGAGAACTGTGATAGGCTAATAAATTGCTTCTCTGTCTGCTGCGGTCTACGATCAGCTACGGAATCATAATTTAATGTTCCTATACCTAATGTTTCCACTTCCAAAGGAACCGGAATATAAGAAGTACGTACATTATAACTAATATTTTTATTACTTTATCCTTACTTATGTTTTGTCAGTTGATCTAAAGCTCTAAAATAAATAAAAAAACGCCTGCGTTTGAGTCAATCTATTTGAGTACATTGTTTTTTTTGCAACTTTTCTACCTTCCCACCTTTTGATTGACCATTGTTGTAATATTAATCCAAAGTTACACAGTTGTCATAAAATAATGCCTCTGTGGCCTCATTCCTTCGCCACCCAAACTATGTCTGCCACCTAAATGGTTTAAAAAATAACTATTCTGCTGCAACCTATAGCACAGGCAGTAGTACAACCACTATCACCCTATAAAATAAAGAAGTAGCTTACCGAATATAATCGTCATGAATTTTGTCGGATATGCATAATGATAAATCCACCAGACACCAAGCAAATGGTATACAACTATTTTGATAGAAGATAGCCATTTAATTTTATTTTTAAACCCCAAAAACTTTTCAAATTCGCGTAATCCAATTTTCACAGTCATCATTTTCACCTCACCGGCTCGGCTGTGTGTGCGAGTTAACAAAAATGACTGAATGATTTCAATGTAATATTATTATGAGTGATACGTTGGGGAAAAAAATAGGTTAAAAGTCAATAGAAGTTACGCACTACTATTTTACAAGGGGTTTGCTTATAGTATAATTCCTTATTAGTGACTATATTTGAACAATTATTATTAATATTTTGACGACCTCCGTAAAGCGGCTGTAGTGCACGCGACGACGCTGTATCGAAGCCCGCTCAGTGCATATATTTGTGTGCATGAATGCATTAGTCTGCGTGTTTCTATGTCTCTGTCTATAATATGTAAGTATTTACAAAAAAAAAATGTGTCTGAGTATGTTTATTCGTATTCTAGAATCCGTATCACAAGCTAGTTAAGCTATGGTTACCATGGGTCTAGATGGCATTGTGTGGATGGTCCTAGCATATTTATTCATTACTATTATTTATTTATTTAACATCTAAGTATGAAAAACCTGTTTTTATAAAATTGTGAATTACGAATGTCTATGGGCTAATGATATTCAAGAATATGTGACAGAGAAAGAATATTACCACCTCATCTCATCCGAAGGGTGAAGTAGAGGGCGACTAACGGAAAAATACGCAGACGATATCATTGCGAGAGAAGGAAAACTCGAAATAAAACCCTGTACCATCCCATCTGGCGAGCGTGGAAACCGTAGGCCAAAGTAAAAAAATCCCACCATTTTTTAATTTTTGGGTTAATACAGGAGCTTGTACCAGTAAATGATAACTTAAAACTGAGCAATTATTAATTATAATTAAAAATTAAAATAGAAACACATAACCGACACCTATGCAAACGGAGCCGCGGTCGTAAGCTAGTTTAGTATTTAATGTTTTTTATAATATTTTTTTAGTGCGCGAGTATCATAGTGTATTCAAACGTAATAATCATTAAAAGGGTACATCATCAGTAACATAAAAGTTGTCAGTTATTACAATTAGGTACTATAAGCAATTTAGTTGTTAAGCATATAAGTACATAATAATGTACCTACTACTATGACGTCAGCGTCACAGAACCTACTGTCAGGTTGGCTGTATAGAACGCAGATGGTGACCGCAAAAAAAATCATGCTTCATAAGCTTGACTACACAAATGAAATTATGAATATACTCGTATTGTTCCCGGGTACCCGTTGAATGCAGATTGGCTTCAGCCGGTCAGATTGGAGTTCGATTGAGTGGCTTTATTATAATAATGAAGGTTTTGAGCTTGTTATGTACCCTATTACCTAGTCCTCGATAAATGGACTATTCAATACAAAAATATTTTTTAATTCGAACTAGTAGTTCCTCAGATCTCTAGTCAAATATAAGACAGCCAAAATACACCCTTAGTGACGGAGTTAAAATTCTAAATTTTTTTCATGTTTGTAGCGCACAAACATGAAAAAAATTTAGAATTATTTTTTTCCGAGCGCGGAATCCCCACGAATACCAATCCCACCGGAGCCGACTCGAACCGACTAAAACACACGCCGTCTTTGGGTTTCTAGTTAGTAAGATAGTAGTGAACATATCACACCCTGGCAGACCCGGGGCCCTCTCCTTCGAGATGACCCCTTTGGGTTTAGGGACCCCGTGTCAGTCCCCGTCAAGTAGGAGGTTTTCAATTGCCTAGCAGGGGGCTAGCCGTCTAGCTACTTTTTCAGAAATCGTTTAAATATACTTAACATAGTTCAGTGTTAATGTTTTTGTATTCAAATGTCATCTTGACCTAAGTACCGGTTATGAAGGCTTAAGGACATAGGTCGACTTTTTATCCTACTACAATTACGTAAACTAAAAGGTACTATTGTTATGACATTACGAGTTTTTGTATCTATTTGCTAATTCGAATTTTAATGCTACCGAGCCTTTTTCACTAATACGTCATGTTCTAAATAGCTGAGCTAAGTTTTGATCTCGTACTGTTTTTAATGCTATGTGTATTTATTTGTAGTGTTTTTAACTTTACTTATACGCAGGCAAAGTCATACGCGAAAGTGAATGATCTGAAGCTCAATGATAATTCACGAAAAAAAACATGAGTTCTTTTTTCACTTACAAATTATTTCATACGAGATAATGGTGTGCTATGACGCACCTTTGCTAAATATAGACTCAGTAAATTGTTGTGTAAGTTTATTAAGTATACATATTATAAAAGAATTCCAATAATGTAGTTACCTAAGCAAAAACAAAAACAATATGTATGTACTTACTAGAAGAGTAGGTAATACAAAAAGTTGTTGTCTTCACGTCTTTTTTGTACGATGATACCTAAATGGTTATAGGTACCGGATAATATAATAAAAATGTTTGTATGACGCATTCGTCGCAAGTATCTCGACTATTAGTCGTACTGATTTGTCTCATTATTATGTATATTATGTTTCTAGAAGAAAATTATATAGGAATAATTTTCTTCCTTTTTGAAATCACTCAGCTTTACGTCGCGTATATTTTAGGAAAAGTACATGGATCTAGACTCCTAATGTAAATATTTCAAAAGGCTTTTTATTTATATCTACCTCATCACTACATAGCATAAAACCAAGTCGCGTTCTCTGTCCCTATGTCCCTTTGTATGCTTAAGTCTTTAAAACTACGCAACGGATTTTGATACGGTTATTTGTAATAGATAAAGTGATTGAAGAGGAAGGTTTATAATATATATATATAACATCATGCTACAACCAACTGGTGCAGAACAGAAGTGAAAAATGTTGCAAAAACGGGGTGACGCAGATGAAGTTGTGCGGGTCAGCAAGTTAATAATATATTAAAATCTTCCAATTACATTATTTATTACGCAAAAAATGTTAAACTAAAATTAAAACTGCAACCGTAAGCTCCATTGTATGTTTAGGTACATAGCTCGCCAAGTGGCCTTAAATAACCTACTGTTCTATTTATACAGTGTAGATAGCTCCAAAGCAGGTAGCTACTTCTTTGCAACGCTGTGGACTTTTTTACAAATATATCATAAATTAATACTCTGTACCTATTTTAGTATATTTTGATACTTTTCATTATTATTGTCTATGGTGAGTGTGCGAAATTGAACATCACTAGTTCAGGCTCAAAATAATGACCCTGATATCTACATGCTGTACACCATAGATTATTATATACAGTCATATATTTATATTATTGTATACATACTAGATACCTACACTTTCTTTGACAATCTTAGCCGAGTACCGATTAATCGCTGTATATCATATTCTCAAAATACCAAATTCGTAAAACATCACATTCGCAAAATACGATATTCGCCAAATATGTTATTCTCATAATACCATATTCCCAAAACATCACACGAGCAAAATATTATGATATTCGCAAGAAACTTATATCGCTATAATATCATAATGTTGGCTGATGGCCATCTTACTGTCGGATTCGGGTAAGTTTAAGTTTAATTGTGTTTTGTTATGTGCCATTTTAGTACACCCTTATTGCGTATCGCTACTAGATCAATGACCTCTATGGTCGAGATCACGTGCCAACTTGCTCTGCATACCTTATTTCTTCCATCTCTTTAGCTCTTAGCTACTTGCCGCTATAATTCTCTTCACTTGTTATATTTTAATGGATCAAAAAGGCGTTATTACCTTTTAACATACCGACCCAACTTCATTCATATTCCAGGGTCTTCGTAATGGGCGCCACACCAGCCTCAGAACCGTGAGGTACTGTATAAGAGTCTCTGGAATACCTTTATAATAATGATCATTAAACTGAATAATGATCATTAAATGCTATTAGATTAGTGATTTTACTATTATGTTTGCCAAAATATCTGTGAAACGTTGATGTTGATGATGATGATGAGTTATGAAAATTAGGATGTTGGAAGGAAATTTTTCTTTAGAAAATTTGTCAAGACTAATTAATATTTATGTATATCAGACTCGCGCACTGGCAATTTTGTATTCGAATGGATTGAGAAACAAACTATCACGCACCGAACCCGTAAAATAATAAATCCCAAGACATTAAACTACCATATTGAGTCTAGTTCAGACAAGAGCCCCCTCTATTATCTATTGGGAAACTAAGAACTTGGTTAAAACTTCTCAACAGGGTGACATGACACTATTACCAACTTAAACCTGCAGTTCTATAACCAAAAGTCTAGCAAAATTCAACTTTATGTCGCAAAATAAAGAAACATCTACGACTGAGAAGGTGTGAAAACTAAGCTTGGAATTTGTAACACCTATCCAGGACGCTTCACAGAACTGTCATTATTCTTGAAGTATGATGTACAGCTGTTAAGAACATAAGGTTCTTATGTGGTGATCTATTTGTGTTCAAAAGCATAGATGTATGCCATATTTACGACAATTTACAGGTTAGTAATGGTAATAAAACATTTAGAATTGCCCATGTTTGATGCATCAAATATACCTCAAACCATTCTTCACTTCCTTTTCATAATGTATCATACGAATACTAATATAATCTATATCGGGGTCTACTATGATTTACAAGAATATAATTTCAATCTTACTTCGTAGCGTGAATTGAACCGTAACATCTTCAGCGTCCGGCTGGATTCCAGTGTTATGTGGTTAAGTAGTGAAACAGTGTTTCTTATGCCATAACTCCTATTATATTGGATATATTCATAATGCAATATATGTGGATTCCTGCAATATCAGGGGGCCTACATTCTAATCTCAACGAGGTCCACCGCGACCTGGCAACTGTGTAGCTTTCTTTATTTTTTCTGACGAGGACGCAAATATTATGCATGGACTATACTGCCTATCTAATATACTCTGGTTAGAAATTGTAGCGCAAGCACAATTTCTTGAGTAAAGCAGGTGTATGCTTGTCCGGGATGAATTTCGTTGCCTTCGTCCATGGGCTATGATAAACGCTTTCCATCAGTTGGCCTGTGTGCTTTCTTCTGTAGTCTTTCACCTCAGTGGTATAATATAGTATGTGCAACACCACGGACGCTACTCCCGTGCTGCCTTCCCTGTAGTAGTCAGACCCGGGGACATCTCTTTTGAGATGACCCTCTTCCCCTAATATGGGGACCATAGTGTCCCCATATAGCTCCTGGGTATGGGGTGGCCGCCGTGGCCTGCTTCTGCTAGAGTGACACGCGGCTCCACCCGTCATGCCCAGGCACGTGCTCATGATTATAGCCCCCTGTGAGATAGACAGAAGACATACTCAAAGTCGCGGGACCCGTTGGATGCAGAACGTCTCCAACCGATCGGATTGGAGCTCGATAGGGGAGCCCTATATTTAGCAGTGGACGTCCTGTGGCTGAAACGGTGATGATGATGAACATGCTCATTATCTCAAATCAAATTTCCAATTTCAAGAAGTGAAAAGCACCAACGTCGCCCCTATGACGTAAGAACATTTCAAATGATCTAGTAGCCTAATTGGTCAGAGCATTCTCCTCGTGATTCCCAAATTTAAAATATATTTTAATTTTTAGATTTACAAGACGCAGAATTTATTCTCACATCCCACTGACAACGACGGTTCCTGTCTGACATTATAGATTGAAATAACATTACTAAGAGATGATAGTAGTTCCCCCGTTAAAGCTCTTGTCAATCTCTTGGTTCCGGCTGCCATGAGCAGCTAACAGCCAATACGCGACACACATGTCAACAGCTTTTCGTGATTCATGTCACAATGACAACCTGACGGAAGTATTACTTGATGTGAAATGTAATATTCAGCTGAAATGATAAACCCAAAATACATTTAGGCCAAACGATTGGTACTTTTTTCACTATACATATAACGAAGAAGTTAGGTAAACTCATCATACTAACCTTATATATGACTTAAATGTTTTATAAGGTCTTGGTTAGACTAAAAAAATCAATGTTAGGTACCTATGTTATGTACAATTGGAATTGTTTAATTAAGACCGGGGAAACAATCAAAAACAGACAATCATGGACATTTACGCGAGTGAAGCAACTAAGCCTGGGAACTACGTTTTTTATAATTTAGGGCACATCAATTTGACTTCACCCCGCCTGATGGTAAAGTCTAGTCTTAGGTAAGAGGGTCACCATTACAAACACGTAGAGTGTTACAATGGTGGCGCTCACCCTGTCGGCCTTATCAGATGCTTTTTCATGCTCCGCTTAAAGGACCCGGGACTAAAAATGAAATATGTGAGCTGGTAAGGAATTCTAAGGAATTTCCAAGAATACCTTAGCTCAAAATTATTAAATATTAAGTGTATAGTTATTGGATTAGGAACACTAAATATCAAATTTATTTCTTTAGATCATAATGACTCGATGCTTACTGTGGCTGAGATGATTACCTAAATCTTCAAAAAAAACTCGGTTACGTAAAATTTCATTCTTTTTAAATAATGTTCGCACTCGAAATTCCTAATAATTCCTCTAAGAACGCATTGCAACGCAACTATTGTTGACTTGAGTCATGCATCTAAGGCTGAGTCTGAACTATATATATATCAGCTGTATGATGTTATACAGCCCTATCCCTCAGTCACTTTGTAGATGGGGTGGCCCTAATTCAACTCTGCTAAGAACTTTATAATTATTACCTCTTTATTGGTTTCCCTAGTCTCCTTAGTAATAAAGATACTTCTCTCATTTTTATAGTGATTCACACTGTGTTTAAATAAGTACTCAAAGATTCGTGAAGATTTTATTCAATCTAATTCAAACACAAACCAAGTAACATCTGCACTTTATAATGGATTGCCTGCAAGCAATGTATTGTTTTGTGTAGCAATATTGTTTCTACTCGAATTTCATATTGAATTTTGAGTTCGGTATAACGCTCATGTGATTCCTATAAAATATTCGAATGAATTCATTAGATTTTTCTGTAATCCAATCCTGCCTACCTAATATAAAATGTGAAAGTTTCTGAACATAGATTTATGTTTATTAGTACAGAAGATGTTTTATAGAACTACGCCTACGCCCGCCTCCGGGGCGTGGCGGTAGTGCACGCGACGGCTACGCACGGGGCGTGGGTTCGATTCTCGCTCAGTGCAAAAAAAAATGTATGTATGAATATGGCGGTATGCACTGGTCTGTTCGTGCCTCGGAGAGCACGTTAAGCCGTCGATCCTGGTTGCCATACAAACATCTTTGGCAGTCGTTACGGGTAGTTGGAGCCCTCAAAAATCCAACCAGTCTAACTTGAAACTTCAATATCACCATTGGTCATTGAATCATAGGTTGTAGATGTCAGATGGCAGTCGCTTCACGGAAAATTAAAGTTAGACTGGAAAGCCGACCCCGACCCAGAAAAAGGTTCAAAGAATGATGAGTACGGAAGATATTTATTACTCTGGAAAATAGGTAATTCGATTTACATTATATCTAGTACAAAGCTGGATTGTAGAGTGAAATAATACATAGATTCGTTTTTATTTCGTAAATAGGTTAATGAGGGTAGCGGTCATATGTATCATATAAATCACAGTTTAATGGTTGGCGATCGCATAAGTAATAATTTGCACAATGTTTTGTGCTAAATCAGGTATTAATTTATTTGAAAATACATATTCTAAATGCAAACGACAACGGATTGGGAGCACTTGCGCGTATTAGGTTGGGAGAAGCCTATGTCCAGCAGAAGAATGCGATATTAGTTTATTTATGTTATATAGTTTATGATCATTTAAAAAAATACTTCTGGAATGAAAAACCCGCTATAAAGCAGGTTATTATGTAAGGGATAATAGATACGCAAAATAATCGTTATGCAATTCTCTTCGTTATTAAATGATTTTTGTGCCATAAAATCACTAACGATTTTCATTTGTCATCGTATCAAGAATAAACACTTCCGAATAATAGGTACATAATTAAAGTAAACATTACTTGGCATTTCTATAGCTGCAAAGTTCAGATAATTTGTTCTCTGCAAAGTAGATTGTTAACAAATATTTGTGTAATGTATAATTTAAATAAATAAATAAATTACTTAACCCTTCTCATGACTCAACACTGAACAAATGAACTGTTTCCGGGTAAATTAATTAACGACTTTGTGACGTAATTTGTGTAACTTCATTGTCTTCAGAGATTCTGAAATGAACAGCCGTCGACCTTTATCAGATTTATTATTTGAACATTGTTGGAATATATGGAAAAGAATTTGATTCAATGACGTGGTTATACGGCACTATTTCAAATGATAAAGATGATCAAGATTGAATATAAACTAATGCGAAAGATGGGGTACACAGTGGTTAACATCAGGAACTCGATTCTACTAATTCTTAATAATAGTCACGCGACTGAGATCACAAAAACTGCATAAAATTTTTACGCTGCATAAAAGTTCAAAATGAAATTAAATTAACATTTGGCCACAAGCCCCTCAAAAAAGAAACAAAAACAAAAATGTAGTGTTTTTGAAGCAGATTTCATTTTTAATTACTTTTGGCAACGAACAACTCCCATTTTAGTCAGCAACCTTTGCCTAAAGAAGAATACATGCAGCGAAACCGCATCCAAAACACACCCGTATTTTTCAAATACTGTGTTGTTTGCACGTCAAAATGAATCTATCAATAGCGATCAGCTTTTCGTAATAATAACAACAGATTCAATTTCATATTCTCTACTAACTAACCTGTCTCGTTTTTGCAATCAAAATTTTGCGGAAGTAATTCTGGTACACAAAATATCTATTCAAATGTTCTTTATGGATGAAACTTTCAACTTATTAAATGCCTTGCTTCACCATACTCATACCTCGATTTCGAATACTTTGCAATTTCTTATAAATCAAATAAAGTAGGTATACCAAAATTGAATGAAAGTGAAAAAATATGACGATTTTCCACATAGGACAGAAATCTACGAGCCGTTATCTACTGGGCGGGAGTGTGAACTGTGTGACAAATTACCCCTTCTTGACGCACTGAGCCGTTTATGTATGTGAAAGAGACCATTACGATAGAGCGTAGAAGACAATTTAAGACACTTCTAAAAAGGGTCAAACATTCGCACGCGACTTAAATCACACTTCACCCCTTAAAAGCCGTGGTTATTATCAGACTCTCAAAAGCGTGGCGATGAAATTAGCATGTTTTTATTAATTGCTATATTATGAGTTCGTTATTTAATTACTCTGCCAAAAACCACTTTAAGTAAATTTAGGGAGCACCTTGTTACAGATGACATCAAAGCAAATGAAGATTCAGAATTTAATAGTTCTTTAAGGGCAATGTGCAGTTTTCATAAAAAAAATTGGATGGGAAAAGAATTATGAACTCATGTAATGACGGCTACCGTTACTCTCCGATCCTAGAATGTCAATCTATGAACCGATCTTTTGGAATGATTACAGCTATTCACATTGTATACATAATAAGCAGACCGATTGCAAATAATCGTCGAACACCTACACATAAAAGAAAAATAATGAAAATTGAAATAACAAAGGAAATAGGAAGGTGAAAAAAAACGACGTGTAGTTCAATGCACAAACACTTATCTTGCACTGTGCTTCCAATCTATTCCTGTACTGAACCCTGATTCTACTAATTGTTAACCATAGTCACACGACTGAGATTACAAATACTGCCATGGAATTTTCGGCTTTATTGCCATACGCACAAATTTCAACATTCAGTGCAAAAACGTTATATTTAACGTATCAACGCTACACAATGCCATTTAATTTTGGACTTCAACAGGGTAAAGGTAGAGTCCAAAATTAAATGGCACTGTTTGTAATATTAGTGCTTTGACAATTCACAATTAGTAGAATCGAGGCCCCGATGTCTTGCAGTTTATCAGTGCATGAATAAATTATATCTCTTATATGGTATTGGGGTGAAATTAGAACTAGTTTTCTGGTCGCGCATAAATAAATTACTATCACCACCTACATATGCTAATTGATTGACATTGATTGAATACTTTCATATGATATTCGTATGTAATACAATAACATTGACTTTTAAACTATCGCATTCCATAAATGGAACGCGATCATTGTAGTAAATACAATAATTTACCTTTTTATTTCCTTGACGTTTCGGCCAGGTTGCACTAGCACACACACACACACACAAGCTTGTGCCCACGACTACACTATAGACATTATGATCGCATTAATAACCGGGTTTTGCTAACCGATTATATTGAATTAAACCATTCGCTAACTTTTTCCTATTATGTAGTCGGAATACGGTAACAGCTTAACTGCAATTATGCTAATTTCGTTAAATTCACGTGCGTACTCTCATATTTTAGGATGCTAATGCTATTTTAATTGCTGATAACGATGAATGTAAATAATGTGATACTTAAAAGTTAGGCATTTTAGCTATATACACATATTTTGTTCGATCCCCGCTCAGTGCAAAAATATGGCTGTTCGCACTGGTCTGGTCGTGCCTCGGAGAGCACGTTAAGCCGTCGGTCCCGGTTGCCATACAAACATCTATGGCAGTCTTTAAGGGTAGTTGGAGTCCTCAAAAGTCTAACCAGTCTAACTTGGAACTTCGATATCGCCATTGGTCCAATCTTCCAAACTTCACAACCAACTTCACAACCTTGGTCCAAACTTCACAACCAATGGTCCAATGACCATTGGTTGTGAAGGTCAGATGGCAGTCGCTTCACGTAAAACATTGAAGTTTAGCCGCATTACAGTTAGACTGGAAAGCCGACCCCAACTGAGTTGGGAAAAAGGTTCAGAGAATGATGACACATATTTATTAGAAACCTTGTACCTCGAGAACTCGACGATAGAGAGCTATAACACTGAGTCTGTGACCACAATCAGTGTATCCCGGTCGAAACGTCACGCAGTATAGCCTATAATGTCAACATTACAATAATAATATGCGTGTCGAGCAGGAATTCAAAAATCAAGTTCAGTTCCAAGGTGAACAGTTTTCAAATAGTATCAGATAGTTTGACCTCAGTGAACTGAATCTGGTAAATGTCTTGGACATAAAGTTTATGGAAATGTCTATTTCATCACAGATTTATGCTATAGAACATCTGAGGTCTATGCCATATCAAGCCCATTTTAACTGTAATTTCGTTTTGTTAGTCCAAGAGAATTAGGAAAATGTGAAGAAATTGTAAAGAACCTCTTCTTTACAATTTCTTCACATTTTTGTCTCTATATATTATCCAATTTTCCAAATCCAAATTTCACGTCTTAGCAGCAATGCCTTTTTTACAAGATACAAATTCGCTGCAGTGTAGAATACTGACCGTATCTTGCTTGCTCTAATGAGCTCTTCCAATTAATCCCACCCTCTCTTTTTCTACACAAGGCAACACGTGCACGGCTTAGATGTCACCCGCATACGGTGCGGAATATTCCATCAAGAACCAAGCGGATTGGTGAGTCTTCCCTCTGCCGCACCATTAAGTTTTGGAATTCCTTACCAGCTCACGTGTTTCCTTCATCTTACAGTTCCCGGGTCATTTAAGCGGGCGTGAAAAAGCATCTGATGAGGCCGTCAAGCTGATCGCCACCATTGTAACACTCTTAAGTGTTTGTCATGGTGACCCTTTTTCTGAGATTTTGTTTCAGCTTACCATCAGGCGGAGTGAAGTCAAATTAACGTGACCTAAAAAAAAAAATTGGACAAAAAAGCAATACTAGAAATCACGTCGTTTGTTCATTTAACAGTCTAAAAGTGCAGTTGTAGCCCCTGTCAGACTCTATGATTACCGTGAAAACTCCTACTATATCTATCTTAGCAATCAGCCAATTGTAAACTGTATCATTAAATTTTAATAAGTTTGCTTTGATAAAAACATTAACTAATGTTTAGGCGCATTCTCTATAATATATCGATACGTATATATTGGGAATGAAGATAAATGAATGTATTTAACCTCAACGTTTACGCTCTATTAACGTTTAATTAGGTCTTTAGTCACGACCACGACTCAATTAATCAGAGAAAGTACTACGAGTGAGTTAACTACCAAATTTAATTAAAATAGTAACGTCTTCTATATCTTCGTTCAAAAGTCGCGGAATAGGGAGACTAGTACAAATATTTGCAATCGATCTTCCAGTTGTGGTAGTTCCAATATTGCTTCTATTAGTCCCATCTTCTGCTCGAACTTGTACTTTAGTTGGAATGAGTTCGAATGTAGGAACACTATTTTGTGGACTTGCCGTGTGTTGGAAGTTGAGAATAGAATTGATAGTTATACTATTTAGAAGCACAGTCTTGTTGTGATATTTATGGTACATGAAGATCAATATGCTATAATTGTCCTTTTTGCTTAGACCTAATAATTGTTAACCTTATTGATGTATCGATATTTTTATTCATTACATTAGTAACTCTCATCTCATATTACTTCACCTCTTTTAATGGTAAGCTGAAGACAAAGTCTCTTGAAAATAAAGAATCAAAGATCTTAATTGAAAATAAAGAGAATAATTATCATTTATTATTATAACGCAACCAGTAAGTACATATTATATAGTAAGGGCACGCCTTCCTTATCCTTCATTATCCATTATCATAATTTCAGAACAAAGATGAGGGAAGAAAATCGTCGAATAGCTTTCACGCACTAAAATTATGAAGAATTCAAAGAGGGATGAAAGAATTAAGGCAGTTAAAATCAAACTCGGGTGCGTTCAGGTGAAATACTTCATAAGGAATTGTAACAAAAATTCTAAATAATGTCGACGAATAAATTATTACCTACAGAAGAAGTTCATATCCCTACCCAGTCACACATATATTCTATCTCCATAAAAATAAACTTTCAGGTAAACGTGCGTATTTAGTTGATCTGTATACGAATTCAATCCATTTTTACATTGTTTTATTCGTCAATTTCCATAAAAACTCGACAAGCCTAATGAAGCTTAACCCTTTAAATAATGTTTCCATTTCTTTCTGTTTCATGTGAAATAATAAAACCGTTGTATTCATTGGCAGATAAATTTCAATATATTGGTCATATGTTTCAGTCGTGGGAATGTCGTAGACATTGCAATCCTTTAATAAAATTGTTGATGGTTTTTCAATTTTGTTTAGTATTTTGTTTGAAATTTTGGTTTACTTGTGAATTTTGACTGAGTTCCTGAAGACTTTTGTCTCAGGTTAATAATAAGGGTATACACGGTAGAATTGTATTTAATACTAGCTGAACCGCGCAACTTTGTTTGCCTTACTCCGTTTTTGCAACATTTATCACTTCTGCTCCGCACCAGTTGGTTTTAGCATAATGTTATATAGAAACACTAATTAGAAGTGTTATTAATGTAAGTAGTACAATGTATGATACAAATTATATATGTTTCACTGATACACTACCTGTAACCGTTTGTTCTATGTAACCCAAAAATATGATAACTATTCAAGCGCCTAGGTTACTATTCCTAGCAATAGCCAGGCTTGTAATAATGGCTATTAACATACAGATTAAACACCATTATACATGAGGTCAACAAATTATTATCATGATTTAAAAAAAGATAATAAACTATCAACGATGTAATTAAAAAAATGCTCAAACCGTGCAACTTAAAAATAAATGATATCTGAGCACTCTAACACTACTAATGTAACCTACAATCCATTTGAGACTGATTTGGCTTTTAAAATACTAACGCCATCATCTGTATAAATAAAGGAGATAATCATCTGCATCGTAGCGTCCCGTAATCAAATAAATGCACAAGAATAAACAGAAGACAAAAGAATTGTAACAAGAATATCCAAATCTAAGAACTTGAAATTGGTGAAATATCTTTGGAGCTGACGTTGAATTATTATTTATTGCGGTGTGTCCTAATTTATAAGAGACATCGCTTACAGCACTACTCCAGTCCCAATTATATCTTTAAATATTACACTTCTTCAGTACTACTAAAGTGTTCTCAAAGGTATAGAACACGGCTTTCTAAATTATCGCTATCCCCTTATATCACTTCCATAATGATGACATGCTATATGAAATTCTGCTTCTTCCATTACAATTTTCTTATCCTACAACTATTTATTACAAATTTGACCCATTGCATATTTTTTGCATATTGTAGCGAAATTTTGGAAAATACTGGTAGATTTATATTACCAAATTCGTTTATTTCTAGAAAATTTTACATTTCAGAAACTCTGTATGTATTATTCATGTAAACTTAATTTTGGTTATGACGTTGATTCCAAATGACAGCTTCAATGTAAATTCTACACTAGGCTTTCCCTATGAACATTTATAATCTATTTAGCGTGCAAACATCTACCGGATTTAACGATTCTGTAAACCAAGTACCAATATTTATGTCTAAACGAACAAATAAATTCATCATTTTATTTATAAAGTTGACGGAAACCATCACCATCATGTTACGAGAATACAGGAAATCTCAGATCTTGTAATAAGAGGAAATGTAGTTATTGCCAATAAAATCACGAATGATAAGACACGACAATCATTGTGTTTGTAGACACGAAAACCTCTAACCAAGGAATACGGTAATTAACATGTTTATGGTACTTGTTAGTTAGATCACGTTACACTGTGTACTCGCACTCACAAGACAACAGTTTGATAACAATCTTGGTTTTTAATTTATAGTTTTAATTTTTTCTTATGTATTTAGTACATTACTATGGATTTTAATAGAATAGATTAGAATAAGTAGTCTACATAACTTACAACGAATAATGTGGTGTTAGATTAGTATTTCATTGATACATGCATAATGCTCACGCCCGTAATCCCCGAAGGTATAGGCAGAGGTGTACATTTCGTCAACTATGATTTTTGGTCCCACGTAATAGGGGGCGAGCATATTGGCGCCAATCGGGCACTTTGTAAAAAAATGGGTATGCCAAAAATAACTTCCTAAGCAAAAAAGTAGCAACTAAATAAATTTGGAAAAAAAACTTTTTGAACCGATTCCTTGTTATGCGGTGTAAATCGCTAGGATAAGTTACGCGCTTAGCCAGCACTACCAATTAACGTCTTAGAGAGTATCAGAGATTTAATTGATCGAAGTGTAGTTAAATTCACAACAAATGTTACAGGAGGAACATCAACATAATCTTATATATATAAAATTCTCGTGTCACAATATTCGTTCCCGTACTCCTCCGAAACGGCTTGACCGATTCTCATGAAATTTTGTGAGCATATTGAGTAGGTCTGAGAATCGGCCAACATCTATTTTTCATACCCCTTAGTAATAAGGGTTGTCCACCCTTAAAATTTATAAGGCAAAACAACGTTTGCCGGGTCAGCTAGTAACTCTATATATCGTTGAAACCTTTGTACTGTATACGCATGATTTTATATTGCCTAGACAGTAAACATCACCAAGACAAATGTTCAAAAAACGTTGTAATCAAAAAGTCAGCGCTAAAATGTACTGCGATTTTTAAGTCGTATATTAACACTGAGCTAACGTTTATGAGAAGTAAGGGTATTGTTGCAAGGATAATTCGGTTTTGAGTCTTCAATGTGTTTAATGGCCGGAGTGACGTCAGGAAAGGGCTAAATCTGCGCTCCGACGTCACCCATTAGTTCTGACATAATCAAATGCTTGATGACAGGTTGCAAAAATTTTTCAAGAAAAAAATCATAACATGTGTATTCATCTGTACTACGTCCGCTATATTTTTATTTTCATTATTAGAAAAAAAATCTTGACTGAATCATCTAGCGGACTGTAGATGTAAGTAATCTTGTCTTATATTTATCATACTCGTAGTTGTTAATAAGTCAATGCATACTGTGAATACTTCACCACTATCACTTCGCCTGAGTTCATTAGTGAATTGCATAAAAATTATTTTATTACAAATAGTACGAATATTTGACTGAAATCCTTCCGACGCACAGTACCAGAAACGCAAAATACCTTTTACGCGGATGACCAGAATCAAATTTTGCGAATTACCAGACACGCAGTTGACCTGATACGCATATTACCAGATTTAGTTTCGCAAATTACCAGATACGTATATTACCAGATTTAGTTTCGCAAATTACCAGATACGTATATTACCAGATTTAGTTTCGCAAATTACCAGATACGTATATTACCAGATTTAGTTTCGTAAATTACCAGATAAGCTTATTACCAGATTTAGTTTCGTAAATTACCAGATAAGCTTATTACCAGATTTAGTTTCGCTAATTACCAGATAAGCATATTACCAGATTTAGTTTCGCAAATTACCAGATTTCTAACACTATGGACTGTTGTTGATGAATGATGATGATTTATTATTATTATTTCTCTTTATTTATAAATATACCTATAGAATAATAGAATCTTGCTGCATTTTGGATCGGTAATAGAATCAACTGTTCTTTTGGATTAAACAATTATTTAATAAATATTGTGTACTACTGCTACTACAAAATTCTATTTAAATAAATTATATTTTCTCGCACATTCTTCTTGCTTATTATTATTATATTAATATTTGTTTTTTTCTTCTTCTTTACTTCTTCGTCTTACTTTAAGAGCTTTAAAACTATTATTTTTCTAAGAAAATTCAAGGCAGTTATTTTTTTGGCCCTTAATTTATTTAACATTTTAATGTATACCCGATCAAATCCTATATCTGCATTTCTTCGGTTACTTTTTTTTGAAATCTTCCATATAAAGTCTTTAATCGTTGTGTCCCATTTCTTGCTTTCTTTTTTGATTTTGTGAACAAAGTCACAAAATCCCGGATTTTTAATTATTCTTGTATTTATTCTGTGATTCCATCCCTCTATCGCATTATTTGTTCGGTGGCGTATTTCTGATACACTTATCACGTTTAAAAAATCAGGTGTTAGCCATTCTCTTTCGAAATATTTTTTGAATTTTTGACAACGCACCGTAGTTGGGGATATATCTAATATATTTTGCCAGCAGGGTACAATCAATTTTGCTGGTAATAACGGCAAGTTTGCCGCTAGTCTGACCATTCTTCGCTCATCTTTTGTCCCAATACAGTTCAGTCTCTTTGCGTTTCTCCACACAGCTTTGCTCATGTGGTAATAGCAGCCGGATATAGTAATTTGTGGGTATACTGTCTTTACGGCTTTGATAGCTGCAGCTTCATAGTCTGTTTTAAATACATTCATGGTCAAGTTTAACTTATTTTTCAAAAGATCAAACATCCGCACATAAGTTTCATATTTTTTGTTCGGCAGTAATGCGAAGATCACTGGAATCACGTGAGTGACGGTGTGGGTAGAATTCAGATCCATGTTTATAGTATATAACTGTGCGAAAGGGGGTGGAGCACTTTTGAACGTACCGTCACCGAAATACATGTCTGATCCAAAAATTTTTATAAATTTTCTGGCTGTTGGGGAACAAAATATTAAAATTTTTTCCGTGTCTCCATCGTCATATAACAAAAATTTATTCGCTAACACATCAGGAACCTCAACGTCTTCTAAGCGTCGATAAGTCAGCTTGTCACTGTTCAGAAATTTCTTTCTGGCTCTATACATGGAATCCTGTACTTCTTTTACGGTAGGCAAGGCACGGACTCCATCATTACCGAGAGCTTCCAATTTTTTCTCTACGATTACTGATACCGACCCCAGATCATCACAAACTTCTTGTTTGCATTCATTCATGGCAATAATTACCGCGCACTTATCAATGTCTCTTTGGCAGAAATGTTGACTGCATCGTAAGATGGTCTTATTGGTCACATCGAGTGTTATAGATGCATTACAGTTCTCCGACCTTTTATTCACACATCGCCAATTATTGGAATTCTTATTCCGTACGTTAAAATTATATCTAAAACCATCGTGAATTAATAAACCGTTTCCAAATTGGTTTTTAGTAATTATTATTGCCTCCGACATGTTTTCTTTCGTAGTATTGTATTCTCTTCGATGTTTTCGTGTGAAAGCTTACGTCAATAATAATCAATCCATAAATGGAATAATTACTGGCCAGTACCCACCTATACTAAGGAGTGTTTATTTTTAAACTTAGCATCAAGTATTTCCTGTTTATGAACAGTCAGCGTCGTATATAAAGAAACAGCTAAAGTGCTCAAAAGTAATCATTTTCATTATTGAAAAAAAAATATAGTGTGATATAAATCACCACAACCATAACAAAAGTTTTTCATGGCATTCAGGTCATCCACGTATAAGGTAATTTGCGCGTCTGGTACTATGCGTAATTTTTGCATCCTGGTAATTTGCGTAATGGAATTCAGGTTATCCACGTATCAGGTAATTTATATAATCAAATTCTGGTCATCCGCGTAAAAGGTATTTTGCGTTTCTGGTACTGTGCGTCGGAACGCCCATACCGATGTAATAATTAAAAGAAAACATTACCGCTTTCATTTTTTTTCTTTCATTCTTTCATTCATTTCATTTATGTGCATAATCCACATAGTTATTCAAGACTTTTTTGTAGCGCTTAGTGGCAAGTAGTCAAACTACAATGAAAATTGGATGTCCATAATAAGAGTGATGACGTCTGTGAGTTGGGCACTTTATTAATAAAAGGTTAAATAATGTTTCTCCTCCGATTGACTCAGGGTCGTCTTAACTTTAAGTTTTTAGCAGAGTTTCTTAGTCTATTGTAAGAAGAAATTCTTGACAATAGATGAATTACTTTTAGAAAGTGGTGAGTTAGTACTCCGCCCACCACTTATAAATCGTACCCCAGCTCAAAGGCGTGGCATCTTTAATGGGCGTCTGTTTAGCTGCACTGTTCGTTCCAAGATTCCCTTTATTCAAAAGTTACGAGTATTTGTAATTTCCTCTTTGATTTTGTACAATTTTGTTTCATGTTAAGTTACTTATTTACTAAAGAACTTCATGTCTTTTGCAGCAGACGTATATCAGGAAAGGTATTCTTTTAGGCCAGCAAAGTTCAGAAGTTAGCAAATAATTTAGTAATTGTTTTTATTTATCGTCAAATATCCGGTGTTTCGGATGTGAAGTAACGTTCAAACATTTTTGCCGTTTGTAAGGTAATAGGAGAGCCGAATAAAGTAAATATGGATTGAGAATCGAGTCGATAATAATCGAAAAGAATCGATATTCATTCTGTTATATGCATGCATGCAACGGTCGTCTGTTCAAGTAAATTCAGTATTCAGAGTAACCACTTAGGTGATCGACAAGCGCTCGGCCCTTCTGACAGAATGTAAATACAAGACTCTGAACCTGTGCTGTGCAACACCAGGGGCGTTACACTCGCGCTGCCGACCCTGGAGAAACCTCCTAATGCCTTTCTTCAAGAACCCCAAGAGATATTGTATTCACTTGAGAAAACCACAGTAAGAAGTTCATTCCACAGCTTGAGCGTGCACGAGATACAGTTCCTTTCATCAGTATGAAAGGAACTGTATCTCGTGCACGCTCAAGCTCTGGAATGAACACATTACGTTCGGAAACGGAAACGGAAATGATCACTGTTTCCGAACGTAATGTGTGAGGATGAAACTCATGTCAAGTGGTGCGATGATAGAATGTAGCTGTGGGCATTATGTCAAACAATTCATCTAAACAAACTATTATTCAGTCGGTGGAAAACACTTAGCGTGGCAAAGCTCCTGAACCTTACACACCACCATTATCGATGATCCTCAACGCACGTCTTTGCACCGAGATAGAGAAGGTACATTTCGTTCTAGTTTAAGTCTTTCATTTTTAATTAGGTATATCTCAGGCCGATGAAGAATATCAGCTGAAAGTAGCAACAACTCTCCTAAAGTAGAAAGCCAGTGCATTTTAATCATTCGCATAAAATTTTACCTTCTAGTCCGTCTTGTAAACTTCTTGCATATTTTTTGCAATCAAAGTTTGGTTTTGGTAAATCAAAAGTTTCGTAATCATTAGATGGGACAGTTGGATGGCCCAGATGACGCGCTTGTAGGAACTTATCAAATAAGGGAGAGAGAAAACATGTCGATGATAAAACATTGATACTTATGGTCACGCCCGTAGTCCCCGAAGGGGGTAGCCAGAGGTGTATTTCGCCAACTATGATTTTCGGTTCCACGGAATAGAGGGCGAGACTATTGCCATCAACTGTTTCTACAGGGTAGGTCCCCTGGTGTTGCAGACCTCCATAGGCCACGGTGATCACTTTCCGTCAGATGGTCCGTGTCATTGACTGCCACTTAAGTGGTATAAAAAATCTTTATTCACATTGAGTTGGTTCCTGGTGGAGTAGAAGGACCAACTTTAACGTTCTCGTAGATATTGTAGCGAATAAAGTATAGGGCTATTCACCATCCGTCAGTTAACACACACTAACGACGAAGTGCCCGCTTAATGATAAAAGCCTCAGCCCCTAATACGTGTGATCGAAAATCATAGTTGTTGATAGGGAGACATGAATACACTTCTACCTACTCCTTCGGAAATAAATACAGGCATTAATTGTAACAAACCGCGGTAGCCTAATGGTATCGCAGGTGTATAAGTGCCCGGTTATTGGCAATAGGCTCGCCACCTATTACATTGGGACCTAAACATAAACTGGCAAAATATGGGTGCTAGCACCTCTGCCTACACCCTTTGGGGATATAGGCGTGAGTTTATGTTATGTTATATGTTTATTAATTTTTGTATGAACAGTGGTCTCCAAAAGTTCCAGGACTCCTTAAGATCTATAATCATTTGAAAGTTTAAGTCTAATTTAACCAAAAGGAACATAGATAATATACTAAATCGATGACTTGTTTCTTTATAAAAAAAATTGCTGACCCGCGCAACTTTGTCAGCGTTAACATTGTTGACTTCTGCTCTGTTGGCTAGTTGCAATAGTTGTAGCATGATATTATATATATTTAAACCTTCCTCTTCAATCACTCTATCTATTAAAAAAGCGTAGTTTTAAAGATTTAAACATACCTATTACATAGGAATATAGGGACAGGGATACTTTCTATGAAAAACATTGTTTTATACTAAATTTGAAATTTGTATTCTAAACCTAACTACATAAATAAGTAGATCTAATATCCATTAGCTTCTAAGACTAGTAGTTGTGTAGTGGCATCACTTCATACAACTTTGGTTTCAAATGATCAAAAACTTTTGAGGCCCAATGTATGTAGGTCACAAAGTAACATTTATGAACTTTTGACTTTGACACATTTGAAGATTATTGGAGCATTCCTCCCTAAGTTTAATTTGATTCCAAGTATTTATGGGTATCTTAACATTAAGCAACTATCGTCAAGAGTGCCGAATAATTTACTCTAAACATTTATGCGTAATGTGGTCCAAACACCATCCATCAAATTACAAGTTCTGTCAGGTTATAGGGAAACTTAATATTTGCACTTACGGGTATTTGTGAAGGAAGGCTTCTTTAGACACGCTGTGTGGTTTCATCGAACATTTTGTTTGCGCCAACATTGTAACACCACGTGATTGTGGTGGTGATCGTTTTTCCCGAGACTTTGCCTTCAGTTTACCATCAGGCGGGGTGAAGTCAAATTGACGTGCCCTAAATAAAAAGAAATAAAAGAAATTCGAAAATTCGCCTCCAGTCCAACTACTCTTTGCACTTTGCCTCAGCTTACCATGTGAGTGACTTATAGTCTATTTGACCATCTAAACGTAAAGAAAATCACATGATTTTGTTTACAAATCAATGACAAAACGTACCTTATTACAAATATTTATCTGTTTAACAATAACCTTACTTATCATTCTCTATAAACAAGTAAAATAGAATTCACAGCACCTTTTTCAGAATTCATATAACAAGGTCTGAATCTCATTAGCGGCTGACCTGAATCGACACGGACAGGGATCCACGACATGTAATTAGAACGGTAGGGTGACTAATGTAGTTGATGTCCATGGATAATTGTATAGTTATGTAGTTTGGATCTTATTTTACTGGAAGATTATGAAAATACAGTCACTACAACGTTGGAGTTAGCCGGAGCTTCACCTGGGAATAAATTCCAAAATTCTATAACCCGGTTGCAATACCGTCGAAAAGCGATAATAACCATCTTTGAACCATGGGGGTACATACATTTGTGAAGGAAGGCTTCTTGTTGTGTCATGTATTGTGTTCGTTTCTTTTTTGACTTTGATTTAGAGTAGAATTTTGCAAAGCACACGCATATACACAGCCATATATAAAGTGTGGCTAAATATTATATGCGATACTATTATCTATCTATACTAATTTCGACAGCAAGGAAAAGTAGTATAGAGATGCAAGTAGAGAATCGAGTAGAGTACGGGATAATTGACATCCACGCGGGCGGAGCCGCTGCAACAAAATATTCTAAAGTAAAATAATAAAATTGTACTTGTACAGCCTATTCAAAATTTTCTAAGGAATATCTTCTTATCATTCCTTTGTCACCAATTTTAATAATCAATATTGAAATTGTTTCCAATCAGCCGACAATTGGCGCTGTCTCCCTCGTTCTTTTATCTACGTACAATAATCTCACGCGTGGTACGATTGCATGACGTTTTGGTATGCTACAAAATTACTTGTGCAGTAATATAACTTCGTGCAGTACAATACTTTTCTGTAACTTTTATTTCAGTTTTGTTTGTGATAATCTATTAGCAACGTGATAACATTTGTTACTAAAATTCTCAATAACGCATGTTGCTGGTACATTCGCTTCGCACCCCTACAACTTATTTTCTTGAGGTTTGTATTTCAGACATGAGCCACTTCCAAAAACCCAAGATATACTAAATCAAGAGAAATAGTGGAAGATTTTGGATATAAAAAAAATTATATACTATGATGATGATGACAGTGGTTCAAAGACAGATCTATTAATAATCATTAAGTATATATTATTTAGTTTTTTTAATTTGATTAAACTCCTGCAAAATATTGAAAACAAGAAATTATATATTGGGGGAGGACGGGGTCAGTAAAAAGACTTCTTACCCGAGGAAAGATGTTGTCGTATGTGCAATTGTGCAAATGGGGAAAATACGATAACATTTCTCCTCGAGTAAGAAGTCTTTTTATTTGCTTTAAGGGGTGCGGTTTGACATTCCTTTCTATGACAATTAGTAATAATTTACTATATTGTTATCGTTGGATTTTGTTGAACCATTGGTGAGTGGTGGGTCTCCCTCCCTCCCCCAATATTTAATTTCTTGTAATAGATTTCCGCCAGGTAACGCCTGCATTTATACCGTAAATATTGATTAATCTTCTGATTATTTTCTGTCGCGTGACTCCGTTGAAATGTTCAGCCTGTATTAAATTCCTCAGTCGTACATACTTGTACGGATTTGTCAGTATATATCAGAGTAATGAGATTTTTTTATTGACGTCATTGATGTGGATACAGATTGCGAGGCGTTTCAGATACGTTTCAAATGATACGATAGTGGTTTTGACTTTTAAGTATTGTCATTGTTTGTTGCACTCTTAAATTATATCCAGCATTTCAGTGTGCTGCTATAAAATACTATCTGCAATACCAAAAAAAAAGAAACCTAATTTTCAGATTAACCAGTAAATTCGGTCAAATGTAAGCTATTAAGTTTGTCCCGCAATTGTGAATAATTGTTCACAACTCATTTTAAAATATAATATCTTTTTTTCAGTACATCATAAGATACACCTGTGTATTATCAATGGCGCCAAAGGTACCATTTTTTGGTTTACTTGAAACGTATTACGAAACACCAACTACTTGGAAATGGGGTGGACTAAACATTCAAAATCTTATCTCTAAATATATAATAGATAGGTAGATAGATAGATATCTATCTATTTTTATTTAACGTCACAAATATTAACCTTAAATACCTACCTGCTATTTTAACGATCTAGTACATTTTCAGCTTTCTATTTTAAAAGATAGGAAATGAATTTCAATCCTTTCCAAGTAATTTTCGATTCCAGAGATACTGAGTGGTTTGTGCTGAATGGAAAATTTGTAACAGAATTACAAATGGCTTACGTACATTCCTTTTAGTACTAGTTCCTGAAAGATTTTCAGGTGTCTTTGGAGTACAGACATTTTATAGATTACATTTTATGTGGTAATCCTTTTAGGGATAATATCCATTATTATGCTTATTTAAATCTGTATTCATGACTCCATAAAAATGATATACACAGGAAAAGGTTTAAATAGAATTACTTTTATAATAACTAACAAGATTATTATGATTATTTCTTTTGAGCGCCTGAAGCACGACAACAAACTCAAAGATCGGGTAAATCATCGGTGATCTTGCACTGTCGACATATAGAATATTCAAACGAACCAAATGAACATCGTAATATTCTTAACTGTTTTTAAATATTTTCTTAATATTTTAGTGTTTTCAGATAATATTATTCAATAAAGCAGCTGTTTATCGGATTGGGAGCGAAATTTTCATTTGAACGGATTACGGTGAAAGGGATTTTGAGTCACTTTGTGTGGACGAGTGGCATTATTCATTTTGTCAGCGGCTATCAATAATTTTGATACCACTTCATTGTACTGTGTCAATAATACGTATACCTAACTATTATTATATTCATCTTAAGGAATGTCGGAACTGAGATAATAATAATATTAATTGATAATTATAAAAATGTTATTCTCAAATGTAATCTCATTAGGCGGGTCAACGTTCGAAAGAACATAAAGTCAAGCAAAAAGTGTATAACATTATAATTTTCCATACACGGGAATGATTTGGAACTTTTAAATAATATTTATAATTATGTTTTGAACCATTTTACTGATTTTCAGTTTGTTGGAACTGTATGTACCTTCACTCTAATTTATTGGTCTAAATTGACCAAACTACATGTCACGGTATTTATAACTTCAATACGGCGTCACGGCGGTTTCTCGAAACGGCAAAGAATTTATTTTTGCGCCCAGCCATTGTAAGGATTATGATATATATTTACCACTAATTGGAATATATCTAATGATATATTATAATACATATTGTAACGGGAAGCGGGTTTCGGGATTGGAAGTAAACTAACTCGAGCGATTTTACACTTTATTCAAACCACCAACAGTCTTAAGCGTACACACAGTCTATTGTCTGAGGCACTCGTACGCACTTAGAGGACTGTACTGCACTGCACTGTCTTTATACACAGTCTCTAGAACGGCTACGTTCACTGAGCGAGTATGGTTCACAACACATGCAGTTATTGCACATGCACCACTAGCACTTTCACTGACACTTTTTATTAGCACTATTACTTGCACTTTTCACTTTACTTCTTCTTCTTCTTCTTCTTCTTGTTGCCACTTCAACCACTGACACTTAACTGCCCTTTTGACGCTCCCGTTGCTGTTTATATACCATGCAGAATCTTCTGGAAATCCTAATTTCGCTAGTCTTTTCGATCGTCATTACGATCGTAATTTCGATTCTCTTTATTTACAATTATTCTAGTTCATTCCATTTGAGGAGTTCAATTTCAGAACTTGGGCTTATCTTCGAGAATATTCTATCACTTGCTAGTACTTTATAAATTTTACGATTTAAATCAAGAATTCTCCACCTTACTTACCAAATAAATTTCTAGAATTATTAAAAATCACAAAAACCCATTATGTACATGTGAGGCTCGAACCGTCAACTTTTTGAACGGCAGACCATCGTTCTACGCAACGGGCCAGCGCGGTTGTTACGGTTCTAGTCGAAATTATCAAACGCTTCAATCATTGACGGCTTACGTCATGAGTGGTGACATTCGTAACACTGCCCCCTCCTAAGACATGCTCGTCCCGAGCATCGTTAGAACCGTAGTAACGAGCCAGTCTGTCGACGTGAACCACTTTAGCGGAGCTTCTTGGCGTCTTTTGGATTCTATAAGTGACATCATTAATTCTTGTTATCACTTTGTAAGGTCCTTCCCAACTTGGCTGAAGTTTCGGTGATAATCCTTGCTTCCGTACCGGGTTATGAAGCCATACTGACGACCCTTCCTCAAAACACCTTAAATTGGCACTTCTGTCATAACGTGTTTTCATTCGTTCACTGGCTTGTAAATTTGCTTCTCTCATATCGACGGTCCCTACGTAGAAGTCCCCAAGTGGTAGATAAGTGATTTGCATGTTTTGTTTTCATGACCTTTAGAAAACCCTAACCTATCGATTAGTTTATTAAAAAAAAATCTAAGTTGAATATTTTAACCTTAAATCGATACACGACATTTCCCTTAACTACAAAATGGACTCCAATTTTCACCGTAGAGCAACAGTAGTGGTAATTGAGTAATACTACGTTGGACGCTCAACCACGACCCCCTGCGCCTACCCCGCATCTGCCACTTGCGGGACAGTTTCGCTTGCGCCGTCCTTGAAGTCGCCCGTGCTGTGATTTTACGCGTGCTTGTTGACAAATTTGGAATAAAGAATGCCGCAAAATGTAAATTTCGCCGAAACTCATACAGGTATGTAAATAAAACCATTTTTATTTACTTTTTACTGTTTATTTAGTCACTATCTAAATTTTAATGCAAAGGAAACTGTTTTTGTTGTAGTCCGACGTATTTTTCATTATTTGGTAGTTACGTAATTGTACAGCGGAAAATTTGAATGTGAATTTGGTTAACTGGTAAATAAGTTATTATACACTGGAAAATATAAACAAATTTATTCGCAATTACCACTTACGAAATTTTACTCCGGAAATATTGTTCCGAGGTTGTAAGTAACTAACATTATTTTACATGACTATTCTATTTTTTGCAGCACCACATCGAAGACATTGGGCCTGTACTGAAAATGATAAAGAAAATATGATAATTGAAACTGTTGCTGAAATTAACACCAAAAAAAATATAACCCTCAGTCAGCCAATGTTGCGACTCTCTCTGATTCCAATGTTATGGAACTACTAAAATCTGACGATAGCGACTGCGGCCAGTTGCAACTTTTAATATTTTATAAATGGCGTTTATATTTACCAGCTATAACATTTATCATTAGAAGAGAAGTAATGGTGTCACATTTTATCTGATACATAGGTTACACTACAAGTCCAAGTTTCCGGAACTGGCCACTTACATAAACAATATTTAAAAATTTATTACAACATTTGTAAATAGAACTCTTTGGCTGTAGAATACAGTTTGTTTCATCTGACTGTTTTTTGTTTTTACCTTGTGGCGCCATTAAAAAAATTGTGTGTCTGCATCAACATGGATTTAACTCAGGAAAATTTTCGTAGTATGATTTTCTACGATTTTAAGTGTAATTTGACGGCTCAACAGAGCATCGCTCGGCTTGAAACAGCTTTTGGCGATGAAGCACCATGCAATACGACTGTTTATAGCTGGTTTGCAGAATTCAAGCGTGGTCGTATCAATCTCAGTGACGAATCTCGCGATGGTCGGCCGTCCACCGCTGTGAACAACAAAAACATCGATGCTGTGCGCCGTATGATTGAAACAGACAGGCATGTGACCTACCATGAATATCGCATCCTTAGAAATAGGCATGAGTCAAATACAATCAATCCTACACAAACATTTGGGTATGAGAAAGCTGTGCTCGCGGTGGATCCCACATAACTTGACCGAGGATCAAAAAACGGACCGCGTCACTTGGTGCAGTGCCATGCTTACCAGATTCAACGAAGGTGCATCAAATTTGGTGTGGGACATAGTAACAGGTGACGAAACATGGATTTATTGCTACGATCCCAAAACAAAGCAGCAATCGAGCGTATGGGTCTTTCAAGATGAGCTGAAACCAACCAAAGTAGCGCGCATGAAAAGTGCATCTAAGCGGATGATTGCTTCTTTTTTCAATAAAACTGGACACGTGGCTACAGTTGCTTTAGAACATCGTCGTACTGTGAATAGTGACTGGTACACGACCATTTGTTTGCCGGAAGTTATTGACGAACTCCGTAAAAATAACCGTAAACGCCGTATCATCCTGCACCACGACAATGCTAGTTCTCACACGGCCAGACAGACAAACGACTTTTTGAAGGCGAAAAATGTAGAACTCATGAGTCATCCTGCATACAGTCCCGACCTGGCACCTTGTGACTTTTATCTGTTCCCAAAAATTAAGAACCAATTACGCGGCCAACGATTTTCATCACCAGAAGAGGCTGTCGAGGAGTATGAAAAACACGTTTCAGAGGTCACCACAGAGGAGTGGCACAAAAGTTTTCAAAACTGGTTTGATTGAATGAAAAAGTGCATAGACGCCAAGGGAGATTATTTTGAAAACAATAAATTAATTTTGTACCTTTAATAGTATTTTTTCATATTCATTCCGGAAACTTATAGTGCGCCCCACGTATTTGCTAATATTGTTTGCTGTTTGCTGCATTATTAATATTATGTTCCTGCTAATGCTGCCAAATATTATTGTAACCCGTATTTTATAAGCTGTTTGGTATTATTTTGTTGTTTAAAAAGCTTTATCTTAATAGGTAATAGTTAGTTATTGATGTCAATAAGTTGATACAACATAGTCACAATAAGTCTGATTTAGTAATAAGTTAATGAGAGAAAAAAATTTAATAATGTTGAATAAATGATTAAAACATAATTATCTAATTTTCTGCTTTTGTTTTCTTTTAACCCTTTTTGAAAATTCATAAGATTTTTTGTCCTTTTACTTTTTATAGTACTGTTCAATGTCTCATTTTTTACACAAGTAGTTTAAAAAAAGTAATTTTTAATATATATTCATTTTTAAACCTGGATAACAATTATAATATTTTGCAATGTTTCCAATTATAAACTTCTGTATGTTTTTATGAGTGCATCCACCGCGTAAGTACTAATTGCAATATTTTCTACACCATGTACAATTACGTAAATGGTAGTTAATTGACTGAGTCATTCAAAGAAAACCACGTAAATGTAGGTAAGTACCACTTAGGCTACTGGTTATAGGGTTGATTCCATCGTATAATGAAGTAAGTGACAAATAACATATTAAAAATAACTTTTATGAATAATATTGTAATGATTCATAAAATATTAAATATTTTAGACGTCTCTACCAAATTTCATGACTATACATCAAGTAGAAGAGAATATACACGCCTTTGAAACTTTGAAGCGCTCTCCTGTAAAATTTGTCATTTGTAGTTACGATGTTATTCGTAGGGACCGTCGATATATCTGTGAACTTTATCCATTTTTCTCCTTAACTCATCAGCGTAATCTGTTATTGAATTAGGTGAATCAGGAGGGCACCCCGTGAGGAGTTCTGCCGGAAGCCGAAGTTCTCTGCCAAAATTTGCATGAGCTGGAGTTATACAAGTGCTTTCGTGAACCGCTGTACGATACGATAACAGAAATAGTGGAAGATACTCGTCCCAATTCCTCTGATGCGAATCGACTATCTTCGCCAAATGCTGCTCCAAAGTTCTATTGAAGCGTTCCACCATACCATCTGACTGCGGCCGATAAGGTGTCGTCCGCGTCTTATGAATTTTCAACATTTTGCAAACTTCTTGAATTACTTGCGATTCAAAGTTTCGTCCTTGATCACTGTGAATTTCAAGGGGTAATCCGAATCGACAAAAGACCTCGTTCACCAGTATAGTTGCAACCGTAAGAGCTTCTTGATTCGGTACTGCGAACACCTCCGGCCACTTAGTGAAGTAATCCATCACTACCAATATGTAACGATTGCCATTCATTGATATAGGAAAAGGTCCGGCTATGTCTAAAGCTATCCTTTCCCAGGGAGCTCCGACATTATACAATTGCATCCTAGCTCGACTTCGTGTTTGTGGACCTTTAACAGATGAACATGGTACACATTTTCTACACCAATCTTGGACGTCTTCCTTACAGTGTAACCAATAAAAATGTTCTCGTATTTTTAATAAAGTTTTTCTAACTCCAAGATGTCCACCTGACACTCCATCATGAAAATCTCTAAGTATTTCCGTCACTTTTGCTTTTGGTACAATAATTTGTATATGTGTACCATTTCCAGACACGCTCTCCCATTTTCGGTATAGTAAGCCATCACGAAGTATCAAGCTATTCCATAAAGCCCAATAACTTTTAGTTGTAGAGCTCAATCCAGCAACTTCATTCCAAGCCGGGCGAAGAGAAGAACTAGTTAACCATTCCAGAATCGGCTTTAAGTCGTTATCTTCTGCTTGTGAATTTCGCATGGCGTCATTATCCCAGTTTTCATTGAAAGAATCTGTTCTTATAACTCGTATAATCGTGTCTTCTTTTCCCTCTTGTCTTTCGCAATGTTTACAGTCGTCGGCACAAGGTCGGCGAGACAAAGCATCAGCATTTCTATGTGACCCACCACTTCGATGTTCTATTTCAAAGTCGAACTCTTGTAATTGTTCGATCCACCGTGCGACTTGAACTTCTGGATTTTTGAACTGTAGAAGCCACCTCAACGCCGAATGGTCCGTCCTAATAAGAAATTTGCGTCCTAGTAGGTATTTCTTGAAATGTTGTAACGTTTTTACTACGGCCAGAAGCTCCCTTCGCGTTACACAATAGTTTCGTTCAGGTTTTGATAGCGTTTTACTGAAGTAAGCTATAACAACCTCTTGATTTTCCTTCCTCTGTGACAGTGTTTCACCGATGCCTAGGTTACTGGCGTCCGTATCTACAACAAACTCGTTTCTTCCGTCAGGATAACCCAATATAGGTGCTTCACAAAGGCGTTCCTTTAGTTTTTCAAAAGCTCTCTCACATTCTTGATCCCATACGAAAGTTCGCTTCTCTTCTGTTAGTCTATGCAGTGGCTTCGCGATATCGGAAAAGTTCTTCACAAAACGACGATAATAAGAGCAGAGCCCCATAAAGGCTCGCACCTGTGTTTTGTCCTTCGGCGCCGGCCACTCTTTTACGGCAGAGACTTTGGCGGGGTCTGTTTCTACTCCATTTTCAGAGATGACGTGTCCCAAATAATTTGACTTGTCGTTTGAAAAAGCTGCATTTCTTTAAATTCAGTTTTAAGCCTGCTCCCTTAATTTTGCTGAGCACGCTTTCCAACTTCTTAAGATGGTCATCGAAATCTCGCCCCACTATGATAACATCATCAAGATACACCAGACATGCTTCTCCTATTAATCCCGCAAGAACTCGCTCCATCAGCCTTTCGAAGGTCGCAGGTGCGTTGCACAAACCAAAGGCCATAACCTTGAACTGCCAGAGTCCTTTCCCAGTGGAGAATGCAGTCTTCTCTTTATCCTTGGAATCCATTTCCACCTGCCAGTATCCACTTTTCAGATCCAACGTAGAAAACCATTTCATTCCACTCAGGGTGTCTAGTGTGTCGTCTATTCTCGGTAACGGATAACAGTCCTTCTTCGTAATGTCATTTAGTCGGCGATAATCGATGCAAAACCTGGTTGTACCGTCCTTTTTCTTAACTAGGACAACTGGAGAACACCAAGGGCTAGAAGAAGGTTCTATTACTCCATTTTCTTCCATTTCCTTTATCAGACCTTGAACTTCTTCTTCTTTGGCAAACGGTATTCGTCGAGGGCGTTGGCGGATTGGTTGTGCATCTCCAGTATTTATTTGGTGTTTTACTAACCCAGTCTTTCCGATGTCTTTGTCACCCTCAGAGAAAATGTCACTGAAATGTCTCAACAAATTCTTTGCCTTGACTAACTGTATAGCACTCATATCTTCCTTACAGTCGACAAAGATTTTACCGAGATCTATTTTTCCTTCAGAGACCTTCGTCTTCTCTTGGCAACTTCTAAACCACTCTATTTCTTCACCTACTCCAATAAGGGTACCTCTTTTTAAGATCTGCGTATCACTGCTCAAATTAAGCACTGGTGCAAGCACCAACATGTTTTTAGACATCCCGACTACCGTTCTAGCTGGTATCCATGAGTTATCTCCTTCTATCTTTTCAATAACTAAACAACGTCGGCAACTTTTTCGTGGATCTTCATTCATTGTAACTGGTACAAGTGACTGAGTTCTTGGTGGTAGTTCGGTATTTCGAAGGCAGTAGATTTTACCTCCAACACCTCCCTTCATAGGCACCTCTGTTGTTCCACATTTAATGACTCCGTTTACGATATCAATTTTGCACTGATGATTTTTCATAAAGTCCAAACCGATTATGCAGTCATCTACTATAATTATCAGCTACTACAACTTCTTGCCAAAAGAGTTTATCGCCCATCTTAATTGCCACTACCCGTTCTCCTTTAACAGGTATACGTTGACCGGTAGCTGTAGTTAAATGTATAGTTTCTGTCTGGTTCTTTATCTTTCCACAGTCCTTCAAAATCCGTAACCCAACTACCGTACGCGATGCTCCAGTATCCAAAGTTAATTGACATGCAATTCCGTTTATTCTTCCACTGACAGTTAGACTATTTCCATCCGTGCTTTGATAAATCTTAACTTTTGGGGCTTCACGACTACCGGCCAACGTCCACCCCTTAAACTTGGCCGGAATTAGTTTTCCGCCGTCTCCGACGCTTGTATTCCTGCGTCGGTCCTCAACGTCGTACGGTTCGGGCAAGCATTCCTGAGATGACCTCTTTCCCCACATTGATAACAGCGGGGAGCGAAGTTCCTCCGTCCATTTTCTTGCTCGGATGTCACTACCCTTCGCAGGCGCCCAATGCGCGCTTGATGGTCCGCCAGCATGCTTTCATGGCTTTCTACCGTTTTCTGCACCTCCTCCACTTTCTTAATGGTCTCCGTGACTACTGAGAGTACTCGGTCTCCCATCGCTTGTAGTTGCTCCTCCTGGCGGCGCGCTTGTTCCTCCTGGCGGCGTGCTTGCTCCTCCTGCATGGCGCGCAGTTGCTCCTCCTGACGGCGTGCTTGCTCCTCCTGCATGGCGCGCAGTTGCTCCTCCTGACGGCGTGCTTGCTCTTCCTGGAAGCGCGTTTGCTCCTCCTGGCGGCGCGTTTGCTCCTCCTGGCGGCGTACTTGCTCTTCCTGCATGGCGCGCAGTTGCTCCTCCTGGCGGCGCGCCTGCTCCTCCTGACGGCGTGCTTGCTCCTCCTGGAGGCGCGTTTGCTCCTCCTGGCGGCGCGTTTGCTCCTCCTGGCGGCCTGCTTGCTCTTCCTGCATGGCGCGCAGTTGCTTCTCCTGGCGGCGCGCCTGCTCCTCCTGGCGGCGCGCCTGCTCCTCCTGGCGGCGCGCTTGTTCCTCTTGCATTGCGCGCAGTTGTTGGAAGAGTACACTTATGTCCATCGGCGAAGGTGCACTTAGAGGTTCCTGAGTAGCTGAACCATGTGCGGGGACAGCAGAGGGTCCTTCGCCAGCATCACGCCGATCACTAGGGCCTTCGACATGTGAGACCGCTGGGTCGGGTTCACCTTGTTCCCGTCCCGTAGTTCTGGACCGTGTGTTGGGTCGCTCTGGATGGTCTCTTGGTGTGAACGGCATCGTTTCTTCCAATCCCACTTCTGACACCAATGTAACGGGAAGCGGGTTTCGGGATTGGAAGTAAACTAACTCGAGCGATTTTACACTTTATTCAAACCACCAACAGTCTTAAGCGTACACACAGTCTATTGTCTGAGGCACTCGTACGCACTTAGAGGACTGTACTGCACTGCACTGTCTTTAGGTATACACAGTCTCTAGAACGGCTACGTTCACTGAGCGAGTATGGTTCACAACACATGCAGTTATTGCACATGCACCACTAGCACTTTCACTGACACTTTTTATTAGCACTATTACTTGCACTTTTCACTTTACTTCTTCTTCTTCTTCTTCTTCTTGTTGCCACTTCAACCACTGACACTTAACTGCCCTTTTGACGCTCCCGTTGCTGTTTATATACCATGCAGAATCTTCTAGAAATCCTAATTTCGCTAGTCTTTTCGATCGTCATTACGATCGTAATTTCGATTCTCTTTATTTACAATTATTCTAGTTCATTCCATTTGAGGAGTTCAATTTCAGAACTTGGGCTTATCTTCGAGAATATTCTATCACTTGCTAGTACTTTATAAATTTTACGATTTAAATCAAGAATTCTCCACCTTACTTACCAAATAAATTTCTAGAATTATTAAAAATCACAAAAACCCATTATGTACATGTGAGGCTCGAACCGTCAACTTTTTGAACGGCAGACCATCGTTCTACGCAACGGGCCAGCGCGGTTGTTACGGTTCTAGTCGAAATTATCAAACGCTTCAATCATTGACGGCTTACGTCATGAGTGGTGACATTCGTAACAATATCATCGTAAACCAGTACTATCTACATTATTATCATAATTATTATTTCAATTACTCTTATCACAGACCACGATCTCTTAGAGACATCGTTTTTCTAGGACAATAAGTGGTGTACTTCAATATTCAATATTTTCAAGCAAGAAAACCATAAACTAACCTATTATGATTTTTAAATGGTTATAACAAGTCATTATATTTGATAAACTCATCCTAAAAATAACTAAAGTGATGTAAAGGATCGCAAAGATGTATAAAAAATAAGACAAAGGAACACATTTTAAAAAACCGACGAGATAAATCACATTTTAATCTTACTAGCAAAGTTCAGGTGGTTATCATCATAATTTTGTAGTTAGTTCACTTCATTAGAGGCTTCTCGCCAAAGACTTCCCCTACCGATTGTATTGTAAGGCAATCGGAATCGTTGAATCTTACTGAAACTAATTAATATAAAAATAAGTCTCGTACCTGGGTCTAAGTTAGGTCTTTGCTATTTAGCGGGGCAATGCGGCAAACATTGTCGGCAGTCATTGGCACCTTTGCCTTTAGTTCGGTGAGGGGGGTTTACTTGAATAATTGTGACTATTTATATGCTTTTAGTATTTAAAGTGATATTGATTTATAATATAAACATTAATTTCACAAAGACACGGATGAGTCCAGTTCACGACGAACTAAAAACAAAACCAATAATATTGAAAACGCTTCTGGCTTTTATTAGCATCCTGCTTATTACGAAATAACACTGTTTGTTGTGCTCAGCTGTTCCCGCACCAGTCGCAGTAGATTGCGGTTGTATTAATTTATCGCTACAGCTTTTAGCATGTGAAGAGATTCATAGATTATTGGGGTATTTTTGTAGTGTTTGGCTAGTGAACGCGATTGCTTCGCACGAGGCGCGGGTTCGATTCCCGTTCAGTGCAAATCACTGCACATCATGCATTTAAAATTACTCTGGCATGAGTATAATTCGGTGAAAAATATATAATATGTATTTACAAAAAAAAATATCTATGTATATTTATTCTGATTTACAAGCTAGGTAAGCTATGTCCACCATGGGTCTAAATGGCATTATGTAGATTGTTCTAGAATATTTATTTATTTTAATCTATTTGACACAATCGCTGGAAGAAGAAAGGTTATAAAGGTCTTTAGAGCCTTACTTGAAAACTGTTACATCTGCCGATTAATGAATGAAGCTCAAGTTTTTCTGATAAATTGATCAAAGCTATCGCCAATAGTGCCCGTAAACCTCCTAACGGTAAACGCAGAGAACAGTATTTAAATAACACCATGGAAACTATCAATCTAAAAATATGTTAACAGCAAATTCCGCTTTGGACCACAAGGCGTTCACTTTGGCTGAGAGGCAGATTGCCTACCAATCTGCCTCTCTGCCAAGTGGAATAATAGAAAACAAATCGCAATGATACCTTAAAATAATTTTATATTAATATATAACATTCGCGTAAATTTCCAACAATGTCTGAAGAAAATTTCGAGTTTGCATCTCATTAGCGTACATCAAATTTATCATCGTCATTATTCTATCCGCTTACATTAAGACCTTACCGTATCCCCTCATGAGCAAAGTTTCCGCTGCCCATTATTAAGATAAGCGAACAAAATTGGAGGCATTTACTTGATAACGCGAAAATTAAACGAACCCGGTTCCTTGATGCTTGCCTGTTATTGTAGTCACAGATGCTTCTGTTGGTGATTTGTCTTGCTTTAAAACTTTTGTTGCCAATTGACGGCATAATATATGTGGGGTTCGGCAGTACTTTTCGGCCAGTGACTTTATCACAAAGAAGGAAAGAACACATACAAAACATTAACAAAGAGTAACTTATAACCTTGTCCTATACCCTAATCTTAACTTAAGCTTGACGTACAATGTCGCACATACAAGCACATTAAACACGTATGTACAACCTTGAGCAGTTAAATATAAAAAGAATACATAAAAAAATGTGACGCAGAAGATTATTTGAATGCCAAAATTCTCATTACCATAGATACCGAAGATCAAAGTGAATGTCTTATTACCATGAATCAAAATGGAGAAGTAAAACTCAGAATTTTTTTATTTTTTATTTATGGCACGTCAATTTGACTTCACCTTGCCCGATGGAAAGGACTCAGTTCTGTTGGAAGAAGGAAACACGCTAGTGAGGAATTAATTGACTTAATAGTGCGGTAGAGAAAAGACTCACCGAACCGCTTGGTTCTTGATGGAATATTCTGCACCGTATGCGGGTGACATCTAAGCCCTGAACGTGATGTCCTGTGTGAGGGTATGATAAATTAAAAGAGCTAATCAAAACATTCACCAAGTTAGAGACGGTAAAATATTGCCAGGGACGCAACATCTCTATGCATCTGCAATGGTGCGAGGGTATAGGGTATATAGGACTCCCAATATTGCAGATCGCATGTAACTGCAACCTGTGAAGTAAGTAAGCAAATTTGTGTCTTGTAAAGAAGACACCTCTACTCTGTCGTGAAAAAAGGGCTAAATGATTACTAAAACTACGAGTACACGGATTTCTCTTTCGTTCTCACGGATCTCGTTAGGCGTCAAAGGACCCGGGGTATACCATAAGAGTGGATAATAACACTAACGCTGAATAACCTGAAACTTGTGACGCGTAGTCTCATAGGCAATACGTATTATGCAGATACAATTATAAACTTACCGAGGACTTTATAACATAAAATTTACTTTAAAAAGAGAATCTGAGAAGACGATAAAGGTTTAACAAAATTATTTACAATTTATTATTGTCGTTTTAATTTCACATCACCCGAACTACTCACATATTTATAAAGTAAAAATAATCCTGCAACAAGTATAGTCACTAAAAATAATAAAGCTATTATTATAGTAAAAACTAGTTCTAATTCGAGATACTCGGACCAGGATACGTTGGCCGTAGGTGCCCGTAAATGCTTTGCACCACCATGTCGTAACACATGTTCCATCCACCACATGGCCTTTTCCAATGGTTTCATTGGCTCATCCAGCATGAGACTTCGAAGTCGAATTATATTTTGACGATAACTGCAAAATTAAATGAAAGTTATTACTTACTGTATATACAGTCCCACGTTACGTCTTTTCCGTTAGAGGAGTTTATTAACAATTTTTTGGAACATTTTTTTAATATCAATAATAATATTTGTTTTATTGTATGCTATTTTGTTTTATTATTTATGCAGTAATAATATAAAAGAGTTGACAAACATGAAATCCTGGCCGGTCATTGCCAAATTGCCACTCTCAAAAGTTACTTAATACTAACATAATATATAAATACGAGTATGAAAGATCTTCACATACAGATTGTCATCAGCGGAAACATCTATAATTTTTCCAATTTTATTTTGTTCCTTTGTCTCAAGTTTGAGAAAATTTGAGAAGCTTGGAATGTATTAAATTGATAGCAATGGCTTATATTGTAATATACCAATATACTAACCTCTCGTCATTGATGACAGTGTTTATCGAGTTGGTTAATTGTTCTTCGGTAAGTGTTTCTAAATCAAGCTCTAAACCAATGCCATGATGAACGTATTTTTGGGCATTGTACCATTGGTCAGCTAACATTGGCATAGCTAATAATGGTACACCTGAAGTGATGGCCTCATCTGTCGATTGCAGGCCTCCTTGAGTGATGAACAGTTTTATTTTTGGATGTCCTGAAATATCATTACTTTTACTACTAATGTACTAAAATATTCTTCACATTTAAAACATTTCTCAATACCAATATACAGGGTGGAATTTTGTAATGCCACCTGAAGGGGAAGTACTCTTAATACTGAAGATAGAAAATTTTACTCAAAGGAAACATTCCTTTATTTTTGAAAAGAAATAAAACTGCATTCAAGGATTTTGAAAAATTCGCTTGTCACACCCTGTAATCGAACCGATTAAAATCTGTAAAAGTTGCACCCCGTACTTTTATTGCATTGAGCGTTAGGGTCAATTATAAGGATGAAATTTCTCTAACAAACTTCATAAATTAAATAAAAGGTAAAACAATTAAATCTTAAATTATTTTAATTATTTACAAAAAATGGTAAACTAACTAATTAATTGCACTTAATGGGCTCCATTTTCTTGGATACAAACATTTAGATCAAAATCGAAGTTGTTCTGATGATTTAAATTCTTTAATATTCTAATATTTTTTCTGTACAAAACGAGATGGTACCTGTTGGTCTCAAAATCTTTCTCCATACCACCAATAGTAATTAGTCATTTTAATGGATAAGAGACGTCAGTGATAATAATTATTAATTAATAACATAAGTAAACAGATGGATCTTTGAGTGTAAGTGCTTTAATTTGATTCATTGAACAATTAATTTAAGATTTCAATGTTTTCTTTTCATTTAATTTATGAAGTTTGTTAGAGAGATTTCACCCTTATAATTGACCCTAACGATCAATGCAATAAAAGTACAGGGTGCAACTTTTACAGATTTTAATCGTTTCGATTACCGGGTGTGGTAAGCGAATTTTTCAAAATCCTTGAATGCAGTTTTGTTTCTTTTCAAAAATAAAGGAATGTTTCCTTTGAGTAAAATTTTCTATCTACAGTATTAAGAGTACTTCTCCTTCAGGTGGCATTACAAAATTCCACCCTGTATAATATGTCCAAAACCCGCTTTGAAATTTAATTTAACTCGAACAGTTTTATGGGAGTGACTGCAGTCTGTCTGTTTTCTCAACCCTTCTAGATAAAAGCCTTGCCAGAACCTCGTTCGGCATTCAGAAGGGGAGGTTGACTTAACACTTTGATCTTTTTAGAGCCGCATAAGCCCCCACGAGATCACGTTGACAGTCAATCTTATATGCTAAATTGAAACTAGAAGAAGAACAAGTGATTCTATGGAGAAGTGGAGTACATATTATGCTCAATTTAGACTAAAGTGATGATGATAATATAATAAGCGAAAAAGAGTTTCTTAAACGTACTTAGCAAATCTGATTGTGGCAGCCACTTCATAATCTTAATATTGTCAGTACGATGCGGCAGTTCTTCATTGTCCCATTTAAATAACACATCATACGGCAGTTTCGAGAAAACCTTTACTAAAATTTGAACTCTCTCAGCAGGCAGTAAAGTTGGATCCACGTTTGTACCAAAACTTACATAAATCACACCGTGTTTGGATGAATCCAAATATTTCTTGAGATCCTGGAAAATAGTTATTTCTTCATAAAAAAACTTGGTCTAGAATTTTTGTTGAATAATACTCGCGATCCTGAAGAACTAAGTCTTAAATGAACTAAAATACGTAGATAACGTATTTAACTACCACATACTCGTAGAACGATTACAGCCATTTTTTGCGACTTTTCATTATGCACTGTCACGTCATTACGCAGTCTGAATGTCAATTCAAACGTGTACTTTATTATTATATCATTATTATTTTTGGCTACTTGTTCTACTTCTACTAATGTACCTACTAATTCACAAAAATAAATACAACAATGAAGGATTTATTTGTCATTTTAAACTATAATTTTTTTTAATTATCATTTATTATGCTTAGCTAGAGGGTTTATAGGGAATATTAGTAATTTCGGTTGCTAATATTTAACTAATATAAATAGTTATTTCCCATCCGCGCTTTGGTGAACATCTAGGGCGGGTGTTTGTAACATTCTTGATATGTGTTGGGGGGTCGGGAGGATGCGTTGGCGAATACATTCGTCACAGTGTTCGCCACACGTGGATGACGTATTAATATCAGCCCGTGAAGTTACTAATAATATATACAGAGGTGTAAGTAACGATGTTGCAAGTTAAATTGTTTTGTTTTTACAAATTGTCACTATTATCTGTCCTTACGTTTACTTATTTAGGCTAATTGCTGCAATGATAGCAGCTTAAATGAAAAAAAGAGATATAGTGACGACATAATGCACATCAAATACTTCCTATAACGATAAAATATTAATATTATCATTAACATACTGCACTAATATATTTGATTAAATTATTACTCTATATTATTTAGTAGTATTGAAAAACTAACGTAACCAAGAACTATACTGATCCTTATCTTTGGTTTTTGCAGATGATAAAAAGCAACGTAACCTTACCCAAAACAGTTCCGTTAAATTTAAATCTTGGTATAACACAATTGCCAGGAAGTATTTTTTAAAACAAGTACTTCCTAGAACCAAGAACAATTAATGTTCCTACTACAAAATATAACTTACCTCTGGCAATGGTTTTTCAGGTTTCTGGTGTAAGCCTCCCATATAAATCACATTTGGAGGTACTGGATGACTCCCATCAAATACTGCATTTATATTAATAAGCAACATATCGACATTATTACCCAATTCCTCAACTGTTGGTACATTAGGTCCAAAATGTTTTCTAACAACCTCGTTATCGAGTATTGCAGTGTTTTCATAAACTCTCATAATTTGATGATGGCCGTGAAGCTTCACAATTTTTTCCCACATAGTAAGATTGTAAAGCTTTTGATGAAATATATTTGGATAAAATATAGGATGCTCAGATGCACCCATCAGTTCATAGTTCCCGGGAGTTGCTCCTAGTGAACTGATTAGAACAACAGGAGCTTTAAAAACATGAGAAAATCCTAACGCGGATCTCACACAAGCCTCCAATAGCAACATATCAATTTTCTTGTTTTTATCATTCAATATTTTTTGTACCTCTTCGGTTTGCAAAACAGCATCAACCACAAGGGCAAATGCTTCGTACAATATTTTTGCCTGTGTGAATACGTCATCTTTGTTGCCTTTTGATGTAGTCATAAATTTTTCAATAAATATCTTGTATGAAATATCATGAACGTCCACTTCTGTCAATCTCGGTGGAGTTTGTCCTTTCGGAAACGCTGGGTTTGGTGTGATAACTACAACATCATGCCCCCTTTTGGCTAGTTCTTGCATTATTGGTCGAAACACAACTTGATGACTAATTGATGGAACTGGAAACACTGCTAAAATATTTGCTGTATCAACTGTAGTTGTTAAATAAATAATCACAGGTAAAATGAAAGATATCAACATGATGATTCGAGCACTGATATGTACGAACTGTTGTAAATTGCGGTGCACGAGTATTTATAAATGTGATACAACTTGTCCGATGTTGTGCTGGCTTTAGTTAGGTTTATAAAAGTGGACATTGATTTTACAAATTCCAATGGTTTTTTTTATACAGTCATTAATCATTTAGTGTTTTAGATAGTTCTAAACAAAAAATAAACTTTTTATAGTATGTATGTTAGAAAAACTTAAATATGTTCTGAGAAAGCAAAAAATATAAAAATAAGCAAATCATGCCAGATCTAACTTACAAGTGCTATAATGTAATCAATTAAATATATGAAAAAAATAACATATTGAAACTGGTGTTTCATAAAACTACAAATTATATGAACAGACAACTACAAAATAAATTTATTATACAGTTTTCTATTTATTTATTTAGTTAAAAATAATTATACTAATATTTATACAGTTATTTCCCAATATTATTGTAGTATGCACACTGGTGGATGAAGCACTCAAGTAGGTACCCAACGGTCTCCTTTGACCGATGAGAGGTGTGCTTTCTCAGGAATCGCAAGAGGAAAGAACGCATCGTTGAAGCTACGAGTATACGAGTATATAAGTGTTAACAACGCCGCTGCACGAGCACATGAAATTACTATTTAGAGAGAGATGCGATTAACTTCTGATAGGGAAAGAAGAGCTACATCACGGGCATTTAAACCTCTTCTCAACAAGAGTTACGTCTTACAGTTCTTGATCGTGAACGATATGTTTTGTCCCGAGCGTCGAAATCGTTCACCGAGCGACATTTAAGGCTTACAGCTGATCGCAAAAGACATGTGTTATCTCGAGAGTCTGAAACTTACACCGTGCGTGAGTTAAGACTAACAGCTGACCGTGAAAGGCACGTTTTGTTTCGAGAGTCCGAAACATATAATACTGAGCGTGAGTTAAGACTTACAGCTGACTGCGATCTTTTATCCGGGCGCTTTACGCTGAAATTATGTTTTATTTATATTAATTCATATAAAATAGTTAAAAAATATACAACTATAAAAATATAAATTAAATACACAAAAAAGATACAACTTAAGCGTTTGTACATAAAAATGAAAAACTTTCCTCCTAAAAAATAAAAGTGCTGTCCTAAGTAAGAATTTCACGCAGAGTCACAGAGTTCACAGCTAGTCAATAAATAAATTAGGTAATATAGTACGAAAAGTAAATATTTCAGTGAACAAATATTTTTAACGAGCCGTTTTTAAATCAGAACTGGTACTTAATTTATTTGTAGTGAACTGGTTTAGATCGAGGTATTTAATTCAATATACAATAAAAAAGGAAAATAGTAATAAAATAAAAAATATTAATGTATAAACAAAACCTTACATTGTGTGTGTGTGTGTGTTTGCATGGACTCATCACGCAACGTCTTGTTTGTGTTCACTACAGTGAAAGAAATGTAATAGATTCTAATTAAATTTTGTGAAACAATGAAAAACACTGTCACAATAAAAAAGGCTGAAGTGCCTAGCAAATTTGCAAGAGCATTTAGTATTTATCTGCCGCAGTGACACATTGTTAAATGCAGGCGTAACTATCGAATTTATACTTGGATACATACATAAGGGGTAGGCAGAGGTGTATTAAACACCCACATTTCGCCAACTATGATCCCAGGTAATAGAGGGCGAGCCTACTGCCACCCTCTCTCGATCCATTTTATGAGCCAATTTTATGATAGTATTTAAATATAAACTAAAATAATAAGATCACAAATCGATTTCTAAAATTTAATAAATTATAGAAAATGTGATGAAACACATTAATCTCATTTGATTTTGGCACTAAGATAATTTCATTATGACTTAGAAGTGCTGGCTCGATGTCGACTGAAAAAAGTGGTCGAAAGGTGTCTGGTCTCATTTTCTGGTTTCTCTAATACCGTACGAAGTGAATGAAGGAAAGTCAAAAGGCGAACCCCGGGTCTCGTGAGGAATATAGATGATAGCTTTCATTTGATAAAATCTTATTCTAGTTCTAATTCTATATATTTAATTATATTCATCCCCGGAAAAGGATCCTTATGAACATTTTTAACTTTAGAGTTTTTCTGGAAGATATTTAGTAAGGAAGTCTGAATTTGTAAGCATGGATGTAGAATTTGAAAAAACTACTTACTAATGACTTTGCCTGAAGTAATTTTTTATGGTCTGGTTTGTAATCGAGTATTACAATATAAATATTTGAAATTGCTTTCATTTGCTCTTCCTAATCATCTCAGTAAAAAAGATTTTTATCGCCTAACCTAACCTTACCTGTAAGCCAGTAAAACTATCGAAGGATGGACGAGGGTCCAAGTGGTTAACTTGTAAGAGTAACATATATCATCGAACATATTGACACATTGTTAAATGCAGGCGTGACTATATTTAAGATTACAACACTGAGCAAACCTTACATCGAATTTATAAGATAAACTAACATAATTTTATCATAAATTGATTTCTACAAATTTAGTAAACAAATAACAATATATTGTTAAAACGAAAGTGAAAATACAATAAAACATATTAAGCACGATTGATTCTGGCACGAAGATAGTATTTTACCACAAAATTGTAAATTGTAAGTACACAATAAGTAGTTCTTTTAGTATTTATATGCGATAGGTATTTGTTATGAAATGTCATTGAAGGATCCAGACATCTTGAATGCACATGTTCAGTTTATCATTACAAATTGTAATTACAGAGACAACAACAGTAACTGGCGTAATTCTAATGTAATTTATTATCATAAACTAGCTAGAACATTCGGCACCATCTTTTCTGTGCAGTACATAAGTAAGGTTACTCAAGCTACTACTGCTAAGTAACCTTACATCAGAAGGCAAATATAATTTAAGGTACATTTGATGACTGGTAATGATTGATGATGCAGGCCATATAACTTTGCACCTTTAGTACCTAAAGAAAAATTCCGTTATTGTTTCCAAATATGAGGTGAATTAAGTCTACTAAATAGTATACCTAATTACCCTGGGTGAATTAGCCAAAGTGAATTAAGTCTACGGACCCGATGATACTCGCGATATTATTCCGCATCTAGTTAGTACAAATAATAGTATGTAGTTATTATATTTCTGAATACAATATAAAATTGTTATATAACCTAAATATAAAATAATTATGTTTCGAAAATAATGGCACATTTGTTTCTTCATCAATGATCTGTCTTTGAACTAGCTATACTCATAATGTGTGCATTTACAGTGGTGTATGTTGCATTATCTTTAAGCAATCTTTAAAGAATGTGTATTCCTTTCATAAAACGCAGTCTGTATTATTTAATTCATACAATCAGCATACTAATAATTTTATCAAACTGTAAGCAATATGCTTATCAGTTTCCTACTATATATTTACATGTTCCATTCAAATATTTAACATTTCATAGATGGATCTGTATTTAAATATTCTGGTAGGTATACATAAATATGCCAATACACCGACAAAACTACAAGTGCTAATCTTTTTCATAACCGCTTAGATGCTATAAGATTTTTCTGTTGAATACGATACCACCCAATATAGTATGATTATTTTATAATGATCTGTGAACCATATTTAAAACTGCCTTTGAAGCCTTAAATTAAATCCTAAATTGAACCGGATCTAATCTAATATAAAATGGTGACTTTCATTTAATTTTAGTATGAAGTGACAAGTCAAGTCCTACATAATTTAGAATGACAATGCTGCTTAATTTTTTTACATTAGTTTTAATTATGGTATGGCTGATGCCAAAATTCTAAAAAAATGCCAAGAATATTAAGTCTTTTTTATTTTATCAGTGACACTTTTTCTCAACACGAATCTGTAAACTTGTCTAATAACTAAAATACATAATCCAAATACTGCAAAAAGTACTGCTATTAATTCAAAAAGTAGTTCAAGTTCCAAGTATTCTGCCCAGGAAATATTAGCTGCAGGTGAACGTAAATGCTTAGCTCCTCCATGTCTAATTACATATTCTGTCCACCAGATAGCGCGGTCAAGTGGACGCATAGGTTCATCACGCATATAATTTCTTAGTTGAATGATATTGCGTCGATAGCTGCAATATACATAACATTATTAAACAAAGTATTGAATTCATGTAATAGAAATGCTTTATCAGCTTTAGCAGACGGCTAAAGCCCCACGTCTATGTAGGCAGGCCATTAACAAAAGAAACAAACTATACTAACCTGTCATCTTCTATGACGGTAATAATTGCTCTTATCAACTTTTCCTCATTGAGCGTTTCCAAATCCAGTCTAATTCCAATCTTATGATATACATACTTTTCTATATTAGCCCACTGATCGCCCAACATGGGTATTCCAATAAGTGGTACACCCGCTGTTATAGCCTCATCAGTTGATTGAAGACCTCCTTGTGTTATAAATAACCTAATCTTCGGATGTTCTGTAAACAAAATAAATAATTAAGAATTGAATAGGTAGATCTCATTCTTTCATTCTCTCCAGCTTTTCCCAACTCAGTTGGGGTCGGCTTTCCAATAGAACTGAATAGATCTCACTAAAATTTAAAAATGTGTATCAAGAAATTACTTAATAAATCAGACTGTGGCCACCATTTTGATATTCGAATATTACTGGTTCGTCCAGGAAGCTCATCTTCATTCCATTTCCATAACACGTCGTAAGGTAATTTTGGAAAAGCATAAATGAAAGCTTGTATTATTTCAGGCGGTAACATAGAAGTGTTCACGTTTGTACCGAAACTTATGTAAATAACACCATTTTTCGAAGAATCTAAATATGACTTGAGATCCTGAAAGTAGAAAAATATGCAAACAATGTAGTCGTGAAACTATTTAAGACTGTGGTATGGCGATAGTAAAAATGACTACTACGCACGAGGGGTAGTTTTAAACCCCGCATAGTGCAAATATTTGTATGCTTGAATATGAATATTTACATTAATCTGGGCTTACTTTGGAGAACATGCTTGTCATACGTTACAGGTGGGTGGGTGTTTTCGAAAACCCGACTAGCCTGACTACAGAACTTCCGATGGCATTCGCTTCACGCCTCACACAAGACTAGGAAGCCGACCCCAACTAAGTTGGGAATAGGCTCAGAGAATGAGAATGATGAAGGTAGTTGTGATTAATCTAATGAGTTGATCGGTAACCAATTAAGTATAATATAGCAGCTACGGGATAGGTTATTCCCCATACACAGGGTTATTTTCAAACCAAAACCCATTGTAAAATGTCGGCCTTAACGGCAATACGGAGTGAATATAGTTTATGAAATGTATGTGTTATCACACCTCTGCTTATCTCATCGGAAATTTAAAGGAGTGAATATGTTTTTATAAATTAAATTAGTACTTACCAACGGTAGTTCCTTATCAGATTTTTGATGTAAGCCACCCATGTATACCACCGTTGGTGGAACGGGCCGAATGCCATCAAAAATGGGGTTTACATTCAGAAACAACATATCCACATTAGAACTCAATTCATCTATAGATGGAACGTTATTTCCGAAATGTGTCATGAGCATCTTGTGCTCTAATATTTTGTTATTTTCATACATTTTATTGTATTTGTAGTTATTATATAACTCGGTGATTTTCTCCCAGACATTTAAATTATAAAGTCTTTGTCGCGTCTCCGTTGGATATAGTAATGGATGAATAGGAGCACCGATGATTGCATAGTTATCAAATGTTGCACCAAAAGAGCTAACCTGGATTACAGGCGCTTTGAAAATATAAGAGAATACAAGAGTAGGTCTCACACAAGCTTCTACTAGAATCAAGTCAAATTTTTGACTTTTGTCTTCTATAATATTTTTTACTTCATTATCTTTAAGCTGTTCATCAAATAGTAAAATGAGAAATTTTAAAATCATTTTCATTTGAGTTTCCAAATCATCTTTGTTTCCTCTAGATGTTGTCATGAATATTTCTTGCCATAATTTATAAGATAGATCGTGAACATCAATCTCAGTCAAATTTAAAGGAGCCTTTTGTTTCTGAAAAGCTGGATCTGGTGTAATGATAACCACTTCATGTCCATTCTTAACTAACTCTTGTGTTAATGGTCGAAATACTATTTGATGACTTATAGAGGGCACTGGAAACACAGCAAGAATCCGTGCAGCATCACTAAAATTTACAACCAAAAGAAACCACAAAACTGTACTAACTATTAGTGTCATTTCACTACGTTCCATTTGGAATGAATACAACAATTAGTTGCTTGCCTTTTATAATAGCTAAGGCGATATGATATGCGTCGTTAAATAGTTCCATCTTAAATGCATAATGTTTAATTATAATTATCACTAAAGATAAATATAACAATTGCAGCGGGTCAATATTCTTTGTTTATTCTGTATCTGAGTGCAGAGCTCCATTCAAGCCCTTTAGTTTTCTTAGGAAGACAATTTGAAATTGAAATTCTGAGACAATAATATGCTCGCTTTTTCAAATCTCTTACTTACTACCTTTTAAAATTTTCTTTGAGTATTCACTAGTTGTGACTCAATATAATAAGGTGAATAGAAGGAGGATCGAAGTGAGAGATTGAAGTAACGACGATGATGAGGTGAGAGATTGAGGTGATTATGGCTATACGCATTGGGTACTTGTTTTGGCTGGCGACTAAAAATATTTAGTTACAGCGGAAGACGTGCTTGAGTAGGTTGTACAAAAATACATTATTTAATGTTGATTTGTTCAATGAGTCTTTGTCTCTCTAAATGATAATTCTTATTTATTATTGTATATTAAATTTTAATTTGACAAGATATGTGATCATGTTGTGAGAGCTTGGCCTTATTAGTTGTAAACAAGTATAATCGGACTCCAATACTGAATGTCGAAGTTTAAAATTGACATAGAGTCATTATATCATGATCGCATTAGTTCCATGAACCTTGGAATAGTTGACATTAGTAAGAAATATTTAAATATGTTTGTATTAGGGGTGTAATAAACTTCATTATATCGGTAACATTGGTAAATATTTATTTTAGTTATATTACTCACGTATAAATGGTTGAACCGCATTAAATTGTAGTTACATAAATAATCATACAATTTTTAACATTTTAATTTATAACACTACGTTACGTCAGTCATTCAATACAATTCAGTCAATAAAATTAATCAAATCATCCGCCCCTGACCGTTTCCGGCGTAAAATTGCCTATTACACTCGCCGCATTTCCACGCTGGATTGCGATGGCGAGTCTTTGCACCTAGAACGCTCCGGAACGGGAGTCACGTTATCTATCTATGTTTGCGATATCTTTTACCAAGTTTTTGGCCTCCTTGTTCCAGCACCCTAATATATATTTTTAAGCTTTTCCAGCATCCTAATTATATTTAGTATACACTGTATTAACTGGTCGAACGCTATCAATGTTTCATACGAGGGGCCCTTCAATGGTTCTTGATCATCCTGGACCGATTTATGAGAGTCTACTTCTGAATATCCAGTAACACAGACATGACCCGAGACAACTGTGTGGTTTTAGTTGGTTCGAATTAACCACCACCTCTGGTTCTGGCGGGGGCGTGTCCGTGGGGGTTTATTTCATCTGAATTGTATGCTATAACAGCTTAGAATGTTTTGAAGGGGACTGTAACATTGTGAAAGTAGATCTCCCCTGTACTAGAAAAGGTGTGAAAATAAAATGTTTTCTTTGTGTACATAATTACCTGTACGATTTGAAATTGACATGGTCATTTCTAGTTAGTTGCACTCGCCGAGATACTTACAATGTTTTTGGTTAGTTCGAGTACCAGATATATCGGCAGTGTTGTGTAATGATCACAGATGTAATGGAGGACCATTGAGTTAGTTGGCCTACCTCCTGCCATACTATACAGTCTAAGGCACTCATAGGATGGAATAAAACGTACTAAAAATCAATTAAGGCATTTAATAGGTGACTTCTCAGGCTCGTTTAGGTTTTGCTTTTCTGAAATATTTTTTTAAAAGATATTTCAATATTAACCAAATAGAAATTATCAATAAAAATACGATTGTCAAGGTTATTGCTAATAATGTTAAGGCTAGTTCAAGCTCGAGGTATTGAGTCCAGGTAATATTGGCTGCAGGTGCTCGGAGGTGTTTTGCTCCTCCATGCCGCAACACATAATCTATCCACCACATGGCCCGATCCATAGGCTTCATTGGCTCGTCACGCATCAGCTCACGGAGTCGCACAACATTTTTTTGGAAGCTGAAATCAAATTATCTCAATTGAAACTGCTTCTCGGTTCTTCTTCAGCTGCGCGTTGGTATACACAACTAAGTTAGCTTCGCATATTTTAGTTGGCTCACATAGCTTAGATGGCATATTTTGCGGTGTGCACACAAGTTTGGAAATCTGCATCAGTTATGCGAGCTATTCTAAGGGATAGAGGAACACCGTGGTGGTTTAGTGGGTAGTCTGGCCTCCGTTTCGAGGTCAGGAGTCCCACACAAAGTGAGCCCCTTGCCCCCGCGGTGGGTGAGCGAAGTGCGTAAATGCATTCCTCCACGTAAAAAAAAACCTAGCTTAGTTTTCGGTCTGCAACCGGTATTAGTGGTGTAGTAGTTAGCTCAAAGCAGTCAGCGTAAGTGAATGGTTAAAGGGTCGACCTTATGATAGAGAGGGTCTGGATTCTGGGTATTGCACTAGCAACGTGACCCACAATTTAACCAAGCAAATTAGTTTAGCTGATGGAGTTGGGAGGAATGCCAGTAATTCTGGTAAGTAATATACTTTTTCATCAAAATAGCCCCGTGCAGTACTGCTGTTAAAATTTACTTAAGGTAAGTTGGTCGATAAGTTTCCATGAATTTAAATCTACAATGACTTTGACTGATATTTTGAAGGTTCCCTTTTTTCTCCTGTTCTTCAATTTTATCATCCCTTCACCACTATCAAATAGTTTGTCAATCAATGAACTCAGTAGGTCTCTGGATGAAGTATAGGTACGAACCTGCTATCAGAAATGACAGTATCTATTGCATTCCTTAATTCCTCTTCAGTAAGTGTGCCCAAATTGAGACCAACGCCAATCTTGTGATAAACATACTTTTCTACATTAAACCACTGGTCACCAAACATTGGTATACCAACCAGTGGTACTCCCGCTGCGATAGCCTCGTCCGTTGATTGCAGACCGCCTTGAGTTACAAAAAGTTTGACGTTTGGATGTTCTGAAAGATACCTTCATCTTGTTAGCTAAGTTTCGTAACGTAATACTTGTTGGTGAATATCGTATAACTTATAATTAGGTTTTAGGAATTGATCAAATAGGTATAAAACCTTATCCTACGACAATACTGAACTGAAGTGAGAACAGTCAGTAAGAAAAGAAAAAGTATTTAATTCACAAAAAGTGTTCATACATACATATGCTTGCCTATTTTCTTCAGGGGTAGGCAGACATTTAACCAACTATTGTATTCGATCCGTAGTAATAGGGGTGAGTCTATTGCCATATTCCGGATACTAATTATTTACTCTAGTCTGGGCTGTATAATTATGTCTGGCTGATGTCGAAAATCCCTATTTCGTAGTCGGGTTTTATGATGGAAAAAGATGAAGTGGCCCAAATTCTTCTTTGCCGAGAACCACACGCCTCTGTTGTTTAATGAGATTATAAAAAGACTTCTCTCCAAAGAGGTGACGCATGTGAATTTACATAGGTAATTTTATTACTGGCCACTGGCCATATAGAATTTAATACTTCTAAAATGTATTATTTGTGATTATTTGTTTGTAACAATTTTTTCTATGAAAACTGTACGTTGCGCTTAAAAAAACTTTCACTTCTATAACATTGCAGTAAAAAATATAGTTTTTGTCTTCTTCCAATCCCAGCCCCTTTAGGTGAGGTGTAAAAAAGGAACTGTAAGGTCATCAAATTGTTAGCTAAAATATTTTATCATTAATAATTCATATACAAATTGTATCCTTCTTCAGACTTCCCTTACAACCTGTGACAGTTATGCGAAAAAATGCCTTCTTATTATGTTAGTTATGTAAACTTACTTAATAAGTCAGACTGTGGAAGCCAATTAAATATTTTAATATTTTCAGTGCGCCCAGGTAATTCGTTTGTACTCCATTTGAACAGAACATCGTATGGCAATTGAGATAATACTTTTACGAGGGTTTGCATTTTTTCCGCTGGCAATAGAGAAGTGTCCACATTTGTGCCAAAGCTTACATATATAACACCTTTTTTGGACGAATCTAGATAAGTTTTTAAATCCTGAAACAGACCAAAATGCATTAAAATTTTCGAGTGTGTGTGGATCCTATAAACCTCATTTACAGTATTCAATTTTTTTATGAGTGTAATGCCCTATAATAGAAGGTTAATTTTTGTTCATTTTTGTTAGTTATGAAAATCTACTAGGAAGTTATTTTGACAGTATAATTACCAGTATAATTATGTTTTTGTTTGTTGTAAAAAGTATACTAGCAATCTAGTCAGCATCTAAATCATAGTTTTTTTAATGTGTAAAAAATCGTTCAATGTACATAAATGTGAAGATTGCATGCTCGCGTAGAAATCACCGTCATGCTTTTGGTTTTCAAAGTATAATGTGGGTCAAATCACCTGGTCTACTACCTAGGTTCTTATCACTCACCAAGCTGTACTCAGTTGATGGGCAGAATATAAAAAGCAACTTGCGCTAATGTATGGAAATTCGAGGAGATATAAGATAGATCTGAGGGAAACGTTCTAAATTTTAATAAATTAAATTATTCTGCCTTTTAATAATTTTTTCTTGTTTTAGTTCATCTATCGTAAATCTTTTGCATAAACTGATAAGTATATATATATATATACATTATTTTACTTGGTACTAAAATATGCTCAAAAATGGTTAACTCACTGCTGGTAATTGTTTTGCTGGTTTCTCGTGCATTCCACCTATGTACACTACTGTAGGAGGGACTGGTCTTATACCTTCAAATATCGGGTTTATATTCAAGAACAACATATCTACATTGTTTTTCAGATCTCTCATTTTTGGTGCATCATCACCGAGATACTTTCGTAGCAAATCGTTTTCATGTTTGAGATCGTCTCCCCAAATTTTCTCTATAAGATAAGCATTATATAATTCTGTTAGTTTTTCATATATAGTCATATTGTAAGTTCTCTGATGCATTGTGGTGGGGTAAAGAAATAAATGGATCGGAGCACCCATAACTTCATAATTCTCTCTTATAGCGCCAAATGAGCTAACCTGGATTACTGGCACTTTATAAAAAGCAGAGAATAATAACGTTGGTCTCATACAAGCTTCTACTAACAACAAATCAAAGTTTTTAGATTTATCATGTATAAGTTTTTCAACTTCAACGTTTTCTAATTGGGCATCGAATATTTTAGTCAATGCTTGTGCCATTGCTTCCATTTGTGCTTCAAAGTCATTTTTATTGAATTTGGACGCTGCCATAAAATGTTCTTTCCATAATTTGTATGATATATCTTGAACATCTATTTCGGTTAGGTTAGCAGGGGCTTCTCCTTTAGAAAATGCAGGATCTGTTGTTATAACCACAACTTCGTGGCCACGTTTTACAAGTTCGTGAACTAATGAACGGAACACTACTTGATGGCTAATAGATGGCATAGGAAACACTGCGAGAACTCGCGCTGCCTCACTTTGACTTACTAATAAACACACCAATATAAAATACACGTACATTGTAATGTAAAAAACTATTCAAAGTAAAGTAACACATGTGTTGCTATGATTGTTTAGAATATCACTAGTTCAGTACTATCATCTTTATCATTGCCAACAACAGTCCAAGACAAAATTTTGGTCTGTTTTTAGAGTTCGGTACTTGTTTAATATTTTACAGATCCATTTCGTTATAAAATTAAAATTTCATTTATTCAGTACCATCAGCACTCTCACCGTCTATCGATAGACGCACAGCACAGCAATTGTAATGAATTAAAATCACCCAACAATTATAATGACAATTTATGATTCTATAATTACAGACACGTTTATCAGTAAGAATGTAGCGCTTTACTGACCATCGACAAAAACAAGTGGTGCTGGTTTTGTATCTAGGTAACTAGGTAGTGTACCAGTCGGATAGGTTAAAATTGTACCATTTTTAGGACAGTTGAATCTTTTCATACAATACTTTTTTTGCAAACTGTTATATTTTATGATGAACCCTATAGTGTTGTAACGAATAGTGAACTGTAATCTTATCGCCTTGTTATTTACGCATTCGATATGATCATTGAACCTTGACGATGATGGAGTAGATATAAATTAACTAGCTAATGCCGTATCTTCCGCGATTCGATGATGTCATGTTATGATACTATTTATATTAAATACTTTGTACTATATTATGTATATGTGTATTATAATTAAACCAGGAATAAAAAGTAGCATAGGTGTTACGGTTATAAGTTATGGCAACAGGTCGTACTAACTCTTAAAACAGGTTCAATTATTGCCGTTTAATAATTATTCTGTTTTGAGAGTTCATGGTAGGCCGGCTGATTCCCTTATCTGTACGTGTATGATTGAGTAAAAAAATTAAACATCTAACTTGGCCCATATTGGGTGGAACGTTAACCCCAGGAACTCATCGTGGTGCATCCATAGTAACGCAACACTGGGCCTCGTACCAGATAGCAAAAACTTATTGTGTGTAGTTCGATACTATTACATACATACATACATATACTCACGACCGTAATAGCCGTAGGAGTAGGCAGAGGTGCATTAAACACCCGCACTTCGTGAACAATGATTACGTAATGAGGCGAGGGTATTGCCGCAAAGCGGGCACTTTGTAAAAAATGGGTATGCCCAAAATAAATTCTTAACCGAAAATGTTGATGCCAAATAAATTTGTAAAATAAAATTTGAGCCTTGTTGTGCTTCGTGGTGAAAATCGCAAGGAAATTAATTACGTGCTTAGCCGCACAAGCACTACCATTTTAAGTTTGTTTTATTGCTTTTTTGTGCTTTTCGTAGTTATTTTTCTGTTTGTTAGTATAAATTATTTTTGTGCGTATTGTAATGTGCTTAAATAAACAAATTTTCTTTCTTTCTTTCTTTCTTACCAATTAACGTCTTGCAGAGTATCAGACGATATTATTACATATAGATATTTTTTTGTGTATTAATATTTCACTAAGTCTTGTTACATGTTCAGCTTATGTGTGTGGGTGTCTGTGGCATCGTAGCTCCTCCTCCTCGTCTTCCAGATTTAGATCTCGTTTTTTATGTTTGATGAAAATCAATAATTGATGGCCGCACCACAAATGCCAAATTACCTTTTTATATTTCACTAGTTCCTAAACATGGGTATCAAATGAATGGGCATTATGTTGCATCAATTCGAAAAGTATAAAATAAAAACTATGTTGAAAAAATTTAAATATACTTAGAAAAGTGAAAAAAATAATAATAAAATTCTACTATAATACAAGTATTGTTATTATACATTCAAAGCCAATCATGATGCACATAAAACACAGCGGCAAAATATTATTTCAGTCACGTTTGGTTTTTACATTCTTGTGACTTTGAAATACTAAATTAAAAATAAAACGCACAATTGTAACAAATAACACAATAGCCACAAGTATCATTATCAATATAGCCAAAACTAGCTCAAGTTCTAAATATTCGGCCCAGGACATATTAGCAGCAGGCGCTCGTAGATGTTTGGCCCCTCCATGTCGTATTACGTACTCTGCCCACCATACAGCACGGTCAAGCGGCCGCATGGGTTCATCTTGCATGTACTTCCGCAGTTGAATGATGTTAAGACGGTAACTGCAAATCATATTAAACCAATATAAAAATTAGTCGGGTTTTCCTTCCTGACGCTATAACTCCGGAACGCACTAACCAATTTCCACGCTTTTGCATCGTTGGAAAGGTCTTTGGCTCCGTGAGGTTTATAGCAAAGAAAATTCAGGAAAAATTTCAACAGAAAAGCCGGAAAATCATTTTTCACATCTGGTGGCGAAACGGAGTTCGCCGGGTTTGCTAGTAAAATAAACAAAATTAGTTGATAACTTTTTTGTTTTCTGTATCTATCAATAATAAATTGGCAACTGCCAGGCAAAGCAATATTAGCAGTAAACGAGTATTAGAATAAACAAATAAAGTTGTTCATAACTTGTAATTCGTTGTATAAAAGTGTAACTTAATTGGTACTAACCTGCCGTCCAATATTATGGTATTGATTGCTTTCACCATTTTTTCCACAGTAATCGTTTCTATATCAAGTTTAATTCCAATCTTATGGTATTCATATTTTTCCACATTGAACCATTGATCTCCTAACATAGGCATTCCGATTAGTGGTACACCTGCTGTTATAGCTTCATCTGTCGATTGAAGGCCTCCTTGTGTAATAAATAATTTGATTTTTGGATGTTCTATATGAAATAAATGAAAATGTTACTTCAACGCAATAAATTAAAATCTTACCGTACCTAGAATTGCATCAAAACTATACCATATAATCAATTTGATACTTGATTAAACTTACGCAGTAAATCAGATTGTGGCAACCATTTAGATATTCGAATATTACTGGTGCGTCCAGGTAGCTCGTCAGTATTCCATTTCCACAGCACATCATATGGTAATATTGAGAATGCATTTACTAAGGTTTGTATTTTTTCAGGTGGCAATAGAGACGGATCAACGTTTGTACCAAAACTAATGTAAATTACTCCGTTTTTGGAAGAATCTAAATACGATTTAAGTTCCTGAAAACAGAATAATATCAATTTATGTTAAATTAGTGTCAGAAAGTCTGCCTACACTATACTTGGGTAAATGCAACTAAATGTAACAAAAATAATAGGCAAGAGTTATCAATTAAATTCCTGGAATAATATTCTACGCTTACCGATGGTAGTTCCTTGTTAGGTTTTTGATGTAATCCACCCATGTATACCACGGTTGGTGGTACGGGTCGAATACCTTCAAATATCGGGTTTATATTCAAAAATAACATTTGTACTTCGTTACTTAATTCGTTTATTGATGGTACACTACTTCCAAAGTGTTTTTTCAATAAGTTATCTTCCAGCCGTAATACAGTTTCAAAAACGTTTTCCAATGTGTAGACTGCATAAAGTTCACTGATTTTCTCCCAAACAGACAAGTTTGTAATTCTTTGACGAGTCACAACTGGATATAAAAATGGGTGCACGGGCGCACCGATAGTCTGATAATTATGAAAAAATGCACCCCCAGAACTAACTTGAATCACTGGTGCCTTATAGATATGAGAATATACAAGCGCAAGTCTGAAACACGCTTCTGCAAGAATCAAATCAAATTTTTGACTTTTATCTTCTAGTAGTTGTCTCACATTTTTGTCTTGCAGATGAGCGTCAAAAATCGACACTATTGCGTGCAGAATGGCCTCCATTCCGGTAACTAGATTGTTTTTATTTCCACCCGACCTGGTCTCTAGGCTTTCACTCCAAATTTTATACGACACATCGTGAATGTCAATCTCTGTCAGGTTTGCAGGTGCTGTTTGGGTCTTGAAGACAGGATCTGTTGTAATGACGACAACCTCATGTCCTCGTTTTGCCAATTCCTGAGTAAGCGGTCGAAATACTACTTGGTGGCTTATAGATGGAGCGGGAAACACGGCTAAGATTCTTGCAGCCTCACTTGCACTAATAACTAAAAGACACCACACAACTGTATACGGCAATCCTAACATGTTGATCGTACTTGAAAACGAAATGACTCTAACACTTAGTTGCCTCCGTTTTTATAACCTTTGACTAGCATATTTTTTGATAATGTACACACTACGTGATACGACGGCTCGTGCAGTGATAGTCAAAGATAAACATGAAGCAGGAATTTCTACATTTGCATACCTCTATATTTTCGAATTGTTCATCAAATATTTTAGTCAATGATCATACCATTGCTTCCATCCGTGCTTCAAAGTCATTTTGGATGTTGCTATAAAATGTTCTTTTCACAATTGGTATGATACATCTAGAACATCTATTTCGGTTACGTACGATTATATAAGATACGATTCTCCTTTAAAAATTACAGGATCTGTTATTATAACAACAACTTCAAGGCCACTTTATACAAGTTCGTAAGCTAAAAAACGAAATACAAGTAATAGGGAACACTGCGAGAATCGAGCTGCTTTATTTTGACTTTACTAATAAACACGCTAATTTAAAAAATACGTACACTGTATAGTAAAAACCTATTGAAACTCAATCATTACACGTATTGCTTTGCTTTGATGTAATTGCTTGCGATGTAATACGATGATCGTGGTCAACTAGAATACAAATATTTTGGTCTATTTTAAGACTTATTTGTTTAACATTTTAGATTAAAGTATATAAGAAAATATATTTATTCTAGCTAGACACTTAAGATACACAGTACAGAGACAAAGGCGTTAAACAAATCGGTGATACAATTTCGTTTTTTGTGTACCTCACGCGCCCACCGAAAAGGTTGTGGCTCAGCATATAGCTTGACAGCTATCTAGACAGCTGTATATCACTACATAGTATAAAATAAAGTCGCGTTTTCTGTCCCTATTTTTCTTGTCCCTTTGTATGCTTAAATCTTTAGAACTACGCAACGGATTTTGATGCGGTTTGTTTTAATAGATAGAATGGTTAAAGAGGAAGGTTTATATGTATATAACATCATGCTACGACTAACAGGTGCGGAGCAGGAATGAAAAATGTTGCAAAAGCAGTGTCTATTGACAGAGTTATCACAGTATCAAGTGTGTATAACATTTTGTAGTCAAAACAATTACTATTTTAAAAATCAGCTTACAATTTATAAAACCAATATGATGCTATGACCAGTAAATATGTACATATTTCAACAAATTACAAATTCTGCATTTTATTATGAACCCTTTAGTATTGTATCAAATAGTGAACAGTAATCGTATAGCCTTGTTATTTACGTATTCGATATGATCATTGAACCTTGACAATGATCGAGTAGATATAAATGATCTAACTAATGCCGTATCTTCCACGGTTTGATTTGATTTATGATGTCATGATATGGTATGGTATGGGGTAACTGAGGACACTTCTTGATCCCTATGGGAGACAAGATACACTAATATTTTTAAATTACTAAGCGTATGAGACTATCTTTTAATGTAGTAACACTGTCAATATTGCTGCTAATTGACAAAAAGTAAGCATTTCAATAGTCCGTCCCTTTTGCAAATGGCGCCAAAACATTGTTTCTGAGCATATGAAACCATCGGTGAGTTCTTGCTTGTTTTTATTTGTTTTTGTTAAACGAGTTGTTTGGATAAATCTATCCATGATATAATCATATCATTGCTAATTTCATGAATATCCTAATAATCGAATCGCGAAAAATAATTAGTTAGTAGTTTACTTACTTTCATATAGTTTCTTGAAAATGTAATTTAGGGAGACTAGTACATTTTGTTAAGGTAGACTTGGTCTCCGGAACAAGCGTCCCCTAGAGATTTATTATGGTTTATGAGTTGCTTATGGGACTCATAATCATGGTCATTGAGATACTCTTTCCTGATTGCATCCGTGGCCAAGATGACCTCGGAGTTCAGTTTCCACTTACCGATTCTTCCAACACTTCGCACGTGAGACCATTTACACGCATGTCCCCTTCCAAGATGTGAAAGCAGGACTACTTGGGCCTACCCCCTCTACTCAAACCGGTGGAGGACGATCCTAATCCGGTAGCTGATATTATCTGGGCGGACCATGTCTGACGTAGTGGGTAGGGTGAACCAAGTCTACCACATGTATGGGAGACTTGATGCAAATCTATGCTTACGGTTTTAGGTGAATTTTATTTGAAATAGAACTCAATCTATATTTAACTCACACAGCTAAATAAATATAACTACATAAATTACATGTAAATAGAGAATAAATTTTGTTACTTTTTGTAACCGTTGGTTAAAAAAAGTTCTTAAATTTAATTTAATTCGCCATTTTGGACCGATATTGTGAACGGGGCAAATACTTTGTACTATGGGTATGTGTGTATTACTAAATGTAAATTGTTTTTGTGAACCAGGAATATAAAGTAGCACAGGTGTTACAGCCAGAAATTCTGGCCAGGGCTCATAACATGATCTCTTAATACAGACTAATAATTGAACGTCTTTGTTATATCACGAACTGCAAATCTAACTTTGTATTGCTATATAATTATATGGATTTACAAAATTATTTGCAAGCAAAAGCAGTTGGTAGTATGAGAATATGACAGTCGTTCAATTTATTGATCTGTTTTAAGTTTTAAGAGTTCATTGTAGACCAGCAGATTCGATTCAAATGTCTGATTGTGATTGAGCAACAGACATTAAACTTCCCAATCGGCTTCCAATTGGATCCAGGAACTTACTGCACAACAGCAAAAACTTACTGGATCTGGTAGTTCGAGAGTGTTACAAATATAATAATACATTTATATATTTTGTTTGTATATTAATATTTCATGGTAAACTTACATTTTTTTTCTACTATATGTCTATTGTCTAGTACGCTTCCAACAAGCAATAAAACACTAAACAATAACAATTATGCATCGACTTTGTATTCTATGCCAATAATCGAGATCATAATTATTTATATAAGTATTATTATTAAAGTGCATAAATCACAGTGCAAAATATTATTTCAATCACGTTTGGTTTTCACATTCCATTGACATTGAAATACTAAATTATAAATAAAACGTACAATTGCCACAAATAAAACCATAGCCACAAGTATCATTATCAATATAGCCAAAACTAGCTCAAGTTCTAAATATTCGGCCCAGGACATATTAGCAGCAGGCGCTCGTAGATGTTTGGCCCCTCCATGTCGTATTACGTACTCTGCCCACCATACAGCACGGTCTAGCGGATGCATGGGATCGTCTTGCATGTACTTTCGCAGTTGAATGATGTTACGACGGTAACTGTAAATCATATTCAAGCAAGGAATAAGAACCTATATTTTTTTATAATAAACTCGCTGTTGTCAGCGGCACCGTCCGCGTGGGCTTCTGATCCCGTTCCCGCTGCCCCATAAAAACCTTCCGTAGACTTTGAGGAACAAATAAAAAAAAGAGTTAACCGAATTGGTCCAGCCGTCTTTGAGTTATGCGCTTACCAACATATTATGCGATTCATTTATATATATATAGATTTGCTACTGCCATGTAAAAAGCAAAAGTATAAGAATATTGCTATAATCAAATAAATCTAAATAAACTAAATTGTTTTAACAAGTTGCAATACATTTTATAACCTAAATAGATACTAACCTGCCGTCTAATATTGTGGTATTTATTGCTTTCACCATTTTTTCCACAGTGATCGTTTCTATATCAAGTCTAATTCCAATCTTATGGTATTCATATTTTTCCACATTGAACCATTGATCTCCTAACATAGGCATACCGATTAGTGGTACACCTGCTGTTATAGCTTCATCTGTCGATTGAAGGCCTCCTTGTGTAATAAATAATTTGATTTTTGGATGTTCTGTATAAAATAAATGAAAAACTTACTTCAAGAGAAAAATCAAAATCTTAGTAATTTTAGTGATCAGCCCACTGAGCTGGTAGGTACTGACCTAGAATTGCGTCAAAACTATACCATAATAATTAATTTGATACTTGTTTAAACTTACGCAGTAAATCAGATTGTGGCAACCATTTAGATATTCGAATATTACTGGTGCGTCCAGGCAGCTCGTCCGTATTCCATTTCCACAACACATCGTATGGTAATATTGAGAATGCATTTACTAAGGTTTGTATTTTTTCAGGTGGTAAAAGAGACGGGTCGACGTTTGTGCCAAAACTAATGTAAATTACTCCATTTTTGGAAGAATCTAAATACGATTTAAGTTCCTAAAAACATAATAAAATACGTCAGTTTATGTTAAATAGGTATGTATCAGAATGTCGACGTACACTATATTTAGGTGGATGCAACTAAATTTAATAAAAATAAAAGGCAAGAGTTATCAATTAAAATCCTGGAAGAATATTCTACGCTTACCGATGGTAGTTCCTTGTTAGGTTTTTGATGTAATCCACCCATGTATACCACGGTTGGTGGTACGGGTCGAATACCTTCAAATATCGGGTTTATGTTCAAAAATAACATTTGTACTTCTTTATTTAATTCACTTAATGATGGTACACTATTACCAAAATGTTTTTGTAATAAGTTATCTTCCAGTCGTAAAACAGTTTCAAAAACTTTCTCCAATGTGTAAACTGTATATAGTTCACTGATTTTCTCCCAAATGGACAAGTTTGTAATTCTTTGACGAGTCATTACTGGATATAAAAATGGGTGCACGGGCGCACCGATAGTTAGATAATTATGAAAAAATGCACCCATAGAACTAACTTGAATCACTGGTGCCTTATAGATATGAGAATATACAAGCGCAAGTCTAATACACGCTTCTGTGAGAATCAAATCAAATTTTTGACTTTTATCTTCTAGTAGTTGTCTCACATTTTTGTCTTGCAGTTGAGCGTCAAAAATCGACACCATTGCGTACAGAATTGTCTCCATCCCTGTAACTAGACTGTTTTTATTTCCACCAGATCTGATCCCTATGGTTTCGCTCCATAATTTATAGGACACATCGTGAATATCGATCTCTGTCAAGTTTGCAGGTGCTGTATGGGTCTTGAAGACTGGATCTGTTGTAATGACGACAACCTCATGTCCTCGTTTTGCCAATTCCTGAGTAAGCGGTCGAAATACTACTTGGTGGCTTATAGATGGAGCGGGAAACACGGCTAAGATTCTTGCAGCCTCACTTGCACTAATAACTAAAAGACACCACGCAACTGTATACGGCAATCCTGGCATGTTGAACGTACTTGAAAACGAAATGAATACAACATTTAGTGGTCTTCGTTTTTATAACCTTTGATAAGCATATTTTTTTTTGCAATGTACACCACATGATACCACTACCCGGGCTGCGACAGTCAAAGATAATCATATAACTAACTACACAATTGCCATCAATCAACAGTCTGAGCGATTCCACTTTGACCGCTACATAAACGTGATCAAATGATCGTCAAGGACGTACGCATGACCGATATACCTATTTGTATTTGTTGTTCATTTACTCAACTAAGAATTTCTGTCAAGCAAATTAGTACTTAGTCAAAATTTTAAAGTAAAGGGCCTGACAAAAACTTGTATTCGAGCATTGAATTGAAATAGGTTTGTTAAAATGTCGGCATATCAGGTCTCAGCACAATATGTGACATTAATTTACTTTCAATCTTAAGGGGATAATTCGTAAAAGTGGACATATGGACTAAGGTAATATTATCTTACAGCAAACTATGAAGGTGAATGATAATTATATTGCGCTGACTCTCCAAGTAATTGCAACAACGGAGACACGGAGTACATAAATAACAGAAATATACTCTTGTTACAAATTAGCGTTCTAAGCGCCTAGATTTATCCAATCGCAAATTTGGCTACTAAACGTAAAATTGCAAGTAGCATTTTAGTTAACAGTCGCAAGTAGTATTTTAATACCATTTAGGTGACAGTTAAGCACACGGTCAATTAATGGAAAGGGGTCACCGTCATTATTGATACTGTAAAAATAGTCGAAATTTAAATAAAATATCGATGCTAAAACTTTTATTTTCTATGGTAATTGAGCGAAATTGTACATCACTGGTTCAGGTGTTTCATGACGGCCCTGGCACCTTCCCTTTTTTCGGCAACTCCAGCCAAAGAAGGTTACTTTGACACCGGTGGTCATCTTGGTTTTTGAATCTTTTCTTTCTACAGGTGAAGTCTACCTAGCGGCACAAATTATTGCCTGCTAATATACTCCGTCCACATAACGGCGCAATCATGCAGACGCATTGCATGCATCTTTGAAGTTTCTCAATATTACTATGGTCATCTTATCATATGGCACTACACAATTCAGTACTAACAAATCTTTTTTCAAAAAGTTAACGTGATAAATAGACCAATGACTAAAATGATTTAGCAGAAAGTCTACAGGGACTTGGCGAATAGAATTCGTGATTGTGAACATATAATTTTACAAATATGATTTGACCATTGACTTTGGTAGTATTAATGTTTTCTATTGCTAATATTTTTTAATACATCAGCGAAGAATATTAGAAATCTACCATAGCGTGAGAAGATCGCGTAGCTTTTACTTGACTTGATACCAATTAATCAATACGCCGAATATCTTTACTATAAAATCTACCAACTAAAATATGATGTTTTTAAAATACAGTAACATAATTCATGCAATATGCATAAAATAATAACACTGCATATCAGGTACACTGCACTATCCTTCGAAAGGAAAACCATAATGTTTACACTCAACGCCTGCAATAAAACTACAGCAACCAATTGAAACTACAAAGCAAAAATTGTTCGAACTACAGGAAACAATATTCCCCTCTAAACAAACACCGACAAATATCGATTGCACTTCTCAAACACTAAACTAGAAAGGAACAAAAAATATCAAAAATAAGACAAAACTGGCAACCATTTGATAATAAAACATTCTATGGACAAACTTCTCATTCTCATTATTGTTGCACTGAATTTTATAGTTATTGACAATAGTAAAAAGTTTTAATGTTTTTCCTGTTGGTAATTAAAAAAAACATCGTTACTTACTTCTCAATTATTTAATTGATGCACATTTCATATAATTTTATTATCTTTGTAAAAGTAATGAAATTAAATAGGAGGCAATGTCTAACTAATAATGGTGGGGACTAGCTAGTTTTAGCAGATAAACCCAACTCTAAAATTATTATTACAATATAAATATTTACATACATCATAACTATTATGAGGCTAATTTCACAGAAAATATTCATACTATATTTATCAAGAAACCTACCTATGAAAACGACTAGTAACTTGTCAAGTTCTTTTAATTTTAACTGTAACGTAATTTTTCATAGCGAAATTGTAAACTTTATAGAGTACTATGACCGCTAATGCAGCTGCTAGAAGGACTATTGCTAATACTGATATTACAAGTTCGAGTTCTAAATAGTCTGCCCAGGAAATGTTGGCTGCAGGTGACCGAAGATGCTTGGCTCCGCCATGTCGTAGCACGTACTCTGTCCACCACACGGCGCGATCAAGCGGACGCATGGGCTCGTCGCGCATGTATTTTCGCAGTTGAACAATGTTTCGTCGGTAACTGAAACAGGAGCATATTACTAATTTTAGAATAAATGTAACCAAATTTATGGAGTATAGGTATCAAAATAAAAAAATAACAGTATAATACCAACCTTTCATCTGATATTACAGTATTGATTGTTTTTGCTAAATTATCCTGAGTAAGTGTTTCCATATCAAGTCTGATCCCAATCTTATGATATTCGTATTTTTCTACATTGAACCATTGATCTCCTAACATGGGTATTCCAATTAGTGGCACACCCGCTGTTATAGCTTCATCTGTTGACTGGAGACCTCCTTGTGTTATAAACAACTTAATTTTTGGATGTCCTGTAATTAATTACAAGAATATTTTATGCAATAATAATAGAGTTATATTTGATTTTGACAGTCAAAGCAAAATCCAATCAGTCATCCCGCCCTTTAACGTACCCAGTGCAAAGGCGCTCATCACGCTTAATAATTACAATTGTAACTATAATATACATTATAATTATAATTTTATGCGATTTATAGTCGTATTGTACGATGCAATTTTTTAACAATACTGTGTCTATATAATATTTGTGCATACTCAAAGCCTTTGAGTTGGGATGGGCCATGTGTTAGGCCAAAGAGCTTTTGACCCACAATTATGGATTTCCAATAGATATACTTACGTAGCAAATCAGACTGTGGCAACCATTTAGATATTCTAATATTACTGGTGCGTCCAGGTAGTTCGTCTTTGTTCCATTTCCACAATACATCGTACGGTAGTTTAGAGAATGCGTTTATAAAGCTTTGTATTTTTTCAGGCGGCAGTAAAGAAGGATCCACGTTTGTACCAAAACTAATGTAAATGACTCCATTTTTAGAGGCATCTAGATATGATTTAAGATCCTGAAAGTAATAAAAAACAATTAGCTTTGACGAGAATCCTCACACACTACGACCGGAAACGGTGCGCACTGTGCGGTATGAAAGGAGTTTCATCCCGTGCACGCTCAAGCGGTGGAATCCACTCCCTGCCGTGCTTCTCCCAAGCGACTTTTCGTACGGACTTTACGTCCGACCGCTTTCCATCAGGTGGACCGTGTGCTTGTCTGCCACCTAAGTCGTATGAAAAAAAAACTAAATAATTAAATGCGATCTAATATCTTTTGGTTGCGTTATAATGTCGTTCTTTAATCTTTTTTATATCGCTGGCAAACAAGCAGCAAACACACGACCCAACTGATGAAAAATGATTACTATAGCTTATAGACGTTTGCAACACTAGGGGCGTTACGGAGCACAAGCTCTGTAGGTGGTTTGAAGGTTTAGAGAGTTTGATGACAGAGTGGAGACAAATTGGTATTCCCACTGATACGTGTAGAACAAAAACTCTCCAGTGAGTGTTGGCTACCCTACTCACTGCCGGAAACACATCACGTGGTCATTATTAGCCACGGTATTCTATAGGGAGGAGGAACTTCAACAATCGGACAGCAAAATTGGTATTTAGTCTAAGAGTTTGTACTTACTGATGGTAGTTCCTTGATAGGTTTTTGATGCAATCCACCCATGTATATTACAGTTGGCGGTACAGGCCGAATACCTTCAAATATTGGATTTACATTCAAAAACAACATTTGTACGTCATTACTTAATTCATTCATCGATGGAACATTATTGCCAAAATGATTTCTTAACAGGTTTTCTTCTAAAGGTTTTAAACTATTAAAAACGGTTTCTATTTGGTATTCTGTGTATAACTCTTTGATTTTCTCCCAAAGGGTTAAATTATTAAGTCTTTGGCGCATTATTGGCGGATATAAGAATGGGTGCTGAGGTGCACCAATGGTTTGGTAATTATCAAATATTCCACCTAAAGAACTAACTTGGATGACTGGTGCTTTGTAGATATGAGAATAGACAAGTGCAAGTTTAACACACGCTTCTGCAAGAATTAAGTCAAATTTTTGATTTCTGTCCTCTAGTAATTGTTTTACTTTTTTGTCTTTAAGCTGAGCATCAAATGCTGAAATTATAGCACGTAGCATTAGCTTACTGCTCGCTGCAATACCATCCTTTTCACCTTTTGACCTCACTTGGAGTGTTTCACTCCAAATTTTATATGATATATCATGGACATCAATCTCTGTTAAGTTTGGAGGTCTTTTATGGGCCTCAAAAGCTGGATCTGGTGTAATGACGACAACCTCATGTCCTCGCTTAGCCAGTTCCTGAGTAAGCGGTCGAAATACTACTTGGTGGCTTATAGATGGAACCGGAAACACGGCTAAAATTCTTGCAGCTTCACTTACACTTACAACTAAAAAACACGACACAATTATATTCAGTAACCCTGACATGTTGTAATGATCACACTCGAATGTAAAATGAATCTAATAATTACTTCGTTGAGGTTTTTATAACCTTGACTCGTATATTTTAACGACGTAAGATGACGGTTGCTTTTTGCATCTTACAAAGATTTTAGTATTATATACTTACATAAAAAAAAAACTGTTTTTTTATTTGCTATTTTAAAAAAACTTAATAAATTAGCTGTTTCTGAAACTGCAAAATGATGACAACACTAAGCAAGTATTTCATAGAATCTTTCTCAGTACGGAAAACCGTAGGATTTACAGCCGGCAATCGAGGACCCATAGACGGCGTGGTCTGTTCGAGTCCGACATAAACACTTTCAGCGCCTTGGCGGAGGTGAAATCCGTGGGGATTTTGCGCATAATAAGAAAAGAATTTACAGTAGGAAATTTTCAAGGCCATTGTAGATCGTTAGAACCGTAAACATGTACAATGGCCTCGAAAAGTTCGTGGACAATTTGAAACTAAAGCAAATATATAATGATGCTACTACACAACTACTAGCATTAGAAGCTACTGGATAATATAATATATGATATATTAATGTAATTAAGTTTATGCTACTACTTGCATGAGCTTACTTATTTTCTTATAAAGAAACAGGACATCGATCTACTCGTAGTATATTATTTAACCATTTCTAGGTTACAGTTGGTTAAATTAGACTTAGGCTGTCAAATGACTATAGATCTTTAGGTGTAGGAACTGTTGTAGCCCACTGTACTTAACACATGGAATAGTATATCTGTTACGGTCAATGTAATAAATCCGATTTTTATTAATAATTACCGGCAGATATTAATAATTGCCCCATCAAATGGTTAATGTAATTACCTAATATTGAAGAAATTATTTCTTTAACCGGTTTATATTTTATATAGTGTCGGTTATAGTACATAATAAAACAAACGAAATGTTTATTTATAATTTTTATTTCTTCGTAAAATTTAACGTAAATTTCTTAAATTTTAATCGTATTAATAATTTACACGAGTAGGTACATGCAGAACCGTCTACTCCCACCTGTTCTGTGGAGCGATGGAACGGTACAACCACTATGTGGTTTCTGCACCATGTGGTGGTTGCTTTAGGTGGTTCTAAAAAATTAACCTTCTAACCTAATCTGTCCAACTCGGATTCCGTGAAGTGTATATAACACAGTTTGTACCTACTCGTGTAAATTAAAATTTATGAAATTAACGTTAGTAGTGAGTATACTCGTGCTATACACTTCGCGTAATCCGACTTGGACAGATTAGGTTAGAAGGCTAATGCGGGAGCGAAGCTCTCAAAATTCGTGGTTTTTTTTGTGACCAACTCAACAAAGACACAGTTCGTTGTACGCGCCATATTATTAAATTTACCAAATTAATGAGAAAATTATTAATACAAACCGGTCAATGTGATTAATTTATCACTTCAACCACGTTTGTAGGATGGTATTAATAATAACCGCTAATTATTAATAATTACCTATTCATTACACTGACCGTAACATATCCATCTATCACGACCCATAGTTAACATGAGTCGTGTAACTGACATGAATAAGCATAATTTTATCAGAAAGACATAATTACAGTTCAAATGTCATTATTCTATCAAGACTCATCATGACGATGTATTTTACTATGCTCACTTTATATTATTATTTGGTTATTTCATCATTTTAATTATTTTTTACCGAAGTAATTGTTTATGGTCATTATCATTTGATGTGTCTACGTTAGCATAAATGTTAGATATATTGATGTAAGAATTAATTACTTTTGTCATATTTATGTAAGATACGTGAATTATAGATTTTTTTAAGTAGTTACTACTTATAGTTACAGGAGTGAATACCTAAGGATATGATAGTGTTGATAAGGGTTCGAATTCCGGCCAGTGTACTACTGACATAAACTTAATTCTAATACAACCCAAGCTTTGAGAGATGTCCTAACAAACTAGTAATTAATGAATTTCATCATCATTCAAACCAGGTAGTGTTTAAAGCTTGTACTTTGAAGCCCACTCTTCTACTATACCTATTTTGTCCATAAAACTGGTTTTTTATACTTATATCACTTAGGTGGCAGCCAAGTACGCGGCCCACCTGATAAAAAGTGGTTATCATGGCCTATGGATGTTTACAACACCTGGGGAGTCACATTTGAAGAGGGGGGAAGTATAAGGGGAACGGGAAAAGATTAAGATTAACTTTGAGCTGTCAGTGCAGAAGACAAAGAAGAGCGCGAGACTCTTCTTTGTCTTCTGCACTCTGTGTCTTCCCACTGACAACACAAAACCTCTCCAGTCAGCTCTGGCTATTCTCACGACTCATTCAGCTTTCAAACAAAAAACCTACATCGAAATCGGTTCATCCGTTCGGTAGCTACGATGCCACAGACAGACACACACCCACATACACACACGCACACGTCGGTCGTGTGTTAAAAAACTAAAAAGAAAGAAAAAGCCCAATAGTTAAGAATTCTATTAAAAAATACTAAATAAATACACAATTGAAATAGTCTTATAATCGATACAGATATAAAACAAATGATAAATTGTAATGCAGAACAGAACGACTCACACTGGGGGCCCATTCTTTAACAATCAAATTTTTCCAAGGGGCCCCGACTAGACTAGGAAACAGTGTTGTGAATGATTTTAAAATCATTCACATTGCATTCATACAGTGTGTCATGCATTTTTTATGAACGCATCTAAGTAATAATATTGAATAATGTAAATCTACACATTAAACACTAATACACCTATAATGAATGTACACAAAGACACATAATATTAAACATCTAGTAACAAGCTGTCAAGCACGTTTAATTTTGACTGTAACGTGATTTTTCACAGCGATTTTGTATACATTATAAAGCGCTATGACCGCTAATGCAGCTACTAGAAGGACTATTACTAATACTGATATTACAAGTTCAAGTTCTAAATAGTCTGCCCAGGAAATGTTGGCTGCAGGGGACCGAAGATGCTTGGTTCCGCCATGTCGGAGCACGTACTCTGTCCACCACACGGCGCGATCAAGCGGACGCATGGGCTCGTCGCGCATATATTTTCGCAGTTGAATAATATTTTGGCGGTAACTGAAATGTACAATAAGATTATTAACTACTTTTTTTTTCTAAATAATTATGTCGTGTCGAATAACCCACCCCATATCGTTACTGGCGCTAAGGTGTCCATAATGATGCTGACCGCTTATAAGGATTGTAAAAACATATTATATCAACTCAAATAAAAGGAATACAATAAACCTAATGCAAGAGCGTATGACACTTCATATAGAAGTTAACAGGAAATGATACTTTTGCATAATAAAGTTTTACATAATGAAAATGATACTAACCTGTCGTCTGATATTACAGAATTGATTGCATTTATCAAATTTTCTTCATTAAGTTTTTCCATATCAAGTCTGATACCAATCTTATGATATACATACTTTTCTACATTGAACCATTGATCTCCTAACATAGGTATTCCAATTAAAGGCACACCCGCTGTTATAGCTTCGTCAGTCGATTGAAGACCTCCTTGAGTTATAAATAACTTAATTTTCGGATGTTCTGTAAGCATGGGAAGAAATTTAATAATGTAAAGATCAGATTCAATTCATTTCCTAATAAACACAGTTGAGTAAGGTATACCCTGTGGTAAATATCGCAAAGCTTTGAAATCGCTCAGGAGCCACCTTAACAAACGAATCATACCTAATGATAATAATTATAAAGAACTGGGATTATTATACAGTAAGCAAGGCGCATTATTATCGCTTCACTCTGGTAAGTTCGCTCAGGGTCAGATATTCATTGCAAATTGCCAATAACAAGAAAAAAGGTTAAAGTAAAATCACCAGCTGCTACTGAAAAGATCGAAACAAGGCTGTACTCAATTGCCAATCATACACTAAAGAAAATTAATGGGCACAGCCTGCTATCAAGACACGGAGACCAACACCTGTCTTGCCTGTAAGTGTTACACATTGAAATAAAGCAAATAGTATTTTTTAAGAGGATTTTTGGTTCAACTATTAAAATTTATTTGATATCTGCTCCTATACAGTAGTTTTGAGAGCATTATCGATATTAGTTTATCTCAAAAGCCTTCTATCTCAATTGTTGTAGTAATACATTAAGGTAAAAATTTGAATTCATTTGTTATATTGTAATACGAAAAAAAGTTTGGGTGGAAAGGATGAATGGATGTCTGTTATTCATTTAAAGTAAAAGTGAACGTATTGAGTAGGTACTTACTGAGTAAATCAGACTGCGGTAGCCATTTCGATATTCTAATGTTGCTGGTGCGTCCAGGCAGCTCATCTTTGTTCCATTTCCATAACACGTCGTAAGGTAATTTAGAGAATGCATTTATCAAGGTTTGTATAATTTCTGATGGTAAGAGAGAAGGATCTACATTTGTACCAAAACTAAGGTAAATCACTCCGTGTTTGGATGAATCTAAATATTTCTTAAGATCCTGAAATAACCGAAAATGCAATCTATGTAACTGCAAATAGGAACAATCGTAATGCATGCAATCTGAATATTGATTTTATATAGAAGTCACATTTTAAAGAACATTTATTTTTATTTTTCAGTGAATTGTGTACTTAGGACTGAATAGTATTTTATCATTATTATACTCTTACTAACAAGATCTTGGGTGACCGCCTCTGTGGCGTGGCGGTAGTGAACGCGACTGCTACGCAAGAGGCGCGGGTGTGATCCCTGCTCAGGGCAAATATTTGTATGCATGAATTTGCACTAGTCTGATCGTACCTCGTTAAGCACGTTAAGTGGTTGGTCCCGGTTGACATACGAACATGTATGGCAGTAGTTACGGGTAGTCGGAGACCTCAAAAATCCGACTAGCTCAATTTGGTTGTGCAGGTCTGATGTGAGTCGCTTCACGGAAATTATCAAGGTCCAGCCGCATCTTAGTGAGACTAAAAAGCCGACCCCAACTAAGTTGGAAATAGGCTCAGAGAATGATGATATTAACTGTCACAGAAAAAACTAGTAGAAATAAGAAATATGTTCAACCTCACACTTACAACCCTCAATAATACATTGCATTACTCGTAAATAATTGTTTTGATTGGTGAGTTGAATTTATAAAACACAATAAATAACAGCTATATCGATAAGTAACTTATAAATATACTTTAATATTTCGAATAATTTGATGCATACTGTTTGTGTATTGTTAAGTTTTTTTTTAATTACTGCTAGTGCATTAGGAGTCAGCACTTACCAAAGGTAATTCTTTATTTGGTTTTTGATGTAATCCTCCCATATAAACGACAGTTGGGGGTACAGGTCTAATACCTTCAAACATGGGGTGTATATTTAAGAACAACATTTGTACGTTGTTATTCAATTCATCTATAGAGGGTACATTAGTTCCGAAATGTTTTATGAGCACTTCTTTTTCATATTGTCTATTGTTATCATAAATCTTACGATTTACATAATCCGTATATAATTCGGTGATTTTTTCCCACATAGTTAAGTTATTAAGTCTTTGGCGGGTCACAGTTGGATATAGAAATGGGTGCATGGGTGCACCTATGGTTAGATAGTTATCAAATGAAGCACCAAAGGAACTAACTTGAATAACTGGTGCCTTAAATATATGAGAGTATATTAAAGCGACTCTTACACAAGCTTCTGATAGGATTAAATCAAACTTTTGATTCTTGTCGGATATAATTCTTTTCACATGTTCATTTTGTAATTGGACATCAACTACTGATACCATAGCCCGTATCAGCACCTTCAATTGCGTTTCCATGTCATCTTTTTTTCCTTTAGATATTGACATAAATTCGTCTATCCAAATCTTATATGATACATCATGAACGTCAATCTCTGTTAAATTTTTAGGTGCTTCTTGAGACTTAAACACAGGGTCTGGTGTAACGATGATAACTTCGTGTCCTCGCTTAGCTAACTCCTGAGTTAGTGGTCGAAATACCACTTGGTGACTTATAGATGGAATTGGAAACACTGCTAGAATTCTCGCAGCTTCACATAAACTTATAAATAAAAGGCACAGCGCAATTTTACAAGATATATGTATGACTGACATGTTGTAGCTGATCTTACATACGTATGAAGTGCTCAGAACATGCAGAGGTTTGTACTTATATAACCTTGGAAACGTATTTAATAATATGAACTACGTCACCCAAAGCCTCTAGTCAGGTGGCACTGAATGGATAAGCGACTCCCATGTAGTCTTTGGCAATCAAAAAAATATCTAGTTAAGAATCTTGAAAATAGTCTTTTTACTATTAATCTTATTCGATATTTTTTTATTTATATTATTAAATTGTTTTCATTTTAAACACTCTAACACAAAACAAAACATTAGTAAAAGTACCTATTTTTAACGGGGAAAGACAATACGTCAATGTCTTGTATAGGTACCTATGCCGTCTCATCGAGTGTCTAATAGCGCAGATACGATCTATTTGACATAAACTTAAGTTACTGTGATTAAACCTATTTGCATTATTATTGTATATTTCATATATTTATGCCAGTTTATACCAGCCACTGTTTACTATGTAAGTAACTTACTTACCTGAACACTTCTTCCTGCTAGTAAGTGATATAAGTTTTGGTTGTTACTTCTAAACGATTGAATACATATTATACCTTTATAGGTAAAAGTTACGCAATAGGTAAGGTAAAAGCTTCTATGAAATGCCAATGGGATGTGATGTGATCTTGTGTGATGAAACGTATTGAGAAATTATGTAAATAGTTCCTTTATGGACTATGCGCCTTACTTTTTTCATGTACCTTAGTAATGAAATTGAAAAAAAAACTTAATACCCTGTTGTTGAGGTTATTTTTATTACCAGGATTGTAACTTTAATTTAACCAGTGTTCTAATAAAAAAGAACAATGCTCTCATACGATACGATAATATAGTACACTAATATCAGTGTACAGAGTTACACATAATTCGGGTTTAAAAAGTTGTAGTTTCACGCTATCAGATATATTTAAATCTGTATAATCCATCCTTCACTGCAATCGCTCCTTCTAGAAGCCAAGATGTCCTAAAATCGCTCTTCATTTAAGAATAGAGTACGCTTGATCTATAGTTAACCATAGGCAGAATAAATATCCATAAGATCTTTCCATTTGTAGATAATATGTACATATTTACATAAGTTTATATTACCCTAACGTTTACTGGTAGAGAATACCCGTGGCATTAAGTCCGCCTTTGTACAATTATTTTGTATTGGTGCAAAAAGTTAAAATAAATGAAGAGATACCATTGTAATCTCTACCTACTGTCCCTCAATCTAATAACTTCGAACATGATCAGAAATATAAACTACAAATTAATGTATTATGCACGTTTAATTTTTACAGAGTAATTGTTTACAATAAAAAGGTAAACAAACCGAAGCGCAAAAACTAATATTGCAATCACTAGAAGAAGTATTATTAATACTGTCAGAATGAGTTTTAATTCTAAATATTCTGCCCACGAAATGTTAGCTTCAGGTGACCGTAGATGTTTAGCTCCTCCATGTCGTATTACATACTCTGCCCACCATACAGCACGATCAAGTGGTCGCATGGGCTCATCTTGCATGTATTTATGTAGTTTAACAATGTTTTGGCGGTAGCTGCAGAATAAATTACAAATTAAATTTGTATTAGACATTAACCAAAATAGGGATGAAATTAAAGCTACTTCAAAGTGCTGACGACGAAGAAGCTTTCTAAACTATAATGAAACCATTTTCATCGTTTTCAGTGATAAAACCGCCCATTGTACATTCAGTCTTAATAGTCTAAGATACTTCATGGCAGATCCAGATATATTTGTTTCTTCTTGAAAATGTTTCAGTAAATATTTTTATTTAATCGGCATACTTTATGGACCTCTAAAATAATTCTATAGTAAAGATACATGACTTCAATGGTACCAACCTATCGTCTAAGATTATAGTATTGATTGTATTTATCAACTTGTCCTGAGTAAGTGTTGCCATATCTAGTCTAATCCCAATTTTATGATATTCATATTTTTCTACATTGAACCATTGATCTCCTAGCATGGGTATTCCAATTAGTGGCACACCCGCTGTTATAGCTTCGTCTGTTGATTGGAGACCTCCTTGTGTTATAAATAACTTTATTTTTGGATGTCCTGTAAACACATGATTAAGTTAATATTTCAATAAATTCAACATTTCTGTGGGATGTTCAATATCACTATAAAATAACGTCAGAATATTTTTCGTCGCAGATCTACTTATTGAAATGAAAAAAAAGTAAAAATTTCAATCACGCCTAGCAGGTCTCGTATTCTACAAAGCTAGTTTAGGATGCGACATAAATACTTCTTTGTATGAAAACTTACTGAGTAAATCAGACTGTGGGAACCATTTCGATATCCTAATATTGCTGGTGCGTCCAGGCAACTCATCTTCATTCCACTTCCATAAAACATCATAAGGTAATTTTGAAAACGCTTGTACAAGAGTTCGTATTATTTCAGGTGGTAACAAAGAAGGGTCCACGTTTGTGCCAAAGCTAATGTAAATTACTCCATTTTTAGAAGAATCTAAATATGAGTTGAGATCCTGAAAGCAAAATAAAACATACATCTGTTGAAAATTGTTGTAAAGTTTTGAGAAAATGTAAAACTCATTTTAAAGTATAATAAATTGTGGACCTCTACATAAATCGCAAAACGCTCTTTACATTTAGTAATCGTACTATTTTCATTATTTTTGTCTATTCGTAAATAGTCGTAGGAGAAACATTGATATACTATTTATGTAGTAGTTTGTATAATATGTATAGTAGTGATGCATAACAAGGTTTTTAAAACAATGAAGATAGGTATATATATAAACTAAATAATAAATTATTGGTTTAAATTAAAAACCTACTATAATTTTAGATCACATACTTTTTTCCGTAAAAATAAACAGTTTTTGTGTGTATTACCAATGGAAGTTCCTTTTTGGGTTTTTGATGCAGTCCACCCATGTATACAACAGTCGGAGGCACGGGCCGAATGCCTTCAAATATTGGATGTATATTTAAAAACAACATATCTACTTTGTTATTTAATTCATCCATAGTCGGAACATTATTCCCGAAATGTTTCTTGAGCATATTGTGTTCCAATTGTTTATTATTTTCGTATAGTTCTTCATACAAGTAATCATTATACAATTCATTGATTTTCTCCCACACAGTAATGTTATTAAGTCTTTGGTGCGTTATAGGTGGATACAGAAATGGATGCACGGGTACTCCAATATTTGGATAGTTATCAATCGTTGCACCGAAAGAACTAACTTGGATCACTGGTGCTTTATAAACATGAGAAAATACAAGTGCAGCCCGCACACATGCTTCTGTAAGAATCAAATCAAACTTTTGATTTTTGTCTAATAAGATTCTGCTCACTTGTTCAGTTTTTAACTGTGCCTCAAATAATACTAGCATAGTGCTCAATAAGTCCTTTAATTGCGTTTTCAAATCATCTTTATTTCCTCTCGATGTGCTCATGAGTCTTTCTTGCCAGATCTTATATGATATGTCATGAAGGTCGATCTCTGTCAAATTTGTAGGAGCTTCTTGGAACTTAAAAGCAGGATCTGCTGTAATGACAACAACATCATGTCCTCGTTTAGCTAACTCTTGAGTAAGCGGCCGAAACACTACTTGGTGGCTTATTGATGGGACTGGAAATACAGCTAAAATTCTTGCAGCATTACTTGAACTAACAAATAAAATATAGAACGCCACCACATATTTTAACACTGGCATATTGTAGCCGATCTTACATAAAACTAAAGTGATAATAGCAACTTGTTGTTCCCAGTTATATAACGATTGATAAGTTTAGTATTGTTCGATAAAAATAACTACGTTGTGCATCTGCTCTGTTAATGAATTGGATAACGACGAGACGAGTCATTAATTTTTATTAACCTTACGAAATACGACGTGACGGGTGAAGCCGCCTGTCACGGCGGAGCAAAGTGCGCCTCCCCATGTCCGGGAGTTAGATGGGGACACCATAGTTCCCATATAAGGGGAAGGGGCTCATCTCAAAAAGATGTGACCCGGTCTGCCGGGGTGCGAGAGATAATTATATTTTGTATAATCTGAACTCCGTCACAGACCTATAGACGGAGTGCGTATTAGCCGGTTCGAGTCCGACATAATCACCCCCATGGTCTTTGGTGAACGCGATATGTCATGGATATTTCATAACATCTAGTGTCCCTTAACAAATCCTAACTGATTTTAAAGAAAATCGTTTTGTACTAAAAGGTTGTTTTTTAAATTGTAGTAAATATAATAATGATCTTGTTATTATATTTAGATTTAAGAACATCAAAATGTAATTATGATCAAGGTATTTTTTTTTTCAAACAAATATAATTACATAATGTTTAAATGATAGACCAAGTATTATCCGCCAAAATTGGCACAATCATCCATCAACGTTGCAATTTATTATTTTTATAATTATATATCCCTCCATCAGTATCCGCCTAATTGGCTACACATGATATATCCGTAACAATTGACCCTCTATAAATGCTAAACAATATCAATTTACTTTATTTGAATTAGAACAAAACTCGATGTCTTTCGTTATATGACACGTGAACTTGTCCATTGCTATAATTTCATTACTGTCACAACGCATCAATGGTCATGTCCAAATATTTATATTCATACATGTTTTATTATACAACATAATATTTTCGTAAGAGTATCAAATACTATAGCCCTTCTTTGTCTTCTGCACTGACAACTCTCTTCACCTCCCTTCCTCTCCTCTATATGGTCGGCATCATGAATGTGACGCACTTGATTTTACTAACATCTATAGGCCACGGTAACCACTTTCCATCACAGTTCCTACTCACACCCAAAGACAGGTTTCCACTGTAACATCCAAGTGTTTAAGTTAACTGAAGCTGTGGGAGCTCTATATAATTCAGACCAAACGTTACTGTATCAAGCCGGATTAAGAAGCACATCAGAGCGGTCAAAAACAACCAGCCACACATGTATGTATACCACAGGTATGTATACCTATTTACTTTTTCACGGCATAAGTAATACACATTTTATTATAGCTTTTTGAGGTTTCAGAAATTTTGTAGAACATTCACATGAGAAAATTGTAGTTGGAAACTTCGCAAAGCTATGAATGTTTTTCGGTAGTTAAGTTACTGGCATTGTTTAATATTTTTAACCGACTTTTGAAAAGGCGGGGTTTATATTGTTCATGTTTGTACGCACATTAGATCTTATATCTAACAAAAATATACATTTATTACTGAAAATATGTTTTACCATGAAATAATTTTTCTCATATTATGTTTTTATTCCAGAAGTCGGTTTTGGTGTTTTTTGATAGTAGGGGAAAGTGGGGTGGATTCGTACACCGGGAGCATTCATACAACGGCCATAATTGGAATACGGATCATGGTGGCGCCTTCGTATTAGTGTATGTGGTGCCCACACACACGCATAATATAACCGCGGAGTAGCTCACCAATGCAGCCGCTGGCTTCGATGTGACAGGACATAACGTGTTTTCACTTTGCATAAGTAATTTTTCGATGCAACTTTGAACGTGTTTATATTCTATAAGTTTTGCTGCCATTACTAAACTGATTTTTTGTGGTGTTTGAATACATACTTAAGTTTATTATTTTTACATTTACTTCAACATAATCTTAGCAGCTATTTTTATTTTCAATATTTTAATCGATTTTTTTAGTTGGGGTAGCTTCGTACAGGAATGAACGGGGTGGGTTCGTACTATATGAATGTACTGCAGTAAGAAATGCAATCCGCATTTACGAGACTACTAATAAATTCGGATTTGTCCGGGTTCGTCCTAGTTTAAAAAGTGTCCAGGCGGGGTTTTTACTGTAGTCTGGAGAAACCTAGTGTCCGGGCGGGGGTCCTCGTAAAACCTACTAAATATTTTGAATATAATGTAGTCAGATTTTACAATACAAGTATAATGATCTTATTATTAGGTACTTAGCACCCCAGGTTGGTTCTACGAAATTTTGATCTCCATATACGTTACATTTTCTATAAATAGCACATGTACGAAGTTACCCCGTGAGTGGGGTGCATTCGGACGATTTACTTTTTTTTTTTAAATCGTCATAGCTTGGCTACGGTTTTTTCTATGAACAAGTAGTCTAAGGGAACATTGTAGGCAAATATATAAGCAATCTAGCAATGCTCAAATGGTTATCAAATAGTGTTTAGTTTTTCTGCTATAGAGCTCGAAGTGAAAAGTGTACGAATCCACCCCACTTTCCCCTACGATATATAGAAAAAAATAGTTAACTTAGTGTCCTCACCTAACATGAAGGAAAAACGTGACTGTAGTGTATAATTATTATACTATGTGCTTTAAAGTAGGAAGCAACTGCGCAATATATTGCATGTTATCTGAGATAAATGTTTGTGAAGTATAAACTCATCGGCACGACGTGTTCATTATCTTATGGTATCTGTCACAAGTATCACTTAATAATAATCTGTAAATGTACTTATCATGCCATCACTTGCATATAAATAGGTAAACGTGAATGTTAATGCTGCTGAATGACACTTCTGTAGGTTTTCTGAGCTGCTACAATATATACATACAAGTTCTTCAATGAGGCTGTTAGGAAGTTTCTACAATCGTCAGCAGTACAAGTGTGACGCCTCTGGTGTTGCAAGCGTCCATTAGCCAAAGGCGACACCGATTTTAGCCCAATGATCTGGCAATTCAGTTTAGCGAAAGAAACAAATCAATAACAAGCATGAAGGATATTATTCAAGATGGTTTCTTTCTAGTCTGAGATGCATCTGAACTTCGGTATTTACCCTGAACTGACTTCCACAACGAAAATGGGCGACATTGAAGTTATGTAGTTAGACTAGTCTTACTTTTGAGGGCTCCAACTGCCCGTAACGACTGCTCTGATAGATGTTCGTATGGCAGCTGGGACCAACGGCTTAAAGTGCTTTCCGAGGCACGACCAAACCAGTGCAAATAGTTATATTCATGCATAATATAAATATGTATTTGCATTGAGCGGGTCGCGTTCGCTGCCGTCACGCCACAGAAACTGATTTTAATTTAAAACTAGACAATCAAATACAATCATAATTTTTGTACTTTAGCAACGATAAAAAAGTAACCTTTAAAATAAATAACGAAGCATTAAATACAACAGACCCCTCTTTCAGTTCATGATCATCAAGAATCTATTAAAATACTATCAAGCGTTTTCAATAGAACGTTCTCAATGGGGAAGCAGTCGAGATCCATTGTGGGCTGTGTTTACCGAATGCAATAATGGAAGGCCATAGACGGCTAAGCCCCACTAGGCTTCTTAGCCCATAAAATATCTGTCTTTAAGTTCCAGGCAAAGCCTCCAAAGATGTTACATTATCGAAAGATGAAAATGTGGAAATAGAGAAAGAATATCAACACCCCATTTCATTTGAAAGGTGTCGTAAGAGGCGACTAACGGAAAAACACACAGATGATATTATTGCAAGGTGAGGTAAACTTAAAACATCAACCTTCGTTTGGGCAATGGGGGAATAGTACGCCAAAACCATTGTCTATTGCTTATGTCCAGAAATGGATCCAGGTTAATTGATTGTGCTGCGAAGAGCACTTCGAACCATCGGGTCCAGTTGTCATTCGAACATTAGTTGGAACCCTAAATAGTTCGATAAGCTAGTCTGATGATCTATGGAGGTCAGATGGAAGTTGCTGAACAGAAGTCGACTTTAAGTGGGTACAGAAAAAGGTTAGAAATATTATTATTGTGACTAAAGAAGCAGGTGTAACGTGCTAGATAAAACTCAAATTGATTGAAATTGAAACTCTACTTGGTCTACTCCAAAATAATTGCTTCGTCATGTTCTAGGCTACAGGATACCGATTTCGACAAGAAAAAAGTAACTTTGACCTTGGAAGGTCAAAGTATAGTACAAAACTGAACACTATAATTTAATGAACGTGTTTTATATAGCTGTGTTTACGTAATGGCTATGCAGTTATTATTAGTAACTTTGTTGCCTAGGAAACAGAGCTATTAGAATATTTTCATAACCAATGTCCTTACTATCAAATAACTTGTTTACGTCATCCGAGCGCCAAGTCTACTTGTATAGAAAGCTTATATTTTTCAAGCCCCATTTACTTCAGGTTGCATATCAAATAATGCAGAACCCTTACTTTTAAAAAGATTATTTAAAATTTGTTTAGATCGTGTTAGAGATGAAAGAATAATATGTTAGATTTATGTAATATCAGAAACTATAAAAAATAACATTTTCCACTGGCCATTACTGGGATCAGTTGCTATGGCGTACAAAGGTGCTATGTACAGTCGACAAAAGAGATACGGTCCCACTTTTTAATATAATATCGTAAGTTAATGTATGTAGTACCGTATATTTTTTACTGTACACTGTACATCAGTGGACTGTAAAAGGTGAATTGACTGAATTAGGCAGCAATAACATTACAGATTCGCATCATCTTCCTCGAAACCTTTCATTCTAGCTAAAAATGGCAGAAGATAGTCCGATTTTTAACGATTTTTGACACTCACTTTTAAGTATTACCATATATATTCTAATGGCAACTAAGACCATTGACGACCTAACAACGACGATAAATTAGCTGAGTCTCTTATTGTATGGACAATAACTTAAAAACACAGATATATCCATAATGCAAGTGCTACTGTCGTGTTTGAGGTCTTGCGAACTTTTTTGAGTTTCCTGTTACGAAACTACGGTGGCTGTAGACCGTTGTAGACGAATTTTAGTTATAATTTTGAAAACCGTAGGATATTATGCCTGACGTAATTAAATAATATGCTGAATCGGATGGCACAAACGGCTGAACTGCTGGCTGTATTTTAAAGATGTGCAGTGTATTGTATTGTTAATCTCTGCTTAGCCCAAGTTAAAAAGTTAAGTAACTATCGACACAAATATAGAATTTAATGAAAATGTTCACTAGTTCAAAATATTAACGTAGAACAATGTGAAATCCACAACCCGCAATGAAATTTGTTACAACCCCTATATTTTACGCATAACGAGGCCCAGTTCAGCTTATCGCTAGCTCTCCTGACCTTTTATAAGTTATATGAAGAAGAAATCTGTTTTAAATAGCTTCACTGTTTTTTTTCTTTACTGTACTGTGGGCAATCGTTTAACGGAGTTAAATTAGTAGAAGTTCTATCGTTGTTTAAAAAGAAAATTAATAGAATTTTTGTATTAAAAGTTAAATGGCTGTTTCGTCGGTCCCGGTTGCCATACAAACATCTATGGCAGTCGTTACGGGTAGTTGGAGCCCTCAAAAGTCCAACCAGCCTAACTTGGTACTTCGATATCGCCATTGGTCATTAGACCATTGATTGTGGAGGTCAGATGGCAGTCGCTTCACGGAAAATATCGAACTTCAGCCGCATCACAGTTAGACTGGAAAGCCGACCCCAACTGAGTTGGGAAAAAGGTGGGAAAACAGGGAATGATGATTAAAAGTTAAATGGCTGTTTAGGTATTGTATTTTTAATAACGTTTTCGAGTAGGACTCTTTCGGTTTTCATTCAATACCTACCGCTTAGGAGGCAGACAAGCACACGGCTCACGTGCAATGGTCACCACGACATAATATTACGGATGTTTTGTAGAAACTTTCTGATGCTCTTCTCGAAGCACTTCATATTGCAGTCATTTGGAAAAACCACAGCGTGGAGTTCATTCCACAGCTTGAGCGTGCGCCTAACCTACATGGCTATAATACAATACCTACTGGGTTCGAACGATATCTATATCTGTGGTCTAACTTCACCCTACATATTGCAATAGGTATTTTTGTACATATTTGAATAGGTGTTCAAATATGTACAAATTCGCCAATATAAACCTTTTTGTAAGAACTGAAAGTTTAAATAACTTTCTTAGAATGTACACTGACATATGTCTGAACTTTTTCGAAAATATTCAAGTTTGTTCGGACCAAGGTATGAAAACGTCGTAAATGCTTTTTTAACCCCAGCAAAATATTCTCTATTGTGAACGAATAAAGTGTGTTTTCTTTTGTGTAATATACCTACTAGGCCAATTTGATATTGCAGGTAATAGGTGTATGATACGACCAATCAAAACAATTGTTTACGAGTAATGTAGCGTATTATTGGTGGTGGTATGTGTGAGTTTGAGCATATTTCTTATTTCTACTAGTTTTTTCTGTGACAGTTAATAATCATCATTCGCTGAGCCTATTCCCAACTCAGTTGAGGTCGACTTTCTGGTCTTGCGGCTGAGGTTAGAGTTTTTCGTGAAACAACTGCCATCGGACCTCCACAACCAAATTGGCGATATCAAAGTTCTGTACTTAGACTAGACAGACTTTTGAGGGCTCCAACTACCCGTAGCGACTGCCATAAATATTCTTAAGGCAATCGGGACCAGTGGTAACATACTTCATAAGGCTCGACCAAACTAGTCCTGCATATACTATATTAGACATACTTCTGCATACAAATATTTGCACTGACATCAAACCCGCGCCTCCTGTGTTTAGCGGTCGCGTTCACTACCGCCACGCCACACAGGCTATATGTGACAGTTAATAATACATATTCATTTCTTTTAACAGCAATAATAACTAATATTCCTAGAAGAATGTTTTAAATAATTTAAATTCGATTTAATAAAACTTTCTCAATTATATTTTACTGCCAAACCATCTTTCCGATTTAATAATTGAAGTTTAAATTAAAGTTGTTCTCAATTTAACATTTTGCAATGTATTTGTATACACAGTCATTTTATACAAGTAGATGAGATAACGAAGTTAAAGAATCTTTTTGAAATCTGTGTGAACTCCATCGACAAACAAGTACACTGGCGTTTTCAACCAAGGAGGTACATACTTGTCACTCACTTGTTAGCTCTGCACTAATCGATTCGCTACAAGAGAAAGGAATACACCATACAAGAAGAATGACTAGTGTATAACTTTTTTTCAATCGCTTTTATTGTACTGATTCCATTGTCTTATAAAATGGAAAATATCGAAGTTCAGCCGCATATCAGTTAGACAAGAAAGCCGACAGCAAGTAAGTTGGGAATATGCACAGAAAATGACTTGGTGTGCAATAAAGTGTATTATAAATAAATACCATTCATTCATTACTATAACATACATACTATTAATATCATTCAGTCAACAAATATGACAAAAGCTGAACAATGTACTGCCTCACATAAATCTCTTCCAAAGGGCGTTTGAAAACGTACTTCTTTAATGTCCAAAATAAACAAGTATAATTCTTGATCAGGAATATTTACTGTTATAAATATCATTAATATTATATAACAGCTTTTATTTACCAAAGAGCCACCTTTGATAATGCCAAATCTGGGGTCCGAAATTTGAGCAAACGTTGTTAATTGAATGAAAAATCTCAATTTCTTTGCAAGTATACTTTCTGTTAAACATTGACAGAGCATTACTGAAAAGAGATAAAGGTGTTTGAGCGAAATATGTTTGCAGTTCGAATGATTCAGACCTTTTCTGTGCGCAATTAATTCAAAGCAAAGTTTTAACGATATAAATAAATTGGTTTGGGTTTAAGGAATTTATCCTCAAAAAGACATCCAAACCCATTTTCACGAGAACATAGATAAAATAAGAGTTTGAACATGAAGTAATGGAAAGTTCAACGAAGGGCTCCGATTGGCGGATTTGTGTTTAATAACATGTTCTGATAGTTGAGTTTTAAAGCGCCTACACAAACATCCGTACAAGTAAATTTTGCTTTCATTTATATTTTCAGTAGATGCCTAACCTAGTAAAAATAGACTAGGCTAATTAATTAAGTTATTTAAAAGTATTAATCGCTATTATATAATTCAACTATTCGTTCGAATAACCTTCCTGGTTCATGTGCAAGATAGCAATATCACGTTACAATTAAGAATCTAAGAAAAAAAATTAACAAACCCAATTTTTCGATAAGCGTGTTACCATTATGAATTGGATAAAATAAATAGAAAAGTGTTACCGCAATAGGCTAGCGTTATGGGTAATGGACTGCTGAGACGAGGTCTCGGGTTCGATCCCAGGTTTAACCATGGTACACACCAATGATTTTTCGATGTTATGCGTGTATTTATCGCAGGTTGATAAATGCCCGGTTAATGGCTAGGCTCGCCACCTATTACATTGAGACCTATATGAACTGGCGAAATGAGGGTGTTGGCACCTCTGCTTACCCTTTCGGGGATATAGGGGTGAATTTGTGAGTTTATGTTATGTTAAAAAAGTGTCAAGTTCCAACAACTAGCCACTCATAGCTGAAGGCAATTAACAAATATCTATTTATTCTCGCCTGTCAATAACAGGTGCTTCCTGATTCGGTCAGTTTTCTTTGATAAGGGTTGACATTAGTACAATAGATGGATTAATTTACTTTGCTTCTTGTGCAATCAGCTTATAAGAGAGGCTATAACTAAGATTGTAAACAGACTTCCCTGTATACGAATGGTATAGAGATGTTCTTGTTCAATTGTGCTGCTAATTAATACTTGTAGTCATCGTGGAGCTGAGCCGTGTCTAAGTGCAATCGAGATAATTCGACAATGAGACATCAATGCCTTCATCGACATCAAATTTCATGTTCCCTATAGGTTTCAGCTTCTAAAAAATACTCGTAAAAACGCCTTTGCTTTGCTTTTAATTTTAGTACTATCCACATATGAAAAATTGTTAACCAGCAGTGTGGTGTTTAGGAATTAGAATGCTCATAACTTTCCATGTAAACCTTTAAAGTTGCCGCAAGGCGTAACCGTTTAGGTACAATAATAAATATAGTGAAGAAGTACAAGTGTGTTATCAATAATGTATAAGAATGTTCCACCACGTGCCATCAATCAATAATAAGCAATATAATTATGTATACACCATATTACTAACAAACTGCCTTGCAATAACGGCTAAAATACGTGTTATGTGCGAGTAAGTTTTTCATATTTCACGTAGGTAGTCTTATTCACATAGGTGAGTCTTTCCTCTGCCGTACCATTAAGTCTTGGAATTCCTTGTTCACGTGTTTCCATCTTCCTACAGTCCCGGGTCCTTCAAGCGGGGCGTGAAAAAGCATCTGATGAGGCCGTCAAGCTGAGTGCCACTATTGTAACACTTTGCGTGTTTGTAATGGTCTCATTCCAGAGACTTTTACCATCAGGCGGGGTGAAGTTAAATTGACGTACCCTAATAAAATGTAGCTAAATATGACAGACCCGGCCCACAGATGTACAGTCAGAGCTCATAAGTGCATTAGCATATCAAGGCTCAAAATGGTTTAGCGTGCGGCCGGCGCGCTTATATGTGTGTGTAATGTTACTATGCAATACGAGGCGACGCTGGCTTGTCTTAAAAGAAAAAGGTCACAAGTAGCGTTACAATGTTGACGCTATAGTTGCGTAGGATTGCTACTGCACTTTTGAGTTCTACTGTACCTACACTCCTTGAAAATAATAATATGTCATTATCAATAATGACACTGCAAAAAGGTCCACTTATCAGTTGTACTGCTAATGATAGGCAACTTGATAAATTATTGTTAGTTACTACGTAATTGGCTAAAAACTTCCAACATTGTAGCTCTACCTACTTGTTCGAACGATTAAGTTTTAATTCTAGCAATCTTTATTTTTTTTCGTGCGAATAATCACAACAGATCCTCTGCCCCCCTCAGAAAAGAGTCAGCCAGAGGTCGGATACGAAATCCTCTCTCGATCCGTCATGTTTTCACGTTAAATGATTAACATTGGGCAGGCTTAGGTCTCCTGTTTCCATAGTGACTAGATAACCCCTCTAGTCACTATATGGAAACAGGATTCTTCAAGGTCTACAGGGTACAGGGTCTATTTACTCTGGTATATTTACTTTATTGATATCGTCTGCGTTTTCCATAAGCCGCCTCGTGAAGTTCGTATTATATAAGATGGGGAGTATTATTTCTCCGACACCACTACCATTCGAATTTAAAAACTAACCAATATATAGAAGCATGAATACGAATTCTGATTCAACCATGATTGATGCTTATGAACTTATCTGCTTATACGAGTTAAAATTCCTTAAAATTGCACAAGATAATATAGTTACTTAAAATGCTATACAATTATTCGCGAATTTAGTATTTTTACTATATTTAAGTTTAAATTAAAATTTGTCTGAATCTAAGACAAAGTATGACTTTGATCTCACTATCAAGCCAATTAACGCAATGCAGCCCAAAACCTGATCTCGCATAAACTAATGGTAAACAGTAAATTACTAATTTAACGCAAACAAGTTGTTTACAAACCCCGCCACATGTATATCAAAGTCGTAAAGTTTCTTGAGACAAATAAACAAAAGTTAATTCATTATCGCTAAAGTAAAGTGCAACTGAGGGTACGGCTGTTTACCAGTGCCAAACTTTACTGATTCTGAGAGCAGAGCAGAGCAGGAGATAATTGGAAAAAACATCGAGTGAAAAAGAGACAACAAAGAATATCTGACCATAAATGAAGAATCAAAGTATCAATTTCGTTTATTCAGTTTGGGCACACAAAGAGCACAAAGGAATGTCAAATTTTTACAGTTATATTTGTAAAAAATATTATAATTTATAATCAGTAAAATAGTAAATAAATCATTTGAATATGATTCTTTCCCTGGTTCGGTTGATCTACTGAGAAGGGACTAACAAGAATGTCTGGCAGATTATCGTTATCCTTTCTTTCTTTTTTAATATGTAGTTTTGTTTATTTGTCTGAAGTATATAAATACATATCTAAAGTAATTGTTTGTATGACTATATATGTTCAAGCATAGCTGCGCAAACCCAGACCAACACACGTTAGAATATATTTGTGCGAGCATAAACGTGTGTGGCTACCATAGTAAAAAGTGCAAGCGTATAGTGGTGAAAATCAGGGTAGCAACAGTGTCATGCTAATGGAAAACAATAAACTGAACTCAGGCTCCAAAGTGTCTTGAAAAGCGCTATGAGGATGTTGATGATAACAAAGTCCTTTTTTGCTCCTAAATAACTATATAGGTACCTAGTAATATTAACAATTTTGAGGCTGCAATCATAGTCTCAATACCTGTGGGAACTATCTCCGGGTGTATCACATTGTGAGCTCCACGATGGTATCCCCATTTATATACATAAAAGGAATTTTGTATGTGTGTAGCAAACAAAATTCTAGTAAAAGTGAACTTCTAGTTTTGTAATGACAGTAGACGAAGCTCGTGAAGTATGTAGGGATAGGAAAAAGGTATGCGCTATTGCCTCGTCCTACCTTGAAAAGAAATATGCGTGAGCCAATACGTATGGTATGAAATTTAATAGGCTAAGCATAAGTCTATGGCTAAAACAATACAACACATTGAAACATTTTTAATGTATTACCTAATTAAAACTTTACTTTTTGAAGCTAATATTCTAGTAAGAGAAACGTCGAACATTTCTAATTAACTAGAGATACGAAATTTCAGAATAATGTCATTAATTACCAAAATGTTCGTTACTTGCCAGATAGGTAGAGTCAAGCGTGTTCCTTCAAAATCACCAAAGCAATTACTTTTGGAAAATTTTAATGTCTTACTGCATCATACCTTTAAAGACCATTTTTCTCGATACTATAACTATAGGGTCGAGGGGTACCCATAACCCGATTCCCGGCTTCCCAATGGCGCATCATGCATGATAAATTAGATCCAAGAGAGCTTGTTTACTTTTGGCTGCCCTTCTGAAAATTCACACCCTTCGCCAACTGGTAACTAGATTTATTAATAAATCTGATAATAACATTTGAAACAAATTTTGTATCTTAACTTGTATTTTGAATAGTTGAGATGAATCGTAGAAATAGGCAATGTAGGTTGACTGAAGTATTGAAAATGATATTTCATAGTATAACTTTGATGACCGATTGTTCACATACGGGCATAACTTTGAAAGTCGTAACTGAGTTATGATATTGTTATATAGCATTTCTTTAGGTATAAACATCAAATTTGGATTAATGTGTTTTTATGTAATTGTGCATGGCATAAAATTATATTATGTAAAACGTCATAATAATATGTCACAACACTTAGGTGCCAGACGAGCATAGGGCCCACAAAATGTATAGTGATTGATTACCAATGGTACGTTTGCAACACTAGAGGCGCCATACACGTGCTGCTGACTCTGAGGAGAGGGGGGGTGAATTCCACCAGCTAAAGTGCTTCCTTCATATAACAATTCTGGGTCCTTTAAGCGGGGCGTGATGAAACATGTGATGAGCCCATCAAACAGAGCGCCGCCATTGTAACACTACACGTTTGGAATGGTGATCTTTTTTCGTGAGACTTTGTCTTCAACTTACCATCAGGCAAAGTAAGGTCAAATCGACGTTTCCTTAATGAAAAAATTAGCAGCTGAGTGTTTCTTATAAAAAGCTGTGTAGTTTAACTCCTCTTGGTGGTAGACTTCTATCCAGTTAATTACAACTGCGGGCATGAAGTGACGGCCGCCGAAGTTTTAAAACTGTTACTTTTAAATTACCTTTGCGCCTCGTGTTTATTTTTTTCGTCCCCTTTGGTTTAGAAGTTCGTTATTCTGCCGCAGTAAACGAGAGATTTGAGAATACGATACGAGTCTTAAGTTTTTGTAATAAATAATTAATATGCAAACATCAAAGTATAGGAAAATACATATTTTAATAATTTCATTGAAGTTTCCCTCAGAGTTAGAGGATAGTAACTAGTTCAAATACTGTTAGGTATAACTTTAATATATTCCCTTTAGTATTAATTTGTACGGTAATATTACTCACTGAACTAATAATATTAACGTAATTGAAATAGATCTACATACATACATGAAAAAGAAGTAAATATCTCGTATGCTGTACCTCGTGTTTAAAAATAGAATTCCCTCATAATTTAGATGAAACAATCATTAAGAAATACAGAATGACAAATAAAAAAATAAAAAAAAATTACAACTTCTGTGGCGTGGCGGTAGTGAACACGACGTCTACGCAAGAGGCGCGGGTTCAATCACTGCTCGGAGCAAATATTTGTATGCATGAATATGGCTATTGGCACTGGTCTGGTCGTGCCTCGGAGAGTACGTTAGACAGTCGGTCCCGGTTGCCATACAAACATCTACGGCAGCCGTTACGGGTAGTTGAAGCCCTCAACATCCAACTACAGAACTTTGATATCGCCAATTTGGTTTTGGCGGTCCGAAAAATGTCGAAGTTCAGCCGCACTTAGTTAGACTAGGAAGCCGACCCCAACTGAATTGGGAATAGGCTCAGAGAATGAGGACGAATTAAGGAAAACAGAATATCCGTTTCGTTAAGGACACCAAGCTTTTGACCTCTCATCAACATGCCATGATCACATCGCTAAAAGTATGATCGGTCGGTCGGATCGAGGTCATTTCCAGTCCGACATAACCTCCCCAACCGACTATGGCGGATACCCCGTCTGGATTTTTTTTCCTTATCCGAAAAAATATACAGCATGCCGTAAAATAGATTTGATTGTGATAATATTGTTTATTGTTTTTATTTCATGCGGCTATCAATGGGGCGGTTCACCCATTTCGATATTTAGCAAGCAATGTGTGTGAAAAAATGAAAATGTGTGGATATAGAGAAATGAGTGGATTGCAGGAATAACATTCTTTTGTTTTTATGGGTAATGTGCGGTCGGATGACGTGTGATAAACCGCAATATATTAAAACAATAAACTATTCTATTACATTCATATCTATATAACGGTACGCTGTATATAATGCTTCTCGAATCATACTTTCAAGGTATGATTTGCGCGGTACTCGCGCGATGATCGCTTGGACGCATTCTATTATTCGCTATAGAAATTTGGACAAAAAGAAAGCTACGCCGAAATCTCACTATGGTGTTCTCTAAAATGTGAGTGTGAAAAATAAATTTTGTCAATGAAAATTCTGGTCACGTTTATGGAGAATGTCAAGCGGGGCGGGTGACGTGGGAATTTCATTTCTACCCACCGTCGAACATCTGCGACTCGATGAAACAAATGTATGCTATAGTACATCGATACAATCGCAGTGTTAAATATTAAGCTTACTATACATTTTTAACAGCAGTTCGTGGAATAAACTTCATAATTCATTCTGATTTATATGGAGCGTGTGTTTATTATTTTAAATATTTGTATTTCAGTTTCAATCATAAAATATAATCAATTAAAATAATACTGTTATAATAATAAGAGTTCACATTGTATTATTACTTAGATCAATGGCCATTGCTAATTATTTTTTCAATAATACAGTGATTTTATTTACTTTATTTAACATTTTAGAAATTTGTGCTATGAATTCAGTTTGAATCATAAAATATAATCAACTAGCTGACCCGCGCGACTTCGTCTGCGTCACCCCGTTTTTGCAACACTTTTCATTCCTGCTCCGCACCTGTTAGTCGTAGCATGATGTTATATACATATAAACCTTCCTCTTTAACCATTCTATCTATTGAAACAAACCGCATCAAAGTCCGTTGCGTAGTTCTAAAGATTTAAGCATACAAAGGGACAAGAAAAATAGGGACAGAAAACGCGACTTTATTTTATACTATGTAGTGATAGTGATAGTGATAGTGATTAAAATAATACTATGATAATAATAAGAGTTTACATTGTATTATTACTTAGATCAATGCCATTGCCATTGGCTATTGCTAAATGTTTTTTAATAACAATACGGTGATTTTATTTATTTGATTTAATATTTTAGAAAGTCTACAGCTAGCACCAGAATAGTATACACAACATATTTATGTGATGGCCAGTTACAAGCTTTCATGAATAACATAAAGTACAAACAACAATACAAATAACGCACTACACCCATTCTAAGAAAAGTACTAATTACTTAAGTAAGGTCTTCCTTAGCACTAGGTGTTAAACAAGTCCATGTCGACACTCCGGCACACGGTATCGTATGTATGACACGCCCTGACGATGTATGCATTCTGCTTGTAGTATGACAGATGGGGACGTGCAGGAGGTTATATATACCTTTTGAAAAATGCTGAAGGAACCCTGAGACTTATTTTGCCATAACAACTCAGTTACGTCTGTAGATCTGATAGATAGTTTAAATAGAAGAGACAGGTCTGCAATTTTCCTTCGTTCATGCAGAGGAAGAAGATGAAGTTTTTTGCTGCGACTGAAATTTGTCCTGAAAATTTTCTATTTCTTACGATTATTACGATATTGATTTCTTACGATTATTCCTTCTTTTTGTAACGAAGTTTCGGAGCAACTACTGGACCGATTTCAATAATTCTTTCACCTATGAAAAGCTACAATATCTAGGAGTAACATAGACTGTATACCATCACGCTACCATTCAAGGGAGCGGAGCAATAATCATAAATCTACAGGATCTATTGAGATCCTGTAGATTTCTATACATTTTCGCTTATATCGCTATTTCCGTTATCATGACAACAAAGACAAGTAGTATAGAGAGATATGCAGATGCAGATAATCGAGTAGAGTTGTACAAAGCGATGATCGATATCCAGCTAGTTACTAATAAACCGGTTTGTTAAATAATGTCTGTACTTTATTGGAGATATTTCTGACATGAATATTGTACTATCCATGAATCAAGTTATAAGTTTTCGTTTATGTATTGATTTGAAAAAATGTGTTGTAATCCAGACAAAGGGACTAAGTTTCATTACTCTTCATCGAAATTCATCTGTGCCAAATTCTTCAATCATAACAGGTATTTTCATTGTAATATATATACAGTTCAATGAATGAATTGAGAAAACAATTACTCGAATGGATCTAGCCGTCTTCGTGTTTTGCGCTTTGCAACATATTTCGCGATTCATTTTTTACTTAGATGTAAGTATAAAGGAATAGGTATATCCAAAGGTTTATTTATATAAACATGCTGTAACTCACGATCGTAAATATAAAACAGATCGTTAGAACTAATCACATTTTCTTTACTGACTTTCACAGACAATTAAAATAAAGAGTTATGTTAAGTTTTTCCCTTGTTTCTTAAGGAGACATTTCTTTTGTATTGTCTCGTTGAAACTCAGATAACGACTGAAGTTTTAAAGGAAAGGCTTATAAAGTTTAACAGACGAAGGGGAGTTTGGAAACACGATGATCTGTATATGTAGGCAGTAGATATTCCTTGATCACGGTTGGAACACGATTTTGGGACACTTCAAAATGATCGTTTAAATTTTGAACACTTACGAGTATTAGCACGCCTTTATGACACTGTGATGTATCAATTTCATAAGTGTGTATTTAAATAATTCTTCGAACTCGATTAGGGAATCGAACAACACAAATAAAATAAATATAATAAATCGAGAATGAATAAATGATTTTAATAATAAGTCATGAATAAATAGTTTAAAAGATGAGACTGGAATAACCGAATTAACCCTTAATTTACCCATTAGGTCCATTGGACTCCGCACAAAGTTTCAATCAAGCTTAAAAACTTAATTACCGCGAATTATACTTTGTGCTCCCGTGTACCTTCAATCAGAAGCGCGCCGGTTAAAAAGTGAGGAGGAAGTCCTCCTGCGCAGCGTGTAGGGGTAAGTAGCCACTTGTCAGGAGTCCATTGGACTCAAACTGGGTATTTGTGTAACAAAATTAGTAAAGCCATTATATTGTTATTTGTCGTGTTTTTATGTAATTAATTTCATTTTAGGTCACCAATATGGCGTCAAATAGGAGATCAGTTAATATAATGCAACAGGGTGGTGAATCGATAATAAACAACTGGCTCCAGGAAGATAATGAGGATTCCGATGATGAATTACAACAATTTAGTCGACAATCCGAAACTGCACGACATCAAATATTGTCAGATGAAGAAGAAGACGAGCGCATTCCGAGCAGCGGCTCGGAGTCGAAGTGGTCTTTTGATACAAGTAACGAGGAGGCACAGGAGTCAGGTCTGAGGCCAGCATGCTTAGGATGCACTAAAAAGCTTTGCGTGCGATGTATAGATAAAGCCAAAGATTAGGCGTTGCAGGATTTTTATTTTATTATGAACATGAACCATTTTTATTTTTGTTAACGATTGTTTAAGATATTATTGTGTTAATTTAGTGGAAAAAAAACTATTTTTTTGTTTGGATTTTGTTTTAGTTGAAGTTAGAAGTTGGCATGTACTGTTTTATAGATATTTTCTAGTGATTAAGTATGTACAAGAAAAATATAAGATAGATACATTACTGATTAAAATGTAATACGTAAAATAATAAGAAATATGTTTTTAAACACATTAAATTACTTTGTTATACAAATTTATCTTTTATTTTGAGTAAAATCGATGATTTGTATGGAGGAGTCCAATGGACTCAATGAGGTTAATTGAGGTATATAATTTCACCGGGTAAACTGAGGGTTAATTATTAATATAAATAAGACCTTGCAAGAAATTCTAGTAGCAATTTTCTTCTAGAATCCGTTGGAGGTCACTGGCAGGCTAAGTTTAGATTAACGTGGTATTTGGTTCGTTGCATTTTAAGCAAAGATAAGTTATTAAATTCTATGCAGACAATAGCTATATAACAAATTAAACGAAAACAATATAGGTGCGTTGTAATAACAGAACATTGATATAGACAATTAGACATGATTGAAATACTTTTCGTTGTGGATATTTTGTCGGTCGGATACATACATGTACGGCAGACGTTACGAGTAGTTGGAGCCCTTAAAAGATTATCAACTGGTCCAGTTGCAATTTTTTAATATAGTCTATACCTATAGGTTATCGAGGTCAGATGGTAATTGCTTCACGAAAAATATTGAGGTGACAGCTTTGGACACGATGGCTAAAGGTGATAATATGTACCACCTCTTTCAACTTTTTTTGGCGCGTTTGAAGTAAATACTTTTTATATGTATATACTGTTTTCACTTTCATCACTGTGTCGTGCCACGGAAAGTAGGTCTCTAGTATGTATATATTAATCTATGGTAGGTACATTAAGTCGTCGGTCTCGGTTGTGAGACCTTGTGTTAACTATAGAACTTCGATATTGCCAATTTGGTTGTCGCTTAACGGAAAATATCGAAGTTCAGCTGCATCTTAGATAGACTACAAAGCCGACCCTAACTGAGTTAGAAATGGACTGAGAGAAAAGGAATGATGACTGTTTTCACTTCGGTCGACACTGTTGCAGTGGTATTATTTTTCATTGTTGATTAATACTGATATAATAGACACACAAGATCGTAACTACTCCTCACCCGTTAGGGTGATTATCAAATAGGAGAAATATTTATAATAATGATACAATGCTGTAAATAATACTCACACATTGAATGAGTAGCTAAGCCTCGTTAAGTAAATATAGTCTTTATGTTAAATAACTACACATATTATAATCTTAAAAAAACTAGTAGAAATGCAACACTAAAATTTCAGCAGCGGAACTGATATGTTACCAAACTCACAATATGTACAACCTTTAATAATACCGTGCATTACTAGTAAATAATAATAAAATATGTATTTATATACTATGCTTTTTAAGATAATGGTAACTAAAATGGCACCACCTTTTTAACCGTTCAAAATAGCGATTACTTTGTTATAAATAAAAAAGTATTCATGGCGTTTCATGCTTTGAATTGATCAAGTTTAAATACGCATATTTAAGAAAAAGTTTAGACGTATTCTTACAAAAAGGATTATAAAATGTATTGTCGAATTAGTCCTTCGATGCGTAAATACTCACACCAATGATACGCGTGCACTGACTTATCACACTACACTTGTTTTTGTTTTCCATGCTACCTGACTAACTACTATATATTTATTTATACTATATTGATGGCACTTGGTGATTAATATAATATTTATCACCTGATAGCCTCAATGGTGCGGCAGTGGTGAAGGTGACTGTTACTTAGGAAGCGCGGGTTTTTTTTCCGCTCATGCATAAAAATATTAACACTGATAGCTAGGTATGTATATTTGTATTCTAGAACCCATAACATAAGGTAGCTACGCTGCGGTCTGCATTGCGTTGAGTAGATTGTCCTATAATGTAAATTATTATTAATATTATATTATGTTACTTACTAGGTAAGTGACATTATATGAGTAAATTATGCTCTTGTTGACATTCAACACTGAAGATACATTATTTTATAAATAAAAAATAAAGAAAATGTATATTTTTGTAGGCGATTAAATTCAAAAGGTTCCGGATGTCGTTTCGGAGAAACAGGATATGTCAGCTCCTTGTCATGAAAGAGAATCGAGATATTCGTGGACTGTTAGTTTATTTTACTGAGTGTCTGTGAGTAGGGTCGATTATACCCCTGTAATATACAAGCAATATTTAAACCTCAAGAGCTGCACTAGTATCAACTTTGCCTTACCCTAACCCTTCAACAGCAAAAGCACGATTGGTAGTAAGTAGATTTATTGGATTTTATCAACTCCTCATTGTGATGAGAAGATTGGTCAGCCTAGACTCTGCGTTACCGGGTCTAGCTGCTTCCAGTTGCGCCGCGGGGAGGCTCCTCTAGACCAACAGAAAACGCTATTGCTGCAGCCAACTATTGGGCCAACAAGATAAAAAAACTGGATTTACTAGAGCTATTGACTCGAAGAAGAAGAAGATCAACTCTTCAGTAGGAAGTTTGATTTAGTACTACTGAGAACTTGTCATTTTCAGACCTATAGAAAGAATGCTTGCCATCCCATCTCATCTGAAGTAGGGCAAACGGAAAACGCAGACGATATCACCTTGAGAGATCGAAACCGCAAAATAAAACCTTGTACCAACCCAGGTCAGTGTGGAAACAGTAGGTCAAAGCATCCGAACATCAGGAGAGGCCTATGTTCAGCAGTGAACTGTCCTGACAGTGCTAACTGATGTATTTAGAAAGATAGTGACTTCGCTATACTACCTAGCAACCATGTAGTTATAACATTCACACATACCTACATACTGACATTTAATTTCCTCCGGGGTAGAGAGACATTCACGATATCTGTCCATCCATACATACTTTAAAAGTTCTACAGCCTCTATGGCGTGGCGGTAGTGAATACGAATGATACGCAGGAAGCGCGACTTCGATCCCCGCTCAGTGCAAATATTTGTATGCATGAATATGGCTATTTGCACTGGTCTGGTCTTGCCTTGGAAAGTACTTTAAGCCGTCGGTCTCGGTTGTCATATGAACGTTTATGAATAATTGGTCTTCTTGCAAGACGGCAATCGCTTCAGGGAAAATATAGAGATTTAACCGCAACGCAGTTAGACCGAAAAAGTAAAGCAGACCCCGGGTTTTGAGTTAACATCTTTGGATGCAACCAGGATAAACGCACCGATGATGATGATGATGATGATATTGATGTTGATGATGATGACGGTGATGATGATGACGACGATGATGATGGTGATGATGATGATGATGACGACGGTGATGATGATGATGGTGATGATGATGATGATGATGATGGTGATGGTGATGATGATGATGACATACTTCAAATGTTAGTATCCTTCTTACCTCTGATGCAAATCTGTCGATTTCTAACTAACTATTCAAAGAAAACAAAGTAAATGTGAGTTGTAATGGAAAATCTGTTCATACAACTCATTGTAATTCGTCCATGTAATTGGAATTCGTAGGTGTTAAAAACGAGCTTCTATTGTCGGTACAGAATTGTTTTTCAACAGCTAAAGTAAAAGTGCTGTTGGAATGTGAACCTTATACTAGAAGTGCCTTTTTAAATTCAAATTGTATTTTCTCTGCGGGTTACTGTTGTCTGCATTGATAGATATCGAATTTAGAGATGACGCACGTCCAATATGTTTTAGTAATATTATTCCTATTTTTTTGTGTACTACACCTATGAAGTTACGTAGGTAGGTATGAAATAAATAATAACGATTTAATTTTCATGTTTATTTAATAATAATATGAATTTAATATATTATGGAGAAATATTTCAAATCCTGATTTTACAATACAATGCTTCAGTTGTTCTGTTAAAATATTGGGAACCAATAAAAATAATTAAATAGAAAAATCGGTGTAGATAAAAATAAAATAATTTGAAAAATTGCGTTAGATTTCACTGATATAATTATTAATTCAATAAGAACCTTTTAGTAAACAACGTACATATTTTTATTCTTGATAGATTGATGGTTGGAGTAAAGAAAGTATCTTTTCTATAAAATGTAATTCTTTGTTTTTTGTGCTAAATTCAATAAAACCCCAGCAAGGCGGGCGCTTCTTATTTCTTTTGTAAAGTCAGCCAGTATGTACTCTAGTAAGTGAGGGAGTCATATTGGTGTCTGGAAGACAGTAAACGAAATCTAGACGTAAGTTAGGGAGGCTGAATGTATGTCATCACAGCATTACATATTTATAAACTATCTAGGTAATTCCTGTTCCTATTCTGTCCGTTATATTTGTCAGTCAAAAGGTCAGGCAGTATAAATTTAACACATAATACGATAATCGTCAATAATGTAGAAATAGTAGTCTCTGCAACTGTCTCATAGAAAGGGTTCTTAAAATACTATTACTGCTCTTTTATGGCTAATTATATCATTAAATTATCGAATCTAAACTAAGTAAATGTTTTTAAATAAACCAAAAAAAGAAGAAAAGTCCGCTGGGTTTTTAGCCGGAGTCTTCACGTCGGGGCCGCGTTTTGAACTGGTGGCGGTGGTCCATTGGTTCACTAACTTATAATATATTATTTATACTAACGTTTTGTAAGTTCCTAAAGTCCTTCTTGTAAAGTTTGCCCACCTTAAAGTCTCGAATGAATAACTCTAGCTAAACGTGTTTAATTTGAGACTACATCATTGTATTACATGCACTAAAAATATATAGTTAATAGATACATACATCATGTATCTATTAACTACTCAGATGACACGGGGATAAAACTCTCGAAGCATGTCATGATAGCACAATTTTCTTTTTGTTGTATGCTCTCTTTCTGGAACAACATACCACTGCGTTGTCTAGCCTCTAGCCTGTTCGGTAGCTGTAGATTTTAGGTGAACTTCATCAGTACGGCACAGCTCATTTCTCTCTATAGGAATCTCTTCCCGAATATAACTTATATAGCACAATTAATTATGCGATCAAGTTGATCTATGGGTCCCGCCCATTACACGTACAGCAGTGACGTGTACCGGGTTTTTAGACAGTTCAGTAAAAATATTTTAAAGTGCTTACCGTATCAGATTTGGGTAGGATATGCAGTTTTTATTATTTGTCCATACGGATACTTGAACGTATTAATGACAAAAAGAAAATATAACAGTTTCACTATAGCATAATACGATCACTATAGCAATGAAAAAGTAATATTATAAAGAAATCAAAGTAAACATAACCACATCTGTCATCATACTGTCTAAAGTTAAGAAGTCTGCTCACAGAAAAGACAAAACGTACAATCCATACATCACGAGTATCAAATTATCGTTTACTCAACTCTAGTACCCTCTTAGGTATTTATTTCACGTCTTCTTTTAACAACTCACGACTTGTGCAGTCACGGTAATGCACTTCCCATGTCTCGTAGAGTTGAAGTTATTTTACGTTTTATAACCACGTGTTTAAACGTGGACCTTCTTATCTACAAAATACAGCATTTACTAAAGGAAACACCTATATATACATATACATGGTGTATTGTTTTTATTTTGCAAATTCAGTCTTGAATATTTTTTCTATTAACATGTGCAGGAAAATTGTTTGACGATACATATTTGAGTTGATTTTTTGTTTTCTGTGCTGTGCTCAAGCTGTGAAATGAACTCCCAGCCGTAGTTTTCCTAAACGGCTACAAAGTGGAGTTTTTCAAGAAGGGCAAGCAAGATTTTTTTTTATCTAGCACACGTCAATTAGACTTCACCTCGCCTGAAGTTAAGCTGTAGGCAAAATCAAAAACGAAGAAGGAAACACGTGTACTAGTAAGGAACTCCAAGGCTTAATAGTGTGGCAGAGGAAAGACTCATACCGTACCTCTTTCGTTCTTTTTGTAATATTCCGCACCGTATGCTGGTGACATATAAGCCGACACGTGTTGTCCTGTGTACGAAAGGAGTATATTAGGTATAGTTTTATACCATTTAGGTAGGCAACAAGCACATGGCCTACATGATGGAAAATGGTTAATCCGCCCTATGTACATGTGCATCATCAAGGGCGTAACACTTGTGTTGCCGACCTTGGAAAAATTCTCCCTACAGTCCCAGGTCCTTTAAGCGGGGCGTGAAAAAGTATCTAACGAAGCCATCAAGCTGAGCGTCAATATTGTAACACTGTACGTTTTTGTAATGGTGACACTCTCTCTTAAGACTTTATCCTCAGCTTACCATCAGGCGAGGTTCAGACAAAATGACGTGTCATAAACAATAAAAAAAAATCTCCAAAACTGTAAATATGTACTTTTACTCTGAGATAGCGGAAATGTAACAACAATCAAATAAATCTATATTTTATTCTACAAACAAGGAAAAAATTTAAATCTGTTACGTGTTATTCCTAGCCAAGCGTAAACCTGAAGGCACCGCGAATATTAAAGCTATTTCTCTATTTTATGAGTGCTATAAATCTACTTTAAAGATGTTTACTATTTGTGGTGTTATCTGGTAAGAATAAGTGCTACCGATTGAGACTAAGCGGCGGTTTGCACCTAAAGAGTTCCTGCTTTGTGATGTCGTTTAGGTGTTTCTTTATAAAGAACACACAACTTTTTTTTTTTTTTTTTTTTTTTTTTATCTATGGCACGTCAATTTGACTTTACCTCGCCTGATGTTAAGCTGAAGGCAAAGTCCCATGAAAGAGGGTCACCATTGCAAACACGTTCAGTGCTACAATGGTGGCGCTCAGCTTGACGGCCTCATCAGATGCTTTTTCACGCCCCGCTTAAAGGACCCGGGACTGTAGGAAGAAGGAAACACGTGCGCCGGCAAGGAATTCCAGGACTTAATGGTACGGCAGAGAAAAGACTCACCGAACCGCTTGGTTCTTGATGGAATATTCTGTACCGTATGCGAGTGACACCTAAGCCCTGCACGCGTTGTCCTGTGTAGGAAAGGGGAGGGTGGGATTAGTTGGAAGAGCTCATCAGAACATTCACCATGGTAGAGACGGTAAAATACTGCCAAGGACGCAACATCTCTACGCATCTGCAAAGGCTCGAGGGACTCTGTGACCTCAGGACTCCCAATAATGCGGACCGCACGTCGCTGCAACCTGTCGAGAGCATCTAATAAGTACTTTGCGGAGCCATCCCAGAGATGCGAGCAGTATTCCACGCAGGAGCGAATTTGTGTCTTATAAAGAAGACACCGCTGCTCCGGCGTGAAAAAACGTCTCACTCTGTTCAGGACTCCGAGTTTACGCGAAGCTGTTTTGATGATGCTCTCGATATAGTTCTTGTTGTTCAGTTTGCAGCGCACGTCCATACCGAGTATATTGAGGTTATCCTGTAATGGCAGTGGTGTGCTCTGAAGAGTGGGAGGAGGAAGGAAAGGAGATGTCTTTGCTGAAAACGCGCATGCCTGCGTCTTCTTGGCATTGAACTCGACCAGGTTCTCAGATCCCCATTGGGAAACGTGATTGAGGATCCGGTCAAGCCCAGTGACAAGAAGTCGCCTCTTTTCCGCTATATCGGACTGCTTGGCCGCAGAATGTCCGTGGTAGCTCCCGTGTACAGTGCTATCGTCTGCATAGCAGTGGATGCTGCCGGTGGACAGCATGTCATTGATATGCAGAAGAAAGAGAGTGGGTGATAAGACGGACCCCTGCGGCACACCAGCATTTACCTGCAGGAACTCCGATGCTCGTCCATCACAGAGAACGCGAATACGGCGCCCCTGCAGGAAGCTAGCAACCCAATTGCACAGTCTAAGAGGCAGACCGAAGGCTGGTAGTTTGGAAAGAAGCGATTTGTGCCAGACTCTATCGAACGCTTTGGCGATGTCTAGGCTAATAGCCAATGACTCACCATGCTTGTCCATAGCCTCACCCCAAAGATGGGTAACATACGCCAGAAGATCACCCGTTGACCGTTTCGGCTCTATATTGCACTATATTGCACTCGAGTTTTACTTATAAAGTTATTATTCGTAGCGTCAATAGAAAACAGTCTACTCATCACTAATTTGTATATATTTACAAAAAAATAATAATTAGGTAAGTAGGTATGACTATCTGCATTCTACAACCAATAACACAAGCTAATAAAGCTATGCTTACCATGGGTCCCGGTGGTAGATTGTCGGTAGTAGATTATCTTAGAATATTAATTTATTATTTATTACTACTGTTAAATAAATAAACGTATCAAAATGCATACTCTGTGAAATAGTTACTAGAAAAACAACTATTTTTTATATGAATAAAAATACACCACAAAAGTAAGCTGGGCCGGAAAACCTCCGTTTGTTCCCAAAATGTCTGGGTGCAAAGGTTAATCTCAAAAGCAATGAGGATTGGAAGCATAAGAGAAAGATAATAGTCAAAATACCTGTATTACGCAACATATAAATTCGATGGGCTTTGCATTCGTATTCAAAACACGAACAATGCACACAGAACTATATAGCAAGGAAGATAAGATGGGGAAATGTACCTGTGATGATTTTAATTTATATTTTACGAGTACTGACTGGTGATCTGGTGTAAATCCCGGGACTTTGGACTCAGCCAAAGTCCCGGGATTTTCACCAGATCGACTATCTGATCGACTATCTGATTCTATTTCCACAGTACAATATGGTAACCTATTTCCAGATATACCAATAATATTCCAATATGAACCCTTCACATCTTTTTAAACCACTCAGGGGGCAGACAATTGCCGCTGACCCTATAAAAACCTTGTAATGCCTTTCTTGAAGAACCTCATATTGTAGTCGCTTGGAAAAATTGTAGCAAGGAGTTCATTCTACGTTTTGTGAGCGCGCGGTATGTAGTATGCGGTATGATAGAAATTTGATGGCATAACTGTATCACGAATTACAATCGAATAGGTAGCGCCATGCACATACACGGAAAACACTTCTTAACAATTCAACCGAGGTCCTGACGCTAGTGCATAGCCGGGCAGAGGTGAAGGTAGTCGTAACACTAGTGGGACCAGTGTGTCTTGACGTAGTCTAGTGGGGTTGACGCGGACGTCCCGCCCAATAGGGAGATTCGTAAAAACGGAGGTGCTGCTGGCCGCCCGCGGCAGACTTCCATCGAAGTTATATAGCTATCCGGAAACATAGATTCGGGAGGAGCGTTCCACTCATTTGGTAAATCCATCAAGTAGCAATGGAGTGTCGCTATATGTCTGTAGTAATATTGACATACATATCAACTATATTTACTTTTTTATTAGGAACGCCAAGCAGATAAAGAACTGCGTCCGCGTAAAGATTAATATAGTTAATTGTCTTTAAATACTATCGAAGAGTAGATATGAGTCACTTTAACAATAATAATTGTTTATTTATACAATTGCTTCCAATTGAATTCTCGTAAACATTTTATCTTTGAGCATACTGCATTAATTAATGTACTTTGTGCTCGTTTACTTTGCCCATTATTCCCTCTAAACTTTCCTTTCCTTTCCTACACAGGACTTCACGTGCAGGGATTAGATGGAACCAGAGAAGCGGTTCGCTGTGTCTTTCCTCTGCCGCATCATTAAGTCTTGGAATTCCTTACCAGCTTACGAGTTTCGTTCTTCCTACAGTTCCGTGTCCATTAAGTCGAGCGGAGCGTGTAAAAGCATTTGATGAGGTAGTACAGATAAAATCTATAATTTTATGGCATCATAAAAAGCATAACTAATAATAATATGTAAAACATCTTAAAATTATTAAAACACAATTTAATGAAACAATTTTTTGGTGACAATTTGATAATATATATTTCCAAATAGGTATTTCATTCAGTTCAAATACCAACTAATGTCGTCGTAAAATAAATTGTTAATCATTTATAATTTATTACTTACTGAAGTAATACAAAAATAACTTTTTGGATAATTATTTTCCGGGATTGGTCTCAATTTAGTAGGTATAAATTTTAAGTATAAAAACACTAAATTAAATATTACATCCGTGGTTGCGTCGAATAACCCACCTCGTATCGTTCCTGGCGGAAAGGTGCCCATGATTTTTTTATCCCCCTTAAGTGGTAGACAAGCATACCACCCACCAGATGGTGATGCTGGTCGCGTTAACTCGTTGAATCGCAATGGCCATCCTATTCCCCCTGGAACTTTGGTCGTGGATAGGGCAGTCAATTGCCGCCATCAACCTGTTAGTCTCTGATCCCGCCCGCCGCATTATTAATTATTATTGAAATTATAAGAGGCGACTTGAACTACTGCCATAGTATTTATGATACAGAACGAGGAAATAGTTAAGGCAACTTTATAATAAAATGGCAACAGGTGCCATAAGTTGAATTCCAGAGGACGATGGTTGATCACATCCAGAAACAGCTGCATTTCATACCGCACGGGCTTATCTGTACGAGAGTAAAAGTGCTTTTAGTTTATCAAAGAGCGAACTTCCAAAATTTCATCAAGAGTTGAGATATCATATCACATCGAAAAAGTTAAATAATATGTAGAAGGAGGCGTTGTCAGCGGACCCCGGACTTCAAGTAAAACAATCAGGTTTTGAATTCTAAAATTTGAAATTCTAAAATTTATATTCAAAAAAGACCTTGGAAAACAATCAGGATCAACCGCCGGGCCTGTAGACCTCAAAATTTTGTCATCATTGTAAAGAATATATATGTGAGCCTGTAGTCTACATCTATTCACGGCTTTTGATGGCCAAGATCGTGCGAAGAGGAAAAGCCTCATGCGACCATAATGACAATGATCCAGACACTGTAAGTTTTAGGATGTTTAAATATAATAATATACTTACTCATACAATAAATTAATTTTTCATTAATCTGAGCTTTGATTACAATCAACTCATCGTTGATGAGGTCCCAAATGACCATACCACCAATTAAACTTGCAAAACTTGGAAATATAGAGAACATTAATGATAGCACCATATCTAAACTTAGGCCCTGAAAATAAAGTTTGAATAGATATATGCACAAGCTTCTGGGGTGCAGTGGTAGTAAACGCTACCGCCACACAAGAGCAATTCTTCTCTGTTATCATCAAATTCTTCTCAGGTTTCGTTCAGAAGCCAGAAAAGATGTTTCATTTCAATAAATACGTAAATTTTATTTGCGTAATGATACCCATTCAAGCTCTGCGACCTCATTAGCACGTCGGCAGCGCGAGCGCCACGCCCCCTTTTTCATAGTGCCGAAAATCGCCACAGATCGCCCCGCCAGAGCCGATTGGGGAGGTTATGTCGGATTCCAGCCGACCAAAACGCACTGTACGGGTTCGAAGTCTTCTCCGAACCCGTTCCACCGACTCTTTCTGGAGCATTACTTGCTCACAGAACCATCGCCGTGAACAAGGTGGTGAGTGAAAGAACTCCCACTCCTAGGGCCGCCACTAGGACCTGTCACGGCGTCTAACACGCTGGTCTCCCGGTCAGCGTGTGCAGCCCCGAGTCCTCACTCGCGTCGCACTCGGACTTGGACTCACGCACTCATCACACACACATTCGCACGACTCGGCACTCAGACGTTGGCTCCTTCTGGATCCGATGCTGGTAATCCCCGAAGTACCTGTGCCCAGTGATCACCTGCGTCAGCCGGTATGAGAGGCTACCGTGTGTCAAGCCAGTCCTCCATGATGGGTCTTACCGCCGTTACTATGGCGTGCCCTGAGCGTGACGCCCCTGATGTTGCACATGTCCATGGCAATCAGGTAATCATGTTCTATTAGATATTATATAAACTGGACGGTATCTCAAACATTATGATTTTCTTACATAACACGGTGTATAACTTACAGAAGTCTTAAAAATGGACACTGCAACAAAATACTCAAATATCGCTCTTGGTATTGAGAATATCATTGACGTAAAAATCTGCAAGAATAAATTATGTCTGACAAGATCATGAATTAATTTATAAAAATATGTATTGATTGAAATTTAAAAAATAATTAACACACCATGGACTTCAATGGCAGACCCACATCGTTAATCGCATCAACCAAAATTTCATACATTTCGATGTATTGTCTGGTTGAAAATTTTTGCGACTGAATGTCGAAGACTCCTTTAGTTTCTATTGTCTTCCGTATTATTTTTAATCGTAAACATATTATAGAAAAAATTATCACGATACTAAATATCCCAACATCTCTCATTAAACATAAAGTGTAAAAAAAATTTAAATCTATGTACTGTATGGACATACAATCTCTATCCAAACAAAGTATGCCGTAATTAACGATTCGAAGGCAAATAGTAAAAAAGAAAATACCGTATAAAGCCTTCAAGACCTTTCTGGATATATCGGTTGCGCATTGCAAAGTATCTATAATCGTTATAGGCTGGTAAAATTGTAACATATACTCATCTTTTGTATACCAAGATATTAAGAAATATATCCAATATTCTACAACATAACTCAAATGAATATAGGGTCGATGTATTTCAACTGTGACATTTAAATATAATGTAAGTACTACAAGGCACAGTCTATATATATTAGATAATAATCGAAGTTTCGTTGAGGATATACTGATGTGGTAACCAGCAACAAAACGTATGAATAGAATTAAATTCAGATCACGCACTCGCAGCATGTCTTCAAATGTTTGGTATTGAAGCTATCTGCTTCATATGCGGAACTAAAATAATTGAAGTTATTACAAATATATTTCATAAGTGTAAATTTTCCAGAGAGATCTTCAAAATCCAGTTCTTGACAAAATTAAAAATACCCACCACCTCTTCAAGAATTTTTCTGTAGATTCGGCAGCGTGAGGGTGACGACACAGGCAAGCGTCCATAGGCCATGGTAGTCATCCATTTAGGTGATTGTGATAAATCTATGTTAATAACTTCATTTTATAAGCTAGAACCGTAATGCTGGTGAATATTCGCCTTTTCATTTACAACACTTCACCCAGATTTGTATCTAAGTCATTTTACGGTTTAAATCGGTTCATCTCTGCTAATATGGTCTCAGCTGGTTATAATATTATGTGCCTCTGTACACAAATAATAATACTGTTCTAATCATAACGAGCGAATAAAAGTTATAATTTAGTAATCTTTAAGATATTTCACATCTTTATTAAGCGCGATTCACACCGAGCGCGGGTGCGGGTCGGGCGCTGGTCGTTTTGCAATCCATCGCCGTTTACAGGTTAATGTAAAAAAATACCTTATTAAGAAAACGGCGATGGATGGCAAAAACACCCGCGCCCGACCCGCACCCGCGCTGTGTGTGAATCGCGCTTTAAACTCGGAAGAATTAACAAAGTTGGATTTTGAACATTATTCACTGGCCATTACCTACAAATTTATTCTATATCATTAATTGCATCATCAAAAAAATTGGTTATTCTATAAGTAATTGGATTGTTATATATGACAATATTAAATATTTATTGATGAAGTTCCACTTGTTTAGTAGAAGTTCAGAGGGGTTCAGAGGGAACAGAGTACCACACAGTAAAGTGAAACACACCAAGCTGTTTTACATTGCTACGGAACATACTAGTTTGATAATCCAAGTGACCTCAACTAACCTAGACCGCCAGCGCAGAAACTAATATGATATCAAATCTATACAGAATAATATGGGATCTGTGAAAAAACAATACACAAAAACATATCTAAACAGCAATTCATGCATAATTAAGTTAATTGAGTACGAGAATTGGGTTGTGGCTCAGTCGATTATAAACATGCGAACTTTTAGCTACCAATATAGTTATTTTAGCTCAAGTACCGAGATAGAGTCTAATATGCCGGTAATAATATAAAGTTCAAATGGTTCGGTAAAATACGGTTTTTGGGTAAATAAACTTTTTTTATCATTATTGTTATTTATTAGTGCAGAGTGTATATCGATAGGATTACACTGTACTGACTTCCTGCAGCCTATTTAAATATTATTATGTTGTCTACCCGCATTCTAAACACAATTCACTTAATTCTAGATGGCGTTGTGTAGATTATTCTAGAATATTTAATAATTCAAATTGTTCTAAGCATTCACTAAGTAACGATATTTGGCAATTTCACCCTTGAGGGTATATTCATAATGAGCCGCGGGTAGTTTAACATAGTATGAGTAGGACTTAATAATATTATACGTGCCTGTAAATTTCTGAAATGGTTAAATATATATATTAACACCCACATTTGACCAACTAAGACTTTCGGTCCTCCGTAATAGAGAGCGACCCTATTACCGGTTTTGATATAAATGTACCTTTTATTTGAAGTACATAATGAATTTTTAATATGAAAGCTAATGAAAATACGAATGTGTACCTATTTGAGAACGGCCTTGGATATTTACGATTGAAAATTAGATATTTGAACGGTTTCCATGACTTTTTCCCGTGTTAATCCGGGCTGAGGCGGGCTTTTAGGTAATAACGGATCTGAACCTGTAACAAGGAAAATAATCCTTGATATGTACATATGTATATCAAGGTCTATTGCTATTTCTCTTGCAACACACCTGTGTAGTAATCTTGTTTTCATTCCGTTAGGAAATCGATTGTTCCTTTCTGCTTACTTTCAAACAGGATGGTGAATAAAGAATGCAGGAAGACAGATTTCCTCACTCAGTGCGGAGATTAAAAAGCCATTTGCAACATTTTTCAAATAATTTATGATATTTGGAAAAGCCTTGTAAAATAAATCTTAATGCCATACTTTTGTGCTGCTAATGCTTTTTAAGTGAAAACTTGTTAAGGTGCGTTGTGCATATTCCAGAGAAAATTTCCGATGAGAAAATGGATGCCACGTGACGATAAAAAGATAATAGTCATTAAATTCTGTATGGGCAGTAGTATTTGACAGTTAAAATTGTGATAATTCACCTACTGACATAAAGATTTTCTCGCTCGTACCATGGAACTAATTACATCAAAATTCACCCAAAAATGAATCTTCTACGTCAATAAAAAAAAATACAGGCGTGTAGCTTTATGCAATATGATAACCGTGACTCCATCTTCTATATTTGAAAATAGATAGAAACTATTTTTTTTTTCGGCAAGTATACATAATTATGTTAAGAAAAATACATAAAGTTAAATAATAACATCAAGTTTGAACCTAGCCTCGGTGCGCGAGTCTGGCTATTTTTGAACGGCTTTTTAGTGATTCATTCGCTACACGTTTACCGAAAGCGTATTCGAATGAGTCCCTCAACAGCGCCGCCGTCGCTCGAGTGAGACAGTGATGTGCTATTAAGATGAAAAGTTTATGTCCAATGAGAAAATATGCGTTGAAAAATATTTTTAAAGTAATCAACTCAATTGCGAGTCGACCATATAAAACTTTGGGTCAGAAAATTTTGGGTGAAACAAATTTCGAACTGGCAATGTTACCTAACGCCATGTCACGTTCTCATAGATTTCAGAATAGGCAAAGCGATATAGGCAGTCAGTCATGAATTCTTAAAAGGAATTGAAATGCTACATTCTTTTACAAATTTAGATCAACAACATTTGCCTACTTCAAAGCTTAGCACGGCTTAGCACAGTAGTAAATTGGCAGTTTTAAGTGACAGTTTAAACACAATTTTAGATTATAATAATGTATTTTTTTTAATCTAGCTACATTAAGTATTCTAGCTAGTTAAGAAAAACTTCAATCCCAGTTCAGTGTCATAGTCCCTAATAAAACATTCGTGCTCCACCAAATCAATTGTTTATTTACAATTTTATCTTTTAGCTACACATTATATAAGTAATATTTGTCTTATCTTCTGTTACCTTCTATTTTCTTTATTATTATTAAACCTTATTGTATCAATACAACTAAATATATGCTGTTATACAAAATCATTAGGTACACCTTACATATGTCTCTACATTTTTTCAATTCGTCATAAGTGAAATTAATAATATTAGAGCAAGCTACTTTACTCGAGCTTAATGATTAATGTTTTTGAGCATATAACCTGGATCTACTGAATGATTTTGAAAATTCTTTTGCTAATGGACAGTTTTCTATTTGCAAATGTATTTTGAAAATCAGCATTATCGGGGAGGGGGCAGTAACCGCATCAAGATCAGAAGTCTGCGTAGCTGCAGCCACAGGCCACAGCTAGTGAGATTTAAATTAAAATACTGCGATAGGCTAATTGATTAGTTGATATTGTCACTTAGTTATTATACTACTATTGTTATTAAATCACTTACATCAGTTAACTACTTCTACTATAATGATCTTAAGATACTTATCCTCTTTATACCAGTTAATGACTGATTGGCCATATTACTACACTTGCATTTTTCCACTTAACACGTTTTTCTTCTAGACCATCGATATATACTCTAACGATAAATTACTTACTTAAATAGATAAATCTGTTATGACGTACTTTATGTCATAAATAAATTGATATTCGTTACTATTATAAATAGGAATGCAACTGCATGCTATATTCATTTTGCATTCGTAATAGATAAGTACCAGAATGCCAGTATTATTCCAAGTAGTTTTGCTGTATTTTTTAGTCATAAGTTCTTGTGAAGGTGCTCGAATTTTAGCTTTTTTTCCAGTACCATCCATAAGTCATCAAGTAGTGTTTCGGCCATTGACTCAAGAGTTAGCCAAGAAAGGCCACGAAGTAGTCGTTATTACACCAGACCCGGCTTTTCAAAATCAAGACGCTCCTTTAAATTTAACTGAAATTGATGTTCATGATATATCATATAATATATGGAGAGAATACTTCATGACAACTTCTAAAGGTAACAAAGAAGATCTAACAACACAAGTAGAGATATACTCCGAAATTATTATTTTGATATTGGATGCTCAGCTAAAAGATAAGCAGGTTAGAAAAATACTTGAAGATAAAAGTCAAAAATTTGATTTAATTCTATCAGAAGCGTGCGCAAGACCTTCACTTGTGTTATCTTATATTTATAGAGCGCCCGTTATTCAGGTTAGCTCTCTTGGCGCAGCGTTTGACAACTATGCAGTCATTGGAGCTCCTGTGCATCCAATACTTTATCCCGCCATGAGTCGCCAAAAGCTTAACAATTTAACTCTATGGGAAAAAATCACCGAGTTATATGATCACTATAAGTATGAGAAAATTTACGAAAATAATAAAGAACTAGAACACAAAATGCTCAGAAAACATTTTGGGAATAATGTTCCATCAATAGATGAATTGAATAATAATGTACATATGTTATTCCTAAACGTACATCCTATATTTGATGGCATTCGGCCAGTACCTCCAACCGTTGTATACATGGGGGGTTTACATCAAAAACCTGAGAAGGAATTGCCATCGGTACGTACCATACCAATTAAAACTGTTAATTTCATAATTGTGCAGATATTTCAACCTTAGGTCTAATTAGCAAAAAGTCATCTCAATCAATTACAACACTTATGCAGTTCACTACTGGCTTACTGTTTCCACGCTAGCCAGACGGGTTGTTACCGGGTTCTATTTCTAGTTTTCCTTCTCTCGCAGTGATATAGTATAGGATGAGATGGGGCAGTAATAGTCTTTCTCTGCTACTACGCGGCTAATTAAGGGTCATAATAAGGGTCACATAGTCAATAAAATAAATAATTCCAATTCAAATAGCTTACGCAGTGTATTTGCGGTTATCTGTAATTAAGTAAAATTGTATGAATATTTGACTGACTATCAAATGAGTTTACTTTAATGTTTACTTGTATGAGGAATACACAAAATGTAGGCGAACTAAACAATATGTTATCTGCTTCAGGATCTCAAGTCATATTTAGATTCTTCTAAAAATGGTGTCATCTACATCAGTTTTGGTACAAATGTGGATCCTTCTCTGTTACCACCAGAAAAAATACAAATTTTATTAAAAACCTTTTCGAAACTATCATACGATGTGTTGTGGAAATGGAATCAAGATGAACTCCCTGGACGCACCAGCAACATCAGAATATCGAAGTGGTTGCCACAATCTGATCTATTGAGTAATTATTTCATTATCGTATTATTTCATAATCCAATTAAATTATATTAAATAAACCATTTGAATAAAAATATTCTAGCACAATCTACACAACACCACCGGGATCTATGGAGAACATAGTTTAACTAGCTTGTGTTATGGGTTATGGGTTGAATGCGAATATTTTTTGGGAATCTTAATTGTTTTTAATGTTTTACAGAGCATACTAAAATAAAGTTATTTATAACACAAGGAGGTCTCCAATCAACTGACGAAGCTATAACAGCGGGTGTGCCACTAATTGGAATACCCATGCTAGGAGATCAATGGTTCAATGTAGAAAAATATGTATGTCATAAGATTGGAATCAGACTTGATATGGATAAGCTTAGTGAGGAGAAGTTGTTAAAAGCAGTTAATACTATCATAGAAGATGAAAGGTATAATATTGTTTTCTTTTGTTTTAGCTTGATTTTGTTACGTTTAAAAGATTTAAGTATTTGATTTTCAGTTATCGTCGTAACATTAATCAACTACGTAAATATATGCGTGATGAGCCCATGCGTCCGCTTGACCGCGCTGTTTGGTGGGCAGAGTATGTGATCAGACATAGAGGAGCTAAACATTTACGTTCACCTGCAGCTAACATTTCCTGGGTGGACTACTTAGAACTTGAATTAGTATTCGTAGTTTTACTAGCATGTATTGTATTGTTCACTTTATTTATCGTAGTTCTACGCTTTATCTTTAAGTTTGTGTTCAAATATTGTGTTACTTTTAAAACGAAAAAGGCATGATATGTTTTTTGACACTACATTATTCAATATCAATTAAATTAAACTGGAACCGTCTTATTTCTGTACACGCTCTCATCGCCACCATTTATAATTAGTCTTTGTCTGTAACCATGATCCTTGTTCCTGATTTTACCTTCAGCTTACCAATCTTGATATATATAAATATATCTGAAGACAAATTGTATTCTAGATGATAGACAGATAGTAGATTCACAACTAAGCGATGTTCTAGAATACGGAGCTAAGAAATAAATACTTACAAAATGCCTTTCTCGCTTCGGGGCAGGCAGAGAGCATGGAACGTTCACACTTAACCAATTTTCTCTTAATAGTAGTGGTATCATCTGTGTGATGATAGAGAAAGAATATAAGTAACACCATCCCATCCTATTCGAAGACTGTCGAAAACTATGAAGACGATGTTACTGCAAGAGAAGGAACCTCAAAATAAACCCCTGTACCAACCCGCAGGTTGGTAGTAGTAATATCAGTTGGTAGTAGTAGGCCAAAGGCTCCCAAGTAGTGGACTGCTATTGACTAGTTAAATAATAGAGCTGACTGATATACACGACTTGTTTGATAACGACGAATGGTTATACTAGTACTATACGCATTATAATATTACAAACAAATAGATAGATAAGTATGTATTATTGTACACAATACGATAAAAATTTACTCTATGGACATAAACATATAGCAGAATGTACTAATAATAATATAATGGTGGCCTTATCGCTGTGACACAAAACAAGGAGTTTTGTGTCTCGGAAAGCAAAAACTACCTCGTTGAACTGTTGATTGTGATAATTGAAATAGTTAGCATACTTCCAGTCGTCATTCAAAGCTTAAATTTATCCTTTGAGAGAGAGATATTATGCACTTGTTTTGGAGTTACAATGCATTGTTTTTATAATGCCGCGAGTTGACGACAGCAAAAATAGGTAAAATCGAAAGGTGTCAACTAGCGGAATTTGGCGAGTTTTTTAACGAGTAGACGAATGACCCGTTAGTTTTATCAATAGTATATATGAGCGTATTTTTAATCAATTCCAGAAAAAAAACTGGTATATCACTCGCACCTCCGTGCGGGTTTGATCCCCGCTCAGTGCAAAAGTTGTATGCATGAATATGTCTGTTTGCACTGGTCTGGTCGGTCTCGATTGCCATACAAACATCTATGGCAGTCGTTACGGGTAGCTGGAGGCCTCAAAAGTCCAACCAGTCTAAATTAGAACTTCGATTGTACCATTGGTTGTGGAGGTCAGATGGCAGTCGTTTCAGTCGCATCACAGTTAGACTTACAAACCGTCCCCAACTGAGTTGGGAAAAAGTACAGAGAATGATGATCGCTCGCACTTCCGTTGAAGTAGGGTTATCTAGATAGCCCCACCGGTTACTGTTTATCTTTGATGATACTTACAAATACGTGTAATCACCAACGATACTATATAAACTAACTATAATATGCTCGTGTTTAGTGACGAACTTCATTATTATAAATACGGAGTTATGCTCTTATAATCTTCATTCAGTGTTACTCGTATATCAAGTCTGTTGCAGGATGTTAGCATTTTTCCATATATCTTTGTGGTATCTTTTAGTTATAAGTTCTAGTGAAGCTGCCCGGATTTTAGCTGTATTTCCGGTACCGTCCATAAGCCACCAAGTAGTGTTTCGACCCTTAACGCAAGAGTTAGCTAAGAGAGGACATGAAGTGGTCATTATTACTCCAGACCCAGTTTTTCAAGAAACTGATGCACCGCCTAATTTGACTGAAATTGACGTACACGATATATCCTATAAAATAGTGAAAGAAATGTTCCGGACAATGTCCAAAGGATATGAAGAAAATCTACTAGGTCAAATGGAAAAAACATTTAATTTGTTCGTTATATTATTTGATGCTCAACTTAGAAATACACAAGTAAGAAAACTCATTCATGACAAAGAACAAAAATTTGACTTGATTTTAACAGAAGCATGCGTGAGACCAGCTTTAGTATTTTCTTATATCTTTAAGGCACCTGTTATTCAGGTTAGCTCTTTAGGTGCAATTTTTGATAACTACGAAACCATTGGTGCTCCTGTGCATCCACTACTATATCCAGCTGCGACTCGTCAAAAACTTCATAACTTAACAATTTGGGAGAAAATAACAGAGTTATATAATCATTATATGGTGGAAAAAATATCAGAAGATAACAAAGCATTAGAACACGATATGCTGAAAAAACATCTTGGAAATAGCGTACCTTCTATAGATGAATTAACCAACAATGTAGATATGTTGTTTCTAAATGTACATCCCATTTTTGAAGGTATTCGACCTGTACCACCCACTGTCGTATTCATGGGTGGTTTACATCAAAAACCGCAAAAGGATCTACCGTCGGTAAATATCTACTTAATTCTATTTTCAGTTCAATCAGTCACTCAATCTATTGCAGGCCACTACTGGACATAAACCTCTCCCAATGTTGGGAGGGTTTGGCCTATTGTTTCCACGCAGGCCAGTTGGATTGGTACAGGGTTTTACTTCGTGATTTCCTTCTCTCACACACGTCTAGAAAACAAACTATTAATCGTGAGTAGGAAATAAACTTAAAGTATAATAATTAAAAATAAAATTTGACAAAGAACTTATCATCAGAACTAAGGTACCCAATATAGTTCGTAGAATAAATAAACTGGCTGAAAATTTGTTTATTATAGTTATCAAATATTATATATTTGATAACTATAAAATGTATTCTAGAATAGACACCTCGGCTTAGGAAACCAATGTGCATTCTACCTTCAAATAAAATAAACTTCAAGTTCATTCATTACTCGCGACTAAAAGTTTGTGATCTACGCCTGCAATTAGCATTCGCATTTCGGCATACTAATTAAACTGGTAGTCTGACCACGACTACTACACCATGAAGAAATCGGCGTGGCGAGCGAGAACAGTCGATACTGCGGTGGTTTTTCTAAGCGACATTTGGGTTCTTGAAGAAGTATATTCGAAAGTTATAGTTACCACTTCTCATCAGGTGTGTCGTGTGCTTGCTACCTAAGTGGTATAAAAACTGGGCTGTCAAACTCCAAACTGAGTTTGACCCGTAATTCATGGTTATTATAGTTACAAATTGATTTGCTTCTTTCTGCTTTCAGGATCTCAAGTCATATTTAGATTCATCCAAAAATGGTGTACTTTACATAAGTTTTGGTTCAAACGTGGATCCTTCGCTGTTACCATCTGAAAAAATTCAAACAATAATACAAGCTTTTTCAAGACTGCCATACGATGTTCTGTGGAAATGGAACAAAGACGAGCTCCCTGGACGCACCAGCAATATTAGAATCTCCAAATGGTTGCCGCAGTCCGATTTACTGAGTACTGTTTATTACATTAACCTAATTAACATTATTCAGCATAAAATTTATTAGCTGTTTCTGTTTTTTTTAGGACATCCAAAAATTAAGCTATTCATAACTCAAGGAGGTTTGCAATCGACAGATGAAGCTATAACAGCGGGTGTGCCACTAATTGGAATACCTATGTTAGGAGACCAATGGTTCAATGTAGAAAACTATTTATATCACAATATCGGCATAAGACTTGATATGGAAGCACTTAGTGTAGAGAGGTTGATAAAAGCAATTAATACTATCATAGAAGATGACAGGTTAGTATATCTATATCTATACTAATATTATAAAGAGGAAAGATTTGTACCTATTTTTGTATGTTTGTAATGAATAGGCTCAAAAATTACTGGGCCGATTTAAACAATTCTTTCACTTCTAAAAGGCTACAATATCTAGGAGTAACATAGGCTATATATCATCACGCTACCATACAAGGGAGCGGAGTAATAATCATAAATCTCAATTGATCCGGTAAATTTCTATACATTGGCGCTAATATCGCTAACAATTTCCGTTGTCATGACAGCAAGGAAAAATAGTATAGAGAGGCAAGTAGTGAATCGAGTAGAGTCGTACAACGCGATAATCGACATCCACGCGGGCGAAGCCGCGGGCAACAGCTAGTTTAAAATATATTTATTTACATGTTTAGAATTTATAATTCATAATTTTATTAACAAGCCGCGGTAGCCTAGTGGTATGGGTAATAGACTGCAGAGACGAGGTCCCGGGTTCGATTCCAGGTTTTACCATGGCACACACCAATGACTTTTCGATGCTTTTCGAAGTTATGTGATTATTTATCGCAAGTTTATAAGTGCCCGGTTAATGGCAATAGGCTCGCCACCTATTACATTGGGACCTAAACATAAACTGGCGAAATGCGGGTGCTAGCACCATGAGTTTATGTTTTTATGTTTATGTGTTTGAACTCTACTTGTCTATAAAACTTTTAAATTATTTTCTTTTTTTAATAAGGTTTATATTATGTTATTTTCAGTTACCGTCGCAACATTGTTAAACTACGTAAATATATGCGTGATGAGCCCATGCGTCCGCTTGACCGCGCTGTTTGGTGGGCAGAGTATGTGATCAGACATAGAGGAGCTAAACATTTACGTTCACCTGCAGCTAACATTTCCTGGGCAGAGTATTTAGAACTTGAATTAGTATTTTTAGTTTTATTAGCATTTATTGTAATGTTCACTCTGTGTATCGTAGTTCTGCGCTTTATGTATAAGTTAGTCATAAAAAATGTAAACGTCAAAACTAAAAACGCTTGATATTTTTTTTTCGATATTTTATTTACCAACACCAATAAAACTTATGAATGAAACAAAAAAAGCACTTAATGAGGCTGTCAAGCTGAGGTCCACCATTATAAAATTATAGATGTCTGTAATGGTGATTCTCTTTCCTTACACTTTGCCTTCAGGACACCTTCAGACGAGGTGAAATCATATTGACGCATCCTGTATATTTAGGGGGTTTGGGAAACATCCCCGTTAGCCGAAAGCACCAGATACAGTACCTATTGGTACAGAAAATTACGATTTGGTATTTTTTTTGTTTAATTGGCATTATTTGTAATAACTCGTAAAAACATGCTTTTGTTTTTAACACATACCCATATTTTACACATACATATTTAACATAATAAACACATAGGGTAGCCAGTATATTTAAACAACATAGTGAAATAAAAATCAGCTTATCGCTATATCGCTACATACCTACTTTAATATGTCTAGTAGTTTCTCCGTGTCTGTGTAGTCTCTAAATATTCCAATAACATAACTCATATGGTTAGTTCTTTCTCAATTTGTTATAGAAAAAAAGAACCTAAAAACATATAAAATTCATATCTACTAATAAATGAATAAATAAAAAATGTCTTGTTCGAATCCGCGTGAATAAGCTCTTATTGTTTATTATTATTCATCTATTGTATGTAACTAAATATTAAAATTAAAAATAAAATCACATTTGATGGTATGTAAGTGTTGATGTGGTCTATTGATGAACTCGAGTCTTGATGATACTTACAAACATGTGTTTTTCATTCACTAATGATAAATGAGATAACGACATATTTAGTGACGTACTTCACTATTACTATTATATATACGGAAGTGTTTACTTATCATATTCATTCTGTATTATAATTGGTTGCAAGATGTCAGCGTTTTTCTATATAGTTTTGTGGTTTCTTTTAGTTGTAAGTTCTGGTGAAACTTCACGAATTCTAGCTGTATTTCCAGTACCATCTATAAGCCACCAAGTAGTGTTTCGACCCTTAACGCTAGAACTAGTTAAGAGAGGACATGAAGTGGTCATTATCACTCCAGACCCAGTTTTTCAAGAAAATGATACGCCGTCTAATTTGACCGAGATTGACGTACACGATATATCCTATAAAATAGTGAACGAAATGTTCCTGACAACGTCCAAAGGAAATAAAGAAGATCTACTTGTTCAAATGGAAAAAACATTTTATTTGCTTATTATGTTACTTGATGCCCAGCTCAATGATATACAAGTCAGTAAAATAATTCACGACAAAGAACAAAAATTTGACTTGATTTTAACAGAAGCATGCGTGAGACCAGCTTTAGGATTTTCTTATATCTTTAAGGCACCTGTTATTCAGGTTAGCTCCTTCGGTGCATTTTTTGATAACTACGAAACCATTGGCGCTCCTGTGCATCCACTACTATATCCAGCTGTGACTCGTCAAAGACTTCATAACTTGACGATTTGGGAGAAAATGACGGAGTTATATAATCATTATAAGTTGGAAAAGATTTCGGCAGATAATAAATTATTAGAACAAAAGATGCTGAAAAAGCATTTTGGAAACGGTGTGCCTTCTATAGACGAATTGAAAAATAATGTGGATATGTTGTTTCTAAATGTGCATCCCATATTTGAAGGTATTCGACCTGTGCCACCAACTGTCGTATACATGGGTGGTTTACATCAAAAATCGCAAAAGAATCTACCTTCGGTAAGTGTTTATTTGCTGTGTAATATCGAAACAAACTAAATGTTCTGTAAGAAGGACAAAAGAACTACAGGGTCAGTAGCACGAGACTGGTGTGATGCCCTTAGTGTTGCAATCGCCCATAGGCCATAGATATTACTTCCCATCAGATGGACCGTGTTCTGGACTGCCACCCAAGTGGAATAAAAAAGCTATGCTATCAAACTCGCGAACAATAAATTCTACACCTGTGCACTAGTTTGGCATGTAATTATTGATTATTTTTCTTAAATTAAAAAAATGTTGCATGTTTCTGTTTTCAGGACCTCAAGTCATATTTAGATTCCTCCGAAAATGGTGTAATTTACATAAGTTTTGGTACAAACGTGGACCCTTCGCTGTTACCATCTGAAAAAATTCAAACAATAATACAGGCTTTTTCAAGACTGCCATACGATGTTCTGTGGAAATGGAACAAAGACGAGCTCCCTGGACGCACCAGCAACATTAGAATCTCTAAGTGGTTGCCGCAGTCCGATTTACTGAGTACTTTTTATCACATTAATTTAATTAACATTATTCTGAGTATGAAATTATTATTTGTTTGTTTCATCTTTCAGGACATCCAAAAATTAGATTATTCATAACCCAAGGAGGTTTGCAATCGACAGATGAAGCTATAACAGCGGGTGTGTCACTAATTGGAATACCCATGTTAGCAGATCAATGGTTCAATGTAGAAAAATATGAATATCATAAGATTGGGATTAGACTTGATATGGAAACACTCAGTGAGGAAAAGTTAATTAAAGCTATTACTACTATCGTAGAAGATGACAGGTATATTATTTCAGACGAATAAATTAAAAAATATGTATTACCTACCTACAAATTGAAAAAGATACCAACATCCATAGGCTGATCTGTTATAATAATGATACCTATTTCATCTTTTATATTATTTTTTTGATTTGTTTAAAAGATTTGCTTCATTTGCAGTTACCGTCGTAACATTAATCAACTAAGTAAATATATGCGTGATGAGCCCATGCGTCCGCTTGACCGCGCTGTTTGGTGGGCAGAGTATGTGATCAGACATGGAGGAGCTAAACATTTACGTTCACCTGCTGCTAACATTTCCTGGGCAGAGTACTTAGAACTACAATTAGTATCCGCAGTTTTACTAGCATTTGTTGTAATGCTCTTTTTATTTACCGTAGTTGTAGCTTTAGTGTATAATTTTGTATTAAAAAAAGGTGATGTTTGTGTTAAAAGTAAAAAAGCTTGATATATTATAAGTGAACTTTTATAAAGAATTTTCTTAATTTTATGTTTATGTTTGTTCATGCATCCGAATCTCACTAGAGGGAGTGAAGTAAGATTCAAAAATATTATATTTAAGAGTTGGTGGTAAGCCCCTGGTATTGATATCGTCTGCTCCAATTAGGTAGTCCGACTGGGGAAGTACCGACCTCTGCTCTACAGAATACCGTGGCCAATAATAACCTTGCTGTGCTAACAGCACAGCTATCTTTACCTTCATCTCCACCCCCACATCTTCAATCTTCAAGAACGGCATTAGAAGGTTTCTATACACAGCAAGAGTGTGACGCCCTAGGCGTTACAAATGCCCATAGTTTTAGGACGTTATCATAATTCTATTTATAATGAGGTTACGTAAATAGATCAAAGTCATTTACTTCTGAAAATTAGCTAATGGGTAATATTCTTATTGACAAAATATTATAATGTCTTTTCTATTTCGCATCAATATTCTATTTAAATCATAAATATCTATGCGACTATTATTATAATAGGGGTATGTACGCGAAGCACGTTTTTACCTCTCTAATTTTGTTGTAAAACTGTTCGTAATTTGTAAAAAATGCGTAAAGCTAGCTCATTGAATGAAATATGAACTGTCAAACATCTTCATTTATGTCAATTCAATAAAGTCGATTATACAATACAGAACGTCATTTTGGTAATGTTTTTATTTTCATTGTACGACAAATGAAAATAAAAACATTGAGTGTGATAAGCTTAGATTATTAATATGTCACTAAAAGCTTATCGTTGTATCAGATAACATGATGGTATGGATGGAATACAACATAATATGGAAATTCCCGCAACTTTCAGACAGCGGAGGTGAGAGACAGCTGAACAGTACCTGAAGATAATAAAAAGAATAAGAGAAATCCCCACAAAATAACATGGTAATTTATATTTCCTTTGAAAGTATGATATTGATCCAACCATATATCCGTTTTTCGCAGTCATACAAAATTATTTAGAGGTCCATAAAAAAGGGCAATCTCCTTTATGAGAAAAATCTGGCGTTGCTGCGATGTAAGCTAGGCTGCTGGCATCATAGCTCGATTCCATGGCATATTCACAGTTCATTATGGTGTTGACAGGTGTATGCGGAGACGGCAAAAGATGTCCACCGTTGGAATACACACTATCCTGAATCATCAGCAGACAGCTGTTCTCAATCTCAGGTCGATGGACATCAACATCTGATGTTTGCACTTTTTGCCTCAAGGTGTATAATAAGTCGTCAGCAAGAGAAACACGGTACTTTATCCATAATTGGTTGGTATTGATAATATTACAAAATACCAGTAACACAGCGAATAATTGGCGCAACATTGGAACGCTTTGATTGATACACGCTTCTTCCAAAGTTTGGTCCCAGTGCTAGTCATTCTCCAATAAATTGCGGGCTGCGCATGCTGCTTGAAACGTTTTGTGACAAGGTCAATGAGTTTTTCAATTTCAGATGAAACACTCGTGAAACAATATCGTGTCGATCATGTGATCCTGACCTGAAAAAATTTCACGAATAATTTCTTCCCACTTTGGATCTGTGGTGACTGTTATAAATAAGTCAGGACGCCCATGATACGCACATATACGAATGCATCTTGGGTACGTTGATGCAGATATTGTGGACTGCCCGTAAACGAAGATGGTAAAATTACCAGCCGACCAAGATTTTCGAGTCCTTCATCTTGCCCTAGAGCGTCTTGTAAGTGAATGTAACTCTCAGAACGGAGTCGACTTTGGTTTGTTCTGATATACAGTAGACGCTCAGCTTCAATTTTGGCATACATGTCCACGATATATTGGTTCAAAAGTTGGCGAAAAAAAAGCAAATAATTTTGTGTACTGTCTCGAACCATAAGACGGTACGCGTAAAATTGCAGTGCCGAAGTCTTTTTAGCAGTTGGCAGACCCGTTGATGGATTGATGTTACGCAATTCAAAATGGTAGCCATCTTCCCCGCGAGAAAACATTAATGAGTATTGTAAAGCGTCGCGATTTGATTCCCGGATACGCTGCAACTGATTACTGCGCGTACGTAGCACAATGTCGCGAGAGCCGCACTCCTCGTCTACCATAACAACGGCAACTTCGTTTGTCATAGGTTCGTTGTAGCGACGTCTGTGCTCATTAGTAGACCTAAGTTCTGCGTTTATCACTAATTTGTAGTTTTGCTGCTGCTCAATAGGAATCGATTCTAAAGCAGCCTTAAAATCGCGGATATAAAGATTGTTATGGTGCAATAAAGTTTGAAGCTCCGTTACTACAGTTCGATCCAAGGTGGTATTAGCCACCCGTTCATTTACCCGTGCCTGGTAATCTGTGATAAAATATATCTGTATAAATTTAGCTGATTGATCCTCCATAGGGTCCTTCCCTACGCGATGATATACCTGCCCTTGAACTTTAAAACAGGGCATGAAATGACCCTCTCTGATCTCTTTACCGCCAAATGACGTCTACCTTATACGATCGCACAACATACAAAATAACCTGGACTGGGGATGTTCTCCCGTCAACATGGATTTTAGAGGCTCGACTGGATATTCCATTACCTCCAACCTGACTTTTCCCGCCGAGCAGCACAATCCTTTTGGCTGCTCCCTCCACTTGAGTGCTCTACAATAATGGCACACAGCCCTCATGCGTCCAATATCAGCATATTCTTCATAATTGAAATCAGAAGAATATGAAAAGGCGCTCAGGTACTGATCATTCCACTGCCGAGTTATTTGGTATATATAGTCGTACGCTGGAGACATCTCGACGGCCCACGTCATCATCCGTGTTGCTGAATATCGCAACCGATCTTCTGTCAGCCGCTCAGCCCGAGAGACAGGAGATTAAGCACACCACACTTCTTCAATCCTCTGACGATTAGCAAGGGCGTTAGCCTGCGACAGGTAGCGTGTTTCAGCATAGTGGTTCCTTGCACTGTCAAGTCGCAGTTCACGCTGGTCGTCGAATATTAAAGAACGTTGAAACGCGTGGCGTTCTCTATCTAATTGTTGTCGCATTTGTTGAATGTCATAAGACTCAGAGGCTCTGGCCACTGCTTGATTCATTCGTTGAGAGTAAAGGCGAGCCTTGCGTTTCTGGTAACTTTCCGCTGATCGGAATTCTGCGTGATGTAGACGGTCGTTCACCAAACGTGCAACGCGTTGTGTGCTCGTCTCGGGAAATCTGAATATTTGTTGGCTAGTTCGCTGAGAGCTGAGTCGTGTTTCACGTACAAATGGAGTTTCCTCAACTCTTAATATAGCGTGTCTCTCTCGTTCACTCACCCAGCGTGCAGCGCATTGTGTGCTGGTCTCGGAAGATCTTAATATTTGTTGGTTAGTTAGCTGAAAGCTGAGTCGTGTTTCACGTACAAATGTAGTTTCCTCAACTCTTAATATAGCGTGTCTCTCTTGACCACTCACCAAGCGTGCAACGCGTTGTGTGCTCGTCTCGGAAGATCTTAATATTTGTTGGTTCGTTAGCTGAAAGCTGAGTCGTGTTTCACGTACAAATGTAGTTTCCTCAACTCTTAATATAGCGTGTCTCTCTCGATCACTCACCAAGCGTGCAGCGCGTTGTGTACTAGTCTCGGAAGATCTGAATATTTGTTGGCTAGTTCGCTGAGAGCTAAATCGTGTTTCACGCACAAATAGAGTTTCCTCAACTCTCAATATAGCGTGTCTCTCTCGATCACTTACTAAAAGTGCAGCGCGTTGTGTGCAGCTCTCGGTATCCACAAGGCGACGTTGGCGATCTTGTTGAGCGCTCAGCCGGGTCGCCCTCGATGTAGACGGCTCCGAGTCTCTCGACAGCGCATGATATACACGATCCTTACTCAAAAGTACAGCATACTCTTCCTGCGTGTCTAAAGATCTGCCTATCGCCTGGCGTTGCCTTTGAGTACTCAAGCGCTGTTCATTTTGGGATTGAGCCTCCGTTTCTCTCAGCAAACGCTTTCTTTTGGCGTCATGCGAACATGTACCTAAACAATGCTTTTTAGGTGACATTGTTAACGTTATGCGCAGTTTCGAATGTGTACAAAATGAATTGAAAATGAGATCAATAGGATTTACGTTGTAAGAGATTAAAAGCAAAACTTAAAAGACAGAATGTAAATCGAATTCATTTTTTCAATGTTCAACATCAATGATGACAGGTTCGTATTTTTTGTCTATGATGATGACAAAGACAGTAGCAACATCTATTGACAAAGATGTGAAAAATTAGGTATCCAACAGTCTCGTTCATATAATCTCGTATGTAACGAAACTATACCTTGAATTTAAACCGAGCAACGCCAATACATGTCTGTTTACACAAATAAGTATGTAAAATGAATATTTTTTATTCACATACTTGACAGGATGTAATATTACGATTTCAAGTAAATCATGTTTAGAGTACTAAAAGTAGCGGTATGCTATTATTATGTACGCCTTTTTTTACGCCTGTAAAGGCTGTAAACATAAACAATGAAGGCAGTTCTGTTGAACAATGATGTCAAAGACAGTACTGACATCTATTCCACATTTCACAAAAGTTAAAAAAAAGACAGGTCTTAATAGGAACGAAACCATACCTTGAATTTAAGTCGATTAACGCCATCTGTTGGTGCGCCATGTACTAAATCATTGAATTTCAAATTTTAATTTCATAATTAATTACGAATTTATTTTTACACAAATATGTATGTAAAGATGAAGTTTTTTTATTCAAGTATTTTTTTTTAAATATCTCCAATGTACAGACACGACTGCTTTACAATTATACAATAGTATAGATAGATGTTGTATTTTTGCAATTAAAACCGATTTCAAATTGTCTGTACGTTTTTATTGTATATAATGTTGCGTAATTACAACGCCAATTATAAATAGATTAAGTACTCCCAACTTCAAGGTTGGTCTTATATCAGGGGTTAGAATCTGATGCTATAATCATAAGAATATCGATGGTTCTGTGGTACTGTAGTATGTTGAGGTAGTCTTGGACTCACAAATAAACACTTGCGTATATAAGAGAGGAATGTTTAAAAGATCTGTGATCACATAAATAATAATAAACGATGTGAAAGATTCATCAGCTTTCTTGCTAGCTACTGGGGAGGGTAGCTGCCTGCCATACTAGCAATACATGAAACGAACTTATGATAATTAGAACGTGCGTGGCTCGTACATTCTGAGTCACGAAATACAGTTATTGCAATTTACAAATGTATTCCTACGCGAGAGGATTCATTCATAACAAATTGCTTTACACCCTGTGAAGTAATTTGTTATGAATGAATCCTTGAATTAATTGTTGTATTTAAATTATTTAAATTCACGACTCTTTAATTATCTAAAATATATAAACGTTATTTGTAGGAGGTAGGACACGACGGTATATCCGTCCAAATCGAGCAGTCCGACTGGGAAAGTACCTCCACCCTACAGAATATCGCCGTTTAATAACTTTGTGTTGTGTTTTCGGTGGTGAGTAGGGTAGCCAGAGCTCACTAGAGAGGTTTTGTGTTCTCCTCCTCTCCCTTGAAACTCTCAAGGTTTCAACCATACGTGAGGTTTTCTTCGGTTAGCAGTGGAAAAATACGAAAATATTAAACAATTTGCTGAAGTGCAGTTTTGAAGTAATCAACCAGAAAGTGCCCAGGAAAAAGGCAATGTAGTTCATCAGGAGAGGAAGATAAAGGAAAAACAAAAAAGTCGCCTTATTAGAATAGCCTCAACTTGTACAAAAAGAGTTAAAATACCTTCAAAAGTTAAATGAGAGTTTCCCATCGCGCGTGAAATGATTTATACTAATTTTGAAACATTTTTAACATCATTAGCTCATTTCATTGCAGAAATTGCAAGATACTGCTTTTGGCCTGCCCCTATATGATACAAATCTACGAATGAAATTATAATGAAAGCGGCTTTAGATATATCGTTGACTACCTCTAAAAACAGAGACATATAAATAAACAGAGATAACACTTGGTTATGGAGGCACCACATCCTCGTTTGTTTACCATAAAAAAGGGACCAGCAAAGTCCATTCCCACAGATTGAAATGTAAAACACATTGTACAAGTAAATACCTCATCATTGGGGCAATCATGTTTTACCCTTTGCGAATTGCGAAAAAATTGTCTCGCCAAAGGCCTTCGGTTTAGAGGTTAAACGTGCTAACTAGTATCAGTTGTGGACCAGCATGTTGTACCAGTAGCTGGACCAGCATGTTGTACCAGTAGCTGGACCAGCTTATTTGTATTTACATATCAATGAGAATGATGAAAACCGTGCAAAATAATCGGTTATTAGTTTGTTATTCGAATTGAAATCGGATAAATGCAATCGGCCACCAACTCTTATTACATTGTAATTATATGAAAATGTACTTAATGATAACCTGTTAGAGATTATACCTTTTTATTGGATAACAATTTACATTCGTTTGAGAATGATTCTTGCTGTGGCTAGCGACTCAAATGAAGAAATGAATGATTTCATTCATCAACAGCTAAACCAGAAATATTTATATAATTAATTATTTCTCTTCATTAACTTTCTATGATAAAGTAGACCAAGTGGCTTCAGACTACAGTAAGAATGCCGTTTCTGACCACCACAAATTATGAGATCTACAGGATTAACTGTCGTAATATCTCGGCAACCTTTTGGCACAAAAAACTGGAATAAAAAGCATGAAGCCAATCTGAAAAATCGTACACTTCATAGTGAATTTTGTAATGAACCCCTGATTATATAACCTAGCCCCAAGTAAAACAGCATACACTTCTAATCACAGAATAGTTGTGCTTTTAATTGGAGGAACTTTAGATAAAGAACAAAGCTGCTCGACTGGAACATTTGCTATATGTACAGGACGCAAATAAATGCAAGCTCCGTATATTTGTTGGGATGCGTCATTGAAACGAATGTTGTTCAATAGTCACATGTTTATCGTAAAGAATAAGTCTCAGAATGGCTAACATCAGAATAGACGGTAAGGCTGTATGGAATTTACAATTCCGTTGAATTTGACGAGGAACTGGAGAGTACTACGGGCAATTGAGTGTATCCTTTTTAGAGGCAGACCGACTGAGAATCTACGGTATTGCGATGGAAAGTGTGAATTAAAAAATGTGACTCACATGCCTTCTCGCTTTGACTTAAACGTTTGAGCAATGTCCTCGAAGTCCCAGAATTTAATGAGCTCCTTATGAATGTTTTCGTCAAATGACATATGAGAAATCGTTGACAGACAATGTATATTAGCATTATATAATAGCTTGTTTCCAGGGAAATTTATAATAATAGGCGTCTTAATATGGGTAAATTAGGACCGAGAGATAGTTACTGTCGGCCAGCAAGATCCCAAAAAGGATCAGTTCAATGAGGACATAATAAGGTGCTCCCTGGTGAAAATTAGGGTCTGCTAAAAATATTTTGCTTTGGCAAAAGAGTTATTTGATATTGATTGCAGGGGAGGTAGTAAACCTTCCTGAAGAGCAAAATTTACCACTGCTCGGGCCTTCTCTGTAAGTGACGGTGGTACCATGAATAATTGATATTTTAAGTAGGTATTTCACTACGTAACGCTAATTAGGCTAGTAAGACTAATATAACTTTGAATTTTGCATCATGCATATTTCTGTAGCCTAATTGGTTATCTAGTTGCCTATACAAATAATGTAGACATTAAAATTACACATCACAAAAATTAACTACAGTACCATCGTCACTATTTACCGTGGTAATAATATTGGCAATATTTTTGCTGGGTAGTATGCCTATGTATAAGGTTATCGTGTTTAGCGTTGCACAGGCGACACGGACCCCTGCCAAAGTTGCGCATATTGTGGCCAACTCTTATACTTACATATTTTTGGTTTGTTTACCACCTTAATTCGGTCATCCAAACTCTTGGCCACAAATTGGGTACAGTCATAAATGCTATGACTATCATTACAAACTCCACACAACACAGTATAATTAGAGGTACCTATTATCTTCGATGTTTGCCTCGTCTACATTTACGTAACATTGTGACCGTATCAGTAGTGCGTGTCCGTCGCGTGATAGCCTAGCTTAAATGAAATCATTAATAGACTCGTGGCCGTGTCAACACAACTCTACTTTGTGTACCCATGTACCACAAGTTGTTATGTCCACATTCAACGGCATGTCTCCTTGTAGTACGATATTAATCGAACCAACAGAAATAAAAAGTTCACGTGGTCCGATTAGATTATTAGTCGGACAAAGCAGGTCGTATCACAAATCTGGACGATGCATAAGGTCGGTTGTGTTTATTATTGTTTTTTTTTTCATTTTTTTCTATTTATGGCCCGTCAATTTGACTTCACCTTGCCTGATGTTAGGCTGAAGGCAAAGTCTCATGAAAGAGGGTCACTATTGCAAACACGTACAGTGCTACAATAGTGGTGCTCAGCTTGACGGCCTCATCAGATGCTTTTTCACGCCTCGCTTAAAGGATCCGGGACTGTAGGAAGAAGTGTGTTTATCGTAAACTTTGATTGTAACTAGGACTTTGTATATGTAAATTACATCGGTTTATTGACTCGTACGTCAGCAGAGTTAGTAAAAATAAATTTGATAAATCAATACATTTAAAGATATGTTGCAAGTTGGAAATGCTGTTCGACGGGCCACGGATTTTTTTCCATTTTCCATCACTGATAAGACTATCAAGCTGAGATGATCCTGGATGTCCTTATTGCAGTAGGCGTAAACACGCAGTTCTTTTTTTTCTGTTCAATCGATGGTACGCTTGAGTTGCAATGGAAATAAGTTTGCCCTTCATTCTTTTAATTCATGACTACTTCTAAAATAGTTGGATAATCCTCGATTAAGCTGAATTACAGCTATGGCGTTCATAAAAGCAAATGAAATAGCGCTAAGTACTAAACGGAACGTAAATGGTATTCCTCGATGTAGTGTATAGTGAAGAGGACGATGTTGTAACACTTGAAGCATTTGTTGTATGTCAGACATTTGGCGTTCATCTGAAAAAAAAAGGTCCAAGAGAAAAAATCTGTTCAAACGATAAGTAGTAAAGTTAATAATAATCAATTAATTATATTAAATGTACGCTATTGCGTCCGATTCTTGGCCCTTCGCGTCCGGTCAGTCCCAGTCACCTTTCTTTCAATTCATGTTGCATCCACCAATTATGCTTTAAAGTCCACCACCTTTTGTCTACCTTTACAAATTTTGTTTATATTTATTGAAATCATTTTTAGTCTCATGAATTCCTTTTTTGTACAAGATGAGGAAAGTATGGAGCTCTACTTACGAAAAGTCAATATGCCTTTTTCAATCATCGTTATTTTAATTTCATTCATATTATCTGCAGTAAGATCCAGTGCTAGTGTAACCATTATCAGAGGTAAAAACACTTGGTATCTAAATATAATGATTGCAGATGTCGTTATATTTAAAGTCTGAAATATAAAACAAAATATAACAGCACTGATGTATTTAAGTGATCCTGTACCTTTTTGATTGACTAATCATAGGTATGTATGTGGATTAGTTGTTGACATGCCTGACTATGATCGTGTTAATTCCTGCTACTTAACAATACATATCATGAAATGTGAAAATCTATACATTCATACTTCTATTATGTTTATATAATCAGTTTTTCGTTATCCTAAAATAATCTACAAGTAATTATCTCGAATATATGTAACAACATTTTATACTGATTTTTTTCTGATTTGGAATTGGAAAAGTACAAAAAGTACATAAAACATACTTACATTTTCTTTTAGTTCTACAAGTGTTTGATAAATTTCAAGAGTAAGTGTATATGCCAAACCAACTAAATAAATGGCGAGCTGTAATAAAAAAATGAAAATAATAGAATTAACTGTTAGTGTAAGCCAGTAATGGCGCATGGCGTAACCAGTTAGGTACAATAATAAATACAGTGAAAAAGTACAAGTGTGTTATCAATAACGTATACATAGAAGTTCCATCAAGTGACATCAATCAACAGTATAAATAAATAATAAAGGATATTATGTTAGTTTTGGTCATACGTGAACTAACCTTACTTCTTTTCATATCACTTAGGTATAAAAAAATATGGGTCTCTAGGCCTATGGGCGCATGGATTGAAACTGGTCAGATTTAGAAACAAATATTCAGGTACAGTATAAGTATTATGATTTATTAGATAATGTCACCAATTCTGTTGTACATTTTCACAAAACTAAAATTTGTAACTAAAATTTTCACTATCTCGTTTTGTCAAGCTTATTTCAAAAGAATTCTTAAACTAATCAATGTGAAACAAAATGATCACATAATTAGTTTTAAAATTAATGTATAATTTAAAGATTATACTTTCAATTAGTGAAAACGTACAACATAATTAACTATTAATTAAACTATTAATTAAACTTAAGTTAATAAGACTTACTTGAAATTTTACTGGATAGTCTGTTTCTTTTAAAGTCGTGATAAGTATATCATATTTCTGTACATACATATTGATACCAAATTTATTATCTGCTACTAATGATTTTTTCATCAATTTCACTCGGCAATAAAGCAAAGAAATTATATACACGGTAGATAACTTACACAAATCTATAGCCAAGCACTGAGCAACAGTTGCAAAAAATCCAATTGCTTTATCTCCTAAACATGTACCAGCAAAGTCGTAGCAAAACACAATTGTACACAATATTTTAATTACTATTGTTAAAATGATCATGAACTCCAATAATATGTTTATATTATAAATCATGTTGCTTGCATCTGGTAAATTGTCAATTCCGTCTATATGTTTATAGTATTTAAAGAGATATTTCTCTTCCGTTTGAAAGGAGATTAATGAATAAACCAAATACTCCAAGGTACGAAAATATTTTGCAGTATTTCCGTCTATACTGAATGTTTGTGCGCAGCAGTTGATGATTAAAGCGATGCATAAAGTATAAACTTTCGAAAATAATCTCATTCTATGCCTCTTATAAGGAATTTGACCTACCCCTAACATAAAACGGATCATGACAATAGGATTGATATTGTAAACTATACTCTCAACCATCGTAGTTCAGTGACTTCTATTTTTTATGACTAAATATTTGTTTTAAAATAAATACTGTTTGTTGTACACAAAGGGGTAACTTAACTACAGACTGGCAATAATGAATCATAAAACAGAATGTATCATTAAAGCAACTTGTAATTTTGTATATGTATAAAGTAGAGTACTCAAAACAATTAATGGATTGTCGAATAATGCAATGTTCGAATTATTTTGTATGCACGACTCTTCAACGATGTAATTACTTCAACAAGTGTGTCATAATTGTACATACTACAATTTCTTTTAGTTGAATTGAAATAATGACAGTGTTGTATATATAACTTATACGATATACCTTATCAGTGTCAGAACTGTAATATTATTAGTTCTTTTATAGAATTCATGCTTTCTTTGGTGCAAAGAGCCAAGTAGTCGTAACTATTTATAGTTCTTCTTGCTGTCGCTAGATGGCTCTAAAATAAAACTAACGTTTTCTTGAGTTGCCGAAAATAGGAAATATGGTTGTCATTGTCAAATGCATTCGATTCAAAGACTTAGCACGATTTGAAACAAACATGAGTATTTTTACTCAAAAGCAGATTTATGCAGGGCGACTTGCTAGAGTCAAGATCCAGAATATGTTTTAACTTTGATTTATGTATTATCTAACATAAAGTTTAACCAGTGGAATATTACTAAGCAGTTTACTTAATGTTCAAGGAAATGGAACTCCGTTATCGTTTTAGCCTTGAGGTCCTGACTTTCATTATGCATTAAATAACTCTAAGTGATTTTATCTCCTACTATGCGCTTGTGGTAACATTTTCAAGTTATTTTAGGTTCTGCTACACAGTTAAAGGAAACCATATTAATTACATTCGTTCTAAAACACGAATAATAATTTCCTTACTTCAATTTACTTTGTCGCAATATTCTATTTCAGGAACCGTAATACCTGTTACCATATTAATACTTGTAAAATAATTTGTGAGTAGGTATGTATATAAAGTTTTTGTAAACATACATACATATAGGTATATTATTTTATTTAAACTTTTTGTAAAAATACATAATAAATGTACAAAAGCGGAAGCCATGGGCATTTTCTACCAGTCAACCTAAGGGTGATGCAGAGATTTGTCAAGGTGCACCTACCTTGAAGCATAATGGTATATTGATATATGATTAATACATTGAAGTATAAATAATCATGCTTTTATCCCCGGAGAGTCGGGTAGAGGTGAATTAACACCCACATTTCAGCAATCATTGTATTCAGTGTCACTTAATAGGTAAGATTAGATTCAGGCACTATAGTTGACACGAGCCATGCATCTGAGGATGATATGAGCTGAATGGTATAGGCATATTGGCCTGATGGAAAAAATCATTTCCCTTGGAACCACATAGCGGAAATCTATGTTGTAAAATTATACAAACTCATTAAAATTTGTTACCAGAATATAATCGTATCGGTTCATTTTGAATTGAAACTTGGGTTAAGAATACAATGTGCAACCCCCTTGCATTCAGAACCTTATGGTCAAGGTTCTTATGAAAGTGACACTACCATCTGACCACCAAAACCTTGCATTGTGTGACCTAATGATCTTAATAAGGCTCTATTTCTTGTTTTAGAAAGCAAAATAGCCTTCTAAATTCATAATCATTACATAAAAAGCCTACAAACATTGAAGAACATCCTTAATATCACTGTTAGAAAATTGAAGTCACAAATATACCTCCATAAGCTAGCTGCAATGGAAAATAAATGTGATTCTGTAAACAACAGCAGTCGCTGATCATAGCAGCAGGTCAAACGTTCCGTGTTATGAATTGGACTTCTCAATGACGTCGCTTATCCATATCGAAAGTTTACACACGTTATTCGATCGCACATATTTTTTCAATTCAATTCAATTTCTATTCAAATTGATTTATTGAAGGCAACTCGACCCAATTTGCTAGTAACAATTGTCTTACTCGTTTAGTATAAAATAGGTCAGAAGAATAATGTAGTATTTTACTTAGGTAAGTATATTGCTTTGCTGCAGATATAAATCACTGCAAAATACCTTATCCCTTGGGAGATAGCACTGCAGTGATTCACATATACTGTCAGTCTATCTTGTTAGCTATCATTCTTAGGATGCTGTTAGCGTTTGCTCGCATCCTGTGCACCAGGAATGTAAACCTCTTTTCATTTTGCTATAAAAATATCTTAAACGAGCATCTAGGAATATAATCGATTCAATATTGTCCATAGAAATAAAAGAGTTTACAACAGTCCGCTCATTGGTCTATATCTTTCCATTTTCATTTTTTCAGAAACATTTCTGGTTAAACGTCGAAATGGGTTAACGACGCTATTGAAAAGCGCAAAAAATTAAAAAAATAAATAATATTATCATATTCACGGTACGCTGTACCTATCTGCCGAACGCGTCTGCAGTGCCAGAATTATCCAGGCTAATTTATTACATATTAAACTTCATACATTTGCCGTAGTTAATTCATCAACGTATATCCTTCGTTTTCAACAAGACTAACATTAGTAATTTTAAACAGTTTAAGTATGTCAGGCGTTCTCACAAGTCTAGTGAGACACTTGTGAAGTACGTGATGACGATATAGATGTTAGACGACAGAATATACGCTGTAAAGCTAAAGGAGTTTGGAGTTTATTTAATCATCCCGAGATAAAAATACTAATGTGAATTCTTGTGAGGATAGAATATTTAATCTTTGGAACAAAATATGGAAAGAATTTGATGCGGACATTAGACTGATTAAATTTCGAATTCATTAAAATTCTGTGGATAACTGAAAAAAATATGTGTACCAAATATTGTGGAACCATGGAAATTAGGCCGAAAAATATTGTAAATGTTTGTTAAGTGGTATTTGGCTGTAATTTGTTATACGGACATACGCTAATTTTATCCCTAAAATGAGTCCATATAATTCGCATCAGGATCAAAATAATTCCACATAAGTGGAGCCGTAGGCAATAGCTAGTACATCGCTCCTTGAATACAAAAGGGACACAAATCGGAATTCATAAATTTTACAGGACAGGCAAAACAAATTTTCAAAAGTGTTTATTTGAAATATTTTATGTTTTTATTTTTTTAATATAAGATGTTAATATATCATTAGATGCGTATTTATTAGACCTATCTATGTACATTATGACCTTTCTAATAGATGCCACTCATTATGATAAAAATACACAAAAGTCCCTTTTGTATTCAACATTTGAATCAATATCATGAAAATTATTCCAAAAATAAACACAATTTTATAAAAATAACTGCTTTAATATAACCTTGATTTGAAAATGTATTAAACACTTTCATCTTATTACTAAGTGAAAATAAGTGAAGTCTAAACTATACAATTTTAGGTACTAGTTGTTCAAATAATTGAGATTACCTTTCCAAAACTTTTTTTTTACGTTTACTATCCTTAATTATATTTTAAAATAGTTATTTAGAATCATAGTTATTTATTATTATCATGTAGGTACTTACAACCCTACTTGTTACTTATCATTATGTAACTTCAGAGTCCCATCTCGCCTCTGAGCCATGTTTATAAACTGTTTTCGAGGGTTATCACAAATCATCTCGAACGCAGGTGTGATGACTTTCGGCCCCGTACCAGCCTGTTTCTCCATCATACGCTGCAGCAAGTCATATAGAAGACTCATGAGTATAACTTGCCACTATGTTTAGCGTTTGTGGACTAAGAGAAAGCCTTTGATTCGATCGAGACATGGGCAGTGCTACAATCTCTCACCACCGGTACATCTGATGCGCTGAAGTGTTTGTATAACCACGCCACCATGTCAGTTCGAGTACAAAATCAGAGCACAGAGGCGATACTGTTGCAGAGGAGAGGGAGACAAGGAGATGTAATAACTCCGAAGCTATTCGCCAATGCAATGGAGGATGCCTTTAAGCTTCTGGAATGGAAAGGTCTAGGCACCAATGCTAGTGGCAAATGCATCACTCACCTCGTTTCACCGACGATATCGCGCTCATATCTCACTGGAGGATCTTAACACAATGCTCGAAGACCTCAACTGAGTCTCTCAACACGTGGGCCTCGAGATGAATATGGACAAGACTCAGTCTATGGCAAATGCTCATATTCTAAGGCCATCCCCAGTATTAGTTGCGAGGCTCGAACCTCAAAGTTTTAAATAAATACGTCCATCTTGGACAGATGGTACGATTAGACGGGTCAAACGTTCGGGCGTTACACAGCGTATTATCGTCCAAAAAACCTCAGTGCTTAAAGATGAAAGTATTTAATCAGTGCGTATTGCTAGTGATGACTTTTGGCGCCGAGAGGTGGACCCTCACTATGGGCCTCGTAAGAAAGCTCAAGGTCACACAGCGAGCTATGGAAATGGCTATGCTCGGCATTTCTCTGCGAGATCGAATCAGAAAGGAGCAGATCCGTAGACGAACGAAAATGGTTGACATAGCCTACAGGGTCAGTAAGCTGAATAGCAGAGCAAATGGATGGGGCACGTAGCAAGAAGAACAGATGGCCGTTGGAGCCGAGAGATTTTCGAATGGAGACCGCGTACCGGTAGACGAAGCGTGGAACGGCCTCCTGTGCGGTGGACGGACGACATAGTCAAAGTCACGAGTACCCCTATTGGATGCAGATCGCCTCCAACCGGTCGAGTTGGAGGTCGATGGGGGAGGCCTATGCTCAGCAGTGGACGTCCTATGCCTGAAATGATGATGATTCATTGTGTAAGAAATCTGTAATAAAAAAACCACATTAACAGTTATGACATCACAATATGTCACTCACTCTGAGTAAGAGTCTAATAATACTAGTTTAATATTCACAAAAGAAAAAGTTTTAACATTCGCTCTATGCTCGTAGATAACAAGCAAACATTTTGATGGTTTTATAGTAAAAATCAATGAATTAATAACAAATGAAACAGAATTATAATATTAAAATGCAATTTTGATTTAAAAGTATGTAACAGAAATTAAAATTATTTTTATACACAACGGCCATATTTCTGAACTTCCTAATTTAGAATGATAAAAATAATAATTTATTCCAGTATAATTCACTGCAAAAAGGACGCATTTCAAAAATGGCTCTGTTGTATTATATAAATGATTACAATTACTAAATGTTAAGATGCAAAAGAGACGTTTTCAAAAATATGGCACTTTTGTATTACAAAATATGATTAGAACTACTTGAGTTTGAATGCAAAACACGAAATATGGCACTTTTGCATCATAAAATAATCACACTTACCTGAAGTTTTGAATGCAACACAAAAGTATTTTGAATTGTGGCACTTTTTCACATAACTGACGTGGTTTCGTGTGGAATTTCGGGTCACAACTAATAAAGTGGCGGTTTTGCATTGACATTACCTGTCAAAGTGCTCCAATGCAAAAATGGCGGTAAGTCAGTGTGGCCGTAATAATTGCAATAAAGATGGGAGTTTTTTTTACTGTACAAAATAGACAATTTAGATTTCATTTTTGCAATAAAACGATTTTCAAAATTTTTTGATTTGTGGCCTTTTTGTATTCAAGGAGCGACATGTTAGCAGACACAGTTTGAACTTAAACAAGACAGGATAAAGTCGACTTCATACAACATATTACTTATCTTAATTCATGATGAATTGAAAAAGCGCAACAAACTCGAAACCGCTGTTAAATGGGAAATCTTGTAAAGTGTGTTAGAACGGAAGCAGTTTGCAGGTCGTCTGCGTGCTCTGGAGTGAAGGAGGCTAAAGTATTAATGTATATAATTACTACAAATCCTAGTTTTTTTCAATGCAATTATTTAGTAATTTGGTTTCATACATTTTAGTTTCATCGAGTCGCAGATGTGCGATGGTGAGGAGAAATGAAATTTCTGTCACCCGTTTCGGTTGACATTCTCCACAAACGTGACTACAATTCCAATTGAAGAAACAAATTTTTCCCTCTAACACGTTGAGTTATAGAATCTCGATATATTTTTAACCCACTGCCCACCTTAAAATATATTTCAAACTTATACTCCTTAGTCCTTATACAAGTCTGGGGAATGTATTATTTTTGTTTTAGAGCGTTGCTATTTGTATATATTTTATACTTTGGATGTGCATTATATACTCGTCTTAAGATATTTCCTGTTCGAAAAATATATTATATTATTGTGGGCGTATGTATAGTGGAGACAAACCAATTTTTTTAGATACCAAATGTGGGTGCTAGCACCTCTGCCTGCCCCTTCGGGGTTATCCCCGTGATAGGCGTGAGTTTATGTTTATGTTATGTTTACCAAATGAACTTCAGTTGTATGCCAGCACACCTGGTCATGAGGTAGGGGATACGGTTACGATGAAACTGCGATAAAAACAGGAAAAACAAAGACTACAAATAGGAGTAAGTCGACTCCGGGCTCCAAGGCTCACACTTGGATTCATCCGAGACATACGTTAAAATGATGATGATAGGAATGAATAGGAGGAGCTTTATTTCCCCACTACAAGGCAGCTACATCCACTATCAACTTGCTGTGGTACCTATTAATACTAGTGCTTCTATCGGATCTAGATTATCTACCGTCCTAATTGAGGAATCCGACTGGGGAAGTACCTCCGCCCTACAGAATACCGTGGCAAATGATAACCTTGTGTTGTGTTGGCGGTGAATAGGGTAGCCAGAGCTCACTGGATTGGTTTGTGTTGTCAGTGGGAAGACCTAAAACCTCTTCTTTGTATTTTGCACTGACAGCACAAAGTCTCACTTAAGTATCTCCTCATCCCCCCCTCTTGTCTTTTGTCATTTGTCGTTCTGCCAGATTGTTGATGAAGACATTTAAAACATGCTGCTCAATTGTATGAAAACTGATATTAGCAGCTTTCATACAATTAATTTAAATTTTCGCTCACAATTTCCTAAAGAAACAAAGAATCACGTAATTACAGATAGAATCATGTGAATTGTGGTTAAAATGCTAGTGACTGACACAAGAATCCCATTTACATAAGCAGAAAATCCTCTTTTACGACCAACATACTTCGTACCACAATGTGAACTATGTATATTGTATTATACAGTGTAGGTGTACGCAACCACGAGACGAACCAATGTATTTACATGATGTATTTGATTAGGTTCTGAAGGAACTTCAAGTGGGTACCAAGTAAATGTATACATTTCATATTGAATGTAGACAATTATACTTTGTAAAATGTAGCTTGGGTCCTATGACAGCTGTCAGTGAAATCCCGCACATGAAGTCTTGAATTTTCTATTATTGAATGTAGTAGCTGTCAATGTCATACTTTATGGGCATACAGAGCTAATTAGTGATGGGCGATGAATCATCGTGACCACATACTATGAACTATCCATATTTTGAATAAAGCTTAATTTAAAATTTGAAATTAATATAAGAAAAAAATAATTAGAATTTAATCTTATTGCTTAGGTATTTTAATATCATAATAATGTTTATATTTCAATATACTTGATCCTAAATAATATTGAGTAAATAAAATCCTACATTCAATCCATCAACGCCCTGAACCTGTTTTTGGATTTTGTAAGAAGACACGCCGCGTTTGGCTCTTGGGCCATGATATAGGCATAAGATACACGCGCCAACATTTTGTTTAATATGAACTTCCACTGATCCACTCCACTCATTCTCATCAGTACGAGTGCCAACGCATTGTATGCTACGTATATTCCGTTCTCATTACAATTAAATACACACATACAATTAAATTAAACCTAATTATATGTAACATGCATCAATAATAGCTGGTAGTATCGATATTTTCATCGAATTTTGGACATCCCTATGAACCAAATTTTGACATCTGTCATAGGACCCATGCTATATTTTACAAAGTATAATGTTAGGGCATTTTCATTGAAATAAATTTAATTCTTTTCACAATACTATTGGATGGTTAAGAGAAAAATGCCATATTAGCTTGGTTTCGTAATGTTCTAAGGATAGCTAGATCTATAGGCCCGAGAAAATTACCGTGGTTCACTTTCGTGATCTGCAAGATATTTACGGGTTATTATGACCCCAACTACATCGCATCATCCTTGCGAATTCTACGACCAGAGATCCAAATTCAACAATCTCATTCTCATTCATGGATTATATTATTAAGCCAATCCACGCACCTCTAGGACTAGTTTCTCTCACGACTTGTGGTCAAGACGACAGGAACTATAACAGAGCGGAAGTAATACCCTTGAATGATTTGTAGCACGTAGTTCAATTGCAATCACATTTATAGTCAATAAATGATATAGTAAAATAGGAAGATGATACAACAGATTTTGTCTACAGGACTTTTTTGTGGCGTGGGCTCTAATATACTCGTAATGATGACGAGACGCCAATGCGCAGTTTTTCAAGAAATGTTACTAGGAATACGTTAGCTGCGCCAGTAAATTTGTTTCCGTAGTTTGCCCTCCTCGAGATCAGGTAGTCAATCAGGACGTGTGCACGGGTGGTTGGATTTTAGGGGGCTATTAAATCTCTTCTTCTTCTTCTTAAGATGGCTAGCAAGCAGATTCGCCAATGTCAACGTAAATGTAATACAAAATTATTAATGGCGAGACGCAAATGTCAAGGTTTTTAAAGAAAATCTTCCAGAACGTTAGTCACGCGGTAAATTTATTTCGGTGTGTCCGCCTCCCACCTATTAAGTCTCATCATACGTGTTTATTGCATGACACGTGACGTGCCAGAATAGATAATAAAAATAATTGTTTCCATTCTGAACGAAATTATGAAACCACAGAGTAGACACACTCCATGTAGATTTTTTTGGTCGCATTGGTGACATTTCATAGAAAATGTCATATTTACAGAGTATTTACACAAACATCAATATAATTAATTTAATTTTATGACTGTATTACTGAACATATTACGTTTACCATATTTATCAGAGACTGGCAAAATTGTGGCGATTCTGCTGCAGACGCCGTTTTAAGAAAAAAAGGAAGAAGAACCATTATTAATAAATATATAATGTACAGTAATGTATAAAGGAAATGAATGCTTTTTACACAGTAATAATCCTTTTCCAATGTATACAAATTGTTCGTAAGTAGAATTTTATCGCATATTGTTCCTTGAAAGAAATATTTATTTCAGAAGTTTAGTATTTCATATCTGTATGCTCTTAGACTCGATCACGTTCTACCACATTACGGTAAGACTAGAAACAGTTGTTACATTCAGAAGATTAATATTTACTACTATTTCAGCAATGGCATCTGGTTATGGTTACTACTTAAGAATATATTGAAGAACGGTAACCAGCAGCCTTCTGCACTGGCGTTGTTGGTTTGATAGAAAAGCATTTTTTATACCACTTAGGTGGCAGACAAGCACACGGCACACTTGCATACGTACTATTAAATCTATAGGACAAGCATATATAATATTTTATCTTTAGGCATAGTCAAAGAACTTCAGTATCATCATCACCGCATTTCATTCTAAGTTTGATTTTCGAAGTTCGGAATTCACGCTCTTTATTCTGATTTTGCTTACTGTCATATAAGGAGAGGCTGCCATCTGATTATCAATCCTCGAAAGATAAAACTGTACAAGATTCAATCAGTAGAGATACTTGCTAGATTTTTATTAATATTGACATACAATAGATAGAGTGATAAACTTTCAAAATCAATCAATAAACAACTTTTCGATCCAGTAGTCCATTTGCATACTTTATTTTTTTTTTAATTTTAATGTTTTCTAAGTACTGTTTTATACAGAATGTATTATGTTTTAAAATTGAATTTTGATATTTTTAAACCGTTTTAATTAATAATAATTATATTATTTGCAGAGTTACACGATTATGAAGACCGCAAAATTAGAATATCAAAATCATCAGATGATCTCGAGTTTGAGCCGGTAGTACCCATGAATAAAAATATAGAGAAACAAACTGTTTTGAAGAATATCAATTGTGATGATTTCTCAAAATACGCACTGAATTGTACGGTTGAAGCTGCTTTGATGTATAATTCTAGCAGAAAGGCTCCCCCTATGCCGGCAAAAGTGTATGACTGGTGCAGGTACATAATATACATATTTTCTTTGAAGTATTATTTGAGATTGGCAAGGGAGGACGAAGAAGTTGTGGTAAAATAAAGTAGGTACCTAAGTAGTCCATATTGATTATCAAAAGTCTTTTTTGTTCTAAAAAGTAAATCGCGTATCATTTATTATCTATTCCAAGTCAAATTTTGCTATATAATTAAATAGTGTCCGTATTCACAAAGAAAGTATAATATACTATTTCATTACAAAAGAAAAAGCAAATAAAAACCTTAAGATCTCTTTATTATACATTTAACTTTACTTCTTAATAATATGTGAATTTATGTTTTCACTGTTAAATATTTCGGAATATTTACCATGTTTGTTCAAACCGTGATCATGGCGCTAGCAATAACGCCGAAAGATAACATGGTAACTATCCCGAAATATTTAACAGTGAATATGTAAATGACCATGTCAATCTAAAATCGTACATTGAATTTATGTTATCACAACTTATTGCCATATTAAAAGTAACATATATTTGTACGATTTTAAAAATTCATGAATGAATTCTGTAGTGAAACATTTCTAGTTCGAATGTGTATTTCAAAAAATGTATTTTGATGACAGCTTGATGAACGTATGACGGCAGCTCTGATAGTTACAGAAAGTAAAATATTCTACTATAAAAATCGAAAAAATACCCATTTTATCATAGCCTTTCTACGAAGTGTGGTATTGCTCAGTGCTAATATTTGTATGCATGTGAAGCATACAAATTATATATCCCTGTGTAGTAGTTGATTACTCTGCAGCCCACGCAGTAGAGGTGGCCGCCAAGTTTTATACTTGTGGTTGCTCCTCTGCACCCTAAAACATTTCCCGTCCGGCCACCATTGCAACTGAGTTTGGCAACCAGTTGCTAAAAAGTATTAGATATTAATAGAATGTTGATTCTTGATACACACCTAGTTGCGAACTAAGAATTGCCCCAAAATGTCTGGTTACTTAAAAAGAATTACCACTCTCAGTTCTCAGTTTTATGTCACATTTTTTTTTAAAGGCGTTAATGTCCTTACAGAGCCATCAGACACCTCACAAACTGTGCAATTGACTGGAACTCAGATTGCAAGGATGTAACTGACAGTCATTTTAACGAAGAAAGTATCCGCGGCCACATGCACGTTGTCTCAAACGTTTGCGATGACGAATGGTTTTTGTCTAGTAAGTTCTTAAGTATTTTATTGTGGATAAATACGCTATTCCTTATGACTAAAATACTGACTCATAAGACGAGTGGGAATCGCTTATATTTTTAGTCATACTGGTCATGGCCCTCTCGAGATAATATTTTTCTACCCCCGGTAGATAGAATGGTACAGTTATGTAATTTGTCTCTCACCATCTCTGTGGAAATTTATTCTTAGTAAGTGAATTTTAATCGAAAAAGAGAAAAATGGAAAGATTGGAAAAAGAGAATGAATTGTAACCGCGATCAGTCTTTTTCAGGGAGAGTGCACTGACCAAGTGAGCTACCGGGTGAAGTCTAAAAACACTGGTCGCGAATTCAAATCCCGACTGGGTCTTCACTTTTTGCAGTCTTAAATCAATTTGAATTGACAGAACATTTAATGATTCTAAATTTCGTTTAATATATTTATTTAAACCATTCCAGAATACGACGTATTACCGACATGCATTGATGGTGCCAAAGATATTTGGGAAAACTGCTACTCAGTTTTTAAGACTTTAGTAGATGAACAGAAAAATACGACGCATGAGTGGACACACTTTGACACTCATTTCTATATGTGTTGGTGAGTTATGATTATCCGACAAGGTTTCACTGCGGAGTCTAGGCTTTGTTTTTCTAGCTTTTTTTGGTAGTATAGTAGTAGTAGTATAGTAAAATCAACGGTTTATGTTAGGCACTGGCTCAAAATTTCCAAAATGTTCCAAAATTCTCTTTTATGACCCATGTAGCCAGATTCCAAGCAAAATATAATCTCAGCAACAAAAGCAGCTCTTCTGCAGTTTATCTGCAATATCACGAATTTAACTGGTACCGCGAATGCGAGAGTTTCCCACGTGATTTTAACGCGTGACTATTAAGGGCAGTACTTTTGCTATCATCACTCTAACACCATGCGTCTCAGTCGGTAAGAGAAGATTGATCATAGTTTTGATAGAAACCTCCCCGTAACATTTGGGTACAAATGACATCAGCTCAATGTAGTAATCTATGGCGTGGAGGTAGTGAACGCGACTGCTGCAAGGAATTGCTTCTGCCACTCAGTGCCTATATTTATAATGCATGAATATTATGTTTATTTGCATTGATCTGGATATGGATATGGATCTGGATATGCACATATGCATTTACAATATACATGTATATTGTATATGTGTAATGTGTATATTACAAATAAACATGTATATAAGTATATATATCCGCAGTTTAGAACTCATAGCTGCTCATACTTGTTAAGCTAAGCCTATGTTGTGATGGTGTTGTGTAGATTTTTCTAGTATGTTTATTATTATTTATTGTTAAAATGCTTTCAGTTCATGTTGCTTTGAAAAATATCACACAACAAAAATAAGTACTCGAACGCATAGAGTGCTTTGAATTTTCGAACAAAAATATACTACTTTGTTATTTTTTTTGCAGTGCACGAGCTCAATTTAGGCGTTGTACGTTGGACTCGCTTTTTGACATGCCTACAATCTGTCCGTATGAGCAAGCAGTCACGTTGCAAAAATTTTCAGTTATTGTCTCCGAAGGTGACGTTTTTCAGGTGAATTTTATCACTTTTAAAAGCACCATTTCAAACGCATTGCAGTTGTGTGTTGAATTTTGGAACTGTTTTGAAATAAAAAATTCAAAAGTTAAAGTGTCTAAATTGTAATTCATCCCAACCCCTGGAAGTTCATTGACTGATACAATTCGATGAGCATATAATATTGTTTAATAGTATACTATGGTAAATGAAACTGAAAATCCATTTTGATTGGAAAAGATGATCAAGACGGAGCTTGAACATGTACGGCGTACCTATACTTTTTTCCACATTCTTCCAATCCATTGTCCATACATTTTTTCAATCTAAATCAATTTGAACAGTTAATATGTTGACTGTACTGAACTGTTATTACTCGTTGTATGATTGCTGTAAAATTAAAAAACTATCCTGTAATTATGAAATTATTGGTGATTACAATAATCTAAATTAATATTATGTTTAGAAAAGTGAGTGTCTAGACGGGAATTGAACACACGTCCAGTCTCTTAGACTCTGATCACTGAGGTGAAATTCTCCTCTACGTCTTTTAGTCGATTGAAGAAAGTTATCATGTTTAATGCCTCAAAAATTCAGTAAATTATTTGGGCAGTCATTAAAAACAATGTTTAAAAATTGCCAATACTACGAACTATTGGCAATTTTTAAACATTGTTTTTACGATAATCGAACTACAATCGGTAGAGGCTCCAAAGTCACGCCCAAAGATATAAATTTCGAATGCTCTAGGGTCTAGTGACTGATCAACTCTGATCATGATCTGATTATCTCTACAAGAGATTGGTCACGGGTTCGAGGCTGGTTGATCAAGTTACAATAAGAAATTAGCTATCTTCTTCAGTTTCATGTAACCTACTGTATTACAAAACAGTCAAAAGTTTATTATCAACTAAATTCATACTATAATACATATTATTTTAATATATTAAAACTGAACAGTAACAAGTTTCATTTTAAAAATACACCCATTTTAACCTCTTAAGTGGCCGCGCCGAGTGCACACACAATCTCATTTGTTTTGCAGCTGTCCGTCCATCCAAAAGCTTGTCTGTATTCAACAACAATTCCTCGCAAATTTCAAATACCGAACAATTTTGTTGTAAAAGAGGCTAACGGTACGTTGGAAGCGTAGTTAAAACAATTTCGGGCACTCTTCCACACATTTTATACTCGTTTGATACGTTTTTTCGGTTCATTTTTACAAAGCTGCACTTTTGGATATATATTCATACAATTTATACATTACTAATGATTGATGAGTTTATCAATTACGTATTCTGATCAATCACATTTTTTCAGACCCGGTTACGAACCCTCATTGAAAAAGGGAATATTTTTTAAAATTGGGTCATCAATCGATATGGGATATAAATCATTGCGCCCCCCATGATGGCCCGATTTAATTTATTTATAATAATAGATCGCAGTCAATAAAAAAGTATAATATTTCTGTTTTTTCTTGGAATTCACTAATAAACTCAGGCGAAATGAATGTGGTGAAGTTATTAACCACTATAATACATCTAAGACAAAATTACTTCCATCTACTGTCCGCTAGATGATTCTGTTAAGACATTATTTTTCTAAAAATGAAATTAAAAATAGAGCGGACTTACAGATCAAATGATACACTACCAGTATGTTTTGATTGTTTGTCTAAACAATTTTAGCCACTTATCACCATGCACTTCGTGAATGATAGTTAAGATTTTGTGTACCTATGTGTGGACTGAGAGCCCATTTTTATTTTTGCATATTTTAGCAGTTGCAAATTATTTACTTGCAAAAATTATGTCGTAAAACACATTCAAGCCCAGTGACATAATACTAGAAATGATGAGTGACGTCAGACCCTAGACTTCACCTGCTGATAGCCTCTGATGCGACCAGAATTAACGCAAGCAATGATGATGATTGAATTGCAGTTAAGAAAATATGTGATTTAAGAACTGTAACTTATCTACTAAGTCTGGAAACGCATTTGTTTTATTTCTGAATATTTGTATTATTTCCTCGTAATCATGCTTATTTATTTCTTTTACAGGATTGCGATCATAATGTGATGTACGCTAATTGCCCGGGTGGTGACCCGCGACCTACAAGTCACTCACTGCCCAAACACATGAGCATAGATGGAGTGATCAAGAGCGGTACTATTAGTCTTAATCCTTACATGGATATCTCAATCTTAGCCTCATGTACAGGATATTTTGCTATTATAACTGTTTTTGTAAAGTAAAAAATATTTATTTGAAAATCACGCGTATGTTTGTGAACTATAATACTAGTCGGCTCCATTTCAAAACAGCGTGTTGTACTTTCATATAATCTGACTATTACCTCGATCAAACAGATTATTTAACACAAAAGTATTTCTGGATTCGATCCAGTAGTTCCTGAGATTGTTCATGTTCAACAAAAAAACTTTTTATTATCTTAAAGTAGATATTAAACACTTAGCTATTATTTAAAGTCGCCATGGTCATCGTTGTTTTTTTGAACAAGTTTAACTGTTGTGTTTAACTGTTGACATTAAGGCTTAGTTGCACGAACTATCTGTCATGGTCATGGTCAAAAACAACGGTCACCGTCAAATTTAACAGTTTGATAGTAATGGTTTGGTTAACTCTATGGTTAGTACACAGAACAGAAAAACTAGTAGAAGTGCGACGCGATAGCTGCAGTAGCGGAACCGATGTCGTAAAACTCACACACATAACCGTTAATAATACCGTGCTCTACTAGTAAATAATTGTTTTTTTGGCCTACCCTTACCGGGATATAGGCGTGAGTTTATGTTATGTTATAATACATTAAAATATTAAATAATTTAAATAAAAAACGGTATTTGTAAAACGAATAACCATTCGTTTTACAAATACCTTTCAAATTTAGAATTTCGAAATTGGACCTTCATATTTTAAAGAACTTTCTAAAGGACGGCCAAGGAATAGAGTGCAGATTATGTAGTTGGAAAGTTCATCGCGGAACAATTCTTTTTAAAATCTATGGCTGGCACTGTTTATAGAAAAAATAAAAAATATATATTAAAAAGTTACTTTGTCTCACGCAGCGGGCAAAATCGCATTTTGCACACCGTTGTTACGCAGCAAAACTTACTTGTTTGAGCTGCCGTAGTGAAAAAAGTATTTATGGCATTTCATACTTTGAATTGAAAAAGCTTGAATATTTACGAAAAAGTTTAGACGTATTCTTATCTAAAACGTTCATATTATCGAATTTATCCTTCGTAGCATAAATACGCTAACCAATGACACGCGTGCACCGACTACATGCCGCTTCCACTTATTTTTGTTTTCCATGATTTTGTAGCTCTGTTTTTGACAGAATTTGACGTTTGAGCGTGGCTGGTCATAGTTACAACCAAGGCTATGACGTTTTATACCTAACCGTACCGGTCAACCAGCTTTGTCACGGTCAAAGTAAGATCGTGCAACTAAGGCTTAGTTGCACGAACTATCTGTCATGGTCATGGTCAAAAACAACGGTCACCGTCAAATTTAACAGTTTGATAGTAATGGTTTGGTTAACTCTATGGTTAGTACACAGAACAGAAAAACTAGTAGAAGTGCGACGCGATAGCTGCAGTAGCGGAACCGATGTCGTAAAACTCACACACATAACCGTTAATAATACCGTGCTCTACTAGTAAATAATTGTTTTTTTGGCCTACCCTTTCCGGGATATAGGCGTGAGTTTATGTTATGTTATAATACATTAAAATATTTAATAATTTAAATAAAAAACATTGTTATTCGTTTTACAAATACCTTTCAAATTTAGAATTTCGAAATTGGACCTTCATATTTTAAAGAACTTTCTAAAGGACGGCCAAGGACAGATTATGTAGTTGGAAAGTTCATCGCGGAACAATTCTTTTTAAAATCTATGGGTGGCACTGTTTATAGAAAAAAAAAAATATATATTAAAAAGTTACTTTGTCTCACGCAGTGGGCGAAATCGCATTTTGCACACTGTTGTTATGCAGTAAAACTTACTTGTTTGAGCTGCCGTAGTGAAAAAAGTATTTATGGCATTTCATACTTTGAATTGAAAAGCTTAAATATTTACGAAAAAGTTTAGACGTATTCTTATCAAAAACGTTCATATTATCGAATTTATCCTTCGTAGCATAAATACGCCAACCAATGACACGCGTGTACCGACTACATGCCGCTTCCACTTATTTTTGTTTTCCATGATTTTGTAGCTCTGTTTTTGCAGAATTTGACGTTTGAGCGTGGCTGGTCATAGTTACAACCAAGGCTATGACGTTTTATACCTGACCGTACCGGTCAACCAGCTTTGTCACGGTCAAAGTAAGATCGTGCAACTAAGGCTAAGATGTAAATTAAAAGTAAGATAAAACAAATTAAGATAGTGTATCTGAATAACACTTCAAGGTAACAATTGCTCGTTACCTGGTTCCGACGTCTCATACTGTTTAGACTAATGTGAACAAACAAGCGTTTCGCAATTTCCAGCCAACCTCTAATTCCACTTAGCGTAAAATATATCAGACGATTGTGTTACGTAGGTTAAGCTATGTGAACATGACTAGGATTACTTGGTCGAAAGGTCAGGCAATTCAACCAATATTATTTTAATTACGACTAATGGATATGCTTTTAGGTGTATGCCTAAAGGTAGGATTTCGTAGTCGACCGCAGCCTGCAGCAGAAGGCACAGTGCCTACGGTGATATACGGTAAAGTACTTTAATATTTTCATTCATATTAGGGGTTATAATGTATGTGAAAATATGAAAATAAATATATTATTCATAAATGACCATAATATTGTTGATCAAATGACAAATGTGTCATTTTTTCACTCACATTACTTTTTGAAATTCAAAACGGATAAGCGGCACCATTTTATTTTTAAATTTTTTTTCATATATAACCTTTAAAATAGTTAACGAACAAAGGACCAACACAACAGTCATTGAACAAATCTAGCAGAGTGCAAGCAAGGGAAGCACTAGCTCGAGAGTAGGCTCACTGTTTCCTACAACTATCCAAGTGGTAACTACGTAGTACGATAGTCACTATTACAGTATGGTTCTTTAAATAAACACCTTTCAGTTTTAGGCATCACAAACAGCCCTCTCTGCGTGTATGATAGGGGAAAAACAGCCATGTACTTCTACACTGTCCTGCGACCGCCACACAGCTAAGTACTTCAATAACCCAGATATGCTCCGAGGAACTCCCATCGCGCATCGGTGCGAACAGCCTGCTGCAGCGTTCTTCGACGAGTTGGAGTCGATTGAATGAATTATTCACCCTCACGGAACAACCACGCCGTTACGGGAGTTGCGGAAACCAGCCTGCTATGCCATACCATATCATACCAATAGTTATTATTCTTGGCATGCATTTATTTCGGTGTGTATATTCGAGCACATATTGACAACTGCACACTACTTGTACTTTTCTACGATATGGTTTCACCTTACGATATTTCTCTGAAGTTGACAGTTAAAATATTTCGATTCTTAAACACTACAATATTTATCGGTCAGGTTCAATAATTATTTTAATGAATATGGAATAGTGCTAGAGTTTTATCAATATGTGTAACAAATACTTCCACAATGGCAATGCCATCAATCAGCAGTATAAATATTGCTTCTAAGTCAATAAACCATTAGCATGATTTCGGTTTTTATTATAAATTGAGTTAAAGATATTTGGGTTTGTCCATATGAGCATATCAAACCAAAGTTTTGTCGTCGCTAGAGTAGAATTCAAAGCAGTTTTTTAAATCCACCCTAAGAGCCCTTAATAAGTAAGTAGGTACGTGAGAATTGCCGAAACGATGGTCCATAGACAAATAAGGGACAGTAAGGGACAAGGCCAGCTGTTTTCGTAGGTCGTTATTTGGCTTGCTTTTTGGGTATCAATGAGTGTTTGGGTTATTTTCAAATGTGTATTTTATGATGTCGCAGATGTGTTATATGTGTAAGCTTGATGTTATAAACTATTTATTAATCTTGACAGATGACTTAGTTTATGTTTTATAGGCGAATATTATAATTTATTAATTATAATAGTTAGTATAGCAAAGGCCGAATACCAGATGTTGAATTGGCATATATTTCATAGAAACTTCGCGAAATCATCTACAGATGTACGTTGATAAAATTGCATGTCAGTGTCATGTCACACAAAAATATAAATTTTTCTTCATTATAATACTAGTGTAGATCTAGACAACAGCCGGCAGTAGCAACTGAAAACTTCAGGGTTAAGTAAAGCTAACGAATTACAGAACTACATTATGGGGCCTAATACTATATTATGACCTTCGTAAGTTATGAAAACTTACAAACGCTAGCTATAGTACACAAATATCGACGGACGCCAACAGCACGAGTCTGGTTCGCACTCATTTTGTTGTTAATTTATTTTAGTAGGAGATACGTATACCAAGTGCAAGCCATTGTTCAAAGTAATATACCTCTGAGACAATAGTTTTTGTCCATTGACACTTTGCCACACATAAATCTCTCTAGAGTCCTTTAGACCAGAATCCAATCTAGCTTACTGTGGTTTGCAATTTGCTGCACCAAAATTAGAAATTTATTGATGTATTACTCATTCACAGCCCAATGTATAAATATTTCCTTTGTAGCCTTAGTAGTTAGAATACTGCAGTCAAAGTTTGTAGCTAGGAGTATGTAAGTCTTGCGATCAAGGTATATTGGATTCAAATCCTGACCATTACCAACCGACTTCTATTTATACTAATTTTAATTTAGCTGGATCGTTGACTGTAGGTTTCACAATGCCCCAATACTTACAATACAAATTTTGGGCTGGATACATGGAATAGCAGTAAACGTGGTCATCGACTCGAACAAAAAGAAGACTTTGCTAGTTTCTCTCAATACTACTGCGTGTTGACATCTGATTTGCCTTCATTTTTTATGTTAATCTTATTACACTCATTCACTTGAAAACAATGCTGAAGCACGTTACCATTTGAGTTAAAAATGCCAGTTTTCACAAGCTTTTTTATTAAGTTAACAAAATTTGTGAAAACTGACATGTTTAACACATGAACTGACATGAAAACTGAATTGTATAATATTTCAGTGATCGCTCGAGAAACTCTGACCCTCACTGAATTATTATGATTCTCATAACATCTGGGACTCCTCCAAAATTTGTACTTCAAAATTTAAGCACTGTGGCTACTGTGTTCTGCCTTCAAACTCTGACTGAAAAGTCGACGCTAGAGCCTTGTTCGTTATTTAACAGCTGTACCGTAGCCCTGTACACTTATCCATTTACTAGTAGTTCAGAAATCCGTGGTACTTATGAAAAGGGTAACACTACGGCACTGCCGATTTAATGTGAAATCAGTCTGTAAAATAACTATAAAAATGTTTAAGGATTCATGATTTCAAGTTTTGCCTTAAAAAAGGTGTCACAATTATATTAGTCAAATACCTTCTGGTCATTATAGATTTTAATTATTTACTTCTTTTTATCGTCATGTAACCATAACTTTATCCTTATAGAAACATAAAGTGCGAGTGACATTATGCTTTTTATAAACCATTATCAACTTTGACAGAAATACAGTGACGTCCATATTTCTAAAAGACAGAAGTCACTGCCACTGACATTTTGAATTCAATAACGCAGTAATGTAGGAGTATATGGGTTTATTCACGCTAGTAATATTAAAGTCTATGCAGTTCAAAGTTTTTTCTGACTTAAAATTTTCTATGAAACTACACTAAGCGCCTACAGTTTTTACATCAAAAAGACTAGTATAGATTATTTTTTAGGTTAAAGGTAAAAACACATGTACGCATAAAAAATAATTTGCTGTAGTACTGTAAAATAACTACAATCAGCGGGTAGTAATCATGTAAGTGAAACATGATATGAAAGTAGTCATCAATATAATGCAAGTTCAACCATAAAGTAACTTCTAAAAAAATTGTGATGTAACATTAGCCTTGCAAAGCTTTAAATTCAAAAAATATAGCCCTATCAAAATAATATCAATATTTAATCTAAACATAATAAAACGTCTTGAAATCTCTAATAAAAATAAATTTCAAAATTGCATCTACATTCTGATATAATAACCGCGTCGTCTCTTTCAAACGTATTAAAAAGTCATTCGTCAGAAAAGGACGGCCATAGCAATGTAACTTCTAATAAATCTCGCTCAAGTAAGAGACCACTGGAAAATAACGAGCCGGTAAATTCTCAACGAGATGGGTTAAGGCCGATGATACACACGGCTAACGTGTTCATCGAATTATTTAAATTTGGAATTTAAATAGGTAGGGCAAAAAAAATACAAAAAAAATCTTAAATTAATAATAAATCTTCTATTAAAATATCTTTTCAAACTTCACAGTAAAATTGTACAAAGGCAGACTTAATAAGGCATTATCTAACAGTCAACTTGGTGATGCAGGGATACATCAGTGGCTAATAAAGAAAAAGTCAGTAAAGATATTCTCGTAATAAGTTTTTCAGTGATTTGTTTTTAAGACAAGATATCGTATTCGGTTTGAACATTCGATTAAAATTTTTAATAAATGCACGTACTTTACAAAAATTGGCACATTTTTCATTTCGTGATAGTAATCGTGATAAATATCGTGAAGTATTTGATTTTTTTTAGAAGATCTGTGGACTTCGTAAATGTTCTTGTTTTGTGCTGATGAATTCAGCGGACAAATAAGGATTTTTAGTTTTATTGAAAACCATAGTTATAAACGTTGTACTGAAAACAAATTCCAATGGAAAAATGAAATTTTTTTTAAAAGATTAGTAATGAAAATTATAGGTACTTATTATAATATCATAGTTCTATTAAATAGTGTACTATAAGAGGCAATCCCATAACAAAGAACGTATTAGAAGCACCTCGTTTACTTTGCCTTTGCTTGCCTTTTTCGAAAAAGCCTTTGCTGTATTCATTGTTCTAGTGGGATTAATTGGAGAATTATGTATTTTAGTTTTTTTTAACCACTATAGTTGCAGCAACGCTATGATGACCGTATTGTTCCCTTAATAATGGACAACGAACAGTTTGACGGATAACTAAAGAAAAATATGCCGAAACTGGCACAGATTAAATAGTAACAGAACAGAACTGGCACAGGAGAGAGAAGTAGGGCGACAAACGGACCTTTACCAAACCATCTGGACAGCGCGGAAACAAAAGGCTCAAAGCCTTTCAACTTAGGTCTATGTTGTCTATATCCAGAATAAGTAATTAGGCATTCAAAATATTAATAGCAATACACAGGCTGTAAGGAAAACACTCTCGAAGCCGAAGAACCCTGATAGACTACATATTGGCATAAAAAATTACAATTTAGATTTTTTTTTATACCATTTGACTAGAAGTGTTCACTCTCCATCGTGTTAGTAAAGGTAAATGATTTGTTTCTTTTTTTTTTGCAGTAAGATATTTTGTCATGAAAATTTTTTTATTTTTTATTTTTTTTAAGATAGGCATACGTTTGACCACTATCTCACCCTGATGGTAAGTGACGTCGTGGTCTACGATGAATCATGCTTGCCTAGAAGGATCCTATTCTGCTATGTCCAATATATAGTGTACCAGGAGTACTACCAGGGGCCTTCACCTCCGAGAGTGTTTCCCTTACACTTATAAATTACATCACCCAAACAGGCTGTCCATATTTCACACCAGTAACTCATTCAATTTTTGGCTCGCACCTGTTACCTAGTCGCCCCGCTGTAGATTTCTTTTTCACGCGAATCTTTTACAGGCGGAAATGCAGACCTTATTTTAAATTTAACTAAAAATATACTAAATGGCTTCTTTTAAAAGAAAATGCAACGTTAACGGCCATCGAAACAAACTATTCCTAGGGTAGAGACGGTGAGAAGCTAAAAAGAACGTGCAGTAACTTATAGCATCTGACAATAGACAACAAGAAAACATTGGCTGGGGTGGACTGGAAGCGGAAAGTGCAGGATAGTGAGCAATGGCGCATATTGAGAGAGTTTTATTTCCAGGAGTGGACTGCGATTGGCTAAGTGATCGATATTTCTTGAGGCTAGTATAAATAGCAAGTTAAAATAGATACAGTCAGTGAAAATAGTAACTGAATACTTTTTTTACAATGAAGTATATTACAATAGGGTTGCAAAAAGATCATATTAATACTTTGGAGATCTTAGCCTTTTCTGTTAGCTATTATAACAGCAGATCACGACCAGGCTCTGATCTAGGCACCCTTCTTGGGTTGGGCTTATTGAATTTTCATTATTTATAGTCATTATTATTATTCTACTTATAGTACCACCACTACCTACTACTACTACTACTTCACTACTACTTATACTTGTAGTTGTTGTTAATATACAGTTAAATTTACTTTGAATATAATTATGTATGGGTATAAAAATAATTGAATAAATCTAGATAGAACGTTTTATTCATTATCGAAATAATTTTTATGAATTTATTCTCTTGTATTGTGTAACTTGTGTTACAAATTCAAGTATTCTTAGAAATAATACTGTTATGAATAATATGAAGGAGCATATATTGAAACGACTGCTAAATTAAAGTTTGTGCCTTCCCAGAATTTATACTTTGCGTATATAGAAACATCTTGTCATCGGTAATCCCACACTGGAAATTATTACGAGAGAAACAATCCATTCAATATCCCCCAATTCCAAATATACAATCTTACAAGGTAATATCAATCATTTCAACTCGAATATTATGAAAATCCGAAACGTTTTTTTCCTCGTAACAAAGAAGTAATTTAAGGTGACAGAAATAAGAAGACTCCAAAGAAAATTGTCTTTTGTATTTTACACAAGGAAAGTATAGTCGGGAGCTTTGTGTGGAGTAAAGACAAGGAAACAATACAAGTCAAGTCAGAAATTAAGGAAAATGCTAAAATTGTGAAATATACCTACGTTAGAGAGGAACAAAGATTTATGAAAAATGGTATTACACTAGATTCATAATGTACAATGACAAGTTAACTGATGGAAAATATTTTTTTTAATATAACCCGTTAAAATATAGAGAGCTGTTACCCTTTTTATTCGACTAATGGCTGTCATATGATGTCCAAAACCAAGTGGTGATATCGAAATGTTGCTTAACCTATATGAGCCAACCTATACAGGGTGTTAGGGAAACGCTCCCAAAACCGAAGACACGTGATAATATATTGAGTACAATATTACAATTATTGGCATAAAAAATTATGATTTAGCAATATTTTCTTTGCTTTTTTTAATACCGTTTAATTGGCTTTATTCACTCTCCATTGTATCAGTAGGAGTTCAATGAAAATGAATAAAAGTGGCCGACATAGCCCACAGGGTTAGCAAGTTGAAGTAGCAGTGGGTGGACATATAGCACGCAGAACATAAATGGCCGTTGGAGCCGATAGACGAGGCTTCGCACTACTGCCAGCTCCCCTCGAGATGGATGGACCACATAGAATCACGGGTATCCATTGAATACAGACGGCCTCCAACCCATCGGATTGAAGGTCGCTGGGGGAGGTCTATGTTCAGCAGTGGACGTATTATGGTAGAAATTTTATAATGATTATCTTTATAGGCACCGCGTTCCTGATTAAAAACAAAAGAAAATTGTAATTTGAAAATACCTTATCTTAAGAGCCTCACCTTTGAACATCAGAAATAGGTACGCAAAGACATAGATTTATTATTAAGGGCCACCTCACTTCGATGAAGATTAAGATGGTATTTGCTTTAATTAAATTTTCATTAAATGGTGGTATTCATCAATATAATACTTACCATTTGCTTGTTTCTTCATGTTAATTCCGTGGTTGGTAATTTTAAGATCAAATCGAAACAATATTTAATTCTCAGAATATGGTTAAGTACACAGTATTATAATATTCATTCGCAAGTACAACATATACTACCTACTTTTATAACACGAAAAATAATTAAAAATATATGGTGTTCTTTTAAAATATACTTACTACACTTCTTTTGTTATTTAAAGTTTCATTTGTTTTAAGTAAAATGAGATCACATTAAGAACAGTAGGTATGTACATAATTTTGCAAGTTTTTTAATACGATGATTAAAGGTACAATTACAGTTGTGACCACTCTACTCTGAATCTTCATTCATAACATAACATAACATAAACTCACGTCTATATCCCCAAAGGGGTAGGCAGAGGTGCTAGCACCCACATTGCGCCAGTTTATGTTTATGTCCCAATGTTATAGTTATTTAATTGCCATTAACCGGGCACTTATAAACCTGCGATAAATACACACATAACTTCGAAAAGCATCGAGTCATTGGTGTGTGCCATGGTAAAACCTGGGATCGAACCCGAGACCTCGTCTCAGCAGTCCATTACCCATACCACTAGGCTACCGGGGTCATTCATCAATTGATTATATTGTGGCAAGCTGATTTGTGTGATTGGCGACTGACACTAAGGCCTAGTTCGGACTAGGCTAGTAATTTACTAAAACAGCGAGTAATTTAGTGAACTATTTAACTGATATGTGCAATATTTAGCGAACCACACAAATTTAGTCGAGTAGTTTTAATAATTGATTTAACTCTATTTTATAGTGCGAGTAGCGCCTTCCTGCTCACTAGTTCAACGGTTAAACAAATCCAAACCTGTTGAATTAGTCTAGTGAATTATTAGTCGGTCGCAAAAATAAAATTCACACAACTTTCGGTCATTCTATCGGTACCCATAACTTATTTCCACAAATTTCCTCATCTACGTCATCTAATATAATAGCCATTACGATTAGTGAATCAATTTATTCACTCTATCGCGTTGCAGTCTTCATCTTGTGAAAGTGCACTCACTATTGTACTGTATTGGACCGTAACGCGAATGATTTCTGTGAAGTTACGAGATTTTTAGTGCTAAATGACTTGGTACTCTAGTAAATTACTAGCCTAGTGCGAACTAGCTTTAAGCGCCTAAAATAAAATCAATTCTCGTACAATGGTAGTGGCCTTAAATAGTTTGTTAGATCCACATTACCATCGAATGGCTCTAATGGAACTTTCAGTATTACATCATGAATGGTCTTATGACGAAGAAAGATTTAGAAAAGTTTTATACTACAGTACCTAACGCCCACAGTCCTACATGTAAGAAATATTACATAAATACATGCACAGATGCTTCATTCAGGTTATAAGAACATTTTCAAAATTAATCAATAGAAAAATTATTTCATGTTTAGTACTCTGATGAATTTTCGTTTGGCATAAATCCAGATATTATTATAGGAGGCTCTGGACGCCAAAAGCGCTTAAATTTATATCAGCAAGTATATTCTTATAATGGTAGAACAGTCTTGATTTACGAGCGGCTATCTGGATCGCTAACAGAACCGAACTGATTTAGATCCAATATAATTTCGATGTACAGTTTTACGCTTGTAACCTAATTTACGCTTGCATCGATTGTAAGATTTTGTGTAGCAAGCTACAAAATTACGGGGTAACAAAATTTCTGAACATCCCATTCACCGTATACTAGAAAGGGTGCCCAAGAAATGAAGGTGTGACAATATCTTTTTATTGAGAACGCTGAATATTAAATACCTATCATTATTATAATAGCTATTGAACCACAATCTTCATATTGCTAAGTAAAATTAGCATATAAAATAATTATGCATAATAATGAACGTCTAAACGCCACCAGTCTTGTTCCAAAATTTATACGTCAAAATTATATTTTTATGTTCTGCAGTGACCTACTAAAACGACGGACTTAAATGGGATCGAGCACGTATGGGATATGCTCAGTAAAAAGCTCTACTAAGCAAGAGTGCCATAAATACACCGACAAATATTTTTCACCTATTACAACAAACGTGAGGAGCCGTTCGCGCAACGTGATTTGAATGAATGAATCATTGAACTCATATTGTGCACACCAAAAAATCAGTGGGGAGACGGTAAAAATTCAAACTAGTAATTTTATGAGAAGTAGACTTCGCGAACACCCTTTGCCGCAGTCGGTAATTTTGCTTTTGTTTGGGAGTGTGGTCATTGTGAATATCGCATTTACTAACCAAAAATCATTAAGGTCCGTTCTGAGATAACGCGACAGTAATCTTCCCCCCTATTACCCACTATTTTTATAATATATCCAGAAAAACCCTCAGCGGTAGTAGTTCAAAAGACTTGTGCCACGTTTGAAGAAAGTCTGTTAAGAAATGCATGATACATGAACTGACACAACGCTTGTCAACTATAACTTCCATTTCCATAAGTTTTTATATTTCATACATTATATGGTCAGAGATAACTTTTAAATTATAATTGGCAAGCGTTTGGCTATCTAATCTGATATTATATGATGGTATTATCTAGGTAGGAATAAATTTGCTAAGTAGCATAAGTACTATATTTATTTGGGAATTTTATGTTAATTGCCCAAAATATCAAATCAGAAAAGAATTTTCATGCTTTAGCTGCAGTTACTACTTACAATAAAATAAGACTAACGTCAATTTACTCAAAAAGGACGTATTTTTCTATCATTGTTGGAAATAAGACTACTTATTCTTGACAAAATCAAAGTCCACATCAATAACATCCAGCGGTTCTTAGCATAGAAGGCAACTGATTTAAGTAACAAAATGTTAATATTGACAAGAACAAAATATTGTGGCACTACACCAACGAACACGAAATTCTTATAAGTAAAACAACAAAGAAAAATATATAGACGTACGCCCAGTTAATAAGCCCCAGACGTGCTTGTACGGTACTTTGAGCAGTGAGGATAGATGTCACGTTATGCATAAACAACAAAGGTTGCCATACGTTAGTGAGAGATTTCCCAACTATCTGAAGCCACATCGTTGAATTATGATCAACATCAAATTATCGAAATTATTTTTGAAGTGAAATTTATGTTTAGTGCGTTAATTAATACCTTTTCGTGGAACAAACGCCAGGATGATGACGACATGAAAGAAATCACACGTATGTTAAATCTATTTTCACTTCAATTTCCAATTTGTCTTACAACCGTGAGTTTATGATATTTAATGCTTCCAACTTCAAGTACCATTTTTGTTTATATTATTATGTGTATATAATGTTGATACATGTATGTCATTTGCTTTTCCCCTTGTACCCTTGTAAAGTACATATAATATATGTATACACGTATATATTATGTTATACACGTTTTCCTCTATCTCATGGGTTCGAAAGGATCTGGTTGTAAGGTCAAATCCTGAAGGTTGATCTTCTTCGTTAGGTATATTTAGACGTTAGGTAAGTTGCTTTTGCATCGGTTTTGTTTTTTTTTTTATTTTACGATTTTTTCCGGCAGCATTACACGAACCTGCTATTCACCATTATTTTACGACCTCTGCTTACGTTGCAAGGGATATAAAATACGAAATACGTGAGCAAAGCTCCGAATCACAGTAGTTAAAAAAATAAGTGATAAAATATTGTGCGAAATAAAAATAATAATTTGCTAAAGTAATATTATAGAACTGAAATCATGTAATTGTAATATTTAGATAGTTAGGATATTAATAAAAAGGGATATTTGCTAAAGTAACGAAAGTTTTGAATGAAATGGTTTGACTCGGTTACTATTTTAGCGGAGTTTTTATAAAGGACTTTGATCAATGTACAAAGCTTTGTCCTCTCGGGGTTAGGAGTTCATATTATAGTAGTCACTCTTAGAAAAATCGGAAAATCAAAACCAAAAGCAGAAAATGTAGTACGCGGGTACTAATGCGGGTATTAATACCCGCTTACTAATGCCTAATGGCTGGCCACCAGAAACCTGGAACCATTGTTATGAATATGATGATATTTGGAATGAATAAAGGAATGGCCAGGCTCGGCCCTCACGATCCTATTATTACTCCTCAGTACCTACCTGTAATTATTGAATTCTCTAATTATAAAAGTCATTACATTTTTTTTCGTATGATTTTATAAATGTGTCTATCACTGTAAAACACCATTCATTTATTATTGAACAAATGGAGGGTGTTAATAAACATTTTCTTTCTTTCTTTCTACTAACTGAAACTTATCATCAACATTGATCATCAACAAACAATAGTTTTGTAACTTGAGTTTTAGACGATACACTTCACAAAACACATTAGAGTCACGTAACAAAAGGAAAACAAGATCTCACGATAAAAGGTCGGTTGGTGCGTTCTCTTTTTCGTCCAGGAAATTGCGAAAAAAACATCCAAATACGTTTCTTCACGAACGGGGCCCTATTAGGCTTGATCGACCGTAACGTAACTGTGCGCGTCCGTATTAGTGGAAACATACCGCTGGTTAGCACGAGGTAGATGGCTAACGGTGTATTTTGGATGTCACAATTAGAAAGAGGTTAGTAAACCAATCAAAGTCAGCCGTCTACTTACGTTACGATTACGTTTGAAACTCATTGTCAAGCAGAATAATTTGCCAGCATCACAGTTTTTCATTTTATGTCTTTATATCTTTTTATTAAGTATCATTATTATAAAATTTAAAAAAAATATCACTTATGAGATCGATCCATTGGAACACTGTCCTATCCACTTCTTTTGTTAGTTGACCCTATTATCCAGTAGGAAAGTATACTAAATAGTTCACTTATCGTCAATTTTTGAGAGAAGGACAGGAGACTTCTTCCTGTCCTCTCAAAAAAACCATGGAGGACCGAATAATGATTAGATGACAAAAACTCACCGTAAAAAGTCAACAAGTGAGCAAAAATACAAGATCTGTCATCGCCGTCATATCCATATTATGACGTCATGCAAAAAATAATTAATGGCCTTGACAACAAATAGACCCGTAGAACATGGCTAGGAATTGGGTACTGATTTATGGTAGACAAGCGTGACGGCGTATGTAATGGTTTCCGTACTGGTACCGTGATTAATGACAGAGGGTCCCTGAGGAGTTTACTCGGAGAGCCAACAATTGTAAATAAATACAGTGAAGTATGCAAAACGTTTAATTAAAGGTGTTAATATATATGAATAATAACGTATTTAATGTATGATGATACCTGGCGTCGTTCATATGGAATTTGGTTCCCGTTTCCGTAACCAATGATAACGTTTTCCCGGGTCTATGCGTTATTCCAGGCTAATCTATCCCTGTTCCAAATTATTTAAATATATTCACGAGTTTCACATTATAATATTAGTAGGGTGGTATATAACATAATTAAGAAGATGGACTCGTGTTTCACAATCTGAGTTTCCTTAAGAGTAGCATCAGCGTCTGCCAAAGAAATCAAGAGATCAACTTTTGGGGTTTCTCAGTATTTAGAATGGTAGTATCAGTAATCATATGACAGGTTGATTATAAAATAAGTATTGCACTTAAAATGTTATATTTAAGTATTAATCGTAAGCCCAGGTAAAGATCACAATTTAGAAAAAATATTTTTTCTGAAAAGTATGACGTATTTAAAAAAAAACGAATCCACATAACAATAAGTGACTTTTAAGGTACCTATAATAAAACAAGAAAAGTCAATTACAAAAAACTTACAACTCATGTTTTGTTCTTTTTTCAAAATTAATAATAATTCGTAAATCAGATCACAATATTGTATCCCGTACATACAATACACATTTTTGGGCAGTTATATAACAATGTTGTATAACAATAGGTACAATGTCGAGAAAGTCACAGCGGATCCCGTGAAACCAATTACTTACGCAATATTCTGGTAAGATGCCTGCTACAGACTTAACTTTAACACCGTTTGACCAATCACGTGGAAGTTGGAACAGCTAAACATTTTTTCGTAAAGGTTGTTTTTGGGTACCTTCATTTCCGAAAAAATACCGTGAAGGGTAGGCTTAGCGGAATATAATAATCTGTTAATGCTTATTTGTATTTATGTAGAACTGGGTGGTTTCAACATGTATTTATGGATATTTTTATCGCGATTAGATGGATCTTTAACATGAGGTTCGTTAGCGATTATAATTTTTACAGACAAAAGCTTTTGAATTCAGTCCAGAAAATCATTGTAAATTTACGAACCCCTTTAAAACGTAGTGTAGGCAATTTTTTTTAAACAAGACTCTGCAAGCACAGTTTGATAACTCAACGTTTTCAAAACGTGTGCTTTCAATTCTATCAAAAAATATATTGATATCTAAAGGTTGCCATATTGGTGTTTTCCGCACAGACAGCATAAAAATTAAACAAGGAGTAAAATAAAAACGTTATTTATTTTTCGTAATCGCACAGTTATCAAGTGGCTTTGCTCTTAAAACTGCTATATCGTATGTATTTTCTTATAACGGAAATCCGGATATCCGATATTGGAGTAGCATACTTCTCTAACCTATTGAAATTCTTATAAATAAGGTATGATTGGGCTTGCATGCTACCGTGTACTCGCAGTCACCTCTTACCAAATTGGGTTGTTTTTTTTTAAATATGAAGTGAAATTATTGATACAGTTTGAAACTAGTACAAAAAAGACAAGCATAGTTCTGGAGGGTCGAGAGGTGCTCTTATGGAATATACCCGTAGCTAATTGCCTCTGGCCAGTGGTTTAAGTGAGCTTGCCAATGGGTGTTTCATTCTATTTCCCTTTCACTTTCAGTTACACGCAAAACCGTACAAATGTACGAAATATTTCAAATCAGCAGTATGTTTTTATTTATATTTTTTCCTTTAGTTCCGGCTTTAGTTGCTACTCAAGTAGTCTTAAAGTTATACGAAGTTTATCATTCTAGTAGAATCAGTTTTGTAGGTAGGGACGTAGTAGGTACACAAGAAATACCAGAATTAAAAAAAAATGTTGTAATAGAAAGAAAGAAGCAATAAAGAAAAATGTTTTTATTTTCAAATCTGCTGCAGCACATAACGAGATTTAATAAAGAATTAATAACTGCTCGCGAGACTACCTCACAGCATCATTTGACCTATCATACTATTTATTCATATCCTTGCTTATAACAGGGAAAAGGCATTATTTCTTACTGCTATATTCATTAAATCCCTTTCAATAAACACAACTCAAATACAAACTATTTTCACTAAAGAATTTTTTCACTTATAGGATGGGAAACCCTGAATATATTTTTATCACGATGATAAACATAAAAATTGATGGGTCGCAACAGAATGGCCACTTGAACGTATCGTAGAAGCGACTAGCGGGGGCAAAATTGCCGCCGACCGATGGAAACTTAGCTCTTAATCTCCTTTATTTTAGAACCATGAAAATTTACCATGATCTGCGTATAAAAATACAGATGGAAATGCTTTGTTTTGCAATGAAATTCAATAAGGCTTTTGGTGATGTTTCTCAAGTGAAAATTTCTTTGGGTTCGTTTTTTCGTAGAATATTTTTTGAGATGTGTAAATATATTGCCCACGGACCCAACCTTTCCGTTGCAAGGAGAACTGTGATTGCGATGCTTAACCCCAGTCTAAATCGCATGTGCTCTCTTGCTCATTGTACTCTTCTACCTGTACCACGAAAGACCTTTGTAGAGCAACGTTAAACGCTATGACTGTAGCCAAAAATTTGGCCGACATATTAATTTTTTTTTATAAAATATAGTTAATATATTATGCCAAATTTATTCGAACCATTGACTCGAAGAAGAAGGAGGAGATAGAACTACTGATACCTCTTATGATTAACACCTCTCGCACCTTGTAATATAACCAACCAACCGTAGAAAAGTATTAGGCTGCAAAATTTAAAAAATATCAATAAAGTCAATATGTATGCCAGATTTACTTGAACCATTGCGCATTGTCTCGAAGAAAAAGACAGCCGCCGTGGCGTGACGGTAGTGAACGCGACTGCTACGCATGGGGCGCGGGTTCGATCCCCGCTCAGTGCAAAAAGTTGTATGTATGAATATGGCTGTTTGCACTGGTCTGGTCGTGCCTCGGAGAGCACGTTAAGCCGTAGGTCCCGGTTGCTATACAAACATCTATTGCAGCCGTTAAAAGAAGAAGGTCGAACTACTAACTGGTCAGCGTGAAAACATTAGGCCAAAGGCTCCTAACAATGGAAGACCAGATGGATTGGTACAGGGTATTCTTTTTTAGGGTTTATTTTGGTTTCCTTCTCTCGCAATGATGTCGTCTCTGTATTGTTTCCATTGATCGCTTCTTACGACACCCTTTGAATGAAATAGGGTAGTAATATTCTTACTTTGTCAGCACACTGAAGTACCTATTCACCGTTGTTCTATAGTCAATTCTATGGTAGTTATTTTCGTACCGCACAAAGTTTAGCCAGCAAAACTCAAACAAAGTTTAGTACATCCCATAATTTTTACCGGTGTAAAGGGGTTTAGATTTTAACTAAATAACTTTGCAGCATTGTTCTGAGAACATTATGTGCTTACGATTGTTGTTTGTAGAGCTCGCAGTGAGGGTGTTGACGCGAACACATTGTTGTGGTAATCAGTTCCCGGGTTTTAATTCTTTGAAAGAGTTTAAGGGAACCGAATGGCGTTTTAATGTACTATACCTACATTTTAAAACTAGACAGTGAATAAAAATTGTCTAATGTAATAATAGATGATTTTCCACAATGCAAGGGAGTTTTATGGGTATAATAGTATATTCACATAAACATACACTCACGCCTATATCCCCGAAGGGGTAGGCAGAGGTGCTAGCACTCATATTTCGCCAGTTTATGTTTAGGTCCGACTGTAACAGGTGGTGAGCCTATTGCGATTAACCGGGTACTTATAAACCCGCGAAAAGTCACGGGTGTGTGCCATGATAAAACCTGGGATCGAACCCGAGACCTCGTCTCGGCAGTCCATTACCCATACCACTAGACTACCGCGGTTTTTATATTATAATCGCATTATTCTGTTGCTGTTTTGTTCATTGTTAGTTCATTTTGTTGTAAATATTGATTATGACCATGAAATATATTGACATCCTTTTCATTAAGTAATACTTTATTGACATTCATTTATAATAACAATGTACCTATGGCTATTAACTATGAATAATTGCTATTAAGTATTTATTCTGCGCCTATCGTAACAACTGCTTGTTGTGCGCTATTTCATGCGAATAAATATTAATTATTCATTCATTCAATGTTTAGTCTGGTTTTGTTAATGAATAATGGAATAATAATATGTAATGGAATAGTACAAATTCATTAATTTACCTAGCAGTTTAGAAACGTGCTACAGGAACCACATATAATATCTAACATGGCTGAAATTTATGAAAATCATGGTAATAATGACCTGGTGATAGGAATGATCAATTGCCATTATTTTGCAGACGCGGCTGCCGTTTGACCTACCAACCCTGGGATGACAACTTATGGAAGGTCACCGTATCGTTCTTTGTTCAGCAGGTTTCACTTTTCAAGGTTATGGTAGATGATGATACCATTGGGCTCACGATCGAAGTTCACTAATTTTATATTATTAAATTCAAGACACAAGCGTGACTCTGTTTATAGCAGAGTGAAATAGATATTAGGCATAACATAAAAACATTGAACAGCATAAAATAGCTTCATTTGATTTTACGAGGACTTTTTAGAGACATTGAGTATAGATTTACGTAATGTTATTTTCTAAACAAAGGCTCATAACTAGAACATTTTATGTGGGCGGTTCCTACTTTTAGGATGAAAAACTCTGATCATTATTTTATTGATGTGCTTCGGCCATTAGTAGGTATATATTATGATTAGGGCACTAAGTAAGCTTGTGGTAAGCTGACGGCTAAGCTTCAGGAAAGAGGCTACGTGGTTTGTAATGGTGATCATTACAAACCACGTAGAGTGTTACAATGGTGGCACCCAGGTTGACGGCCTCACCAGATGCTTTTCCACGCCCCAACTAAAGGACCCGGGACTGTAACACGTGAGCTGGGAGGCATCGAATTACAAAAGTTAAGACTCACCGAACCGTTTGGTTCTTGATGGAATATTCCGCCACGCATGCGGGTGACATCTAAGCCCTGCACGTGTTGTCCTGTGTAGGAAAGGAGACGAAGAAGAAGTAGGTACCTAAGATGCGATATTTTCATAAAAAATTGAATTGATTCAGTTAATGTATCACTGAATGTATCAATTGTTTATGAAATACTATGCCTCTGATTCTACCCACGTCAAATATAATAAATGTATGATTTTAATTCTGATTACAGACTAAAAAATTAAAAAAAAAATTGTTCAGTATAATTAATGTCAATCATTTACCTTATTACCTATGTCAATTCTGACGTTTTTATTACCATAATCAGAGTAATAAAAGTTAAAATTATACACTTAGCTCTTACCTATATAAATTCGTTTTTTATTACCGAATTCGTCCCTTAGGCATGTTTTAATAATTAGAGAGGTCGGGTGGATCATAAAGATTAAGTGCTATATAATTCCCTTTTTTAGCAACTACGACAATTTAAAAAGAACTGAAGAAAAGCGTCTCTGTTTTACTACATGCAATGAAAATTCTAATTTACTTTATGCGAAAATTTGCAAAGTAACAAGCGTTACGAAAACCGAATACAATATTTTAAATAAACATAATGTAGAATATTATTATGATGAAATTTTGTTCAAAGCTTTTATAGAAATTAGTCAGGCGATAAAATAAATTTAATGAAAATATTCTCATAACTATTTTGTGATGGTTATACGAGTATTTCTTACCTAGTCGTATGACGATGATGCTATTTTACTTGTTTTTTATTTATTTAAGGGTTCGCGCGGACCGAAACCTATCATTGGGCCCTCTCCGTGAGTAGCCTGCGCGCTGCTGTGATACAAATTACTACACCACGATGGCAATTCAAAAATGCCGTCGATTCGACAAAAGAAAAATTCATTCAAATGTTTACACATAAAAGAATGAATTCTAAATTATAGAATTAAGAAATAATATAATATTATGCTATAATATTCCGCGCCGTCGCTCTTAAATTTCCTTCATTACCCGTTTAAAATAAATTAGTGTTTGCTGATTACTCTAAATACATCAATCATTATTATCATAAAATATTATATACAAATCTGCATGCAGGAGTACCTAAATCACACCAAAAAGTGATTCAAAAACTTGGGACAAAACTTACTGAGGTGTTTGTTTGTTAAAATAATTATTTTACTATAAATATATAAAGACATTTCTCATCAGTAACCAGTAGCCCAAGTTTATTGATACTTCTGAAATTATGCGATTTATACCTATTAAAATGAATTCCTTAGAGTAAAAAGAATCGCCATCAAATCAAATATAATTACTAACATTTTACTTAACGAAAAAATCATTTAGATTATTGTATCAAGGTTCCACATTTAAACCGTCTATCGGGAATAAGTGACCGTAAAATTTTACACCACACCTGTTGCAGTTCAAACCAAGCATTCGACGTAATTGTTAATTCTCATTACAATAAGTATCTCATTGTATCCAACGTGAATAAGTAATAATACCACTTCTGCTAGAATTTTAGACATGGTTTTCTCGATAATGTCGTTCCTATTGTGTGTCGATCCACCTGTGTTAATGTATTCATATGATTGTCATTCCCATTTCGCGTGATTGATTGTACTGTCGTGAACCGGGATTCAGAGTGACGTTGTCTGTCGTTTACTGAGACCCCGGTATACGTTTGTGGCGCTCGTAGTTACAGTGGATGACTGTGATCGATAGACGATTGATTAAGACACATTAGTATGCATGTTTAAGGGGTTTTGTATTTAGATTATAAGTAAATTGGGTCACGTTGAGTTTATTCTTGTCTTGTGTTTTTGTTGTGATTAATGTTCTGAAAATAGGCTTATTATGACATACGGTTAGTATGACGTATTTGTCACTCTCCTTTAATGTCTTTAAAAGTGGATTCTACTGGATACAATTAGTTTATAAAAAGTTATTGCTCTAAAGTACTCGACACCGTGTTTTGTGGTGCCCCCCCCCCCCCCTCCATATATATATTTTTTTTTAATAGAGTAATTAAAAAAAATTCAAAATCAGAAATCTATCCAGAAATATATACCTCTCGATCGCAAGGCTTGCTCCTTTTACCTCGAAGCTAGCAACGTTTTATATTTAACACAATTTTTTGTCAATTTACAACATCATTTTATCGCTACATAATTAGTCTTACGCATTCGTTCGTATTCGGGCCACTTCTGGTTCCTCAGACACAAGTCCATTACCGTATTTTAGAGTTCCGTAAATGTTAGCGGTAATAACAATAAAAAAGAGCTCTTTATTTGAGATAGTTATTCCTTGCCTTCGTTAAGTTTTATTTGTCCTTGCAGTCGAAAGAAAGTGACATTAAATTGGATATTTAGAGTACATATATTAAGAAATATTCCGGTTAAACTTTAATGTTTTCCATGAAGCGACTATCCTTCACAATCTATAAGTATAGACGACATTAAAGTACTACAGTTAGACCAGTTACTGAAATTTTTAGTGTTCTAACTATCCGTAACGACTGATGTAGGGCTTTGTATGATAGCTGGGATCGATGGTTAAACATTAATACTGTTTACATACTACCTAATTTAAGAAAATAATTAGTCTGCGTTCTCATTCACTAACATAAAGACATCATTGCAATACCTAACATTAGTACCTACCATTAGTCATTACGTATACTTACGATCAAGTATCATTTATCACGGAGTGCGAATAAGTAAATATATTTTTGCATCCCAAATTTATACAACCTCAACCGTAAGCATTAGCACACCAATACACTCAACGGACCTCATTGTATAAAATCTCACTCATAATAAAAATGAATGAAACGACATCATTAGATCACAAAAATGTGGCGGAAAAAGGCCAACATTGGCGAACATCACAAACAGTGTAAATAGCATCGTTAACTACGAAATATGAAGTTATGTTGTTAAACAGTTCGAAAATATATAAAATAATATAATATATCATTATAACGTATACATGTAGGTATGTTAGACGCAGAAATCTAGTATTGTCAGAGTTTTCTCAGGAAGGAATTACATTGTGAGTCAGTGTAGAAATCGTGTAGAACATAGTCTAGGGGTTATCTTTTTTAACCTTTGACGTAAAACGAAGGGGTGTTATAAGTGTCTGCGTGGCATCATAGCTCCCAAACAAATGAACCGATTTTAATCTAGGTTTTTTTTGGCTTAATTAATTGAAACATTGTCGTATCGAGGGACCTGGGATTCTTTCGAAAACATTGTGGTAGTACCTCAATGGTTAAAAGTCCCAGTAGCCCAGTAGTAGGAGTCCAGTCTAGTGGTATACTTAAAAAAACATTGCCATAATATACCTACTGTTTATGTCTCATATTTCAACACGCTGTAAGATTATACATTAGGTTGCACAAGAAAGTACTCAGGAAGTACATTCGTAGCAAAGCCGAAGAAGCTCCAACTCTTGTAGCGAGAAGCCGTTACGCGCAACACGGCATTTTAACATCAGATGGGCCTTATAACTAACAAGGTATAATGTTATTACTGACGCGAGGAAGCGCAAACGGGTGTTTCTAAAAATAGGGTGCGTCTATGTGTGTTCGTAATTATTTGCTGGCAACGGTCTTTATCTCCTGCCATAGAATTTTTAAGCGCTTGTTTACCCTATTTTTGGATGTCATAAAATTACGTAATGTTATTTGGTAGCATTTTACTCACTTTAATTATCAAGTATCTATTACAAATCGATGATTCAAAAATTCTGGAATTTCGTTTAATATAAAATGTCATACGAAAGTCAAATTAAACAGTTAATATTACGTCTTATTAATTATCCCGCCCTTCATCATACTTAGACCTATAGGCATAGACTATAGCTGGGTGCAAGGCGCTCACGCTGGCGGGATTCCCTACTGGATAGCAAAGGCCAACCATTGCCTCAGGTACGAGGCGGATCGAGAGTCACCAGTTTACTTTTCTTAAAAAAAACCTTTTACATCGACTGAAATTAGCTACATATATCCAGTATTTAAAATAGTTTCCCTCCGGTCGCAAAACGCAAAGTCCAGTCAGCTAAACGTATCTAAGATTAGTGATTTTAAGATGAAACACGTTTGAATATTGATCATTATTGTTTCTGCTTACTATCACTAGTTGATGAGATTCTTCGCGAAGACAAACTTCAATAAATAGATGCACTTGAGAGTACAATTTCATGATATTGTTGGAATTTCATGCAATATAACACATCCGAACATATAATTCTCACCTTATTTAGTGTTAGTTTACTATTTACATTGAAAAAAATATAAAAAAATCTGTTGCACTCCGGAAATCTTAACCGTAGTGCGCCTTAAGAAGCTTTCAATTCAATATAAGATAGTATCCAAATGGCTGGTAAAATTGCCGATGTCTTCTGAGTTGAAGGTTAAGAGAATTTCCGTGCTGTCAACACAGAAGACAAAGCAGGGCTTTACGCCACCACAGAACAGCATCTACCTCGTGCTAATGGTGTCGCTACCAAGTACGTCCAAGGTAGTGCAAAGTGAAGGAGGAAAAGTAGGAAGCCCGATCGAGTTCACATTGACCTCGGATGCAATGGATATCCGATGCAATCAGGAATACACGTCTACATGATAATGATGAGAGCAATGTTAACCTAAGCCCTCGATCTTCCCACTAACGACACAAAACGTCTCCAGTTTACACCCTATCTTTCTTAAAATTGTTATGAATTATAAATATACAAACAACTTCCATTAAGTACTATATAATAAAGACTAAAATGGCATGTCTTTAACGATAATTTGTCATAACATCATATGTATTATATTATGACAAAGTATCGCTAAAATTTTGTGTCGCGCAAGCGAAAATAAGCTTTAAGGTACCTGACTCCTGAATTCCACAACTTTTCTACTGTTCGCATAAATTTTCGCGAGTCTCAGAGTGAAATAATCGCATTCCTGCTTCATTTGCTTACTTCCGTCTTGTAATTTGCTATCTCTGTGAAATCACACCTTGATTTTATTCAAGGGGGATTTTGAGGATTAGCACATACACTTAATAAAACTGACAATAATAATAATTACATTTGTGACATTATAATATGGTATTTTATTTTCAATATTACTGCATCGTAACAACGGTAATTTCTGACGTTGATTAAGACCAATTAAATCAAATTTCAGGAGTATGTTGTGAATTTGCTGCTATGTAAAGAATATGATTTCACGGTTTAATTATTTAGGAGGTTAACTGAACCGGTTTTTGTGTTAGGAAATAATTATAAATTTAATTTGCGAGAATCCATTACGCGCTGAACGGTTTGGAACCTTTGAAATCAACCTAATTTTCATGGCATCTTTCGCAATTATTCTGTTTTGTAAATATTACATTACACCAGATGTGTAAGGCTCATATGAATGGGCGAGCTAGGCGGGTTCGTAAATAAATACAATTTTGAGAAATAGGTGAGACCAGACTTGTAACATAGATTGTCCTAGAATATTTATTTATAATTGTATATTTCTTCATCTTTTATATGTTCTAGTGTTCCCATAGGGTGAAGTCCCGTACCACATCAAATTTTTCAATACTTTAGTTATATTTTTAACAGCATATATATTAACAAATTACATAACTATAATTCCACTATTGCTCTCACCATTTTCCCAGAACGTTTCACCGAGTTTCACAATTGCTAGACTCAGTCAAACACAAACTTTGGCACCATATGGAGATGAAACATTTTTTTCACATTTTCCACAAACTTTCTGTACTATGAAGGCTATGAAAAGTTTCACGATATATCTTCAGTTTTGTTTTCTGTTTCATAGTAGCAAAGAATGTATTTGTCAGTACAATCGTATTTGATTTGTATTTTTGTTTATTATACTCAATTTTATAATAGAATAAAATAAATGAGGATGTTTTGAACACCTTAGTAATATAAAGTATTCTTTAAAACAGTATCAGGTACAGAATGATATGCTCGTATCTGTACTATTATACAATAATACTTGTTTAAAAAAGGAATTACCAACATCAGTAGGTAAAACACGAAGCCGTTTTACTTAGCTCGAGTCAGAAATTATACTTTAGTGTTAGCATTTGTACAACTCGAAACTGTTCCTTGCTGAATGTTAATAAATTAAAAAAATGTTATTAAATTTTTATTAAAGAGTTGTTTGCTTGCCTCTGCTCTGCTCCTCTCTGTGGAGGCAATTATTATAGAAATTCTTAGTATCCAGACTTATCATAGAAATTCTTTGTTTCATGCTGTCATTTTCAAAGAGCTTGTAAAGTTTAAAAAATAAATATTAAATAAAAATATAATAACATATATTTTTGCTCTATTTACTCATCAATAATGGATCATGTCATAAAAACAAAAATAAAAATGACAAATAATTTAAATTGTACCTAATAAAATTAATTTTAACATCAAAGACCCCTGGGGCGCAAGTTTACAAAATAAAATTATCTTTCTAGGGTTAAATAGGAGCAGAACTTACGTTTTATTCTAATATTTAACTGTACATGTAAGTAATTATAAATCTTATCCATGTATAATCCATATATTGTAATTTTAACCACCGCCCTTCGAAATCCTTCTATTTGTCAATATTATACTACCTGTTATTTTAAATACCTAACTTATCATAACAAATAGTGTAAAAATATGTGACGTAAAAAGTGTTAAATATGTGACGTTTTTGTAAAAAGTATAGCCATATTATAAACAATTGAGATAATTGTATCTAACTCTTAAATTAGACCAATTACTCATTCTTCACTTACGTCATGTAGGTATTATACAAGGGGGAGAACTCCAGCTCGTATAAAAAACCAGTTAGAATTATTGGAGATTCATGTAATATTTGAACAGTGAATTAAAAACAAGGAAAACAAGATACTCTTGTTAAAGGGAATCACTTTACACAATTAACGTCTAAAAATTTCATAAAATGAACAGTGTTTATGAGAAGCTACATGTTTTTCATTATTTTCTTGCGAAAATACAAGTTAAACATTACTTTCTTTTGTATTGCCCGTTTCAAACAAAATTATATCCAATGAGGAAAATGGGACAAAATTTTAATTTTACCAATTCTGTTCTCATCGAGAAAGTCACTGTTAAGAATGGTCTATTAATAGCAGTCTTATACTTTTTGAGTAATTTTATTGTTTAGTCACACAAACATTTGTAAATATTATTTATGATTTTTTGTGATGAACAGCTGAATGGATGATGACGGTGATGATGCAAAGTAAACGCAGAGTAAGCTACATTTCATCCCTTTAATTTTTTATATTACTTAGGTGGCTGACAAGTAACGGCCCATCTGATGGAAAGTGATCTCCTTGGCCTATGGACGTTTGCAATACTAGATGCGTCACACTTGCGAAAACACCCTGTGAAAACATAATTTTTCAAGAACCTCATATTGTAGTCACTTGAAAAAAGGCTTTCCTGGTGTCTTAGAACAGTTACATATTTTTAATAAGATGACACAACCGAAGTTTATATTCCGTGCGTTTTAACTAAGCTGCCAGATTGTCATAGTTGACGTCCAAGGCCTGCAACTCAAAGAAACAATATATCTTGCACCTGAAAAGGGTATAGTTCAATTAAAATACCCCTACCAGTAGTATCCGAAAAACTGACGACCAATCAGAACACTCGTAAATAAAACAGTAGTTTCATTTTTTTATTAATTCCACTAATCCAATTACAAACATCGCTTCCAATAACGCAGCTCCATAAAATGTTTCTGAATTCTATTTCCTCTGTATCCTTTCTGTATTTTGCTTCGGTATTTTCCCGTAGAAGGTTCTCCGAACACAAGTAAACACCGTAGCCCCCAATATTTGCGTGAATGCAATCACTGAATAGCAAATCATACGATTTTATGTTCCATGGTTCATTAGTCGTATACTCGTCAACTCTTTCTTTGGGAGCAAAGGAAAGTTATTTCACTTCCTTTTTGTGTTACTTTTTATATTACTATGCAGGTATTGTACAGCGAAATTTCTTTGTGCAAAGTAAATTAACAATTGCAAAAGGTTCCTGCGAATTGCGGAAAAGAATAATATAAATTTATTGATAGAAAACAGCAAATCCAAGTTATTATAAGGAAAAAAAAACTGAATTAAGTATAATATCAAAATATTTATGCACAATTATTGGGTCATGTCACAAATCTGGCTTAATAGATTCTGTATTTACAATTTAAACATTATTTAATAGAGAAGAAGGAAAGAAAGATTTTTTTTACTCTACGCAACACCGAATGAAAAAGAAACGTAATTAGAAAAACAAATAACAGTGAGCGTAGAAAAATGGCCGATAATAATTCTTCTTCTTCTTATTATTATAATAAGTTTAAGTAAGATTACAATTAAGAACTTTGTAATCGACTTTTAAAAAAAATACCAATTTTGGCACAAATATGAATTTTTACTTTACTGTTGGATCTTTTATACTCATATCTTTATACAAATTAATCTAAGACCTATTCATTAGTCTTCAAGAAATATACATTCTCAACATCAAGAATGTAAAATTACGTCCTAAACGACCGTCGTAATATACCGTGGCCGCTTCAGGCGGCTCTGCAATCAGACGCAGATGTACGAAACGTCCTCGTGTCGTGAGCGTTATAATTTGGATATAACGGTCATTTGACCTCCAACATAATGTGGGTGGCTATTTTCTGGCCAATGCTTAAGGCGGATATGGGTTGGTGTTTGGCCCGAATGATAGGAATAGGCGTCAATGTTTGATATCTTTTCGTCCACTATCCAAGTAAAATCTGCACATATATTTAGTTAGTCGCTAAAACAATAATTTAAACATATTTGACATTAGCTTACTCACACATTTTTTGCGATGTACGTAATTAGCGCTACTGTGTCGATACACGGTTACTTGTTAATTATCAGAGAAACTTTAAAGAGGTAGTCGGTATTCGTTACTCGTTATTCGGTTATCGAGCCCGAAAGATGAAAAAAAGAAAAATAAAATAGGATATTTTCTCTAAAATCACTAAACATTTGTTCAAACGCTACAAAATAAATAATAGAACTCTAAGAACGCAGAACATTTACTTCATACTGAGCAGCATTCATGTCGCTAAGTTACTTTGAGTTTAGTGGTAGGTAGATATATACAAAATATAACATAACAGAACGTTATAACATGGCGTTAATAATATAAACTAGATCGATGTCTTGTTTTTTATATAAATAGGTAAATAAATGAACTCATGCAAGTGGTAGTTTAAATTTTAACAATTATAAGTTGTATAGTGGCATCACTTCATACAATTTTAATTTCACTTTTTGAATTTATGTATTCCACTGTACATAGGTACATCAGATTCATCACACAAGAAAGAGAATTATAAAATTCATAAAATTATCCAAATTTACGTTGACCATACAAATGAACTTAAAAATTTATTACTACCCGCTATAGCTTATGTCACGGACGTTCGCTGTACAACAGTGGTGTCAGCCGATGGGGTCGCAACAGCCTCAATCTGTATAAACTTGATAGATTCGATTTATTTTACATCCACTGTGAACGCTCCCTGACGATCAACTTCCATATTTTATTACTGTAATGGTGTCAGTCGGAATGTGGGGAAAACATAAAGGTGTGGTTGGCATTCTGTTTGTGGTGATATACATCCATACCTTTTTTTCATTTTAGGTAGGCACCACAATGATTTCACTTAATACCATCTTGGGATCTTTTTCTCTTTTAGTTTCTATAATTACACAGAGGTATTTAACCCTAAAACTATAACTTGTAATTCTATACTCGTTGTTACAACGATTATAGATTTATACATAACCAGCTGTTGCGCGCGGCTCCGCCCGTGTGGACTTCTTATCCCGTTCCCACTGTTCCATTCCGAGACCTTGTAAACCTTTTCTGGACTTTCACAAATAATTCAAGACCAAAATTAGCCAAATCGGTCCAGCCGTTCTCGAATTTTAGCGTGACTAACGAACAGCACTAATTTTTATATCATCATCATTTCCTGAACCTTTTTCCCAACTCAGTTGGGGTTGGCTTTCGGCTTAATTTTTATATATATAAAGATATTATAATATTGTACATAGAAACACCCAAGTCAATTATTGAGAGAAATATTAATATGTACCTACATAGTGCCGCTCGGACGACCACATAGTGAAGCTTACCCTGAATTTTGGTACAGGACCTGAACGATGCTCAGTTCAACTCAGACGAAGCCAAATCTTATCTTGTTAAATGGAGTGTGAGGACAAATTCAAATTCAAGAATCCTTTATATTGTATAAACATTATAGGTTAGTTTCACAAATAGATCACCGATTCAAACACATCCCAGCCTAAAAATCTCCGGCCGGAGACTCAGCAGGATTTTATTTTTTTGTCTATGAACAAATATTTAGGTACTTAGTCTAGATACAATAAATTGCTTGAGTAGCAAGTTGAGTGAACAGTTTATTTCCAGGCTGGTTTATCATCCAAATAATCTTGAATTTTATAATAGCCTTTTTGGCTTAACTTTATTTCAATTAATATATTAATTTGTGTAATAGGTTAGTCCCTAATTTATTAGGGATCTTTTTAATAAAGTATAATTATAAAGTTACCTCCGGAAGTATTACTAATTTTATGAAGTCTCCTATCACAGATTACAAGAATATTTTTGTGTCTGGTATTTCTGTTATATCTATCACAAACTCATGGGAAGTTTGTGATATTTCCTTTACGTATATTAACGGTTTTGATAATTTTTAGACAAAGAGCACCAAATGTTAGTTAAAAGTCTAGTGCCAGGAAGAAGTAGATTAAGGGTAAATATTTGTAAGTACACAGACTTACAAATATTTACCCTGAGAGTGTGTTCAAGTTCTTTAGGGCTCAAGCAATATCAACTGTTCCGCCATATACCTGCTGATTTTCAGGTGAACTTTTGGGCAGGATTTTCTCTTGGGGTTGGAGTAAATGGCAGTGCTAGCTTGCAAAGCTAAAATAACCCAAATTAGGAAAGGAGGAGTGGAGACACGTTCTTCTGACTCCAAGATCCAATATTATGTATATAAACACATATATTTGCACTGAGCGGTAGTCAAACCTACGACCTCTAACGTAATAAAGCGAAGAGTGTTTTAATGTTACGTCCCACTTCTTGTGTTCCACACATTTTTATATTATGGCACATCATTTTGACTTCACCTTACCTGATAATATGCTGAAGGCAAAGTCTCAGGAAAGAGGGGTAACAAACACGTACAGTGTTACTAATAGTGTAACTAACAGTGGCGTTCAGCTTGACGGCCTCATCAGTGTGCTTTTTCACGCCCCGTTTGGAGTATCCGGGACTTTATAGAAGGAATTCCAATACTTCATGGTACGGCAAAGAAAAGACTTACCAAACCGCTTTGTCTTTGGTGGAATATTCTGCACAGTATGCGGGTGACATCTTAGCCATAATATGTTGTCCTGTGTTAGAAAGGAGACGGTGGAATTTTATTATAAAATCTGTGGGACGTGAAACAATGGAACGCACAAGTATTTACTTGTTCGATATATTTTCGTCAAAGCCTATTTTTCAGGGATTGCTTTTTTCTTGTCATCAAACAATATTATGTGCCTGATGTGGGAATGAGTAGGGTATCAGAATTTTCTTGAAGAAGCTACTATATTATTAACGAGAAAATCTGCTTTTTTTTCTTATGTTGTTAGTACTGATCCTTGCATTCATATTAAGTTTTTATGAATAAAACATATAGATCGAATATTCCAGAGCTAAAAATGTCACTCATACTTTATCATTTTAGAGGAGTTTTAGCAGCCTTAGCAGCTTGCAATCCAGGGTCAAATCTTTGCTACGTTTTTCGACTATGTATTAGTTTCAACCCAAGTATTATAAATTTAATATCATATCGTAATCTCGCCTATAATGAAGTTTTCAAGACCGCAGAGTAGCTAGGTACCATAAATACTTCATAATAGTAACAATATTATTGAATACAATCATTAATAGATAGTAAAACATACACATTATTACTTACTGATATTACTAATTACGAATTGTTTCTACCTATCAATACCTATTCAAAAAAAATTCTTATTGCGATAGAATGATCTGAGAGTGGTTTTCCAACTGCGCTGTGTTAAAACAGCGTGTACACATTGCACGCATTTGGAGAGATGCCAACAAGACTTCATGCATTTGCAAACACCGACGTATCTTGTGTTCACTCGGCCGTATTGCATCGTTATGTGCGAGTGAACCATCGATGATTTACATTGTAATAAAATATTTGTTTCTTTACCAATAAAGTTTTCGGGATATTTACAATGTACTATGTCAAAATCAATTAATACTATATTTTGCCAAAGTTGCTAAAGTTATGAACATCATGTACCTGGCAAAGACCTTGGTTCTCATGGGCAAAGGGCATCGAATAAATTGGACATAATATTGAAGACAAACTTGCTTGCGAACCCGAGTCACATAAACCTTTGACACGAGCTAACCTCAGCCGGAGTGCTCAAATGAATTTGCTCATTATTTATTTGGAGGAGTTCCTTAAACAAAAAACAGGGATTTGATTCGTCTGATAGATCCCATAAATGAGTGGCTTTGGATTAACTTATACGTATTAAGCTGAAGGACTACTGATATAAACTCGCAGTTTATTTTGCTATAATAGCGCATTAAAAATTGTTACCTAGACAATATTTGAAATTAAGAATGTATTTTAATGTTAATTTGTTAGAGAGGAAAGCGATTGAAATATCACGGCACGCTGAATCTGATATTGCAGTCTGCGATCGGCTTCGGCATTATACTTTAAATCACACATCCAAACAAAATCTTAAAAAATATGATGACATGACTTTTTAATTTTCTTAGATTTATTTAAATTCTAAGTTCATCCACTCCACTAATGTAATATCGAATGAATCATTAATCTATAACTTTGGCTGTTAAATCATTTTAGAGGCCCATAACGTCGCTTATGTCACCATCAAAATGGCGTAAACGTTAATCTTGCCACGTATTATTGCTGTGGTTTAAACGAATTCCTTTAAACTGTAGTTAAACGCGTTTATAGGATTTGTTCAAGTATGATAGATGCTGTCCCTTTAAAAAAACATTTTGGGCAAAATTTCGATAGATTACTTTTAAATGTACAAAATAAGACGAAAATTTACAAAATGGACATAAACAAATAGCAGGATGCACAAAGGGCTCTAAAAGTTTTTGGACGTCTTAATAATTTTGTGACAGCCTAAGTGTACCTAATTTTGCCAAAGTGACATACATGGTGTTAATAAAATAAACCTATCGATGTCTTATTTCTTTATAGCAAAATGAGTAAAATCCTGCAAATAGTAGTCTAAATTTAATTACATTAATACGAAGATCTATTATCCAGTAGCTTCTAAGACTAGTGTAGTTGTGTAGTGGCATCATCACATACTTTTTTATCTAATTACCCAGGAACTTTTGAAACTCACTGTAAAATGGGTGCTCCTATCACCAAGGACGGTCTCCTACATTTTATGGATTAGCATTTCGTTCATTTATGATCTACCTTTAGATTAAAGTCTTCAAGATCATAAAAATACCGCATAATTTTATTCAATGCAGCCTGACATCTAGCCTAAATATATTGATAGTAGCGGGATAACGGGTGTAGTGACATCATTTACTTCATGGTATATTACAAAATCAAGTCCTCGGGTTTAGCGCAGATTTAGCAGCGAACCTTGGTTGTCATTTATTATGTTGTGACATTCAAAATTTTGTCCATGTTCTTAAATATATCTATCTTGTAATAATATACAACTGTCAAATATTTTAGTGGCTCTCTATGGTATAAAATTAGTCTCGAAATGGAAGGAAAAACAATAGTAAGCTAGCTGTAGCGCGGACAATCGGGCTTGCTCCGGATGAAGATGACCTCAATTGCAATGCACTGTTCATTGTCATTGCTATTAGGATTGATGAATGTTTACTTGCTAATTATTTTGATTTAATCGTTAATTGTCCGAAATCTACACAAATTTAGTAGCGCCACTGGGGAATTACATCCGTGCTACAGAATACCGCAAATAATAATAATCTGTTGATGTTGTAATTTCAGCGGTGAGTAGGGTAGCTAGGACCCACTGTCAGTGGAAATGCCAATTGCTGCAACAAAATGCTCGCTAAACATAAACCCCCCCCTTCCCCTCAAGATTAAGAAAAGAGAGAGAGATAATTTAGAAGAGTTAAATATGGTTAGTAGCACGAGACACGAGTGTGACACCCCTGGTGTTCGAACAACCACGTTAACTTTCCATCAGGTGGGCCGAGCTTGCCACCTTATAAGAAGAATAACGTTTTATACGAATTTCATCACAATTTATTTGGTGTTATTTCATTATTAATACTGACTCCGAAATTTCAATAATCTTGCAGTCGATTTCAGGTGAAATCTAAAGAATTCTGACAGTTCATATTTTTAGTGGTCACACTTGTTTAGTTACTTCTCTTCTTTCTTTAAATGTTACTCTTATATTTAATAAAAAGATAGGAGTAACATTGTGGACGCTACAACAAAAACATTTTGGATCTAGCAATTTATGGAATTAATTTACCTTTGTTGTTTAGACTAAGTAAATTTTGCGAACCGCCTGTTTATTCTGTTAATTATTTGAATCATTATTACAAGTTGACTAATATTGTTATCGTTTAAGAATGGAAATAAAGAAAGTCGTTAATTTTCTAAGTGTTTTACATTAGCATAAATGAAAATGTTTGTTCTTTGATGATGTGAAAAATATTGCTTTATCTCGATGACTTAATTTATTATTCTGGAAAAAAATTTATTGCAAATAATACCGCCGGTCATTTATGCAATATATCTTTTATTTCAAAAAACCATACTTGTCACGCTTTACACACGTACATAGAGTATAGAGTAGTAGTAGGTAATATGGTTCACCCCAAAAGTGTTCAAAGCATCTAAGAAGTTAAAATCGCCGTGAGGTATTCGGTGCCGATGACGCGAATGCGACGTGAATTTTTGTACATCCATAAAGTTCTCAACACGCATAAAAAAGTTTTTCATTCAAAGATCTTTTAATTCTAAACGCACGTTAAATATAAGAATTTTATTGAACTCTCATTGCTATGGAAGGAATTTACCCTACCCTACTGAGATACTAAATTTAAAATGCCCATTCAGGTAGCAATTTTAATTTGACGGCATAAACAACAAGTGAGAGGGCAAAAAGAGGCTATTTAATGTAAATTGCCTTAGGGGTGTACCCAACAAATAAATAGGCAGAATCCAACTTAAAATTACGTTTTAGGAAAAATAAGGCAAAGGTATTTATTATCTCATTGCGTACTGCTTGCGGTTATAATTTATATGTATATCAAACGGATTTTAGTAATAGTTACGTCAAGCTTTCTCCCTTTTAATAGTATTAGCAACTGGAATTATTAATAATCCCTCTAACCCCTCCAGCTAAGCTCAAGGACTTGTGCCAGGAGTGGGTTGACGTCGGAAGTGAAATGGCTGGAATCCGAACCTGGGACTTCTTGCTCGTAAGGCCGACTCATTAAACACTAAACTACCAACGTTTCAATGGATGGGCGTTCAAAATTGGATGGGCTGTTACCTATAATATTAAGTGTCAGTGTCTGGTGCAAAGGCTGGCTATTGCCACGCTCCAGATCGTACCTGGTGCAAAATCTAGCCTTTGCAATCTAGTGCGATTTTTTTTCTTTTGCAACAGACACAACCCGAGGCGAGGTAAAAGCTTAGCAGGTTAATTGACATTATTGGAAGAAATTAAAAAAAATCAGTAATACATAAATATGTTTTTAAAATATTAGGTACCTACTTACATATTAAAATAATAATAACTCTTTTTCATTTTATTTTGAACTTTAATACTAAGAAAATTCATTCGAAATTACCATGACAGTTTTGGTAATCTCAGTCGTGCGACTATGGTTAAGAATGAGTAAAACCGAGGTCCTGATTGACCACGACCTGGCAAATTGACGTAAAAGTAAGTAGGTGGACCACAAAGTCCAAGCAGAAATTCTCATATGCCACCGGGGCTAATGGAAAGAACGATGATCATAATTTATTTTGACTATAAAAGGCTATCAGTATTTCATTGTGGTATGATATTGTGTTCAAAGCAACAAACAAGAACCTGTTATGATTACCAACCAGTTCTACTCGTTTAAAAGTAATACATATTTTTCCTTGGGTTATATTTTTAGTATGTAGTCAGAAATGGTCACAGTCAAAATGAAATTATTGATATATGTGCTTGTGTTTACTAGTGTTTGTTACGGCAAATTAAAAGTTAATGAGTTCGGTACAGAACTTTTATATTTCACGCAGTTGGAAACTGATGGGCACGTCGTGTTATCGCCGTTTGGAATATTTACACTTCTGACAGGAATAATAACTGGAACTACAGGAAATACCTACAACCAATTGAAAAATGCATTATTCTTATACAAAAACCAAACCAACCTGCTACAAGAATATAAAAATTTGGCAAATGCTGTATTGGTCCCCTCAAATGGAGTTACTTTACTGAATAAAAACTACTTGCTTTTACACAATAATTTTACCATTATTCCTGAATTCAAAGAAATATTGCAAAATGATTTTTCGATTGCAATAAAGCATTTAGATTTTGAAGGCCCAAATACTGCAAGAATAGCTAATGCATACATAGAAAAATCAAGCGGCCATATTTCAAATGTGTTTAGAGAAGGTGATTTTCAAATACCGGGCATAACATTAGTGAACGTCGTTTATTTTACAGGATTACTGCTTGATTCAGTGGAATTGATGAAAGAACCATTCCACAACGAGGAAAACGAAGAGATTGGTATGGTTAACATGATGTTCACGAAAAAAAAGGTTGCATTCTCAAATATGAAAGAATTGAAATCATTTGCTATTGAGTTACCTTACGGTACGAGTGGCAAATACTCTTTCCTTATTATACTACCATACCCGTCAGTGAAAATTAGTGATATATACAAAAAAATCGCCAAAGTGAATTTAGAAGTCATTTTAAAAAAAATGCAGGGTGATGTCGACGCTTTTGGACTGGAAGATGTTCATATCAAACTACCTAGGTTTCATATAAAAACAAATATAATTTTAAATAAACCCTTATATGAAATGGGTGTTTATGATATTTTTGATAGAGATTTTTCCAGCTTCCAACTATTTACCAAAAATTCTGGTTTATTAGTATCAGCAGTTATACATATAGCCGATATCAAAGTATCTGCGAGTCATGATATTGTTTCAATGGAGACTTCTACCAAAGAAATACCACCGCCTTATTTTAACTTGAATAGACCATTCTTATACTATATTATGGAGAAATCGACAACAACTACCATACTCAGTGGCATTTACTCAAAACCTACCATTTACTGATATTTTGTATTAAATAATTGTATCAAATAAAGAACTGTACAGACTCACAATACAAGTATAAGTGAATTTCAAAAAAATAAGGTGTAAGTATAGAATTTTGTTAAAAAGAAATCTTTGACATTCTTTGGTTAAGCCTTAGAAGCGAATTTATTCGAGTAGATAGATACTTAGTTTTTTTGCACAGTGGGCTTTTAAACTTCCTGAACACCGTAAAGATCTATAATCATTTGTCAGCCTAAGTATAATTTATTTATGTGTAACAAAATTAACGTTGATAGTTTTATTTAAATAAACTACCGATTTATTGTTACTTAATAAGAAAATAGGTACACCCATGAAGTACACTACAAGCCTAAACTTAATTACATTAATAAGTAAATTTATTATCCAATAGGTTATAAGACTAGTAGTGACATCACTTTATACAATTAATTTTTATTGTACTTTATTTAAAAAGTAATTGTATTTTTTGTTTGTATATTATGATACGACGGCCTCCTGCGAGGTGGACGGACGACATAATCAAAGTCGCGGGTACCCAATAGATGCAGACAGCCTCCAACCGGTCGGAGGTCGATGGGGGAGGCCTGTGTTCTGCAGTGGACGTCTTGTGGCTGAAATGATGATGATGATATTATAATTTGTATATAATTATTTTGTATTGTTTTCTATATTTAATATTTGTATGAATGTTTTATGTACAATAGGCATCGTACATAAAATATTTTATACAAATATAAAATATAATGGTTGAGAATGCCCAACAGCTGCTGAAAAGGTGTAAACATGTTTGATAGCAGACGGAACTCATTAATTTTCAATAGACTTATGGTTTGCAAATACAAACTTGTTTCAATCTATTTAGTAGTAGTTGTATATTTTATTTATTAATAAATTGTGAGTAAATTTTATTTTTTTTCTTTACTAGTAACAGCGAAGGAATTTTAATTAAAGCTGTCTTAGCTACTTGTTTTAGAACCCAGTCCAGTTGATAGATTTATCTTTCAAAAATCTCGGCTATGCTAAAATGATATCTATTTAATATGATATCCATTTAAAATTACAAAAGTTAATGTAGATACAGTATTTGAACCCGCGACCAGTCTCTTACTGGAAGAATGCTCTGAATACTTAAGCTAATAAATCATGTCTAGATCATTTGAAATTATCTTTAAAGTTTTTTTTTAAAATTCTAATTTTAAATCGATCTTAAACGAAGGAATAAATCACTATGATAATGGTGATAAGAAATGTTAATTTGAATCTTGATTCCTATCTCATAATCTGTCCAAATAGTTCATTGACATTTCTATTTGGGGTTGTAGCCACAAAATATATTTGTGTCGCTTCGAATGAGTTTATTAGTTCAGTAGAGGATGTTTCGTATCCCCCTGACCAGTAGGGGGTTTAGGGGAGAGTAGCAAAGAGCAAAGCGGTTCTCCATGCGAAAGTTTCAGAGTACAAATTGAACGCAAAACATAAAGTTATGGCATCAGAAATTAACTACAAGCAATAATATTAAAATTATTCAGAAGTTAAAATTGCTGCGTTGATGAAAGAGGGAAATAGAGGTGAGTTTTGTAAACTTTTTCAGAGTTTAACTCCATGTTTCTACTAAAAGCTTATTACGCTATGAATGTAATAAACAAAATTTGTTTTGCAATTAGCTATGGCTCATAGTTCCACCTGGATTAAGTTATGATCCTGTTTCTATAACCCGTGATAAACTATTAGAACTAAGGCGTATTATCTATCATTCTAGACTATATTATTATCATCCCTATACCGAATTTAAATCTGAACTGTGCAGCTATTTAAGCCTTGTTGTGTAACATACATTTAAATATTCAAATATCTTTAAAGCTATTACATTTATAATGATAGTTGGATACAAAAATATTTAGAAATCGTTCATTGTTTACAATAGTTAATAAGGCTCCAATGTCGACCCCTAATACACGTGGTCAGAGTACTCCCCTTGAAACGGTCTGGTTTCGGGTTCAAGTCCCGTTTGGGCATTCGCTTTTTCCAATATAAATGAATTTGATTAGTTAGCATATTTCATGTTTCAAAATTCCATTAAAGTATGAAAGTTCAATTTCAAATCGTATTGAGAAATTGAACATATACAGTATTTTGATTAGTATTATACAATATACTACTGAAAAAAATGGTGCTAGCACTACAGCTGACCTAGATATAAATAATAGAAAATCAATCTCCATAAACGTAACATTCGAGATATTACAACAAATAGCGTTACGAACAGATATTTATTTGCATTCACACAACTGTTTACAGCATCGAGAGAAGAAAAAGATAAAATAATGGCATTTAGATTCTATTGATATACGTGTGAATGAGACATATATAATGTACTTATGAACGTTAGAATGATTATTTTATATGTATAGATAAAATTTACCAATCAATTTTCAACTTAATCATCAATCATGTTTGGAGCGACACAGCGATGGGAGAAGCCTCGTTTGATTTTAGATTAGTACAGAGTTAACGTGCTAGTTACTGGTGCGAGTTAAATATGTAATCTATAATTTGCAGGATTATGATCAAGTAGTGATAGCGAAACTTACTATGAAAGTAAAGTGCGATTCAAATAAGGAGGTGAAGCCCCAGATTTGATGTGTGTTATTTTTAAAATGTATTAAAACGACAAATACTGTATGGGTTTCATGTCCTTTAGGAGCTAATTGATAACCATTTGTATACATTGTCTCGTATTATCATAACTGTATTAATGAATGAAATAAGATAGTTAAACTGTTGTATTAGGTAAATCCTGCAACGATAGTAAGTAGTAAGAAAAAAAAAATGTCCAAGTTTATAGCCCTTAATTTACTTAATATTGAAATGACTCTATGAATCAAAGTAGTAAAAGCGGTGATAAATTAAGGGATTCTAGTACCGGGCTTGGATATGAGTAAGGAAGGCATTTAAACCGACCCTTTTACTGTGTTTGTTAATTAGCTTTTGAGTTATGAGGGAACATTTTGAACCTACGAGTACTTTACAATACATACTAAATTTACCATTCACCATTTATTTTAGTTGTTGTGATCTGAATTCCAGGTCCTCACTATGTTTATGCCGTGCGGAAATCCCCCCGGCAAAACCGCAATGCCGTCTTAGGTCATCAGTTACCGAGGGAGAGAGTCTCTGGCATATTATTCTCGCCCCAGCGGACCCAGGGCCATCGCAGTTGTGAAACTACGGTACCCACAACTTTCCGCGGATTGGAGACCCCACCATAAACTCTGTCACAGCATCAAAACTGCAAATGTAATATTTATATGAAACAACAAAGTTATTATAGTGGCCATATTGATCTTGCTCCCGTAAATTATGTGAGACTATATCCAATGTGAGTTATTCTTCACAAATATCGAAACATTATCATAATTTTAATCTGATTGCTGCTGAATTGTCCCGCCTAAACTCGAGAATATTTGTCGGAGTCTAGAGTTAAAAAGCGTAGGCACTTTTCTCAATCCAAATCCTGACCATTTGACTATAGACGTGAACCCACTCCTATGATTTTTAACACTATTAGTAATTTAGGTAGCTAATAGCCTTTAAAAACGTAAGTAATGAAACGGATTCCACGAGGGCGAAGGCGTAAGAGTCAGCTAGTGTGTAATATAAATACGCATTTAATTTTCATTCGTTTTAAGTTCGAGACTATCAGCAATACAAAGGATATTCAGAAGAATTCAATGTAATTGCTTTACTTGAACTGAATCAATTTGTTCCAAAGCCGCAACGAGTTCATTTGTAAACCGAAAACGAAGATGGAAACTGAAGAGAAATGTGCGATCATTAACATGTACGAAATGTGGTCCATCCCATTGTTTCTTTCTGAAATACTTTACGTCTATTACTTACCGTCAGTTGAATAATCATACTAATAAACTTTGGCAATGATAAATTAAATTCTCCTACTTATTTCAACAACGTGAATTTCTGATCCAGTTCCCTACTTTTTCTTATGCAATAGCAGCTCCCCTCCATCCTTTCTCCCATCTACATAGTCGACAATTCGAGTGTGACGTACTGTTGCAAACGTCCATAAGCTACGGTAACAACTTCCATAAGGTGGGCCGTTGTTTAACAAAAATATCTTAAATACTCACAGATAATGTGGATTTCTAATCCTGATAGAATTTTCAATATCGGTTTAGTACATTTAGAAATAAACCGTTACAATCCCACATACTCCAAATATGTACGTCTTAATAATACAAGTAACCTTTGTGGCGTGGAGGCGCGGGTTCGTTCGTTCGCTCATTGCAAATATTTGTATATATAGCTATGTGCACTGGTCTGGTCGTACCGCGGAGAGCAAATTAAACCGTCGGTCCCGGTTGCCATACGAACACCTATGGTAGTCGTTACGGGAACTCTCAAAAGTCCGACTAACCTAACTACAGAACTTCAACATAGCCAGTATGGATTTGCTAGTACGATGGCAGTCACTTCACGTAAAATATTGAAGATCAGCCGCACCTTAGCTTAACTAAGATGCGGCTGAACTTCAATATTTACTAGAAACTGAGTTGGGAATAGGCTCAGAGAATGTCTATACACAAAATACAAGTAGTGCAAATGTGATTGTTGAAGATCTTTAGAATTTATATTTGGAGGGATGTAATTAATATCGTCAAGTAACTTGGCAAGAATCGAAGAATCGTCAGCGCATCTGAGACGATTTTGGGTCTCTTTTGAGCTAAAGCAGAGAAATAAATGATGGCATTCTGGTGAGTAAATAGAATAATGACAAGCACTTTTTGTGCCTCTAAGTGTACGATGCGCTAACTTACCCTAACTACTACAAAACCTTGCCGAGTTAGATGCCGTGCACTGTACCTCTCAAGTGACTGAACAATTCTGGCTGAAAAAGTACATCACAGTCCACTGCTGCACATAGGCCTCTCCCAATGTCGGGAAGTTTTGCCGTACTGTTTCCACACAGACTAGACGGGACGGTAAAGGGTATTATTTCTTCTCTTGCAGTGATATCGTCCGCGGACCTTTCTGTTATCGCTTCTTACGATTCTTTCAGGTGAGATGGAGTGGATAATGAAGAAAGAACGGAAGGAAGAAAGAAAGAAAGAAAGAAAGAAAGAAAGAAAGAAAGAAAGAAAGAAAGAAAGAAAGAAAGAAAGAAAGAAAGAAAGAAAGAAAGGAAGAAAGGAAGAAAGGAAGAAAGTGATCAGAATTTTGTGAATGCGCAGCCGTGAGCAGTAGCTAGTATTCTTAAAACTAAATATTTGTAACAAGGTCAATAACAAGCTGAAAATGTTAAACTTTTAGGAACTAAACAAACACTGTCTTGTTTCTATGATTTATAACATACCGGTTGGCTAAAAGCCGAACACGATATGCTAATATGAAATTCAAGAGTTGAAGTTTAGCTAAATGGCAAATGTTCAAAAATATAAGATTTAATATTTAAAAAACACGTATAAAACTAAATAATTTTCATCAAAATTATGTAGCTGTTTGTGTATTCAGATTTTATCTGAACACATAACTTTTAATAAATAAAATGATTGTGGCAGTATTCTAGTTCATGATTGTATGGCTCTCTACAATTTCGCCAGACTCAGATTCATGTGACATCACATAGCCTATCACCGGTGGAATAATATGGCATTTTCAATGATACTTTTTCTTGCGAATTTCGTGGCCTCCTAAAATCCAACCACACGTCCTGATCGACTACCTGATCTCGTGGGGGGCAGACACGGAAATAAATTTACTGGCGTGGCTAACGTGGCTCTGGTAGACTTTTTTAAAACTTGAAACTTGACATTGGCGTCTCACCATTAATTTTATAAGACGTTTACTTTTACTATAGTCTGGCAAAATAGCGGCTATTCAGCTGAAAAAGTCATTTAAAGAGAAGAAGAAGAAGAAGAATTTCGTTCTTTTAAAGTAATGAGGCCGGTTGAAATCATAACCCTCATTTTGCTTCGATGTAATCGGGTAAAAATCATGAAAATCTTAGGTTCTATAATATTTCTTTATAGGCAAGTAGCCGATTATATGTAAACGCGCTAACTAGATTGTACAAACGCTTTTAAAGAAAAATTTCTTTAATGGTCCGTCATATCCATAGCTAAGATTGATAGCACACTTGGTAACGCAGGCATCGCATTAACGTTCTTCTACTTAGAACTTACAATTTGCAAAGCTTTTTGAATGACAGTAATAAAAGTTTGATATAACTTGCAACTATAATAGGTAGCCGTAGAAGGAATATTTGCAGTAACTCAAGCATGTCAGATTGTTATAAAGGAGGATACCTTAAGAATGATAAGTACCGCCAGTCAGTATCAGTCCTTAACACAAGGCGTGCCAAAAAACGTACAACGGAATTACATGTACGCGTTAGAAGGGTTAGTTACTCACTAACAAATCTTAATTTTGGTTATCTCACGTATTAAGTGTAATCTCGACGTGGGAGGGTTAAAAACTCTAGAATACGTAACGGTTCATCGATTTAGCAACCGATAGCCTTGACTCCATCTTCTTTCTTCGACCATTCCATACTTGAAATAGAATAAAATATAATTTCCTTTTTATTTTCACCAATAATGTTGTCAAACTGTTTAATAAAAGATAACCAGGAGCTGCTTAGTTTAATTTGCTTGAAATAATACCTTGGTAATTGAAAATTCATGACATTTTTTCATGACGTTAGAGAGAGCCCCTGGTCTGGATCATAACATGAAATACAAACATAAAACAAAATAATAAGTCCAAATTCGTAGGGAAGATAGTCCGAGAAAGTTAACTTCTTTGTGTACCGTTATTTCATAAACTTCCTACCTTTTAAAGTGTAGTGAAGTGATAAAATAAAGTGTAGGTTCTTTGTGATCTTAAAGAAAATGAAGTATTCAATTTGTTCTTCATTTTGTAAGACAAACAGTGAGGTGTATAATTGGTTCGCTTGTTAAATTGAATCAAATTAGCTCGTTGGCTCAATATTCGTATATTGGAAATATTTTTTATGCATAATTATTTATGTATAACAAACATTGATCTGAGTCTAGACCAATTTACTATGAGTGTAACTAAGTATGAATTATGATGTCTAGTGTCGATCGTCCTTTTTACTATTAGTTCATACCCAGGTCATTGAACCAATAGTGAAATAAAATTACGGAGCAGCTTTTATACCAAAACATTCGAATTTACCGTATTTCTTACCTCCTTTGGGTTCGAAATATTCCCCACACCTATAAAACACTCTAATAAAGAAAGTATGTATTCAATATCGGAACACTTTGTGTAGGAAAATGGATCATAAATAAAAACATACCCCGTGCAGATATAAAAATATAGTAACGATATAAACATCAACATGTTTTACCCCAAAATACTAGATTTTTTTTCGAGTTCTTTGAGTTAGAAGACGGTATGTTGAGAAATATATTTTGCAAGGCAATTTCGTTATCCCAAAAAGATAAGCAGACGAAATACCTTTTTGATATAGCCAGTTAATTCTGGTGCTTGAGTTCATTCACATCAAGCCTTTGTTGTTTAATATTTAGAATATTGTTTGCTCATTATTCAGAATAGTCAATCAGTTAGGCTATATTATATCGGCCTCTCCCAATTTTGGGAGGCTTTGGCCTACTGTTTCCACGCTGGTCAGATGGGTTTGTACAGCGTATTATTCTCTCGCAGTGATATCAACTGCGATTTTTTTATCTTGTCCCCTCTGACGACATTCAAGTGATGTTCTTTCTCTGTCCCAACAATGTCGATTACAACATCTTCTTTGATTTGATTTTTGAGTTGATATTTATATTTCTTCATAGCCGCGGTAGCCTAGTGGTATGGGTAATGGACTGCTGAGACGAGGTCTCGAGTTCGATCCCAGGTTACCATGGCACACACCAATGACTTTTCGATGCTTTTCGAAGTTATGTGTGTATTTATCGCAGGTTTATAAGTGCCTCGGAGAGCACGTTAAGCCGTCGGTCCCGGATGCCATACAAACATCTATGGCAGTCGTTACGGGTAGTTGGAGCCCTCAAAAGTCCAACCAGCCTAACTTGGAACTTCGATATCGCCATTGGTCATTAGACCATTGGTTGTGGAGGTCAGATGGCAGTCGCTTCACGGAAAATATCGAAGTTCAGCCGCATCACAGTTAGACTGGAAAGCCGACCCCAACTGAGTTGGGAAAAAAAGGTTCAGGGAATGATGATTTATATTTCTTCATAAAGAAAGTTAAAGGAACTCTACCAAGATGTTTGGGGTTGAAGCCAACCTCACCTGCTAGGTGATGTAATTGTTGGTGCCCGTTTTAGGTTTAAGAGGCCAGACAGCAGTCGGTCACATAATGTTCCCAACCAAACGTCATCAATTTTCGAAAGTTGATTTGAAATTTTACTTTGAAGCTTCAAGGTTAAATAATTAAACCACGATGATAATAATTATTTTTCAAAATATTTAGCTAGTAATTTAAGCGTATATAAAAATAAATTCTAATTCTAATTTAAGCGATGATGTACATAACTTGTTGGCGTCAACATTACCTTTAGAAAACTAAAAACTAACTCGATTACTTATTGTATTCTCTGTTGTACTTGAAAAGCATAATCTTCTTCCAAATATGTTATTTATAAAACTATTATGTGACAGAACCAGTGGATATTTATAGGTACCGTTTGCTCGTTATGACGCGAAAAATCTCTGAGTATAACCAAATTCACATTTGGAATTTGAATGTAGTAGGATTTACATCTGCCAAAGCTATTTTATTTATTCATCTTCGTAATAAAATATGTTAGGGTAACCGAATATAAGTAGCAAGTTTATTTATTTATTTTTGAAACGTAAGCAGAGACTACTACTAACATGTGACCGAAAGTTTTGTAGTTGCTGTTATATATCGGTTCTAAATAGTCATTCAAATATACTCGTAGTATACACAACATGACGAAACCTCCAGATCGAAAAATTACTAACAATAAATAAATATTCTAGGACAATCTACACAACGCCGTCTAGACCCATGGTAAGCATAGCTTAACTAGGTAATGGGTTCTAGAATGCGGATAAACATACTAAGATACTTTTTGTCAATACATACATATTATACATAGAAACATCCAAACCAATGCAAATATTTATATTCATGGACACAAATATTTGCACTGAGCGGGAATCGAACCCGCACCTCCTGCGTAGCAGTCGTGTTAACTACCGCCACGCCACGGAGGTCGTCAAAAAAAACAAATTTTTATTTTATTTTTACCACTGTCATATCTCCTCTTCTATTGAGAAAATCCGGTTCGAAGAACCAATGTTTGGGAGAATCTCAAGAGTGATGTAAATATAAAAAATCTCTGCAAACTGCTTGATGATAAATTGTAATTTGACCTTTCACTTACAGTGATGGTTATTGAATGATACAAACAGCTGCAACGTTAATTACCTAGCGTAAAACTATATAATTATAATACTATATTATATGTAAAATTATGTATATATAATATTGCTAGTTGTGTGTCCTGAGGTTGCCATTGGAATTTCTGCAGGCGTCGCGAACAGATGTGGCTCTGACTATATCTTTTCTGGACACATGGTTAGTGAAACCCGAGTATTAACGCGATCATATTATTATGAGAAATACAACAATTTACCTTTAGATTTGCTTGAGGTTTCGATCACATTGCACTATCTATAGTCAAAAAGCTTGTGACCACGGCTAGTGCAATGCTAACCAGCGAAAGCTTAAAAGTAAATATTTTGGACATTATATTTATTAAATTCTTAGCCACGTCAAACATTTGAAATTCATATTTTATGGCATTTGAAAACCTTCTAGATTTAATAAGCCTACATTTCAAGTATATTTTGCCCGACAACATCAATTTAAGCGCCAACTGATCTGGTATTAAGATCACTATCCAGATCGTAACAACTTTAAGAGCTCAATGTCTTATCTTTCAAACTTTTATTAACTTCGCCAAGTGTAATTAGGATCTGAAATGCCTTGAACAGTCGGTTGTAAGAGTTCCTTCCAGATCTCCGATTAACCTTAATTTTGTTATTTTTACATTATACAAATTAATATTATACTTCTGATCCCGTTACCGCTGCTTGGAGTTCTGATTCCGTTTCCACTGCTCCCTAAAAACCTTTCGTAGAGTTCAAGGAACATATAAAAAAAAGAATTACTCGATTTGGTCCAGCCGTCTTCGAGTTATGCGCTTACCAACATTTTTATATATATAGATACTTACCTACATACATTATGCCTACTAATATCCCTTCTCTTCTGTGATGTGCTGAACCCAAAATCTACTTATTATATCCTAACATATGTTACAAGTTTCCTCTACTTTTATTAAACTTTTGCATAGTGGAAACTCGAAAAACTCGGGTATCGCTCTGGTCTGTTGTGCCGATTGTAGGAAGCTCTTTTAGACACAATATCGATCGATATCACTTATATAGCGCCTACGGTGACGTGACGACAACTTAATGATAAATGAATTTTATATGTTCATATTTATAATTGTGTAGGTGAAAGAAAATATGAATAAGACGATGGTTATTATTAGAAAATATGATGGATAAATGACAAACTGTGACGATCACGGTACCTAAGAATGGAAAATAAATCATCATTCCCTGAAACTTTTTCCCAACTCAGTTGGGGTCGGCCTTCCAGTCTAACTGTGATGCGGCTAAACCTCGATATTTTCCGTGTAGCGACTGCCATCTGACCTCCACAATCAATGGTCTAATGACCAATGGAGATATCGAAGTTCCAAGTTAGACTGGTTGGACTTTTGAGGGCTCCAACTACCCGTAACGACTGCCATAGATGTTTGTATGGCAACCGGATCCGACGGCTTAACGTGCCCTCCAAGGCACGACCAGACCAGTGCAAACAGCCATATTCATGCATACAACTTTTTGCACTGAGCGGGGATTGAAACCGCGCCCCGTGCGTAGCAGTCGCGTGCATTACCGCCACGCCACGGCACGGACCAAAACCAATATTTTAAAATAAACGTTCTAGTCATATTATTATTATTACTATGTATTTACATATATATCCTCTAAAGTATAACAGAATATTTAGCTTTCAGTGTCTATTGTTTGAGCGAAACTAAATAATCTATTTAACATTGCTAATATTGTGCCCTGACTCACAGAATATCACAGGTTAGTTTTGTTTATATAGCCCCCAAGGATATCTGTAATCTGTATTGATTAGAGCAGGTGGGTAATAACTAGATTCCAAGTTTGATTTTGAGCAACCTGACTATTCAAATATCCACACCGTACGCAATTCACAGTAAATATCACTAGTTTGCTTAACAATGTATTCCTCCTAATTTGATGATAAACCACGCTGTCTGTCCATTTATCCACTTAAACCTTCAAATCTCAATTCTATGTCCTTTTAAACTTCGTGAGCCAGCCAAAGAACATTTCCCGTATTAGCTGCTGAATGGGGTCACTGAACATTTGCTAGGGTTCTAAAGATCTCTTTAAAGTTAATTAGCTTTCAAGCTTGAAATACAATGAACTCACTTATTTTGTATACTGTTAAGGTACTGATGTCTACAAATACACCAGATCCCCTACTCAAAATGCCCTGCTGACCCAGCACACCAGCAGGAAAGTCTGTAATTTCGCTCATTTAGCAGAAAAGCTACCAAAAATACAGAAAAACAATGGCTGAAAATCGTTTCCTCATTATCCGGACGGTTCGCGTCCTGAATTTATTATTTCAGTAGTAAATTGTCCATCTGGCCGCAATTTTGCGGTTTCTCCCTTTTACAGTGGGCCCCTATTTTGTTCAGCCCTTACTTTAGGGGCGTGCGACAAAAAGCTGTCAACGTACACCTAATGATGTGATTTGGCTCGCCGCACGTCACACCGTCATTATTCCAAATATGTATACCTTTGAAATGAATTTGGTTGTTTTTGGATCGTAATGGACGTGACGGTCATATTTATTCAAAACAACCGTTTTATTTAGCTTTGTTTTTGTTGGAACTGTAATAAATAACCTTTATATTCTTTTTTTGTCTGTAAGTACTTTGCTATTCAATAAAGATTAGGATTGTCAACACTCGACTTTGCTTCGTATTGCTTGTCAATCTTGAGTAGGGTAAGCAAAGGAACAATACATTCTTATCTCACAAGTTAATACATAATATTTATTTTTAAAAACATACACAAGATACGGTATTTGAGAAACATAAATATGATTATTTCGTCATAATATGTCTCTCTGATTAACAAAGGAGGCTATTAATAGATAGCAAGCGGGTGGTGGATATGATCTAGCAGATACCTTCACTCGACCAAGCCGTTGGCCTGGTCGGCAAAGAAAAGACCGATGAAAGAACGGTATCTCTTGGAGGACCTTCCAGGTACCCTCAGAAAGGGTGGGGCCTAATGCAATAGTATTCAAAATATGCCAACCTTTTTCTATTCTATAGAAATCCAGATTACCCAAACACGGTGAATTCAAAAAGCGAAAAAGTGTCTACCAGAATTTTGTGGCTTCTAAAGATCTGAAGTAGAACTTGTTTATTTGACCATTATTGTTCTTACAAACAAGAGGCCCAATTTGAACGTGGTGTTTATATTTATTCTGACAGTATATATCCAATTTGTAATCGTTTGCCGTCAAATGTAATTCACAAGAAAATAACAAAGAATTTATAACAAAAAGGCAGTTCGTAAATTAAAACAATATTGAATATACCGAAAAGCTTCTAAGTGATTGATTCGATTCTACTTTACTGTATCAACATCCAATACATTTGGTCTTTCTTTTAGTAGGTAATTGTCTGACTTTATTTTTTTCAATTTTGAATATTCTACTTCATTGTTTAAAGTAAGTAAAATGCGTTGAAACATTGATAATGCAAAACATAATTATGTTTTGGAGGAATCTATGTCACTGAAAAATCATTATTCAATCAATCAGACCATTATAGTCTATTGCTGGATATAGGCCTCCCTTAATGTTAAGAGGCTTTGGTCCACAGATTCCACGCTAGCCAGACCGGTTGGTACAGGGTTTTATTTCGACGTTTCTCTATGTTGTAGTAATATCGTCTGCGTATTTTCCGTTCGTCGCTTCTTACTATTCCCTTCGGATGAGATTGGTGGTGATATTCTTTCTCCATCAGCACACGGATAGTTTTCTGGTACGGATAGGAACAATCTTCAGTCAGATATTACTAATGACTCCGAGGCGAAGGCATCGGTTGCGATTGGGACTGCCTAGTGGTAACTTATGAAGTAGTCGCTTACTTATAAATCATAATGCCAGTCACATTAATAAAACAACCAAAACATATTTTTTTTTTTTTTATCGTGCGCAAAATCCCCACGGATACCGCCACCACCAAAACCGATGGAGGTCATTATGTCGGACTCGAACCGACCAAAACGCACGCCGTCCATGGGTCCTTGATTGCCGGAGGTGAGATTATACAAGACATATCTCTCGCACCCCGGCAGACCCGGGGACATCTCTGTTGAGATGACCCTCTTTCCCTAATGTGGGGACCATGGTGTCCACATCTAGCCCCTGGGTATGGGGTGGCATTTGCGCCATCGCAGTGGCCTGCTTCTGCTAGGGTGACCGGCGGCTCCACCCGTCACCCCCAGGCCCGCGCTCATGGGGGACGGAGGTCATTTTGCGACCTCCGACGTCCGAGTCGCCTCCGCTCATCGCGGGCAGTGCGGGCCCGGAGTCTTCTCCGGACCCGCTCCGCCCCCTCCTTTTCGAGCATTACTTGCTCGCAGAAGGAGGCGGCGGCTGCCCAAGCACTCGCGCATCGTACCATCACCGTGAGCAAGGTGGCGAGCGAGACAACTCCCACCCCTAGGGCTGTCACTAGGACCCGCCTTGGCGTCTCCCACGCCGGGCACTCGGTCAGCGTGTGCAGCCCCGAGTCCTCGCTCGCATCACAGTGATGGCACTCGGACGTTGGCTCCTTCTGGATCCGACGCAGGTAATCCCCGAAGCACCCGTGCCCGGTGATCACCTGCGTCAGCCGGTACGAGAGGCTACCGTGTGGCCTCTCTAGCCAGTCCCCCATGATGGGTCTTACCGCCGCTACTACAGCGTGCCCTAACCAAAACATATTGAGTAGAAATCTATGAACACAAACGATAAAGCAAACGCGATTGCTGACTGACAGAGATCTGTGGATAGGATGAACTGTAATTCAATTCTGTAAACCTGGCACAAACAGATTCCGTTGACATTTTGATAACATCACATCACTCATCGTACGATATTTTCTCACTATTTCCCAAGATATAAAAGACAAAATATTTTCTTTAGGGAAATATAAAGAGTTTTTGGTAAAAAAGGTTCGATAGAAGTAATAACCACTACTTAGTCATCCGTGTGAACTAACAAACGTAGGTAGTCTGTATTGTAAATGTATTATGTACCTAAATATTTTATCTTTTAGACATAACATTCCATGTTTCATATTTTAGCCATATATTTTATTATCGCGCGTAAAAATCCCCACGGATACCACCGCCACCAAAATCAGTGGTGGGGATTTTGTCAGATTCGAACCGACTTAAAACGCACATCGTCTACGGGTCTTTGATTGCTGGAGGTGAGATGAAACAAGACGTATTTCTCTCATTCGATGATTCAAGATAATATATCGTTTCTAAATAAGATGAGTTAAGTTTAAATTAAGGGGTCTTATAAATTAGCTAACTGACGTCATACACGTGCCTATAAGAGGTACTCTAGAAACATAAAATTTTATTAGTAATACAAAGCTATCATATCAAATAGACAACATCAATTTTTTGGTATATTAATATTACTATGATAAGAAACGTAAAAACAAATTTACTAATTAGGACTTCGGCTCTTGGAATTTCTTCAAATAAATGACACCAATCTAATTTATAAAGTTTATTTTCATTTTTAGTTTGAAGATGAAGAATACAATACCTGTGAGGAAACAAACACAATTAAAGTCTAAATCTCTAAGCTGGCCAAAACACTTCTGAAATACTTTTCTCTTCGTGTGTACTCTCCTAACTTCTCACTGTCTTTGATTACGTAGTGTAAAAGTAGTCGACACCTTTCCAACTTTGAGATATTTTCTTTTATTGAAAGACTCTTAGTTTTGAGGGAAATTGAAGACTGTCTGTTAAATTAATGAGCTTTTAGGCGCGTAAACAGATTTTTTTTTTCACAAATGAACTTGTACAAGTCCGTGGTAAATTCATTAAGTTTACTTTGTGAAAGTAAAATTCTTCTTTGTGAGCCCTCTATAAATGATAGTAAGTATACATTTATTTTATTTGTTCATAGGTCTTCATTACTTGCAAAAAAAATAAATTGAGTTGAATATAAACATTTATGCAATGCCTTTAAAATATATGAGCCCAAATGATTTCTATGATTCAATCACTCAGCCTATTGCAGTCCACAACTGGACATAAGCCTCTCCCAATATGTGTCACTTCTCCGGCTTCCACATCCAGTCTGCCTCAGACATTACTGAGTTCAAATTGTACAATTTTTGCTGCCGATCCATATTTAAGTCATTTATCTACAACAATAATGGAGGTAGGACATGACGGTATCTACCGTCCTAATTAAGCAGTCCGACTGGGGAAGTACCTCTACCCTACAGAAATTCGCGGCTAATAATAACCTTGCGTTGTGTTTCTAGCGGTGAGTAGGGTAGCAAGAGCTCACTGAATCGGTATTGTATTATCAGTGGGAAGACAAAGAAACCCTTATTTGTCTTCTGCACTGACAGCATAGATAGTCTCTTAACCTTCACCTCTCCCCCCTCTCCTTGCCCCTTCTCCTTCCCCTTCCCATCTCTCCTCTATATAGTCGTCAGTACGAATATGACGCCCCTGGTGTTGCGTACTCGTATACTCGCTAGAATAGGCTAGCGGTATAATTCACACTCGAACTCCAATCTTCACACATGCTTGTCGATACTCGCCAACTCGTCTCTAGTTACTAGTTTTACTTGCTGCTCGTTAACCATCGACAACTGCTTTAAACAAAAAAATTCATTACGCACAATATAAATAAAAAAATAATGCTTTCAAGTTATGTAATCTTATCGTTTGGTGAAAAGCTACTGCGGATAAAAACTAATAACATAATCAGATATACAAAACATTACACATATGGGAAAATGAACGGAAAACTAGATTGAGCAACCGTGTATACCAAGTTAATAAAAACTACCCACACATAAAAGTATAATAAATAAAAGATCCTGTCGTGATCTACCTAGATATTAATAAATTCATTTTACTTCTTTACGAGCCATGGCAACTACCCTATAAAAGTTCATGATGCGGTGAAATATGTATTACCAGTACCATTATCTATTCTGTGGTTTCGCAAATGTTTGTGTTCTAAACAATGGTATGAAAACGGTTATTAAACCAGTTTAACAGATCTAAAATACATTCCAATATTAACTTTTTTATATTAACTTGTACTGTACTATATTGCAAAACTAAATACCATACTGCTAATAATCGTCTAACGAAATAGTTACGTCTATATTACGGCTATCGCAAATTGGAACCAGTTACCTGGAAATTGATGTCATTTTCTACTGGACTATAAAATCAACTCTTGATTCTCTATGGTACCAATGCTAGTTAAAATCTGAGTACTATGGTTAACATAAGCCTCACAAAGTCCACCGTTTTCAAGGTTTGGTTCGTTTGACTATTTGCATTCGGTAATAATTCTTGCTGAATATTACAGAATCAAATAGGGTTCTGATGCAAAGATGGTAACAATGTTATATTGAACATAATCTGACGCACGTACGCACGCACGCACACACACACCCACACACCCACACACAGACATATATTATCAAACTTATACCTTACTTTTAATAAAATTAGGAACTTAATATAAGTGGAAGAGTACCTTTATATTCATAAGTCCTACTATGTATATTAGAGCTTAAGGTATCACAAATACAGAGTTATGCAAATAAAGTAGGGTTTTTTGTATCATGAACGACTGGCTGGACTCAAAGTACGAGTAGATCGTAAATCTGCTTAAAATTTATACAAAAAGTAGGGGCTCTACCAAAACCTTAGAAAGTAATATCACGTGTATTTCAATCTCACTTCATTTTCATATCGTGATTCGGACTAGGTCCGTTGTAATCCAACGATATTTGTATACTTTATCTTGTTTGATAAGTGTAAATTCTAACAAGTATATGTATTCACTACCGTAAGAGATATTATAACAATAAATAATACTAGTATCCTGTGTATCTTGGCAGACGCTGACGGTCTGAATCTCACTATGAAAGTAAAGCAAGATTCAAATAATATTAGCTGCAAGAGGTCGTAGTAAGGCCCCAGTGTTTACTTGGCATGAGGTTTTATTTACAAGGTAAAGAGGGATCGCATCTGTTATCTTATTTGGTTCATGTTTACGCTGGTCCTAATATTTCGTACTTATGTTTGACAATAAAACTCACATACATTTTTTGCTCTGTGCAACGAAAGATCGTGAAGAAAGTAACGAATTAAGCAGACAGATGTTGGGCTGTTATATCTTCCTTAGAAGGAAAATCACGTCATAGTCATCATTACAGCTGTAGTCTGTGAGTTTGTACTTTGTGGGAACGACTGTCATCCGATGCCGTGCCACCGCCTTCTTCGGAGCTAATTGTAAGATTACTGTGTTAGAATTACGTTACCCATTTTACTAATAAAACAAATGATATAATGATATTCTATAGTGGGGTTTAAAGTGTCGACTATTAAGTTTACCATAGTTAGAATCGACTATCATTATAATGATTCTTTATTTTCCTATTTAAGAATAGGTAGAGTACTCTTATATTTTCGCTAATATAAGCTGACAACTATTACCGTTTTTCTGAGTGACAATCTATCCAGCTGCAATATCAAAGATATTGTTATCTGATATGTACGCGATTTCCATTATAATTAAATGAGATGATGTAGGTCATGAGTGAAAAATATTATTGATGTTGCAAGAGTTTTTATATGGTTATCGGAGAACAGTAACCTCCAAATACTACTTAGTCTTGAAACAAGTCAGCTTGAACTACTTTACATACAAAAATGCTTATGAAAACCTTATTTTACATCTTAAGATCTGTTAAAAACCAATAGTGAACTAGCATAATAAATTTAACTTGAATATTCAACAAAACAGTAACACCTAATTTCGCTTGCAAATAACCAACGTGCTATTTAAAACACTGAATTATTCAAAATGTTTGTAGCAGTATTTCAGAACGTTTAATTTTGTTTAACATTTGTTATTTACGACTGTGTACCCCGAGATCATTTGTACTAGTGAAGCTTGTTTCCCTGAGATCTATTTTTTTAGCAAAGCAAATATGTTTAGTGTAATTATACAATGTGTTATAAAAAATGTGTAACTGTTTTAGTGTTTTGTTAAAAAAAAGCGGTTGTTATTTAAAATTATATGTGGGCAAAATTAAATGATATGTCGCCAGTAGTAATTTGAAACTAGAACAAAGAATTTCATTTAAATAGGATATATGCTTCCTTGCCAAAGGATTAGCCTGAAATCAAATAATTCCACTTGCTATGCTGCACTATCCTGGAATACATTTAGTACTTTCGTAAATATTTTCGGAAATTGAGATTGTAGATGTCAAAAGATGTTGGTACATGCAATATAAACTCTATACTTTAGTAGCGATTTGGCGGCCAACTCAATTCATTCCAAACAATATGACTACGGACACGTATTTATTTATTTTATATATTTTAAACTGGTGTAATTACATTAAGCGCACCTTCAGTTAGTGCACTTTGTGTGAATTGTATGAAACACCTTCAGGTAAACAATTCCAAATGCAAAATAGTGTGTGTGTGTGTGTGTGTGTGTGTGTGTGTGTGTGTGTGTGTGTGTGTGTGTGTGTGTGTGTGTGTGTGTGTGTGTGTGTGTGTGCGTGTGTGCGTGTGTGTGTGCGTATGTGTGTGTGTGGGGGTGTGTTCGTGTTGGAAGCTACGTTGACGAGAGCAAGAACATAGATGATGAGAGCTAAACAATAATTTTGCTGTAAGATTCTTCAGTAAGTAGTGGTCTCAAAGGTAAATGAAGCAACTTTGTCCTTAAAACTTAGAGGTAGTTCACTTTGACATCATGTTTCCCTGTTATTAGTATATTTCCATTAGTTGAGTGTCTTTCTACTAAGTTTCAATAATAATGCACCTACAGAATATCTCTCTGCACTAACTTTGTTTGACTAGAAGCACCATTAAGACGGCCTATCAGTAACAGTTCATAAAGTTCAACTAATAATTAAATAACGAACAGAACTGATACTACCAGATTCCTCTTTGAGTTACATTCGTGATATTATAAACCAATTAAAATTATTAATTTCGTTCAAATTTAACATTAATAGAAAATGAATAAATTTAAGGCAAATATTGGCATAGGTTTGTCACAGGCACAACCGGGACGCGTCGGTTAGAGAAGAATTAATAAATCATTTAAACCTCTAAACATTTTACTTCCAATAATCTATCATGCAATGGGGTGCAATCAATTATCGAACGGAATATATAAAAAAGAGATACCAGTGTTTCATACAAAATCACTAGTAGGAATAAAAAATAAAAGTACGCACAGAAAACTTTCTCCGTTTCATGTTGTTCGGTAAAACTGAAATTCAACTTCCCGTCCGTGATTGGGCTGAGAATTGTTCGCCAAACTACTTTTTGTAGCGAATTCGGTTCAAAGTAGATATTTGTTGGACTTGTTACGTTGTAGCAAAACAACTCAGGGTAAGAAAATAAATGATTGTATATATCACATCAGCCTCTGTGGCGTTAGTTAATACGCCGGAGGCGCGGATTCGATCCCCGCTCAGTGCAAATGGTTGTACTTCGGAGAGCACATTAAATTAAACCGTCGATCTCGGTTGCATACGACCATTTACGGCAGTCCGACTAGCCTAACTACTGAACTTCACCAATTTGGTTGTGGAGGTCTGATGGCAGTCGCTTCACGGAAAATATCGAAGTTGAGCCACATCTTAGTTAGACTAGAAAGCCCCCGATGCCGCCCTACAGTGGAAACCTACAGTCTGTACCTATAATAACTTAAATTATTATTATGCAACTTTATTGGGAGCTCCTCTATATTTTTTTGTTTGGCGGTTTTAATTTGGCGTAGCACCTCGCATTCGTGGTTACCATTCGATATAACACCTTACATAAGTAGTTACAATCTTACAATTAGACATAGCACCTCGCATTTGTGGTTTCGAATCGATATAGCACCTCGCATTAGTGGTTTCAATCCGACATAGCACCTCGCCATAACGACATTCGCAATAAAAACTATCAACTAAAACACTCAACGTAACTCAGTTTGCAGTCTAGCAGTTTTAAATCCAGTTATCGGCAATAAAAAGTTAACAAGCTAAAAGAGAATTCATTTTGACAGTGCTTTGAGCGATTTAATGCTCAACGTGATTACCAAAGTCATTGCAAATTATGAGAAACTTTTAGCGCAATTTGCAAAAATTCAAACCTGCATTGCTGTTTTTATTTGATGAAATTATTTGTGTCTCTATTTTTATTTATGATCAACTTGGGGCCTGCCAGCTACACCTAAAAGTCGTTGCATCTGCTAAACAATGAATGGGCAAATGAATGGGTTATATCATAGTTTTTCCTCTCACACATTTACATATGATTTACATTCATAAGATCCCCCACTCAAGTTCTAGAATACAGTCTATACATTGAACATTTTCCAAGTCGAAATTCATAAATGACTATCGTTCCATTGAACGGATCTTAAATGTCTGATGAATATCATATGATTTTTCGTAAAAACAAATACTGACTGGATTCCGTCGGAAAAACAATGTCATGTTAATAAAGGTGGTGATTTGATCTTATACTATCGTCGTCTTAGCTTAGTAGCTATACGATCGAGCAGTCCCGGGTTCGAATCCTGGCCATTACACCACCGATGTGAACACACTCATTATAACACAAGCCATTGAGCTTAGCTGGAGGGGTTAGAGAACTGCAACGCACCCGAAACGTCGGCAAAAGTAAGTTGTTCAAAAATATATCGCGTGAAGTCCCGAACATTATAAACACTACAAGTTTACGCCGCGATAGTTTAAAAATTACGTTACAGTTTAGAATTTTGGTTGCTAATATTCTTTTATTTTTCTTTCTTACTATGCAACTTACCGTGGATAACATAATCTACTTGAATAAATAAATAAACAAAAAATAAGTAGCCCACAGTTACATAATATCAAGTTATAGGGATTGTAAAACAAAATTTTGAATGCAGAAATTCAAAATGTGGTTGGTTTGATGATTTATTTGTACTACAGTATTATATACTCGTAATGGCCGATATAATTATTGGAAACGGATGATGTGAGCCATTATTGCATCAATTTTAAATAACTACCGTGGCTAAATCCCCATCAGTTAAATATGAAAGATTAAACTGTTATTGCTTTTATAAAGCGTATTTATTTATAATTTTCGTTGCTTGAAATTGATTATTTTTTAAATTACGTTTACCTATAAAATAACATGAAAATATCAACGAAAAATAATAATTCAAAATTGAATCTTTAGCTTATAATTACAAAATTGTATATTAATTGTATAATATTTCTATATATAATATTTCTCACTAGGAACTTTTAACAGGGCGTAGCACTCAGAGGCTTAACCTTACGGGTTTGAAGGTCACACGACAGTCGCTGATTGAAATCGAAAGAAGAAGTGGTTAGTCTCGGTTTAAGAGGAAAATTAATATCTCGATTGATTTCAAGCTCTCTCGTTTATGTCTATGACTTTTATTAATAAAGCTGAAAAACGAGAACGGAAGGATCGTAGTTAAACCTCCATTCACGAAGAGCGAAACCTATGCTCGGGCCTTCTCTATGAGTAGCGGCGCTGCCGTGAAGCAAATTACTACACCACGATGGCAACTCAAAAATGCCGTCGATTCGACAGAAGAAGAAGAAGCTGAAAAATATTAGGTACATACTTTATTTAGGACACGGTAATTTGATTTCACCCCGCCTTATAGGAAGAAGGAAACACGTGAGCTGGTAAGGAATTCCAAGGCTTAATGGTGCGTCAGAGGAAAGACTCACTGAATCGCTTTGTTCTTTCTTGGTGGAATATTCCGCACCGTGTGCGGGCGACATCTAAGCCCTGCACGTGTTGTCCCGTGTAGGAAAGGAGAGGGTGGGATTCATTGAATTTTATTAAATATAATTTTCTAATTATTCTAAAAGTAAATATTTCATAATACCTACCATCGCAATATAAATTGACGGGGAGGTGCAATATATCAGAATGAAACAAAAAGATACCAGCTTGTTGGCAAAGTTCCTCTCTGCAAACTTTAACTATAACATTCAGAATAACTTTTGAACGCAAGTGCACTCGGGCCATTAGGCTCCGAATCCACTAATGAGGTAAATTGTTCAATAAATTATGAAATTAAATGTTAATGATTTTCATTATGATGTGTTAAATATCTTCCAATATCGACGTGTATGTCTTAATATTGAATTATGATGTAAATACTATATTTTTTCTAACAAAGATTATAACACATTGAGATATAAAAAATTACAGTGGTACTCTGATAGCTCTGACAGAAGAGAATACTTGAAAACTGAGTCATTAGTATGCATGAGTATACAGTGGTGTCGGTAATGGTAACAGCGCGGCGTCCCGAGTTCAATAAGTTATGTTTCATCTCAAAGTGAAAACTGAACGTCACAAATACTACCACCTATAGAAATTATTATTAGTATAGGCCATTTTGTTTAGGTCCAAATGTCGCAGAATGACCTCCGTCCTGCATGAGCGGGGGTCTTGGGGTGACCTACCCGGGGGCTAGACGGGGACACCGTGGTCCCTACATCCGAAGGGGGTCATCTCGAGAGAGAGAGGGCTCCGGATCTGCCGGGGTGCGAGGGATATTATTTTGTCTACTACCTCACCTCCGGCAACTAAAGACCCAAAGACGGCGTGCGTTTTGGTCGGTTCGAGTCCGACATAACATCCGTGGGGATTTTTCGCACGATAAAAACAGGTACAAACGTAAATAATTTTGGTGTATCTTTTTAATAAGTTTCATTTAAAAACTATTTAAAGACTTCAAACCGGTCGAACTATTAGTTAGTCAGTTAGTTAGCCTTGTTTATTTGTGTTCATATAAAATGTATTTTAAAATATTACTACGAGTATATAATTAGTCGGCACAAGATTGTTTACCTTTATTTGAGTATCTACCTAATTAAATGGACTACAGAGTCGTTATCACGTTTCGAATAAAAACTATCAGTGGCACTCACTAGTGTAGAAACATAGACGTCACTGCACTATCTATTTCTGCCAAATGATGATGACTTAAAAATCCCATTTCTTGGTTCGTATATTCTGTCACTTTCCCACGCACAGGTTTTGTGTACAAATACTTATGTCACTCGTACACTTTGATACTCTAAGGATAACTTTGTGCAATCAACGCGCCTAACGGAGTTATGTCATACCAACATCTGTGGCATTAGACACACATTTCTATAACTTAGACTCGGTGGTTGACCCGCGGGTAATGATGTTTGGAAACATCCATAGAAAATCCAAAAAGATATAGCCGAACTGTTAGAGACATTTTTAACTTTTACGTTTAGCACCATTACCTACATTTTTATCAAGGAATCAAAGAATCAATTTCTTTTATTCAGTTTAGGCACATAAAGAGCACTTATGAATGTCCAAGTTTTACAATAATTATGTGCCTACATTATAATTCATAAAAAATAATATACTTAGTAAATAAATCATTTGAAAATGATTCTTTCGCGTCTACTTTATAATATTTCTATTTTCATTAAACATCTTTTCTCTTATATTTTAAACTTATTAAGTGGCAGGTCAGCCAAATCCTGATGCATTTTATTATATATTTTTATACATTTGCCCACAAACGAAGTACTAACTGAATGAAGCCTTAATTTTTGTATCGCATATTTATACAGTAGATGCTACTTAAAATACACAGATACGCACAAAACATCGCCAATTTAATTATTATTTCACCACAAAAAGCTTAAAGCTTTGTTTTATGCATAAGAGCTTGCTTATCGATGAAGTTCCAAAATTAATCTTAGTTCGAAATATTTATGGCAGATAAAATCGGCTTACCAAAATAGGTAGAACATAAGTTGTTGTTTGTAGTTTCCCACGGGGATTTAAGTTACTGTTCGCAGTTTGCCTTTAGCTCAAATTATTCTTTATAGGTAATATTTTATTGAAAAATATACACGTTTGTTCCCTTACGGAAATCCCTACGGGAACCCCCCACCGAAGTCAGCGAGGGTGGTTGTATCGGACGCGAACCGATCAAAACCGCACAGCCGTCTTAGGTTATCAGTTGCCGAGGGTAACTTATCCTCTGGTATATCCCTCACGCCCCGACTGACCCAGGGCCAGCGAAAGCCCTCTACTGACTACAGTGTTCACATCTCTCTCCAGATGTGGCGCAGCGAGCATCACGCTGCCTGTGACCTCCGACGCCCGAGTCGTTCCCGCTCACCGGAGTTTGTTCGGGACCGAAGAGTCCTCTGGATCCATATCCTCAAAGTACCCTTACAATTAATGATAATAATAATTATATTGTAAGCTGTAGATGCATTTTTCGCACTCTAACTAATTACTAGCAAATGATTAAAATAATACTTATAAAGGATTATTGTGGTCGTATACCACTTTTTCCTAGAATAATTTTGTTTTATTAGAGTAAATGGTATTCGACCACATCTATCTTTAGGTGCTTGACATAGAATAAAATTAGTTCAAAACTTTATGTCCTGTAGAGGTCACGATATTCAATTTAATGTACAATCATACGGTTAATACAATATCAACTATACCTTATTTACTGAATTCTGAATGAACAATACGTACCGGTCACAAAATCATAACCTTACTTTTGCTTTGCAGTAGTCTTGCAAAATTGAGGATAATTACATACATTTTACGAACCAATTAGAGACGCGACAATTAATTTTATGTTAATAATAAAATTTATGTAAATAAATAATATTGTTATTATTATTGTAAATATATGTACATTCAGTTACGAATATTATTCATTACAAAATATTAATGTGGTTCGGCAGTACTGACGTTGTGGAAGATGTTATATGCGTGCCAAAAAGCTTTCATTATCATGGAGGCCCAAGTTCATACGAAGTGTTGGATAAAAAGCTGTAAGGTGGACCCTGAGGTTTTTGAGAGAATCTAATAAGTATTTAATAATTAAGACGAGAATATTAGTTCAAATTCATAGAGTAGCGTAAAAAAATTGAGTAACAACTGACTGTGATAAACCATTAGCCTTTTGCTGTTCACTGCTGGATATAAGCATTTGCCAATTTACAAAATTATCAGACGCATTGACCCATACGCTGTAAATACTCAAATTTATTTTATTTATTTATAAAAATAACCGCGTTAGCCTAGTGGTATGGGTAATGTACTGCAGACTAGGTCTCGGGTTCAATCCTAGGTTTACTATGGCACACACCAATGACGTTTTGATGCTTTTCAAAGTTATGTGTGTATTTATCGCCGGTTTATAAGTGCCCGGTTAATGGCAATAATCTCGCCACCTATTACATTGGGACCTAAACATAAACTGGTGAAATGTAGGTGCTACCGCCTCTGCCTACCCCTTCGGGAATAAAGGCGTTTGATAAACGGACTATTAAATTTGAACCAGTAATTCTTAAAATTTCAAACAAACTCTTCTGGTATATGCTTGTGATATTATAAAGTATAGATTGTTTTTTTTTAAATATTATAAAAAATACATTTAAAGTTATAAAAAGTTGCCCCACCGGCATCGAATACAGGGACCAAGCAATTTTTATTATTACCAAGTCACCGTCAAAGTCAATTCTATTTCTGGCGATTAAGTGGTGCTATCGAAGTGGATATCAAATTCTCAGAGAGACGCTACGCGTTTGACGTTACCTGCTTAATTTCGAATCCTTTTCAAAGGGTCCAATCAATATAACCTCCACTTAATCTCGGTGCTTCAAATTACACGTAATTCGAGTTTAACGTTGACAGTTTTATTTCACAGGTTATGTTGCTCATGTTTTGAAAAATATTTTATTTCTTAATTTGTATATGAGTCCAAGCATCGTTAGCTATGTAGTTAGCTGATCAAATATTAAGTTGAACTAACTCCTAACATAAAAATAAACTTTCATGGAGGAGTCTGCGCTGCGCATACGTTCATCGAAGTCCACTGCTAGACAGTTCGCTGCTCTCCCCTCTCCCCTAAAGCCTTCCCGCTTTGGATAACTGTTTCTACACTACCCAAACGGGTCGGTACAGGGTTATATTTTTAGTTTTTCTTCTCTAACAGCAATATCGCAGCAAATTATTGGTTACTATAATCTTACTCGTGTTCATCGTTTAACGTTTTGAGCTTAGCTTCATATAACTTTAGCATCGAAATATAGAGGTAAATATTTCGATGCTAAAGTTATATGAAGCTAAGCTCAAAACGTTCGATAATGGACCAATATAAGTACTCAAAACTACTTAATCCGAATATCCACACTAACAAAACCAGCTCTGAACGATGCCGAAACAGGAATACTATTAGTGAAAACGATTAAGTTCAATGAAATCCGTCCACAAATGGGTAAAAGAAATTGTTACGCGGTATTGGGCATTTTCGTTTTTGCAAAATAAATAAACCAAGCTAAGTGGCTTTTAACTGTTGATATTGTGAAGCGTAAATGCATGATAAAACGTTTTTGTCACACCAACATTAACGAATGTTTGTCCTAAACGGGGAAGGCAGAGGTAGGTTAATATGTCGACAGATATTTAGTCTTCGGTTTTACGTTATGACAGTTTATCTCGTTGCTGTTGCTCGGGCATTTTTACTTAATCACTGGACATTTTTTAACAGAAAAATTCTTTGCTTTGCGTCACCAGATCTCGACAGTCAACCTTTTAGAAGATACAAAATTAATAGTGCATTGAATATATCTGGCAGCAAAAGAAAAGTGAAAAGTGGCCTAAAGTGAAAACAGTCTGTATAAAAAGTAGAAGTATTTACTTCATAAGAAAGTGTTCAACGAGTCTTAAAGAAAGGTTTAACTTCAAAGAAACACATAATAATATGAATTATCACAATTTTATTTTGTCAAATACTTACCTACAGTCACAAATTGGTCATCGGTGAAAAAATTGTATTCGTGTATTCTTCACTCAAAATTTTCCATGGTAACTGTACAGCTTAATAAGTTTTCTCTTCATAATACTAGGTTGAAGCACGAGAGACCGGCGGGGTTGCTTGACAGGGAATTTCTTGAAGAAGAAGAGTATGTCATCTATTATGTTATCATTTTCAGATTCTTAGAAAGAAGAAGTGCTTTTTTTTTTTTAAAAAATAAGAATATTAGCAACCGAAGTTACTAATATTTCCTTTAACCCCTCCAGCTAAGCTTAAAGACTTGTGTTAGGAGTAGGTTCACGTCGGTAGTGTAATGGCCAGGATTCGAACCCGGGACCCCTCGATCGTAAGGCCGACTCCTTAATCACTAAGCTACCGCCGCTTTCTTTTGCAGGAATTGCACCCCGATGTATTTTTGAAACAGTTTGAAAAATTGAGTGTTTAATTCAATGTCGTCATTCCCAATTCGATTCAGAATATCAAATGGAATAGCAAAATAAATCATTTACAATAGTGTCAAAAAATTTCACTTTTAAAATCCGACTAATAATTTTAATCCAATATTTTTAAATTTTAGTTATGCAATTTTAATCTTTATCACAAAGTAATTGAATTCAATTACGACTGAGTCTTAAATTTGAAAATTTCTTTCATTCCAAACCGTTTTGAGGAATGAGAAAAATATGTTAATGCTCACCAAACAAAGAACTGGATGCTTTTTAGTAAATAATATACTAATTTATTCTGTTTTTAATGTACCCGTGTAGATTTAGATGGAAAAGTTCGTCTTATAATTCTTTATTACTTAACCACTTACTTAACGGTCGAAATGGCTTATGTTTGGATATTTACTTGCATGAATACTGATAATAGGGATGAAGACAAGGTCGTCGGATTCTACCCAACACTGCCTAATAACTTATGGGTTTTTCTACAAAATTATGTATTACAAAATAAATTAATATTATCTAACTAAACTGAAACTATATTTAACTATATAACTTTTAGATTCTTAAAATTCAATTGACATTCATTATACACGTATAAACACACTATTTCACTTCAAATTTCAATTCAGTTATAATATTTCACTTCATCAGTTCACTGGCTGTATTCCGAGTGGCGACCGCGTGTATGCTTTCTGAAGTTATGTGTGTATTTATCGCAGGTTTATAAGTGCCCGGTTAATGGCAATAGGCTCGCCACCTATTACATTGGGACCTAAACATAAACTGACGAAATGTGCTTACGACCCTTTGGGGATATAGTCGTGAGTTTTTATTATGTTATACTCTATTATAGGCTGAACTTAAAAGTAAAATGTTTTATAATGTGCACTTTAGGTGTAAATAGGTGGGTGACAAAATGACAGTATTTATGTATAATTGTCCACCAACGTAATAATTTATAAACCTTTGCTAGTAGGTATGCCAGAATCTATTAATTTTCTTTTAAGTCTATCTCTGCTCCTGAAGCAATCATGGTTATAATCTTCTAACAACTATACTCTCATCTCTCATACAATTCACAATCACGAAATCATATTTCAAAGGTACAAATCAAGTTTATGGATAAATTTGAAATGTAATTAACTACATAGTTCGACTCACAATAGACTCCACATCAGCACAAATATGTAAATGTGACAGTATCCAATTAGCCACAACACTTGTCAAATTAACGAGATCTAGCATATCCAATATCTTAGAACATAAATGTTGATTAAATAAACCAGCTAATAGAATATGATCCCTCCTGAACAACTTGAATGGACCCGACCAATATTTAATTGTAACAGCAGCCAATAAATCAAACCCAGCCTTGTAAGTTAGGGTTGAAATTTGATATATTATTCCACAGTATGTAATATTCTCAAAAGCCTTTCGTATGAGGAAGTTTTGGAAGTTTGCCTTTTGGGTTTCTTAATTTTATTATTGTTGCAAAGGTAGATAGATACCTAAATTCTCAATTTTGATGTTTCATTTATTCTCACGGTATTACTACCATGCTACGTTGTTTCTTGAAAACAAATCCAGTAGAATATTGTAATGTCACCAAAATCTCATATTTTCATTATTAATTATTCATCAAATACGAAATAACGGTAGAATCATGACAGAGTCGCTCTCAAAACATGTTGAATACTAACAAATTACGAAGGATTTTTACATTTTTCCTAAGAACATTATTAATTTACACCATAAAAAGATGAAGTACACTCATAGTACCCGGCTTAAGGTGGGCTTCGAATTGGTACTCTCAAATCTAAAGAGAATTATTTAGGTGTCGAAGAATTTTTCTTATACCATTTAGGTGGCCATTAAGGCTAACGTTTGGAAAGTGGTCATCTTGACACCAGTCACTGAAGTGCAGGTACTGCAGTCCGTTTTATTGCCCTTTTAGAAGGATCTTATAATGCAGTCGTTTGGAAAAACCGGATTGAGAGCTCATTCCATAGCTTGAGCGTGCGCTGGATGAAATTGCATGCCGCACAGTGCGCACCGTTTCCGATCATAATGTATGTCTCAACGAGAATTGAAATTTTTTGACACACAAACTGATGCCACACCGAACTCAACTGGTAACATATCTAAAAAGCTGATGACATTGTCCAATTGTACAAAAATTAGCCATACGCTCGGACCTCACAAACAAATGCAAGTATTTAGGCGTCTGAACTTACCTTCAGACGCCTGAATCATTGCATACAACAATATTTCATTACTATCCTAATAACTCTGTGCAAACAAGTCGAATTAATAAACCATCTAGATTATTCTAGAAACTTAGCCGACTTGATTTATGTACAGAAATTAATACTGAGGTGACTAATGAATGTCGCGACGCCAAATCATATACCGTAATTGAACGAAAGTGGTTGATTTATTCCAAACACGTTTTCGTTGGGAGCATCGCATCTACAGCTTGCCTCTCCTGAATTTGTGAACTGACTAACTTTTGATTTATGAACAGACTGTAAATACGAAGAGATTGTCAACAGGGTGGTTTTTCTTAAGTGTTTTTTTTCGGAACGTCTTAGATAGATTAGTCATCATCATTCTTTGAGCCTTTTGGCAACTTGATTGGGATCGGCTTTCTTGATGCAAGATGCGACTGAAATTTGATATATTTCGTGAAGCTAACGCCATCCAACCTCCACAATGGGTGATAGCTATTTTTTGTATTTTGGCTAGTCGGACTTAAACTAAACTCATCGAGAGTATCATAAAAATAGCTTCGACTAAAATCGGAGTCCTAAGTGAGACGTTTGTTCACGTCGGAGCTGCAGTGTCTTCTGTACAAACACGAATTCATTTCTGTGTGAGATATTGCTCACATCTCTGGCATGGCTCTGCAAAGTACTTACTAGATGATCACGACAGGTTACAACAAAGCGTAGTCCGCATTATGGGGTATCCTTGAGGACACGAACACCCTCGATCCTTTATAGAAACGTAGTAATGACCTTGGCAGTATTTTTTTTATTGGTAAATGCTCTGATGAGCTCCTTCTTTCAGTTCCACCATCTCCTTTCCCCCACATGATAACACGAGCAGAGTCATACTCCATCAAGAACTAAGAGGTTCGGTGACACATTACTTTGCCGCACCATTACGTTTTGAAATCCCTTACCACCTCACGTGCATCCTTCTTCTTACACTGTCCCCGGTCCCTTCTAAGCGGGGTGTGAAAAACCTTCTGATATGGCCCTGAGCTAAGTGCTACCATTGTAATAGCGTACGTGTCTGTAATGGTGATTTTTTTCTAAAACTTCGAGTGCCGCTTACCATCAGGTGAAATTTAGTCTATTTGACTCGTCCTACATAAAAAAGTCGATGTTGCAACACTAAAATATTTAATGAAGTTATATTTTTTATTTTATTTAAAAAAAAATCTTGTCCATTTTTTCTGTACGATATTCAATGACTTAGATATACTATCTAAAATTCTAAGAATGTAGATAAGAATACCAAGGTGAATTTCCTGATAAAACTTCCCCTTCTAAATGACTTCCAGTGAATTAATAGTGGATTCCAATACGCAACTCAATATACTGTATTTTTTAAATTGTTGTAAAGAAATGAAATTAAAAAAAAAACGGTCAAGTGATAAAGGCGAGTGTACGTATGATTTTAATATATTGTAGTTTTCCTCGAAACGTACAATAACAACAGCAGTTCATATTAAAAATGGAAACCAAAGTTATTGTAATATCAAATGTAATCCTCTTTTGTAAATTCTGACTAAAAATTAAATATACGAGTATATTCATCCAGCTCCGAAATCCAGCTTTCCGGGAATTCACTACAGTTGATAATGGCTAACAAGATATTTTAGATCTGCTAAAAAAATTTTAACTATCACGGGCCCGACTGTAGTTGTCCGCCGAATATTACCTTCCTCAATTTAAGTTTGCACTTCTCGCTTCCGCATTTGATATTATTATAAGTATTTGAGATAGTCACAAGCTTGGTAGGAAGCTGTTCATCCTCTCAAGCCTTTACCAGATCAAGGTTAATTCAAAAGGACGGTCGATAGAGCGTTTGACAAGGGACCTTGATCGGTGAAGAATTTGCATACCCCAGTTCGACGTCTACAAAACGACGTACCCTTTCGAAGGATTTTATCTCATACTATGTTTTCTGTGTCGAATTTTAAAATAATTCAAGTGCACTATATATAACCGCAATTTTTAAAGATTCCAAATTCAGTCATGGTTCTCTGTATCGATTGAATACAATTTAGCGTATACATAAACACACCCCTATACCCCAAAGGGGTAAGCAGAGGTGCTAGCACCCACATTTCGCCACTTTATGTTTAGGTCCCAATGTAATAAGTGGCGAGCCTATTGCCATTAATGGATACTTATATACCTGCGATAAAAACAATAATAGTAATAATTAAATATTAATAGCATATGTATATAATACATCATATAATTATCCCTGTTATCTGAGACTATTGTTGGTTGGAACTTAGTAAAACTTTCTACACATGTCATATTGTAAACAATTGTATTTGTCCACAAGATTAATAATATGAATAACTCAAAGATATATCACTGTTATCTAACTTGAACAGAATTTCCAATGACTATGCTCAATACTTCAATAATACAATTGAAGTACCTAATTTATTCCAATATATTTCTGAAGTAAAATTCTTTTGTCCGCTTTTAAAAGGGGACAAAGATATAAAACGACAACAAAAGGCAAAATAGAGACAGTTATATAGAGTCATAATTTACATACATAGACATAGACGTAGAATTAAATAAATTATTCTTTTAAAAATTTAACAGTTACGGGGGAAAATTTGATGATATTCGTGCAGGACGTTTCCTCAAGCAATGACCTTCATCAACACGAACGTTCTGCTCAGAGGCGAGGTTCTTTTAACCTCCGACGTCTATAGTTTTATTTCTTTAATTAAAAATATCTGAATATATGAATGATAATACCTTGATTTTTGTACACATTTTTTGTAATTTATGGTATAGAGTTTTTAACATTAGTTGTTTTACGAATAAGACGAATATATTGTATACACAGTTCAATTCTATGTTTATTGCCAATTGAATAAATTATTATTGGGCACAGTTATTTCAATTTATTGGTCACTAAAAAACTACGATAACAAAAATGTATCCGAAGGATCTAGCAAAACGAATGTCCTACGAAAAGAAGTTACTGGCAATATATTCTTCGAACTTTCAAAGCTCTCAGACCCTTTGTGACAGTTGTGACTTATAACTGACTAGCGTCGACCGTGACCTTCACGGGACAAAATATTCCTGACTTTGGGAAAAAAGGCGAAGATAAGTGGAAGATAATCCCAAACAGTGGTTTATGAACACACTTAAAACTATTTTTTCAACGAAAATTATGATCTCTATTTTTTTTTGTGATAAGAATAAATTTGGTCCGAATTGCGTTATGTCAAAAATACACTGAGTCATTCACAACACTCTAACCTTGTAATACAAAACGATTCATTCCAAAAGAAGTCGGAACAATTTCAACCACGTTCTAAATTGCTTTCGGTAAAAAGTAATCCATAACCAAAGGAATAATAGCATTTAACCCAGATTTTTCCGAGGATACCTTATGATTTACTTATCTGGGTGCAGGTTTTATATTTCACGAATAACGATCTACACATATCTACTTCTTAACTAATATTCTGAATATCTAGTTTTCAGTAAAAGTTAAATAGATTTTTATACAAACTAACATATGTACAATAAACCAGTTTTTCGTTATAACAATCAGTGGCGCATTGCTCCAGCTATCTCTAGTAACTGATAATGACTGTCGTAATTACAGAAATTCTTAACAGCAATCCAGTGTTGCGAAACGTGCCTGATAAACGACTCAAGGAGGGATTACGTTAAAAACACAGCACAAAAACTTAGATGCCCTTGTTTATGTTTAGACTATACTCATTTACACCAAAGCTAATTTAGTAAATGTGGACCGGGATTCCAAAATATTAAATCTGCTCCGTTGTCACTCAAGTCACGGTCCCGTGGAATTATCACTCTCATTTTGTAGAGACCAATTTCTGTCAACGCTACTGGGGAATGTTAAACATTGTGTGGAGCCTTCAAAACTGCGAATGTTACATATTTAGGTGTATGTTGTATTTTTGTAATCTACAATGTCACATGGATAGTTACTATTACATCCAAATATGTGTGTGCTTCACAAACCAGGTTTCTCTCTTCTACCTATTCTCTTTATTTAACATAACTTAGCTTCTGTGAGAGCGGTTGCCGTAGACTCTAAGATGAAAGCCAGTGCCAGGGCATTGCTTATTATTCAGCAAGTACAGGCTAACAGGAAAGGTTAGTTGTGCCTCAAAAATCTTGATGAAGCATTCCACCATTCTCTGAACCTATTATTTACTCAGTTGGGGTCTTTCTAGAATTTTTAAATGTGGCTGAATTACGATATTTTCTATGAAGCGACTGCCATCGGACCTCCACAACCAAATTGGTAATATCATAGTTCGGTTTCAGGCTAGTCAGACTTTTGAGAATGGGGATTGAAGCTACTCTTCTTTTTTATATCGTGCGCCTAATCTCTGCCAAAATTGGTGGAGGTGATTATGTCGGACTCGAACCAACTAAAATCACGCCGTCTATTGGTTCCTTGATTGCCGGAGGTGACATAATACAAAACATATCTCTCGCACCCCGGCAGACCCGGGGACATTTCTTTTTAGACGACCTCCATCCCCTTATCCCCTTACCACGGTGTCCCCATCTAGCCCCTGGGTATGGAGAGACGTAATTCGCGCTGTCGCCGCGGTTTGCTTCTGCTAGAGTGACAGATAGCTTTACCTTGCCCGCGTTCATGGAGGACGGAGGTCATTCTGCGATCTCCACGTCCAAGTCGCCTCTGCTCATCGTGGGCATTGCAGGCCCATAGTTGCCCCTGAGTCTGCTCCGCCGCCTTCTTTTCGAGCATTACTTGCTCGCGGAAGGAGGCAGCCGCTGTCCAAGCGCTTGCGAACCCGCGCCTCCTTCGTAGCAGTCGCGTTCTCTACCGCCAAGCCACATCGGTTCATGGAGCCTCTAAACACCATATTATAAGTAAAACAAAGTGAGTAGGTAGCATTATCCTTATCGTTGTCCTCATAGCCATTTTCTAGTTGTGTTCATAATAATATGCATTTTGGAACCCACAGTTCTCTTATTGATTTTGATTAACATGTTGTTACAAAACATATAGATATCTATTGCCTTGAATCTTGAATCTTAGTCGCGTGGCCTAAAGCGGTTTATCAAAGCAATGTGCTTTGCTAAAATCCGTCTTTTTAGAAAGATAGATTTGCGAATGTTCACCACTCTAGGTTATCCTAAAGTCAATCCAAAAGTGCGTACTGTGCGTATAAAGCGCATTTAGGGTCCACACCTCTATACACACACTGTATTCTAATCAAGTTAGGTTCATTACGGTTATCAAGACCTTGAGTTCCGAAAAGCAATAGTATGTATCGTTTAGTGCTTATCCAAAACCGCTGCTTTCAAAGCTGCATATCAAACGTAAATTGTAAATCTGCCTCATTTTACTTAGCAGGAAGGCTGGAGGTTGAACCGAAATTGTTTTGCAAATTGCTCACATTGGGGACGAGTCGAGCACCCAGTTTTATTATTATTTGAAATTGTCTACAAATAAGTATTCATTGGTGCAGTGGCAAGGATTACTCTACACTTACCATTGCCATTGTATATAGGCATTTGCTTAAAAGACGCAAAAGGCGAGGCTAAGCCATGCATACCATGACCACACACAAGATTGTCCGTCGACTCTGAAGCAACCTTTTAATGCCCTTATTGAAGATGTAGTCGCATGAGAAAAAGTTTTAAAGAGAAATTTATGAAAGCGACACTAAATACAGTAAAGGAAGAGGCGACCGAGAAGCAGGCCTACAATATGCCTTTTGGTCTTTCATATTGCGATACTGAAGCGACGTGTTGTTAGTGCCATGCGAAGGGTGAACTAGAGGGGCGTTGGAGGCATGCAAAAAACAATACGTGCTATCGTCACAATGTTAATCTGTATAGTGAAGCATCGCGCCGTTTTCTCGACTAACGCCTTAGGTTCACGCTTCACCCGCTTCTCACTCATCTTTAGCTCACGTTAGTCTCAGCTTAAATTCGCCCCTGGCTCGCCTTATTGCCAAAGTGATAGGTATTCTGGATAACCTTCTAGAGACGAATATCACACCTACGAAAAATGGATAGAATAAGGAATGAGGATATTAGAGAAAGTTTGGAAGTAGCACCAGTAAATGAAAAATTGAGAAGTGAACGTCTGGCGTGGTATGGACATACTATGAGAAGAGATGATAGCAATATTGTAAAAAAGGTCCAAAGTATGAATGTAGAGGGCTTTGTCACCAGAGGTTGGCCCAAAAAAGATGGATGGATTGTGTGAAAGAAGATATGGCAAAGAAGGGAGTGACTGAGGAAATGACATCCAATAGGAATGTATGGAAGAGAATGACATGTTGCGCCGACCCCAAATAATTGGGACAAGGGCGCAGGAAGATGATAAAGTAGCAAGCATAGCCAGTCAGTTATTCAATATACCTAATCTTTATTCATTGGTAATAACATCAAACTCTTTCCGGAACCAAGATTACATTTCAGAATTACATACCAAAATACCATTACGTACACAAATAGCAGCATTTATCATCAGCTTATGCGATCCTGAATCTTAGGGCAAACGGTAAATTGTGTGTTTTGTCTGATAATCCAAATCTCTTCGTTATTTATTCCCTGTATTGTGGCGCCACTAGAGCGGATTTTTTCAGCTTTGAATGATGTACCCCAATCAAGGTTCTTTGAGATTGTGTGCGAACGATGTAAAAGAAAGTAATAATATATTTAGTGCGTCAAAATTGTTTTATTTGTTCGGCGTTAGATCCTTCTTTTTGAATATATTTATAGACTAGCTGTGTCCCACGGTTTTACCCTTCGTACTCGGTGTTATTGTTTTGGGTTTGGACTGCACTCCATAATTATAATTCCTTAGAGGATACTCTACAAAAAAGCCTAAACTGTCATTCCTATATACGAATATTTTTTTATATGTTTTACTAAGGTGGCAGGCAAGCACGTGGCCCAAGTGATGGAAAGTGGTTACCGTGACCTATGGACGTTGGCACCACCAGGGGCGTCAGGGGGAAGAAGGTTACGAGAGCCTCTATGTAGTCACTACAGAAGACTAAAAAGGTTTCTCGGTCTCTACAGTAAGCTGTCTGCACCGTCGAAAACACAACACAAGGTTAGATTAGCTGCGGTATTCTGTAGGGCGGCGGTACTTCGCCAGTCGGACTGCTCAATTAGGACGGGTGATACCGTCATGTCATACCTCCGTCAAAATATATAGAAGTAAGATGCTGCAACTAAATACTATATTGTTCAGTACCATGGCAGTGTAATAAAACAAAGTAGGTCGCAATTTCACTCGGTGTATATGCTGCGTAATTTGTAAATCGTTTCTGAAGGTTTTCCTTAAACGCCCCAGTGATCTCACTAGCGTTTTTGTTGTAAGGAAGCAAGACTATAGCCCTTTTAGCTTACTCCTCAATTGCAAAGTGTTGTAATATAATATTTCAGTATGGTATCATGTTACTTTTGTGAAAGTTAGAATAATACTTGTGAAATACATTGTTATTATGTTGGTGTAGACAATAGTTCTAAAGAGATGCAGCCCGAGGGTGTGTTGCACACATAGAAAAACTTTCACAATGGATTTCAACCAGGTAACCAAGCATTGTACAAATTGAATGGGTTATTCCCAGAGGTCCACGAATCTATTGTTTTCAAAAATTTTAAGTTCATACATTTATTCCCAATGGGTCCATGGCATTTTAAATTAAATGTATTTTTATCTCCCACTGGGTCCATGAGGTATTTTGGTACAGTCAGCAAAGCAGCATTGATTTTTAAATCGAAATTGAGTTAACCCTTAACTACAGTGGTGAAAAATAATCACGTTTGTATAGTTGTGGGGTCCATTGGACCCATGTATTTTTAAAAGGTAATAAAAATGAAAGTATCCCGAATTTTTAAGAAAATGTTTATTAACTTTATTATATATTTATATAACAAACATTATGTTCTAAAAAATCAACTATAGGAACATACATTTCTAACATTAATTTGTACTTTAAATAATCACTTCAAATTTCCTTAATCTAAAAACAAGGTTTTGAAAAAAAAAAAAGATAATATGAAACTGGTCGCCAAGTAAAAACAAAAAATATTTTCTATAATAAAAATATATGGTTTACAAAAATATACCAAAAACAAAGAAATAAATTTTAAAACAAAAATTTTGACACCAGTTTCATTTAGCCTACTTGCAAACATGTACTGCAAACAACTTTTGCACATGTCATGCAAATAGGCTGCTGGCACTTAGTACATAAGTGAACAGTCTTAGCTCTCTTAGCAGGCTTGCAGAATGAGCACCTCTTCCTTTTGTTCCTGTCCAATTTCTGGCTTTCACCTGGTTCACTTGATGGAAGATGAATCTGTAGGGCCGTGGCAATGTTCGTTCTTAGTTGTGTAGGCAGTCTTTGATTGTAGCATCGTTCTTTCATATATGGTTCACATAAAGATTTGGCCAGCCCCTTCAAAAACATCATACGTGTCATCTTGGATGCTCTTTCATGACTTTGCTGAATGATATAGGCATTCAAAGCGCTCATGTCCAGTAATCTGTACAAAATAGGCATAGGCCAACGTCGCGTTCTGCGGCTACTTGAATAAACTGAGCACATCTGATCAACAGCATCGACGCCGGCTTTGGTGTTGTTATACTGAAGGATTATTTCTGGCTTGTTAGTTGATTCGTCCACAGAATTATCGTGATGCATAGAGGACACAAGTATCACAGATTTGTTCTTTTTAGGAACATAGCTCGCAATGGTAAAGTCTTTTGTGAACCCGAACAGAGAAGATTGAATTTCGCGATCTTTATGAGGTAAGAACTCCTTAGGAATCTCCCTTTTATTTTTTTTCAGGGTCCCAACGACAGTGAGGCCTTTGGATAGCATGATAGTGAGAAGTTCCATTGATGTGTACCAGTTGTCTGTAGTTATGTTACGGTTAGTATTCAGGATTGGTTGGCATAATCGAAGACAAGCTTGTACTGGAATCGGTTGTTTTTTTTCTTCATCTGTCAGCGTAAGTCCATCAGAATTTTTTCCACAATATAAATAGGTATTATACACATAGTGTGTCTTAGCATCTGCAAGACATTGCATTTTCAAACCATACTTGTTTGGCTTGCTGGGAATGTACATCTTGAAGGCACAACGTCCGCGAAATCCTACCAGCATTTCGTCAATCGTTGCATATGCACCAATGGAATAATTTGCTTGAGCATTCTTATTGAATATATTTATGATCTCAGTAGTTATACAACCAGGGTCCATTTTTTTACGTTCTTCTCTATCATCCGGGTTATCGAAGCGGAGACACAGCAAAAGAACATAAAATCGCAAAGAAGACATGCATAATCTAAAAATTTCTCTTCCAGTTCCATCAGTTGCAAACAAGGATACCACAGCTTCATGATTCGACTTGAATACAGCGGAATAGAGCAATAAACCGATAAAACAGTTTAACTCCTGGTGAGTGCATTCTCTTAGTTCAGTGCGATCTGGAGATTTATATTTCAGTCTGAATGCTGCCAGTTTCTTGTTTGTCCAAAAGAGTATTTTGTTTTTCAGATCCTCATCGAACAGTATATTGAATGCCTCATTTGGAAGGAATGGGTCTGTAGGTCTTGCTCTTGAGGTAGTACATGGCAATCTTAGGATGTTATGGTTTCGAACACGAGAATTTCTTGATGGCGGTGTTTTAGCCCATTTGAACCTATTTTTTCCATAATAGTAATCAGACGAATTATTTGTTTCATTCTCTTCGCATTCATCTTCATTTTCAGATATTTCAGAGTTCGTGTCATGATCACTTTCCACTACAAAATCTTCATCATTATCAGAAAACTCATTGTCAGAGTTAGAATTTAGTGCATTCCTCACAGAAACTGAATTTTCTTCTTCATCACTGCCTAAATCAGCATTCAGCCATTGCTCTATTATGTCTTCCCGATTGGTTGATATATTTTTATTATTTTCCATGATGAAAAACTGAAATTTAACACAAAAACAACTAGAATGCAAGAATTGTAAAAAATACGTATCTATAGTCGTGGGTCCAATGGACCCATGCATATTCATTTACGTACCTTTGGAGTAGCGCGCGAAATACGTCCGTCTCCCTGCGTATGCGCCGGCTTACTGTCGGAAGGTACTGAGGTGCGCGGGGAGCTCCACCACCCGCAGCGCTTTTAGTGCTTGTTTAAAAAATCACCATGGGTCCAGTGGACCCACGACTACAGTTAAGGGTTAACAGCTCGTTACTTAGTTTATAATAATATTGAAATGTTGTAGAAACTTTTGAGATGTTCATTAGTAATTGAGAAAGGACTTGTTTAAATATAGAATTAACTGCGAGGTATTCATTTAGCGCATTAGTACAAGTGTTCTCTTGGCGTAGCAATTTAGACTTTCGGCTGAATATGGTGTGTAAGTGGGTACGTATCACTACATAGTATAAAACAAAGTCGCGTACTCTGTCATTATGTCCCTTTGTACGCTTAAATCTTTTAAACTACGCAACAGATTTTGATGCGGTTTTTTTAATAGATAGAATGGTTAAAGAGGAAGATTTATATGTATATAACATCATGCTACGACCAACAGGTGCGGAGCCGGAATGATGATGAAAAATGTTGCAAAAACAGGGTGACGCAGAAGAAGTTGCGCGGGTCTGCTAGTGTACAATATATGGCAAAGCTGATTTAGATGCCGCAGTTGGATACAGATTATTGAGTTGTAAGAGCTCCTCATATCAACCGCAGTCAAAAATGATCAGTGTAGATTTAAACGTTTTGTTTGTGTGAGCGAAATTCTTTCGTGCCTTTCTACTGAATATACTTTTAATTGATTGAGGTGTCAGTAATTAGAGTTCTTGTTACGCAGTTGAGTTACTTTGTCGAATTGTTTTATTTACTTAGCAAATAAAAAGTGCAACTATCTGCACCCGTATATAAAAGGATAGTCAGAGTTACCCTTAAAGCGCTTTAAGGCCAAGGGCAATGACCGTGTCTAATAAGCTGAAAAACGATTCAAAATTGTTTAACGATTGCATTCAAAGACGTGGGTAAAATAATATTTGGAGACCATTGTTGTTATATTTTTATTTTTGTATGTCTTCAAAGTAGGTATATAACTTTTTACTATTATATTATTCTCTATTTAAAGAATCCTAAAAAGGTACCTACGAAATGATAATAATAATAAATTTAGTGAGATATTTTGTTTATACAACAATATGAGAGTATATTCTCAGTGTTTACCATGTTTACATCACCAAAAGGTAAATATTAAAAAACCTGTAATTACCACGTATAAAAAACCATTAATAATTCAGAGTAAATTATTACAATAGTAGAATTCATAAAATCTATTCATATAAAATTAATAGTTTTCGAATCACGAGGGTGATTAAAAAAGCGGAGCATCTATCCCTCTTTCATTTTACCAAGCAACAATATTGCTTTACTATTTCAATGTTATCATTTCCATAATGATAACATTATCCCAAAAGATAATGCAAATATAATATAAATCAATGTGTATTAAGCAAAAATATCCCTTTTCGTCCTGATCAAATATTGATTTGACATCATTGATAGAAAAACATACAACCAACCGATAGGGTAGTCAGTAGAATCAAAAATTATAGTTTCAAATAACCTATTGCCGTCAAGCGGGCATTTTATCATGGGATATGTCCAATGATCCAAATGGAGTGGACGTTTTCCAGCTTTGGATTTCAGTTGGAATCAACTGGATTTGGATTCAATTTCAAACGTATTGAAATCCATGCATCCAATCCAAATGGACGTATCCAAACCGCCTTTAACCGCCCTCTACGACATCCACTAGAAGAGGGGGAGTCACTTCATTCTTCTCAACAGGGATTGAAAATAGTGCAAAATTAAATAATTGTGTAAATTTAATCAATGTATCCTTTCACTCATTTGCTTTACTTATATCATTTTTATTTAGGGCACATCAATTCAAATTCACCTCCCCCGATGTTAATCCGAAGGTAAAGTTTCAGGAAAGGGTCACCACTACAAACACGTACAGTGTTACAATGATGGCGCTCAGCTTGACGGCCTCATCAGATACTTTTTGCACGCCCGAAGATGGAAACGCATGAGCTGGTAAGGAATTCCAAAACTTAAAGGTGCGGAAAAGGGAAGACTCACCGAACCACTTATAGAAACATCAACACTCGTTCAGACCACGCGTCCAAGTATCAAAATGATAGTGAATATAGAACTTAGAACACGTCACATAGCTTAATGATCTTAGTCTCAGGACCGTAATAAACAAATATCTCAGGGCACCCTAATAACTATTAACATGGCTGTTATGGTACGAATCGAGCAATGCACCAAATTGGTACAGTACCGAACGACGAAGCTAAACAAAGCAAATTTGGGGCGCAAAACAATAAATAAAGATTACAGTGGCGTGTTGCCACTGAAATGACCGTAGATGTGGAGCCATGAAATACGCGAGGTAATTAAGGATGGTCATTTTGAATAATAAATAGTTTATGTAGTATAAATTGTAAGTTGTATTGTAAGGATACTTGAGGCATACTTCGTGACGGTTTTCATAACTTTTGGTATGATCCGACTTTATTGTCACCAATTAGACAGTGACATAAAATCGTCAATAAAGTGTCGACACTTTCTTTAATGAAAACGTGTAACGTTTCCTGTCATGATTATCTGCTGTTTTTAAACGACTCGCGGTTTAATAATGAAATAGAAAATGGGAAATTAAAAAGTGTGTTAAAATGACTGAGAAGTTAAGACCTGGAGTATAAAGACAGACCATAGAACTCCTTAGCGAAGTACAGCATGAGTGTAAAGGGTAATATGTCGATCCTATGAAGCAGACATTCCTAACTAGGGCTGAAGACAGGCTAAAATGCTTTAAATTTGGACTACATTGGCTGATAAGATAGAACTCTTTAACGACACACATTATGGTTGCTTTGTTTTGGGTTTTTCTTCGTCTTAGCGTTAACTTACTTACATCTGAAGCTATCAACTTTGAGTCTGTGGTCTACTTTTTTAGTCTAAAAGTAGGTTTTGTTAAAATTTGAACTGAGCTAAGTGACTGCCATGTAACCTCTCCCACCTATAGACGACGTCGAAGTATTGCAGTTCGATCAATTGTTGAACTTTTTGTAATTAATAGTAGCCGATTTTCAGCCGCGGCCTAGTTTCGATATTTAACTTGAAGAGACTGTCACCTGGCCTCCACAACCTATAGGTATAGGTGATATATAAATACTGCAATTCGATCCGATCTTTAACTTTTTAGGCTTTAGGCTCCAACTACCCGTAACCACTGATATAGGTTCGTCACCCGGGGCCCATGGTTTAACGTGTTCTCCAAACTACGACCAGAGAAATACCTATAGCCATATTAATGCATACAAGTATTTGCATTAATCGGTAATCGAACCCGCGCCTCGTCTGCGACTCATCATTTTAATGTTCTACCGTTTCAACACTGAGGTTACACTTCGTGAGCACTTTGTTTAATGTTTGGTTTAGACAATGTGTGCTTTGTGAAGTTAGCCTGTATTCTAAAATATGAGAACACTAAGCAAATGTTTATTTTGTTCGGAACTTGTAAACTAAACGAGTTGGTCTACATAATTTGGTTAAATACTGCTATATTTACAAGACCAATTTAAAAATAAAACTAGTGGTTACAGGTACAAAGATTTAAAGACAGATCTGAGTTGTTTAAGCGATTAATATTATTAGACTGTCATCTTCACTTGGTAGCCTCTATGGCATGGTGGTAGTGAACGTGACTGCTATGCAGGAGCCGTGGGTACTATCCCTGTTCAGTGCAATTTTTTGTATCCATGAACATGGCTATTAACGCTGGTCTAGTCGTGCCTCGGAGAACACGTTCAGATGTCGATCCCAGTTGTCATGCAAACTTCTGTGACATTCGTTATGGGTAGTTGGAACCCTAAAAAGTTCATCGACTGGTCTAGCGACAACTCTTCAATATTACCTATACCAGGTTGTGTTGTGGCAATTGCTTCACGGATAATATCGAGGTTAAGCCGCAATGCAGTTAAACTGGAAAATGCGGACCCCAGAATCGCGACTGGGATTAACGCACGGATATTGATGAGACTCTCATCTTCAGAGTGACAACATCAGTTCTACATTATTATAGAAGTCGCAGAAGCTAAATCTAACACCTAAGTTATCTAAATGAGTAAGGAGGGGATGTATAGTAAGTCTTCCTGAAGAGCGGCATTTATGCTCGGGACGACTTCGTGGGTAGCGGTGCTGCCGTGAAACAAATTACTACGCAACGAAGGCTATTTAAAAATTACGTCGATTCCACAGCTGTAATGTTATATGTGCGCAAAATAATTTTAAATGTTTGTTACTATGAAAATTGTATGTATAATTACGTTTATATAAATTGAGGTACGAAGTTTATGTTTCATTCTAGAATACTAAGTATTTATGGTTTTACAGGCACACAAAGTTTGTAAGAATATCAAACGCACACTGAAGGCATCTGACCTCAAGTTACAACACTCCGCCTTTATTCCGTACCGCAGTCTTACATTTCAATAGAAATCTCAGTAACTATTGGTTTGAATTGAAAAAAAAATTCTGTTTTGCATAGTAAAGCAGTGGTACGGAAAACCTTTTGAGCGGGTTAACATGACGTCACACGCATCTAGCGCAAGCCAGTAGCGGCCTGCTATCTTCATAATTCTGGGGAACTAATCGATATATCAAAAAAAAAATTCCCATATTTTTTTCTTTTCAACGGATGTTACAAAGAGTTAAAATTTAAATGGTGTAAATTCTCCATTATCACAAGTACAGTAACCTTAGCACGAAATACCTATCGAATTCGTAATGTAAAGGTATCGACAGAATGAAGCATTGCAATTGGCCGGCTACACACGCACACAGATTCACAAGAGGCAGACTGCCAATCACAATGCTCCCTTATCTCGATACCTTTACATTATGAATTCGATAGGAGTTCATGCTAGTCCCACCGACCTATTATTTATGTGAATGGTTTGCTATAAACATATAATTTATTAATAAAATGTGATTCTCATTAGAATTTTATTAAAAACTCATCTCTGTTCTCTTTAGAACTAAAGTTAGTACAATATCGCTGGTGTACTAGCCCCAACCACATTGAAACAGTCCCTTTCTATTGTTATCATTACACTAGTAAGTTTAGGGGTCGTTTAGACGTTTACGCTAAATAAGGAACAATAAATATGCCAAAAAAATTGCAATGAGTCTGTTTATTTGAGAGCCATGTTGTTCAAAATGTAGGGAAAATAGGGTAGCACCCTAAAGCCTTGTACACATTAGTTGAGCAAATACAAAAAATGTGGACCAAGTATAATTTCTTGCATTGTTTCTGATACCGCAATAAATTAGTAATTTCAGCAACCACTTAACTTTGGGCTATGTGCTTATTTGCTACCTGTATTATTTAGAAAAAAACATCTGATTTCTTGGCGTGTAGATATTCTACACTTCAGGTTTTCTTCTTTTTCATCTCTTTTTTACTGCAGTGAAATAAATTATAATAAATGATACATCGATAGTTCACTAATGAAGCAAGGTTTTCACTGCCGAAATATAACGACAAGACAGCTGTAACATTATTGATGACAATTTTAAATTAGTGACAAGAATAAAAATGACACTTATATTGAAGCAGAAGTTTAGTTAGAATTTTTTTTCGGCATACTCATTTTTTTTGACAAAGTGCTCGATTGGTGGCTATAGACTCGCCCCCTATTACGTGAAACCGAAACTCATAGTTGGCGAAATGTGGGTGTTTCAAATACCCCTGCTTAGCATTTCAGGGCTTACGGGAATGGGTATATGTATGTAATTGTATAGAAGTTTAGTATGGTTCTGATATCGATATTAACATTGATAGGAATTGTTACTGGACTAGTTCATTGACTAGTTTAGTTTCATTCACTGTTAGTTGAATTGTATAATTAGAAATATTTTAGTAATATTTTGCTTTAGTATTATCTAGCTCTTGTTAATAAGTTATTGTTATAATATATCACATATGATACAGGTGATAGAGGTGTATTCAACACCCACATTTCAACAACTATACATATAACCGGGTTTACTGGAAGAGAACTCAACCATGAGTTAAGCTCGCCTTTGTACATAACATCTCACTGTATTGTATTAAATATATATAAATTATTATGTGTACAATGAATAAAAAATAAATAAATAAACAAAATAAACTATGATTTTCGATCCCACGTAATAGCCTCGTGATAAAAAAATGGGTATGCCAAAAATAAATGCCTAACCAAAAATTTTGCAGCTAAATAAATTTGTTTCGCAATCGCAAGGAAATTAATGTGTCGTATTGTGTGTGTCGTGTGTGCGGTCGCATCCGTTGCTGTCATATCGTTGTCTGGAATTCACTTTCTACAGACTGGAGGAGTTTTTCGTGTAGCAACTACCGTCTGGCTTTTACAATATATTGGCGATATCAAAGTACTGCAGTTAAACCATGCAGGTAGTCCCAATTATATTTAACGCCATAGATTTTGCTATGACAAACAGTAATGATGGCTGGAGGTGGCATCCAGGACAAGTCCAGAACTGAGCGGGAATCGATGCCACGCCACTTGCGTAACAGTCACATTTAATACTACCACGCAAAACTGTCATCTCACACATTAAGACCGGAAATGATGCGCATTGTGCTTAGCCATTTGCAGGATGAAAGAAACTTCATCCTGCAAATGGCTAAGCTGTGGAATAAAGTCCTTGTTATGGTATTTCCAAGCGACTACAACATGGGGTTCCAGAAGGGTATTAGTAGGTATCTACCGGCACGACTGTAGCACCATAGGCCACAGTGAACATCCATCAGGTTGACCGTGTGCTTGTCTGAAACCTAAGAAGTATAAAAAGATCATTCATTTTATAATAAAAAGATCAAGACAACATGTAATGAACGAAATTAGTAACGATACTACTAGTATACGAAAAACTATAACATGTCCCTCATTCTCAGAATAAAGCTTTGGAAATGGTAACCGCTTTGTTGGTTGTGTGGGCTTAATTGCAAATAGATTACTTCACCGCTCTCCCGAGTATTGTAACACGAGCGTCGGAATGTATTAAGAATAAGAAAATAAGAACAGACTATTTTACTATATTAATCTACTAATACTTGTTTTTGAGGTATGATAGAGATTCTGTTTCTTTTAAAAAAAAAGACATTTTGTGTGTATTTTCTCTAACTCCAACTCCGTAAATTTTATGGCTTGTTTTCGAAGAAACTATATTATAACATCATAATCATCAGCATTTCAGTCATAAGACGTCCACAGCTGAACATAGACTTCCTTCATCCACCTCCAATCCAACCAATGGGTACCCACGCCTCTGACTATTTCATCCATCCATCACTAAGAAGCCGTTCTACGCCTCTTCTACCAGTATGTAGTCTTCATTCGGGAACCTTTCGTCTCCAACGGTCATCTGAGTTTCTTAGCAAGCACGGCAAGCTGAAATGGCAGTGGTTGGGGCGGATAATGGACTACATCCAAAAGCAACATATAAATACCACGTCTAGTACTCAAACTGTAAAATATCATATTTTTTAATTATAATTATTACATTGAATACAGAGAGTACTTAGTACAATGACAGGCCTTGAAGTTCAGTGACCATGTTCACAAATCACGTAAGTCTCTCATAAGGCCAGAAATATAGATACAATTTGTAACCTTAGAAAAAAAAACACTTGGGTATACCCAATACCGCATCTGCCTATTTTTAAAACGGCTTCATTTACTTTATGTTTATTACAATTATTTTGAATGATGCTAACAATTGCAACGTATCATCACAACGCTAGCATAAGTAACAGAAGTTGATGCTAAAATTTTTAGGAAAATATCTGGTACTTGGTTTTCTTAAGAGATTTCTGTGGATTTCTTGAAAAATTTGTGTCATCTCTGGTGATGGACCTGGCTTACTTCAGGGCTGTACCACTTTATTGTCTCTACAAACGACCTTCGGTCAACATCATCTTCATAGCATTAGACGCGGTTACATGCGCTTTAGGGCCTATCCTCTTTAATTTATTCTTTACTTGTTTATGGGACCAACTATCCTCTTACATAACTTCGAGCGAAGTGACTTGAAGTGGAACATTAACCATCAGGCTTGCATGGTTTAGACTGCGATCTTGGTGAAACATCATAAACTCCACGAATAAATATTGCGATGAATATAACCAAAAGAACAAATCTTTCAATTATAAACTTTCATTCAAGGAAGATCATATTATTTATTGCTTCATTTTAATTAACAAAAGTACTAGTATCTAGTGCTATAGAACAATTTGCTTTGTACAAAAATATAATTACGGCAATAAAGTCTATTTTTGAAGTCGACAGCCGACTAGTGGCAATCTGTCGGAAACAATAGGGCGGAGAAGTGGCCCTCGTACTATGTCCACGAACACACAGAATTTACTGGAACAGACAGGATTCGGGGACCCATTCAGTGCCTAGGAGAGCACATATAGCCGTGTGTCGTAATACGTTAAAGTGGTATACATCTGTACTCGAAACCTAGTTATGGGAAAGGGACAAAGTGTGTGAACCGTGAAATTTTTATGTACCATTATCAACTTTAACACAAATAGTTGCATCGATGTTAATGTCTCTATACTAAAAGTTGCAAGTCAGTGCTACCGACATTTTAAATTCGGTTACGTGAAGGATATTGTTTCTCTATTTACGTCCGTAACCGTAACTATTGACCGCTTGATACATTAAATTCGATCCTCAAAAGCAGTACTTCCTAAATGCTATCCATTTTGATGATAAATTTCGTATTACTTTTTTACAGCTGTAATTTTTCAAAAATCTAATAAATGTTGTAGTTAGCTAATGTTGTCTCATTCATACACAAAAAAAAACATCACATTGGAATTGTCATTCCTAAAAAACACAATAATGTTAGTACTGAAAATTGGGTTGCCTCCAATTTCTTCAAATAAAACGGCAATTTCATAACATATGTAGCGACCGAATATACATACACATATACACATGTATTTGATGTTTATGACAGATGTCAACGTATGTCTATCCCAAACATAAGTTATTCTATTAAAATTGTGTTCGTTGGCTCTACTTACCTCATAATATTGTGTTTGTTTTAATGTTGTCTCTTCTTTCCAGGTATTTCCACACATTCAATCCTTTTGGCCATCTTTCTAAATTAATTTGTATTAAAATTTTACTCTTGTATGTGTTATAATGTAAAGTGGTTTGTTGGCGGATCAGTTGGGATTACTATAAAAGAAACGAAATTCAATCTACTCTACAAACATGTTACCACTTGTCTAGAGCGACTGGTCTAACTTCAGAACTATAATTATGCACGTGGATTATGGAGGTCAAATGTCAGTCGCTTCAATCAATTTATTTTTTCCGTGTAGTTCTATCAGTAGAACTGAACTAATAGAACTTAACGGAATAGTCCAATTTGACGTTCTACTGTTGTTGGCTTGAAAAGTTGGCTCTAACTGAGCTGGGGAAAAACTCGGTGATTGAAGATTTAGGCTTCTAGTTCAATTCATCATTACAAGTAAGTAGCCTCTTCCCCCCACTGCGTTACATCAGGGTCCTTTCTCTGTATTATTATATTTCGATTCAAGATGACATCTTGAGTTATTTTCAGTTGCAATCAAAACTTTCGCTGGATCTCAGAGTTAAATTACGCTTTCTCCTAATGAGAGCGATAACCGTATGACCTCCTAACCTTGATAGATGATCTTGTTCATTTATCAGCAAGTGTATTTTTTAAATAAGATCTCTCAAATATAGTATGCAGCCAAATCTAGTAATATAATATCTTTGTCTCTAGAGAGGGCCACTAAGTGAAGTCCAAGCAGTGCTTAAACACTCAGTCTTATATTTAGACTACGTGGAGACATATTTTGTAGCGAATTCAATGAACATAGTGTAAGTGGTACATCTTTGAAATTGGATCTTCTTTCTAGTGTTACAATAAAATATTGTGTATCAAGCTGAATTTAGTAAGTGATACTGTGACTACTTGCGGCTACCTGTGTTTAATTTATGTAACCGAATCTTATTATACATTCGATATACTTTTAGACTGCTTTTATCACCCGACTGCGACGTAAATACGAGGGTGTGTGTGTCTGTCTGTAGCTTCGTAGCTCCCGAACGGATAGCCGTTGTTTTTTTATTTAAAGGATGTATTAGTGGGGAAAATCAATCCAAGATGGCCGCCGCCACAAGATGGTGGTCTATATATTTTGGCACAAGTCCCTCAATATGGATGTCAAATAAAAGGGTTTAACACACACACACAAGAACAATTCAAAAAGTATAAAATAAAAATTTAAGTAATTTTAAATAACTTCAAAAAGTAAAAATTGTCGAGTCGGAGAACCTTGGATCGTTTCAAATCATGTAGGAGTGCATCACCAGTTAGAGGTAAACCGACACGACAACGCATGAATAATTTATTTTTTACTTTTGAAGTTATTTTGTCGGGGTTATTTTAAATATTCAATTTAATTTTTTTGGCATACTATTGCCCGTATTAGTAAGTCACTTTCAATATTGAGAGCAACCTAAGTATTTCTCCTTTCAAGAACACTTAACATAATTGAATTTAGCTACTTTACGGCTAAAAATCATTGCGTCGTAGAACATTTTCATTTTATTTTATTGAGGTACCTTTACATCTCATCTACAGTCTGTTCCATATTCAATCCTTGATCTTAAAAAGGTCTGTACTTTTATAGACGCTCATAAAGACCTGTCAACTTCAGAAGTTTCCTTTGGTTTCTGCAGAGTAATAACCAATATTACTACCGCACAAATCTTCTTATAACGAAGAAAACTTGCTTGTTAGATAGCAAGTAATAAGGGGACGTCTAACCAAGCGATTTCACTTCCAATCACACTGTAATTACAGCTTTAGTTGGCGGTAGAAAGAAGACTTCTTCATAACATGTGTGTGTCGTCACGTACTGAGTAATATTTGACATTTCAATTTTTTAAGTTGAGTTTTAAGACATTATAATATTTTGTACTTTACAAATTATTTTTATGTTTTTGATAAAAAAATAAACATAGAAAAATAATGATGGATGATTTTTTTGATATCGGTTAATAAAAATTATTGAATGCAATGATAATGTCATAAAAAAACATCACTACAAAAAAGTAATCTATTTATAAACCAACGAACGAAATTATAACATTTTCACCCATTGGTTCATTACCAATATACAAACCAATGTAACCTGCATTCCTAATTTTTCATGTGTTTATATGTTATTAAATTTATTTTATGTATTTTGTATTATATTCCCCTTCTCCCTCCATTTGTAATAGGTAATACCCGCACCAGCGGAGTTATCGGCAAATTCGAGTTCCGCGCATATTATAATGAAAACCAATCAGTATCCACACGAATACTTACCTAAGAGACTCACACTCACATAGAGGGTGTACTCAATCAAATCCCTAAGGACAATGACAATGAAAGTTTATCCCGGATACGTCACGGAAAACAAAACAGTTTAGCCCTTATATCCCGCAGGTAGCTCCCTAAGGCATACTACCGGAGACGAGTACATTACAAGTTTGACAAAGTTAAAATTGAATTCCAAGTTTCGTTGCCTGAAATCCATGAATGTGAATGAAAGTAGGCTCTAGAGTTTCATTTCTGAAGTAGGTATGCATTAAGAACACTGCTGATAAAGTGGAACAGTAATTATTTGGAATATTGTTCAGTAGTTCAAAAAAAGCCGAGGTAGCCACTATAGGCAAAGGTAGCCAAATACCACTAGCTATGGGTAATGGACTGTTGAGATGAGGTCTCGGGTTCGATCCCATCACACACACCCATGACTTTTCGATGCCTTTCGAAGTTATGTGTGTATTTATCGCAGGTTTATAAGTACCCGGTTGGCAATAGACTCGCCATCTATAACATTAGGACCAAAACATAAACTGGCGAAATGTGGTCGTAGGCAGAGGTGCTAGCTTCAGGGATATAGGCGTGAGTTTATTTTGTGTATGTATTTTCAGTACTTTCATCTTCAAATATTATCTGAGGGTCAATTATCGCAAGGAAAACCTGTACAAACTAGTCTTGACATCACGAAATGTCAAAAGTATTTCGATATCAATGTTCAATAATATGCGTTTTATACACATAAGTACATTTAAGTAGGTAATGCTTTTTCACGCCCCGCTTATAGGATAGTCCTTAGAACCTTCGCAGAATCATGTTCCATAGTGAACCATAACACAAGCATGGTATGCTTACCATGGACCTAGGTGGCGTTGTGTAGACTGTCCTAGAATATTTATTTATTTATTTATAATTGCTGTGCTTACTGCTTTGGGTACTTACAGGAGTAAAGAATGTAAGTGTGTTTCTAAAGGGATCAATAAACATAGTGTAATAACAAAGAACAAACAAACTTCAATATTGACTTAAAACTTCAGAAAAAAATTGAACAAAAAGGCAATATCGATTGCTGTCCGAACTACCGACAAAATGTGAAGTATGTTTTCCATGCAAACAAACTGAAGCGAAACGAAAATAATGTTCCTTTTATTTCGATTCAAGCTTTCGAATGTTTTCTTTTTGATTTGATTGTCATTCAAATATGAACAATGTCTAAATTGAATAATTATCTATTGGTATGGCTCCTAGTTCATGTTGGAATAAGAGGCCTATCACATGCAGAAGCTTCACCACAGTATTGGCATTATGATTTCCGAGGATACGCGGAATTGAATGAATTTCCAGAAAAAATGTTTGAGTTTGGAATAAAAGTAAAAATATTATACCAGTCTCAAATACTATGTAACTGTGTGTGTAAATGTGCATTTAACTAGTTTTTTGCGATCGCCTAACAATAATAACATAGCAATAATTAACGCTATCGAAGATGAAGCCGCCTCCATTTTTTTTCTGCAAATAAACACACGCTGCAGTGACTAATTTTAAAACTTAAAAAAATATTATTGACTTTAGCAATGAATCAATGACAAGAAGACTATTATAAACTAAATTGTAAGGACAAAGCATAATGAACTCTATGTCAGGTGCATAGTACACAAACTAATGCGAATAATCAAAGGTCGCGGGTTTTCAACGGAATCGTTGCGCTTTCTCGATAATTACCCTAGCGGTAAGATCATATCACAATTTGCACAAAGTTCATTATGTTTTGTATCTACAATTGCGTTCGCTTCCATTCCGCGGCACTGTCATTTTTCTATTTACAAATATAATTTCTTAGTCTTAATACAATAATTTGTTTGAGTTGCTGAGTAAAACGGTCATGTAAGCAGAAGTCAACAAAAAATGTTAGAACATAAATCAATCTGTTAAAATTATTTATATTTCAATAAATTTATTCTATTTAAATTTTGTAACGTTCTCATAATTAGATACCCGTGACCCTTATCAAAGTTGATGTAATATGGCCCGGCATTAAATTGATGGCATGTGGTGTTCAACGAATTTATATGTTGAGATACTATCCTTGTCCGCAAAGCTACGGACGGTTCGGATTAATCTAACGTAATGGTATTTTTATTATAATCAGTAACATTAAAGGAATTATTTTTGTAAGAATAAAATCTATCTATATAAACATGATGATACCAGTAGCATTTTTTTATATTGGACATGTCAATTTGACTTCACATCGCCTCATGGTAAGCTGAAGGTCAAGTTTCAGGAAAGAGGGTCAGCATTACAAACACGTACGATGTTGCAATGGTAGCGCTCAACTTGACGGCTCCATCCGATGCTTTTGACGCCCTGCTTAAAGGAACCGGTACTGTAGGAAGAAAAAAACACGTGAGCTGAAAAATAATTTCAAGACCACATTGTGCGGTAAAGAAAAGACTCATTGAACCATTTGGTTCTTTACTGGTCGTCTCTGTTGGTATTTGATTACTCCAGGAAACGGATAATAAAAGGAAAGGAAAAAAGGAATAACGAAAGAACTTTAAGAAAGGAATACCGAATAAAAAGTAAAGATAAGCATGAGCTTGAGCCTCGCAAAGATTGTTGAGGCCCATTACACTGCACATTAATTATAATGTTTTTATTTTAACACCATTATAAAATTCATGATAACCATAAACATAAATGACACAACTGTAAACAATTTATTTATTCAATTATTCATTTGATACACTTAGCTCTGTATACGTAAAATAAAGTAGGCTAAATACTAAAACATTCCCTGACGATCCCATCAAAAAGCAAATGGACGGAATCGGAACCTTTAACTCGAGGAATTTAACGAGATGGCACGTACTCACCTATATTATATAGCTGTGGAGATATGTGAGCCGAGGTCGTGACGAATTTAATGTGGCCCAACTTTTAATGAAAACGGCTCTGACAAAAATCTGTGGCGAGAGGCATTTTAATTACATTTGTGCTTTCTGTTGTCCATTAAGGGTATTTTTTTGGATCTGTCAGATTTACAAAAGACATTTATTTGGGCGTTGACAATGGTGTGTGCCATGTTTATAATAATTTGTAGGTTTATATTTTAATTCCTTTTTTAAGTAGAGACTGTAGTTCATGTGAACTGGGGTACACAAAACTCTTCCAATAAGTTGGGTGCACCAGTGAACCTCACCGGTTAGATGGAGCTCCTGCTAATGAAAGGATGAATTTGTCTTGTCTTGGTACAAGCTAATCTCTCGAGGTTAGTTTGTAGCTAGCAATCGCTCCAGAAAAAGCTGTCATACGAATCTAAAACTAACCAGAGAGTATATCTAAACGACTATACATGTAAATTTCTATGTCGCAGTCATTGAATTGAATGACAGATACGATATCGTATTAAATTTAGAAGTTATTAATTATGATGATTTTTCAAAGAGCGATGCGTACCATCGTCAAAATCTCTGAAGACTCATCAATCACAGCATTTGATTATACCTGATGGATCGCTTCAAAAACGGGACCCAATAATTGGAATCAAATTTGAATCATTTTAAGAAGACTTTTAACATTTAGATTTTCTTATGGGTAAGATTATTTTACTCGATAGTTTGAAATCTGTCAATTTATACAAAATCACTTTTGTAGACCTATCGCAGCCATTTTTTTTCAAATATCAAGGTACAATGACAGTGTGGGGGTGGTGAAAAAATATTGCCACCCTATCTCATTCGAAGGGTGTCTTAAGAGGTGACTGGTTGAAACCAGACGCCTTAGATTAGAACTTAGACGAAGGAAAACTCGAAATAAACCCTATACCCACAGGTCTTGCCAACGTGTAAATATTGGGAGAGGCCTATGTCCAGCAGTGAGCTGCGACAGGCTAATTGATTGATTGAATGACAGTATAAAAATTGTAACTTGAACTTATCTAGTCCAACAAAGTATTTGAATATTGAAATTCTATGGTTAACTTAAAGAAATCCAGAGTAGTATTTTGTATATACTTGAAGTAAAATTGACGGTAGGGATTTGTTGACTGTGATTTATTTATTACTTTATAGTGCTGACTAAACATGTCAAAAGGGTTCAATTTTGATGTTTATTTTAATGTCAGACTATTTCAGTCGCTGCTCAAACGAAAGTTTCTAAGTATTTTTGTGATTCAAAGATTGTAATATTTCTGTGTCAAGTTCTAGGCAGTAATTCTATTATAGAAACAATTCCACTAAAATCCCACTTTTATCATCCGAAGCGACTAACGGGAAACCCAAAATAAAACTCCAAGAAGCAGCGCGCACCGTGGTAACTGTAAACCAAAGCCTCCTAACATTGGGAGAGGCCTGTGACCAGCAGTGGACGGCGAGAGGATAATTGAAAACCCCACTAATTGTGCAAACAATGGCGTCTAGTCTATCATGCCAAATGTCAATTAACAGAAGATTCTATCATGCCAAATGTCAATAAACAGTATGGTATGCTTTGATTCCAGTTTTGTTTTGCCGTATCATTTCTCTTTAAGATAATTCACATATTTCTTCTTTTTTACCAGTTTACGGTTAACTTTAATTTATTAAACAAAACAGAATATTAGTAACTATTACAGACCTATATTAATTACAATATTATGTACAGAAATAAAATGCAAAAAGTAGAAAGACTGCAACTTTAGGCATCAAAATATTCCTCCCCATTGATCTCTACCGGAACCGTGCCCAGAAGGCTGGCGGCATATTTCTTAAAAAAATATTCGATGAAATAAGTAATGTTAGAACCAAAGTTACTTTCAAAAAAAGAAAAGCAAATCGTTACGATCCTTTGCTCCCAAGAGCGGTTTTGGTTACGCTGATGTTAAATTACCTTCATTATGACATTCAAAATGAATTTGCATATGAATTACTGGAAGCAATGTTGTGTATTGTTAAGTGGCTGCTCGAGTACTAGAACGGATTTGCACAGATTATACTCACTCGCTCTATTCCTCAATTTCGAATGACGTACGTGTACGTGCCATCGCCTCCTATTCTGAGATCCTCTTTAGATCATGTTTATTATTCACAGGTTTCCTGGTCAGAGTGACTGCAATATCCAGGTTTATTTGGTTGATAAACAAGCCTGGAAATGAGCTGTTCACGCAACTTTCTACTCAAACAAAACTTCTGTATTTAGACTAAGAAAATGTTTGTAAATGGACCAAAAAAAAAAGAAAAGCCCGATGAGTTTCTTCAGGAAGTTTCGGAGTTTTCTCAGACCGGACCGCGTTTCAAACCGGTCGATGTTCCATTTGCTCACTAATTGATAAAATATTGTTGATATTAACGTTTTATAAGTTCCGTTAAGTGGTCTATACAGAATAAATGACTTTTGAATGTAAATTTGAAAAAGGTAACATTTAAGAAAATATTATTTTAGGAGTAAAAAGGATAACTCTTCTTCTTGCTTGTTACGTACACATACCTCACTTTTTTTTTTCAAAGGATATAAAGGTAGTCATTAAAATTAATGGCAGGGTAAACATTAAAATTGCAACCAACTACTCCCGCTCAAAGAAGTATTAAACAAGTAAATACTAAAAATAGGTGTGGTCGTAAGTCCCTTACTCTAAAGAAATAATACATAATAGGGAAAAGAGGCTTACAACCAAGACTATTCATGATATTATCTTGTTGAATACTTTTAGAACGTTTTTTTAACTGTCGGGTTTTAGTTTTTAAACTTATTTTTTTATTTATATTAATTTCAGGAAAGCATCAGGTAATAATTATTGAACTATGGTAATTAAACCCTTTCATACGATATCAAACACGGCATACCACAAGGTATTTATCTCAAATTTATATTTAAACATAGTATTTTATTACTTCCAGAGGGTGCTATTTTGATATCTAGTCATATGGTCATAATAGCCTTTCACCAGATGATGATCAAGGTGCTTATAACGATACCTCATTGGTCCAGTTCTAATAGGTAGTTGAGGAGCTATGGGGAAACAGATAAGATAAGCCCTTTTTAGGCTTTGCCGTAGTCGGTTTAAAAGAAATGAAAGACAAATTTTCGGTAGCTGCAGTAACGAAAGTTGTTTCATATTTTTAATGGACAAGAACCTCAAAATAAATTTAAAGAATATTAGTTCAAAAACTTCAAGTGCTGAACAGGGTGAAACCGTTCTTTACGCCAAAGCAGCGGTGTTATCTATATAAAACACAGGTGGGCCTATATGCGGAATACTGTTCTCGTCTGTGGCATTGCTGCACAAAGTACCTACTAGACGTTCTCAATGAACTGCGGCGGCGTGCGGTCCGAATTATTGATAGCCTTGTAGTCACGAAATGTCTCGAGCTACTGCAGCTACACAGAGAACGTCTTAAATAACACTCACATACGGTCCAAACAATTCTTTCGAATACTAAACGATTCGCCGAGTCTTTTCTTTGCCGCATTATAAAGTCTTGAACCGCTTTGCCAGCTCACGTGTTTCCTTCACCTACAGTCCCTAGGTCTGTTACGTGTCGCGTGAGAAATCATTTTTCGAGGTCGTCAAAGTAGGGATCCACCATTCTAGGAAAAACATCTATAAAGGGATTATTAGTTTCTGAACCGCATCCTCGCTTACCGTCAGAGCGGATGCAAATCAAATAAAGATAAATAGGTATTAAACCTTAGTAATTTCTTTACATTTTTTTCCTTCTTAATTTATAATTTCTAGAAGCATGAATTCATAACAAAATAATCTCACACCTCAAATTTAGCATTCAAGTCTCGAAACTTACCGCGTACATCTGGACAGACTATAAAAACTTTGCGGTTGCAGCGGGAACTCGCTGCATAAATCATGACGACACGTAGAGTGGACAAATTCCTTCCTTTTAGCGAGTCGAGACATATAAAGCGCTGTCTGCTTTAAAGTTATATGAATATCTTGGGAATTCCACTTCGAGGTGGTTACGTGGGGATTTTGTTTACGATACTTTGTTGGTGACACTTTAATTTGTTGACAGTTTAAGTTAAGAATACACAGTAGCTATTTTTCTTACATATTATTATGTAAAAGAATCTTATTGTCACTGTTTTCTAAGCTAATGTATTTGTATTGTTATATATCTTTATACTCGAGTACCATGTCGACCATGTCGTACCATGTCGCATAGAGAATGAATTGATTGAATAGAATGGTTAGTTGGTTATTCGGTATGATTTAAAAAAACAACTATCGAAATAAGATATAATTTCAAGTTAAAATATTTTTTATAGTGTGGAGTTGTTGTTATCCCAAGAAAATAGTTTCAGAATAAATCCTCTTTGGCGGGTATAAATTATTACCAAGTTGGCCTCCATATCCCATTCGTAAACATATAGCTACACTTCATGTATATAAGTATAATAATTGGAATTGGCTGAACGAACAATTGGAACAAAATATCTTATGAAAAGTATTACTAATGTGTATTCAATTCAATGCTTACAATAATTATGAATAGTATGGGTAAGCTATATTTTGTCTTCCACCACAAAAACGTATACTTGGACCACTGTCCAGGAATTTCCAAGAGGAATCTCTCGGAAAATGTGACGAGAGGGGGCCGTGGTGAGCTCTGTGCTCTCCAGAAGTTAATTCTGAACAGAGAGCAATCAGTATTAGCATCCGTGAAGGATCCCGTGGGTTTATTTCATCTTTGTGGTATATTATTCTTACCATAGTCGTTGGTTGAATGTGATACGTGACTTAGGAAAGTGACTCATCGAGTAACACGTCCCCGTAACTTGAAAAAGCGATGCGATGAAACTTGCACCTCTCGACTGAAGAAACTACGTATGAGCACCAAAAGGAAATGCTAACTAGTAGAAAAAGCATTCAAACCGACATTGGCTCGAGATAGTTAATGATAATTTGCCAGGTTTCGTAGAATACTATATTCACTAACTTACAAACACAACTATCCTACAAACACACCTACATCACTTTGTATACCATAAAGCCGTACCATAAAGTCTGGAAATTAATCAGCTCATGTGTTTTCATCTTCCTACAGTTCCGGGTCCTTTAAGCGGGGCGTGAAAACGCATCTGATGAGTTCGAGGAGATGTGAAGTCAATGGCATGTTCTTTATAAAACAATATATAGTATAAATGTATCAACTTTGAATGAACTTCGATGAAAATGCTGGAAAATTTATCAAAACGTCCATATAAGACATTTACTGCAGTACATTTTCTAAATGCGTAGTACTTACTCAGTTGAAATCAAGTACCTGATAACGGTAATTACGACGCACAATGCCTATCAGCCACTTGAAATTACAACAAATTATTATCTTATTACGATTGTGTAAACTCAAATTTTAAGTAATCACTCTATATGCTGTTCAAGTATAATTTTCTAATTTTCAGAATACTATTTCTAGAAAAATAAAGAGATTTTCGATTTTTTTACAACTTTTTTACTAACTTGCTATCATGTATGTATGTGATTATGTCCTGGTGAAACCTTGCAACTCGATTTTGGAGTTAGTACATGTACCCGTCCTCATTTTGTATTTTTTTTCACAATTTTTCAGGTATTAGGTAAATGTAGTCGGAAGGTGATTATAAGATTATCTGACACTGACTAATCTAAATTGCTAGTAGATTTGTGCGAGTATTTTAGTACATTAGTACTTACTACTAAAACTGGTATTTTATTTATTCAAATTTATTGATTAGCATGCCTTGGTGGAATTGGCAGAATATGCACCGAAGTAAGTGAAAACCGCTTTAAACTGAAGGTCTTCCATGGAACTTTTAATGATAAGTAGAAACAGATGCTGAGCTGTGTAAAGATAGCCATACACGTTCAAGTATAACTACGCAAGCCCAGGTTTGTGCAAATACATGTTAAAGAAATTTGCACAAGTATCATTTAACACACATTACAATATGTTTGTGCAAGTCTAAACATGTGCAAGTATATTATAGTTTGTGTGGCTACCATAAAAACATTTTGTGGTGGGCTGTTGTCAAAATAGCGTGAGTGTGTATGTGTTTGTTGTGATTTCGTAAACGTAATATTGTCACCGTAACCTTAACATACAATGATATCTTGTTAGAAGCACGCTTAATGAGGACCACGTCGCGTGATTAGATTATTATCATTAGAAGTGTAATGCTTATATGCAAAACTCGGTCAAGTCCAAGATTCGAATTTGGAGATCCGTATAATTTAAATCCACTGTACAAATAATTGAATCAGAAATGAGGAGATCCGTAGACGAAGTTATTACACTTAATTTTTTAACTGGAATGAGTATAAACGATAATAAATAATAACGAAAAATAAGTTAATAGGTATATATTATATAAAAGTTATCATGCTATACAAAAGAATTTTATTTTATTTTTTTCGAATTGGAAATTAATAACGTGTTTAGCCGCACAAGCACTACCAATTAACGTCTTGGAGAGTATCAGACGAATGAAGAATGATACAAATAACTAATAATGGAAATTATAGTAAAACCTTTCAATCCTTAAAATTAAAGAAGCCGCCACCATCTCTTCAGTACTAATTATCTTGTAGTAATTATGAGTATCTTTGATATACTATAACATTGGATGCATTTGATAGTGACAACCGCAGTTCCGGTTATAGCCACTTCACGGAATCGTTCGTCTTACTACAACTACCCTCGTAGTGGGGGAGGCGAGTATGCTAAACTTGTAGTTACTCGAGCGTCACGGAAAATTATGAGTACTGATAGATTACATAATAAATAAATTAAGATCCTGTAATTGTTAACATGTACATACATAATACGTGTACATTTTGAGTAACACTTTTTGTTACTTTGGTCCTATTAGCATTTTCTCATTTATTCTAAACTGTAATTTGGCAATTTTGCTACCTTCTCATGGCCTTATGCATTACACCCTAATCGTTTAAATAACAAGTGTAAATTTTTGTACCAAGTGTCAATCTTAATCTGACAAGTACGTGTAAATACGTTGAACATTTTTTTTTGCTCTTATATTAAGGACACATCTTGGCTGGATCTAACGCGCTTCAGTAACTTCAAAAATCCCTCTAGAGTTCCCCACCTATCAATTACATATTAATTAATTCACGTTTTGCAGCAACCGCCAGGTGACGAAGACAATGGCGCCCCCGCCGAGCGAATATCTGAGTTCCCAAAAGAGGCAATGGCTGGCCAAGTTAATCACATGCCGCAGCTGTCAAGTAATTATCTGCCAGGAGCAATGACAATGGACGTTGAAAATGCTATTTATAATTAACCGTAAGATACAAATTTCTTGGTATTTTTATAGGAGGACGACTATACAGGGTCTATTATGAGATAATTGACACAGACAATTATGATCATAGTCACCACCTCGGGTTCCACTATCTTTTCTCCTACTAGAAGTATGATAATGGCCACAGTATATCGTATGCTTTCCATAAATTAAATAGCGAATCTGTACGAATCGTCTAGCCAAAGGAAATTAAGCATTTGCGAAGCCATTTGTGCACACACGCTCGCCAAGCTGTAACATACTACCTGGACCTTTATTGTACTATTTGTTAACCATTGTCAAACCACTTAAATTACAAAACATTTTACAAACCATAACATTTTCTCCATTATCAATATAGATTTAAACTTCGAAATGAAATGAAACAGAGTTACCTACATCGTTCATTCACTCTAAATCGTTTTATACGTTAACAACATAACGGTAAAGTCTTCAACGGCATTTTTTATAATCTCAGTGGTATGATAATGTTTCACAATTAGTAGAATGTGTGTGACAACTCTAGTGTTAGTTGCACTCACACTTTTATAGACCATGGTGATCTCTTTCCATCAATCTCTCTGAGTCTTTTCTAACTAGGTCGGTGTCAGCTTTCTGGTCTAAGATACAGCTGAACCACGATATTTTTGGTAACACAACAAATACCATCTGACCTCCGACCTCCAATTGACGATATCGAAGTTACGTAGTTAAGTTAGTTGGATTTTTTGGGGCTCCGATAGGTCTACCGTGTATGCCACCTAAATGATATTAAAAAAATAAACAAATTTCATAACAAAACATTTCATAAAATATACTGACAGGTGATCTCATCTGCAACAGCTCAACTACATAAGTTATAAAATGTGTATTTAATTGCATTCCATTTTTTGAATTTAGATTTCACTATCATAATATTTAAATCAATATTTAAATATGTGTGTAACTGTCAAACACATGCAGAGCGTATTTGCAAACCGTTTATTAAACGTGGTATTCTTTGGTTTAAAACAATATTAATTGATATATTATTAATGTTGGTTATCGCAACTTTTGGTTCATATATGCGGTTCCATTTTATTGAATGCAGTGAAACTTATATAATTTTATGTCAAAACAATTTCTTTCTAACAAAAACTGCATCATGACCGAATTGATTGTCAAACATAACCACAAGTTATATCGAAAAGTTGAAATAGTATTGCAGTTTTACTACCATATAAAATAATAAATAGTATAAATAGTACATATTATTCATATGCAGAACCCACACAATAACATTCAACGATTCATTAATCTCATCAAACATTTGCCAATGAAGTACATTCCCTAAACAGAAGATTAAATAAACTGAGGTTCAGTTATCAGTCGAGAGCGACTGAAGGTTTCGTTATCAGTTAAATTATATTGACCCTAATAATCTTTTGTAATTTTACAGGTATAAATGTTCAATTTCTCAGAGAGGCCGTTAATTTTATTGTAAAACTTCATCATGCTGTCTTTGGTTTTCTACTTTGCCGTCATTGGTTTTGTGGGTAAGATATTTACAATTTATAATAACCACAGCGATTATTCTATGTATGTAGTTTATGTGTGTTTTACTATTTGCGAGATATTTTAATATGTTCAATTTACTGTCAATAAAAAATTTAAAAGATCTCTTACTTATGTATGTATTTCTGTGGCTATATTGAATGAATTTAATGTATTTTTACAGAAATTTTGTACTAATTTTTTGATAGTTGACTTTTTCAAAACTTGATTATAATAGAAATTATGGTTCTTGTGAACTAATTAAGCAAATTAAATATCGCGTATCTATTACATTACTTCGAACACATATAGGGAAGGAATAGTTGATAAATATTTTTTTTTATAAATGATTCATATTACGTTAACTCTTTTAACATGCTCATCTACTATTTTTATTTTTCATATAATAATGACATGACAATGATTATTCTAACGGCACCCATACAAATTCATGTTCATAGTGCAAATTTAAGGTTGCACAAATATACTGTAACGTGTGTTTGTAAATACTTGCACAAGTTTCAAGAATGTATTTTTGTATAAGTCTAGGCTTGCTTAATTAAACTTAAATGTATAATGTACAAATTAAAATGGCCACCATAACATTGTTGATGCTATTGCGATTTCACGTAGCTAATTTACTAATGTGATTATTCTGTATATTTTCTTATTTTTATAAAATGTAATTTGAATTCATTATTTTGCGGTATCTTTAACTGAATATAGCTTATACTAATTGATTTGAACTTTAAAACATCTATTTTGTAACCTATGTTTCACGGAAAAAATAAAGATACTTAGGTAATATGAAATAAAATTACTTTCTACGTTACTAAAAAAAAATTCTTTTACCAAAAATTACGCCATTAAATCTACATACATACATACATACATACATACATAAAATCACGCCTGTTTCCCGTAGGGGTAGGCAGAGATCACGGATCTCCATTTGCTACGATCCCGACATACTACTTTCGCTTCTTTCACTCTCATTACCTTTTTCATGCATGCTCGTCGGTTTAGGGTACTCCTGACCTGCCCCTTTTCTAACATTTCCCCGATTTGGTCCAGGTATGTGCGCCTAGGTCTTCCCCTTCCGACGGCGCCTTCCACACTAGCCTCATATAACTGTTTCGTTAGTCTTCTTTCATTCATTCTCTCAATATGACCGAACCATCTTAACATACCTTTCTCAATTTTCATCACTACATCTTCTATCACTCTACATCGCTCTCTTATCACGCTATTTCTGACTCTATCTCTCAAAGTCACTCCACACATACTTCGCAACGCGCGCAATCTACAATAATAATATATTGTTACAGTTACATCACCAACTATAAAATCTTTGGATGAAATAAGAATAGTTGGGGGTGAAGATATTGAAATCACAGATGCTCCATACCAAGTTTCGCTGGTCAATCGAGGAAGGCACTCGTGTGGTGGCGCCATTATTGCACATGACATCATTGTAACTGCTGCACATTGTGTTAGTGGGTAAGTGTACTCGTATATACAAAATTAAATTATTGGATCACCTTTCTTCTCTAATTACCCATCTTTTGATAGTTCTATGTCATTTGAAAACGTATCTGACAACCATAATTTCAGAAATAATAACTTTTGAAATATTGCTTTTTACGTTATTGATTACTACATAGTTTACTTCATCATCAGGTGGAGTATAGTCCATACAATTAAATACAAAATATTACCTTGAAGTAGATTTGAATTTACTGATTGTTTTTAGTTGTTTATTTTTGATATCATAATTTAATAAAAAAATGCTCATTACTAATTATTTTTTCCATAGTTCAAAACCAAGTGATTATCAAGTCCGTGTTGGATCATCATATAGTGAAAAAGACGGTAAATTATATCCTGTAGGAGCCTTACTTTGGCATCCTGAATTTGACTATTATGAGATGGACTCTGATATAGCCGTTCTATGGTTATCAAAACCATTGAAGTTCGATGACAGTATCGCTCCCATAGAATTGGCAGAAGAAGGTGAAGAAATTGAAGATGGTGATATTACAATTGTAACTGGTTGGGGAAATATTATGGTAAGTTGTTAATACTTTTCTCAATTTTATACTTATAAACCTGCGATAAATACACATAACTTCGAAAAGAATCTAAAAGTCATTGGTGTGTGTCATGGTAAAATCTGGGATCGACGCGTGGTACCTACTAGTTTCTAGTGTATTAATATAAAAGTTATCAATACCGTGCAAATAATGGGTAACAAGCATACACAAAAATACTGTTGGTAGTAATTTTCATTCGATAAAATAAGCTAAACGATAACAATAATTAATATTTTCTTGTAGGAGGGCGGTGGTTTTCCAACAATGCTACAAATGGTTGCAGTGCCGAAAGTGAACGCAGAAGTTTGTATTGACGCGTATTCGCCATCTTACAAGATCACATCCACAATGCTTTGTGCTGGTGCTCCTGAGGGCGGAAAGGACGCTTGTCAGGTATATAATACCCCACAAATCTTTATTTATGTTGACTATGATGATAGTACCCATAAAATTGTACTAGTTCATAAATTTACTGTAAAAGAAAGAATGAAAGGCAGAGATAGAACTTATATTCATCAGTCAGTCATTGATGAACCAAACAAACGCTAAGGCGAAAGTGAACTTTACAGTTTCTCCCTTGATAATACTCATACAGAATCTTAAATAATGGTAACTTTTGACTTAGTGATGGTTTTGGAAAGTAAATATTTATGTGTCTTAGGTAAAGTAGTTGTACTAAATAATAGTTATTTTTTTTTAGGGTGATAGCGGTGGACCATTAGTTCACAACAACAAGCTGGCTGGAGTGGTGTCTTGGGGATTGGGCTGCGCAAGACCTGACTATCCTGGTGTTTACGCTAAAGTGTCGGCTCTGAGAAAATGGCTTGACGATAGCATTTCGATGTTAAGAGTGAACAACGTTTTGAGAAGAACCGTTTAAGCTTCTGAGATCATTGTAATTACGATTAATAAAATAGATTTAAGTTATACTAATTACTGAATGTTTATTTTTAAATATTCGTGTCTAGTTTCTAATAATAATATCCTAGAATCCTAGAATTAAATCACATTTATTAGACACTTTAACACAATAGATATAACGTGATGTTGCAAGCTGAATTTTATTGTACTCCTTATAGTAGTATAGTACTCCTGCGAATAGAAATACGATACTATGTATTTAATCAACATATTGTTGCTGATCCTGCAGTTTATAATGAAAATAATCTTACTTTAAAAGAATATCAGTACCCTTAAGTTGTGGAGCTGCCTGCCACTCAAGCAGAAGCAGGCTGCTGCCACAGCGCAAAGTACGTCTCCTCATACTCGGGGACTAGATGAGGACACCAAGGTTCCCATATTAGGAGAAGGGGGGTCATTTCAAAAGAGATGTCCCTGGGTCATATGATGAAAGGAAATTAAACGAGGATTCCAAAATAGGTCACATGTGCATGAGCATACTGATTACAATCTATATAATATTTTTGCTGTTGACACTTTTTTAGGCAAAACAAATTCAATCTTTTATGAGTTTTGGCCCTTTCATGAGAGTTAACACAATATTACAGGTTTCATCATAAATATATTATTACTGACGCAAAGCATCTAGGGGTCATTTTGACGACAACTTTTCGATTAGGTACTGTACAATCAATGCAGCTTAGAATGTTTACAATTTTGTTCAATCAATCAATTAATCGATCAGTTTATCGCAGTTCACAGATTTCGATTTTTTTCTAAAAAAACTCACTTTAGCCTGATTTTGATCTCAGTAAACCAAAGAATTTCGTGTCCACTTAATTATATCTGTTCGGTGAAACTCTCATCACAGTTTCTACTTCCATCAATCAAATTGCTTATTGCTAAACCATAAACATCACAGTATTTTGATATATCCCTTTCCCTTCTGCGTACAATAAATAAAATATCAGTGAGCGCATATATGATAAACGATGCAAATCCTTTTGTAAAACCGTGACGTAGCATTAATAGAGAGAAATCGATTTAGTATGCCTTGTATTTGCGATCTCTGTGTCATGGCGATAGAGTTGTAAAGGCTCAGTATTAATGTCGAGGAGTGAAGGAGCAGAGGTCAGCCCAAGAAAAGATGTATGAATTCTGTAAAAGATACGGCAAAGAAGGGTGTGACTGAGGAAATGACATCTGACAGGAATATGTGGAGTATTTAAAATGACACGTACTACCGATCCCCAATTAGGCAGTTGGGACAAAGACAGGGCGATGACAATAGCAGTAGAGAATACGACGGCAACGCAGGGGGGCGCAGGATTTATTTGCGCTAAGTACGTATGATTGTGTACATAAATAAGAATTGGTATTCGCCTTGTTATAGCCGTGCGGAGAGTACATGAAACCGGTAGTCCCGGTTGTCATACGAACATCTATGGCAGTCGTCACGGGGAGCTAGAGCTCTACATACTTCAACAACTGGTCTAACTGCAGTACTTCGATATTGCTATTTGGTTGTGGAGGTCAGATTAGCACTCGCGTCATGGATATCGAATTTCCTGTAAGCCCGCAGTTATACTAAAAAAAGCGGACCCCGGTCTCCGTAGCAAAGGCTTAGGATTTACAGGGACTAACGTTTAATTGAATAAGTCGTATTTAACTGATATTATTTTTTTTATATTAAAACTAGCATTATTCTGATATGTAATATTTGTGTAAACTTTCGATAATAATCATAAAAAGGAGATATTCACTTTCTCCGAAACAAGCAATATCGACGTAGCGAAACGGTAATGAGGTCATCGACCTAAAGGATGAAGTGTCCTACTAAGTAGTCTAATATCTCAAAGACAACAGGGGCACACTTAAAGGTTCATTGGCCCTTCTATTGACAAAGATACCGCATATTAGTGTGAGTAGATGATTATTGCTCAATCTGAATTCAGTATCAACAGTGTAGAATCTACTTAATTTTAAAGTCTGAGTAAGAGTGTTTCTGTATACTACTAATATTATTGTACCTAGTTCTGTGAACCGGTAAATCTCATAAACAACCCTTTAACTTTCTCAGCAAATGATGAGAACTCCTAATTTTGATTTTCAGCAAACTGCTACCGTCATTTCCCACTTTTTATTCTCTTTTGAAAATCATCGACAAAGGTTGTACTTTACATCATAAAAACGTATGAACGAAGGCTAGTAAATATCGATTATGAAATGCGCCCTCTAGATCAGAACTGATATACCCACAAACATAAATACGAACAAAAGCAAATCGACCACCTTGTCCACACAAAAACTGACGCTTGCTTCGCTCGCTCTATCAATTATTATGGAAGTTAGTGAAGATATTTTGATGTTTGTAATATAATCACTGGTTTTATGGTTGAGTTAATCTGCTTAACACTTTGTACAATGAATGATTATAATGGCTACGACCACTTAGATCCCCTGGAGGATACAAATATGGAACAATAAGTAAGTTAATAATTTATTACTAGTAATAATAGGTAACAGAATATCAACAAAATATCCGTTACGTGTAACTCTTCGCATAAAATACCATGCGGTTCTGTCAAGTACACATTTTGGTTAACATGATGACACAACAGTAATTATGCGCAGATATTCGGTTAATCATTTTCAAATTACCTGCAGCTCCACAGGTTGAATAATTTTTTTAGAGATTAAAGTTTTGGCAACGAAATGTTTTTGTACATTTTGCGATAAGCAATGTAATCTTTGATAGAAATTATTTGGATGTTTATGAATCTGATTGTTGATACTATTAACTACTCATACATGTGTTTTATTCGCAGAAGTTCTGTTTTAATCGGAAAAGTTATATATTCAAAACCAGTTCTATCTGAGTTATGTTAGATATACACACAATATTGACAGTGCAAATATTTAATACCATGGTGAAACTGTATAAAATATTTTGCTCTGGTAATATGTCACACAGCATCATGCTCGTTTAGGATAAAGTTACTCTAACCGATATTGAACTTTTGTCGTATAATAGAATGCAGCTCATACTTCATTGGATACGATCGAGTACACAAACACACACATACACATACGCACACGCCCACGCACACGCACACGCACCAACACACACACACACACACACGCACACACATCACAACATATATATTAATTACAGCGGTGCAAATTCTTGATAGCACACTCGTTACTACTTTGCAGGCTCGACCTTCAATAATATTAATAATCTGAATCACAGCTTGTATGTGACAAACAAATTGTCTTACAATAAATTAAGTTGGTGCATATTCTTGTGATATGACTCTCTGACTACAATGTCACCTATAAAAACATATCCGGGGGGTGCCTATGCTTCCATAAAGTTGTGTATACAAAGCTGTATCATAAATTCCGATTGAGTTAAATTTAAATTTCAGTTACAGCTTTAATAATATAATTAAATACCTTTCATCTTCGCTCGCGTAACGGAAATTAACACCGTTCTTCAATAATTTGGTTCAAGGTAAAGTGATTCTTGTAAAATTATTTAAGAATTTCGTTTAATAGGAAAACAAACTTATGTCTCTTTTACTCGTATTACGTTGGTTGATGTTGGTACAAGAATATCGGACAAAAAGTTGTATGTTACGTGATGCAATAAATAAATAAAAAGCTTAAGCTAAGCTGGGCAATAGACTTCAAGATACAAATAGTTCAGGCCCAGCAAAAATAAGGTGTTTCCCTTAAATTCCCCAGCATCTCAGCATCAGATCCGTGCTTTTTGAATATGGGTGATCTCTGGAAGTATGTATAATTGACGCTGTACTTAATCGTGTAACAATATATATACATATATACATATGCTCACGCCCTTGGTCCCCGAAGGGGTTGGTAGGTTTGGTAGGGGATGATAGGTTCAATAAAATATGTAAAAACTGAAAGTCGTTCTAAGAATACCAAACCAAGCCACTACAATGGAGTCTGCTTACATTACTTCAAGAGAAAATTCTATGTAATTTCTCTTTAATTTCTTTTACGCAGTTGTATTCTAAAATTAAATGGCAGCTGAAAAGTGAATAAAAGACTGTTATGAACTCGTATTCATTTATTTTTTTAGTCTTTATGGCTGTCTTAACAAAATTCAAACTTTAACGGTATTCTTTTAAGGTGGCTATGATTTTACAATAGTTGACAATTAGTACCTAATTATTTCTTTCTTTCTTAGTAGAATCAGAGTTAAGGCGAAAGTCGACCCCGAAAAATCCGATCAAAAATTAATCAGCGGATTTCAAGTTTTAAATCAGCTTTGGACCACTTTGGACGAATGAATGTGGTACAAAAGGTGGACACACGATTGAAACATATTTAGAGGGCACGATTTACTTAAATAACGAAAAAAATATGTTCACCAATAACAAAACATAAAATGGAATTATAGGACACAAACCACGCAGAAAATCAATGATTCTACACTTACTTATCTATTGGTAACCAGAAGCACATTTGGTAGTAATAAAGATAGCCGCCCAAGAGTTTTCTTATCTTACACCATATTTCATATGAAAATTGGAAACACCTACATTGCACGATATCAAGGACAGCTAAAACTTCCCAAAATATTGATGATTTATTGTGAACAAGTTTGTCAAAATAATATTTTTACTGTAACATTTTGTTATTCTTGTTTTACCGCCTTTATCAGTGTAAGATAATTTCATTGTGTCAAAGTAAGGATGATGTAAAATTTGGTTTAATGTCTTATAAAAGTCAGTTGCTAAAATATATTCGCTTAGTGTCGTAAATTTGTTTATGTCTTAAGTTTTCTTTTACGAATTTTATGATATCCATTTGCAAAGATATAACATTGCTGTTAAATAAAACAGTCGATTATATCACTTCATTTTTAAGAATGCCATGTCACCACATCGCAGCGGCTTGTGTGGCGGACGCAACTTTTGTCGCCTTGACAAGATACCAGACATCCTTAGGCAGACAGACGTGGAAAAAAATGAACCGCCATCTGCTGTCTTTTTTAAACGGATTATTTTGTTTGAAGGGGTTTGGATTTTTTTGAACCGATTTAAATGCGGATTTTTTTGCGGGTTTGGTCCAACTTAAAATCTTACGTTTGTTTGATTGCAATCGGTTAAGTAGAACCAGAGTTATGATTAGTAATATTGAATTTAAGTTGCACAGATGGCGCTTAGGTCACGATAACCGACAGCCACGCGGGTGGAGCCGCGTGCATTAGGCCAGTATATAATAAAAGTGTACAAAGAAAATTTCAACAAATATGAGTGTTTACACTATGTTAAATCTATATTATATATAAATGAAACCCGTTTTCCGTTGTCACGACATAACATGAAAACGGCTTGACCGATTTGGCTGACTTTTTTTATAAAGAAAATGTCTCAGAAAGACTGAAAAATATACATCAAAGCTACGCTAAGGCGGTACGAAGTTCGCCGGGTCAGCTAGTATACATATAAATAAACATAACATTATACCCTGCACATTGCCGTCGTAAGGTAATGTCGGACTCAAACCAACTAAAACCGCGTAGCTATCTCGGGCCACTAGAGTTGAGAGCTTCTGGTATATTCCTTAAGCGGCGGTGGTTACGGTGCCGGAGTTGTGTCACTGCGTGTTTTAAATCGAAATATCTGTTGCATGTAAAAAGATGCGCTGCGCCGCGCCGCCGCACAGGTGCGGTGAATGCGTTGCGATGGCACCGCTCAGTTGTTTATTATAAAGAGCGGGGGCACACGATGCGTTGCGGCGGCTGTGCGGCCGGAGTGATGTCGCTGCGTCTTTTTACATAAGAATATCTGTGGCATTTCATACAATGCCGCACCGAATTTGGAACCACCGAGATAAGACAGGTAAATGCGTTACGACGTCGGAGTGGCACCACTCAGTTGTTTATGATTAAGAGACCCAACGCTGCTGGGGCGCCAACAGGGTCATGCATCGCGTTGCTGCGGTGTGCTGGTGCCTAAGAAACGGCCTACGGCATTTGGTTCACTAATATTAAATAAAAAGTATAAATAATAAATAAATAAATAAAACAAGTTACATGTCACTCTAGAAAGAGAAATATATTTTTACATTCGTACGTACAACATTGAAATTCAGAATAGTTCATTAATACAAGTCACAGTGATTCACTACACCTAAACAACAAAATAGACCGCCCGTAATTTTACGACGAAAAAAGTTATCCATGGAAAAGTTCTATACAAACCACAAACAAAGCCGCAGCGTAAATCTAGCGTGAAATAAAAGTTCTTTCACTAACGCTGTAAATATCTCTGCACTATAAAATGTCGCTTCTAGCATTATATCCTGTGAAAAATATTATGGAGCATTATACCAAGTGCAATGGCGGTATGAAGTCTTTGTTGTAACGTTTCATATCGCTATATCACAATAACGCTGGATTATAGTACTTCTTGTAAGTAATTTTACGAGACTGTATGTTACAATTTACACACTTTTAAAGCAATTACCTTTTCCAAGTGGTTAAGGTGAGAAAAGTTTTATATCAATAAGGTAATGAGAATTGAGGGTGACGTTTATTTGTGAAATATCTTCTTATGTCGAATCAACGGCATTTTTGAGTTGCCGTCGTGGTGTAGTTTGTTTCACGGCAGCGCTACTACTCGCGGATAGTGCCATATTATTATTACATGAAAAATGACATTCATTTTTATCAATCAAATATAAATATGTCGTTTGGACGTTTTCTGTAAATGCTGCAAAAAATTTCGTGTCCTAATTTAAATGGGGTATCTCAAAAGTGTTTTTCCAAGCGTCTAGGAATGCATACCTAGATACAACAATGAAATGAGTAAGCTGGAGTAATGGTGAGATTTTGATAGAATTTATATCTCCTACATCACATCCAAGGCCAAGATCAACGATGATAGTATATAACGATCAAAATACAACAACTTTGTGTAATTAACGGAGCGTCTCAACTCTATTTTCGAAACTTCGTCAAAATTACCTAACGGACTTTTTCACACATTACTATTATCACAAAAATAAATTACTATTCTTCGCCTTTGCTAAATTTGTTACTTAAACGAAATCCAATCATGCTCGCAACTTCATAATGTTGAACAAACAATGCTGTTTTTTTTCGTTCGACGATTTTGAGTCAACATCAACAACTTCAACTATTCTGTAAACGTTCTTATATTAACTTTGAGTTTAATGATTACCATGAGTCAAAGTCAAAGTGAAATTCAAAGTCCTTTATTTGTCGAATATGGTATACCTGATAGTGATGTTTACAATATAGGGTCGGAGCACATAATTATTCTGCCGGTTCTGGCGTACAGAATTTTACATTTAAATTCAAAGAAAATATTATTAAATGCATGCTTTACAATTTAAAATACTTCATGTCAGTGTTGGAGGGTCATTCAAAAATTCCTCAACAGTATAATAATATTTCTCATATAGCATATCCTTTAAATTCCTTTTGAACATATCAATACTTAAATTTTTCAACTATTAGGTGTCTTATTGTATATTTTTGAAGCTCAGCAAAATACTACTCCACATATGACTTGTCTTAGCTCTTCGAATATTATGAGCTATGGTTGTCATGCTACACTATGGGTGACGGGACAGAGAATAGAATTTCATGAGAAACAGCAAGTAAAGAATACGATTCTATCAGCATCTATTCTACTAATAGGAATCGTAATTGTGGTAATTCAAACGTTGTGTTTCTTTATCCTCTCGTATGTGGAGGATCCCACTATGGGACTTTTTTAAAAGTTGCTTGTCTGTGGCGCGTCCTGTGGTGGGACTCGCCACTTGACCTACCAGATGTTCATTACGCGCCTTCTTTAACAAGCAAAGACAATTCTTACTCTTTCGCACGCGTTAAAAATCGTATAAGAATGAACGACATTTCACTCTGATATGCAACGTTACACGTCTGTAGTACAAATAAATTGAATTTTTTTAGTTTTATCTGTGACCTGCTCAGTCATAGATTGCCGCACATTACTTGCCAGTTCGTGCTATATTTTCTAAGTTTTGTGTGTGTTTCTGCATTAAAGACGATGGAACAGTAAGTAATATTTCAGGTTATTTACTAATATGGGCCTATTAATTACATTTTAAGTCAAAAACAAGCTTTGAAGCGATGGGTAAGTCATTTTACGAATTGGTAGATGGATTTTACTTGGTCATATTAAGATTGAAACATTATCAAAACTGACACGAATATGTGTAATCAGATCACTAATATAATAAACTGCAATGTGATTATTACAAAATACGTATATTTACGTGATAAATGCATAAATTCCAACCTTAAAAATAATATAACAACAAAGTCCTGTTCTGGGACTCGCCATATATAGGTTTTAATTCACAAAATGGCTGCCAGTTCATAAAATATGGATAAGGCTTTAGAATTTCATATAAAAAATGAAATGATTTAGTTGTATTGATTGTTATCGATTTTATAGCTATTTATTAGTGACGTTGGTTTTATTTACATTATAATAAAATTTTGATGCGAAATTATAGTTTTAGTTCTATACACTGTGATTTTACAGTCGTTTCGTATCCATACTATTTAGCCTTCATGGAGCAGACATGTTAAATTTTCACTATGTTTAAGATCATGGTTTATATATATTTTTCTTCCAAACATGTAGTTTTTTTCAATGGAATAAACGCCTAGTTTCATGTAAATCTTGAATAATTAATTATTATACCACTTTTATGCACATATTCTGCAAAATCTTAGTATAAATGAGACATTGTTTTTTGTACCAGTTATGAGTCTCATATTTGATACATTATTGTTCAAGTTCTATAGAATGTAACAACATACCATTGTTTAAACTAGTTAGGCGATAAGCTTAAATTATTGTTAACAAAACACTCCTTATCCCTGATGCCAATAATATACTGTAAACTAAAGTTTTAAGAGACCCACTTAGTGACATTTTGAAGAGGATTTTTTTTTCATCAAACTTTAAAAAAGGTGTGGTATACAAGAAATGTATTGGAACATAGTGACATTTGGTTTTTATTTTATTAAGTATGTAAGATTGTATATAAAGTATATAATATTATACCCAGCAAGCGTTTTATTTTATATTAATCAGAAAATAAAAGTTAAGTTTTGGGTAACCCATATTATTTCTCTTATAACGGTTACAAGGCAATTCTAAGTCAAGTGTAGTGTAAGGAATAAGAAAAAGAAATTTATTAAAATGATAATTCCAATAGGAATTACTCTAAATTCCAATTACAATAAGAGAAAATAATGTTTTTCTACTCCCATGTTTGCAAAAAATGTGCTAAAACCCCTGTCTGTTGAAAGTCCTGTAATGGGATCCACAGGTGGGGCTAAATGACATTTTGACACTCCACGGACGAAAGGTTATGCTTATGTTTATTTGAAGTGTTTTAGTAGTCGAAATAACGGGTTCAACCCTCCGAATAACAGTCGAAGTTGCCAGATAATGGCACCTAATGCCTATTGGGACAGGGTAGTATTCGACAAATGACGTTCATACTGCTGACCTCAATGCCAGAATCTGAAATAATTACTAAACACAATCTATACTTACTTAAAAATTTAGTGTAGTTTGCAGAGATCAAGAGAGTTTTGTTGATGTATTTACATTTTTATTTGTATTAACAACAACTCTATGACGTGGCGGTAGTACGGGACTATTACGCAGTGGGGTGCAGGTTCGATACCTGCCCTGTGTAAAAAAATATTGTTATTGTTTTTATTGTATGCATGTATGTTGTCACCTCAAAGTCCGCAGTCTGCTTTTTCAGTCAAATTGCGGCACCGCTGAAATGTCATCTGGCCTCCACAACCTACAAGCAATATAGAAGTATTGCAGTTAGATCAATTTTGAACTTCAAAATGACTGTCATTGATGATACGTGGGATGACATGCGTGCCAATAGACTCACCACCACGGATGCGCAAGACCGAGCGAAGTGGAAGAGAAAAAGCCGGGACGCGGACCCCGGACTCCGAGGCGAAGGCTTCGGATGCGACCGGGACTAACGCTAGGATGATGATGATGATGATTGATGATAAGTGAGACTGACGGTGCTCTCCGAGACGACTATCAGACTAGTGCAAATAGTCATACTTATGCATACAAGTATTTGTAACGAATGGAGATCGAAGCCGCGCCTTATGTGTAGTAGTCGCCCCCCACACAGGCTGTTATCATCATAGCAAGTTATCTAACCTTTTTCAACTTGCTGGACTATAGTTCAGGTCTACAGTAGTGCCTGTACTGATGTGGCAAGCGTTATAAGTTATAGCTAACCGCTTATCCCTCAGACGTCTCTTATGACCATACGCTTAAAGGCATGTATCAATAGTTAAACTGAAATGAACTCTAATCGAGGTGAAAATAAGACTGAAATTGTAGTAAAGTAAAAAGCCAGTAGTAATTCACAGAACTCATTAGTATAACTTTGTTGCATTAGGTTGTAGTGAAATGTGAATGGGTAAAGTTAGTAAGAATGCTTGGATTAGTCGGGAAGTTCTGAAAGTTTGTGTGAATGGGCCCCAGGGAGAGTTACAAGACTTCCCTTTGCTGAGGGTGCGAAACAAGTTGTGAGAAACTGACGCACCTCCGTTGATTCTAAGTTGAGCGGAGTTTGTTTGTCAGATTGAAGGTAAAAGCGGTTTAGTAAACGGTTTTGATGTTGTGATTAAGTTATTAACTTATGTTTGATAAAACTCGATTCAACATGGCCGCTCCGTCACGAAATGGCAGTTCACATATTTATTTACAAACCCTTCAACATGGGTATCAAATAAAAGGTCTCGACTACTAGGTTAATGTAAAATAATAATTAAATGAAAGATAAAGAAAGAAAACCCCCGACACAATTAATACTTTCAAAAATTATAAAATCCTTGGATCGTTTCATAAATATGTGCTTGACCATAAGAGCTCCCATGGCAACGCTTGAATTATTTATTTTAACATTTTCGAGGTATTTTTTTTTCTTGAGGCATGATACAAATGAGTACCACCAATAATCAAAAGGTATCCTTGGCTGTGTTCAACGAATTTGCATACTGCAGCTATTGATAGGAACCATAGTAGTTAAAAAGCACAGTCTTGTCCAGACCGTAGTCCATTTCACATACATTACCACTGATTCTGCAGTGGCCCATGCTTTTGAATCTTTTTTCACAAATATTGCAATTACTACTACGAGTGAATTAAATTCGTCGCAAAACGTAGCCGATTCCCTTCTTAAATCTTGTGTTCCTAAATGTAATGTGATCTTTAATTTTCAGTATATAGACACTGAAACAATACTTAAAACATTTAAACAATTAAATATAAAAAAGACTGAAGATCTCTGGGGCATTTCAACCAATATAATAAATTCAATAATGCCCACTATTGCGCCCTACCTTGCATTCATATTCAATAAATGTATAGATGAAAAAGAATTTCCAAATCTTATGAAGTACAGTAAAATCATTCCGTTATTCAAAGCAGGGGACAAAAGTGACCCATCCAATTTTCGTCCCATCTCTATATTACCAGCGCTAAGTAAAATTTTTGAAAAAATAATATTTAATCAACTGCTTTCACATTTTGCAGCCAATGATTTACTTCATAAAAAACAGTTTGGTTTTACTAAAGGCAAGAATACAACAGATGCAGGAGTCGCACTAGTTAAACATATATTTGATGCATGGGAGGAGAAGCAGGATGCCATTGGTATTTTTTGTGACTTATCAAAGGCTTTCGATTGTGTTGATCATGAGACCTTGTTATTGAAGTTAGATTATTATGGTGTCTCGAATAGCTCACTTAGCTTACTTAGGTCTTACCTCACTGGCAGAGTACAAAAAGTAAACGTTAATGGCACCGATTCTTCTGGCGCCCCGCTAGTCATGGGAGTACCCCAAGGCTCGATATTAGGACCCCTTTTGTTCCTGATATATGTAAACGACCTTCCATACTTCATTGAAAATCTTTGTGAAATAGTATTATTTGCTGATGACACTTCATTAATTTTTAAAACTGACAGACAAAAAGTAATACTTGACGATGTGAATAATACCCTTTCTGTAATATTGCATTGGTTCACGAGTAATAACCTGCTACTTAATGCCAAAAAAACAAAATGTGTAAAATTTACGATGCCAAATGTAAGACATATAGACTCAAACATTATAATGAATAATGAAACTGTGGAAATAGTCAATACCACAGTTTTTCTTGGCATCACACTAGATAATAAACTACAATGGGGTTCTCATATCACAGCCTTAGCAGGAAGACTTAGCTCAGCTGCCTATGCGGTTAGAAAGATAAGGTCACTAACTGACGAGAAAACGGCACGATTAGTTTATTTCAGTTACTTTCATAGCGTTATGTCATATGGTCTGCTGCTGTGGGGCTCAGCTGCCGATATTGCAACTATATTTATATTACAGAAACGAGCTATACGAGCAATCTATTGCCTCGGACCCCGTGACTCGCTGAAAGAACTGTTTAAAGAAATTAATATTTTAACAGTTGCCTCACAATATATTTACGACAACGCCTTATATGTAAGGAAGAACCTAGACCTCTTCCAAAAAAAATCAGACTTTCACAACTTGAATACGCGAAATAAAAATAAACTGGCGATACCGAAACTAAGGCTTCATAAAGTCAGTAATTCGTTTGTGGGCAAATGTATAAAAATATATAATAAAATTCCTCAGGATTTGGCTGACCTGCCACTTGATAAGTTTAAAATAGAATTGAAAAGATTTTTAATTAAAAAAAGCTATTATAAAGTAGACGAATATCTTGATGATAAAAATGCGTGGTCATAATAATCTCTTGCTCTTGCACCTAGTTATTATAAATAAACAACTAAATATTAAAAAGAATAACGATAATCTACCTGAGTTTCTTGCTGGTCTCTTCTCAGGAGATTTAACTACCGAACCAGCGAAAGAATCATTTTCTAATGATTTATTTACTAAGTATCCTAATTTATTATGAATTATAATATTTTTGACAAATGTAGGTACATAATCATTGTAAAACTTTGACATTCATAAGTGCTCTTTATGTGCCTAAACTGAATAAATGAAATTGATTCTTTGATTCTTTGACTGCGTATAAAAATAAAAAAGAACAGAATACGAACCGAAAGGTGTTTTCAAACACTCTATTTAGGTTTATATTCTTACTTTATATTCAAAACTAAACGCCCAAAACGCGTCTCTACATGTTGCCGTACTGCAGTAAACAGGATCACAGAATTTTGCACACTGTAAAATTTTGCCGCATTTGTCGAAAACATCAGAAACCCTTTACTATTACGAGGCTTAACCTGAAAATTCTAGGCTTTTACGCTTCCAAATGAATGCTCCAAACGGCTCAAAACACTCGCCTCTTTAATATCTTAATTACTGTAAAATGTACTCTCTTCTACTTTGCGGGCATGGGATAAGTGACAGGGAATGAGCGTTGAGCGGAATTTATATTATGAGCATAATTTACTTTAGCCCCTGACAGTTCGAGAGTAATTGCGGCAATATCATCGATGGCATCTGAATCTCTCAACTTGGGTCTTTTTCTCTAATCAACTTTGGTCGGTTTCTGAATTGATCAATTGAAGTTAACTCTGTACGAACAGAGTGCGGCTTTTCAATTTCGCAATCAAGAAATAGAAAATGAGGTCGCTGATCCATTTATTATTATAGGAGGGGGTTGACTGGCCTATATTAACTAGGGCGCTTGTTTGATGCTGTAACTAGAAATTTATTCTGCGCCAGTACCTAGAACTTAGAGTGACTTGGGAGGCAGCTTTCAAGATTAATTGTAATCAACTCACCCGAGACCTTGACAATAATCAAGTCACATTTTACTAGGTCCTTCAGGTAGGTTTGTCCAGAATTGAAATCGGCAGGTAGTTTTTGAGTTATAAATAAACTGTGATATTTTATACACACAAAAATACATTGCAATAACGATTCAACCCGTCATCGCTTAGTACTTGTTCCATGTAATTTTAGATGTGTATTTATAATTTTTAAGCTAGCTTTGCACTTTCTAACGACTCGTGTGCCACATATTTTCCCGTTAATGTCGTGCGTGCTTAATCAAATCATTACTAGAATCTAGCACAAAATAACTGAAAGGTAAACATAAATTTAGTGAATGAATTTTATAAATTAATATTTCGTTTGCACGACTTCTTAACTAACCAAGCCCGTGACCACATACGCGTAGGTTTAAATGTCTTTTTATTACTATTTTCACAGTGCGATATTGAGGAATACATGATTGATATTTATAACACACTTGTACTTCTCCACTGTATTTATTATTGTCACTGTACTGTAATGTAAACCTTTGAGAAAGCTGCAAGGCAAGCAATAAATACAGTGGAGAAGTATTATCAAGTATGTTATCAGATATGTATAACAATAAGTTCCACCAAGTACCATCAAAACTTTCTAGCTATAATCACATATAAGTCAAGTAGTAGTAATAAAAGAAATCATGCAATATAATAGATTCTTTATTATTAAATTCAATAGTAGAACTTTTACAATATCATACATAATACTGTTCCAAATCTCTAGGGACAAAGAAATTGCGTGTACTCATAGATTGAATGGACCCCTTTTTCTCGAAACTTAGGTGCCAACAGGGTTCTTTACGTCATATCAAGTTACTTTGAAGAATGGACTTTTTATTACAGCAATGATAAACCAGCACAAAAAAAACAATTGATGACTCAAGTACCTTACCAACTGCCTGAATGATTTATCATTACCCATAAAGATGAGGGATCTGAAACCAGAAATGACACAATAATGCCAAGAGTAATCTAATAAAACTTTAAGGGTTGATTCCAAGAAACGTCCTGTTCCAGACTACAAGACGGGGTTAAGAGAGTTTTTAAAGGGTCAGCTGTGCGCCAGGTCGTAATAATATGCTCGTCTATCCCAAAGGCGAAAAAAAAATTGTCACAGTGGAAAGCAGACCCCAACTGAGGTGGGAAAAGGTTCGGCGAATGATGATGACCAACCAAACTGAATAATAAACATGTGTAATAAGTAATTATTTCACAGCGTGTCTAAAAAATGTCCACTTTAAAGAGATGTCACATATGAATTATCAGAATTAATTAAATACAAATCTACTAGAATACATATGTATACACATATGCTCACGCCCGTAATCCCCGAAATGGTAGGCAGCACATTACGCTAACTGAAATTTCCGACCCCACGTAATAGGAGCCAAGCCTATTACCACAAATAAAACTTTGTTAAAAAAATTTGTATGCAGAAAATAAATTCCTTGCCGAATAAACATTTTTTAGCAATACCAGTTAATGTTTTGGAAAGTATCAGACGAATTATAATAAAAAATCGTAATTATTAGACGAAACGTAAATTAATAAACGGTTGTTAAATATTGTTATTAGTGATCACTAAACGACGACAAGTAATTTTTTATTTTTTATTGTATAAAAAATTACTTGTCGTCTTTCAAATAATCCCATTTTGATTTAGATTACTCTTGAGATAATTTGAATTTTGAAAGTTATTTTACATTATTTGTGAGTGTCACATGCTACACTATAATGTAAACAAATATAAATCAATATTGTATGTAGCGCAAGGTTTAAAACAAAAAAAAGACTGTTGATGGTAATGTATTGTGGACTTCAATAAAGGCAGCGAAAGCATATTTTTCACCAACCATTTTTATCTTTCACAGATTACAAGACAATAGTGTTATTTACAAAGTTATTTTTAACAATACAGTATTATTACTTATGTATTTAAATTTAAGACACATTTTGCATTTATCGTACATCAAAGTTGCCATTTCCACCATATAATTATAGTGAATAACTTAAGAAGTATCGCAAATGAAAATTATGCATGAAGAACTAAATTCAAGCATGATAATATACTCAGGGGCCAACGTCTCTGAGCATGCACGGCATGAGAGCTACTCTTGGAATCTACTGATCTGATTTTGCAAATTCTTTCATCAACAGAAATTCACATTATTTGTGAATTTCATAGGCATATCATTACGTTACTATCCAATGAAGCGAAGTAATAAATTCGCTAGATCACGGCAAATTAAGTCACAAAAAGTAGGTAGATTCTGATATTCAAAAATTATTATAATCCTAACATGAGCGTTCGAGGAAAGTCTGTAATTTTTTGAAGGTATGAATTTTATTAGGAACGGATTTTTAATAGCGAAAAGGAAAATTTGTCTTTTTTGAAGGTTTTCTGGTGAAATTCGGATAAAAGCAATGTGGTAAGGCAAAATAGCAAAAGTGAAAAAGTGGTTAGAAGTTAAGAGGAATAATTAGGGGAATGGTCAAAAAATAGAAAATGGAGTAAGAGAAGACAGAAAACGAGTGAATAAGCGAGTGGAGATGCAAGCAGAGAGGCGATTAGAGTGAAATTCTTTGATGATTTGACTCTTGACATCCGTACGGTAGAAGTCGCGGGTAACAGCTAGTAGGTATACTTTATAAGTACTGTCTCGTGGTGGGAAACTTCATTCTTGAGAAAATTTGGTTGAGATACTTCCGTGGTAAGCGAAGACCCTGTAGCAGCACCGAGTTATTCTAATCCCGCAGGATTCCCAATTAAGGCCCAAATTACGTTGTACCGCTGACAACACCAAGGGAACTGGGAAATTATACATTTTATATTTTGCTTCGGACTTTCTACACGTAACAAATACAGGATTACTTTAGGGAATTTAAAATTGTAACGTGGTAACTCATCGAGTTGGTTGAACGTACCCGATAGGATGCTTCATTTTCATGTTTTAATTAAGTACCTATAGTTACAGGCTATTGACTATTGAGGTCTGTGGGGCCCCAACAAAACCAGTGAGGTCTAACTACTAACTATAACCTACATGCTTGCCGGTACATTAGGTGACGCACAAAAGAGACTCTAATGCAGATTCAACTCTCCAAGTAAAGAAGTCAAACGACACTAACCGTCAGCCCTAATAAGTCAAATTCAGGTCAAGATTAAAAAACCGTAACCTATTATATCAGCTTAAGGTCCCATGTTATTCACCACCTTTTATTGAATTTAATCTATTGACTGAAACAAATCACGTAGCATACACACCCGCTAAAATCATTATTACATTTTAATCACAATTTGTTGATTCTAAAGCAAGTGATCAACAAATATTGTTATTCGAAAATTAAATTCAATTATTTCGAATGAACCACGAATAAACAACAATTCATTGAACTTGAACTATACTTGAATCACTACTAATTGTTTGTCCAGTTAGAAACGCGCTTATGTTGTAAAGTAACCATTCAATTCATAATTGAAGCAATGAATAAATAAAATGATAATTCTATTCCTCTTTGTGTTGAGATAAATGATCAGCATGAGCAGCATTTCATCAGTATGCCAATATTAAAGAATATTGGGAATGGAATACAGTTATGTATGCTAAGAATGAAATAAATCAAGAGGTATATTTTCTATTTTATATACGTAGGTCCTAAGGATTTACTGATTGGTTTTATATTGGATTTTAACGGTATTGAAAGTAGGGGCCAATTTGTACGATTGTCAAATTGGCCCCTACTTACATCATCGTTTCATTTATTTTTAACACGCTTTTATTAGATTCACTTGTAACTATTACTAGTATACTTGTAACTATGTATACTTGCACTGAGCGGGGACCGAACCCGCGCCTCCTGCATTACCATCACGTCACATATATTGCATACGATATTGAATCCAATTGCCATTTAGTTCTTGAATCAAATCAATTAAAGGTATGTAACAATATATTTACAAATAATATACCAAGAGTAAAATTAAAGTGCCGGGATTCAAATTTTGAGCTTTAAATTACTCGATTGGTACTGTAAACCGCGGTGGAACAACACTGTTTCTATAAGTGAGAAGGGTCACCAGAGCTCTTTGAAAAGGGTACTGTCGGTAACACCCTCACTGACCGCTTCACGTCCGATGAGTTGTATATTTGTTACCAACTCAGTAACAGGAGAAAGATTTACTTTAAACGATTATACAATTGTTAATTAGCTGTCTATTATATTTTTGATTGTTTGAATACAACAAGTCTCACTCACAGAATTTAGATGTTCAAAATCGCAATGAATGGTAAATGTAAAATACGTTTTTGATTTTTATTTATTAGTCTTCAATTTGACTTCACTCGCCTGATGGTAAGCTGAAGGCCAGTCTCAGGAAAGAGGGTCACCATTTCATACATCTATACACGTTGTCAAATATTTACACCCACATCGGTACACACATTATCAAATGTTTATGCGATAAGTGACACTCATGATACCATGGGCATCAGTCTTGATACCATGGTGATCTGTCGTCACTGCATGACGTTCTTTGAGTCAAGCGAATTAGACAACGTTGTTCCTTGAGCAATTCCCAGATAATATGTTCACGTTAAGAAGTTAAGGTGAAATAACAAGCACGTATAACGAATACCCCAAGATATGATTTCTTAGATGGAAATATCAAAAGAACACACGTGCGGTAGTTGGCGCGATATGGACAAGTTTATGCGAAAAATACGTGTGGCAAAAGGCGCCTCGGTGCCGACATTGTTCAACGTGCGAAAGCTGCGAGACATGGCGGAATGTAATTTAAAAAATCACTGGTGTTTTATTACGTATAAAATAATGATGAACTTATAACAATTTGGTACCTATTGTGGATGTGCTAGACAAAGACAAAGATAGATATTTGATAACACACTTGTACTTCTTCACTATATTTATTACTGTACACTGGACAACACGTGCAGAATATTCCATCCAGAACCAAGCTTCTTTTTTCTTCTGCACCATTTAGTCTTAGAATTCCATACCAGCTCCGTGTTTCCTCCTACAGTCCCGTGTCCCTTAAGCGGGGCGTAAAAAACCATTTAATAAGACGGTCCAGATGAACGCCACCATTGTAACACTGTACGTGTTTATAAAGGTGACCCTATTTCCTTTTTGCTTCACTTTGCCTTCAGTTTACCATCAGGACAGTCAAATTGACGTGCCCTAATGAAAAAAATACAAAAAGAAAAAGTCAACATTCCTATTGTGCAAATCAATGTCAGGCTTTGTGTTTGTGAAGAGCATTAAATCACGAATCCAATAAAGTACGACTACTTGATCGATAAGTCCATTAACAAAGACCGCTAATTATACTTCGGCAAAGATATGAATTGAGTGGAATATCACAAAATTTCCAAATTATGTTAGTGTATTGTCTTAACAGATCTACACAACTTTGTAAAAGCAGGTACTTACTTCAGAAACAAAATTTTGAGTTTATTTTACCTGTTACAAGGAATCCAAAGTGCTTTAACTTGTTTAAAAAGTTTATTCTTATTATTTTCAGAAGATCAAACTTTCTTGTAGTTTTAAAATTAAGAATTGTTACATTCTTGTAGTTTTAAAATTTAGAATTGTTGGGTTCATCTGTATACTAGTTATTTCCCAAGCGTGGGAAATTGTGTCATTTCGGTCACCTGTAAGAATTTCTTATTCCCGAGATTAAAATTAGCCTATGTCCATTCCAGAGCAAAATTCTTTGATTTGTTTATACGAAAAATTAACACATACTCCTATACGAAACAGTAAATACGTTCAGTGAACAATAGCGGCATTATGTTGAATTGGCCCTTTTTTCCTGGTGCAGCATTGACGTGCACGACATAATTTTTAATTAAATAAAAATTAATATATTTTTTGTGTACATGTTTGTGCTATAAAAGTATAAATAAAGCATATTTTCTTTCTTTCTTTCTTAGCGAATTTATAAAGAAGAAAAATAATATGTTCGTTTGTAATCGGTAACCTCTGAAAGTAATGTTCCGATTTCTATAACACTTTCACAATTAGTAGATAAGCTATTTTATTCAGAAGTAACAATGATCATATTTTTCTCAATATTGTCACGAGATTAACACTTGCTACTTATATAGTGTCGATTATAAAAGCTGGTTTTTTATTGACCACAAAGTTTCAAAATACTGAGTGGTCTTAATCCGAACCCCGGATGTTCTACCGAGGGTGTTGCTTGACATGTCTGTAGACACAAGGTCAAGTCCCATCATCATTTATCTTGCCCCATGGCTCGATAACTACCCGCCATCAATCTTACGTGACACCAAGGATACGTTAGATTTCTAGTGAATTATAAAAAATACATACATACATAAATATAGAAGTTTCAAGTAATCATTAGGCGATATTTTTATTGTTATCTTAACCTACTTACACAGTATTAAAGTTTATTTCTCAACACGTAAGTACAAATATGTTGTGAAATAAAAGAGTAAAAATTAATAAGCAAGGATGTTAGCACCATCGTCGAATTCTTGCCACAACTGCTTTATATATATGTAATAGACCCCTCCTAACACAACCCGACTCCTAACACAAGCCATTGAGGTTAGCTGGAGGGGTTAAAGGGAATATTAGTAACTTCGGTTGCTGCTAATATTCTTTAAAAAACAAAATAAGTAAAAAATATAGTAGTGGTTTTTTCACTGGAATTATGCTTTGTGAAATACAATATAAATTAAGTGAATTGAAACTAAGATTTTTCATTATTTTCAATTCCCGAAATCGGTCAAAATATAAACAATTGATTTGTTAAGATTTAGGTATAACTTTTTATTTATGACGACCTCTGTAGCGTGGCGGTATTGAACGCGACTGCTACGCAGGAGGCGTGGGTTCGATTCCCGCTCAATGCAAATATTTGTGTACATGAATATGAATATTTGCATGGGTGTTTCTATGTATAAGATGTATGTATTTACAAAAAAAATGTATCTATGTATGTTTATCCGCATTCTGGAACCCGTAACACAAGCTAGTTAAACTATGCTTACCATGGGTCTAGGTGACGTTGTGTAGATTGTCCTAGAATATTAATTTATTATTATTTATTTTTAGACTCCTCATTAACACACTCCTATACACGTGTGTCTATAAAAAGCTACAATATCGAAGATAAATATGGGCTATAATTATACCATACAAGGGTACTGAGCAGTAATCATAAATCTCAATAGATCCGGTAAATTTCTATACATTGGTGCTACTATGATATTTCCCTTGTCATGACAGCAAGGAGGAGTAGTTTAGAGAGGCAAGTAGAGAACCGAGTACCTAGAGTCGTACAACGTGATTATCAACATCCACGTGGGCGGAGCCACGGGCAACAGCTAGTATTCTTATTCGGTGATCATTTTTCGAGATTAAAAAGCAACATTCATATTGAGTGTAGTATAAGCCAGTCTTTTCTCTGCCGCACCATTAAGTCCTGGAATTCCTTACCAGCGCACGTGTTTCCCTCTTCCTACAGTCCCGGGTTCTTTAAGCGGGGCGTGAAAAAGTATCTGATGAGGCCGTCAAGCTGAGCGCCACCATTGTAGCACTGAACGTGTTTGCAATGGTGACCCTCTTTCGTGAGATTTTGCCTTCAGCTTAACATCAGGCGAGGTGAAGTCAAATTGACGTACCATTAATAAAAAAAAAAGATTGTACCTACATTATTATTATCCATCCTCATTAGTGTCGGTGCGTCCAGGATGTGTACACTAGTGGAATATACAGAACCAATAAACAAAATGTACATGTATTTCCGTATGTCCTTTAATATCAAATAAATCGTTTAAGCTGTACTGAACACAACCAGTGGAGTGTACAATTGTCGATATATTTATAGATGTATTATTGGCATTTAGCCAATGTCTCTGGGAATCTTAGACTTGATATAGATTTAGATTTCCTGTGATAGTTAAGGGATAATTGACTTACTGACATTCAAAGGTTATACATAGACCAAAATAGTGTATCAAGAGTATATATAATATGAATATATTGCTTTTGAGTATGTGTTCGAAGCTAAATCAAGATCTACATTGATTGAAGAAACCCTTTTTTGCAACCACACTTGCTATTTGACAGACTAAAATTCTGGTGTATTCTTCCCTATTAGTATTAGGTTATTTCAATGTTACGATATACGATAATTATAACGATAGATGTGACATTATAGTTGATGGTACTTATGCGCGTTATGGTACAATAGGGTGATTGGCGTTACGTTAGTAATTTTTTCAAAAGGCGTTGCCGGCTAGTGCGATAATAATATGTAGAAAAATATATAATTCTTCATCAGACTAAAATTGTAAGATAACCGGCACACAAAAAACTAACGTGTAAATTCTGGCAATGTGTGCCGCGTAAACTAAGAGTGCGTGCGAAATGGTACTTTAGTATTACTTAAGGCGGTTTCACGCGTTAGTTCTATGCGTTTCGTCTATCTTATTCTTTTACTCCGAGAATTTCTTCGTCTACAGTACGTGCTCTCTTTGGAGAGGTAAACAACTCGACTACAAAGACGCGACACCCTCAAAGAGATTTACAGGCCGTTGGATACGAAGAAAATTTCAAAATATTCGTAATTCTTTTGAAAAAACAAGCAAACTTTTTCTTGCAAATTGAAGCAATTTAAACTCATCTTTAAGGTAATATAAACTTTCAAATTTACGAAAAAAATCTTCTCTATGATAACAGTAAACAATTTTATTTAAATAATATACCTAAATGAACTTCTTACGTGCGTAGGCAGAGACAATAAACGTCTACTTCTGTCCTTATATACTAGAAGCTTCTACTTTCCGCCCATTATGATTGTTTTTTTGTTTAAACATTTAATTTTCAATTTGAACAGCATATAATAATTATGTTGAAATTAAATATGGCAACCTATTCTATTAATGAAAAGTATATTATGTTATATGTTATTCCAGACTACTATATACCTCAATACTCTAAAAACTGCTTGTCACCTTTAATTTTAATACTTTGTTCTATCTTCGCTTCACATAAAGCCCTTTAAAGTTTAAATAATTTCACTTAAAGGGATTATCTCACTTCAGAGATTTTAATTAAATAAATTAACAACTATAAATTCTCGAATTTCAATGTTTATATCTTACGGCTTAAACTTATATGAGTGGTTTGAACTAAACTCGAAGAACATACATAATATGACGAAACTTACGATGTAATTACGTGGGACCAGAGACATAGTTAGGGAAATGTGGGTACAACTGTCTTCACCTTCAGCTTATAGGGTGTAAACTGGCGTAGGTATGTATACTACAGATAAATGGCAGTGAAGAAAGACAGGTAATTTTTTTATTTATTGACTGAACAGATTGGTTCAAAGTAGTTTTGTTTGAAGTTTAGCTATACCTAAACACAAGGTTTGAGTTGAAAACACTGATTTGTTTTTATTTATGGCACGTCAACTTAACGTCACCTCGCCTGATGGTAAGCTGTAGGCAAAGTCTCAGGACGACGGACGGACGCTCCGCTTAAAGAACCTGAGACTGTAGGAAGAAGGAAACTTGTGCCCACCGCACAGAATTAAACGACTTTATGGTGCGGATTATTACATAACTGGACCCGCGGCTTCACCCAACTATATTTCTGAACTGATACCGGCATTTTGAAGACTAATTCCAGGGACATCATGGAATTGTTCAACTCCTTTTGTCCCGCTGTTGGAAAGTCTTTCTATCTGAATTTTCCCTGGCTCTTAAATAGACTTCGAATACAGAATGTGGAAGCAAAGTAAATCAGCTTCTCTGATGATGCGGGCCTGCGGTAGTGCGAAGTTGCTCCACAGATTAGGGCTCACCTGTCGGAGTGAGTCGCATGTCCGTATTCCTGTACACCAGAAGATCTTAGAAGCGTCTCTGAAAATGCAATCCAAGTTACAAAACACTGAAAATACAGAATTTAGAAGTAAATATGCCGTCGAAGAGGAAAAAGGGATTTATTTCCTAACTATTGTGAATGGATTAAAAAAAACCTAAATAATAAGTATCTAAACTTCTTCATAAACTTTTAACGTTATTAAATATTAGTAAAATACGATACACTACTGAGATACTTATTATTTCGTATTAAAACAAATCGTTTTAACCCCAATCCTCTTTTTGGGTTTATAAGCTACATTTTTATGTTCTTACCACAACTGCTCCATAGATGATCCCTTTAAATGGATTCTTAAACGCAACCAAACCCTACGGTTCTATTTGTATAAATATATTACAAAGGTATGAAGGTAAAAGGGAATAGGTTTTTAAGTAGGTTATACACGTAATAAGCCCCTCATTTAGGGATATTATTTTTAGGAGTAAAGCGTGTTCACTTTTTTTCCATTTCCTAATTTATGTATAGGTACTACTGATATTCATGAGGCAAGATGAAGACACTGGAGAGAGCCTTCTCTGATTAGTCAGGGTACGAGAAAATGCTTCCATGACCTTCGTCCTCCATAAACGCAGGCCTGAGAGTGAAAGTTGTAACCAACTGTCACCCTAGCAGGAGCTGACCGCGACGGCAGTGTCATGCGCGCTTCTTCCAATCCGGGGCAAGATGTGGACACCATCGACTTCTAGAGGGCCTTGGCTGGCCCTGGGTCAGCCGGCGCTTGCGGGATATGCCAAATAGGCTACCACATCCTCAGCAACTGGTGGAACAAGACGGTCGTATGATTTCAGTTGGTTCGAGTCCGATATAACCACCTTTGCTGACTTTGGCGTATGGTATCCGTACGGGAGAAATGTCTGATTTTCATAATTACCGGTAGGTATTCATGCATGAAATGAAAACGACACTACTTACCTTCACGCTAATTTCACGTGTCACGTCGTTTCAAAAACACGTAGGAAAGCATCACTAGTTAGAGGTCTCCCGACACGATAACGCATGAATTATTTATTTTTTTACTTTTTGAAGTTATTTTTTGTGTCGGGGGTTTATTAAAGGTTTACTTACAGTCACAGATCGCGGTTTAATTTGAAATTTTTTGTATTGGTCCGTAGTGCGTAGGTTGCGGCTCGCCCGGTCAAGGAAGCATTCCTCCACGATGTTAAAAAAAATTATCGTGGTATACCTACATGTTCTTAAGTTGAAAAATCTTGCGAAGTGTGAGAAGGTATCCTTTTGATAAATTGCTATATTAAGTACATCTCCCAAAGTGGATATAACTCAAGTTACATCAGCAGACTTTGATACTGGCAACATGCTCTATGGAGCCGTGGTAATACGCGGACCCTAAAGTTGGGGTTACAGTTACAGCGGGTGTCAAGTTATCAATACAGGCGTTTGCATAGAATTTTAAATTTATTCTTCATTAGCATTTAATACAAATTGTACTAGTATGATATTTATTTTATAAATTAAAAATATACGCAAGATATCAGTCATATCCATTTAGTCATTTCTATGTCATAGACGAACAAAGTAGATAATCTCACTTTCACTTAGCCGAACGCAACGCTGAGATAGTATATTATGTTTTTCATTCAATTTCAAGATTTAGGGGGCTCTATTTTGATTATTTCAGTATGCAATATATCATTTGTGTAAATATGTATAGTTATGCTTTATAAGTGCCCGGTTAATGGGCCCAAATATAAACTGGCAAAATGTGGGTGCTAGCACCTCTGCATAACTCTTTGGGGATATAGGCGTGAGTTTAAGTTATGTTTTTGTTTATATATCACACAAACAATAATTTATTGCTATTTGTAAATTATTATGAATATCATGCTTTTAAAGGTCAAATAACTTTAAATAAATTCCGCTGTAACTGATACTCCAGCTAAGGGCGTCCACAGGACATCCACCAGCCCTCTTTTATCAAATAGTCAGACATCAATATTTATTTCAATTTATCTAAAATGGGAGCATTTAGATAGCTTGATTTTCACTTATAACATTCTTGATATATTATATTTATGATCTATGGACGTATAAGTAAATTAGCTTCTTAGGCGTCGTTCACAGAGACGTTGTGAGTCATACCATCACGATTCACTCACCATTTTGTTCAGGGAGCTGCGGTACATGGAGAGACCTTTATTTTTTATAGTGTGAAAAATCCCCATGGATAGCCCCCGCCGGAGCAGGTTGGGGAGGTTATGTCAAACTCGAATCCACTAAAGCGCACACCGTCTTTGGGTCCTTAGTTGCCGGAGGTAAGATAGTAACCAACTTGTCCCTCGCACCTTGCGCCATCTCTTTCGAGATAACCCACTTCAGGTGTAGGGACCACGATGGCCCAGAGCCCCAGGAATGAGGAGGCGCATTTTGTGCTGCCACCGCGGCCTGCTTCTGCTAGGGGACAGGTGGCCACTAGTTACCCCTACGCACGCGCTCAAGGAGGATGGAGGTCATTCTGCGATCTCCGACGCCCAAGTCGCTTCCGTTCATCGAGAGCTATCTATGTGGGCTCGAAGTCTTCTCCGAACCCGTTCTGCCGACTCCTTCTTGAGCAGCGAACTCTGTTATCGCATGTGGAAAAACATGGTGATATGTTTTTTGTTTCTTATTTTTTTTTGTATGTGTATAAAATCATTGCGAAATTGCTTCATTGCTTGAAAGCGCCATAATATATTGTAATATTGACTTTGAATGTTACACACTGGTGAGGTGAAAAAAAACAATTACTTTTAAAAATGAACCATAGATTTTATAGCGAGTCATAATGCTAATCATTTCAACATTGCTGTATTAGGAGCTTTACCAACTAAAATGCATGAGCCTTTATTTGCTTTCGCATCCCACACCGGACACTCAATCAGCGTGTGCAGCCTCATGTATTCGCTCCCACTACAGTGATCTCACATTGACTACTTGCTGGTCCATCGAATCACCGAAGGTTACTGTGTGACTCTCTAGCCAGACCCCCATAATGGGTTATACCGCTGCTATAAATAAGACTTTCACCTGAGATCATGGGGTTCACTCACTCTCATTTAGTTGACTCAATTGACTACCTTTGATTTGGATTCGTCCTCGGACAATAATTATTTTGAAGTAACCATTTGGGGGTTGGCCTCAAGAGGTTGATCCACCACCTAATAGGTTGAGGTTGAGCAACATTATCCATAACCTTATCCATCAATCAGCAACCGGTTAACAGGTGAAGTTTATTTCCTTTTTCTAAATAATTCTCCAAATGACAGTGATGGGCTGAAGGTGATGTACATTAATAAGCTATCATTTTAATGAAAACTTCAAACGCGTCTTCAATTATTGACTTTATATTTATGTTGTTATATTCATAAGTATTCTCATTTGTACTCTCTATTTGGCAAAGAGCTTTTTAAAACTCACCATTTAATAAGGAGCATGTTTATTTTATTCATGCTTTTAAAAGCGTCTACTGAAGTTGTTACGACTTGAATATTTGCTTATATCTGGTTGTAATGAATACAGTCACAATAATAATTTAAAAGAGTTGTTAAATATGAAATGGTTTTTTAAATGATTAAATATTCTCTGGCCGTAGAATAAACATGTACCTCAGCTCTCAGTTCTAACGAAACTAATTAGCAATGTATACTTTTCCTTGTATCCGTGCTACTACTCAGAATATAGCAGGTGTAATTTCGGAAACATAACCTGTAACCTCATTTCACAGGAGCAACTTACAAATAAATAAATACATTGTAAAGTTTGGCTATTTTTTATTTGTTATGATATAGAACCACGATCATTTGGTTATTTAGATCAAGTATAGGTTAAGGGTTTCTCGATATTCCCACTGACAACACAAAACCTTTTCATTACGCTCTAACTACCCTACTCACTGCTGAATACACAACACTAGGATATTATTAGTATGCTCTAGGGTGGAGGCACCTCCCCAATCGGACTGCTCAATTAGAACGGGGAATACCGTCTCATTTCCTACCTCTGTAATATACAATTATTGAAGTCCAGTATATTACAGTCTACATAATAATATTATACACATATAATACAAATTCGTTGTAGGGGCTAGATATAGTGTTAGTTGAACATGAATATTTACTTTATGAAATCAGTTTCGTTAAAAATATATTAACACCTATTTGAAATAAAATTACCAAAATTATTTGGATTTGAATGAAATTTCAAACAATATAATTTCAGAAACTGTATCCTAAATGTATATCCAAATGTGAGTTTACATTCTTCCCAATCAGACGTTCGATTTTACGTTAGGGTTGCATCCAAGTGGCATTCCAATTACGAACCAAATCGTACCAATTTAAAAGGACCAGCATTGAAAGTGCTCGCTACTTGTAAACTTGTACGGAACGGAGCTAGCTTTGACACGATTACTAATTAAACACTGGCTCGTCTGTTGTATCGTAACAAAGATACGCTTCATGAAAAATGGTTGCACTTAATGGTATTGTCTCTTTTTTGGTTGGTTAAGTGTTTTACCTTTTCAGTTTTATTTTGTGTGACTTAATTCATGAACGTTTTTGGTACTGCTGCGGTAGAGAATGCGATCGAGAATTGGTGGGTCTTTGTATTTGGAATTTCACATGAGTATTTGATGTTCCACCAAGATCTCTTTTTGTGTTTCTGACTGCTCCGGAGAGATAGAGGTGTAAGTATCGACTCTGAAGAAAATTAATTCTTATTTAGTGCATTATTTTATTGTGTATTATAAAATTGAATTAGAACATTTATTTCTTTAACTACATATTCAAGTAAGTTTTGATTCAAATATAATCGAAACTCGACAATTTGAAGAACAAACGTCATCAATTGTGACACGTTCCATACTATTCATGCGTGTTGATACGCACGCACAGCACGTTTGAGCGATTGCGAACTATCGAATGCAATAGATACTAGTAATTTAATTAGAAAAATAAAGAAAGTGTGATTTTGATAGTAATTTCGATAAATATTTATCAAAGTAAACAATCGAAGAAATGCATTACTGGATATTTATCAAATTTACTATAATAATATATAATACGTTATGTAAGTGCGATATTTATTAATAATGAATAATTTAAATACAGTTCAAAATATGTGCATAAAATTACCTATCAAACAAATCATTGTTTGATAGGTAATTTTTTTAATATTAAGTTATATCAATAACTTTTACTGAATCATTAAAATTGAACATAACGGTTCAAAATCTAACTTTAGACGCTCTTGAGGAAAGCACGTGATTTGCAATTCTTTTTTGTGCGCGTAGGAGAACTCAATATAAAATATATTTCCGTCGATCTACTCTACTGTTGAGAAAAACAAACTTAATCCACGTAGAAGACGTAATAAGCCTTCCCGAAGAGTAATTGCAATGCTCGGGCCCGTGAGTTGTGACGTGAAACGAATTAATATATCACGATGGCAATCCAAAATCATTTTTGCGTATTTTTAATTAATGACCGGCAATATGAACTTAGGCCAAAATGGTTTACGGGTGACCTTCTGGCATATAAGCTCAGCAAGTCTTGACATTGCCAAAACTTTTGATAGAGTCTGGCACTAATCGCTTCTTTCCAAGCAACCCGCCTTTGGTCTACTTCCTAGACTGTGCAACAAGGTTGCAAGCTTCCTGCAGGGGCGTCGTATTCGCGTCCTTTGTGATGAACGAGTTTTGGTGTTTTTATAGGTAAATGCTGGCGTGCCGCAGGGGTCGGTATTATCACCCACACTCTTTCTTCTGCAATCAATGTCATGCTGTCCAGCGGCATCACCATATTATCGAGTTGATACCCATAAAAATAAATACAAAGTTAATTCAAAAAGCTTTAGCTTTTGATTTGTTTGGCGTCTTGGCCAGGTTTCACTTGCCGTGATTACAAATTGACTGACTGATTTTATATTAATTTTTCAATTTAATATTTATATTATATTTTTATTAACATTATATCGTTTTTTATATTTAATACATTTTTTCCGTTTCCTATTTCCCTTTTACCTGTTTCCCATTCGTTTACTTCCCCTTTTTGCTCATTTTTCCACTTCCAACCTTCCCTGTTATTCCACTTCCCCAATTCACCATTGCCCCACTACTTCATTTTTGTTTTTATTTTCTCGATCTCCCCTTCTTCTCTCTATGGTGGGGTGGGTTCCCTTATCCTCTCCTATACCTCAACTTAATCCTGAACGCCATCTCCCCTTATAACCCTCCCCTTCTTGTCCGAATACCTGGCTGCTTCCCCTTGTCCCGCTCCTCCACTGCCCCAACCAAAAATCGTTAGTCTCTGGTAGTAGCTGTCATTTTAGTGTTGTCTCTCTTTAGTACATCTTACCCAATTCTCGTCATGACAACGGAAATTATTAGCGCCAGTGCAGTGTATAGAACTCTAATGGGTCTTTTGAGATTTATAATTATTGCAGCGTTCTCTTGGATGATGGCTCTCAGATATTGTAGCTTTTTATTTGTGAAAGAATTATTGAAATCGGTCGAGAAGTTTCGGAGCCTATTCGTAACAAACAAATAAATAAAAAACAAAACCACAAATATTTCCTCTTTATAATATTAATGTACATATGATTATTATTGCCGTTACCATATGATCTTGAATTTTATTTCTTCAAATTGTTAGGTTACTTACAGCACAAAATGTAAATTTCAGATTAAGATTCTATTTTAAGTAAATTAAACCATTCGCTCCCGTCACCTTCAAAAATAAGCAGCCACACTTCAAAAGATGCATTCGTAAGTAGCTCGACTTGAAATTGGATTTACATTCAATAGAGTTGGAGACGCGACGGCCTTCTTTCAATTGGTGATTTCACTTTGAGGGCTGTCAAAATGGTTTGGCATGAAAGGACAATTTTGATGGCTTTCATCAAGTATCCAGTTCTTATAGAGAAGAGAATGTATAGGTTTATAAAAATGTTTATACGAAAGTGGAACGTACAACACGATGAGGAAAACGGTGAAATATTAAAATCTTGAAAGGCAAACCGGGACCGAATTCATATGAGGTTTTTTTATTGCAAATATCAATTTCCTTGTTAAGTTCTGTAATAGCCTGTTAAATTTGTGTAAAACAAAGTATCACCTAAGATGTTTCGTTGAATGTATTTTAATTACATGTAGAATTTATGGAATATATGCCAAGAAATTATAACCGAACGGCTTAGCACATTTAAGGTTAAGTTTCCGTTTTAGGATAGGCGCCTCGGAAAACACGTTAAGCCTTTAGTCTCGGATGCTATACGGATATCTTCAGTACTACCGGTGGGTTATGGAGGTTAGATGCTAATATCTTCACGGAATATATCAAAGGTCTTAGTAAGATTTAAAGCCTACCGATGAAGCATAAATATTTAAGTACTTGCTTATTGAATTCGCTTATGCAAAATTACTGGTCATTGCAATGAATTAAAATTTTGTCAAAATATATTACGATATAGATGTAGGCGTTACCAGGCGGAAATCCATTACAAAAAAAAAATATTGGGGGAGGGAGGGGGGTCCCCACCACTCACCCGCGGTGCAAGTGCGCAATATTGCACATATTACAACATCTCCTCTCTGGTAAAAATTATTTTACTTGCTTTGAAGAGGGCGGTTTGACATTAGAATATATATTGTTATCATTGGACTGTTGAACCGCGGATGTGTGGTGGGCCCCCCTCCCTCCCCCAATATATATTTTTTCAAAACATATTGCCGTTATCTTAATTAAATAAGAACAAAAAGTTTAGCTTTATCCTGCTGCACTAAAAGACAACTAATTTAAAATTGCCCCGGGTAAACAAGTTCCTTGAACAAGTGGAACTTAGTTATTTAATTATGGGTATAATTTATTTAGTGATTCTGATAAACAAGAGGTAGAAGATAGTTCAAAGTTGGCTGTTGGCGGGATGACATAGACATCTTTTACTGTAGTTGATGCGATAAAGGAAACAGGGAAAGTGAAAAGATTTGACGTAGGATTTTACCCACTAGAGTGATAAAATATGTTACATATTTCTTTAATAGCTCATACTGATGCGGTGATGTACTCCCCAAGGCACGAAGAAGTCTCAATGTATTAAGATTAAGAGTAATCAACCATTCTAAGATCTGGCTAGTATTGCTTAACCTTAGAATTTAACTGCCATTTAGCAAAGCAGGCGAAGTTTAAGGAAACTAAGAGTTTCAAGGAAATATAATCAAATCGAAATTCATAAATCCAGCAGATAGATACATCTAATTTTGTATATCTATAAATGGAATACGGCAGCCCTACTCATACGAACTGCATGTAAGGTAAAGCTACCCATTTCTAAGCAAAAATTCTTTAATTTCCACGGGGACTTTGCTCCAGTTACCTACCATATGGACGCACTATAAATCATGTTACATTGAGGGGCGCGTAAGGTGTAACGTAGCTTTAGAATGTTTATTTAAGAGTTTAACAGTTGAAAATACTTTGTTGACAAACTGGACACAGTATTTTAAGTTCTGGAAAAATAAAAACAGAAATTATTCAACTCATGACTTTATTTGATAACTGTGGTCACTGCGGGCGGGTTAATTGTGTTTGAATTCTGTCGAATACAGCAGCTACCCTCTGTTATGAAACAATCGTCCATGTAATTAACTCAAAGTAGTTAAATTATGCTAACTTTGGTTAATTTTCTATTTGTTGTTGTTTGTTTTAAAATATTATTATTGTTATAATTTTTGCAGTGAGACTTTTTATCTAGGTTAGGCACTTTTGATGAACTAAATTCCTCAAACGCGCGTCATCGTACAGCCCGTTTAAACTGTTTTATATTATTTATCGTGCTTCCGTAATCATATTTTAGATCATTACAGGAATTAGGTGCAGCCACGCCTTTCTATTAAGCAGCAGAGAAATTTCGAAGTGCGAAGTTAAATAATGTATTACACTTTACCGCTCACCTAAGCTTCACGAACTTTTAACTGTTCAAAGTCTAACATGCAATATTATATATTACTCGTTTTACGAAACGTGAATAATGTTAATAAAATATAGAATTTTATGGAAACCATAAAAGGAATGTAATATTTACTCATAGCTCGAATTCGGTAAGGGTGACCACGGTATGATTACTATTTCAGGACTTTGAAATTAGTTTTTGCTGGTTTATGCGTTATTCTCGTGAATGAGTGTCACTTGTCGAGCGCCCGGCGCGTGTCACTCGTATCATGATTTCAAAATATTGACGAACATAGTGTCTATAGAATGGAGACTGCTAGTAGGCAAATGGAAGTCTGTCTGTCGGGATGTCTACCAGCAATATGGATGGACGACCACAACAGAGATGGTGGAGCAAAGCAGAGGATCAGGTACCATGAAGTAGATTGGGAGAGACTGCTAGACATAGCAGCATACTGTAATAGACATGGTTGCCAATTTACTTATGTACAGCCTTTGCCTTTATTCATTGGAACTGTATGAATTCTGATCACGTTTTTCCAACTCTTAGGGATCTGTTCTAGGGATAAAAGGTGGTTACCTTTTATCCTGCTTATTTAATTAGCATTGCCAACTTAATCAATGGCGTAAAAAAGTGCTTTTTAATTTCAAAAACAAACACTTGATTCTAATTTTTACTAAAATATAGCTACCCTACTTCCCCTATGTTTGTTTGTGTATTCAATCTCGATTACATTAGCCTTTTGCGCCTTTACCAGAATATTTTTATCTATTTTATCCTTGGAGAGGTTACATGTTTGGTTTGAGATAACATCTGTAGATTTATAAATATTTACTGATAAAAACGAAACAATGAAAGAAGCCGTACTGTGCGGGGCCAGATGTTGCTTCAGCATTCTATAGGCTGTGCGCTCCTCATAAAAAATGGTGGCTACCATGAAACCTCAGAAGCTTCAAACTAACGCGAAACACGATCGAATGACGTAACATGCGGCTATGTACCAAATGTATTGGTTTTTTATGTAACCGTGCCGGACCGTACCGTACCGAACCGAGCGTAACCGTGTTCGGAGTTGATTTCGGGATATAGTTGATAGCCGCGTATCGTCCTACGTAATGTATTAAAACAGATATGGCCTTAACGGGTGCGGTATTATTATCGACCGATAATAACGCAACTATATGAATGAGACAATTAAAATTAATTTCATAGATATTTATTTTTTATAAAAATTATGAGGTACTATGAAAGGTACTCGTATTTATGTACTAATCTTCTTCAAAATGCATTGAGCATGTAGGTACATAGAGTACTAAATTAAAATGATTGAGCATCGAGACTAAAATATTTTTTATTGCACTTTTGTGATACTAATAAGAAATTAAAATATACCGCATAGGAAAGAATGGAACGGGAGACAAACCAAATCCTGTATTATGTTCTTTTGTGAATGGATGGAAGAAAAATGAAATAATGAAGCGAAAGAAGAATCTAAAGAATATTCATGTAACAGAAGACTATTCGAAAGAAGTGTTAGAAAAGAGAAAAGCTCTACTACCACAACTACTTGAGGAGAGGAAAAAAGGAAAGATAGCGTACTTGAAATATGACAAGTTAATTGTGAAGGACACTAGCTCTGATAAAAGAAAACGAGAGCTATCTATTTCGCCACAGTCACCTACAAAAACACAGGCAAAAAAACAACAAACTATAAATCCCTTCAAATCCAATAGGACTAACGCTTACGATATAATGAGAGCTAGATCAAACTCTCTAACTAACTCCCCCTTAAATAAAAACCAATAGCAACTAATAACTGGCAGCCGGAAAACACAAGATAATAACGTAAACTTTACACCAGAACTACATCATTCTCCCCCAAGCCGACTGGTCCTCGTGGGGGATCGAGACCGCAACCCTCCAGTAAAAACCAGAGAAAATATACTCAAGGTTGCCACATACAATGTACGCACGCTGTCGTCAGAAGTTAAATTCATGGAACTCACTCACGCACTCGAAAATATACAATTCGACGTATTGGGCTTGGCAGAAGTACGAAGAGTTGGATGTTACATAGAAGAGCACGAAAAATACTTATTTTGTTACAATGGAGAAACACCTGGTCGGCACGGTGTCGGCTTTCTTATTAAAAGAGAATATAAAAACAACATCATAGATTTTAGGCCACTCTCTGAACGTGTTGCACTATTACAACTGAAATTCGAGACCCAGGAAGTATGTATCATCCAAGTGTACGCTCCAACCGAAGAATCAAATCAGGAGGATATTGTCAAGTTTTATAAAACCTTGGAGGAGGCCCACAAATATGCTAAAAAAGATGTTCTCGTTATTGGCGATTTCAACGCAAAGATAGGTCAACCAAAGAAATCTGAAAGTCCAATTCTAGGACCATATGGCTATGGATCCCGAAGCGAGAGAGGTGACCTTCTTTTACAATATGCATATGCGCATAACCTAGCTATTATGAACACACATTTCAAAAAAAGAAAATCACGCAGGTGGACTTGGCACTCCCCAGACTATAAAATAAGAAATGAGATTGACTTTATCCTCTCAAACTGTCCGTCAAAAATCTACAACACCGAGGTTCTAAGTAAAGTGAATTTCCCTTCGGATCATCGAATGGTCCGGGCTACGTATAATATACAAGTTGCGACGAAAAGTAGAAAATCCTTTGTTACATTTTCAACTACACTGGAAACTATTGTGGAAATCGAACAGTATAAACATAATATAGGCGAAAACATAATACATTTGGAAACCTTACGAGATGACGTAGATGCACAAACATACTATGATAAACTAGAGACTACCGTCAAATTAAGTTTACAGATAAAAAGAAACGTAGCAAATCAAGAAAGAAAAAATCAAGTTATAACCGCATCTTCAAGGGCACTAATCATTAGAAGAACTGAGCTAATCAATACTAAGCATAAAACCACAGAAATGAAAAAAGAACTAGGAAAACTGTTCAAAGAAACGAACAAGGCAATAAAAAGAGACTACCAAGAACATCGAAATAAAATAATAAATAAAAACTTAAAATGTCACAGAAGTTCAAAAAGAGCCTACAAAGAACTAACAACACACACGAAATGGATAACCAATCTAAAAACGAACCTACAAGAAACTAGTACGAGACAAAGTATAATAGATTGTGCCACAGAATTTTATAAGAAACTGTATGAAAAAGACACGGCCAATATCGACGATAACTTATACAAGAAATACACAGACAATATATACAAAGAGACAATATTAACACCAATAAATGAAGTGGATGTGCTCAAACAAATCCAAAAACTGAAAGCTGCCAAAAGTCCGGGACCAGATGGTATTCCAAACGAGGCCATAAAGGTGGGCGCTGCTCTTTTGATTCGACCACTAACTACCTTGTTCAACAAAGTTCTAGACACAGGCAAAGTACCAGAACAATGGAAGAAATCTGACATCATACTGATATACAAAAAAGGCGATCCAAAAGACGTGGGCAACTATAGACCAATCAGTCTGCTATCAAGCATGTATAAACTGTTTGCGCTCACACTACAAGATAGAATAAATGCTGACATTGATAACTCACAGCCAATAGAACAAGCAGGCTTTAGGTCTGGATACTCCACTACGGACCATCTACATGTTATTACGCAAATCATTGAGAAATATCAGGAATTCAGAAAACCCTTGTACGTAGCATTTATCGACTATGCAAAAGCCTTTGATAGCATATCTCATGAGTCTATATGGAGATCTCTAAAAGACTGCCAAGTGCACTATAGGTACATAGAAGTAATCAAGGATATCTATAAAGGAGGTACCAGTAGAGTGAAATTGGAAAAGAGGGGCACAGAGATTGCAATTCGAAGGGGAGTAAGACAAGGAGACCCATTATCACCAAAGCTATTCATAGCAGTACTCCAATCTATATTTCAAAGGCTAAATTGGCAAAAGAAGGGTACCATGATAGCTGGAAAATATTTAAGTCATTTAAGGTTCGCGGATGACATAGTTCTTTTTGCAGAAACCAGTAGAGATCTAGAAGAAATGACAGCTGAGCTGAGTGTGGAGAGCGAAAAGATAGGTTTAAAAATGAACGAGAGTAAGACGAAATTAATGACAAATAGTAAAACTAATGTAATCTATCTAAACGGGAAACCCTTGGACTACGTTGATAGTTATATTTACTTGGGAAAGCTGGTGTCCTTTACAGAGGCAAATACCGATGAGGAAGTAGACCGACGAATATCATTAAGTTGGAAAAGATTTTGGTCTTTAAAGGAAATCCTCAAGGGTAACTTCTCTCTGCACTCCAAGAAATTGGTTATGGACACGTGTATTCTTCCTACTCTTACTTATGGGTGCCAGACATGGACCTATACATCAAAGACAAGATCTAAGCTAGCTATGTGTCAAAAGGCAATGGAAAGGAGCATGCTTAAGCTAAGAAAAATACACAAAGTCCGAAGCGAACTGATTAGACGAAAAACAAAATTATCGGATGCCCTGCATCATGCTCTAAAACTGAAATGGGCATGGGCAGGACACCTAGCGAGATATGCTGACAAGAGATGGACAGTGAAGGTGACTAAATGGACAGGACCTTCTGGAAAAAGACGACCGGGTAGACCGAGAAAGCGGTGGGGAGATGACATTGTAGCCACAGCGGGCAAGCAATGGGGAGCTATTGCACAAAACAGAACGGAATGGCAAATACTGGAGGAGGCCTATACCCAATTCGGGGTTCCAACTGAAGAAAAATAATAACACTATGTTTTAGTTTCATATGCATGTACTTAGATATATATTCATTTTCATTATGTAGTTAAAACTGTACCTTTATAGTTGGAAATAAACGGGCTTATTATTATTATATATATTATTAATAAGAAATTATATGTCGTTGGTTTCATAAAATTATTGGTTTGTATGTAACAATACGAAAATGTAATTTTATATGTATCTAAATTTAAAAGATTGAATGGAAAGCTAGGGGTTTCAATTCAATCGTTCTTTTAAATTATGTTATACACTATTTACTAAAGGTTGGTTTTTAATAGAACGTTTCTGTAGTATGTATTCAAAAGAGCACAAATTCGTCTATATAATGTATAAACCCTATTGGAAGAACTTAAAGTTTAAAATAACTTTCTTAGAAAACACTGACATACGTCTGAACTTTTGCATAAATAGTCAAGCTTGTGCAAATGTTGTTTGTCTAAAGCAAAGTACTACTTTGGACGGATGAGGTGTGTTTTCGTATCGCAGTACGTATGATTTAGGTTATTTGTTTATTTAACGTATTATATAATATACGATCAAAACAATTATTTACTAGTAACGCAACGTATTATTCACTAGTAACGCAATGTACTATCACGGTAATACCATACATATGTATGTAAAGTATTACCGTGGTATTATTAATTAGTAACGCAACGTATTATTATTAACGGTGTTGTATGTGGGAGTTTGGTGACATCGATTCCGCTACAGAATCTGTTGTATCAGATTCGTAATAGTATTTTTTCTCTTCTGTGGTCAAAACAAACACACAATCCTAAAACCATAATTAATTACCATCCGAAGCTTGCCTAGCAAAGATCACTACAACCTATAAGGCCGCCCATTGTAGAAACTTTGTAGAAACTGATGCCATAGTGGTGCAATAAAGTATATATATGTAAATAAATAAAAATATGTCGCTGACCTTAAAATAATACAGTATAATAACTACAGAGATTATGTTCTTTAAAGTAATACAAAAGAGTGGTAATATTTTTTGTATTTAGTAGCCACGGTAGCCTAGTGGTATGGGTAATGGACTGCTGAGACGAGGTTTCGGGTTCGATCCCAGGTTTTACTATGGCACACACCAATTATTTTTCGATGCTTTTCGAAGTTATGTATGTATTTATCACAGGTTTATAAGTGTCCGCTTAATGGCAATAGGCTCGCCACCTATTACATTGGGACCTAAACATAAACTGGCGAAATGTGGGTGCTAGTACCTCTGCCTATCTTTCGGGGATATTGGCGTGAGTTTATGTCATGTTATATTATGTTTAGGACACGTCAATTTGACTTCACCACACCTGATAGTAAACTCAAGGCTAAGTCTCCGAAACGAGGGTCACCATTACTAACACGTAAAGTGTTACAATGGTGGCACTCAGCTTGATGGCCTCATCAGGACCTGGGTATGTTTTTGCATCCACGCAACTAAAACTACAAAGCCGTCTCGAGTCACCAGCTGCTGAGGGCTAGACTCTGGCATATTCCTCACACCACGGCTAAAAACAGAAGCGTATATTAAAAAATCTTAAATGACATATTGACGATATGCATATTGATATGCAGGAGGCGCGGGTTCGATGCCCACTCAGTGCAAATATTGGTGTGCACGAATATGAATAACTGCATTGGTCTGGGGGTTTCTATGTATAAATCGTATGTATTTACAAAAAAAAATCTAAATATGTTTATCCGCTTTCTAGAACCCGTAACACAAGCTAGTTTTAAGTTATGCTTACCATGGGTCTAGGAGGCGTTGTGTAGATTGTCCTAGAATATTTATATATATACGAGTAGTTATAATTTTATTAGGTATTTAATTTCAAAAATTTCATTTTAAAATGCCAGCTGTAAAATTCTCTAATTTTTTTTAACACGGCAACTTTCTCTTTAAAATCCACCTGCTTCATAAAACACGTACGTGCCAGCGTATCCTAAGTATACTTCAGCTTAAACTTGAGCCTAAGATATGAGTTTTTTTTAACGAAGGCGACAGGCCTGGTAAAGGGTCGCTTTGCATACAATCCCTTTAGTAAGTCTTTGTGATGACCTCATTTCTGGTGAAAATTAAAAGATTTAATAGTATGATAATTTACGACTTTACATGTCATCAACTAATATAATAAGGTATTACAAAATAAAGAAGCCGAACTACAATGTACAAAGTATCGGTAACTATACCAGCGAAAAATGAATGTTGATTTTTTAGTTTTAACATTTTAGCACCATTCCTTAATATTCATCAAAATTCGAAACCTGAGTTAAAGAGCTGTGTCAAAAATTGTAATTAAAAAGAAGTAAGTAATCACCGAAAGTAGTGACTCTGTAATCATTTTTACGATCTAAGAGTTACGTGTTTGAATCACACTAAACCCATGACATTGGGCATGGATCGTGCTGAGCCATAGACATTTGATATTGGATGGATCCCAGTTGATTTTTTTTTCGCGTCGTAACTCCATACCTCAATTCACCATCTTCACGAAGAAGAAGAAGAAAATTGAATTCTATAAATTCAATTTTCTTCTTCTTCTTCTTTCTCCACATTTAACCTGAAATACTGATAAAATATTTGATAAAATGATTGCCAAATTACACTTGTTTGGACCATGGCAAACATTTTTATTGTAACACATTTATGAGTATAATGCGTACAGCTAAGGTTTTTTAAATTTTTTTATGGCACATCAATTTGACTTCACTTCGCCTGATGTTAAGCTGAAAGCAAAGTCTCATGAAAGACGGTCACCATTGCAAACACGTTCAGTGCTACAATGGTGGCGCTCAGCTTGACAGATTGAAAAGGTAAGGGAACCTGAAGAATGTAAGACGGGAGTCTTCAAGTCTCGAGTGAATAGGTTCTTTTTAAGCAAACCTGCTCCATCGTAAACCACAGCATCACTTACCATTGAGGTTGGGTTGAAATTTAAAAGGTTGTTAGGGAAACGCTCCCGATACCGAAGGCACCTGATGGTACTCCGGGTATACTCGTAGTATATATCAACATAACAAAAATTACGATATGGGTTTTTTTCATTTCTTGCATTAGCATTTTTTTATTTTTTATTAGCAATTTTCATTTTCCATCGTATCAGTAAAACTAAATAAAACTAAAATTTCATAAAAAAGCACACCATTGTAAAACATAGGTATACCAGCGCCATAATACCAGTTGATATTCTATCATGAAATTATTGTTTCATTCAGCTTTACTAACAAGATGGAGAGTGAATAATGCTAGTTAAGGGATGCAAAAAAAATCGTTATTCTTTTGCTAATATACAGTAACGAGTATACCCGAAGTATACCCCCCATGTGCTTCGGGAGCTTCGGGAGTATTTCACTAACTGCCTGTATAAAAATGGGCGCTGAAGTACAACAAAAAGACGTAATAAATCACGATTTGTCGATTAAAGTAATAGTTTATCCCCTTAGTTTGTTGATAACCTACTATCTTAAACTCTAAGGATTACTGTACTTAAACTAATAACCATATTTTCCTGTTACAGCTATTAACTCAAAGCACTTAAATTAATGAATCTTATAAATTATTCATAACGAGTAATATTTACTTAAGTTTACACTTTATACACACGTTAGTTAGCGGCAATCTTAGCGCCGAGAGCGTTTAACTAATTTAATGAAGAATGATTATTAATGCTTGTTTTGCTATATTATTTGAGTAAAGAAAAACTACTAGCTTTAAATCATCATCATCATCCTGCTTAAGTCCTTTATGTATTTGGGGTCACAACATTTATCCATTCATTTCTAGTTGCGGTCGTCTCCACATCCACTCCTTTCCTGGCCATATCATCTCTCACACAATCCTCTCATGTTGTCTTCTCCCCTTGTAGCCATCCATTTCCATGGCAAGTGCCTACTTGACGACATAAATTTCATCGCTATGTTTTACAAATCCGAACCAAGATAAACAATTTCTTCATAACATTCCGTGATACAAACTTTCTCTAAAATACCCATTCCTAATCTTATCCATTCTTGTCACACCACACATCCATCTCAACATTCTCCACTCGGCTACATGCAATTGTCTTTCATTTTTCACAGTAATGGGGCAGTGATCCAATCTATACACGACGGCAGGCCGGATAATGCTCTTATAGATTTTCCTTGTAAATTATTATATTCGTGAGTTACTTACTTTAGAGCCTCACAGTTTGATTTAATTTAAATACAAGAATTTTTACAAGAATCAGTATTCTTTGAGCCTATTCCCAAGTCAGATGGGGTCGGCATTTTAGTCTTATTAAAACGCGGCTGAACTTCGATATTAGCCGTAAAGCGATGGCCATCGGACCTCCACAATCAAATTGGTGAGATCAAAGTACTTTTAAAGGGCTTCAACGAACCGTAGCGACTGTCATAGATATTCATATGGCTCGCCGAGGCACGACCAGACCAGCGCAAATAGTCATATTCGTGTATACAAATATTTGCACTGAGCTGGGATCGAAGCCGTGCCTGTTGTTGTGTGTAGTTCGCGTTCACTACCGCCACTTCACAGAGGCTGTCAATTTTTAGAATATTATCTCTTATCATCATCACAGTGTGATTTTGTGGATATTGTTAGACTGGCGTCTAATTCTCCAATTCTATGAAGAAAGCATGCGCTTGAGCCTGGAAAATAAAGGAGTACGTGCAACGTTGCCGCTATTACACGATCTTCCTCTACATTTACATACTACCACGGACGGCGGAGCTTCTGACCTGTCCTTTTTCAATACCTTATTAATATGATCATGTTGTCGAACTTGCCCTGCGCCATACATAGGTACTTGGTGTGTCATTCGCTCTGTACTCGTTCAACGTAGTCAACCATCTTAGTCTTTTCAATCTCACAGATTTAAAATATGCCTAGAAAATATTATATAAAATTTTATTAAGCAATTTGAATGATCTTAAGAGTATATAGATTACCCAGTGAAGTTAAGCAAAGTAGATTATAGAAAATTTTCTTACAATAGGTTTTCTGGTAAGGAATAATGATATTATCTTTTACTTTGACGATTATTTTTTATATTTTTCGATCATAAAATAATTTTAGCATGTTTAGGTCAAATAATAATGAAAGCTTAGAAAGAAAATGGGTCACAACCATAAAATTTATATTTACTAGCAGACCCGCGCAACTTCGTGTGCGTCACCCCGTTTTTACAATATTTTTCACTTCTGCTCCGCACCAGTTGGTTGTAGCATGATGTTATATACATATAAACATTCCTCTTCAATCACTATATCTATTGAAAAAATCGCATCGAAATCCGTCACGTAGTTTTATTCCCAGGTCATCACTTTCCCGGATTTAAACAGAAATAGGGGCAGAGAAAGAGACTTTTTTATACTATGTATAAAAAATGTATTATATACTTTGAGGGTCAAAGAAAGAAAGAAAAAAAACCCTAGGGATGAGAAAGTGACAAAGTTTCCTGAACTGCGAAACGTTTTTATTGTATAGCTATCAACTCGTCAGATATTACCAGCTGTCATAAAACTGCATATCTAAACTCATTTGAAATTTTGAATAATAGAAGCATATATTTTTTATTTATTTTACTTTTAAGTATTTAACAGCTAAGTCAAAGAATGAAAGCAATTAAACAAAGCTTGAATTGGATAAACAGAGTTTCACAACTCAACAAAATGACCATTAAATTTTAACACAATTCAATAGCATGAACGAACCATCAGCTATTCAAAAACAGTTTGGAACGCCTATTCATACATCATACTCGTAAAGGGTGCTACTTGTTGAGACTGTCTGGCTTTATATCCACTAATGGAGTATAATTATCTTAATTGAATTATACAATTTAGCACTTTAAAAAGAGAATTTAAATAATTACGTTTACGCTCCATAACTGCCCAATTGGGACGTAACTCGTTTAATCGTAGCTGCCAGATAATTAGTAAGTACAATAAAATTGAATTATATGATTCTCTCGTTTTTTTAAATTTTGAGGTTTGTTTTGTTTTGTTTGTGAAAGGCCTATGTCTAGCAATAGACTGCGATATGCTAATTAATTGATATTTTTAGTACTGTCTAGAGTTTTTTATGTATAATTATAGCGGTGGCTCGTGTTTAAGTTACAACCTGTTGTAACCACGCAAGTTGAAATTGTACAGGGTTAGTTATTCACCAATCATAGAAAGCTTTTATATTGAGTCATATCAATCTAAATAACAGATTATTAGTATATTGCGATCTTTAGAGAAAAAGTTTGTCGAACATATATGCGAGTTGTACGGTACATTATTGTAACGCTGTCGGTTTTGCAAATGTAAAGAGTAAAATGTAAAATTTCAGTCAAGTTGAACAGTTTTATCGAAATTCGAGGGAAGACTGAAGTCGTTGCTACGCCGCATCTTCGCCAAGCTTTAAGCAAATTTCTCTACGAAATGAGTTGACGTGTAATTACTGAGAGAAAACTAGGTCAATTGTAGAACGGTTTTTCAATTGTTTTACTTAGTTTGGGCGGCGTTTTTAAAAGTAAGACGGAGAAGAATACGAATTTAAATTTTCTACAGACGTATAAAAGACTCATTTGTTGTGAAATAAAATTTGCGAACTAATTCAATATTAATTTAAATAATGTTCTTTGGAACAATTTTATATTGAAATATGAAAAAATGAACTTTAGTGTTTAAAATGTTATTGCCTAATATATATTCTGCTTAATATATTCGAATTTTCGCAATACGAAATGAAATGAATTTCATTTTGCTTTAAGTATGGTAAATAACATTATAATGTGTTAGTAGTACAAATCCATAGTTTCGTTTCACATAGGTACTCCGCCATAATGATGCCTGACATACATAATTTGGCAAATTAGTTGACAGCATTAATCCTAAATCTAATTTTAACATTTCCCAATATCAATTTCAATTCTGTAGTGGAATTATTACGCTATCGACGTAATTCCTAACATAAGCAATAGTAGGTCGGATAGTAATCAGATTAAATAAATATAGTGTTTTACTATATTTAATATGAAACATTTAGAAAAAATATTATTTTTTGTTTGCAATTTTTTTATCTGTACTAAAATACGAAACACAGTAGATTGCGGCATACGTGAGCAATCATTGATATGCACTAGTACAGTAGTACTAGTATATTATGCGCGCGTTTTTTTTTCTGAACACATTCTACGTCACGTGTTCTCAGAAGATATAACGTGGCGTTTTGGAAAGATTACTAAACAAACAATACTAAAACAAGTTGCGTGCCTAACAGGCTATAAATAAATAAAGTTTTATTTTTTGTTGGAATGTCTATGAAGTATAATTTAAAACACTTTTAGAAAATTTATCCGATCTCCTTTTGAACTTAGCTGGTTTCTTGAATAGCAGATTTTTCAATTAGGTGTATTTAGTTCGCAGTAATAATTCACACCATGCCGCAATAATACAGATTTATTGTAAAAAGGGTCCAGTGAAAGGCATGAAATTGGTTGACCGTACTTGTCAGAAGCGGGTACAGCGACAGATAAAAGTTAGTAAATTACAAGCGTTAGATGTCTTTAAGATGATTAATTTTATGTTGTGATCAGAAAGTTTATGGTTCACGGTCCTTTAGTACTATCGTGATAACAGCTATTGCGATAAGGTTCTATCTACTTTGATCTAGAAATTAACTGGTGATATCTGCCGTTTTTGTCATCGTAACGAGATAAAATTTATACTAACCTACCATGAAGATGATGCGGAGCGAAGCTTCGACAAAATTTTGGAATACGGAAAATGAAATTATTACTATGAAACACATTTACCTCACAGTGGTTAAAGCTTCGGGATTTACAAAACTATGTAAATTAGTTAAGGAATTTCGAATTCTATCTGTGCAGGCATAGAGATGTTGCTACAGCAACAAACAGTTATGCAGTGTTTTTTGTTACCATAGTTAGGTATTGCATCAACCGTGGTAGCCTGGTGGCATGGGTAATGGACTGCTGAGACGAGGTCTCGAGTTCGATCCCAGATTTTACCACACACACATACCAATGACTTTTCGTTGCTTTTCGAAGTTATGTGTGTATTTATCGCAGAATTAGTGCCCGGTTAATGGCAATAGGCTCGCCACCTATTACATTGGGACCTAAACATAAAATGGCGAACGTCTGCCTACCACTTTGGGGAAATAGGCGTGAGTATATGTTATGTTGGTAACTTTAGTCGTTAGATATTGTATAGGTATTTTAAACACAGACGATTTTGTTACAAAAACTGTGTGTTTCCTTAGCAGCACACGCCTGAACTATGATATATTGACTGCCGTTAAAAGCGTCCTAAATCACTTCCATAAAATATTAGCTCATACCTATTACAAGCTGCACGCGTGAGTTTTATTATTTTTACTATGATACCCATCGCGTAAAATTTTCTCGTCGAAAAATAAATTCTTGTATGCTGGCTGACTTGAGAAATCAAGTATTTAAAAGTAGAACATTAACTTATTAACATACTCATACTAGCTGTTGTCTGCGGCTCCGCCCGTGTAGATATCGGTTAAATTCGCATACGGAGTTAGCGATAAAAGATCATTATGTCTGTCTCGTCTACGCCTATCACAAATGTAATATGAGCGTTCCTCTCCAATTGTAATGTCATTTTCAGTGGTGTCACAGGGTGTCACTAAAACACCCTTACTATGCCCTTACTCAATTGTTGTCATGATACGGTAATTGTTAGCGATATTAGCGCCAGTGTAAGGGAATTTACTGGATCTATTGAGGTTTATGAATATTACTCCGCTCCCTTGAATGTTAGTGTGATGATAATATGCCTATGTAATATTCTGATATATAAGCCAAATTATTGTAAAGTTACATTAAAATTCATTCAGTAGTTTTTGCGTTAAAGAGGAACATACATCCACACTCACAAACATTCGTCTTTATAATATTAGTAGGAAGAAATTGTAATGTAAGATTTCTCATAATAACAACGTCTATGGCAGCTTAACTTATTGAGTATATGAGATGTAGAGGCTATGTAGACTTATTGTAAGACATATCAATGCGCCTTTTAAAAAAAAATACCATCATAATATTTTCTTATGATATTTTTTTCAATTTGTGATTGAGCGTTCCTTTTGGCTTTTCATTTCATGAATAAGTGAATTTTATGAAAATTAGTGAATTTATACGCATTTCACTGTTATGTATAATTCATTTCTCTCTTTTTTTTGTAACCGCATGCAAATATTTTCAACAATTTTGCATTCGTCGTGTACAAACAGATACAAATTTCAACGAATACCTATTATTTTTAAATCTTTATTCTTAATATATTCAAGTTTTTTGATACTATGTCCAATGTACAGAATTTGCAATTTTGCGATAAGTAGTACAGACAAAAACACGAAGAGTTTTTTTTGTTTTAACTTTTTTGGTTTTTATTTCAATTGTCTGTATATTTTAATTGCTTTTTACATAATTATAACAAAACGTGTCTTAATGGTTACTTCAGTATCATACAATTGCAAAACACTGGCATCTGGTCATAAAATCGATATAACAATAAAATCCCTCCTTTAATGGATTCACTTTATTACTCGTAAAATTAATGTTTTGTTCCAAAAAATTCATAAATATGGATACGCCGGGTCGTCCGAATCTTAGAGGTTTACTTGTCCTTTCTGTTGATGTAGGATTAATAATGAGAATTGTTATTATTTAGAAGCCGATTGATACGCTTCAAATGCTAACGATAGGCGTCCGTTAGTCACCCTCCATAGCTCATATACCAGTCCATTCAATATTCAACCCTTTATCACATAACCTAGTATCCATCGCGGTCGCAGCGCTACAAAGCAATAGTATCTACACCTGACGGGAACCATCTTGGAGTGTATCATATTGTGCGCTCAGGGATAATATCCGCCATGTGTCGTGTATCTCTGGTTCTGGGTTCGATTCCTAGTGATTATACTATCGAAGTGAACTCACTCCTAACACAAGTCATTGGAGTTCATCTGGAGGGGTTATAGGTAATATTAGTAATTTCGTTACCAATAATAATTCTCGAAAAAAAAACAGTAGGTATTTAAATATGTCTATATAGTCTCCTTAAACACTGACTTATATGATGATTTATTGAGCTCCTAGTCCCCTTAAGCCACTTGAAACAAGTATAGAAACTTTCGGCACGTGTCATCCCTTGTCACCGCTAGTAGGAACCGTTTTCTGGCTCTCGAATCATATGTTATGGGTATCTACAGAACTTCACTATATTTTCAATATTACTTTTTTTTATAGATGGTAGCACCATAACCTGCAAAACCGGTTCTGGCGGGGGGTATCCGTGAGGATTTTTTGCACTATATAAAAAAAAGTTGCACTTCTGGGCATTTGCTAATTAACAATCTGATGTTTTTTTAAAACCATATGCAAAATAAAATGTACTTTTTGAAGTATTGTAAGCATAAACTTATTTTTTTTTTTTGGATATTTGAAAGAAATGAATGTTCTGACGAAATTATGTGATAAGATTTGAAACGTAGACCTCGCGAGGACGAATAATTTTGCTTTTGTCTGAGAGTATGTATTGAGTACCCACGGGTGGCATTGACTAACCGCTTTTTAATGAAACTTAGCGCGCCTAAAAATCTGTTAAGAATTACATCCTCTAATCCTTAACTGACATACCCACAAACATACGGACAAAAACAAAATCTGCCAGTTAAGATTTACGTATTTTTTGTCAATTTATTAAAATCACCAATGCTCGTGGCTCTACCTACTGAAATAATCAGAAACCTATTGTATAAACTGAATCAAAAGTAGTTTATGCGCATTTGTGACAATCTATATTTGTGTTAAATTTCATCCAGATACGTTTGGTCGTTTTAAAATGATTGAATAACAACTGTTCTACTTATTTATCCATCCATAACTACGCACTTGACATACATAGCCCAATAAAATAAAATAATTATATTTCATTATTTTATGAAAGTATAAATTGTTTTTGTTCTGTGTATCTTGTAATCGTTGTGTACATGACGTTTTATTGACAAGCGGAAATTAAGATAAATTGGATTTCCAGGTACCTACCTAATTTGATAAAAAATATATACACGAATATTACCAAAGGTAGAGCTAATTATTCATTCAATTAGGAATTCGTTAACTTATAAATAAAATATATTCAATAAATACTTTTTGAGTAACATAATCGAAAACACCGGTATATTATGACAGAAGCAAGATGACGAAATATAATACAAAATATAACACTAATTAGTTCAATTCAATCACAAATTCACATAAACTACTGTCATTGTTCCTCACTGTTTTTGTCAATAATTAGTAAATCTAAAATTATTGACATAAACAGTGATGACAAAATAAATAGAATGTTTTTATTGCGTCATTGTTCCATTCAAATGGTGAAACAACATATTTGCTAGACGACTCAGCATTTAGAGGCTATTTACGAATCATCCGCTTCAAATCCAAGGATGCACATCAACAGAGCTCCGAAAATCAATTGTAACCAAATAAAAATTTACGACAACCCATCACCCTATACTGACGTCACAAATGATATATTCACTCAGCAGTTTTATTGGCGTGCAAGATATGAACACCCAGCAATACATTCACTTATCACAGGGGTAAGATATTGTTACGTAAGACTTTTACGGCGTTTTTACGTTCTACGTAATAGGAGCAGTGATTTTGTTTTCGGGCTAAGTTATATGATCTTAAAATGAGAAAATAATGTAGGATAAACAGGTTTTTATTAGCATTAAAAAGGTAATATATGAATCTTAAAATGTAATGGATACTTTAATTATTTATGGGTTGTCTATTTAGCTTCATTTTCAAGCTACGAGTGGATTTCAAAGAAATAAAATGATATATAAAATCAATAACAAGGTTAGACGTAGGTTCAAAAGAGATCGGGGGGAGAAGCGGGGACCCATTGCGCTGGGTCTCCGTTTGATCCCCATCGAACCAACGCCTCCTGCGTAGCAGTTTATGCATTAATATGGTCATTTGAACTGGTCTAATCGTGTCTTGGAGAGCACGTTAAGCCGTGCGTCGGTGCCGATTGTCATACGGGTAGTTGGAGCGTTAAAAAGCGCCTATGCCTATAGGTTGTGGGGGCCATATGGCTATCATATGGAAAAAAGGAGGTCCCGGAATGCGATAGGGATTGACACACCGATTACGATGATGAATAAGATTCTGCTTTCATGCATATATAATAGTAATATAAAACAATTTCAAAATTCGATAGGAGAGTGTACAATACAATCCAACGCTTTATAAGTATTAAAATATTCCGATCTCAGAATTCCTTCGAAACATGATTAGATTATGGTAGACAGAGATAAATCTTCACTCGGCGCCAGTGTGCCTACATCTGTAACGAAGGTTGGTTACTTTTATTATTTATCTGTACCATATCCCTTATGCGACAGATTTGTTACGTTACAGGTTATATTAAGTTATGTATCGGCAGTTCAATACCACAAGGTTTCAAGCAACGCGGATTGTTCAAAGGAAAATTGTTGTGTTGTAATATTTTGTGTCATATTTTTGATGTCATTTTCCTTCGCGTGTGATGTCGTTTATGCGGAAATTAATCCTTAGTATAGAGTAATACGAATGTGGCATTATAAAGCAATTGCTACCTATAACTACAGCGGTCCTATTTATAGTCTCTTTACTTCTTCAACTCTTGCTTCCCTATCACCAAAATAGAATTATAATTTTAAGTAATTTGCTTACCTAATTCATTTTTGATGGTAACTGTTTGATGTTTATCTACTATTTCTACTGGGCAGACAGTCCTTTTTTCACTTGCAGTGATATCATATGCGTATTTTGTGTCTTCTTTTCCCGAAACCAGGTGGGGGAAGGGCAAATACAAGTAAGGTAATGTCAGCATTTCGTGGTTCCTAAATAACGACAAACTGATGCGCTTGCTGATTAAAAGACTCTCTTCAAAGCATAACCGTGAAAAACGAAACTTAGGATACATTACTTTGTAACCTAGATTTCATTCTTGAACAACGGCAAAGAATGAAAGAAATAATATAACTCAAACGACTTCAAAGATTTTTATAGCTTTTGTGTGGAGTGATTTCAACCATGCTTAAAAATATATAAAAGGTAGATTCTTCGAGTGTTGAAGTATCCAAGTTATGTCTAAGTTATATCTTGGTAATTTGTACGCATTCAAACAGAACCGTTTAATATCTAACTTTTGACAAAGCTCGGTTGCGCGTATAATTTTTATTACGCTGTCTTTCTCTTTCTATTATTGTCGTATTTTATCATTTTACACACAGAGCCGACAAAACTCTACTAGAAATGTGTCACGACAAAAGATGTTACCAAACGCACACATACAACCGTTAACAATACGTTGCATTATTAGTAAACAATTGTTTTGATAGGTTGTATTTATATACTACCTATAATTGCCTCTAATCATACATACCACAGAACAAAAACAAGGGGTTCAATAGGGTCGAAGTGTCCGTGATAGCTCCCGAGCGCGTATCCCAATATGATAAGATAAGGTGCATATAATTTATCTGACTTGATGATATATAGCCTATATTACTCCTGGATATTGTAGCTTTTATAGGTGAAAGAATTATTGAAATCGGTCCAATAGTTTCGGAGTCTATTCGTTACAAACAAAAAGCAATTCTTTCCTCTATATAATATTAGAGTAGATAAGGTAAAGTTGATGCGACTGAAATTTACACTCTGTCGATGACACAGACGGACTGGACTACCACGGGTTGTGATTTAAACCTGAATGTTTTCGAACCATTATCATCATCCCAATGTAGTCTCAACCGCATTCAACAACATTCTTCTCCGGTCCATGCACTCTTCATTATACGTCACAATATGACGATTGTTATGTTCCCATCCGTTTTTCATGTTTTCTAGCCTATCAGTATCAGCTAGTATACGTAGCCAGATATTTTGATACTTACCTAGCCAAAACGAGCGGCCGCTTCAAAACAAGTCCAAGGATTTTATCTGTGACGTCAGCCTTTTAGAATACAGTTTAAAGGAAATATAAAATAAAACGATAAAAAAGTAACGGCAATTTTCAATCTACCGTGACGTTTAATCGCATTAATTGAAGGGTCTCGCCACCACGGTGTGTCGGAAATCCACCCGCCCTTCTCCCCCTTTCTTCTTGCTTCTAGCATCCTTTTGTAGCTCTAGTGCCAGCAACATCGATGAATATTGAAGTAATAATGTTAAGAGTACAAAAAAAAATAAAACTCTAAGAACTTAGTCTTTTGATAACGAACTAAGGAATATAAGTACACATATAAAGTTATCTTTACTTAATAAATGTATTTCAGCCCAATCTCTTGTGACACAAAACAAGAAACAAAACTAATTTCAGATTAAACAGATATAACTTATTTATTTGATAACCAATAACGAATATAAAATACAGATTCAATCGTTTTTGCTCAGGAAATTACCAATTCAAATTGTTTAGTTCAACAGGTATCATCAATTTCCCCGCCCCAAGAGTGATGCCAAACATATTAATAAAGGATTAAATTCTTTTGCGAGAGCATTACAGGAGTACTCTGATGAAAAACGAGTTTATTACCGACTTTTTATACCTAAAAGCGATTATTGAAAACGTGGCTGAAATTAATATTTGCAGGCTAGAATAGCATATTTTTGGCTTACAGTGTTCAAAATTGTTGATTACGTAATTTCAATTAATGGGTACTTTAATTTAGAGGGACTTAGAATTGTATTAAAAGAACAGAATATTGCTGCCTTTACTCGGCAGCATCGCACATACAGCTTTACGTGAAAAAATATAATTGATAATACACTTCAATGAATGTGAGACCGTTCTGAAGAGATGTACTCCACTGAGAGAACACACGTAGGGGGACTACGTGTCTTACACTCACACAAACTTCATGCATCTCTCAGTCAAAATATGTTCACACTTGACATCTCTTCCTAATGTTCATTCCTGGTTCCAATAGCTTATACTCGTAATGCATTTACTTAATACGTACCATTTAGAACTAGATGATATAGGATAATATGTGTTACGTCTAGCTATTTCACGACACGTACACTTAATTGTATTTGCTAGCGTTCGGTGCCTTCTTTAGAAGCAATACGTGCCCTACACAATATGAATATTCTGTGCACCTGTGGTACACATGTTGACAAAGCTATATGCATGCCAGCATGCCAAGAACAGGTTATGTTGATACACTTTATGAGCAGTGCATGGCAGGAGCATCGTGCTACAGACACATCACTATATATAATCAACACCAGGCTTCCCAGAGTCTGTTGAAAATAGGTTCCTTCGAAACATATATATATATATACAAGACAGTTACATTAATTAGGTTAATGATTATAAAACTTCAGTTAAAGACGCATAATTATTATCTACTAGCTGTTGCCCGCGACTCCGCCCGCGTGGATGTCGGTTATCGCGCAGTGCAATATAGTCTATGACACAATAATGTGGCTTCCTATTAATGAAAGAATTTTTGAAATCGGTTCGTTGATCCCGAGATTACCCCTTACCATTTAACAAATATACAAACACACAAGCTTTACTCCTTTATAATATTAGTATAGATTAACTGTTCCGTTTTTCCATAACATTTGTGTCAATCAATCAATAATTAACCTATGGCAGTTCACTGGTAGACATACGCCTCTACCAATTTGCGCCACTGCTCCCAGACCTCCGCTCTTCGCATCCAGTACGTTTTAGTTACCCTTTCTAATATTTAGATAGATAGATTCATTTATTTGTTAGAAATTGTATAAAAGTTCCTACGAATAGGTACATGTCCATAATATTCTTTTGTCTTCAGCGTCCATATATTGAGATGTACATGATTTTAAATTATGTCAGATATGTAAATTTAAAAAATATTATACCTTGTCCATGTTTATGAAATCAAATGGTAATAATAATTATACCATTAATAATATCAGATTGTAAGTTATACATGTCAAGTTTGACAGAATCATCATCATCATTCTTGCGTTATTCCCGATCGCATCCGAAGCTTTCACCTCGGAGTTCCGATCCGGTTTCCAACTTTTTCTCTTCTTGCGCATCCATGGTGTTGAGCCCATTAGAACGCATGTCATCTTCCATGATGCTAATCCAGCGCTTCTTGGGTCTACCCCTTCTACCGGGAAAAAATCTCAACAATTTAGTAAAACAATCATAAATTCAATTAAACGTTTATTTTTTCCATAAACAACACCACTGTCTTATCTCATTATTTATGATAATTAACATTAAATACATTTTAAATGTGAATAAAGTGATGCGTTTTAATTCAAAGCAAACATAATTTTAACAGTAGGCGGCAGTTGTTCAACTGTAAATATCATTTACATTTTAACAGCACACAATAATATCATCAACATGTTGCGTAACTATATTATTAATAGAATAGTAACCGCTATTTTGACAACGTTATTACAAACCTGTTATTTTACAAGCAGTTAAGGTTTACTAAACATGGCGTTGTCAAAATATTGCTCACTGTTCCGTAAACGCAGTCTAAGCTATGAAATCAATTATGAACAGTCAACACATAACATTTTCCGAATATCGTATCTGAAGATGTGGTATAAATACAACGAATGCTTGCCATTGAAAGATAGTAAATTGAGACTTTGTATTACGTTGTATGTGCCAAGTCATCATCATTCTCTGAGCCTATGCCCAACTCAATTGGGTTCAGCTTTCTAGTTTACCTAAGATGGGCTGAACTTCGATATTTTCCGTGAATCGACTGACCCAACCTCCATAACCAAGTTGGCGATATCGAGGTTCTGTAGTTAGGCTAGTCGGATTTTTGAGGGCTCCAACTACCCGTCCAACGGCGATAGATGTACGTATGGCAACCGGGACCAACGGCTTAACGCGCTCTCGGAGGCATAGATAGGTACGTTAAACATAAATCTATTACATAACTTGAACCACGATTGTATTAATTGCTAACCGAATTAAATTCGATTTCGGAATCCGATTGAATTAAGAAACGTATTAAATAAAGCCGTATTAATTCTTCTTATACTCTATTTCATCCACTGTACACGATACCATTTAATTTTAGACTATAACATCGTAACAGTATAGTCTATAATTTAATGGTGTTTTTTGCAATCTTAGTCGTTTGACAATGGTTGATTATTAATAATATCATGGGGTTTAGCTACATTAAAATAAATCCATTTGAATATAAACAAAAACGACAAGCACGTGGCACACCTGATGATTACCGTGACCTATGGGCGTTTACTACACCACGGGCGTCACATTCTTTCTGCCAACAATATAGAGGGTAGGGGGAAAGGAGGTATACAGGTATAGTTATATTCGTATGAATGTCGGTAGATGACTTCCACTATCGCCCCGAAGATGGTTGTATAAAAGAATTTCGAATGATTCAGACGAAGCTTCGTGGCTTAGCGGTCAAAGCGTTCCCCCTGTTATGGAAAGATTGCGGGTTTGACTCACGTCGAAGCATTCACTTTCTCCTATCTAAATTTGAATTGAACAGTCAGCATAGTTGCAAAATTTTTGGAATACACAATAGCACTCATCAGCAAGCAATCGATTGAATCGTAATCCATTTCATTGCACAATATCTCAGTGAAACATTGTAATTCATTCGGATATTGTACGTGCAATTCCACACATATTAATTTTTCGTTATTGGCCACAAAATGTTACACTCAATCAGATATAACAATAACGTTTACAATACAAATAAAGTTAATACGATAGCCCTTTGTTATTGGAACTTCGAAAGCATTGTATTGTTTCTATTGTGCAGACAAATGTTTAAAATATTATATATAACAAAGGTACTGTAATTTTGGTTACTGAAGTGATTTATTATAAAGAGAATTTTAATTGTTACCCAGCGAAAGTATAAAACGTTAATTGTTTAAATGGAATTAATGGACTTCGAAGTATTTCGGGAACAGAAAAATTGATAATCTTCTTATTAGAATCAATGCAATGGTTTGAATAAATTCCAACATCACACACACACACACACACACACACACACACACACATACTCAAACTTACACACACACACACACACACACATATACACACACAAATTAAGGCAAAATGCTGGTGATAGACTCCGTAATATGTATGTACAGTGAGCTACAAAGTTCCTGGACACCTAAAGACCGGATAGGTCTTTTGGCGGCCTAAGTGTAATTTAACCTTAGTAACACAGATAGCGTTAGTAAACTCATGCAAGTTAGTAAACTTAAGTACATAGATTAATGAGTGGTTGTATTATCCAGCAGCTTTTAAGACTCACCTCCGGTAATCAAGGACCCAAAGATGACGTGGCTTTTACGGTGGTGTTTATTATGTCGGACTCAGTGACAATTTTGCGCACGATAAAAATATAGCTTCTAAGACTAGTAGTTGTGTAGTAACAATACTTCATACACTTTTTTTTTTTAATTGTGCAGGAACTTTTGTAGTTTTGTAGTTTAGTACTTTTGTAGTTAACAAAGTATATAAATACTTTGAAGAAAGAAAAGTGGTAAAACTCAAGTTGAATAGATTTAGCTCTAAGTCTTTGTACAAAAGTAAGCCGATTGAGTAAGTAACAATAGTTTGTAAGAACTAGTTGCTAAGAAAAGATACATTTTCTTTGTGACCAGTTGTTCTTTTATTACGATTTACAGAATGTTTTTATAATTTTTGTATGAGTTTACTCGAATTACATTTTTTTCTATGAAAATATGGTTGGTATTGCTGACCCAAAAAGCACCCAGGTGCCAAATCTATAGCTTGTATTTCTAAAAACAAGTAGGTACCTCAAATGTAAATATATTTTAACTGGTCTTATAACAGGAGATGAGTGGTCTCTTGGTGACGAGTCTACAGCACATATTTCAGGGGACGAATTTTAAGAGACAAGTAGGTTCGTCGCCTGATATCATTCTGTATAGTCATTGATATTGTTTTGTTTCGTGGGGCGGGGTTATTGGGAAAAAAGCACGTGTGATCTCGTGTGGTGTGAACCAGGGGCTGATTTAAACGTGCTCACCTATATTGCCTTGGTACTTATACTTTAGAAAACATGTAAGGTAAACTATCTTTTATTGGCATTCGTTCATTTGTTGACACGTTTATGTTCCAACCAAAAATTTTGGAATAGAATTTATAAAATTTTAAAGTGTTAAAGATCTTGAAAAATTAGTTAGTATTAGCTCTTCTTTTTAATTTAAATACAAACTGCCAATAATTGCATTGCATTGGTGACAATAATATTATGATTTTTCATTTTAGATATATTTTATGCTGAAAAAATGATAATGTACGTTTAGTTGCTTTACATTTAAAAAGAATAAAAATCATAAACTGCCAGTTAGTCTTTTAAATTTCATCTTAATTTATAAGTAGTAAAAATTAACGCATCACTTTACGAAACAATGGGCTTAAAATTAATAACTTCTCTATGAATTTAAAATGAAATACAAATGAAAAATACACATATTTAAATATTCGTGATATTAATTAAGTACTGTTTGCACATTGACCTAACATCCACCAATATTATGTCCACAGAATATCTATATTACAACAATAAGTTTACATAAATGACGGTAGATTAATATTCTGATATAATAGATTAAATTTACTGTGGTGCACATTGACCCAACTTGTATAGCCTGGCATTTTACCAGGCATGTGTGGCTGCCGCTGAAATTAAGCTTTTATTTCTTTGTTGATAAAACTCATATTTTACTTATATACAAAAACTGTTAACCCTCTAACTACATGTGGGAACATACATCATCAATTTTATTGCTATGCAAAACAGAACTGTTTTCAAGCTCACCGTAGCGTTTGCTACGAACTTTGTAGCCTCGTAGACAAACGCTACGATGCGTTGCAGAAGTCACAACTTATAGCTTTTTTCATCATTGCTTGATTATTTGCTATCATCATGTAGAAATGTTTTTCTGGTTACATCTGATACCAAAATGACCTCGGAGCTCAGGGTCCGCCTCCCAAATTTTCCTCCTCCTTCGTACGTTCTTGGGCATACATAGTGTTAAGACAATCAGTATAATTAATTGAGACTTAATTTGGGTAACTCAGTAACCATGACCGTGACCAATTATTGCGTTACCGGTCAGTTGGTGCAAATTAACCGTAACATCTGCGGTACAATAGGCGCCGTCCCTTTGGCGTACCCTAAATTAATACAATGACGTCACAATTTATTTTGTTCATTGCGTTATTCTTATCACGAATGGTGATAAATTTAAATGTAAGCTTATATTGAAATAAACAATATTATTTATTTCCTATGACCCTTGTCCGGACAATAAGTACTTATATATTATTAACCTTTCAGTTAATCATTTTTATATACAAGAAATGATTATTATTAATAGTAAATATGTTGTAATAAACAAAGAAAACAATCCGTGAATTTAAGCAACAGCCATCACACCCAGTGGAATATAGGTACCTTTTTTATACCACTTAAGTAGCAGACAACGGGTCACCTGATAGAAAGTGGTTACCGTGACCAATGGACGTTTGCAACACCAGTAATACAACTAATAACACCGTATATTATATTTAATACATTGATAATAATATTACAATAGAGTCTAGGAGATAGCGACATTTTTACCTGACTGATGTTTATTAATAAAATACATTTATATTATTATTTTACAAGAACCGTTGAACCCTGAAAAGAACTGTATTTTGAATACTAAAATAAAATTTAGTCAATAAAATGAAATAAGTTTTGCTCATGAAAATGAATATTACTTGAGATATTTTTGGTAAACAGTAATTCTTATAGTAGTAATATGTTAATGATAAGCTTATGGTACTATACGGTTATAATTCAAAAACATCAATGATTACTGCTATACACATAATACAATTCGTTTAAGTTTGTATGACAGGGATGAAACATACAACCCTTACGGTCCTTAAGCAATACTTAGAACTATGATTATTCATATATGATTTAAGAAAATGAAAAGACTTATACTAATGTTTACTCCATTTATAACAAATCAAATCAAAACTTTTTACAAACTTATTATCTTAATTTTAGTAAAACAATGATTTAGTAAAAGAAGTTCTTAGCTCTCTGTCTATATCAACTTATATTAAACTTGAGTCTACAAGTACTTAGTAACAAAGTGTGAGTTTGTGTTTTTTTTTCATATCTGATATCAGTTACCAAAACATTTTAACATCGCTATCTCCCAGAAGTTTCAATAACTACCTACATTTCATTTATCTATTTACAGTGTAAACAATCCTTATTTACCTTTTAATGTCGAAATTACATATAGAGCCCTAAAACTGTAAGTAATAAAACCTTTTATATAGTAAAACTTTGTGATAAGCGTTATGAATTAGGGTACGGTACCCTGGTAATTTAAGTATAAAGGTGAAGCTGCACTATGTGCTTTAATGGTACGAATATTTTACATTAACTCATTTCACGAAATGATGAATAAAAATTGACATTTTCCAGCAGTTGATTAAAAATTACTCGTTTTACGTTTTCATATTTTATGATGTTTTTGGATAGCTGTGACTGTTGAAGAGAGTCGTTAATGATTCATGTAACATGCAGCTTTAAAGCTACGCGAGACTTGAAATATGTGATAACCTGTGAATTTTAAAAATGTTTAGAATAAAAATTATCAACTCACTGATGTTAATAACTATTAGTAACAGTGTTGAAGCTGTTATAAATCCATGTCAACCCAGTAAAAAAATCTTGGTCACCATATTTTCTATAATCTAACAAAAAAGATTTCAATTGTCAAACTTCTATCGTGTTCGTCCACGTGAATTCTTCATCAAGCAAGTAATTATTACTTCCCAATGGATGAAATAGATAAAAAAAACTTTCTTTATAGTAAACTCTAAAACCTAAGAAATAAAAGAAATTCAAGGAAAGACTATAATGTATTCTTCTCATCCTATTAACCTTGAACTATAGCAATGTCTAAAGAGCAAGTAGGTATTGCACTAATTTTTCAATTATCCGCCTCTATGCTAACTCACTTTGAAATTCAGACATTCCCTTTAGGTATTACTTCGAAACGCTTTAAAGTTCGAATTGTGTTTCAAGGAATGCCAGATAATTTATTTGTTAAGTTATAAAAGTAGGTACGTTACGGACTAGTAAGAAATCTTTCGAGAATTTTCTTTTAATAAGAACAAACGACTTCACGATTTCGCATAAAATTATTTGTGAATGCAGTTATATCTATATCTCTGGATAAAATAAACCACCACAATGTAAATTAGTAGGTACAATTAAGAGGCAGATTGAACAAAGCAAAATTATGTAACTCAATTGAATCAGAAAACCAAATATAAGATTCTGATTCACTCTGAATTACCGTGACATAATTGGTAAAAATGAATTAATCTAATTCGTTAACATGTATTTTCAAGTTACATGTAAATATATTTTAGAAATATATAATATGGCACTTACAGTCAAAGCAGCATAGTGTGTCCCCACCTTTGTTTTAGTTGACCTGCGACCGATGTCTCGATAATTTACGGAATGACGTAATAATCGTAAAATTGTAAAATTTATCTGGGCCAAACTCGATTAAAATTGTATTCAATTCTGGGATGCCATTATCGATGGTACATAAATTTTACCTGAGGCAAGTATATTACGTGAAATATTTAGTGATGGTCCACTGTTATTAAGTACTTTGAGTTTGATCCTCGTGGAATATTTACAATAAGACTAGCCCACTGCCCTAATGTTGGGAACAGTTTCAAATGACAACCGTTCTATGAAATCAAATAAAGCTCTATAAAAACGTTTCAGTCCCATCCATTTTTCTCAGATATTAGCACCCTAGTCACTAATTTCGTTATAATATTTTATATTCTTATCATTCACAAATGTTAAATTGCCGTTTACAAGATTTCTATAAGCTTTGAATGGCAAAACAAACAAAATTTCCCCAATACAAAATTGAAACCAAGAATACACGAACACACGTAAACAGAAACCTTCGTAACACATGAATTCCTTTTCCCATTGTTTTCTTAGTATACGATAAAGAAGAGTAATATGATGTGTAACTATTAATATATATTGTGCAATTTTGGGACAAAGCGTCTTCACAATAAGACCCCACTAACTACAATTGAGAGCGATGCCCAAATATCAAAACGTTTTTCCGGGCACAATATTATTTCGGGACACGAAACTAGCGACTTTTGAGCGCCTGGGGCGTTTTATTATATTATCCTCGTATAATAAATTCAGTACTGGTTCCTATTTGGTACACTCTATATTGTTAGATTATTACATTACTTTGAACAGCTCTCGTTAAACATTGTATTACCTTTTTATTGAAGTTATAGAAATGTCGTTGAAAGATTTGAATTACGTAATTAACAGTAGCAGTGAATTTTTGATCTGGCTATCAAGGTCCACTATAAGCATAACTTGAAATATGGATTAATTTTTAAATGATACTAATATAATTATCATCATTTTCTGAGCCTTTTTTCTAGCTCAATTGAGGTTGATTTTCTAGTGTAACTGTCCATTTGTGTGACTTTTACAATTAATTGGCGACTTCAAAGTTCTGTGGTTTTACTTTTTAGAACTTCAACTACCAGAGGCGATTGCCATAGATCATCTAATCGCAACCGCTACCAACGACTTAAAGACTGAGACAAGGCTAGACCAATACAAATGACTATTTACATGAAAACAAATATTTACACTGAGTCGGAATCAAACCCGTGCCTCCTACGTAGTAGTCGGCTTTGGTACCGCCATGATTATATAGCAGAAATAGAAGATGAACCACTTGCCTACCATAGTCAAGGAGCTCGAGCAAAGTACTAAATAAAAGGGATGTTGACATTATGAAACAAAAATCACTGAATCTTTACGTAACATCTTGCCTCTATGACTAATTCAAGAACCCAGTAAATCGGTACGAATATTCTCCAATTACACTAAATTGCTCTCTCTTTATTTGTGTGATTTATTTAGATTAATAGTAGCTAGTTATTCTCAGAATTGTACTGTCAATAGCCAGAATTTTGTAGAAAAAAAATATACTTCGTAATACCCAATAAGTTTGGGTTGATTGTCTTGTATTTAATATATAAATTGTCTATTGTCAAAAAAGTGAGTTCTGTTCAACGTAATCTGGTTCAAAATGACAATACAGGCAAGGAAGTTTCATAAAAGTATAATAATGATTTCTGGACCTTACAGTAACATAATTTCAGATTATCGCTCTTTCCAAAACTTCTTAAGAAACCAATTAACTCTAAATTCCAGACAAATTTCAAAACTATTTTAATGTACAAATTCCGTTAATAACCAAAACATCGGTAGCGGCAACGTTGACTATGAAAATTATGTAAATGTACGAAAAATATTTCAGCCTGTGACATTTTATTCGCAATGAAAAATTAATATTCACAATACCAGTCAAATATGAAACCTTTATTCATTCTGTAAATAGCAAATACATTAACTCAATAATAGCGAAAACACAATTTGCTTACGTCATCCTGGGAATTGGTGTTATGATAAAATGAACAACGTTTTTTACAAAATGTAATTATAAACAAAGCCATTGTGACGTCTTCACAAGGTCACATGAATTTGTTTCGTAACATCTGCAGTGTAAGATAACTTCGCACCATTTACCTCCAATGGCTATGAATTGAGATTTTATCGCTAGAACCATTTTTACCCTATAGAATCAATGTCCACATAGGTACTTCAAAAGATACTGATTTGCCGTATCATACTATCTTTTTGCTGTAGTAAGAAGAAACCTAGAAGTTTTTAAAATATACCTAGTTAAACATTTATCTGAGGTAATAAAGATGAAATCTTCATGATAACTCTAACGATAAAAAAATATTATAGTACCTAATACCATACTCCCATAAGTGCACTATTATTTATAAAATTAGCTGCTGTTATAAACAAATATTATGTTTGTTTTTTTATCTATCCAGTTTCCGTTCTTTTGAATGAATGTACTGAAATCATAAACAAATATAAAAAATATAAGTACGATAAAACAAAATAAAAACTACTTAGTAACTTACCAAACAGTAATATATTTTATGTATCAGCCTAACGTCTGAGTTGTAATGTAATATATTATGATATTAAGCAACGACATGTGTAAGTTATTAGTCTGACATATTGAAATCCAGTATGGATCTAACTTATTGACTGTTGAAACATTTTCCGAAGCTAGAATAAATGAGGGTATACGCTAGGGGATCGATCAAGCTCATCTCATCTCGATTTATCATCGCTTAATGTTCCAATTGATGCTGCATGTTACGAATAAAATCGTTTAGAATTTGAAGTCTTGAAATGGACTTTTAACTATAATGAATACATTTTACTGAGAGTATTCTTAAAAACTATAAGCAATTTGAAGTTTGAATGATGATCTGGTAAACGGGATAATGCAACAAAACCTTTTTCTGGAAAACGTATTTTTCATCCTTGGGAGACAACATGAAATGATTCTGAAGGACACATCTACTTACTTATATGAAATGCAAACTATTGCAGTGGTATTAAAGTAGTACTTTTAACTTATCCAAACATCCAAAATTAGCATCTACTCTATGCATAAAAAGAAATACCAATCGAATTGAGAACCTCCTCCTTTTTTGAAGTCGGTTTACAAAAAAAGAGCATACTCGGCTAGGTTATTGGAGCGACAAATGAAACACTTCTCATTCAGACCGAAATAAAATACAATAATGGTGACTGAAGTCAAATACTGCACTGAGTGTTTAAAATACTTGTGCAAGATTAGTCCTTATACCGAATACAGAACCGTAATTTGGCTGTGTATTCAGTACCTATAAAGACCAATGTCACTGGCATAATACTGGCATGGACTGGATTAATCCATTTGGCAACTCTATAAATACATAGAGAAACCTTCGAATTTCTATTTTAAGACCCAATATTAAAACTAAAACCTAATATAAATGTATCTATGAAATTTTCTATTATAAAATAAATAACAAAGAAACAAAGCCAATCTCACCAAATTTGGTGTTGCCAGAATTACTTGAATTAGAGACAGAACAAAGACTTCTTCTGTATACACCACGTACAGCTAATTATGCATCTGACTCCTAGAGCAAACAAAGTAAGATCTCAGGACACTTTCAGCTCATTCGGCATAATTAGTATCACAAATAACAATTAAATTATTATTATTATTTATGAAAAATAAATGATTATGGTTACTGAAAAGCAAATGAACTGTGAGATTAGAGTAAAACAAACATTGAAAGATTACATTACAGAATATAGATAGAGGTTGAACTAATAAATATTATCCTCTATTGCCCAAAGAACTCCGCAAGCAATGAAAAACAAATGTTACAATTTAAATTCCACAAGTTTCATTAGCTCATAAACAAAGACAAAATTATTTTGAAAGTCCGATGAATCCAAAATTCGATTTGCAGTAACAATTTCCAATTTATGAAAATCAACATACTCCGTGTTATGGATAAGTTTCCTCTTGTTTAATCAAAAATTGTAGTCTGAATACTGCAAATATGTCTTCCTGCAACAGTATTAGAACCATTTTACGTTGCGTTACTCTGTTCTCCAATTAACCAGCTGTACGACAGGAAACAAAGCAAATCTCACCTAGCCAACACGTTTGGTGCTCCAAAATTAGTTGGATTATATCCGGAACAAGGACATCATCTAAACCCAACACATGCAGGTAATTTTGAATTTCTCTCTCAACGAAGCTAAATCTGTCATATGTCAGCTTTTAGCTTCGCGTGATAAATGTTGCTTCGTTGGACAATTTGTATAACTTATTATACTGAGTCTAGATGCAACCTGTTTGTGCATAAGATTTGCGCTTGTTAGTAGGTGCACGAGGTAAACGGAATTTCAATGTGATATGGTTATAAGGTGTGACGCAGGGTATATCATTCCTTATGAGCACACGTAAGATAAGGTTAGGGCTAGGCAAAATTACATTTTAGGTGATAAGTGTTGTCCTCAATTTGACTGAAAATTATCTTCTTGTGTTATTATCTCATACGTATAAATAAGGAAATATTTTCTCTGTTTTAATATTCTCTACTAAATTTACCAATTTCAAAAACCATTGTTCGGTCTCACCAACGGTATGGTGGTGGTACGGTCTATTCTTTCGGATCCTAAACACCAGTCAAACGTTTTCGAAGGATGGAAAAAAGATACCTGTAAATAATATTCAAAGAACAGTTTTCTTCTTCTTCTTTCAAGAAAAGCACTGACGAATTGTTAATACCTACCAGTATGATTTAACGCGCTGCGACTCCAGTGTGAATCAGTCGCGTCATTTCGATTTTGTTATTCTGCACCAAGAATACTTTGTAATATCTCTCAGCTATATCAAGATATTAATCATGCTGCTGGTGACGTACGCTAGATGTGTTTTCGCCTTCGTCTTTCCACAAGAACGTGTTAAATATTAAAGTGTCAAACATAGTAGGGACAGCCGCTGACAAGAGTTGTTTGTCTCGTGCATCTTTCACTAAGAATTTGTTCCTCTCATAAGTTTTGTATAAAATGTAAAGACTAATAGTATTTGCTATTTTCAAAAGAAAATACGCTTTTCATACCTGAATTCATACAAAACGTAAACAGAATAAAATAGCGTCTTAAAAACAACAGTGTCTGCAAAACCTAAATCAGAATAATTCTTAAACTAAAACTTATTAGTAGACCTTCGTTTTTAGTTTTCTTTGAAAACTTGAAGGGAAAGAGAATGATTGCCGACAATTAACTTAAAACTAAGAAATAGAGGTTAAAATAACATTCTTAATGTTTAAAATTTTATAATACTGTAAGGGATCGCACAGTCAGAATGGCCCGCAGATGTACTTTTAATGACTTGCTCAAATATTTTTTATACTTGTACGAAAAAAGTTGTTCGTACTTTAGATAAAATGAAAATTAATGGCTTCAAATCCGAAAAGTTTTCTTTCTACATTGCAATATGCATGTATTTTATGTAAACGCTGTATTTTTAGGTCAATAAAATAGTCGAAGGTTTGATATTTCAAACAAAATATCAGAGAAGACAATCTTCTATTGAAGAACTAAATCGAGGAATGTTTTATTGAGTTCAAAAATAACATTGTTTTGCTGTTCAATTAGTTAGTTAGCCAATATTTAGTTATTTTCTGTTGTACCTATAAATTTGCCAGAGACTGACTGCGATTGGAAATGACAAGTGAAAAGCTGTTCAATTAAATTTAACTTTTTACTAAATTAACTTCAATGTTTAATGTAATTACACAGTTTTATTAGTAGTAGGGTCTAGAGATGAGAATATCTCTTCTTGGATATCAAGTTTTTATAGTGACGAACTTATCATGGAATCAGAGTAACATAGAAATAGATGATTCAAACAGCATATGTGTGGCGTACTTTCGAATGACTGTAAAGGCCGATAGATGAGCCCGAGTGACGGTAGCAAGATTGGCACTCAAACTGTGGGTCGCTTGAGAGATAATATGATCAGAGTAACATACATAGCTTCAAATACGTTAGCAAAAATAGCTTAAATAAACAAACAAGATTAGAAATATAACAAACTTGTTGAAGAAAGTTATGACAAAGCTTAGGTATTTAAGTAAAGATGTTATAGTGGTTTAAACGCTTACCGAGGATCTCAAGCTTATGTGCTGTATTGAGCCTTAGAAGAGAATTATCACGTTTTCCTATTCTGCTATATTATGTTGGTTAATGCTCTGGGGCCTCAACGCAACCACTTAAAAGTGATATTACTTTAATCTTACTTTACTCATAGTGTGATACGGACTTGGTCTGTAGTCATTTATTGATATTTATGTACTGTATATCTTGTTTACCAATCATAAAATCTAACGAATTCCAAACGTTCGAATTTACTTTGTGAAAGTAAAGTAAGAATGAAATAATATTACTCTTAAGAGGTGGCGGTAAAACCCCTGCTCCTGCCTGTTAACCAAACGAAAAACTTCAACTTTAAAATAACCGTAAAACGGTGAAACTAACAAAAGTCTGGGAAGTTTAGAAAAACTTATTTAAAATATTGAAAAGAAGATAATATAAAAAATGGAATATAGAATAATATTTGTTGCTTGTCACTGATCTAAGAAGGATTTTACTCCATGCCACAACCTTGATAACATTTTGGATAATATCTAAAACCAATCTCCGAAGCTAACAGTCATGGCAGAGGCATAAATAAACAGGCCGATTTAGAGAGTCTTAACGCTGACAGGGGTAGCAAAGCACCCGATCAAGATAAAAAGTGATAACCACATTTCTCCAAATGCAAAACAGATCTTGGAAGCGATCCAAACAAAAAAGCAGCCGTAAATTCCCACTTAAATGACATATTTTGAATATAATCCAGCAAATCATCTGATATGGCCATTTATGGGCGGACATAAATAAAATTTGACATGTCATTATGTATTTCAAAATTTAGTAGAAAACGTTTTGGACCACTAGGAAATGTATGTTGCGCAATATTTATGTAACTGAAAAACGTTTGAAAGAATTTGTCCTTTTTATCGTCCACATTTCTATTCCTCTATTCCTTATAGTTAGATAAGACTACAAAACCATCCGACACCCAAAATCCAGCAAAGTGGTGGAAAAAAGTAGGAAAGTGGACTCTGAGATCTGGGTTCACATTGCAGCCCATCAAGGCCTAGGATGCGATTAGGAAAACACGTGTAAAATGACGATGTTGAAATAAGACTGCAAAATGCTAAATACAAATGACATGTACGACATTGTCTACAAGACAAGCACTCTTGTTGACCAAAACTTTTGGTTCGATAACTTTGCTGATTAGATCCAATTTATTTGCCACAGACAGTTACAGTAACTAACAATATAAAATTGTCCAACCTTACCTAATGTTGCGCTACAAATATTGCCTACTGGATACAAATCTTTTATATACGATACACGGGTGCGTGTGAGATATGGGCCATAAAAACGTCGTAAAGATCCCACTGAAACCGGTTCCGGTCATAAACTGTGTATGAATCTTGAACTCGACGACAACTCACTTTGAATACTTCTTCTTTTTATGCGTCTTCAAAGGTCAGGGTTATACTGTTGTTTCAGTTTGGTCAAGTATTTGTGACGATATAAAGAAGACTATACATTTGCTCCGTTTCCATTCATGTGATTTGGATAATGTGTTAAGTTCTCTCGATGTTAATAAATATACTGAAATTGACAAATCTTGTTTTGTTTAGGATATTGAACTTTGGTACTTTTATTCACTAGATAGAGTATATATTACAATACGGTTATAATAAATGTTGAGTGAGTTTCTTTGGATACGTCTTTGGAATAATTGAAGTGTTACGATCGTTGAATCTCTTCTCAATAAAAAATAAATAAAAAAATAAAATCACGCCTTTATCCCCGAAGGGGTAGGCAGAGGAGCTAGCACTGCTAGCACCCACATTTCGCCAGTTTATGTTTAGGTCCCAATGTAATAGGTGGCTTTTTCTTGTCTTCTCAATGACCTTCATTTATATCAACGCCCATGTCATTTACCTGTTATGCAATTCGGCAGTATTTAAAAATTTGCATTGCATACCGGGGCACTGTTTGAACTGGTTTTGGTTATAAATCGGAATCAATATATTGTGAATTCTTTAAAAGTGAAATACAAAGTTATAACAAAACTACAAGAGCTAGAGCCATAACAATATTCCCATGACATTTTTTCTCGGAAAGCAGAAAAGAGGGTTTCAGTGGGATTGGAAATTTAATGAGCTGTGAAATTATCTGTAGACCAATTTCGTATTAAAGGCGACATACATACCTATTTACTAGGCTACACAATATTATGTGAGTCTAAACAGGTCATCTGCTTAAATTTTCAAACTGGGTGAAAAATATTAAGTTTTAGGCGTTTATCTTTTCTAAACGATGATAATTTATGTACATACTTAATTCTCACAAAAAAAATTATGCTTTATATGCTAGCTATTGAAATAAAATAGTTAACGTGACCGGACCAGTTTTCATTGTTATATATACGTGATTTATTTTGTATAGACCAATTAACATCACTTACAAACCATTAAAGTCATTATAAAACTAATTCATTTTGAACAACCGATGAATATTTTGAAATCTAAGTATGACTAAACATTCTTAACGATAAAAGTACGAAATTTCTACGTTCGTTTCTAAGTTCTTCAAGTAACGTCGATGAACAAGATCTTCAGTGAAATATTTTATATTTAGAAGACAAAAAGCTATGAGATGATGGAAGTCGAAAATTCGCAAACGTTTACACAAAATCGCAGGAATATTACAACGGATATTAATATATTGCTTTATTATTTCCTGTTTAATGTATGTATCTTATAGTATTCAACTTTTTGCAAATCCATTTGATTAAAAATCTTTGCTCAGTTATCCTGGATCTTTGCCAAATAAAATTGTTATTTCGAATCAGTTTTTTCTATTACTATTCTTATACAAATCTCAAAGTACATCCGCATGGAAATTCTGACTATTGAAAAGATTATTCTAGCGTGTACGAACATTATAATTGTGACTAATAGTACGTAGTGCAACGCGTCCAATACGCGCTGACTATATGTCAGCTGATTGTGACTGCTAATACAAGCAGAAATGAAATTGAGCTCTCTGCAGCGCCTCCACGTTGCATTGCAAGCGGGTTTTCTCCTGTGAACAAATATAATATCAGTAGTATTGACCGCAAACTTGCTGTTTCAAGCGCTATAATCACGGACGTACGGAGGATTACTGAATTAGCTCATCATGGCATTTGAAATATCAGATAGCCTCATACCAAATTTTAAAGCACTTCAAAATTAGCAGCATCTTTCAATATAGAAAGAACACTTTGAACTATAAAGTTGTGAAATGTTTGGCAAGCGTGTAATATATGAACTCATTCAACAACAAATCGTATTGAAGTTTGATTCAACTTGTTGCATGTGAAGACAAACAATGATATTGGTACCCAGATGATGATAATGAAGTAGACTTACTAAAGAAAAAAAAGAAAGAAAATAAAGATAAATTCTTTTATTTTTGTGCAACACCAAATACACAATTAATTACCTACTAACACAACATACACGTGTTAAAATTGCAGTGCTAAACAAGTGCAGTAAGAAATATGAAAGGAGGTAACGTAATTGATGATAATGATGAACTTAATTACGTATTAGTTCAAGAACGAGAGAAAACAGTGAAAATTCTTTAAAAAAATCTAATTCTCTAACATTTTAACGTTTACTTTTGATTTATAAATTTCTCGTAAATCATTCCAAAGACATAAGAAATGAACATCAATTCATCTTTAAGAGATTCTTTTTGTGAGAACATATTCTACTAAGATTGATTCGACATCTCATGAGATTAAATTGAAATACTTTTTATGAGAATCTGATTTGAATATATTTACAAAGTATTTTCCCTGCTAGAATAAACATTCAAAGGAAAACCATCAGGTGAAGAACTACTGCATAGCGAGTTTACTCTCCACCCTAAAGACAGCTGCAGTAAATTAACACTATTATGTTTATAAAAATATATAAAACATGCTCTTTAAACTATTCATCGACAGTGGTTATTAGTTCACAAAGAATATTCTCCAGTCCGAGTAAGTAATCCTTATAATTTTATAAATATTTTATAAAATATTTATAAAATTATAAGGATTACTTATAAGGATATTTTATAATAACGCACATTCTCGACCTGTGAACAGTAAAATTTACGCATGTGAATTTTGAAACTGATGGACTGTTTCTTTAAATATCTTTGTAATTCGGAATTATAGACCATGGTTTCTTTACTCATATCATTAAATATAAATGAGATAAATAAGAGCGTCCGATGTCCTACTATCCTAGTATAATGCAATTATAAATATACAAGTATAAGTTAGTATTAGTGAACCTCATAATCTTAAACAGTTTTATGAAGACTCCTATTACTTTAAACTGCACCTCAGGTTATATTATAACTGGCATTTACATTTTAATCTCCTCATCTTGTCCCTCCACTAAGGTCTTTAGAATAAATTTCATATTTCAAAACTAGAACGTCACTATCTAAGTATAGTAGTTTTCATTTCTTACAAAGAAAGAGTGCCTGTTTGGTATGATAAACTGTTTTGGCCTTCACATTACGTTGGTAATACCTTTTATATTATATGGTTATTGCTTCAAACACCTTTTTTTTTCGAAGAAAAATATATTTATTTACTTGAAGTATATTCTTATTATCTGTGAATTTTTTCGATCTTGAGGGAAGATTAGGACTTTGCGATATATCTATATCGCATAGAGATATGGATTTCGACCAGCTTAAGAAGACCGTTGTTGTACCGTTTTCTGAATTTCTTTTTTGTAGATATTTTTATGTAGGACACATTTATAAGATTTCAGCTTATTTAATGGTAAGTTAGAAGGAAAGTCTTTGAATTGACGGTTATCACTAGAAATAGAATTCCTCATAAATATGATAGACAGAGATTATTGAAATACTGCAAATACTATTAATACTGTGTGGGTAGTTACATTTTACCGACAAAAGTACCTTTCCTTCGTTATCTGCTTGTATAATACCTTCAACATTATAAAGCAATCTGGAATACCAAATAATTTGTTTGGATATCTCCATCCAGTCCCAGGTTTTAGGTATTTTACTTAAAAACTTAGTGACAAATCCACCTATTGTAGTCTTATACTCGTTAGTTTCTTGCGCCTATTAAAGCTTATATACAAATAATGAATAACCACTGATATACTTTCTGTTACCAAAAACTGTTTCTAGCTAAAGAACGTGAATCCTATCTTAGGCTGAAATAAGTGAAATTCTACCTTAATATATGACGGCTAAGACACGTATTTACTTTTTGGAGCCTGCCTTCCATTACCTATATAAGAAGGGTATGCTCAAGGTACGCTTGAATAGATGTCCCTGTCATTGCATTTCAAGTAAGCCTGTCGATCACCAGTTTTTTATCGTTATATTTGAATCTTTAAGTTAGTAGTGATTTCTTTATGTTATTTCACTCTTTTGAATAATATTTTGTAGTGAAAGAAAAATAACGAATGATGGCTGGAAAACTTATGATACTAAAGGTTTATTCGTAAAGTGCCACTTTTAGGGAAACAAGCAGGGAAAATAAGGAAAAGAAGGGAATTAAAGAGAAGACGTCATTACAAGTTTCAGTTTAGAGTCCGGGCTCCGAACCTCTACTTCTATTTTTCCAATGAATTGGTATATAATGATGAGGGTGATTAAGGTAATCATTACACCCCAGCGAGATACTGAAGAAATATGGTACCAAGGAAAGGACGAAAGAGGTAAGGGAAGTAGGCAGCAGAATCACGCTCAAAATCAATATTAAGTATTAGAGTGATATTACGCTATAAGATTCGAACGACGTGTGCTTGAAAAATAACTGTACAAATTAGATTTGAAGTGCAAAAGGCATCTATCAAGGCTATCGATGGCTTAGAATCAAAAACATTTGGAATGGCAGCCCGTATCTTGTAGGCTCCCAGCCAGCCGGCCCAGCTTCTTACCGTTAATAGAGGTGCAGTCCATTGATGGATTTAAAATATAAAAGATTCCTTACCTCGAAGGACATGCACAGATACTGCAGAAGTTGCGACATCAGCGAGAGAACACGTGTAATTGCCGGAGTCTTTTCGGTTCGCATTCGCTATGTAGAGTCGTGATAGAGCACCGTTTGATGTTGCCTCTGTCTTGACGCTGGTAACAAAAGAGAATCATTTAACTAAGCATAGAACGAGATTGAAAGCCATGATGCAGTTGCTTGACTCGGTGGCTAATGTGACTGCTGTTCATAAAACTAATACTTTACCTGATCTGAAATCTGAACTATATTAGCAATTTAAAAAAATACAATCATATTCATAGAATCCATCATCATCGGGATTCAAAGTTAAGCTATGTTACGTTTAGTCATCTCATTCACATATCAATTGCCCAGGTGCCTTCAAAACTAGCATTTTATTGTATGCCAGCATTTTGTATTCGAAAAGTATACACTGACTTTTACAACAGCAGCTGCCACTAGTGGCCTCTTAGACGCAGTAGGTGAAGTTAGCTAAAGTAGCCGTTTCTAAATCATTATCATTGTTAGAATAAATGTAAAAAAATATGTGTGAAATTGTTTTAAATTTTTGAAATTTGGTTACTAACATGCCAGAGATAACCTGAGTTTTGCAATCCTGAGTTATGCCATTTTAACCAAAAAGTAATGTTTTATTAATATGCATGCTCATTTTTAGAAGAGCATTGATATCAATTATAGACCACTTAATATGACTTATAATCTTGTTATATGACGATATTATAAAACTTCTGGTTTTAAGTCAGCACAGAAAGAGTTTTCATTATCTTATTATTTTGAAACGTTATATAAAATGATACATTACGATATATACGTTTCTATTAATTTCATCAAACGTTTCAATAGCTCCAAGTGGGCTCCAATGGGCGAGCTAGCTGGGGTCAACCTCGCGGCACTCACAAATACCAATTAATAGAATTTTGAAAAAAAAAAACGATGGCTTTCATGAAGGATTAATCACAGTAAAAGAAGCTCGCGAAGGGCAGGCTGCTACCTCTCTCTGCCCCGAAAAGAAAAAAACGTGAGCGTATGTGTTAAAAAATCTGTAAAAATGGTTTAATTCTGACCACAACGGTTTGAATTGAACCGAGTTTAATTGTATTTAATGACATTGTTACAGACATATCTGCCATAATTTTTCTAAGAAACTTATAAGTTTCTCCTTTAAATCCTATGCTGTCCTACTATTCTTCTTATCATTATCTGAGCCTATTCCCAACTCAGTTGGGGCCGGCTTTTTAGTCGAACTAAAATGAGGCTGAACTACGATATTTTCAGTGAAGCGACTGCCATCGGACCTATACAACCAAATCGGCATAGTTGTTTGGTTGTTTTATAGTTATTAGGACTCCAACTACCCGCAACGACAGAAATAGATATTCGTATGGCAACTGGGACCTGCAGTGATTTGCAGTGAGCGTAGCAGTCGCGTTCACTACTACCACGCCACAAAGGCCGCCTCTCCTTCTTCCTTCCTCCTCCATCCTTCTATTATTATAAAATGTGAAAGTTTGTGAAATTATATGGATGTTTGTTATTCAATCAAGCCCTAACAGCTGAACGGATCTGCCTGAAATTCGAAACAGGGATATCATCTAGAATGACGCACTACTGATTATTTTTATCTCCGGAATAGATTCCCACGTCTGTTATATGGTCCCGGATCCTTTAAGCGGGGTGTGAAAAAGCATCCGATGAAGCCGTCAAGCTGAGCGCCACCATTGTAGCACTGAACGTGTTTACAATGGTGACCCTCTTTCATGAGACTTTGCCTTCAGCTTAACATCAGGCGAGGTAAAGTCAAATTGACGTGCCATAAAAAAAAAAGCACTTCCAAGTTTGATATTTTTCAGCCAAAAATATGAGGAGTGTGATTCACACAGTGCTTATTCGTGCCACCACCTCCTTTTACGCCACAACGTTTTCGTTTATTTGTATCCCTATTATACAGCCTATCTCCCCTGCGTAATGTTCCCCTAATATTAGAACATTCATAAAAAAAAGAAGGTTACTCTCTTATTATACTCACAAATCTTACTAAGAAATAAATGTAAAAAACTTGATCACTCCATTCAATAAATTGTAGAAAACATTCAATGTTATTATTTTAACGTTGACAGATAGCAAATATTCTTCTGTACCTACATAATAGGCAGTATTTCAATGCGCTCTAAAGAAAAAATAAAGAAATGACACATTTTAGAAATTATTATCTTCTTATATTATTTTTCTTGGAACTGCTAGCCATTAACAAATTGTATTTGTTCTTCAAATGATATGCTCGTTGCAAAAACTGAAGACAGACAATACACAAACAAAAGAAAATTGAAGAGACTATTTACTATTTTTTTTTTGTTAGAGATATATACCTGTACGTATAACAGGTATATCTCTCTAGTACATTGTTAAGTTATTTGCCGGTCATTATAACAATGATTCGATAATAGTTGACAAACTATATAAGGCACTTTGTGCACACTTTGTACCTATACTTCTTAAATATCGTTACGTTCCGTGATTACAGTTCATAAGAGCCATAAACGTTGTCTACAAGATTATTACATCAACCACACAGTACTCAAGACTCGCATTACGTCACAGATTTGAAGCTTAATATGTACGCCAAATCCCTGTGAGTATGTAGGTACAGAGTAGCGGAGTATCTCGACGTGAAATAGCAAACCTAATTATGGGGAAGAGATTTTGGTGCAGCGGAGCGGTGTGAAAATAAATTATGTCATACAGTTGTTTGTCGAACTTTAGTTTTTGCTTTTATTTCTTCATTAGTTTGAATATTTGTTTTTATATTTAGTTTCACACTTCACTATCGATGATTATGACTTCGATGTACTGTACAGACTACTGAAATAAATTATTTAAAGTGTTTAGTTACAAAAACTTCAGAAGGTTCCTGGATAAGTTAGGAACGAAATTTATAGTTATATACGGTAAGGAATTGTGTCTTTTTGTAATGTCTTAATATAAGTAGAGAGGTACTGTACGCCAGAGAGTAAATGCGACATGGACTGAGATGTCATCAATATGACCGCTACAAAAGGTGGTTACGAAAAAGAGCCTCTAACCTCTCTTTCGCACTCATTGATTAGCCTATTATCTCTAATAGACTCCGCTCCGTTCATCTACCACGACAGACTTATCTCTAAATGAATATTGTCTTGCTTCTTACATCTGTCACTTTGTGTACCCTGTCAATTTGAAGAGTTATTTCGTAATTGATTGCAAAATGTCTGTGCTTGATATGTGATAGAAAATGTTGAAGTACTTGGTTTCATTATTTACTCGTAGATACTAAGAAAATATCCAAAAATTAAGCGGGCATTTTTAAATATAATTGTGATTTTTGCTGCGAAGTTTGTATATAGATAGTTTTTTTTACAACTTAGGTGGCAAACGCAGACAGCTATACAAATTTCACAATTGTGATACTTATCGTTATATCAAAAGCAAATATTGTCAATAAATCCAACAGTTTGTAAGCAGAACTACCTATTTAGTATTACTAATCATAATAATGTTACACATATAAAAACTGTAATGGGAATTAGGGAGTCCTAATACATACAGCTGTGATGTCTTACTTTATTAGATGTTCATCAAATAATGGTTTCATTACAAATGAGATGATGTTATGTATTCTAACACGTATATATATCCAATTATCTAGAAGTCCAACCTCAAATATGTGCCAAAAAATGTAAAACAGATATTTTTTTAATTTTGCAACCCCACAATAAACAGAAGCAGATTTGGCGCAAAGCCACTAAAGGGTTGCAAGAGTAAAATATGTTTATAAAGGGTCGACGGGAAATTTTACCCAAACAATAGTTTTCTAAGTATTTTCATTGTCTTGAATGCTGAGTGTTATTCCATAGAATTATGTTGTGTTTTGTGTTATTTTAGGAAGGGATAAGTACCTTTTGATTTGTATTATAATTAACACAGGAGAATGTTAGAGGGCTCGTTTAAACGGTCTCATGAATGTTCGCGACCCAACAATGTGTGTGTTAAAAGTTACTTATAATAAGATTAATTGACTGCCTGTCTTCATGATAGAATAATACCGAGCGTGCCTATGGTATCGAGTTTGGTATCAAAATTATGTAAATTAATATCAAATAAAATAAACAATATTGGCAACGTGTTTCTTGTGACTAACCCCCTGAGTTTCTAGACCCGTCTAAAGCATTCGAAATTCTCCCGTACGTCTTAGAGGCCGCCGACATTTGAGCCATCTATTGAGGAACCTACAATCCATCCTGTCTTGAAATTCACTAGTTCCAATTTTAAATCGAGTTCATTATATTACAATTACTTGAGATTGATTAAATTTTTTTTTCATCATTAGCTTGTTCGTTTCTAATAATTCGGATTTGTTTTTTAAGTTTATGAAGCCATACTCTTAGAACTTCTCACGTCATATACGATAACTGAATTTTCTAGTGAATGCTGTTTTGTAATACAGACTAAAGTCCGTATCCGACCGCATATGATATCCGCAAGCACATCGTACCGTGAAATAAGTTTGAATATGATAATATTATTTATAGTTTTAATATCTTGTGGCTTCTCAATGAGGCCTTCACCCATATCGAGGTTTAACAAGTACTGTGTGTAAATAAAATGAAAAACAATTGAACGGAACGCGGGCCTGATATTTTTTTATTTCTATACACAACATGTGCAATCGAATGAGGCATCGTGCATTACTTGCTTAAATTTGATATGTATAAAAGGCACCATTAAGAAACATCAATGAAAAAAAAACAATAAAAAATGTAATAACATTAATAACTATATCACGGTCCGCTATAAATGCTGATGCGATCTACAATTGGTTAGGGAACCATACCTTAAAGCGTACATAAATAAATGGTTAAAGTATTTTACACCAAAAAGACTAATTTAAATTTGTAACGAATACAGATACTATCTGCTATTTGAAATTACTTTCTAAATTCTCAAATGAGATAGCGTAAGTTTATTCGCGATCCGGTTAATAATAGAAACACTCTCAAAGGGAACTTCCCCGCCGAGTTTAATTAAAATGTTTAGTCAAGCGGGTTGCTGAATCCATAGCGCGAACCCATAACAATAGCTAACTTGCAACTATGTTATAACCCTTTAGAAACAAGTGGAGACTTGAATAACATTATGGCATTCATATGAATACGTATGCTGGCGCCTAACTGTGCATCCCTAATGCAATAAGATTTCACCTCATGTATGTAATCCCACAAAGGAAGCTAGATTGATGTCGTAGGATACTATAAGATAACAAAAGCCGTCATAGGAAGTAATGCATCTCATCATACAACAGAGACACCATAATAAATGTCAATTAAAAAAAAATTAAAAAGTTATATAAAAGTTAAAAGATGTGTAATGGAAAATAGTTATTTTTTATTTAAAAAGTAGACGAGTATCTTAATGACGAAAATGCATGGTCATCCTAATTTCTTGCTCTTGTATTTATTTATTATAAATAAACAAAACTTTATATTAACCTACATAATTTATGTAGATTACCGTATGGTCTTTTTTGTTGTACGTGCATCTAAAGAGCATTGAAGTTGGTACAGCCTACTACTACTTCAGCCCCAACTTACGCTTTGGTACAGCCTCTTGGAACACGTACTTAAGATAGATAAAAACTGCTAATTTTGATGAAGTACAACGTAAAGATTTTTGTTTTTCTATCAGAAAAATAAGCTTTAAAATAAAAGTAAGCTAGTAATTTAATCTCTGACTCCAATCCAAGTGCGTTTATAATAAAAAATACAAAGAAGTTGTCCCTGTAAGAATCGGGCTAAAGTGTGTACACTTCATTTCACACAGAATAAAAGCAAAAGGAAAACTGTGCCGGCAGCTGGACATAATGACGTTGGCAGTCGTAAACGTCTGGAGAAAATTACTGGAGTGCTAGCAGATGGACGGAGGACTGACAATCGGGTGCAGCGCTGTGGGACACATTGTATGTACAATCAACGACAAAAGTAGCTGGACCTATTCAAACTTATATATTTTACTTATCTCTGAATCCTTTTATTTGAAAATACACCAAACTAGAAACAAGCTTTGTCGTCTAAGCTACGATATTGTATTCTAATCTATAAAAATAAAAATGAATCGTAATGTTTCCAAGAGCAAATCGCGAAGACGGTTGAATCAATTCGAGTTTTTTTTTCAAATTAGTAATTACTCTAAAGAAGGGTTTTATAGAACAGTTGGACCGGGATCAGAAGTTTAAGTGGGTGGGTGTTTAAGTAAATGTTTAAGCCGCGGGTTAATATATAGTATAAAATAAAAAAAATCGTGAATATTTTAGCGACAGTCAACTTTTGCCGTAGACTGTATATATACATATTTCTATTATTACCATTTTTGACACAATAATTAAGTATCTTATTAATAGTTTTGTGTAGCTTTGGAACTGTATCAGATCATTTGTTTACAATAGCGATTAAAGTTTCCTCATGCTGTAAACGTCTGAAGTGAATTTCTGAAGCACAGTGCAATGGGATGCATTCTAGGTGCATACTACGATGCCTCGTATAATATATAGTAATATCAAAAAATATTATTATGACTTCTCTAGTTTTCGATTATTCAAAAAATATTCGTTATAAAATTCCAAACTCCCGATATTATTCCGGACATATGCCAAGCCGCCCCTTTATTGATATAATTTGGCAAAGAAGCTTATTTTCCCAAGCTCCCATTATTGTCCAAGATTCATAATATAGCGTGATAGCAATCTTGTAATCAGAGATGTGAGGATAGTGGAAAAAGTCTCCGAAGAAAATATATGACGTCAGCCGACTATATACATATTTGCGGTTGATTCTATTTTTTTTAAAAGTTGACCGAATTGCAATTTAAATTTGGATTTTAACATTGATTTGCTCATTTTTTGTTCACGATTATTGTCTTTTAAAGACTGTTGGACATGGTCAAGGATATTGCATATTTTGAGTCTGAAATAACCTTTGTATACTGGCGACAACAATGCAATTTATGTCAAACATATCCGATCAATACTCGGGACTAACTTCACATGAAGGAATTTTATAACAGTGAAGAGTAAAGAACGCATTATATTATAAGCTTGTCCTTGTAAATATTTTTCACTATTGGTTGTTTCATTATAATAGGCATACCGTCATAATTAACCGACTCACTGAATAACTTCACAACTCTAAGTTAGGGCATTGTTACTAACAAATATGGAGTGTAATTCGAAATAAATATTTTTATTCGAATTTGAAATTTGATAAAATTAAATGGCCTGCTGTTGCTTCTAATTTTGACGTTACTTTTTTTCATTTTCATTGTAACTTTGAATTGTGTAGTGTTTTTTTAGCAAGCTCTATTCCATGAAGATTTTTGATATTCGTTATTTATTTAACATTATTTCAACTTTACTCAGTAATAAATAAAAGCTTGTAAAAATGCAACGCATATCAAAGAATTTCACCTCTTTGTTGTTCTCTATTGTTTTTCTAGAAATATATTTTTTTATAAGATGTTTAACATAATATTCTACCGGGTCACCAAAAATCAAACTACAAGCAAATCTAATTAAAACAAACGCCAACATCTTTATCCCCTGAATCATCAACCTGTCCCTTTCATTACAAATACCCGAAAAGACATCCTGCCATCACCAATTTAAATGACACCAACGTTTGCAATTTTACCCAAATTTTCCTAATCAGACGGATTAAAAGGGAGATCGACCCTTTCTTGAACAATCAAAATTCCTTGTTAATTCATCTGCCTACGAAATTTATTGGTGCTATTCGACCAATTAATAAGAAAACATCCCAGGCCGGTAAGTCAAAGTAAATCAATCTACATAATTTGAAACTCAACGTTTGTTGCGCTGCTTTTGGGTTTGCTATAAGAGATTATATGTTTATTTTAGGACAGAGAGAAACTTAAAGTGGCTAAGACAAACTAGGTGACTTAGCTTGCTTCAAGAAGTGGAAACGTTATGCAGTACATACCTGTTTAAACTTCTGAGGTGGACTATAAAATAAAGGAACTATGAAAATTCCATTTTATTCATTTTGGTGGCATCATCCTTTTGAGCAAAATGAAGTAACACATATACGAGATACAGATAATATATTACTTATACTGTTGATTGATGGAACTTACATATTGTTATACATGATTGATATTGATAACACACTTGTACTTCTCCACTATTTTATTCTTGTACCTAACGCCTTGCGGCATTCTCAAAGGTTTGATAGTCACTGTCAATGAAAACTATTGAGAATATCGATAAACTTGCCATTTTATTTGAAGAGTTGGAGGCAACCCAATTCTCAGTACTAACTTTTTTGCATTTTTTAGGAATGACAAATCCTAATTTTATCATTTTTTTTGTAAATAAATGCGACAACTGAATGTTGCAAACAGCAACTTTAATTACATTTTTGAAAATTGACTGCTGTAAAAAATGTAATACGAAATTTATCATCAAAATGGGTAGCATTTAGGAAGCGGTCAATAAAAACAAAATTTATTACAGAGTTGTAAAATCTCAAAATCAACTTTCAAACTAAATATAAATAGTGGAAACAGCTATTAAATTACAGGAATAACGAACTCATGAATCTGCAAGAAAATATCGGCAATTTAATATTATGTAAAGACCTAATTATGATACGTATTGAGTATTCGGTATCTAATTTTACACAAACAGTGCTTTGAGAAGCTAGCTTTTTTATCTTTCTTTATTGTGTCAAAAACATGAAATTACAAATATAGTGCTTGAAGACTTCTTTTGTATTCTTTATTATATTATATCTATTGAGCATGTTCTGAATCTACAAAAGGATTCGAACAATTATTTTCATTTAATATTTCGTGAATAGTATGACAAATTGTTTAAATAATTACAGCTTTGAAATCGTATTCATAATGTTTGATAGAACTTGTTGACAATCTAGCTTATTTCAGTTAAATATGGTGGCCATAAATCAGACTAGCTAAATGTCTCTAAAACAATTATCTAATTTATCATCGTACAAATTGTAGGCTGGCTGCCATCATTGACAGGGTGACAGAAATCAATTTGTAGATGCACAGTATAGATAATAATACTTACAGGTAGCAAGTATGCTCATGTATCCACCACTAAATCACTTTGACTTGATAATGATGATGACTGATAGTAGAGGCAGGAGGATATTTGAAATATACGTGAAGAGTACCTTAATATGTATGTGGAGGATACAGTTAAGTACATATTAAGTGATCTGATCTGTGAATCTCTTAAGGGCAAATATTGAATGGAAAAGTTAAAATATATTTTTGGACTGTTTAGTGTATAGTGGCTTTTTACACGCAATCAATATTCTTTATAAATGTGATAGTACAATCGACCTTCCGTAACAAGCCTATACCTGCAGTTGCCATTTTTGACAAAGTGGTTTTCAGTAACCAAGCTCTTTTTTTCTATGCCGCACGATACACAATTTAATAACATTATGAGTTTGTTTTTCTTACAGTCCCGGTTCCTTTAATCGTGCCGGGATAAAGCATCTGATGGAATCGTGAAGCTTAGGGCAACCACTAGTAATATATGTAACAATAAGTTCCACCAAGTGCCATCCGACAACAGCATACATATATATTATGTTTCATAATCTTGTTGGTTCAACATAATAAAGGTCAATTCTTTTTCCATCCATCGGGCGCTTTTTCCGCTATCAGAAAAATCCACTAGCCCTGTAATAATACAGTGCAAGCAATGTCGTGCCTGGCTGACTTTCAACGAATTGCGATTCTCAACTTTTATTTTAGTTGGTTTAAATTTCCCGTGCTAAATTGACCTAAAATACTTGAGCTATTTGATCTTACCACAGAAATTTCACTGGGTTACCTAGTATATTATTTTGTGTTATAATGTACGAAGTTATATAACATTTATTTTTTATATTTAATCTCGCCTATATTTCTTCTAACGCATGTTCCTATTTCACCCGGGGTCTTGTGCTTTACTTTTATAATAAGTATTTATTTATACTACTATTACTTTACTTACTTATTACTTGCTTCAAATTACTTTTTCAGTAATTGTCTTTACTAAAAAAGTTTTTCCAGTTGTTCCGAGTAACTTAGATAGTAGTATTATAGTACTTTATTATTTTCATCAAATATCAATATAACCACATATATCAATATCAATATACCAATAGACTGCTGAGACGAGGTCTCGGTTTCAATCCCAGGTTTTACCATAGCACACACCAATGAATTTTCGATGCTTTTCGAAGTTATGTGTGTATTTATGGCAGGTTAATGGCTATAGGCTCGCCACTTATCACATTGGGACCTAAACATGAACTGAAGAAATGTGGGTGCTTGCACCTTTACCTACCCCTTCGGGGATATAGGCGCAAGTTTATTATTTTCATACCCGGCAGAGTAAAATTTGGGCCGGCCTATCTCTTCCCATGCGGTGTCGCCCAAGGTGACAAAGGGATATGATTCTTCATTATCATACAAATATACCGTCTAGGCTGAGCCAGTCAGATGCATGGCTCGAGTTAACAATAGTAACTGGAATCTGGTAATAAGCTATTGCCTATTGCGTGAAACCGAATACAACAATTGGTGAAACGTGTCTGTGAAGAAATAGTAACCTATAATAAATTTATACTATAAACAGAGTGGGTATTAAGGATTTATAAAGTTCATTAAAGTTCGCAAAAGTTCACCATAGTTCTCTAAAGTTCACTAAAATTCTCTAAGATCTTGGTTTTCTTTTCTTTATTTAAATCTGTATCTATGTATGCACACATTTTCGTCCGCACTGCTCTGCGCGCAGGCAGTTCAGTTTCTGTTTTCGTAACCAATAATATCATATTCCAGATTTAAAATGTAACCTGTATTTATTCCCTGTAGCTATCAAAAGGCAGCTTGATCCGTTCAGCTATAGCGCGATTTCATAACATAGGTTTATTTTCGTAAACTATTTATAATATTTATTATATTTATAATATGAGTAAGATTTCAATTTAAAGGTCCCTTAACAGGAATTCTACGACGCTTTTTATTTTAATTCTTTATTGTTGTTTTAATTTTCATGTTTGCTTTAATTTAGTTGAATAATTAGTTACATCAGTAATTTTAAAAAGATCCCTAGTAGTTCATCTGCTAATGTTAAAGTATGTCTGTAATACACCTACACAAAAAACTGTCTGCGAACTATAAAACTTGGATTTTTATGGGAACTATTTGAGCAAATGAACATTGTGTTAGCAGGAATTTATTTGCTAGTAATACAGCCCTGTTTCGTTCCAATTTGCTTGACTTTAAACACTCTAGCCTGCAGACAATGTCTCTCTCGTTTAAAATTAAGAGAAAAACTTCAAAGACTGTCTGCAGCTTGTCTGTAGATAATTCGTTTTAATCTTGATTGTAATCTTCCATTTTATAAAAAATAAAGGCCCCATAAATTGTATGCGGTAGCGTAAATTACATCTCACAATCACTTAAATTAATTTTTTACAGTAACAGGTTACGTGGGTAACAAATATCTCAGACGCCACCCAGTTACCTGTACTGGTATATTAGATACATATTTTTGAGTAGTTTGCTAGAAAATCGCGATCTGATGCTAGCTATACCAGAAGAGTTGACTTCAAGCCATAAAGATGACATGCGTGCCAACGGCTACTGAGGTAGTAATCAGGTATACCCAAAACCGTACCAAGTGGAAGGGGTTCGCCCTCTGAGATGAAAACCTCGAATGCAACCTGGACACAACGCTATTGTGATGATGATGGAGTCTAATGGTAATCACAAATAAATACAATAAACAAGAAAATATATTTGATTTCATTAAAATAAATACTGGGAAGGTAATCAAATTTGGACAAACATGGCCGTACGTAATGTCGAAACTATTTAATTTATTACGCGCTTATTATTTAAACGGCAACAATCGCAATTGCATTCACATTCGCAAACATTTGAGATGAATATTCGCGTTCACATTCGCATTTAAGATCTTGAAAAATCCAGTACTCGTTACATCATATATGTACATACCTCTGACATTTCGACCAGGATGCACGCACTGACCACGGCCGTGTATATGATGCTATATGGCGAAACACTACCCACCTCACACCACCCCGCTTAGTATCGTAGTTCAGCAACCTGGAGCCATGCTTCCAGTTGACCTGCCTTGTCGGCTGCGGCACCTCACTCACGATGCATCGCAGCTCTATGATGGAGCCTTCCTTGTAGAACTTGTCTAGGAGAGGCCTGCCACGTTCGTCCACTATCTCCACCTTTGGCACTGTAGGAGAAAATAATGTGTTTAGTACTTATGAACTTTGTACGAAAATTTATCTGACAAGAGAGTTACTTATATTTTTTCATACTTTAAGTATAAGACAAACACACGGCCTACTAGATGGAAAGTCGTTACCGTGGCCTATAAACGTTTGCAATACCAGCTGCTTCATACTCGTTCTGCTGACTCTATAGAACCTCTTTTCTAGAAGAGATGGAGCTGAAGATAAATGGACCTTCTGTTCCGCCAGCACAGGAGACAATTTCGTATGCACATTGAGAGCACAAAACACAACACAGATCTCCCGTGAACTCTGGTTACCCTACTACCACTAGAAACACAACACAGGTACTGCCCCAGGCGGACTACTCAATTAGGAGTATTGGGACGGGAGGTACCATCGTGTTCTACGGTACTACCTCCCACAAACCATTCATCAATTAAAGTAGGGACCAGCATGGAGACTGTACCTATTATTAGTTTGCAATTGTTTGTATTTTGAAATAAAAATCACTATTCTTAACGTAGCACACTTTATTTTAGCATAGTTAAGCAGGTTATCTTTACAGTTGATAAAGGATATTAGTTGTCTGAAAACGTGCATACTTATCTCGTTTCTCAACTGTACATGTAGTAGTACCTATTAATATACTATAAGTATAATAAATTTAATTATAATAATATATTTCAAAAGGGATGTTTGTAATATCATCAAATTCCAATAACTTGCTCTCGCGCTTCACTTCTTATTGAAACATACTCGAACTAATTGAGCTCATATTTTGCAAATGAATCTTTCATAATTAGAATTCTTTTTTTATTCGTTTCGTATTCGCATTTAAAGGTAGCATAAATTATAAACAATTTATATTTGTATTGGAAACTAATTAAATATTGATTGATTGTATTTTTATTGTTGTTCCATCTTGAGTGAATAGACATCACACTGTACCTATTAAAACAGATATCTTAACTTTTATATACAAGTTAAAACAAAAAAGTTCACCATTTTTGAAAGTCAATATCTGTCAACCACAAAGAAAAGACCGCAAAATTTTATGTAACCACCCACTAAAAAGCCGATCCAAATCTTTTATTCACATACATACAGCTTCATTTACCACACATCAGTATTCCACTAGTGGAATGACACAAATAAATAACATATACACCCTTTACATGTAGCAAAATTGTCGAAAGCTCACTCAGAAGTATACTATTATACAAACAGATACGGGTGTGCTTTTGTGAATCGACAAATAGTCTGTTGAACGTGTTTGTTATTTAGTAGCTCCAGACACTATTAGGAGGCTTAACAGGAAATTAGATTCGCCGGAGACCTCACCTCTATCCGACAGAAAAACGCGCTGATAATTAGTGTCGTTTAGGCAATTTATAGGGCCGTCCGTATCAGTTGTGTCACGTGTCACACGTGGGTCCACTTATGTTCAAAACTAGTATTTACAGTATAGTAGCTCTTAAAGTATGTCATAAGTACTCGAAATTCGCTAGCATATGCTTCAATGAGCGCTCCGGCAAGAAACCGACATTGCTGGCTATTATCACTGTCGATCCAGAGGGAAAATTGCATGGGAAAATGTACATAAATTATTGTTATTTATGGTATATGAAAACACCGGTTTGCACCGTACAGTTTGAATTTAAAATAAGTGGACATCGGCATCGAGTGGTTGCCTCTTCCTACATCTGTGAGCACGTGAGCAAGCGCGACGAGCGTGAGGCGACTTGGGCATGAGCGCGGTGGGGATGGCAGGTGAAGCCGCTAGTGAACCTAGCAAGAGCAGGCCACGGGGGTGCCATGATGCGTGCTCTTTCATATTCGAGGAAAGATGTGGACATCCGTAGTCCAACGAAGGAAAGGATTGGATATATATCGGGGCCGTAAATACTAAAACTGGGTATATGTCTCAAACTGCATCAAGACAATAAACGAAGTTCTGACGCTGGTATTTCTCTCGAGGTTGAGACCCTTTATAGTCAAAATAATGACAAAGTCCTATGCTAATTAAACAGTAAACTAGCTCATAGATGAAGTAGACATGGAATAAGAGCTCAACAATCTTGATTAGTCCTACATTCAAACAGCCACACATTCTCTTTAAGTTACAACATAGTTCCTATTTTTATACCATTTAGATTGCAGACAAGCACACGGTCCGCTTGATGGAAGTGGTCACTGTGGCCTATGGACGTTTGCAACACCAAGGGCTTTACACTCGTGTTGCCCACCATGTTGAAACCTGTACCTTGTATAATATATATATAGAATCCTATACTTAACTTTTTCTTTCACTCATATATTTTAACACGTTATCGTTCAACGACTTACTTAAAAAAGTGTGGAGTGTCGGAAAAAACATTTTCAGCGTTCTCATTATAAATGTGTTTCACGATATTGACTCACTTGAGGAGCACATGAATGGTAATCAGCCCACACCACGCCGGAATATTAAGTGACCGTATTTTATTGGCGGTTTTTTAACACATGAGTATATTTGCAACTGTGAACACGCTGTATCTGTTATGTAACGTTACAATTGATTGAGTTACTGCTTTTACAAGCTTTTATTTGACTTGTAAAGTATCTCTGTAACCATATTTGTTAAGGTCAAATATCGCAACTCTGTTTTAAAACCAGTATCCTCAATGTTCTGAGAATGTAATACCTGCATCCGAGTACGATTTCTGGTTGATTCAAGTTTCGCTTTTTGGAGCCCACAATCGGCAAGGTTACTCAACAGATACGTGCAGGTGTAGGGTAGGTATAGAAAATTTTGTACCGAAGCTTCACTGATCAGTTAGTCAACTCAGCCTCGTACTTATACCAGGTGCACGAGGTATACAGGTTTGTATTCAGGTTTCAGGTTCCTCGCAAGGAAAATTTATTTCCCAAAAATACAATGATGCAGTTTATTCATTAAAATCGGGCTCCAGATACTTTTGAGTACGTCTCGCTATTTCTCGTGGTTTCTTAGAAGGCCACCCGGGCCAGCTAAAAAAATCACACTATATAAAAATTTCACGAATATTAGCAAGTCAAGCATAACTAAAATTTACCCTTTATACACTCAATTACTTGTTATGTTATAGAGTTTAACTTAATTGCCAACTTGTTTGTACTAACAGCTATTGGTACTTCTTTCATTTACGTCGAGTCGAAGGTAACTAACACCATAGGACTTATATATTTATCAATGGAGTGGTAGGATACATGGGACCATTCGAAGGGGACCAAAGCCAACATGACCTGCAAGCCACTCATGCAAATAAAACGTGTTACTTCTCCATACGAATGTAAGCGGGAATCAAACTCGCAAGGTAACTTAGTTCCACTGCCAAACCATATAAGATAATATAATCTGACTAGAAAAAGTTTCTACAACCTCCACAACCTATTACATCTATGTTCATATCTCCCCCTATCGATCCATTCTTTTGTACTGACGCAGGCCAAGCTTCGTTGAGCACATTTTGATCGACTGAACGCACACCTCGCCTTCTCGTTGGAACGCCAATTGTCATTGGCAGTTAAAAGAAAAGGTACATTTACAGTTTTGCTATTTCGGAAATGTAGACGAAATTAAAATGAATGAAACTGAAGCAATTAGAATGCTGACCATACCTACATATATGGAGAATTCAAATTGTCAACGGGGTTTAAATAAATTAATTTAGAAGAAAAAAAAGAACGCAGGCAATACTATGTCCAGTAGAAGACTGCAATAGGGTAATTGCAGCTATGATTTCTTATCTTCATATGGATTACAAAAAAAACTATTTAAGTATGTTTATCCGCATTCTAGAACCCATAACTCAAGCTAGTTAAACTATGCTTACCATGGGTCTAGGTGGCGTTGTGTAGATTGTTCTAGAATATTTATTCATTTATTTAATTAGCATCATAGATGTCATTGAAACATGTGACCAGTGTTATTTTCGGAGATATGTTTTAACTAGCCAACTGTGCCATCTAGACCCATACATCATTACCTCATACGTCTCAAGGTGATGTAACCATCCATTGAATGTTCTACCGAATCAACTGAGAATGACTGATCTGGTGTTCGTTCCGTCCTGAATGCTCATTTTTTCTAATTTGAACATTTATATGAGATTAATTAATTTAATTTTAAGAAATAGTTTATGAAACTCTTTGTCTAATATCAACTGATACAAATATATCACCTTAGACGAATAATTCTCGGAATTTGTACAGCTATTCAATATTTCAATTTTAACCTGAGATTTAACCCAACAAAATAAAATAGGTCAGAACGTTTGTGACTGCAATTCATATTTTGAATTACAATAATATTGAAAAAAATACCGAGAGACGTTGCAGCATTTTTCGTGTTGAGGGAGACCAAGGAGCATAAGAGTTTTAAGTATCCATCCTGCTCCAGTTGTACAAAGCGGGGGTACGACGGAGCATACTCCTTTAACTCTTATTTAATTTGCTTTTGCATGCAAACTCTGGTAATATAATGAATCCTATATTTACTTTCATAATACTATTACCACTACTACTACTCTAACAAAATAGTTTTAAACTATTATTGGAACAAAGGCCTAAGTGTATTATAAAAATATACACGCTTAATTTGAAATTACTTCGGAAAAGAAAAGTATTTTTCAAATGTACTTGTTGTCGCCTGTGCTGCGAGGGCTTTGAATGAACCATAAAGGTTTTACTTGTTGAAAGAACAAATATGAAAAAGAGTCAACCAGGGAGACAAAGATTTGTTAAGCAGAAATTCTTTTTACGATTCTTACGCCTGGGGCTAAACGCTTCGCCTCGAAACTCAAATTCATTATAATTCAAGTTGATTTAGGTCCTACCTTTAATTTTTCATCCATATCAGTACTACGCAGAGAAATTCCTCCGTACTTTCGGTCGAAATCCTCGAAATCACTGCCCGAAGTGCCTCTTGGCAAACAATACTGAGCCTTGGTGACAGAGAAACGTGTAATGGAACGCAAAGGAGGGATTATCTTGAACGTTCCTGTATCAATTCCGGTGTACTTTGTGAGATTGCATGACGCTGTGTTTAAGTTTTATTTAAGATTTTGCAAACGTACAGAGGGGCTTTAATGCTTCTATTGTAACTATCCTAATTAAACTCACTTAAGACTTTCTCAATTACAAATTGGAAATAGCATTAGGTATTTTGAGAAAAATAAAAAAACATATTACTTTCTAAAATTATAAGTAGCAGTGTTTTATAAATATCTCTTCCACACTTTTATTACTAATCGTCAAATTCTAATATTTTTAAATGTATGGTACATTGAGTTCATTATCCCCTTTTGCGCTCACTTCATGTGAGTACATAAAATTACTAAACGATTTCTAAGCATATAAGATAAGTAAACAAACAGGTAAATAAAATGAGTATGTAATTAGATTAGTGTCACATCATACTCACATATGCCGATACCAGAAAAAATACACATACAATTAAACATGTTCCAATAAACAAGCTTTATCGGTAACATAAAGTCAATGAATAAAAATGTATAATAATATATGATCAAAGAATTATACATCTTAAACGCATTGCAATAAAGTACTAAATCGTAAAATGAAACAATGTTGCTTGCTATTTTAATAAAGAGAAATTCATTGAAGATATTCCCTCTTCATTCCATGTTACTATTTTCAAAAGTGTTTATTGAGTGAGTTCAACTCTTAACAGCCAGTATACTGGTGTAAAACATACTCATTTTAAGGTAAGGTAATATTTTTTCATTAATGTTGTCATAAAAACTAAAGTATTTATTTCCATGAATCGACCTGTAATCTAATTTGGTAGTCAATATTTCACTAATCTATATGTGCAATGAAAATATTTGTAACAAGTATTATTTAAAATTAATCATTCTTCCGCCTCGTATCTGGGGCAAATGCTGGCAGTTGCTATTCAGGGGGCAACACCGCTAGCGTCGTGGGCACCTTTGCCCCATGGTACGGTGAGGGTCGGGTTAATTGATTAATTAAAATTGACAACTTATATGAATTTAAGATTCATGTCTATGGATTTATATTTTGTCTTTTATATTTATTGCATGAAAAGCTATATAAATAAAAATAAATAAATGAACATAATATTGAATCAATTGCTAGATTGTTTTTGACACTTGATTAAAATATTGTGGTATTGTATAGGTAATACCGAGTGGCAAACAAACATGTGGCCCACCTGATGGAAAGTTATTACCGTGGCCTATGAACTCTTGCAACACCACTCTACCGACGCTGCGATGTTACAACAATATCCTTATTTCATATTTAAATCAGTAAAACATTGGCGATAAATTACATACAAAACCAACTAAAATAGTAAGAAAATAAAATCTACAAACGAGAGAATTTGATAATATACTTTTATTGTAAACATTAAGTACCTACTATTTGAATGTTCATATCAACTTTGCTCTTAAATTGTGTGTTATGGAAGTACTTCTCATCGTTATTATTCAGTTTAAGTTTAATATATTATTGTTCTCGTGGTAGTATTTCAGAGTACCTAGGTAGGTTCTCTTTTCAAGATAAGTATTATAATTTCTGCCTTTCTGCCTCAGATCTCAAAAAGTCGCAAACATGAAGGCTTGTTTTGTGTTCGTTGTTCTTCTCCTGACTTTCGCAATCATTTCGAAGGCTGCACAAATCAGAGATGAAGGTACATTTCATTTATATCAATTTTAATCCGAGGGCTGTCGCAAGACGTGACAAATGGAATATAGGCAGACGATATCCCTGCGGGGGAGGGACACTCGAAATAAAACCCTGTCCCAACCCGTCTGGCCTCGGAAAAAATACGCCAAAGTATTCCAACCTTGAGAGTGGCTTTTGTCCAGCAATGGACTGCGATATACTAATTGATTGATTGATTTGACCAGATCAAACATATTTAAATACCAAATTACGTAAGTAAATCCTTATTTTCCATGAAGTTATCCTTAGAGGAACAGAGTGTGCAAAAACCTACGTTTTTTTTTAATATTGTCAAGTTTGACAGAAAAAAATAAATATTCAATACATAAAACAGTAACAGTAAAACTCACAAGCCATTGAGATTTTAAATTTGGTAACGCAGTAATGACGGAGTTCGTGGGTCTATTTGCGTTAGTAATATTAATGTCTATAATATTTCCACAGAATCATCCCACTCGCTGATAAAAAGAGGCAATCCAGACAACTGCGACTTCAAGTGCGGTGAGAGCTGCGAAGCGAAACGATTTTTGGGAGGTTATTGTGACCATTTTCATGAATGCTCGTGCTTCTAGTAACTCAAATTTTAATAAAATTGTTTGTGTTTTTTGTCAACTTTTAGTGAAATCTTTAACAAAAATTTCTTATACCGAATAGCAGACTTACTATTAGCGATTACATAATGTTTTATTGGCACGATATTGTTTTGTTTATTTATTCTAATAGCAATGATATCTTGATAGCACGTTTAATGTTTTTGCCAATGAAGTATTTAAAACCACATAACCAATAATGTATTCCGCTCACAAGCACTGCCCTTAGTGGATATTTTCTGAATCTTCTAGAGAAGTGAGACCTTTTGAAAATAGTTCGAGTTAATTCTAAGCGGCAGCTGAACTTAACCATCATCATTCTCTGAGCTTATTCCCAACTCAGTTGAGGTCGGCTTTCTAGTCCAACGGCTTAACGTGCTCTCCCAGACACGACCAGACTAGTACAAATAGCCATATTAATGCATACAAATATTTGCACTGAGCGGGGACCAAACACGTCCTGCGTAGCTGTCACGTTCACTACGGCCTCGCCATACATAACCATAATTTTAATATGCTTAATATTTAAACCTCGATTCGACTACAAACATGGATTTGACGATGACATAAATTTGAAAATCGTCGAAACAGTATTCATGAAGATGTTCAAATGTTTGTTAGTTAATTAGATTCACTTTAAATCAAGACCATTTATGAAATTGAAAATATTTTCTCGTTACCAGTACTGCGAATCTTTAACCAGCCGATAAATCACGTGTGGATGCAAAGAGAAAGTAACCTCTCATCGCGTCAGCCTTTTCCCCGTATGTGCAGTGAGGCGCATACATTGATATTTTATTGCTTAGATTTTACATTTTAGATCAATGGTACTGTATAAAACTGGTTAATTAGGTTTTTTATATGCATAGTAACTGATTCGACTAATTATTAACTGCAGCAATCGACAAATTTCAGAACATATAATTGCATTTCATTACTTGCACTAAGAATTCTATAGATGATACTGAAATTGTAGTTACAAGTATATTCTAAAATAAGTGTAACACATAATTTCTTTATAGCTGTTAGCTACAGTATCAATAATTTTTTTGTTGTTTAGATGTCATTCCATTGCTGCTACGTCACCTTATTCACTATTAAATCGATCGGGATATTTACCATGTTTGTTGATTTCTTCGCGTAACCAATATTTCGGCGCTGTTGCAAGCGCCATGATCACGGTGTACTGATGACCGCCGAGCTAGTTGTTATTGAGGCCAACCGTGTCAGTCTACCCTCTTTCTTACTCGTTTACTACGCGCGTCGCCACTACCACTGTCCGCGTTCTCGCATTGCACTCGATCACGACACACAACACTCACTGTATCGGCTCGCACGGGTTTTGGAGATGGCGTTTGTTTGGGTTTTGTGAACTTACGAATCACCGGGTGCCAGACACTCGCCAGTTGAAAACCATCTTCCCGGTTGAAGTTTTTGTGCTTTTTTATTTCAATAGCTTCCTTCACCATTCTGGGTATATAGTGGCGTTCAGTCGACAGAATCTGTGGGTTATGCAACTCAATCCAGTGATTCGTCCCTTCCTCCAATAGATGTTGTGCGATAGCCGATTTCTGTGGCTCGTTGTTTTTGACCGCCCTGATATGCTCCTTAATCCGGCTTGACACTGTCCGTTTGGTCTGGCCTATGTAGGAGCTCCCACAGCTGCAGTCAACCTTGTAAACACCTGGATGTTCCAGTGGGAACCTGTCTTTGGGTGTGCGTAGGTACTGTGACAGCTTTTTGAAAGGAGTGAAGATAGCACACTGACCCTGATCGAGAAATGCAGAGACGCAATTGGCGTTGACATGACGGCATACCTATTGAGACCACGAACTTGTCAGCCTCCCAGACTGTATGGATTGCCTAAGATTCACAAGAAAAACGTTCCGTTACGTCCAATCGTGAGTCAAATTGACTCACCCACGTACCATCTGGCAAGACATGTGGCGGATGTACTGCAGACAGTGATAGGAAAATCAAGATCCTTTGTAAAAGACTCCCTGATATGCTCCTTAATCCGGCTTGACACTGTCCGTTTGGTCTGGCCTATGTAGGAGCTCCCACAGCTGCAGTCAACCTTGTAAACACCTGGATGTTCCAGTGGGAACCTGTCTTTGGGTGTGCGTAGGTACTGTGACAGCTTTTTGAAAGGAGTGAAGATAGTTTTTACTGCGAATTTGTTTAAAATATTTGCAACCTTATCTGTCACTCCCTTCACGTATGGTAAATACGCAGGTTGTCTTTCCACCTTATAATCCAGGCGTTTAGGTGATGGCGTGCTTCTCGGTGGTATGATCCGCTCCTTGTAACCGTTTCTCCGCAGGACGCCCCTTAAATGTGCAATTTCAGTACCTAAGTGTTCCTCGTCGCATAGACTATATGCGCAGTTAGTAAGTGACGTCACTACAGAGTTCAGCTGACGCGGATGGTGATGCGAGTCAGCCTGCAAGTATCGATCAGTGTGAGTGGGCTTTCTATACACCGTATGCCCCAGAGAACCATCTTCTCGAACCTCAACCTTCACATCCAGAAACGCCAACGTTCTTTCCCTTTCCATCTCATAGGTGAACCGGATCTTCCCGTGAATGCTGTTGAGATGTGCCAGGTACTCCTTTACAACACTCTCGTCACCCTCCAGTATACAAAACACGTCATCCACGTACCTTTTCCATAGTTTAACCTCCCGAGGGGCAGTGGCAATTGCACGGCTTTCAAAGTGTTCCATCCAAATGTTGGCTACTTCTGGAGCCACTGGGCTGCCCATCGCCACACCGTCTATTTGAAGGTAGTATTCGCCCTGGTATACGAAGTAATTCGTGACTATGCAGTGCTGCACAAGGTCGGCATATTCCATAGGGATGTTGTTATCCCGGATAACACCTCTGATGACGTCCATGCAATCCGCTACAGGCACATTTGTAAACAGTGATTCTACGTCGAAACTGACCATCACTTCATTGTCCTTCACATTGTTTGCACGTAGAATTTCGATGAAATGACGGGAGTCTTTTACAAAGGATCTTGATTTTCCTATCACTGTCTGCAGTACATCCGCCACATGTCTTGCCAGATGGTACGTGGGTGAGTCAATTTGACTCACGATTGGACGTAACGGAACGTTTTTCTTGTGAATCTTAGGCAATCCATACAGTCTGGGAGGCTGACAAGTTCGTGGTCTCAATAGGTATGCCGTCATGTCAACGCCAATTGCGTCTCTGCATTTCTCGATCAGGGTCAGTGTGCTATCTTCACTCCTTTCAAAAAGCTGTCACAGTACCTACGCACACCCAAAGACAGGTTCCCACTGGAACATCCAGGTGTTTACAAGGTTGACTGCAGCTGTGGGAGCTCCTACATAGGCCAGACCAAACGGACAGTGTCAAGCCGGATTAAGGAGCATATCAGGGCGGTCAAAAACAACGAGCCACAGAAATCGGCTATCGCACAACATCTATTGGAGGAAGGGACGAATCACTGGATTGAGTTGCATAACCCACAGATTCTGTCGACTGAACGCCACTATATACCCAGAATGGTGAAGGAAGCTATTGAAATAAAAAAGCACAAAAACTTCAACCGGGAAGATGGTTTTCAACTGGCGAGTGTCTGGCACCCGGTGATTCGTAAGTTCACAAAACCCAAACAAACGCCATCTCCAAAACCCGTGCGAGCCGATACAGTGAGTGTTGTGTGTCGTGATCGAGTGCAATGCGAGAACGCGGACAGTGGTAGTGGCGACGCGCGTAGTAAACGAGTAAGAAAGAGGGTAGACCGACACGGTTGGCCTCAATAACAACTAGCTCTGCGGTCATCAGTACACCGTGATCATGGCGCTTGCAACAGCGCCGAAATATCGGTTACGCGAAGAAATCAACAAACATGGTAAATATCCCGATCGATTTAATAGTGAATTCGTAAATGACCATGTCAATCTAAAATCATACGTCACCTTATTGTTTTGAATTTGGTTTTTTCGCTACCACGTGTCTAGATTACTCCCGATCGCAGGTTTAACTTATAACTACTAAATTAACGATTAAAACATATGTCAGTACTTTCTTAATATATCATCGCGATTTCAAACGGTGTGCAGGCAGTAGAAGTTCTGAATGTGAAGAACACTAGATTTATGTGGTGTCCCCACAAGCATTGGTGTATAAATCACTAGCTATTCACCTCGGTTTCTGCCACCGCACTCAGATCTATTCAAGCAGCTGCCCCTGCGTTTTGCTGCCCATTTCATCTTTTAAGGATTGTGTTAAATAGCCTAGATACAGCTTTCCTCAAAAACTGGGTTTACAAAATACAAAAATATTAAGAAAAATATAGGTAGCAAAGTAATGAACCAATGTTATTTCTTGGTTTATTGACAAAATCACACTAGTCCGTTTGGATCAAACAAAAAAGCAAACAAGCTAACGAATTAAGAAATTAACAAACAGCATGAAAATGTTAGGAAGATTAGAGAAATGAAATTGTTATTCTGCGAAAACGTCGGAACCTAACAGTAGGAATGTAAAACCAAAAAGATCGCGAAAGAATCCATCAAAAAAAAATTTTCAAACTTTTCAGCTTTAATGTTAGATTATTGAAATTTCTCATAGACTGTTCTTCCCAAGAAACATTTCATAAATCTCCCTCAAAAGCCATCTTATCAATGTTGCAAGGGCCACGTTACTACTGCATACGTTAAATATTCATTGTTTTTCAAATTGTCTATGCATGAGAACGTATCGCGAATATAACGTTGATGTATTTACCAACCGCCGTTCAACGTTCTTATACGAAATATTTATGATCTTTTTACAATTTCTATTACATATTTTCACGTCAAACTCAGTAGGATTTGAAGTTTTGTTTATTGAAGAATGATCTATTGTTGCTTTTTTGTTGTTGAAAAGTTAACATTAAAGAAAGCTGAAATATTTAATATAAGTAAAAGATAGATTGCAGTTTCAATGTGCATAGTGCACATTGGGGCTAACCAACTAGATAGGAGACCACATAAATATTCTTTGATAAATCTATTCTTCATTTGTTGTCATCTAGTGTATATCACCGCTTAAAAAACGAAGCTCTTACATTTTTCTGTGTTGAGTAAATATAATATTATATTTTATTCATTTAAGATATGCTTTCACAAAATAAACACTTCAGATATTGGATGCTGACAAGTAGGTACAGTGGGCCTCAAAAAATCCTGGACACCTTAAGATCTAAAATCCTTTGCAAGCTTAAGTCAATTTAACCAAACATATTTGCACAACATATTTACACAACTTAATATAGATAACGTTGGCAAGACAAAGCTGATCGATATCTTGTTTCTTTTTACGAAAATAAATGTTTTTAGGATACTACTTGCATGAGTTTTCACGCAAGTAGTATCCTGAACTATATAGCTAATACTGTAATTTTAATATAAGAGGACTGAATATAATATATAAAAATTCATTGTCGTGAGCACGCCTGCTTCTGGAACTACGTATGCCTTATGAATTCTTATATACTAAGATTACCGATTGTTATTTGTAGTATGTACTAAATGTATCAGCAAAAGGAAAGGATTAAATGCATTCGTTGTAATATGATGAAAGGAAAATTCTAATTGAATAAAACCTGTCTCGAGGTGTAGCTAATAGGTAATGTACGATATATGTAAGATACATACAATCAAAAAACAAATGGCATGCTATAATATACATCTTACACAAATAAATTTTATTTAAATGTAAAGATTTTGCTTTCACAATTTTATTTATTTTAAAAGTATATATCCAATAAGAGAGACCCTCGTGGTAACAATCAACAAATATAATAAGCCATGACCCTCATTTCATTAGATGATCCATTCACAGTGATGGGATGATACGGTCCTACAAATTACCAATTTGCAACTATTTATGCGTCGCGTTCTATTCCAAGCAGCTCACAGTTTCAATAAGGATTTATCGGAATATCAATCCCATTACAATAACCCTTGTAAAATGAGTACTACTATCACCAATTTGGGATTTAGATGAATAGGTTTAATTGGGATAACTTTGTTCCGTGTTCAATCGAGAAATTGATCTGTCCTAAAATTCAATAATGGATTTAGATCAAAATCATTGTTTCATTCAAGATTGGCTTAACTCTTACTATAATACATTTATGATTTTGAATCATTGGCTTGCCTAATTTTTCTTTAATAGATACTGTTTGGCGATTATCATAGAGAAATGTTTAGAAAGCCTTGCTCAATTTAGCAGTGATTAAAATAGAAGTGATTGTATGGATTTAGTGAATTAAATCATTTATCATTACTTGTAGTAACATAAATATAGCTTTGAGACGGAATTCTTTTTAAATTCTGATGTCAGTATGAGCCACTTCCTTTATTTGCTGTCTTTGAAAAATAACTGGAACTATATAAACACAATTTAATCGACTCTATACGACTTTATAAAAGTCTGATGAAAAAACACAAATTTTTCATTTTATGATCACTGAAATTTTATGTTTATTGAAACATTTTATGAGTAATCATTTTTGTTCAGAACTTCCCTGACTGATTTAATAAAAAGATTCAATACTATTCTTCTTCTTTCTTCTTACTATATTTAATATTTTGTTATTCTTGTTTACATAGATGGACGATAGGCATAAATTTTAATGGAATTTGATCTTTCAGAGTAGCTTAACAAATTTATGGAAATTCAGTACAGACCACTTACTATATAAGTGAATTATATGTAGGATTATGTGTTTGCAGTAATCCTGAAATCATTCTATATTATATCATTCATTGGTCATCTGCCCACATAATATTTTTTGAGGTGACTCGGGTGTCGGAGGTCACAGAATGACTCCGACGTCCACGAATTCAGGTTTGGGAGAGACGGGTGGAACCACCTATATCTAGCAGAAACAAGCTGCAGCGGCGGACACCTCTAAATTACAGATGACTCTGGCTCAGCCAGGGTGCAAGGAATAAGTTACCAACAATGACACCTCCGGCTACCGATGAAAAATCAGCGATCGTTTTGGTCGGTTCGAATCTGAAACAACAACTTTTACCAGCTCCGGTGGCGGTAGTATCCCTGGAGATTTTACGCATGGAATAAGTCCATAAACTGGCTGGGGTTTCATATTCAATTTCATATTTTATCTGGTCTGTTATCACCTAAACTCTCAACTCTGAGCAGAAAGCATTATCTGTTGATCGGCAGCTGTAGTACATAATTAGCAGTTAAAACAGAGTACCGAGATTACCTAGAAAATACAGAACTAGCGAGAATTTCATCTAGATTTAATCATGCTGCACCTGTCACGCGGATATCAGATCAGAACTCGGTACGAAGATGCTGTAACAGTTTGCATATAAACTAGTTCCCGATATTATAATCCATTCCGTTGCTTGGATATTTTTCTCATAGTTTCAGTAAAATTATCGAGAAATCTTCCAAGATGAATAATAATTAGTAACTTAGTGTTGTTTACGAATTCTGATGCCTTTCACATTACCCACAGAATAGTAATCCGTATAAGATTTTGTAATATATAAATTGTAACCTATGTATCATTCCAGAGTTTGACCTATAACAAATATCGTAACATCTAAACATCTGCGCAACCGTTCAAATTTATAATATTAATACGAATATCCTGATCCAGATACGGTAAATCCTCCAAACATTTGGATAGTTTCCAAATCAACAGTAACGCAACTTCTTTTTTTATATCTTAACAGAGTATTTAGTGTCGAACTTTGGACGGGGGGGTAGTATGCCAAATGGCATACTGCGAAAGTCTTGCCAAAAGAATTTACCTGCATAGAAGATTACCACGCCCGTGCACGATATGAAATGTAGTAGTAACTGGAACAGTAAAACATTTACCCAAGCTTTTGTGTAATTGTACTGACAGCTATGATTCAAATATGAACGATTTATTTGTTAGAAGATGTAAAAATATTCTTCTTCATCCAAGTTCCAGTTGAATTTAAAGTCAGGTATTTTAGTTTCCTTTCCAAAATTTCGGATATTCCAACATTATTCCAGTTAAAAAATATACACTGTAACATTTTTTTTCATTATTATAGAACTGAGTAATCCATTGGGTTTATAATACTGTTGTCTAATTTAATTTTAATACATCTTTCAGTTGCCCACAGGAGACAAAAAAAGTTGAAATTTTCTAACTTTCTCCCAAGGGACTGAGGTGTGAAATGACTTTCCTGTTTTTACAAGTAACTATAGAAAGAAATTCTTAAAAAAAAGCTTTAGAAAGAAGTCTTTAGGACTAATAATATCTGAATAAATAACTTGGTATTGCAAGCGTTGCAACCTGATCCGATAAATCAACCCAGTACAAGGGTAGGTTATCAGCATTAGTTCGCATGTCCATATCATTAATCCTAATTGAAATTGTGTACTTCATTCTGGACTACTAATAGTTTTGTGATGGAAGTATAGGTTACTAAATGAATTGTTTTGTAAATATCGTTGTATACCACAGAGTACGTTCCACAGAGTACCTTCAACGAAATAAAAATATTCGGTACAACAGGGTGAATAGTGTTACATGGGTGAATAAGGATAAAATGGTTAACTAAATTTTGTAGTTATTTTCTTTCAAGCTAAACTTTGGATTGGTTCATTGTAATAACAGAATCATCAATATCTGGTAATAGGCCTAATTAATATTTTGCAAAAGAAATTATTTCAAATAGTCCATTGACTATTTCATCCCTAAATCCCTATTCTCTCCATTCTACGGTAGTTGATATACTGTCGGCAGCTTAGTGGTTAAGGAATCGGCCTTACGATCCCGGGTTCGAATCTTAGACATTACACTTCACAAGCCTATGAGCTTAGTTGGTGGGGTTAGAGGGAATATTAGTAATTCTATTTGCTAATATTCTTCAATCAATGTTAAACGTTTAGTAAGGTTAATTTCTGTACATCTTATTACATCGTAATAGCTGTTTCCTGCTGGTTAAATCAGCTATTAAATTGTCATTACGAGACCATTACTACAGTTTCACTCCACTGTAACATTAGACGCAGACCCGTTTTTCTTTGTTATTATTTTTAACGCTTGCAAGTAAGATAAGCTAAGCTAATAAAGATAAAAGTATAACCTGCTTGATTGCTAGTGGATATGATTATTGAATAAATCTTAGGGTTTTCTGTTTCAAAGATTATTCGTTGTAAGATAATTAAATAAATTGTTTTTTTTAATTGACATTGGTTCACGTCGGAACTATCAGGATTCGAACTCGAGACCCTTCAATCGTAAGTTCTTACTTAACAACAAGCAACCGACTCTTTTATCTCATTTCATAAGTCGATGACCTACTCCTCTGAAACTCAAAGGTTTGCTCATTGCGAGTTAAGCTGACATTTGTATATGATTCTTGCCTTATATATGTAATGTATTATTTCTGTACTTTGTGTGTGCAATAAAGAATTAAGAAATAAGATGACTGGGTACAAATGAATTAACTATCATTTCGAACAAAATTTTTGAAGTGAAAACTACTTTAGACATTTTTAGCAATTTTCCTAAAAAAAAGTTCCTTACAAATGTTGGTTGTGGAAAAATTTTCGAACTCGCATTGTTAACTGACGGTACGCTCACGCTTTTCGCGTACCAATCTATCGAAAGTATAGAATTTAATGACTTTTCTTTTCATAGTCGCGCGACTATGAAAAGAAAAGTCATTAAATTCTATACGGCGAGACATGTGACACCTCTTCAAAGTGCACACTTTTTAATATCGTCAACACATTTTATGAAAGCACATTTTTCTTCTTAAAAAAGTATCGTAGATTGCATTATTGTGCATCATCTACCAAAATCAAACACATTTCATCTATTCTTTACGATATCTCATAATATTTTCACTTATTTTTTAAATAATAATATTTAACGATTCTCTTGCAATATCTCTGATCTAGAATGACGTTTATAAAATGTTGTATCCATCACGATCTTAATTCAGTTACTGAACTGTACCAACTTTAGCTTCCACCTTCCTTAACAAAGTTAACTTGTTTAGACTTCGTTCGTATAATTAAGTTCGTATAGTTCGTATAATTATTTAAAAACCTTTTCACTTTATTTCGGCAGATGAAATAAAGATAAAGATAATAAAAGTGTTCATCACTTGCTCGTATCTTTATCACCTTCTCTTAGTTGTTGCACATGCCGATTGATATGCTTTTATTATATCACCTCTAGAGTAGACAGGAACCATAGCCTTCCTCTATTTTCATCCTTATACAATTCATGACATAATGATAAATACATGCCCACTCACCGGTTTGAGTGCTTTTGACCTGCCGCTTTTTCAACACATACTTTTGCGAGCATAACCCTTTCCTTACCACCTTACTGTTCATAATATTCACCAAGACATACGTGTCTAGAAGTTTTTATTTTCTTTCTTATAATTTAACTCTTACTTACTTCATTGATGCGTAAACTTCAGGATAGAAAGAGATAAATTTAAAATCTTCAATGTAGTCTTTCGATACTTTTAACGTTTTTCTTTGTTATAAAGCGATAACTTAAACTTTGCCGAATCATCAGTCTTCATTAGATTCCAAAAGTTTGTTAAGTAAGACGGACTTAATTGTATGATAAACACAGCTTTATAAGTTAGTTCCTCGTTATTCTTAAAGGTTTTATCAAAAGCGATTATAACAGTATTGTTTTGAATTTTTAAGATTTTATTTAGCATCTCACTCATATTACGTTATTTAATAAAATTCAAATATATGTCCACATTTATGGTATAATCAATATTGATGGCAATTTATCATCAGAAATATGATGCAACGACATATCGTTTTGTTCGAAGTTTGTTTTGTGACTACTATTCCCCTACCCATTCGCATTTTTACGGTTGAGAACACCCGTTCACACGCTGTTCCAGTTGATTTCACCCGCCTAATCGTACTGTCGTGGTTTACCTCTACCGTGCTTCAAGGTTACAAGGATAAATAAAGTAGACTAAAATTATGATCTTACTAACAATTGCTCCATTTACCTATCTATATAGTGGCGTCTGCCTTATTTTCTGCTATATTCAATTACCCTTAATCTAAATTTTATAGTAAAGTGTGTGTTCTTTTTCTACATGATAGTACTAGCTGTTGCCCGCAGCTCTACCCGCGTGGATGTCGATTATCTTGTTGTAAATTGAAGCTCTCTATTCTACTCTACTCGATTCTATACTACTAAACTAAAAATTATAAACGGCGTAGTTTCAGTTCAGTTATACAATAATTTATTTTGTGAGACATATTTTTACAGCAAGGACTAAAATCTTAAGCAGTAAGTATTGGGTAGAACCGGATGTCCTTATCATCATTCCCACTGCAGATGGGAGTTTTGTTCAAGATTCACGTTATACTTTTGGCTAAAACATCAAGGCCATGATCCCTCAATGATTGCTGTGAAGTTAAGGCTAGTTTTACTGCACGCAAAACTACTAGTACGACTAATCCTAACAAACCCTTAAAACAACTTACAAATAAAGATTTATCTTATTTATTTATAAGGTATCAGACTGATAGTTCTTTGCGCGATAGAACGACTATTCTAAGAAGATTAGTTAGAATAATACCTTCCTTCACAATGCTTATAGATCACATAAACCCTTCTGAGGTAAACAGCTTACCTAAATCTTTTCAATTGCTCAATTCAATCTTCGTAAGACTTCAAGAGGTACATAGTCTTCAATACACAATGTTTCATAGAGGATCGTACGCGGCCTTGCGTCCAAATTTTGAGGTCGTGGAAGAACGTAGGCTCGTTTTGTTGTTCATATCGTTATGAAGCATACAATCAACAAATTTGCATTTTAATACAAAAAAACAACGAAATATTAGTAGTATCGGGATATCTAGAAGAAAAATTTTGAAATACATGAGACCAGATGTCGTTCACATGATATATGCTCGCCTCTTACGAAGCCCAGACTCTGAGTATTTTCCAAGAATATTTACTATCTAATTGAAATTCATACATCTAGCTCGACCCTTCATCAAAAATATATCACTTCTAATACCTTTCATAGTAAAATGAGGTCATTATCAAAGTAACGACGTAGTAAGCATTTATCTTAATTGAAGAGGCAAAAAGAAATATCTCAAAGAAATTACCAAAAAGCTAATTATTTTAATGAGCTAACCATTATGATACTCTCGGTTGTATAATTTCGAGAAAATTGGCCAAGAGTACAATATCTGGTTACGCGTCTTTTTACACGGAAGGAGAATTATGGTGATAAAAGACCGTGTAGTTTTAGAAGATTCGAGTCTCGAGACCGAAGAACCCACACAAATTCCCCAATCGCATTGAAAATCCCTACACTTTGGGAAATTCCCTGTACATTGGCAACGAGTGAGACGTCTCTGGAGTGGCAAACGTTCACAGGTCACAGTAATCACTTTCCGTCAGCTGGGTCGTGTGCTTGTCTGTCAACTTAGTGGTAACAAAAACCACCACATCGTTAATTTCATTTTGGCAAAGTAAAATATTATGTTGCACTAGTAACAGTTGTAATAATAATCTTGATAATAATAATAATAATAATTAATAATAATAATAATATTAATAGTCGACATGTGGAGTGTTGACTCAGCAATCATTGTACCGATAGTCGTGTCAGTCAATGGACTGATAGCGAAGAGCCTCGATCAACACCTAAAGAGGCTCGGGTTAGACGGTTGGGTCAAGAGCCAGATGCAGAAGGCTGTGCTACTAGATACGGCGCGCATCGTGAGGAGGTTCCTTTCTCTGGAGCCCTAACCACCGGTGGCTTGGTCCCTGTATCCGATACCGGTGGCACTCTGTTTTTTTATATTTTTAAATGTGTATATTGTTTTTTATTGTTATATGATATTTATATTTAAAAATGTAAAAAAATATGAAAAGAAAACGAATAAATAGAAATAATAATAATCTTACCAACAACAGCTAAATGGACTCTCCTAACTAAAGGAGGATGTGTAGAGATCTGGCACTCGTAGAACCCTTCATCTCTTTCACTGACGTACTGGATGAGGAGACGCCAGTCATTAGGATGCTCGAAGGCCAAGGAGTAGCGGGAGTCTGCTGAGTAGGTATGGCGGCCGAAGGAGAGGAGGTGAAGCTCTTCCCCGCGTCGACGGACCCAAGATATCTGTAAAAACATGATTGGTTAAAAAAATGTAGATATTTTGCAGACTAAGATCTATGTAACCCGCCATTTCGTTTACCAGCGCTATAAAATATTTAGTGTTGAAAGCAATCAACTTCTGTTCCAATACCCTCTCTATTAAATCAATTTATTTAGTACCAGATTACATCCACGGAATCTTTTAGATAAAGTTTAGTCAGTTCACTAATATATTTCTTCGATATTTCAAACCAAATCAAATCTTATACTTGCGGAATGAAAAGTAGGGGACTTTAATTTGACCTCGCAATAGAATTTTTGGCAATTGCTTAAAATTTTAACCTATTTCAACAAAAAACATTATAATAAGACTTAGAAATTTATTAAGTAAGTAACTACGTACACTAAACGAAAAATTGGCACAGTAAAGTACATGCAGTAAATTCTGAAGCTCCACTAACTTAATGAGATTTAGTATAAAATTAAAAAGGATATAGAGCTGATTACGAAGACTCTAAGACAGTTTAATCAAGAAATTAAGTAACTCTTCTATAGCAAATTACTTGGGAATTTAGTATTACTTTGAACGCAAAGGAGCCTGGTGCATTGCATGAGCAACTGAGTTTATAGAAGATTTTTTATTATTAATTAAGATATATTTATGATTAGCAGTTCAGATTCCCAGTTGAACTGTTCAATTAAGACGGGGGATACCGTCTAAGGTACAGTCGATTAAAATTTTTGCAACATTTTAATGTTTATGTAGAAAAATAAGTTGGAGTAAAAAGTAAAAAAAAGATATTGGTAATCATATAACTGTGATTATGAATTATTTGTTATTTGATACTTTCTTAAGTTTACGCGAATGTCATTTGAAATTCAATCCCTTTTTATAGATTTTATCGCGATATAATTTGGTATTATTTATTTTCATAGAGTGACTAATGATGGGTGGAATGCTAGCTCTCACATATTTTGAAATGCAAATTATCGCAAAGTAACAGACTTTTGTTATTATTATTACACTGTATCGTTCTATATTTCTAATAGAGTGTGTGTTTTAACAAATTACCTTCAATTTATTTTTACTAAATTATCATATTTTTATTGAATTATCATCAGTTCCAATATGTACGAGCATGTACAATTTCAAATCAACCTGATGTTTAGAAAGAAGATTACGTCACATATAAACATGTAAATTTACAAACATTACACACACAGAAACACTGAAATACATAGTACCTAATTGATAAAAATAATAATAAATATACATTAAATTTACCATGCTGATACGATTTTATTGAAGTTTGCCTATTCGGTTCATGTATTTTGCATGCATGAATGATGAAAATACATGACTTATTAATGATATATTTTCAAAAAATATATCAGAAAAAATATCATGAACTTCTAATTAGCACAAGATGATATTCCATTGTATAATATTATAATTACAGACATGAATAGCCATTTAGTCTGAAGTTAAAATCTCTATTGAGAAAATAGAAATTCACTCGACATTCACACAATATGACAATCAGTTGCGACATGATGGTCTTTGAGTTTGATAGTAGCAGTTAAAATTCGTATATTCGAAACAAAAGTAGTAAACAACGAAATTGCTTTTGGTACAATTACTTAAAGTTTAAATTGTATTTTGGTAATAACAATAACACAATTATTGTGTGAGTTAAAATCGTAGTCGGACTCGAAGGTGTTGGGTGGTATACGGGTGTGTTTATAATACTAGGGCCCGTGTATAGACAGATTGACAGATTGTGTATACAATCTGTCTTCAGATAAATTGAGATTTAGTCTTAGTGTCATTTTAGAATACGGGCATAAAATGATATAAAAAGTTGTTATATTGGAAATTTACTGGAAAGATAAAATAATTTAAGTTCTTAGGTTATTCTTGAAAGGTACGAACAAAAGATTCTAATACTAAACTTGTACTAAGCAAATATGATGAAAATTTTCATGTACATTAATGAGTGTTGGGGCAAATGGTATTCTTTAATATTTATGTCTTTACTGCTCATATACAAGCAAAATCCACTTTATGGGGATAAAACGTAGAAAAGCAAGAGAAAATATTGCATGCCTTTTTTCGTTAAATTTCAATGACAATAAGGCATGAATAATTATAAAAGAGATGGATGACTGTATCAGGGGTAGTGTAGGGTTAGAATATATTTTAGGGCTACTTTTTAAATTAGAGTAGTAAAAGTAATATTAATCCCGCGTATACTGAAGATCTTCAATAGTTCTTCAATAATATGGGGTTCTTCAAGAAAGTCTCTACAGGGTAGGCAGCACGAATGTAACGCCCTTGGTGTTGCAAACGTACATAGGCCACGATGACCACTCTCCATCAGGTGGGCCATGTGCTGATCTGCCCCTCAAGTGGTATGAAAAAAAATTGTCCTTCTATAGAAGGATAGTATCCTTTTATATGAAAAATAATTTCGATTAAATTAAACAAAAAGATTCTATGTACTTGTATTAAGAAAACCCCCTCACTTCTATAAAATTTCACGTAGATTTTATGACTTTTATGACGACAAACATGTACACGCATCCTTTGTCAATATTGGCAATCCTTTCAGAGAATCATAATCCAGACCGTGAACAAATTGTGGACATATTGAATAACTTTATTCAAAACAAACATGCATTCGAGTTTCTGCTAGAATTTTCTTACTACGTCGGAGAACCAGAATATTATTATACTGATGCACTGATCCTGATCCCACTGATAAGCTAGCTTGGTATGCTTCTGGGAATACAAAATTTGTGTCTTTATAAATTCTCACTCACCGTCTTTTCCCCTAGATCGTGAACTCTGCAGTGTAGGTGAACGCGACTACCCAACTGAGCAGTCACATTATTGGTTGAAGCATCATCTTCGAAGAAGGGTAAAGGCTCTGAAGTAGTAGTGGAGATATCCTCTTCGTGATCTTCATACGTCTCTGTAAAGACCTCGGACCAGAATGGGCCGTTGATAACCTTTCTGTCACCGGTTTTGTAATCTGTTGAACAAGAAATATATTATTAATAGTTTTTTCTTATTTACTAAACTATCCTAAGTGACTGCTGTGGTCTATCATCTAAATCTTGAGAGAAAAGTATTCGATAGAGTTTCCAGTGGCTTGAAGGTTGAGGTTACTTTGGGAACCATAGATTTTCATAAGACTTCATACGTATGGTGTAAAGTAAAGGTACTTTTATGGCAGATGGATTCATTATACGCAACATATAAACTAAGGACTGATAAGTTAATAGTAAACATTTTGCGTGCATAAGGGATGCCACATTTTTCTTATTAAGCTGGTTTTTCTTATTAAAGTCTTGATTCAACACTATAAGCAAGCACATAACAGTCCGGTTTATGTTTTTCGTTCATTATACACATCACGTTCTTATTCTACTTTATTGAATCTTTTATATAAGCGCTGCCTTTTTTTTAAATAAACCTAGGTATATATTAAGTGAAAGTTTTAGTTATAATAATAACTAATTAAATAATAATAATCTCGGATTACTATACAGATATTAAAACAAAAAAATACATAAAGTGAACTTTTCTCTCCAAAAAAATGTTAGAAATGAAAAGGAAAATGTTTTGAAATGACCTTTAAAAGAAATCCAGTTAATTAGTAATTAGGGTGACTTTTTCCACAATACCAGACTGAAACACATTGAGGAAGATTAGAAAGAACCATAATATCATTTGGTAAGGAAAACGACCCTTGGTAATGTGCTTCAGCTTTAGAAAATTCCACAAAAATATGTTTGAACCAAATTTTTATTTTCTATCTAAATAAATAAAGAATTAATTTAAGAGATTTTCAAAACTAATAACCTATTAAAAATTATCACAGAAACGGAACTCGAATCCTTTTATTACATTCTGACCACGATGGGCAGGAAAGAGACTACGTGAAGGTTTAGTTACCCGCGGGGCGATTGCCACCGAAAGTATACAACTTCAATTCTGCAATTCTCTTCATTAAAATTCTTCATTAAACTATGGACTAGTTTATTTTAATATTGTTGTAAGTCATAAATTACATGACTCTATAGTCACGTAGTATAGTAATATAGTCACGTCTAACTATACAAAAACATGTTGATTTTTCCGTAAATTAAAATAAAATTCTATAAATTAGAATACAAATGGTAATATCTTAAAACGGGGCAATTTAATGAAGAACAATGCAGTTGATGACACATTGAATAAAAAATAATGTATACCTATTGACTATGATGCCATAACATATGAGATAACAGTTCAGAGAACATCGATATCCATAGTCTAGGAGTATTTTAGTTTACAGCAAATCTTTAACAACTACATCAATATACCGATTCAATACAGAAAGAACGAATAAAGAAAGAAATAAACTGCACACAATATAGAAGATAAAATCTCCGCTACATGAACGAAATTTACAATCTAGAAAACGATAAAGTCTGGAAGTGATTGAATAACATTCTAGTTACCAGGAAGTAAAGCATCCAACAAAGAGATAGTGCTTTAAATCAAAATGGCGAATGGCTATCTATAGAACAAAGAAACATAAAGTTAATATTTTTACCACTCAGAGAGGAAATTAGAATACCACCTACGTGTTATGTTAGCGATGACTGCGACACAGCACAACCTGCCTAATGTTCATACATTAAGTGAAGATGATATGACTATCAACAAAGTGACCTGCAAATCTTTTTAATTTAACTAAGTGCAACATAACAGATTGAGAGAGAAAAAGCTTCTTGGGTGGCTTTTAAGTCTTTACGCACATTGGTGCTAGTGTGAGTTGAGCCTAAAGTCGGGTTACAACTCTGATCATGAACAATTGTACCTCAAAGTAATTAGTTATTACATTTTCATTATTTAAAGATACATAAATATAGAAAATATCAGTTATTTAATCAAGCGATAGAAATTGCTCCTCAACTTAAACCTTCAATAAATACTGTTTTCATTTCAAATTAACGCTTATAATGGTACACAAGAAATACTTATATATTCAACTAAATAACCAAAAAGGTACTTAACTAATTTGATTCATTCAACTTTCTCAGAACTAATCTTTACTTCTAAGAACTTTACTGGTATTTAACTTAACTTTACTGGTATTTACGGTTGAGTGACAACTATTCACAAATTCAAAGTTTGACCTCTAATGATCACTCTTTCTTTCACTGAGAGCCGTAAATATGGCCATGTTCGTATTTTTCAAAGATCGTAACAATTAATTAAGTAATTAGGGAATCAATTAAAACAAAAGAGAGAGAAAACAGAACCACTTTTAAATGAAGAGCTATTTGAACTTGCAAAGGGTAATAAGGACATAGCGACTTTAGATAGTGGTAATTTCGAAATGTTTAAATTTAATTCAAAATTGAGAAAAGTGTTAAAATTATTGTTATTTTTTGATAGATAAAGTTTTCAGAAACTTATAGCTCATAATGCAAATGAGATAATAAATCAAAATAATGAGTTGACAATGACGAACCATATTTATTAATTACCTGACCAAGACCGAGGCAATGAAAAGCTTAAAAAAGTGCTGAAGAAGCACAGTGAGAGATATATTTCTTTTAATAAATGTCAAAAATACCATCAGTTTAACGAATATTCTTTCAAGTCAAACTGAGGGCAAAAAGCACCATATTCCTCACAGCATGAACTGTTCGAATGAACGGTGGATGTATATAATTATTATTATGATATATTTGGGATTAATTTTCAAAGGAACTTGAATATTTTGATTTTCTTCGACAGGAGCTGTTAACATTATATTAGTTCGTTAAATACTATGGTTTTATTTTTTCTTCAGATATCATTTAGCTTGTGCTTATAAGCATATGCTCGAAATTAGTTTTGATCTTTACCATTACTTTTTATATGAAAATAAAAATAAGTTTTTCAATTTAAGCTGATACAGTAGACGAAGAAGAAGAAAGAAATTCTTCTAATTTTGAAAGAGTGGCTTATATGTTAAAGAAGAAAGTACCTCAAAATTTGTCCGATTCTTTTATCTAGTTATAATATAATTTGGTTGGTGGACGGCCGAAAAGTTTAGCACAGAGTTTATATTTGGCCACCGAGACCCTTTTCCACCCTCTAAGTATTAACTACGGAACCGTGTACTCTGAGGACGACGCGCTGATTTCCCCAACGTGGTGTATTACTGAAGTTATATTGTCCTTGTTATTATAGTTTTTCTTCTAATTTTTCTATGTGCTGTTACAACATTTTTGTTTACTAAGCTACTCGTACAGAGGTTGTGAGATTTAAAAATCTTAATCCTAAAACTGTTAAAGCTGCAGAGTAGACAGAACAATAACATTTTTATCGCCACAGAGGCATCATTGATGCGTTCTTTTTAGATTTCCTAATGTTACTGAACCAATTTCAGAACCAACAAAAAGGTGCCCCCGCGCCGTTAGGAGCTTGAATCCTGAAGAACGAAGGACTAGAGCAGACTGGTCATGTTGGTTGTTGTTCTCATTCCCGATCTGTCTAAGGCATGAATGATATATACATACATAGCGAGGCATAAGACGACAAACGAGTGTAGTACGTGTATAAAGCAGCCGCGATATTGCTTTGTAGTGCCTTACATCTTATGTCCTTTCTGTATCATTAACAACATAAAATATTGGTAGTTTGTATAAGGTATTTCCATTTTTGTAACTTTAGTAAATATACTAATTTAGTAAAAGATTTATGATAAAGAATGATGCATTTAATTTCTGACATAGCAAGTTACAAAAACTCCAACTCTAAAGAAGAAACCATAAAAAAATATCATGTCTTGTAGTACTTACGCATAACATCCATTTAGATAAAAACTTACAAAGTTCGTGATAAATTATACTTCCAAAAATATGTCCACCGCAACCTCCATTTCAATGGAATCAAAAATATTAGAATATCGTGATAAGAGGGAGTAAATTCTTTCAGTGACATTCACTTCAACATAATTATATTACTTGAACATTTGAGATTATATCACGCGAGGCGATATCGATACGAACTTTTATGAAAATCTGACTGGGCTATGTAAGTCTAATAAATTGTTAAGGCATTTGCTTCACAAATTTATCTGGCATTTTTCTTGGTTGATAAATCCTTAAACGAATTTTAATTTTGTTTTTTTTTCGACTTACACGCGGGATCATTATCTAGTACTGAATGTTGACTTATTTCATCTTTAAATTGGCTTATTTGTTTCCCCACACTAAATTCCAACTCAATGAAATTGATATTATCTGTTACGGCATGCTTCTATTTTTAATGTCGCATGCATCTCACGCAGATATTATAACATGACATTTCTGAGACTATATTTAAATGGCCGTTTGCTACATATCGCATTGCAGTTATCTTACTATTTTATACCTACTTTTGTCCTTATTTAAAATCTTGTTGACTAAAAAAATATACTTTGAAGTGTTGTAAGTAATCATTACCCGAATTAGAATCATCATGCCGATGTTTATCACGGTCTAACATTATCTAATTTCGAACAAATCTAATCTATTTCTTAGCTTAATGAATGAAATCTTTGAGTTAAAATGCCTCCTCTATTACCTAGATAAATGTTGTATTGAAACTACGCTCAAACCAGAGATTTTTATCATTAAGGTAATCGTCTGTTCTATTAGTACAGTTTGTTTTGTTATATAAATACTTAAATAAAATCTAGTTATCGATACTATCTTCGGTATACTAATAGGTGTAATTTAACGGAACCGTTGAGTATTTACTGAAAAAAGTTCACACTTCATTTATAGCATTGAGCTAAACCTTTGGGATTGGTTTTCATTCAATAATTCATAGTGTGCCTTGTTCTTTTTCCACAGTACTTTATTATTGGAATAAACTCTAAATTCCCAATAAGAAATGTCCTAAGTATTTATTCTAGTTCAGACCTGTTTATATCAATGTGCTAAATTTTAACTAATACCACAATATATTTTGACGTGCGAGATTGAGTGACAAATAATAAATAATTTTGATTTTGATCTTGATAGGAAACAAAAAATGTAGGTATTATAATTTCTCAATACATCATCTCAGCCATAGGATTTCCATCGACCTCCAATCCAACCAGCTAAAGTCGGTCTGCATCCAACGGATACCCGCGACTTTGACTTTGAAGGTATTATGATTAGCAGCGTAAAATGTGATTTACGATAAATCGGTCTCGTGTCGTCAGCGCAAGGAGTCTTATTCTTCACGTTATTATGTAAACGTGGTTAGGTGTTACCACTTGCCTTATTTGTGTTATTTTAGATTTTGTTTGCGTTACATAAGCATCAATATTTGGATTTTCACGCGACGATGTTAGGCGGACGAGAAAATTGGACTTGAATGTATGTTAGCAATAGCGCCTTACTGAATTTGAGCCGTATTGATTTCATCTTATTTTCTTGTTGGTTCTCTATGCCGAGAACGTTTGTTGGAGTCGTGTACAGTCAGTGACTAAAGTGGCTTGACACATTTCAATCTTTCATAAAATAACAATCAAATTTGGTAAAAAATATTCATTTGAAACTCAAATTTATATGATTATATACTCATTTTATAATACTCGTATCTACCTATATAAGCAATCATGAACACTCTCTTCTTGGTTCCGTTATTCGGCAAGTATATTACCGTCAACTTCGCTCTCTGGGATTAAACGATTGGAAAATTGAGAGAATATTGAAAGTTACAGTTACAGGAAAGTGGATTACTTCGCGGTAACGGAATGATTTACGAGTGTAACAAACTCGAGTAAGTCAGTATCGAATATCCATAACTGCGAATTGGCATTTGTCTGGATGTTAGAGTTCTCTTACTTTGTAATTAAATGAAATATTAAATATTTTAGAATATGATAATATTATAATCACATAGATAAATGGACCTGGATTAATTTAGTGTAGGTACAGAGCCAGGTACAGCTTCTTTTCTTCCTGTGCTTAAGGGTTTGATTTTTAGATAAGGATCATTACCTCCCCAACTCGCACCACGGCATACTACAATAGTAATCTAACAAACAATGGACTAAATAAAAATGTCGCCTGAGTTACCTCACAATTCAATAGAGACAGCAATATATTCTGCGTTCTAGCGAGAATATTTTCTGACATATTATTATTACAACATACATGAGAGATGAGAAGAAAGAAATTTAATAGAAAACTCAAGATGCCAGTAATTTTTAGCATAAAGGAAAAAAATTGATGGCTATTTGTTATAGCTCGTTATATTTACCACTATTAATTTGCCACGTGACTTTGGATCTATAGGTTAAACTAGCCATTTAATTATTGGTAGTATCAGTTACTTTTATTTACTTACCCTTATTTACTTACCTTGTATCATTGGCCAATAGTATCCCTGTTGGCCAATTATACGACTAATAATTTAGTGGCTGGTTAGTCGGATAAGATTATGACGAGGTCGTTGGTTGGTTGGTTGATTGGTTGGGTATATCTTAAAGTATACTGTCAAAGTACGCGTTGTAAATTCGAATTAAATTGAATTACTTTTAATCATTTTTTTATTTACCAAAATAGTCACGCGTATTGGTGTGTATGGTAAAAATAATAAACATTCTAGGACAATCTACACAGCGACACCTAGACCCATGGTAAGCATAGTTTAACTAGCTTGTTATGGGTTCTAGATTGTATATTATACAAAGAAACACCCAGACCAATGCAAATATTCGTATTCATGCACACAAATATTTGCACTGAGCGGGAATCGAACCCACGTCAGTCGTTAATTAATATTACATTTTTTAAACTTAAATATCTTGTACCTCTTTACACTGATAATTGTGTACTATAGTATCGTATCGTATCGTATGATAGTATTGGCAACATGCAACAGAGGCATTTGCTAGAATCTATAGTCGATTATCTTGCTTCTTCAGTAACGCTGTTTAAGCTATTACCTGAAAATCTTGTTTCAAAAATATTCAGCGTCGTTTTTGACGTGGTTGGGTTTTAGTTTTTTTTATATTACGAACCATACGTGTGTTATCACAGCACGAACAGCGATAAACGCGATATTCTTTTGTGCATCATGCGTTTGTCCCGAGCGCTAAGAAAGCATGATGGCTTTTCTATTCGATTTTGTACGGAGCGTTTTCCTGAATTGAAATTTTCAAAATCTTTAAAACTTTATGTTGTATGAAAATTATACTTAAGCAGCTCATAATATTGCTATATCCTGGTTATTTCATTAGGAATAAAAAAGTGGTCATCATCCTTATTATTATAATATATATTATAAAGGTCCGCATACTGGGTAGAAAGTCATCTAGGTACTAGGTAGTACTTATCTCTCGTTCTATATAATTTAATAGTAGCATTATCAGTGACTAATTTGTCGAACAACCACGGATGATACGAGTATTGTTCATGCTATTTATGCATTTACGCATTAAAATTAAATCGATTAGTACAACACAGTTCATTTCGAGTTTTATTTCGAGTTTTCCTTCTCTGGCAGTCGTTTGCGTATTGTGTTCTTTTGTTGCCTCTTATCGCACCCTTCGAATGCGAAACAATCTTGGTGAGTCTTTTTCATGTGTTTCGTTTAAAAACTCAGTTCAAAAGTACTTTTCTGCTTAGAAACGCATTTTAAATACTAAAAACGGGTATCGAAACACGAGTTGGTCAGTTATTTATCCTATTTGTTTAATATGAGTTTTTATAAAAAGGTGGCACAAGATTGTTTGGCTTTATTTGAGTACCTATCCAAACAAATGGATTTTATTAGATTGGTTAGAAAAAATGGTTGTAGTTCTTATTATGGTTAACCGTATCGGTCTACCCTCTTTCTCACTCATTTATTACTCACGCCGCCACTACCACTGTCCGCGTTCTCACGTATCGATTGCCTCATAAACCAACAAATATGGTAAACTTCACGTCAAATTTAATTGTAAGGAAATTTAATTTGATTTAATACTAGTTGTAACAAAATGTATTATTTTAAAAATCGAATCCCCCCACTTTCATTTTATCCGCCTGATGTTGTTTATCTCGGTACGTACGGTAGTGACAACAACTAAGACCGGATCGCCCAACTTCGAGTAGATAGCCTGCGATAAATTGAAGGTGAGTCTCGTTAACGCCTACTTACACAAGCTATTGTTCGAAGGGTACCTTTACTTTGTAACTATCCGTAATTATACCTTTTAGCACAAAATTAATAACATGCTATAGTCCAGTGTTAAATCTGCTGTGCAAGCAGCCATTCACGTTCGTACAATATCCTAATATTTTCCTTGACGTTATTACTTCATTCTTACACATCACATGTCCGAACCAAGACATAAAACACAAACAGGCGATATATTAACAGGAAAATAGAAGAATAAAATGAAACACTAGTAATTATCCATCCTACATTTTTTACCTTCATTTCACCTTATTAGCTCGTTACTGCGTGCTTTTGACATTTTTCTAATTACATTCTATTTCTGGTAGGTAATATATTTTTGAATTATTAATATTTTAATTCTCATCGTCATCATCGGTACTTTTCATGGAAGCAAAATTTAAAATAGAATAGATACGTTGTAACTGAGAATTTATTATATTTTATTATCATCTCCAATGACATTTTGATTAAGAATACTTTCTCTGGTTCCTCAGAAGTGTCACGTGGACCCTATATAAGAGATTATTGTAAATGTTTACGTGAGTGAAATGACTGTATAAATAAATTGAATTGAAGTTTTCTATTACAATCATTATATTATACGTGGTCTATTACAATCATTATAATATATTATAGCTCATACGTGTTAATAGTAAGATAATTTTATTCAAAGGCATATCCAAATTATTTTAAGATTTTTAACGTGATTGAATTTAGTATAGAGTTCCAAATGATCGAATTCGAAACCATTATAGGCGGAATATAGTGGTATTGTAGGCTACATTGTAATTAGCGACGATCAATTATGGAAATAGGCTGTCTATAATTATACTGTATTCGCCTTTGCTCAAATAACGATATTATTCTAGTATATTATTATATTCTTCACTCCACTAATATAAATAAATATGCTTATTTCAGTGTAATGGTAGCTCTTCTCGAAAAGATCGTTCTTCCTAGGGCGTGACACTCGCACAGTATTTACAATACATATTATGCTTCATCGTTTCATCGTCCTCCTTGCAGTGTCTATATTTTATAAACATAGTTTTGTCTATGGAATAGGTATAAATTGTTAAATGATCATCGTTTCATGCAGGTGAAGATGGGTATCAGCAGACTAGTCTTATAGTCTACACCCGACGGGGGTCATCTCGAAGAGAAGGCCCCGGGTCTGCCGGGGTGCGAAGGATATGTTGGCTATTACCTCACCTCCGGCAACTGAAGACCCAAAGACGGCGTGCGTTTTAGTCAGTTCGAGTCCGACGCAACCTACCCAACCGGCTCCGGTGGGGCGTATCCGTGGGGATGTTTCGCACGATAAAAAAAAATATCCTATAGTATTAAAAAATCTAAATCAGTCGAGCTGAATATCTGCTAAGAACCTTCCTTATTTTTAGTATTTTCTAAATCATGCAAAAAGATTTGTTTCATGCTTCTTAAAAGCGTAACTAACCTCATCTTTGAACCATTATAAACCGATTCCTTTTGGTCAGTCAAGCATAAGATGGGCTGTATTATTCAGGTTTAATAGCTCACTGAAGGTCGGGTACAAGTACGAGGCATTTTACTAATCTACAGTTAAAATAATCATTGGACTTAAAAATATTTTTTTCTCTAATAATACCTGCTATGAGTTTTTTGTCTTCTACTCATAGCGTAGATCTTGGCAGAGTAAAATTTGGCACAACCCATCTCTTCCCATGTGGTATCGCACAGGCCTTTTGCCATCAGACAAATATATACAGCCCAGACTCCACCTCAGATGCATGGCTCAAGTTAATTATAGTACCCGGAATACGGCATACCTGGTATTTGTGGAGCTATAACGCATAGCGTCCTTGTGAGCACGGAGCAGAAGACCAAAAGACTAGCCGACGTCATCTTGTCAGCCCCAGGAATTTGGAGCCATAGAGTTCATCCAGCCAGTCGTATCAGCATCTGTGAACAACGAAATGAATATTGTTGACAAAGTATTGCAAATATTTGATGAATAAATTTTAAAGTACGCCAACCAATGACATCTATAGCATTATTTCGCCATTATTCAAGAAATAAGAATGAAAAAGATTAGGTAAGGCATCAATCAGTGTTTCAATGTCTGTGTTCAAAGTAAAGCCGAAATCAAGAACAATATTCTTGTAGTACCTAATCATTGTTCCATATAATAAAGATGTGAAGTAAAGATAATATAACAATAATCCAACGCAATCTGCCAAAAATTCGGAATACTTAATCTTCTGGTACGCACAAAGATGATCGAGGAAGCTTATTAGTGAGAAATCCAGGATGAGAAATGATGTAATTTTTGTATTATATAAACATTCTTTGTGCTTTTTTTGTGTTAAGATTAAAGACTTTTTGTGAAACTTTAACAAAGGTAATATAATATTTCCTCAGCTATTTCAACCAACTTCTAAAAAGGATGGTCCTCAATTCGGGTGTATCTATATATTTTTTGGTTGTACGCAACGTTCAGGTAAACGTCAACTGGTATTCCTGTGATAACATAAATCCATATCACATACAGAAACAGAATCTAGATGAAAAGGAAATAAATATCAAGAGCTGAAGCAGATACATATTTATTTCTTATAAATATTACAAAATATTATTTGATATCCATCTTAGTAAGTAGGTACATGTATACTCGAAACAAATTTCCTAGAAGACTAGACACAATCCTTTGATCTTCCTAATATATATTTTGATTACCAAAATCAGTTAACTTATGCATTAGATTGATTTCCGTGGTTGAAGTATTTTGTTTGTTGAAATATTCTTTGTACACTCAAAGACTTGAAGAATATAAAAGAACCACCAGTATTCACTTCTTATTCCAACCAAAATTGTTCAGACTGTCATACTGAATTTCGAAGCTCAAAATAGCGATGAACTGTAGCCCTAAAGAACAGAAACGCGACTCACGGTAGTGCGAAAGTGCGCCACATCGATACCCATAATTTCGAATGTTTTCCACCGCGAAGCACGGTAGTGCGAAAGTATTCCACATCGATTCACACATTGTCGAATGTATTGCAGCGCGATGCACGTCTGTGCGAAAGTCTAGTAAAGGGCATGCTACTTCTTGCATTACACAGAAATGTTTGCTGTAAATCAATGATTGACGAATCGATGTTTTGTGTGAGTGTGTTAAGTTATATATTGATTTACTGGAACTTGAAGTAATATCAGAACAACGTTAGTTTTTATATGAGGGTCAAAAATGGAACAATAAAAAAAGGATACAGTATACCATTTATTTATAAGTGAGTAGTAATAAATAGGCAATAATTATATTATAAACAATCATACCGAAAGTGTAATTACGAAATGACTACCTATTTGCCGTTAACTGCACCGCGAAAAAAAATGCTAAGCGTAATGCATCAGGTAGAGTTTTATTGTTTCCCAGAATTATTTCAAGTAAAAGTTACGAATTAGATTAGGTTATTTATAATTAAATGTAACAAAATGTATCTAACTGGGGTTAAAAAAAGAGTTGTTCATTATATTCTAAGTGTACGCACTAAATGAACTAAAATTTTATCTGGAGTTCACAATTGTAGCCTTCGAGCTAGCAGAAAATAGGATGTGGCATGCCTTCGCATTTAGTAGAATTTAGCACTGACGTGCATCGCGCTACAATACTTTCGACAATGTGTGAATCGATGTGGAATACTTTCGCACTACCGTGCTTCGCGGTGGAAACCATTCGAAATTATATGTATCGATGTGGCGCACTTTCGCACTACCGTGAGTCGCGTTTCTGTTCTTTAGGGCTACAGTTCATCGCTATTTTGAGCTTCGAAATTCAGTATGACAGTCAATTGTTCAAATTCTGCTTACGTAAATAGTATTGTCACCACATGATTATTGTCTTTGTAGAGTTTGTCGAACGTATTACCTCCAGTATTATTTCTAGAAACAATGAAGTAATAATACAAAGAGCAAACTTCCCAGAATTTAACCAAAAGTTTCCTTCTGACCTAACAAGATAAGAAGCTTCGTTAACGAAAAACTTGCTGATTACGTTTATACCAAATCTATGACGCGTAATCGAATGATCATGAATGTTATTTAATAAAATGTTAGTCTATTCTTTTCGTTTAAATTTCGTCGTGCCTAGCAAAAAATGTAATTTAATTTTGAAATTTTGTTGGGAATTTTTATCATCTTGGTCATTCAATTTTTCTACCAATTGTACCATTTTAGTGTATATAAGAAGAGACGTTATTAACTAAATTGAAAAAGTTTTCTAAACAGTGATGGTATCTACTCCACAAAATCTCATTTACTAAAAAGGGGTATTACATTGCATGCATAAAGAGGTCAAGTCTATGGTTTTAAATTGCGTTGGGTATCCATGGAAATGATAACCTTTAAATTAGTGTATACCATATAATCAGAATATACCTGGATATTATGATGTTGATATCCCTCAAGGTTGTGCCTCGGGACCAAAGCTTGCTAGCGTATATCTCGATTTCAATTTAATACGGTCCTGAGCTCTGATTGCGCTAAAGAAAAATATATTTAACTCCCTCTTCATGAAAGTTTATTAAACTTAGGCCATGAGCAAAATAATATATTATGTTACATTAATGGCAGTAACTGCTTGGGACTTTGTTAGACTTGATAGCAGGTAAAAAAGTATACCTAAAGATTATGTGCTACTTCTGCCTCAGCCCTAATAGGCTAACAGACAAAGTCTAGACTTAAGAAAAAAAAGCTAGATTATGAAGAGTCAGTTGCTCTGAAGAATAAATAAAGTCTTAGGTTATTATGGTGTTTAGAAAAAGAATTAAGTTTTTTTAGATGCATACAAAATTAGAGAATCTGAGAGCTGTTCGCAACTATATAGGTATGTTAACTATTGTTTTTATTAATTAAGAAGAATTACTAAATTAAACAAACATAGCAGTTAAACCTATTCTGAATCATTAACCCATTCAGAAAGAAAACAACACAAGAACAAGAACTCATATTACGAATTCAAATGAACAGTGTCAAAGATACGACAACAACATTTTAGATCCTGAGTATCCCGATGCGACTCTTGGAAACTGTCCAAACGAAATATGAGTTTGTTAGATAGGAATTTCATGTGGAACAAGACTGTCATTAATTATGCTTAAGACTTCTGCGAAATACGTATATTGTTGTGAACTGGTGAGAAACACGACAAAACGTCCACAAAAAAAATAGAACATGAACAAAACAATAATTGACAGCCTCTGTGGCGTAGCGGTAAATGCAATTGCTACCCAGACAACGCAGGTTCGATCTCCGCTCAGTGCGAATATGTGGTCGTATTTCGGAGAGCCCACAACAGTCATACAAACATTTATGGCAGTCGTTACGAGTTAGAACCCTAAAAACCCAATAACTGGTCTAACTGTAGTACTTTGAAAATGTCTATACCATCTATAGGTTGCCCAAGCCAGATGGTCAGTCGTTTCACAGAAAATATCGAAGTTCAGCCCCGAATCCGTTAAACTAGTGACAGATTCGGACGAAAACGGGATTAAAGTGTGATAATACAATTAATTATGAACAAACAATTAATTAATTGTTGTAAATCAATCACCGATATTCTCATAAAATCTCCCTCCAACACAAAGGGGCAAAACCTTGAAGTTCCGACAATCTAAATATTTACAGAAATAATTCCTTGTTAACTGATTTACATATTTCTAAAGTGCTGAACTTCTTTAATCCTATGTATTAATATTATAAATGCAAAGGCTGAATAAATTTAGATGGCTGAACGACTGCACAAGTGCGAATGTTTTGCACATTATGTAAATCGCAATGTAGAAAAACATATAATATACCTTTTTTTCAGGCGTTTTACGCAATTACAACATACATCAGCAGGCAGTTTATAACAAAATACCTTAAACGTATAATACGTATTTTACAAATTTATTAGTATGCCCTTACATTACTTTGATAAATTGTAAAGAAATTGATATGACGTTGATCGACGTCAAGGGAGGATTCCCGACTATATTAGGTGAACGCGCCTGGCAGCCTGCGACCCAACAGTTTATAGGAGGTTGTAAAATTGATAGCCAGCGAACAAACTTTAATATCGCGATGCAGGAACACAAAGTAGTTGATTTATTTCTTAAAAGCCGATGATTTGGGGTTCATATGGATGCTTTTTTATCTGGTACTTTCTGAAGTTTACGCATATGTCACATGAAAATTTTTTTTACGGATTCTATAATATCAATTATAGATAGAATATTAAAATGTAGGAAGCAGAACTTAGCCTGTCACTCACTGTTCATCCTATGGGCCAAATCCATAAAGTTATTAGTAATATTTATAAGGGCATGGTGTGCGAGTGGCATACATATCTTAACCTAGGTCTGAGAAAGTGGCAAAGTAGGTATATGTTGCGTTATGTCTGTGTAACGTGTTTTTATAAACCTATCAACTTGTCAGATATATTGACTGTTCCAAAATGTGCAAATTCATTTGACATTTTAATTTCGATAACACAGTAATGTTGATTGTTGCTCTATTTACGCCAGTAACAATGATGTTTCGGCCAAACGCAAACTGGGAAGTCACACTTCGTCTCACTTATAGTGAGTGGAAACATTGACGTCTCTGCATATATCTATTTCTAGCAAAGATATTTTTTTTATAAAAAAGGTTCATATATTCTGTCACTTTCTGAACCCTAGGTTTTATGTACTTATGTCACTTGCACATTTTTCTTTAAGGATAACTTTATGATTCTAGGTTGTACTCTACGCCGAATTAGTAGACGTTCTCGACGATGTAAGCTTAGAGAATTGCACCTGTATTTAATTTCTTCAGAGATTTCATATCAAACGTCACGTGCGATACCCATACATAGGGTCACCTAAGGGCTTATAGTGACAACGTTAGTGGGCGAGTTTTTTTCTTACAAATGAGTACCCTTGGGAACTCAGAGCTCACTGTCACGGTGTGCGTGCCGGTAATTGGTTGTGTCATGAGACTCACGAATAAACGTTGTTTTGACGGAAAATGAGGCAAATATTTCAGATTTATTATTTTTGTAAGTAATAGTTATTTACCTAAATATTTAGTTATTTAGTATCAAACAAGTTTGCATTTGATTTGATTTGTCACATTTGCATTGGATTGCAACATGTCAAATACATGCTCTAAATATTGGCGAAAACTAGGTATTATGACTGATATAAGCTATGCTATATGGTATGCCTCGTCTTATGATATAATTGTCACAACCTTTCACCAGTTTATTTGCAATAAACAAATTCCGGCTTTAAAGGTTATCCTTTTGTCACTGGGATTACACACACCATGATTAACGGACATAAATATACAGAGTTTCGTATAAAATGATAATCAACCCAGTTTTACAAACTGTCCCATTGTTAAGGTCTTTGTTAACCAACTGGCCTTTTACAGATTCAAGGATTTTACAAACCCTTCATCATACATACATACATTCACATTCTCACGGCCGTAATCCCCGAAGCAGTAGGCAGAGGCACATACACTAAGCACCCACATTTCGCCAACTATGATATTCGGTCCCGCGTAATAGAGGGAGAGCCTATTGCCGCCAAACGCGCAATTTGTAATAAGATGGGTATGCCGAAAATAAATTCTAACAAAATGTAGCAGCTAAATAAATTTGGATTTTTTTATATAACTATTCCTTGCTATGTGGTGTAAATCGCAAGGAAATTAATTTACCTATGCACTTCATAAAGTTACTGGTCTTGTTGCCTACTAAATACTTACCAGCTTTTAAGATTAGTCAAACGAGGGCCTATTAAATTGCAGCTAGTAATAAAAACGTGATACTTACGCATCAAGTAAAAACTAATAGAGACTATATAAAGTATACACTACTACTATAAAAGTGAACGGGACATTTGCTATGTTTGTTGGTGTGTGAGTTGGAGCGATATTTCGACGTAATTACAAGCGCCATGATCGCAGTGTACTGACGACCGCCGAGCTAGTTCATATTGGGCCAACCGCGCCATTAGTACGAATAACTATCGAATTCGTAATGAAAAGGTTTCTAGACATCGATAGTAGGTACAACGGAGCATTACGTTACATAGCAGTATGAAGTAAATAATTTAAGCTTCCGAGAACTCAAATGAAACTACAACCAATTCTTCCCCTAAAGAAGTTTTCAGTTCAAAAGAGATTCACAATTAATTTGAAATGGAAACCCAGATGCAAATAAAATATTTATGGAAACCAGTTGACCTAACAAGAGTACCCACAATTAATTAACAGTAACACCAAACTCACGACGGCTGTCGCTGTATAACACGGTAGAGAATACACCCGGGAGGAACCCTTCTTCACTGAACTGAAAAGGACTGTTAATGTGTTAAAATTGGCAAAATTCGTCACCTTACCGATATTTCTGCCCATTTAACCCAAAAATACTGTCAGCAAAATGGTGTTAGTAAAGCTGTGTCAGTAGAAAATATCCCCTCGTAGCTACAGACTACAGAGTAGCATTGTATTAGATTTATTGCTCCCCCTTTCACCAATTCTGCATAACTAAATGGCCAGCGATTTTGCTGAAAAAATATAAGTTATATTATAACACCATGCTATGTTATTTTTAGGTACAAATTACATGCCAAGGCCAATAGACAGATGTATAATATCTTAGATTTTTTCTTTTTTTTACACTTGGTCTACCATTGTCACAAGTTTATTCGAAACAGGTGAAGATACTGTAAATAATGTGCTATCGCATTTTGGAGGTCTATTTAGTCTGTGGCAAGAAAGAAGTGAAAACTGACCGAATATCTTAATTTGATTGATTGCTGTTTCTGAAGCGTTGAAGTTTGTTTGTATGTAACATTGTGGCCTCAAAAAGTTGATACCTACATAACTTTAGTTAATAAAAATATTGTAGTAAATACAATAATCTTTGTACTCAGTAATACGTAACTAATATTCAATATGCGGTCACGGTGTGCAGTTCATAAATGTGTAAACCAAGAAAAACATTTGATTCCACAATATGTATATTACACTACGAAATCAACTTATTAGGGCTTTAAATTGAATGTGGACAAGGCTGGTCGTCAGCTAAAAAGTATGCATACATACATATTATGCTCCAAAAACCGAAGAACATTTTTTCCATAAATTAGGGAACACTAGATATGACACCACATTCTTCTTACCAAAAGTGCCGGCTGCGCCATCTAGCGCGTCTTTAGGAAAGCTATAAATACCTACTACAAAACTGCTCATTGTCTATACTAATTTGCCTATCATATACAGAAAATAAATTAATGGGTAGCGCTTACTGCCAAATTTCGATCTTTTCACCAGCCTTTCTATTTCTTTACCTAATTTATTTAACAGTCCATTGTCCATTGGCAGCCATAGGCCTCTCCCAATGTGCGCCATTCCTCCCCGTAGTCCACCCTCCGCCAATAAAAAATAAAGATATTTAGCTAATTTCAGGAACGTAAACCAATCTATCTATATATTATAAAAATGGATTGCTGTTCGTTAGTCTCGCTAAAACTCGAGAACGTCTGGACTGATTTGGATTTTTATGTTCTTTAATTATTTGTGGAAGTCCAGAGAAGGTTTAAAAGGTGAATAAATATGAAAATGTTCGACATCGGGAACGGGATCAGAAGTTCACGCGGGTGGAGCCGCGGGCAACAGCTAGTAAAGTTATTAAAATTAATTTCAGAACTCAAGAAGTGAAGCCTAATAGGATTTTGGCAACAGTAGGTACCAAACATAATGCACGCTGTTAAAATATAGAATGTTAAAAAATATATTATATTCTAAGTAATCTACTTTCCTTTGTCAGGAAAGCAAAAGTAATATAATATTATTTATTTTCACGTAGGATATAAATAAGTCTAATGGTTATTAAACTTAATATAAATGACATTAAAAAAATAATACGACAATAATATAACTTTAGGTACTTGATATTCTTATAAACTTTTGCATCATTAAGTTATTTCTTCTTGTATGATTATGCCAAAGGTTTTCAATTTAGCTATTTTCACTTAAAAAAAATTACTATTCAAGCGTTGATGTGTTGTATCTTCATATAGTTAAAGAATCCCTAGAAATACATTTTTTATTCCTTATTGAAAAGGCCTTTTCACTGAAATGAAAACTCTATATACATGCCATATTATAAATTTATTTTTATAGAAACGGATTCAATTCAGAGAATGTACGTGATATTGTTCCATTTAGTATGAAATCAAAAATTTCAATACATTTTTAAAATACTGTGGCTATTGAAAATAAATGTTGTTGCGTTACTTGCGGACCGAACAAAACAACAGTCAATAAGTGTACCACTAAACAGTTATTAGTTCGCCGCCTTGGTACCCAAAATTTTAGTTGGAGATCTCTCGCCTTGTTTATTTGTTTGAATACACAGGATGGAAATTTTCAACCGTCCACTCCAAATTCTGGAAATAGAGTTGGAAATAGAATCGTGGGGGTTGATTGTTTCGGGAATTCTTATACGTGAACTAACTACTATAAAAATTATTCTGTCACAGAATTTTCGAATAGAACATTCACAAAGGTCTGAAACAGAATTTAAAAGAAATGTGACTTCTGTGAAACTACGTCATTGTTCTGTTAATGAGCGACTTGTTTTGCAGAGAAGACAATTAAGTTTCTTATAACTCAAATACAGTTAGGTTGCGTCCTAGTTCCCTCTTTATCGTGACTTCAGATAGTTGTGTAGGTTAAGGGATGACTAACAATACAACGTGTGTCCGAGCTGAGTGTCAGGTTTGTCTCGGTAACTGAGCTGGTTATTTGCCTAAGATAGGCTCCAATCGAGGATATATCCTCCGCTGTACCAGCAGACTACCTCACGGTAGTTAGTTTGGTCGGGGCATAATGTTGATATGACATGTGTCAAGCACTGTACGACTGCTCAGTAGCGCCACGAATCACGATTCTGCATTCACACACAACGGGCTGTACCCAAACCGAGGCAGTACCGGGTGTTTCCGCTCTTCGTTGCGTGGATAAGATAAGGTTGCAGTTTGCAGGAGTATGTCCATACAAAATATAATATGTAATGTTAGTAGACCATGCAATGAGCGACCTTTGGCCGCGGCCCAGCGCGGGTCATCCATAAAGCGTGTACATAATATTGAACGGAACGTTTAACTATTGTCCCCGTCTTTTTACTATGACGACCAATTGTCAAGAGAATGATACAATGAGAATGATCAAACAGACGCGCCACGACCAAAATATTTATCATCATTTGTCTCAAGGCGATTGAGCCTATAAAACAATGTCACCACGATTCAATCGGGGAAAATGATCGTAAAAGGTTAAAAAATCGACGCATCGACGTCAAACAATCGTTACAATGGAAACAGTTGCAATAGCTGTCCAATAATAAATTACACTATCGGTCACGACATAGTGGAAACGCACCCTTAATGTTTGGTATTTCTCTCTGTAATGAAAGTAACCAATGTTACTAATGCCTTTAAGTAGTTAGTTATTTGCGTTATATAAGGAAAACCATCTCCAATCCATCAAAGGCGTATTCTGTATTTAATGGATTAGTGGAATTATTTATTTTTACCTCATAAGGAGGTCCGTTACTAGGATAACAATATTTTGCGTGAAAGGGAAACATTTCCTTTATTCTATTATTATTATCAGTATAAGTACAGCTACCCTCGAAAGTTGCTGTACTATAACAATTACGTCTTAGTTTTGAAATCTGCAGATGACAAGATCTATCATTTTTAAATTTTCATTCGTCTATCAACACATTTACTGACTTACAGATGATAACATCTCAGGCCACAAACATCTTAGAAAAAATCGGTGATACTTAAATTTTGTAGAGAATAATATTCTCTTAATATTAAATTCAGGAACACCTTGCACACTATATTGTCACAGAGGCTGACTTACTAATTTCAACAATTTAGTAACAGTTTAGAGACACAAAGACCGTATTTTATAGTTGCAAAGACCATGCACGCGACAGGAAAGCGTATTTTGTATTTTCTCCGCACGTTCCAAAACTTTTGCAATTTCACGTTTTACTCTGCGAATACTGAAACTTCTGGCGTCATCTAAAAAGTGATAGTTTCACGACATCTATACGAACAAAAGAACATGAGTTAGGTCTTGTCCACAGAGAGAAGTTAAAATAAGGAAGTTAAAAGGCGAAATTATTGTATTTATTTATGTTTTCCATTTGAATTCCTTAACAGCGCACGTGTTTTCTTCTTCCTACAGTCCCAGGTCCTTTAAGCGGGGCGTGAAAAAGCATCTGATGAGGCCGTCAAGCTGAGCGCCACCATTGTAGCACTGTACGTATTTGCAGTGGTGGCCCTCTTTTATGAGACTTTGCCTTTAGCTTAACATCAGGCGAGGTGAAGTGAAAATGACGTGCCATAAATGAAATAAAATGACATGAGTTAGGTCTTGTCCACAGTGAGCCGCATAAGAAAGAAAAAATTAAATTATTGTATTTATTTATGTAAGTAAAGTTAATGATAGAAGTGTAAGAAATTATAATTCCTTATCACTTCCACCGCCTAAGGAAATGTCAGTCTAAATCCTACTAATATTATCAATAATGCAACTTTGTGTATATTATTTTTGTTCACCGGTGATACAAAAATGGCTGTGCTTTTTTTCAGTGCGGATAATTCTCACTGATATTAATCTCATCGGGGGTTCATACCCATTTTATGTGCAAGGTGCCCGATATGCAACAATAGGCTTACCCCCTATTACGTGGGACCGAAAATCATAGTCGGCGAAATGTGGGTGTTTAATGCACCTCTACCTACCCCTTCGGGGATAACGGGTGTGAGCATATTCTTGTATGTATTTGACGGTGCTAATGTGAAGGCTCTACCTTTCAAAACGTGTTAAAATGTAGGAAATAATAACACTTTCAAGTTTCGGAACATTATATTAGAAAAGTTGAAATCATTTTGCTGATATGTAATTATATTACAAGTACCATATATTAAAACTGAACTTTGTGAATAGGACGACAACATTTCCCTTTTGTATATTTAGAAGATGTCTCCTGTCAACTATATTTAGACGTTCATCCAGAAATCACGTACGTTCAAAAAGTCATGCTTAGTTCAGAAATTTTCCTATAGGCGTCATAAAAGAATAACAGAAATATCAAAATGAAATTTGTTGAATATTGTATGCTGTACTTTGCTAACGTGAGCACTTATTCCAAATTCAAATATAATTTATTCAGTTTACACTTAACGGCACTTACAAAACGCCAAATCTAAAAATATAATAAACATTCGTTTAGCAAACGGACCACTTGTACCGATTCGAAACGCGACCTCGGCCTAAGTAGACTCCGCCAAGAAGCTCAGAGGGCGTTTTGTTTTTTTTTTTTCATCTATTTACTTTTTCAAGATACAGTAATTTGTTTAAGGCGAGGTTGCAGTGAGACAAGTAGGTATTTTACGTCGCCTCAGTACCTCAGTCCCCGCAGCCGAATCGAGTGTAATCGACGCAACGAGCGGGCAGCGCGGGCGGCGCGCAGGCGCGCGCTGTCGTATAGTATAACCCGGTACGCGAAAACTTGAGACTCGCGTTTGTTAGAAAAACTAAAAACTGGAATGGAGTCCAAAAGCTGACAAAGGGTGACACCTAAGACCTGAATATATAGGTCATAGGCCACCGTGACCCTCTTCGCATCAGGTGGGCCGTATGCTTGTCTGCCACATAAGTGATATAAAAAAACATGTTGTTCTGAATAAAGGGAGGGTGGGATTGATTGTAAGAGTTCATCGGAATACTCACTATAGCCTATGTGTAGGTACCTTTTTCACTTATATGTGTAGGTATATACTGCGTAGCAACACTGTTTTAAATATTTTTTTTTATTCATCATTCCCTGAACCTTTTTCCCAACTCAGTTGGGGTCGGCTTTCCAGTCTAACTGTGATGCGGCTGAATTTCGATATTTTCCGTGAAGCGACTGCCATCTGACCTCCACAACCAATGGTCTAATATGACCAATGGCGATATCGAAGTTCCAAGTTAGGCTGGTTGGACTTTTGAGGGCTCCAACTACCCGTAACGACTGCCATAGATGTTTGTATGGCAACCGGGACCGACGGCTTAACGTGCTCTCCGAGGCACTTATAAACCTGCGATAAATACACATAACTTCGAAAAGCATCGAAAAGTCATTGGTGTGTGCCATGGTAACCTGGGATCGAACTCGAGACTTCGTCTCAGCAGTCCATTACCCATACCACTAGGCTACCGCGGCTTACCTTATTTTTTTTTATTATATAAAAAAAACATACATGAAGTCGCGTGCGGGAGATTGTAGTGCTATTTTAGAGTACTCGTGCCGTGACGTCACCAAGCTAGGGTGCCACTACGCCACGGTACGAATATCGTAAAAGCAGTAGGTTAGATTCGGGCACATAGAGTTATAGTTTTTCATTGTATAGGTAGAGAAAACAAATCACTTAAATTTAACATACATATTTTTGTATTTCCACTTCATTGGAACATATGAACATACAGAAAAAATAAAAGCGTCTTCAAAAAACAAAGCCTATTGAAAAGTGAAACATAAATAAACACATTACCACTTCTTTGCGTCGCGCAGTCGGGTAAAAAAGACATTTTGTGCTGCCTACTGATCTGTTAGTAGATAGATAGTTAGTAGAAAATGCACGCCGTCACATGCAATTCTAAAATCACGTCAAGTTTCTTTCAACTTGACTGGGCATTTTAGGGTTTAGGTTTAGGGAGACGCCCAAGATCGTGTGAAGTGGAAGAGGAAGAGCCGGAAGGTGGACCCTGAGCTCCGGGTTCACCTTGGCCTTGGATGCAGTCAGGAAAATAAGTCTCTATGAGGATGGTGATGATGAAAACGCACAATTCAAAAATTTTCAAATATGTTATTATACTCTCTATTTGTAGTACTAGAGCCAGCCTCAACTAGATTGGATTGATGTTGATCTGTAGTGATCGAAAGAACATGGTTTTCTTTATTTTCTTTCTCTTCCTTCAAGACAATGCTTCTAATAGGCATACCACGGATATGCCTTGGATCAACTAACTCCGTCAGCAGACTCTTCATATGAAACTGAATTATTCGTTGTTCCATTTTATCGGTCCAGAACTGGTCATCTCTCTCTATATATTCTATATACACTGGTTCTGTTAGAGAATAATAAACCAAAAATACACATTTTGCGCTCCGTCACATGCAACTGACCTTGAATTTGGTAAAACCAATTACTATTTTTATTTATGGTAAATTGTTAAGTTGTACTTTATTATTTTCTAGAGATTTTTCTAAACCATTTTTTGACGCAATCAAAGAGCACTTGACTTCGACAATTTTGTCATTTCCAACAAGACCATCTGGAGTGGCTCCAATAAAAGGGTATTTGCGGTCAATAAAAAGTCCACACTGATCTATTTTTATGTTTTTCTGTTGTTTCATTTGCTGTATGGAATGTTTCTCGTTTTCGATGCCGTGAGCTACTGAAACCACTTGGTTTAGATTTTTTTATATAGGATTATTTTTTACTAATGGTGCACTATCTATTGTAACTTTTCGTTTACAAATGGGACCGAAGTTTGAAGCTGTTGTTATTTTTTTTCTTAGTTCGAGCCATTTACTTGAATCTCTTTGTAAAATCGTTGATCGTTCAATACGATTCCTGTCTGCTGTTTCATCAGGTTTATGAGATATTTTTTTTACAAGTTTTATATTATTCAAATATGTCACAGATTTTAGTAAAAGTACTGATAGTTACGTGGCAACTTGCAAACTAGAATTAGAAACGTCTACGGGCTGTTCAACACCAGCGGTTTTTCGTCTTCTCATTGCAGCACTGTAACATACAATATGTATAATTATACTCAGCTGCGGTAGCCTAGTCACCAAAGCAATTATTCAATAAAAAATAATAACTCTGACCAACTGCTGACGTGAACCCACTTGTAATTTAGCTAAGAGTTAGGGGCTAAGAAGACTAGAGCAGTCATCAATAAAAGCCTACCAACATTTTTAGAGCCATAGATATAGACTAGTGATTGTACACCAAATTCAAATTTTTATATACCTACTGTACATTTTTTGTACAGTGGCACAAAAGAAAAAAAATATAAACATAAATTAAAAAATAAATTAAATTGACAGCACAATTGTGCGAGCGAGAGAAAGTGATAAGCTCCGCCATTTTAGAATTCTTCCTTTAATGAACCGAGTTATACCCATTTTTTCAGCGAAACCGATTATACGTAATAACGTGCGGGGGGGGGAAGCTCGCAGAAACAAAGAGCACACGTCCTACCTTGAACACGCCTCGGCGGGTACTGACTCAACAGACTGACCGCTGCGATTGCTCAAATGCAAAGATTTTGAGGTTTTATAAGTTTTTGAAAAAAATAATAATTGCTTGATAAAATATAATTTTACCAGTCGCTAGATATTTTTATGCTCTTTACAATGATATCAATCTCGGCATTATTTGATGATGGCGTCTTCGTGTAAAACGTGTTTGAAATATCGATTTGGAGCGTTTTAGACCCATGTTTGACGCTAATTTCTATCGAGTCAATTATCATGAATCGTGTTTCTGTTTTCACAGGACCCTAGAAGGTATAGTCTATTTTATGAATATGCTTTTTATTTAGCGCAATTTGCAATATTACTTGATATCCAGACGTTTGAAAATGTTAAAAACTACTGCAACCTGGCCTTAAGTAGCAAGTGGAGTGAATAACTCATTCCCAAGCTTGTTTATCATCTAAATAATCTTGGATTTTATAATAACCATTTTGGAATAATTTACGTACTTTTAATTACATTTTAAAATTTTAGGTATTTATAGGGTATTCAATAATTTCATTGTGTTCCTGAAATTTGTTATAAATTCACACTGTCGCAGAATCGGGTATATGTCATCATCCTTTCCTTACTAAGTGAGGGTCTTATTTTTAATATAACTATAAACCGACCGAACTTCGATGCTTTTTACCTTCATAATCAACTGACTATATCGAAGGGTAGGTAATATTTAGGGCCCAGCCACGAAATCTACCAAGTGATTTTCATAACCGTCACATTTTGGTTTTACACAATATGTATATGTATGTATAGGCCTAAGTAGCCACTTGCAATGCAAAGGGCTATATTCCTTTACATAGAAAACCAATATATCAATTTAAAAATTAGCCTATCGTAATCCACTGCTGAAAATAGGCTCTTCCAGTATTGAGAGGTTTACTGTTTTCATGCTGGGTTGATACAGGATATTATTTCGAGTTTCCCTTCTCTCGCAGTTATATCGTCTGCATTTTCCGTTTGTCGCCTCTTACCACCCTTCGCATAAGTGGTGTGGTATTCTGTCTCCACCAACACACGGGTAATAGCAATATAAAATTAATTTTAACGAGGTTCAGAGGGACTTCTCATTTTACCCAAATAAAAAAACAAAAATATGTCGTTAGACCTTTTCACATAGTCATGAATTAACTAGCTCAAAGACTGTAATGAAAACGAAAAAAAAAAGACTCAAACTCTGTAAATAAGCCTTTTAAAATTCAAAAAAGGAGCATTCACACGATTCTGGCGTAATACCGCATTGCGTATGAAGCTACCGTTTGCTTGGAAAACCCGCCAAAATATATTATTCGTTATCTGTCCCTAGGGCGCGGTACATTTATGCTCTTGAACACGAAACACTATTGGTCCTCATATTATTATATTTAACAATTGGACTTTGCTTTTGATATTCATTTATTTGAAGCTATAGGTTGAGAATCAAAAAGCGCTTTTTTTATTTCAAATACAACTTTTTTAAGAAAATTTAAACTATTAACAATGTACGGTTACATATCTACGGACCGACATACGAACGTACGGAAATATAAAGGCGGGTTCACATTTGTGACTCGAAAACCAGACCAAACTGCGTGGAATCGGTACAGGACATGACGTTGAGTGTCGACGGAACAACTCGTAAATGTATCAACACAAACTGGAGTTGTGCTGATACCACGATTCGATCGACGATTTTTCATATAAATACGTTCCACGCAGCTAAATACGTTCACATCGTCACGGTATAATACAGCGCACCGTGATATAGATATGAATGTGATAATATTGTTTATTGTTTTAATTCATTGCCGCTACTCAACGGAGTCGATAACGCATACCAAAGTTTAACAGGTAATGCATGACATGTCATTTATCCGCATAATAATTATAGTCCATAAAAAAAATTAGTCCCGCAATTCGTTCATTTGTCTATATCTACTCATACGTTACTTGTTAAACTCCGATATGGGTAAACGGCCCCATTGAAAAGTCGCACGGAATTAACTACATTACCATTTTCGAGCCTATTTCGTGTACACTATATTATCTGCTGCAGGAGTCTGCAGTTGTCGTTTGCGTTGACTACAGAATCCCTTACCGTAAGTTTTCGAAATTCAAATAAGTTTTAACCCAAGTTAGTTATTTTGCCCAACTTAACACTTCAATTTGTATCAGCAAAATTACTAGTTTATTAAGTGCCTAACAAGGTCACTTAGTCTAGACTCTGTGGTTCTTCAATTCAATGAAAATTTTAACCTGTTAATTAAGCACACTATTTTAATATTTGCAACAACAACTAGACCAAATAATACTGAAAAGTAATAGAAATGATTGCCTAAGACTCTAAGTCTCTCATAGATTATTTTGTATATGAGTACCTGCTGTAGAGACTAGCTTCTCTCGATATTGTTCTCAACTCAATAGGAGTTGATTTTCAGTGTACTACGAAACAGCCAAACTTCAATATTATCTGACATTCACAATCCACTCGCAATAAAACATTCTGTAGTTAGACAATGTTCTTAGACTTTTGAACTCGTCAGCTAACATTAAACATTACAAACAACCTATCTACACATGTCTAGTACAATGTTTTTAAGCCAGTTTTTTTTGTTCGTTTGTTTTAGTTTGCAGTTCATTCACTCTCATCGATGTATTTTACAAAATTTACTCGTAATTTAAACAAAGAGTGTGATTAAAGTGTTTCATTCCGTTTGAAAATTTATTACACTCATAGGGAATTTATTGCGTTTTCACTACCCTTCCCTACTTTCGAACTGTGACACGATTTTCGTTTACTAAAATTTAGCGTCTATTATGCATAGTAGTATTCGGGTGCCAATGACGTCATTTCGCTTGCTTGTAACATAGTAATAATGCTATCAATTACAAGTATTCGAAAATCGAATTATCATAATTTTATAATTTTGTTAAAAAAAACCTTGAAATATCTTAAAAAAACATGCATGGTAATAATGACTTCAATGGCCTTCAATATTCTTTTTTTCCTAAATTCAAATTTAGAGTACAACAGAGAAATGCGCGGGAAACAAATTGACGTTTACATCTTTTTTATATGGCCATAACTTTTAAAGCTTTTGTAATAATACTGAAACGTTACCAGATAATGGCGGTGTATAGTTTGTTTTAGGCTTACCGCACACGCTCACTCAATAATATTAACGAGGAAATACCTACTTGATACTGTAGGAAGTTTGCCAATATAACTTGTAAAAAAATGTAAGAAAAGCACCAGTATTATATTCAACGGATTATATCGCGACTTATTTAGTACAACATTAGTTACTATGGTCGCGGGGTTAATAAGAATGGCAATTGTCACATAGTTTGAAATTGTAAGTCTGCTTCAAAATCTAGTTGCGAAATATCACTTTTTTTTTATTTTTTTTTATCTATGTCACGTCAATTTGACTTCACCTCGCCTGATGTTAAGCTGAAGGCAAAGTCTCATGAAAGAGGGTCACCATTGCAAACCCGTTCAGTGCTACAATGGTGGCGCTCAGCTTGACGGCCTCATCAGATGCTTTTTCACGCCCCGCCTAAAGGACCCGGGACTGTAGGAAGAAGGAAACACGTGCGCCGGCAAGGAATTCCAGGACTTAATGGTACGGCAGAGAAAAGACTCACCGAACCGCTTGGTTCTTGATGGAATATTCTGTACCGTATGCGAGTGACACCTAAGCCCTGCACGCGTTGTCCTGTGTAGGAAAAGGGAGGGTGGGATTAATTGGAAGAGCTCATCAGAACATTCACCATGGTAGAGACGGTAAAATACTGCCAGGGACGCAATATCTCTACGCATCTGCAAAGGCTCGAGGGACTTTGTGACCTCAGGACTCCCAATAATGCGGACCGCACGTCGCTGCAACCTGTCGAAAGCATCTAATAAGTACTTTGCGGAGCCATCCCAGAGATGCGAGCAGTATTCCACGCAGGAGCGAATTTGTGTCTCACTCTGTTCAGGACTCCGAGTTTACGCGAAGCTGTTTTGATGATGCTCTCGATATAGTTCTTGTTGTTCAGTTTGCAGCGCACGTCCATACCGAGTATATTGAGGTTATCCTGTAATGGCAGTGGTGTGCTCTGAAGAGTGGGAGGAGGAAGGAAAGGAGATGTCTTTGCTGAAAAAAAAATTTACATATATACAAATATACAAATATATATATATATATATATATATATATATATATATATTTGTATATTTGTATATATGTAAATTTATCAATTTTACTTTCCACTGTGAAAATGGAATCTGGAAAATCATGCCTTAATTCACAGACATTTGCAATTGGATTTTATTACCAAATATTGATATTGTATGGAGCTTGCTTCCTACTGTGAGAATGGAATCTGGAAAATCATGTCATTATCCATGGATCCTTTTAGATTTTATTATTAAATATTGATATTACGAATATGTGCAGTTAAAGTAAAGTTTCCGTCTACTCTTTTGTGCTTATGTGGATGTATATCTATCACCTGTCCATCTCTGTAGGGGTATAAAAACAAGCAATGCACGAAATACTTTTCATTGGCATCACTTACATAGTAACTGTTATATGACCAACTAACCTTGAGAAGAAAGTCTGCACTAGATCCTTATCCATCAATCTACAATCCTGGACTTTGAAAATCTTAATGAAGCCTCATTTTATGTACTCCTGCCTCTAAGGAATACAATTTGTGAATGTTACACGAAAAAATAACACGGTGCACAATTAAGTTGCTTTAACCAATGGACAAACAGAAACTACAGTCAATGAGAAGCTTGTTTTAACCAATGAACAAGCAGAACATCGTCTCCAATCTGGCCACATTATTAATGTCTGTTGTTCAAAACAATTGATTGGCCTCAGTTGGCTCGTACTAACTCTAAATAACCTTCTCTTTGTACTGTTATAAATTTGCTTGATAGACAGCTGACGGCTACAGAATACCAATATTATTTGTCTCTATTTGTACTAATATCAAAAGATTTTGGCTAGTCTGTAAGAATATTTGATTTTGTCGACGAAGTATAATGGAAGGGTCACCTCATCTAACGTAAGCGGTCAAGGCCGGTCGAGGTCACTGGAATATTATCCTTTTAGGGCATTCCTACTTCTCGGACAACACAGGGGGTGAACACCATAATCTCATCATTGCTAAATCTAGTAAAATAAAGACCTGAGTGTGAGAGAATTCGCCGGTGGAATTGCAAAATTAAAATACTTTCTAGACGGACAAACAGCTTATTATAATGAGCTGCATAATACGTATAGCTCGCTGCATTGTGACAATATTCCGTGTATTTTCACTTTAGACTCTGCCACCTAAAGTTTACCTTCAATGTTTAAATAGCAAAACAGTATAACAAAAAGGACTTGATACTGCACAAAGCCCTTGAGAAATATCAGAGTATGGGCAACATTGTCCGGTGTATACTTTCCCAACTTTACATCTCTAGGGAGAAATCTGGGAGAAGTTGTGTACTGTTACGGTCCCTTATTGTTTTTTATTAAATTGAATAAAATGCGTGCCTCTGGTGTGGGCTGTCCGTTTTCATCCGCTTCTAATGGTAAGGGGTTATCATAACCAGCCATTTGCTAACCACTTGTAATATAGCTTTTAGTGTTACCATCGACAAAATTATAATACTGATGTCATCTATAAACAAAAAGCTGGTGTGAAACACCAGACCTCATAAGAACTACTGCCACACAATATAGATTATTACCAAAATAAAGAATAAAAACAATTGTCGATTAGCATCACTTGTAAAAGTAACTGCCATGTGTTGTTACAACCTCCCTAAGGGAAAGAAACGGTCACTCCTCTGCTCCGTGAACAGGCGTCCACTAAAACAAAAACGAAAAATAAAATCGAACACCTCCCTCAGGGGCTGTGGTACGTCAAACAGATATTGACTTACAGCCTACACGACTGGACCAAAAGTTTTATTTACTTTTTGGAACGGTGAGTACAATAGAGTTTTACCTGACAGTTATCCATTTCATATCGATAAAGGGATACCTAAATACCTATACAATTCCATTAGAGTAGGCGTTTATACTAGCCCATGGGAAATCTTAATACTAGGGGTGTTACACGCGTATTTTGAAATCTGTATTATTTTTATCACTTGACTAGTTGTAAAAAAATCGAAAAGGTTTCAATTTCATTCTTTAATGAGAAGGTCAAGAGAGCTTCTGTACCGCCAGCGGAGGAGACAAATTGATCTTGACTAATAGCACAAATACTCCCTACCCTACTCGTCACCGGAAACATAACACAGCCTATTCTTGACTGTACTCTGAATCTTGCGGTCTCTACTTCGTTTGTTTCAACAGTCATCAGTCCTTCGACAGATGTGACCAGCTTACTGCCGCTTCAGCTGACTTATTCTGCGAGCTATTTCGGTGACTTTAGTACTTTGTCGGATGACCTTTTTGTGAAATTTATTTTTAAAAGAAACTCCAAGCATAGCTCCATAGCCAGCGTCTCCGTTAGTGTCCACGTTTTATATGAGTATAGTGTTTTATATTTTATATAGCCTATATAGGTAGCCAGTAGGTATTCTACATTTAAGTGATCTTAAGATAATAGTAAGAGGCAAAAAGTACGACGATTATATTCTAAATGACAGGACCCATAGCACATCTGTCAACATAACCTGAAACAAAATTGGACACACGAAACTAGGACCCTTACCTTCGGGCAATCATGTCTGTCAGCGCGCAGGTTTAATCTGATAAACCCGAACCCTACGGCCGTACACCATTCACAGCAGATACTTAATCAAAAACAATGCGGCCCGAGTTAATTGTGCTGAAATTTACGGGAGAGCTGTACCCTGTTTGTTAGCTTAGGACAAGTTATTAGAACAATTCACTGACAAATGTCCGTAATTACTAAAAGGGATACCATTGTAGAGATTTTTAGAGGACCGAGCTGTTGTCGCTCTTGAAGTGAAGTGAATATTTTGGTAGCTTGCAGATTCGTTATTACTCGCGTGAGATGGTTCGTGCCCTATCTTGATGTCATAAAGTTAGGGTTATAAAATGACACAATATTTCTCAGGTGTAGGTGTGGGTGTTAAGGTCGTGTTCGTAAGATCAAACAAAACAAAGAATAAAGTAGTCACATAAATACTATTCTGTCTTTACATTCATTCCTTTTTTGGGTTCCCGAGGCACGGAACTCGAAAATAAAAACTGAATTCTTATATCACTACGTTGTCCTTTTGCCAGTTGTGTGTTCAGACCTTTTTCTCATGAATGAGTTGTGTTATCAAGTTGAAATTCATACCACATGCTCAGGTCTATAACTTCTTAAAACTGTGCAAAACTTAAACTTCTAAATCAACGCAATTAAAACAGATTGAGGTTTATATAATCGGTGCGAGTACTCGCAATTATTCGATTTTTTTTTGTTTCATTCACCAATATATGAGTAATAATATGACCCATATAAACATTTCTATTGTGCAGGTCTCAGAATTAGTCTGCACTAATTAGTCTTCATTACATCATTATCAAACATATATAATAAAATATATAATAAACATAGACAAATATATATCATTATTATATATATATATATATACAAATATACAAATATATATATATATATATATATATATATATATATATATATATATATGATAATATAATATATAATAATGAAAATATATATATGTACCTTTTTATAATTAATATAGATGTGTAAATATTTTGTATATAGTTATTAATATTTTGTATATAAATTGATAATGTTATTGAAAATAAATAATTAATTTGTTCCGTTTTCCCTAGAGCTTTAAGATTTTCAATACACAAAACATTCAGAAAACCAATTTCTATTAAAAAGTCTGTATGAAATTGAGTCTCGATCTAATCTTGATCATCCAAACGAGTCGTTAACAATTAATCACATTGATGAGCCCTCGAAACCTGCGTACTTATATGAAACATTTAATGACCATTTAAAAAACTTATGAAGTTTTTGGTGATAAGCAGATAGAGAACTGCAGTCTCTGCCTGCGTGAGCGGACAGAGTCGTGACCATATTATGTATGTACGAAAACATAATTATTAATTAACTAATAGTACCAGCAGCCATCTTTGAGAATAAATACATAAACATATATCATTTGAGCCAGAAATTAGATTTACTTACAGAAACTAGACTTTATTTAATAGATTTGAATATTATTGATATGCTGGGATTTATCCTAGCATATCCATAATATTCAAATCATCAGTTCAGCTGCATTGCGTTTCTGATCTGTCGCATCGCTGCAGAATGAAGACTAATTAGTGCAGACTAATTCTGAGACCTGCACAATAGAAATGTTTATATGGGTCATATTATTACTCATATATTGGTGAATGAAACAAAAAAAAATCGAATAATTGCGAGTACTCGCACCGATTATATAAACCTCAATCTGTTTTAATTGCGTTGATTTAGAAGTTTAAGTTTTGCACAGTTTTAAGAAGTTATAGACCTGAGCATGTGGTATGAATTTCAACTTGATAACACAACTCATTCATGAGAAAAAGGTCTGAACACACAACTGGCAAAAGGACAACGTAGTGATATAAGAATTCAGTTTTTATTTTCGAGTTCCGTGCCTCGGGAACCCAAAAAAGGAATGAATGTAAAGACAGAATAGTATTTATGTGACTACTTTATTCTTTGTTTTGTTTGATCTTACGAACACGACCTTAACACCCACACCTACACCTGAGAAATATTGTGTCATTTTATAACCCTAACTTTATGACATCAAGATAGGGCACGAACCATCTCACGCGAGTAATAACGAATCTGCAAGCTACCAAAATATTCACTTCACTTCAAGAGCGACAACAGCTCGGTCCTCTAAAAATCTCTACAATGGTATCCCTTTTAGTAATTACGGACATTTGTCAGTGAATTGTTCTAATAACTTGTCCTAAGCTAAGAAACAGGGTACAGCTCTCCCGTAAATTTCAGCACAATTAACTCGGGCCGCATTGTTTTTGATTAAGTATCTGCTGTGAATGGTGTACGGCCGTAGGTTCGGGTTTATCAGATTAAACCTGCGCGCTGACAGACATGATTGCCCGAAGGTAAGGGTCCTAGTTTCGTGTGTCCAATTTTGTTTCAGGTTATGTTGACAGATGTGCTATGGGTCCTGTCATTTAGAATATAATCGTCGTACTTTTTGCCTCTTACTATTATCTTAAGATCACTTAAATGTAGAATACCTACTGGCTACCTATATAGGGCTATATAAAATATAAAACACTATACTCATATAAAACGTGGACACTAACGGAGACGCTGGCTATGGAGCTATGCTTGGAGTTTCTTTTAAAAATAAATTTCACAAAAAGGTCATCCGACAAAGTACTAAAGTCACCGAAATAGCTCGCAGAATAAGTCAGCTGAAGCGGCAGTAAGCTGGTCACATCTGTCGAAGGACTGATGACTGTTGAAACAAACGAAGTAGAGACCGCAAGATTCAGAGTACAGTCAAGAATAGGCTGTGTTATGTTTCCGGTGACGAGTAGGGTAGGGAGTATTTGTGCTATTAGTCAAGATCAATTTGTCTCCTCCGCTGGCGGTACAGAAGCTCTCTTGACCTTCTCATTAAAGAATGAAATTGAAACCTTTTCGATTTTTTTACAACTAGTCAAGTGATAAAAATAATACAGATTTCAAAATACGCGTGTAACACCCCTAGTATTAAGATTTCCCATGGGCTAGTATAAACGCCTACTCTAATGGAATTGTATAGGTATTTAGGTATCCCTTTATCGATATGAAATGGATAACTGTCAGGTAAAACTCTATTGTACTCACCGTTCCAAAAAGTAAATAAAACTTTTGGTCCAGTCGTGTAGGCTGTAAGTCAATATCTGTTTGACGTACCACAGCCCCTGAGGGAGGTGTTCGATTTTATTTTTCGTTTTTGTTTTAGTGGACGCCTGTTCACGGAGCAGAGGAGTGACCGTTTCTTTCCCTTAGGGAGGTTGTAACAACACATGGCAGTTACTTTTACAAGTGATGCTAATCGACAATTGTTTTTATTCTTTATTTTGGTAATAATCTATATTGTGTGGCAGTAGTTCTTATGAGGTCTGGTGTTTCACACCAGCTTTTTGTTTATAGATGACATCAGTATTATAATTTTGTCGATGGTAACACTAAAAGCTATATTACAAGTGGTTAGCAAATGGCTGGTTATGATAACCCCTTACCATTAGAAGCGGATGAAAACGGACAGCCCACACCAGAGGCACGCATTTTATTCAATTTAATAAAAAACAATAAGGGACCGTAACAGTACACAACTTCTCCCAGATTTCTCCCTAGAGATGTAAAGTTGGGAAAGTATACACCGGACAATGTTGCCCATACTCTGATATTTCTCAAGGGCTTTGTGCAGTATCAAGTCCTTTTTGTTATACTGTTTTGCTATTTAAACATTGAAGGTAAACTTTAGGTGGCAGAGTCTAAAGTGAAAATACACGGAATATTGTCACAATGCAGCGAGCTATACGTATTATGCAGCTCATTATAATAAGCTGTTTGTCCGTCTAGAAAGTATTTTAATTTTGCAATTCCACCGGCGAATTCTCTCACACTCAGGTCTTTATTTTACTAGATTTAGCAATGATGAGATTATGGTGTTCACCCCCTGTGTTGTCCGAGAAGTAGGAATGCCCTAAAAGGATAATATTCCAGTGACCTCGACCGGCCTTGACCGCTTACGTTAGATGAGGTGACCCTTCCATTATACTTCGTCGACAAAATCAAATATTCTTACAGACTAGCCAAAATCTTTTGATATTAGTACAAATAGAGACAAATAATATTGGTATTCTGTAGCCGTCAGCTGTCTATCAAGCAAATTTATAACAGTACAAAGAGAAGGTTATTTAGAGTTAGTACGAGCCAACTGAGGCCAATCAATTGTTTTGAACAACAGACATTAATAATGTGGCCAGATTGGAGACGATGTTCTGCTTGTTCATTGGTTAAAACAAGCTTCTCATTGACTGTAGTTTCTGTTTGTCCATTGGTTAAAGCAACTTAATTGTGCACCGTGTTATTTTTTCGTGTAACATTCACAAATTGTATTCCTTAGAGGCAGGAGTACATAAAATGAGGCTTCATTAAGATTTTCAAAGTCCAGGATTGTAGATTGATGGATAAGGATCTAGTGCAGACTTTCTTCTCAAGGTTAGTTGGTCATATAACAGTTACTATGTAAGTGATGCCAATGAAAAGTATTTCGTGCATTGCTTGTTTTTATACCCCTACAGAGATGGACAGGTGATAGATATACATCCACATAAGCACAAAAGAGTAGACGGAAACTTTACTTTAACTGCACATATTCGTAATATCAATATTTAATAATAAAATCTAAAAGGATCCATGGATAATGACATGATTTTCCAGATTCCATTCTCACAGTAGGAAGCAAGCTCCATACAATATCAATATTTGGTAATAAAATCCAATTGCAAATGTCTGTGAATTAAGGCATGATTTTCCAGATTCCATTTTCACAGTGGAAAGTAAAATTAAATATCATTATTTGATAATAAAATTCAATAGCAAATTTCTGCAAATGAAGGCATGCTGATTGATGAGGTCATCTGGACTGTATAGTTGATCGTCATTTAATTTTTTCAGCTGTTGCGATAAGGATTTCTAATTATTGTACAAATGACCCACTTTTCAAGATTTTCAACTTTCCAATTTGCTTCAATTGGTTATATTAGTATTAAGGATTATCGCTAACACCACAGCCTGAGATAACTCGGACGTGGTACGCAATGTATCCGCTTCCACAATAGCCTCCAATTCTGTATAATCAACTTTGGTTTGGTTCCTTTTGCGACACCGCCACCGTACACATCATTAATCCTTCGAGCCGTTTCTCCAGCACTGGTGCCACGGTGGAACTCGTATTCGTAAATAACGTGATATTTCAAGTTGTCCAATTTGCAAACCGAGTTAAAAAAACACCACAAGCGAAAAAAAAAAGGAAATGAGTTAGGGCTTTCCAAAAAAAAAACAAAGGAATATTTGAAATTAGAATTCTTAACTAAAGTAATATGTATTTGAGACCAAAATGGCCAGTACGATAAAATGCTATTTTCACAGGAAATAATATTAAAGTAACAATAAGAGATACAAAAACATTCAACACTATGATGTCTAGTCTGTTGGAATACACTGAGCAGCTGAAACAGATGAAATTTCCTTATTAATGGAATAGGTACTATCAAATGTTGAATAAAATCACTTACAAAGGCTATACCTACTTAGTTATGAAACGAGCCTTTAAATACAGATCGCGTTATATAATATCTATCATAATAAAATATTCGGCCTTCCTATTCCTTTGCAGGTTCTTGTTACGATTATATTAGTACTTGTCAAGTCTCATTCCAAGTAATAAATTATTTACGCTGAGCCGTCAAAGTATTTTGGTGATAAAAATATTCTTTATTGAATTTGGTTTCATATTGCCATAGATACGGTTAGGCACTGCTGGCACTGAGCTCGACATGGCTGAAGAGATACTATCATTCGATATGAAAGATAATTTCCAGCTATGTCATCGGTCAATGAGTTTTGATTTGAAGACGTGTTCGATATGGTATATTCGACCCATCAAAATCACAATCTTCTCAAAATTCTACATCAACTTCTTCACACTACTACTTCAAAAAAAACTACTTCAAAAAAATGGTTACTGGTTTCTATGCCAGTTCTGAATTTCGCTGAGGTATTTTTATTAAGTACTAGCTGTTGCCAGTGGGTTCGTCCGCTCCATAATAACCTTCCGGAGAGTTCAAAGAACAAATAAAAAAAAGAATTACTCGAATTGGTCTAGCCGTCTTCAAGTTATGCGCTTACCAACATATTTCGCAATTCATTTTTATATATATAGATTTGCAATATTTTTCTCAAAACACTTATTCCTTGAATAAATTGGACACATGGCTAATGGAACTTACAAATGAAATTTTATGCTTGTAAATTATGTGGAAATAAACCTAAGTGCACTCTAGGCCATGTGAAATTAAAGTAGAATTTAGAAAGTTAAGTCTCTTCTGAGCTAAGTACTTGTTTTATCTTAGCTCTGCATTAGTACTTTGTATTTTTTATAATCTTAATACCTTTTATAATACAAACAAAGTGTAATGTAGTCACACTAAAACATTATTCTCTCTCTTCACATTCGTTCCTTTTTAGGGTTTCGTACCTCAAAATGAAAAAAATGAAATTCTTTTAGGATCACTTCGTTGTCTGTCTGTGTGCTTGTTTATAAAGACCTTTTACTCAAGAATGTGTGAAGGCATCCAGGTATAATCATAACCATTTAGGTCTATAAAGTGCGCCTTTAAAGCTGTAAATAAAATCAAATTTCGACCTTTAAGGCAATCAAAAGATACAGATATTTATGTAGCAAAATTAAGGTCCACAATAAGCACGACTCCATCTTCCTTGTGCTACTATTGTATATTTAAAAATGAATAAAACCTATTTTACTTTTATTTTCGGTCAGCGCAATAAAGGTTTATGTAAATTATGTCATTATGAAAGCCTGCTTTACAAAAGCGTCTAGATCCTATTCACAATGTGGGACTCGTATTTGGAATTTTAATTTGTGAGCCTGGTGGATGCCTATTGCTTCAAGTTACTAACTTACTAAACACATAGACTACCTTTTATTACTGGTTTCCAAAGGGGCCACGTGAAGAGGTTTGGAATTCAGGGCTTGAGAAAGCGGATAAAGACACTAGTATCAGCTAGGAAAGTCTTAAAACACTGCGGTACTTAATTTTGAAACTGTACTTACTGCGTTTGAGTGCTGATAGAGAAGTATACAAGGAAGTGGTCTGAAGTGGTCTGAAAGGGTTTGACGAGATCTGAAGAGGGAGAAAAATATATCTCACAATTTAATTGCTTATTATAAAAGCAAAATTAAATTCAAAATGAAAATAAACTCCAGGTATAACAGTTATTTAAATATGTATATAAATAACACATTTGATGAACATATTGTTATTTTTTGTTCGACCAAATATCCCCAAATACCATTCAATTATTCGTGAGCCATTAAGGTAACAAAAGCTGCCAGGTATAAATAATAAAACTGACACTCGTTCTAATATAATACAATATAATATTTCGGTGGTGTAAGTGTCCAGTGGCAGGACAAATTTATTATTCCATCATTCTGAAACGGGTCCTTTTAATTGTTTTGTGAGTAACATCGAACAAAAATAGAACGCGTGATATCCGCAAACTGTTATACCTGAATAAACGTATAGTAGTCTAGACGGCCTGAACTTTTTCTATATCATATAAGTGGAATATAATTCCGTATGATGTTGGAATTAATTCTGTTTAGTCATTCGAGAGGTTTTGTGTTGTCAGTGGCAAGACCGAGAGCATAAGTGGTCAACACCATGTGATGGTAAGAAACCCTACTTTGTCTTCTACACTGACAGCACAGAAATTCTCTTAACCTTCACTCCTTACCCTCTCCCCTCGCAGTTCCTCTCCTCCTACTCCCTCTCCCCCTTCCTTCTATAGGGTTGACAGCAAGAGTGTGAAGCCCCTGCAAATGTTCAAAGGCCACAGTAACCACTTTCTATCAGATGGGCCAAAGTCGGTGGAGGTGATTATGTCGGACTCGAACCGACTGAAACGCACGCTGTCAATGGGTCTTTAATACAAATCTCTCGCACCCCAGAAGACATGCATTTGCACTACGCCGTAAGTAGTCATGACGTCACGATTTTCTAACGATTTTTTGTAGGGAGAGAGAAATTTCATTTATATATTTTATTTATACATTTCTTTAGCAGTTCATTAATATTGTTATAAACTGGTTATTTTCAAGAAGAAAAAAAATCATCATCCCCATTGAACTTTGTTTTAAGTATTCCCTGGGTACTTGTAGTTGTAGTATAGGTAAAATAAAGAATATGTCAATTCAATGTGTTTTATTACACTGAGCAGGAATCAAAACCGGGCCTTCTGCGTAGCAGTCGCATTCACTACCCTGTCCTAGGCTGTCAAGATGTTTTATATAAATATCAATATTGTTACAATGATGATCTTCATCTTAATAACCACAAATGAAAAGTAGGGAGTAAGCCTGCCCCTAATCCCTTTGTTGTATTAGGGAACCCAGTAATGTTGTGATGTTAAGAAACAAATAATTAAATAGTTTACACACAAAACTGAGGCTAGCTGTGTAACCACTCTTTAATAAATTCCACGTTCAGTGTTCCCAGCGCCGAGCTGTGACCCTCAATGTAAATTAACAATAAGATTGTTGTTACTCAGAATAAGATTTGGAAATGTTACGTCCTTTTTAGTAAGAGGTGACGAAGGTACACTCGACATTACTGAGATATTGTATCCACCTTAAATCAATACTTGATCGTAGCTCAACTGGTTGACTCAATCTCTCTAAAAAAGACGAATTCTAATTACGCTTTGGATGATGACATCTCTTTATTCAAATATCTACAAAAAGTTAGGCAAATCTATCTACCTCCTCGTCATATCGTCCTATGTAGCGAGGCAGTAGTAAACACGGCTGCTAAGCAGGAGGCGCGTGTTCAATCCCGGTAAATTATTTGTATGCATGATTATGGCTATTTATCGTGCCTCGAGGAGCATGTTAAGCTGTCAGTCCTGGTGGTCACACGAACATCTATAACAATTTGTTACGGGTATTTTTAACCCTAAAAAGTTTAACATCTGATTCAAATGCAGTACTACGATATCACCTATACCCATAGGTTGTGGAGACCAGATGGCAATCGCTTCACAAAAAATATCAAATTTCAGCCGCATCGGTGAAATGGACCCCGGTCTGAAAGGTGACAGCTTCTGATGCAACCGGAATTAACGCAAGAATGATAATGATCTATCTCTTCTTCTTCTTCTTTTCTTAAAATGGTTTCTGCAGCAGAACAACCGCAATTTAATGATCTATCTCAGTGGTATCCCTTTAGCTATGTGGGTGTTACCAGAAGAGAAAATAGTTATACAAAAAATATATCCGCTATTGCCTTTTCGATTTATTAGAACAAAGCTGAAATGGCAATTCCTTTTTTAACGTTTCAGTCTACAATTTAACAAAAGAATAAATTTCATTCAGCCAACATTTCCTTTTAGAGACTTTGTTCACGAGTTTTAAACATCTATTTAAAAATATTGATGACCCGAGCAAGAAAATTAAATTATCTAGCAGACTGATTTTTTATCTGCATTTGGTAGGGCAGAATACTGATTCGCGGGTTCGATACTTATTTCTTCAATGAATTACGTTCCGTGATTTTTATTTACACTGAATTTAAAAAAAAAGGTGAATTGGAAAGAATGTCCAAATTGATTTAGGTTTTGATCTGAATCGTGATTTTGAACAATATTTCTTGAATATTGATAACATGGCATCCTAAATATAATTTATAGAATCAGTAAGAAATAATAATAAATGCTAGTGTGGACTAGATGTGACCGTCAAACATCTATTAGAAGAATGTACAACATACTGTAACGAGAAAAAACTATGTAACATTCCAAATAAATTACAGGACTGTTTAAATCAGAAAGGATGTATGCAAACATAAGTTTTTTGAAATTGATTAATGTTTACGAACTAATGTAAGAATTAAGATACTGTAGTATTATAATAGATTGCTTATTGTTAAAGTGGTCGTTAATGACCTGAGTTGTTAAAAAGCGAACTTAAATAAATAAAACAAAAAATAAACTTTATAACAATTAACTTATTGCTATAAAGTTTTACCAATACCTCTTAGCATTTTATAAAATCCGCCTTACTCCTCACACATGCTCCGTAAAACTTGCATCTCAACTATTATTTACTTATGTAACTCATACAGTGTACGAGTGACATACATATTTTTACATAAAACCTAGGTGTAAAAAATGACATAGCTACATTACACAACTGTGAACCACTTTTTTAATAAACCAATCAAATTGTCTGTAATGGCCGGCTTCATGAAAAGTACGTATTTATATTCATAACACATTTTAAAATTCAGTAAACCTGTAACAAGGACCCTGTTGCTCTATTTACACTAGTAATAAGAACTTTATGGTCTACCCGCTACACTGAGCATTTTTTCTGATGCCAGCATCACACAATGCGACGCGGCTAAATGGCTTCCGAAAAAAAGCTTAAGACCGACACTAACCGACGGCAAGGCTTGCATAGAATATTTAGGTAGTGAATAGAATTTAATTTCCAGGAAATAGAATTGAAATATCTACTACTACGAAGGTACCTGTTGCTTAGATGCTTGAACCGGAAAAATCACACGGTACCCTAAGTAACGAAGATAATAGCGTCTCACGCCTGATAAGAACTCCAGGCTACCAAGTATGAACATGGTGATTCAACTGTGACGTGTGAAATCACTATGATCATGGTATTGTGTGTCAAAAATAACCTATTCTTGCCTCACCGTCCAACCTTTTTCCCCATATTAAGCCTGTGTTGCACGATCGTACTTTAAAATTAACATTGCAGTTATAGTACCGGTCAGGTATAAAACAGGTTGCACCATTCGACAATTGTTAAAATCATGTCATAACTTGACACTAACTGTAACGCTCAAACGTCAAATTCCAGCAAAAAGATAACTATAACAGAGCTACTAAATATACTGGTGCAACACATATAGCCAAACCATTACATTCAATTTTACAGTTACTTTTGACGGAAATCTTAACTTTAACAGGTAGTTGGAGCAACTAAGCCTAAGTAACGGAGATAATAGCGTTTCACACCGGGCGAAGAACTTCAGGCTACCAAGTATGTACATGGTGATACAACTGTGACGTGTGAAATCACTATGTTCATGTGTCAAAAATAACCTTATACTTGCCTCGCTATCCAACCTTTATTCTCCATATTAAAAGTTGCATGTGTGGTTCATACCTTACGAATAATATTTTATTATTTGCATTTGTCTGACTGCTGCAACTACGCTCATGCTCCCACCCGCGTATTGTGACTTGTAAATAGCGTTGGCTATAAATCACTGCATTTAGCAAATAGTTATTTCTCTAGCTGCAATTCTTAACTGTTAGGCTGTTTTTATTTGTAGAAAGATCAGTATATTTACAATGGGTTTATAGATGTCTAGATCTGTACGAAGTTCTGGCTCAGGATTTCCTCCCGGGGTTGAGTAAGTCACGTGATAGTCGCTTCTGTAGTTTTGTAAGTACATAGCATATGTACCCTTAATCATTAAGTGTGAGACGTGCTTATGTTAAAAACAAAAGCCCGCTGGGTTTCTTGCCGGAGTCTTCTCAGGCCGGGGCCGCGTTTCGAACCGGTGGTGGTCCATTTGCTCACTAATTTATAAAATATTGTTGATATTGATATTTTGTATAGTAGTAGAAGTAACAGAATAAATTATTTTTGATTTTTGTTATTCGTAAGTAGTGGTTTAATGACAAAGATACTTTTCTTTTTTTAAATTCCATCATACCCGAGATTATACGCTTAACAGTCACGTGCAAATTTTTGCTGTTCTACTAAGGTATTTACAAAGCGTCAAAAGTCGTAATTCAGTTTTTTACAAAAATAAAGTCCACGCGATGCCCTGAATGTTAAATGTTTTGGAATACTGAAATTGCTTCCTAAAAATCCATTACACAAGATATAAAAATACTTGAGTAGTTTCTAGAATATTCCTGTTCAGACGACCTACCATTTTAAGTTAAAAGCATATTTTACTTTAAACAGAGATTCCTGTGAGTACAAATGAATTCTCACAGGAATTAATTATCTCTTAGCACATTGGGATGCCGAAAAAGAATTCACTTATCACAAAGTAAAAGGAACCCTGAGCATAAGAAGTGAAGGTGAAATTAATTTAAACAATAGACCTTGGAATTACTTCAATTAAAGACAATTTAGAAGTCTGAAATTTAATTGTGAACCCTTTTTAACTAACTTCGAAAACATTTTAGGGTTAATTCGTTACAATAATTGTACCTTTTACTTTTGTTTATTTTATTTTAATATTCAGGAACATGATATCATTAGAAGGAAGCCCGTATGATTACAACACATTGAATTATACTTTCAAGAAATTCTGTTATCGCCATTAGTATCTGTATTCGGTGTTAATATAATGATAAATAATAAATCTATTTGCAATTCTAAATATAAAGTTATAAATTATGCCTAAACATCTTAAATATGACTTTAGGAACGAAAGAAGATTTTGCTATTTAAGCTTTGTTGTTTCAAATACGTATATACAAATTATAGTAACAACCATGATGATTTAAGAATGCCTACTCACGCCCACGATGAAACGGAGACGGGCTGGCGCCGCCGGTTGTGGTGTCGCGATAGTATCGTGACATGACGCATGATCAAAATGTCGATTTAAAGCCGCGTGTACAAGATAGATGATAAACTTTTACGTCGTGTTTTTTATAGTGCGAAAAATTATATCCCCCCCCCCCCCCCACCCGATTGGGGAGGTTATGTCGGACTCGAACCAACTAAAATGCACGCCATCTTAGAGTCCTTAGTTGCCGGAGGTGTGATAGTAACCAACGTATCCCTCACACACCGGCAAACCCGGGGCCATCTCTTTTTTTTTTTTTTTTTTTTTTTTTTTTTTTTTTCTTTATCTATGGCACGTCAATTTGACTTCACCTCGCCTGATGTTAAGCTGAAGGCAAAGTCTCTTTCGAGATAACCCCCTTCAGGTGTAGCCTGTGGGTGTGGGGAAGCTTTTTTTGCGCCGCGAACATGGCCAGCTTCTGCTAGGGTGACAAGTGACTACTCGTAACCCCCAGGGATGGAGTTCATTCTGCAACCTCCGACGCCTAAGTCGCCTCCGCTTGATAGCTCTGGCACAGACGTTCTCATGGATAAGTGATTAAACCAAACTCTCTGGACTCAAAGTACAAACTTCGTAGGCATCGGGGCTTACTAACGTGGTTATGTTGAATAATCCCCAATCTAACTCACGCTGTACTAACTGAACAGACCGTAGTATTTTCATAATAACTCTATGTGGCTTCAGAAAACTTCAGAAAATTTTATGTGGCTATTAATATCATTCTTATCGTACACCCATCCCCCATAAATGTGCATTCGTTTACTCATTCATATCATTCGCCTTCGCACATTCGTTCAATTTTCCTTTGTGTAGTGAATTGGCTCTTTTAGTGTAGGTATATGCGTTATATTGTTGTATTAAGTCGAGGCACAGGCGGCTTTGTCTTCATTGCTAATTATAATTTGTTCGATATGTCGCTGTCTGAGTATAAAGTCATAATTGCACTTATCAAAGTATAATTTACAAAACATGTTTATTAAGAAACATTATAGCATCAGACGTGTATTTAGGGGGTCTCGCCCTTACAACTTAGATAGGTACTTAGGAAAATTAGAAATATTTCGAAATAGTTATAATTAAATGGCTCCGTTAATCAACAACTCATAGCTAAGGTCGACTGTAGTGTAGACCTGCCTTATTAAAAATTTTATCTTGCATGATGGTTGGTGAATGAGAGCTTACATATGGATAGTGATTTTTTTAATGAAATGCGCTCATTGATTCCCAGTTTCTACCTCGCGTGAACCATTGAACATTTTTTTCAATTGAATACCTACTCAATTGCCTCCCGCATAGGCTAAGTTGGAGGGAAATAGTGGAAACCTTGAAATAAATATACTAAAGTTTTCATCACTATCTCGCTTCTACAAAGTTATACGAAAACACAGTATTCTTGCCCAAGATTTGGGCTTGTACTAATAATAATAATAATAATAATAATAATAATATTTATTTATTTGCAAATATAGGTTTAGGGTTGGTACATGTTTTTTACAAATGTCTCACTACATTTGGCCTTGCGGCATGCAAATTAGAGGCATATAAATAATTACTAGACATGCATACTATAACTTCATTACAATTAATTGAAATACATTAATGTCAATGATCATAAAATTAGACTTCAAATAGTATATATAATCAAATAAATCAAATGGGTATATGTCAATTGTAATAAAATAAATCATAATCAAATAAAATAGGTATGTCAGTGATAGTACCAAAATAACAATAGCACATGAATTAAATAAAGTTAAATTACAAAATGTCAATTGCATTAATTATTAATTAAATAATGATAATATCTAATTTATTAAAATATCATCCGATTGTTTTACTCATTTCAGTGACTTATCATTCAGGTACTCTTCAACGGAATAATAACATTTCTCCAACAAAAGATTCTTAAGGCTACGTTTAAATTCGTTCATATTTGTAATTTCCAAAATATAAATTGGTAGCCGGTTGTAAAGCCTTGGTGCCATGCAGAACACACTACTGTTAAGATATGTGGTTGTATTAGCTGGAAAACATATCTTCATGTTATGTCTCTTACTATTAAGTTTTGTATAAAGCTGCATATTTTTCTTCACGAACAATGCGGTTTCCAAAATATATATACATGGCAATGTCAAAATTTGTAATTTAATGAAACTAGGTTTACAGCTGTCAGTACAATTCAATTTACATATAGCTCTTACGCATTTCTTTTGGGCTTTGAAAATGCTCTCAACACTAGTTGAATTGCCCCAAAATATGACTCCATAATTTAATATTGGAAAAACATACCCATAGTATGCAGTTATAACAGTAGATACACTGGCTGTCTTAGACAACATATATAGAGAGTAAGAGTGTTGATTTATTTTTGAACATAACACTTCTAAATGCACCTTCCAATCCAGACCTTCATCTATATTTAGTCCCAAAAATTTGGTTTCTTGTACCTGTTTTATTTGTGTTCCATTATATTGTATGTCTAAGTCTGTGAGTTTATTCGTCCTATTCCTAAATGTCATTATGCATGTCTTATTTAAATTAATTTTCAGATTATTTGATGTCAACCATTTAATAGAGTCATGTAAAGTACCACTTATTTCTTGTTCTACCTGAGATTTATTATTTCCAGTAAATACAATTGTGCTGTCATCCGCAAAAAGTATGGTTTTATAATTTGTTGCTTGGGGAAAGTCGTTTATGTAAATAATAAACAATAATGGTCCCAGCACGCTTCCCTGAGGTACTCCAAAAGTAACCTTCCGCGGTTCGGACGAGTGATTTATTAACTTTTTAGTAAAACTACATACTCTTGAGATCTGTGTTGTCTGTGTTCGGTCACTTAGGTAAGATCTTATAAGTTGTAGCACATTTCCCCTCACTCCATAGGCATATAACTTATCCAATAACGTCACGTGATCCACGTAATCAAACGCCTTTGTTAAATCCATGAAAATGGCGGAGGCCTGGTTCTTTTTGTCTACAGCGGTCATAACTGTACTGAGGAAGTTATAGAATGCTATATTTATATTCTTATTTTTACGAAATCCAACTTGCTCCTCAGCAAACAAGCTGTTCATTTCAAAGTAATTGTACAGACGCTCATAGATAACCCTCTCGAATATTTTTGATAGGACAGGGACAAGAGCTATTGGTCTGTAACAACCCATTTCAGTCTTGTCATCCTTTTTAAAAATGGGTTTGATGATAGTAATTTTTAAATCTTTGGGGAACACACCATGAGATATGCATAGGTTAATCAAATGACTTAAAACATGTGATATACCAAAAGATACGTGTTTCAATATCTTTGTAGAAATTTCATCGTATCCAGTGCTATTTGTGGTTTTGAGATTAAGGATGATTTTATTAATTTCTTCAGGAATAGCAGGACGCATAAACAGAGAGTTGGAATTATGGCTAATACATATTTTGGTCGTAGCTTGTTCTAATTTTGTAATTTGATCAATGAAATAGTTGTTAAACGAGTTCGCTATTTGTATGGGATCACTCACAACCTCATTATTCACGGTTATGCACCTTATATATTCCTTGGGAGCATTAAATTTATTATTATGAATTACAGTCCAGGTAGCCTTACATTTATTTTTTGCGTTACTAATGAAGTTGTCATTCCGCGACTTCTGTGTTAATTTTATTATCTTATTGAGCCTAGATGATAGTTTTTGGAAAGCTTCTTTATTTGTATTTGTACGATTTTTCCGATACTGCCACAGAAGTTGGCGTTTGCGTTTGCAACAAAGTCTTATTCCTTTCGTGATCCACTTCGGGCGTGTTTTTGCTGAGATTTTTACACGTATTATGGGAAAACATAGGTCATAAAATAATCTAAACAGTTCATAAAACTTACTAAACGCGATATCGGGATTCTGGCAATCGTAAACTTCCTGAAAACTGAGTGAGTCTAGACATTCCTTAAATTTTGTGATATTCACCATTGAATAAATACGCTTTTCAACATACCAATACTTCAATACGTTAATACGTCTCACCGGTACCGTAAATAGCTGTCCAGTATGGTCAGATAGTGCATACTCGAGGACCTCGTGTGAGCAGTGTTTGGTGTTGTACAAGACATTGTCCAAACACTTCCCACTTACTAACCGAGTGGGTTGGTTAAAAGCTGTTTTTAAATTAAAGGACCACAAAATCTGCATAAATTCAGTACACTGGTAACTTTTCTGCAGTACATCAATATTAAAATCGCCGCACAGTATTATTTTCTTTTTACCGTAACAGAAAGCAGTTAATAAGGAATGGAAAGCAGCAAAAAACGTGTTTAAAGCTTCTGCACTATATTTCGGCGGCCTATATACGCATATCACATATATTTTGTGTTTTGGAAGTTCTACCCCAGAGCACTCCATAATATTCTCAATACTGTATTTATCAATATTTTGGATTGGGGTAAATACTAATGTGTTATCGACAAGTATACATGATCCTCCATGACGGTTGCTCCTACAAAATATAGAGCCAAGAGTAAAATTTGGTACACTCAAAAATTTTTTATCACTTCTCATCATGTTATGCTCAGTAACACAGAGAACATCAACACCCCTACTCCTACGTTCGAGCGATTCGAGAACTATAGTAAGCCGGTCCAACTTTGACATCAATCCATCTATATTTTGATGATATAAATTTAGATCAGTCCCGAAAAAAAATACTAGGAGAAATGTTATTGCCGTCAGATATAGAATCATCCCTATTTTCAACATCAACCAGAAGATTACACTGTGAGTCATTCTTGTTATCATCATTAGAGGGTGAGGCAAAATCCCAACAAGTCTGAATACATTTATCAGCTACGTTACATAATCTTACACTTTTTTTGGTAATAGACTCACTGTACCTCTTGCGTTTAGTTGCATAGTCAACCCGTAATATGTCTTTTAGTAGATTACGACACATCATTGTCGTAAAGTGTAAGTAATTAGGAATGAAACGTATATAATTCATGTCTACGTAGTTTACATAATCATATTGGTTGCATATAAATCTCAATTCATAGTTTAGTTTTTTGGGATTAAGGTAGCGATTGTATGGAATTTCGCTCACTATAATGTTAGTGTGACGCACTGTAGATAGCCAGCTAATAAATGAACTTTTAAATTGATAGGGATTATTATCATTAATACCCCCCAGTATCACTATGTAATCACTTTCTGTAAGACTCCCTAGTTCTTTTTTAATAGTATTCACTATATTAGGCATTTTCGCAGCTGACTTCCAGTAGACCGTCACTCGGAATTTATCACCTAGTAGATTTTGCAATACAGGCCGAAGATTTTTTCCTCGTTGATCAGCAAGAACGATTACCTGTTGTTTCCTCTCTAGTCGTTCTGCTTTTACTTTCTGATCAAACTGTTTTGTAGCAAAAAGTTTTTTGCAGATGTTTACATTTGACTGAGTCTCATAGCCAGGCTTTGAGTTGGAATTAACTTTTGCAGATACATCGCCGGCTTTATTGCAAATTGATTTTATGGCGGTAAAAGTAAATTCTCGTGGGGATGTTCTAGGTAGATCTGGTTTTACTGTGAGTGTACGGGTTCGACGTTGATATTGTGGTGAGTAGAATTTCATAGGTGTAGCTACACAGTTATTATTTGTGTGTGTTTCCTTTATACCGATCGATTGTAATAGTTTTATTTTGTTTTCACTTGTCTGTAATTTATCTTTAAGTATTTTATTTTCGATGTTCAAATTATCAATTTCATTTGTCGCGACCTGTAATTCCATTTTTTGTTTGTATATTTCATCCTTTAATACAAATAAATTAATAATATGTATAATGTAACATGGTGTTGAAAGGTACTACATATTTCAATTAGGTATATTTGTGTAAGCCTAGGCTTGTGCAATTATACGTGATCGTGTATGGCTACCATTACACAACTGTAAATGCAAAGTTTAACTATGTAATAATTGGAAAATAGTAGCTGTATTTTTTAATTTTGTCGTATTCTTGGCTCGCCAGCTCCTGTAATTGTGACGCGCGGTATTGTGCTTATAATTTCAAATTCTATTCAGCCAGTCTTTAAATATGAAAATTCATTGAGTCTTCAAAGTCTTTAAAGCTTTTTGATTCAGTTGAGAAGCTTTTAACTTCATTAGGTATTTTAATAACTATACCTACAGCAACAATAGTACCACAGCAGTTATTTCCCACGATCACCGCCCACGTGATACTATTATATTTTAATAATGATCCAGTTCTTGTAACTCCCAGACTAGGACGGGTCTGAGTTACAAACTTCTTTGATCTAGCTATACCATATAGCAAATCCTTAAAAAATTAAACACAAAACATATCTATTTCTTTTTAACACAATTTGAGTTCAGTTAGAAATGTACTGAATTCAACAGAAACCACAAAGGTAGGCAGGGTGTAAAATATTTAATGCATTCGTAATTGGTACTGAGCTCCACAATTCCCTGGTCATTGGAAAAGAAGCAAAATTCACCGCGATCTTTTGAATATAAGATGACACGACGGAACATTATGATACCAGTGATGGTATACCATTTTTTTGCCATGTTGGTGTTGTACAGCACCTCAAGTAAATAAAATAAATAAATAAATGTTCATTGCCAAGCTTTTTAAACAGTATTTTCCCTCAATACATTATACCCACAAAATATTAATATTAAATGCTCGTCCGTGAAGGTCAGTATTACATTTATTATCTGTGTCTCAATATGTACATTTTATTTACTCTATGACTAACTTCTTGATGTAACGCCATGTGCTGTCAAAAGTATGTAGCGGTTATACATTAACAAATATATCTTTTTGTTTGAATACCTCTGCTGGGATAATTTTAAGAATTACCGATCATATTACATATTACTCATATTACCGGTACCGACCAAACTCCTTCGTTTATTTCCCTAACTACGGACATTGGCGAAAGTCTGGGTTTGCCAATAAACAAAAAAAGTCATGTCATAATTTGTTTCATATTTGTTATATGAAACAAATATAGTAAAAGTTTTCTAAAAAGTCAGATGTGGCAAACTTTTCACTCAATGTTGTGAAGATACTGTCTCGTTTTACAATATCCTTCAATCAGTCTTTTGAAGTAATTAAAAGCTCTCTTAAGTTCTCCAACAGGTATAACTTGTATAAACTCGTTGGGCGAAGTGCTCTATCTACTTTAACAATGTAACAAGTTTGTGTATGATGACTAAACAGTTTATCCAATTATCGATTTTTTCGACTGTATATTATTTTAAGGGTTAGGCTTATACCTATTTTGGTGCTTCATAACAGAAGATTGGCCAATTGTTCTAGAGGCATCCTAGCAATCATCTCATCGGATCTCAGTTGCATTGGACACCTTCATCTCAGAGAGTCCGAGAAAAAATCGTAGGTGTACTAAGTACTGCTTTTCAGTTGAGCTTACCTTCTACCTTTAGCAGACGATTTTAATCGGACCCCGTAAACACAACAAATTTTAAATGGTTTCATTTTTATTTTTAGAACTGTCATGACCAAAATTTTAAAAGTTTTTGCAGGCCAGTGAACTGCTGGTTTATTTTTTTTGTTAGGATTTTTAAATATCTCGATGGAGAATACACTGATTAATCATGTTCGTTATTATATCGTGAATCTTGTTAGTAACTGGTACGGCGCAACCATTGGATACTATCAAGGCTATTAACTGTCATCTCAGTAAAGTAATTACTTCACGCAATTACGTCCACGGCAGTTAACAGGATCATGATGTAAGTATGTAGAATTTATGTTAAATGGCTGAGATTGTTAAAACATCGAGTTGTTTACTAAAATTTTACTATTTTTAGTTTACTATAATAAAAAGCCTGCTGAGTTTCTTGTCTATGTGAAAGCCTATGTGATATTACAAACAATAATAGGGTTGTAAGTGTTCATATTACCCCCTAATAACCCGCCCGGTTATTAGGGGGTAATATGAACACTTCAGGTCAAAATTAAACAGCTGTCATACCAACAACTGCAATTGTAACTTTGTAATGCTATAATATTTATATACGATTACAAAGTTAATTATGCAGTTCAGTTAGTACTATGACAGCCGTTCAATTATATTGACTTTTTAAGAGTTTATGGTAGGCCTGCTGATCATATAAATGTCAGGCAGATCCGTTCAGACGTTAGATCGTGATTGTATAGCAAACATTCAAACATCTTCACCAACTTTCATACCTATAATCATCGTCATCATCATTGCATTAATCCCGATCGCTTCTGAAACTGTCATCTCGCAGTCCGGGGTTTGCTTTTTCTAGTCTAGCTGCGTCGTAACTGAACTTCAATTTTTCCGTGGAGTGTCTCTACAACCTATTACGATAGTTCGGCGAAATCGAAGTACTGCAGTTAGACCAGTTATTATGACAACCGGGTCCGACGTGCTCTCCGAGGCACGACCGCACCAGTGCCTATGGCCATAACATTCACGCATACAAATATTTCTACCGAACGGGGATCCAACCCGCGGCTCCTGTGTAGCACTGCCGAATTTTCATACCTAGAATATTAGTAGAATATTTCAAATATAAACACGAATATCATATTATAAATCAAATATCGTTATCTGTATCTTATATCAATAAATGACCTACCTATATACTATATTGTAGAGGTCAATCCTCCACTAAATACAGTTTAGTGAAACAAAAACAAATCACCAACCCATTTTCACGACGTTTTCAGTTTATAAATCAACACAGAAATTATTTTATGTGGCCCGCAGTATAATAAAAAATGCCAACAAATAACTGATTACTATCAGAGATATTTCTATACAATCTGACCCAATAATCAGGTATTTCAATAAGCCCAGTGTTTGACTGAGTTATAGTATGTTCGACCACTAGTAACGAGCATTCGCGCAACTAATCGCCATCGCGATCGCTGGGGTGAAACTAAAAGGCGAGTGTGCCTTTAAGAAATCCTATTTTATATTTTCAATAGCTGACCCGCGCAACTCGATTTAGAAGTAGATATCCTTAACCTATTTTAATGGAATTTCTTTAAATGATTTTGCATTAATATTTTGCCAATATCGAACGATAGATCAGGAAAGTGGTCATCGGGACTCCGAAATTAAATAACATCTCAAGTGGTCCGAGTTTTCTCCCTGTAATAGTCTGGTCGTAGGTTCATTCATATTTTCCAATTATAAATAGATTTAATAAAGTTAGTATACCTCAAAATATCATTAAATTAGGTGGGTGGAGTAATCAAAAAACAATGTTTAAAAATTATTGAAAAATCATTCATGGTTTCCGATAGTTGTCGGTAGATGGCTCCGACGTCGCCCTCTAACACATAAAGGAGAATTTCACATGTTTTAGACGTTTTATGACGTACCTCAAGTGGTCAGAGCGTCAAGAGGACATTCACTTTAATGCCTGAATTTCATTCTAACGTCGAAAATTTTTTGAACTAATATATTCCACCGGTCCAAGCATTTCAAATATTCACAAACTGAATTCTAAAACTACAGAATTCAGATTGTGAATATTTTATATTAGAGTGAAGTACATTATACATACAGTCATTACTTATTCTTTATCGTGTAATCAAAATTACGTATAATAACACAATGAGGGCACTAGTTACTGACTAATTTATGGTTTAAATTCATGAAATTAGTACCTTATTTGTTTTGAAGCTGTTTTTTATACCCGTGAACCCCAAAACTATGTATGACAGATAATAGTAATCGTTAGAAAAGTGAAGTGGAAGAAAAGTGGGGAAGTGTTAGAAAAGGGGCAGGTCAGGAGTACCCTAAACCGACGAGCATACATGAAGAAGGTAATGAGAGTAAATGTAGTGAAAGTAGTATGTCGGGATACGGTTCGGTTTTAACGGTTAAAAGAGCGATTCACACATAGCACGGGTGCGGATACTATATTAGGAAAACGGCGATGGATTGCAAAATGACTCGCACTCGCGCTTTATGTGAATCGCGCTTTAGTGAAAAAATAAATCACAACGAACGACGAATTGTAAGACGCCACGTCAGTTGCGTATTTCCATTCCAAATTTGATATTTTTTTAATGATTTTGTGAACCATTAAAACCGAACCGCGCGGTGAATCGCGTTATGTGTTACCATTTAACGGAATGAAATCCGCTTCGTTTTTCAATGCGGATACGATTCGTCGATTGTCGCCTTTTTAGCCCTTATGTTGCATGTTTTTGAAGATACGATGAAACCTATAGTTAGGTATTGGTTTATCTGTAATGACCAGGACAGGTACCAACATGTTTTGTGAATGTTATAAACGATACCACTTATGACCAAAACAGGTAACATGTACATGTTTTGGTCTTTGTCATTGTTTTAATTCAATCGTGAGTCTAGTAAAAAGAATGAAAGTGATTTAGAGACTGTTTGCAACAGTGAAGACTTCTTCGCTGATCAAATACAATTCCTTCAAAACTTTTGATACCACTCTGATTCAAAAAAAGAAACGTAAACCAATCTTAAGAATGAAAATAAGTCTGTAGTAAAGAGTAGTCTGGCGCGTTATTCTACTTGACAAAAAAATTCAAACGCAGTCCAAACGTGAGTAGACAGTTGTTATCATTTTTTAGCATAGAACATAGAACTGACTTAAACCTATCACAAATGTGTCGGCTAATACGAACGTGTGTAACGCGATTGGACAAGCCTAATAGGGGCCCAGAGTGGATTGAGTTTACGTGAGACTACTTTGTTATTGTTTTGTTTTCTCAACAACTCTATCGAGTGTTGAATCCGTGAAGAATACAAAGACGAAGGAAGCAATTTCGTAGTAATACTCGTTTCTTTGTTTACTTCAATGAGCTTAGATTCTTCAATAGCATTAAAATTCATAGTCAGAACGTGGAAGAGGGGACAAGTTTGATAACTAAAGTTTTTTTTGTTTTTAACCGTGCGAAAAATTTCTGCAGATAGCTGGAGCCGCACAGTGGTCTGAAAATCGAGCTCCCCTTTCATAGAAAGTCAATGTGGAATATTCATAAAACCAAAATATGGGACGTGTCAGGTATACATTACTTTAATGCATATTGTAGTATGAATGATTTTAGTTACTCCGCGCCAGAGAAAAAAAATTTTTAGTTTTTTTTTGTATGGGAGAAATTACATAAAGTACATTTTCTCGCGACTGAATGAAACTGAAGGGCTGGTACTCATACGAGCTGTTACCGTTCTTGAGGCGATTAGGTTGACATACCACTCGTATACCTTTAGGTGCCGCTTCCACGTAGGAATTTTTTGAAATTTCGAATTTACGGTATTGAATTTTTTAAGTGACGCATTTAAATTAAGTTGGTGAGGAATTTGACATTGTTTCAAGTATCTCTTTTCATTTTCTGACAAATGAACACTATTCACAAACACTTCAAACAACACATTGGGATTTGAGAAAGAAGTGTTGTTAGCCACAAACATGAAAACATCAAGATTGGTACCAAAATCTTCCATCGCTATAGAAAATTGGAAATAATAGAAAGTATTATATATTGCAAATGAAACACTTGTATTAATTAAACGTGTTATTAATGCACAAACAGTGTGTTACATCGAATGCTGATGTCGAAGAAAGAGGGAGAGAGAGATACATGTTTTATCTCGCTCTCACGATATACCACACTCTCCCCCACTTAGATTAAAACAACACATACAGGAGAATCTAGCTCAAGACATGTTATCGTGTTCTGAACAAGTCTCTGAACACGGCAACATCTGATTTACATGGCGTTTCCACTTACATCCTTCTACTTCTATTATATAAGTAACATCTGGTATAGAATTTTCAATTATCAAACCCTGAACCCATGGCTTACTTCCCTTCCTGTAATCTTTTACCATTACTTTTTGACCTATTTCGAATTTAATTTTTCTACTTCCCTGTGCTCTGTCCTGGGATTTGGCTTCCAGCTCCACTCTCAACGGTGGCGGTCTAAGTAAGCTAAATCTATTCCTGAGTTCTCTACCCAGCATCAGACGAGCTGGTGAGATACCAGTAGTTCGTTGAGGAGTGCTCCTATAATCCATTAAAAATAGATTTATTGCATATGACATAGAATGACCACTTTCTATGATTTTATTAATTGTTGATTTAAATGTTTGAACAAAACGTTCCGCTGCCCCATTTGTGGCTGGGTGATATGGTGGTGAAAAAGTGTGCTTAATTTGAGCTAATTTACAAAAATCTTGAAATTCCGTACTTGTGAATGATCGACCATTATCTGTGACTAGGTGTACAGGGAAACCAAATGTTGAAAATATTTTTTTAAATACTTCAATCGTACGCGTTGATGTTATGCTGGACATTTCGTATATTTCTGGCCATTTTGTATAACTATCAACAATTACAAGAAACATTTTATTGTAAAATGGGCCTAAGAAATCAGCATGTATTCTATACCACGCTGAAGGGGGTACTGGCCATGGTTTCTGGGTTTTACAAGGAGATTTACTATTTTGTAAACATACAATACAATTTCTTACTATATTTTCTATGTCAGTGTCCAGTTTGGGCCACCAGAAATAAGATCGAGCAACCTCCTTCATACGAACTATTCCAAAATGACTTTTATGAAGCTGTGTTAACACGGTTTCCCGAATAGAGTTTGGTATAACAATACGATAACCCCAGAACACACACCCTCTATCTACAGTTAGTTCATTTAATCGAGTATGATAGGGTAATGTGTCTTGGGTTAAATGTTTTTTCTCTGGCCAACCGTCAGTAAGGTATCTTATGATTTTTGTCAGAGTACAATCTTTTTTTGTTTCCGAATGTATTGTTTTCCAATCCAAATATTCTAATTGAGATTCATTCAAATGATAGATGTTGCTCGAGTTATTTGAACAAAGTGGATGAGTATCTTCCTCTTTACATTCTTTCTCTATGGCAGTTCTAGATAGATAATCTGCTGGATTTACATTTGTTTTAATATGTCTAACCTTATAGTTAAATGCAGACAAGAATATTGCATAATGTTGCAACCTTTTAGCAGCCATTTTTGGAATACTTTTTGTAGGGCCAAAAATCCTTACTAAGGCTGCATTATCAGTTTCGAGTTCAAACTGTCTTCCATATAAATAGTTATAAAATTTCGTTATTCCAAAAATGACTGCCATTGCTTCTTTATCAATAGTTGAATATTTTTTTTCTACTTCATTTAATTTCTTACTTGCATAAGCAATTGGCTTAACCACACCTTCATAATCTCTATTGGATAACACCGCGCCCAAGCCCGTGTCCGACGCATCGCACGTTAAAATTAATGGTAAATTCGGATCATAGTGTTTCAAATTAGAGGCTGATGCCAACCTGTCTTTGATGAGTTGAAAAGCATTATCACATTCTGATGTCCAAACAAATTTATTTTTTTTAGTACATTCATACAAAGGTGTAATTATGCTAGCCATATCTTTCAGGAAACGAGAGTAGTAGTTTATTTTACCTAAAAAAGATTTCAGTAAAGTGAGACTGGTTGGCGTCTTTGCATTTAACAAGGGTTCAATATTTTTCTGAATAATATTAATGCCTTTTTTATCTACACAATATCCAAAAACATCTAGACTAGTTACAAATAATTTACACTTCTCAGGTTTTAATTTAAATTCACATTGCTGTAACCTATTTAGTACTTTACACAGAGTTTCTAAAGTGTCTTGCAAATCTTTTCCTTTTATATAAATATTGTCAATAAATACAATAGTGTTAGGTATATCTCTTAATTTTTGAAACATCAAGCGTTGAAAAGAACCTGGCCCTGAACTAACTCCATATGGAAGGTAACTATATTTATAAGTCCCCACCTCTGTAACTATTGTTGTACAGTCTTGACTATCAGCACTAAGAGGAGCCTGCAAGTAGGCTTCTTTTAAATCCAATTCGCAGTAATATTCGCCGTTTTTTAGTGTATCTAAGATATCATCGACATGAGGTAGCGGGAAGTGATCAATTTCTAAATATTTATTTACTGTTAGCTTGTAGTCGCCACAAAGTCGCACTGACCCATCTGGTTTTAATATGGGTACTACTGGTGTTCCCCATTCACTATGTTCAACTGCTGAGATTCTCTTGTTTTTTAGTAATCTTTGAATTTCATTGTTTACCTTATCCCGCAAAGCAAAGGGTACCCGTCGCACAGGTAGACATTTTGGTTGGACATCAGTTTTCAATTTCAAAGTGATCACTTCTCCTTTAAAGTTGCCCCAGCCTGGGCTGAATACTTCTGCGAACTGTTTTTTTACATGTTTTTGTGCATCTGAAACAGTTTGTATATCATTAGATCCAATATTTACATTATTTGTTAATATTGGAGGCCATAAACCTAACTCACTTAACCAATCTCTGCCAATGACTCTAGGAGCATTATTTTTAACTACAAAAATGTTTAATTTTTTAAATTTATTGTTACATTTCACTGGAATTTCTTTTATTATGCCTAAAGGTTGTGAGAAAGTTTGATCAAAGTTTCTGAACATTACATTGCAACTTTCAAAATGAAATGATTTTAAATATCGTTCTTTATCCTGAAATGACATCACAGTGACCTCTGATCCAGTATCTAACTGAAATGGAATACAATGGTTATTTACTGTTACTGAAATATAATGTGCAGGTATCCTACTTACACAATTATAGGAATAAGTTTGAAATTCTTCATGTGGATTCTTATTAATTCCAATGATTTCCTTTTCTTCATTTTCTTTTTCACACTGCTCCGTCACCAACATATTAGTTTGCCTAGTGGGTTGTTTCTTCTTAGAACACATTCTGAATATATGACCTTGTTCTCCACATTCCGAACAATATTTTTTTCTCAATGTACATGTAGCTTAATGGTTATCTTTACCACAGCAAAAACAGCATTGTTTTTCTGTTAGTTGCCTATTTTGATTTCTTGGAAGCTTCGCTTTCCCAGTTTTAGTTTTACCTTGATTGTAGAACACTTCTGTTACCTCCCTAGGGTCACTGTGTAATAATGCTGCTTCAACGGATCGCGAGACTTCAATACATTTGTCCAGAGTCATATCACTAGCACCTTTTAACAACTCAAATTTAATAATTTTAGAGGCCACTCCATCAATCAGTTTTTCTTTAATTTGATCTTCCACATCCTTAAAACCACATTTTCTTGCTAACTTTTTTAGTTCAAGTATATAATCTTCTATGTTTTCGTTGGGCTGTTGATTCCTTTGTCTAAAGTTAGCTCTTTCCAACACAGTGGATACTGGTTTCACATACTTTTGTTTAAGTTTTAGGCACAATTCATCGTAAGTGAGTTTGCTCGGGTTAATGGGTGCACACAAATGTGTTAAGGTTTCGAAAACTTTAGATGTTAATTTGGTGGCTAATAGTGAGACCTTTTTTTCTTCCACGATGTCATTTAGTGTTATAAAGAAATCTAATTGTTGCTGGAAAACTTCCCAGTTATCACCATTGAAAGGTTGTAGTTCGCCATACGAAGTCATGGTCCTCTTAATCTCCTGTTCACTAACAGTTTTATTCTTATAGAATTCGCTTAGATTCCTTCTCACTTCGTCCACTGTATTATTTTCCGTAAATGGTAAGTTTTCGTCTATATGTATTTGAATTAATTCCTTTTTCGTACACTTATAAATGTAACCACGCTTACCCGTCTTTACTAGTCGAATTTTCTCCAAATCACTTTGTTGTTGACCCTCGGTGCTGGGTTCAGACTCAGAACCAGCGTCTGAGAACGAATCTGACGACATTCACTTTTCTTGTGAATGTAAAGAAATTTATATTAAGACTGCCAAAATTGCAAACTGCATTACACACTACACAGACGCTACAATATGGCGGACGTAAGCCACGCTTGACCGGACATTTGATTTTCAGATTTTTTCCGATTATCGTGTGTGATTGTTGTTGTTTTGCTCAATCTTTTTGTTATTTCCGCACACAAAGTTCTTCTTACTCGTCGCCACTATTATATATTGCAAATGAAACACTTGTATTAATTAAACGTGTTATTAATGCACAAACAGTGTGTTACATCGAATGCTGATGTCGAAGAAAGAGGGAGAGAGAGATACATGTTTTATCTCGCTCTCACGATATACCACAGAAAGAATTAAGTTTATGCGCATTGCGCACTAGTGCTAAACGTTACTGACAGAATTCATGCCAAATATTATATTTATGTATGACTACCCTCATTAAGGGTGAGAACAAATTAACACGTAATAAATCTGAACTATTAAATAAAAATCATAAACACCCACTTAGCTAATGAGGTTATTATTGTAAAAAGTTATTTGTAAATTTAAGGCAAGTATTAGTTGCAGTGCTCTAATTAGTATTCGTAAAAAAATGAATTTCTAAAGTTAACTTATTTTCTGAGTTAAAGTAATTTAATTTATTATAACAATTATTATAACATTAGGCGCATATTTGCGACATAATATAAATATATTATTTCAAATTCCTCACCAACTTAATTTAAATGCGTCACATACTTAAAAAATTCAATACCGTAAATTCGAAATTTCAAAAAATTCCTACGTGTGAAGCGGCACCTAAAGGTATACGAGTGGTATGTCAACCTAATTGCCTCAAGAACGGTAACAGCTCGTATGAGTACCAGCCCTTCAGTTTCATTCAGTCGCGAGAAAATGTACTTTATGTAATTTCTCCCATACAAAAAAAAACTAAATAATTTTTTTCTCTGGCGCGGAGTAACTAAAATCATTCATACTACAATTTGCATTAAAGTAATGTATACCTGAGACGTCCCATATTTTGGTTTTATGAATATTCCACATTGACTTTCTATGAAAGGGGAGCTCGATTTTCAGACCACTGTGAGCCGGTTGGGAAGGTTATGTCGGACTGGAACCGACTAAAACGCACGCCGTCTTTGGATCTTTAGTTGCCAGAGGTAAGATAGCGAGAGAGATAGTGAGGCCAACGTGCCTTCCCATTGTCAAGAATTGGACATGCACGTGCGCGATTTCGTGGACCATGCACCGTAAAAAGAAGGTTTCCCGAGATACTGCATACACGTTTTTCATAGCATACCCAAATGCGTTCTTATCCGCGACCGCATGACCTCGCAGCATGGAAACCCCGTGTTACAGAACTTGTTGACAACGTGATTTTGAACACACTAAATATTCCTTAGTGGTATCGTGACTTTCTAATAAAATATTAGGTTGTCCTTTACCAACATTACTAAGAAAACCTTTGCAGCATTACTACGAAAAGCGGCTACTTTCTTATACGTTTATATATACTGTTGATTGATGGCACTTAGTGGAACTAATTGTTATACATTATTGATAACACACTTGTACTCCTCTAATTCGTGCTGATATACCTAATTTCAGTACTACCCACATATATGAAAGATGGTTAAATAATGAAGTATTTAGAAATTGGAATGTATAACTGTCAATGTAAACCGTTTATCTACAATAATAAATATCGTGGAGAAATACAAGTGTTTTATCAATAATGTTCTCATACGATTTAATTTTCCGATTCCGAACTGCTATAGAAAAGAATTTCATATGATTTAACAATTAAATGACATACTGAATAATGATTCCCGAGAATGTACGATATCGGCATGAATACGTTTACGAGAATTGCAAATTCCAAATTATTTGAAGGTAAATTCGATGAAACAATACATTTGTTGTGAATAGATATGAGAACAGTGCGATTAAACGAGTGATAATATATGTATTTCAAATACTATTCTCTAATAATTAATGTTGAAGTAGAAGAGTTATATTCTCGTATGCTTGCAACATATAAAAACCAAATGTTTAATAGTTGGGATTACGCTAGTAATACTAATATCTGTGGGGCAGATCTATCTATCGAATAATGGCGGACCGAAGCGAACAGACCGAAGACGTGTTAAAATTCTTAAAACTAGCTAGTGTACAAAGTAGGAGGAGACTCCCCATACAATTATCCGTAGAGAAACAAAGTAACATACGGATCTTAACCCAAAACCTAGGCGTGAGAAAGTGACTGACTAAATAAACTGTGTTTTTTTTATAAACCATAATCAACTTTGACAGAAATAGCTGATATTGCAATGACATTAATGTCTCTATACTAAAAGTCATAAGTCACTGCATTTTAAATTCGGCAACGTGGTAATGAGGGAGTTCGTGTGTCTATGTACGCTAGTAATATTAATGTATATGGCCCACTACAAACGGATCCCGGGACTTTGGGTTATGTAATGTGCATAATAAAAATCTAACAATAATATTAACGAAATATTTCCAACCGCGATAGCCTAGTGGTATGGGTAATGGACTGCTGAGACGAGGTCTCGGGTTCGATCCCAGGTTTACCATGGCACACACCAATGACTGCGATGCTTTTCGAAGTTATGTGTGTATTTATCGCAGGTTTATAAGTGCCCGGTTAATGGCAATAGGCTCGCCACCTATTACATTGGGACCTAAATATAAACTGGCGAAATGTGGGTGCTAGCACATCTGCCTACCCCTTCGGGGATATAGGCGTGATATTATAAAAAAAAAAAAAAAAATCCAACCATTTTTAAACAATATTCCACTACCGTAGTATGCGTAAAGTAAAACAGAAATGCAAAAACATTCTTAAATTTCTTAACCCAAAAGAATTCTCGCGAAGGCGCGGCATTCGCTCCACAAATTCCGTAGAAACTTCTGGAATACAAATTAGATTACTCTGCATATCCCTACACTGAATGTACAGTCACCTCGAGAAGTTCCTGTGCACTAACAAATTTACAAACGATAGGATACATTGAAAGAAATGAACAAATAAGTGTTGAATCTGTTTTTTGGAGTCTTCAAAGGACAAAAATATTTAAAATTCATATATACAAATACTCACGCCTGTAATTCCAATTTCACCAACTATGATTTTCAGTCTCACGTAATAGCGGGCGAGCAAAATTGCCACCAATCGGGCGCTTTGTAAAAAAATGGGTATACCGCCGAAAATGTTGCAGCTAAATTAATTTGGATGACATTCTTTTTTGACCCGATTCCTTGCTATGCGGTGTAAATAGCAAGGAAATTAATTACGTGCTTAGCTGCTCAAGCACTACCAATTAACGTCTTACAGAGTATCAGACGAAATTCAATTTATATTTATTACTTTACACGAGGTGTTAGGGTTAAGGTGGTCTGTAACTTGAAATGTGTTAGTTGTGTAGTTAATATTAACTATACTGGTGACTATCTCCACTATATTCACTAGCTCAGACAGTGATGATGTCAGTATTTTTTTAACTTAATTTTATTTTACTTCGGTCCTTTCTTTGCGCCTGCCCCAATGACCTAATACTAGTGGACGCAGCTGCTGCGAACTGAGTCCCTGATTCGATACAGGGATCCGATTTAGTAACGTTACGCTTTCAAACCGTGAAATTCAATTTGTTTAGAAAGAAAAACGAAACATATCTACATTTTGGTTTATAATTATTAATAGAGGGAGCTCATTGCCGTTAAGCGGACACTTTCACATTTACTGTTTCCTGTCAGCCCTAAAAATATTCTGTATCATATTAGTTTGAATTAAGAGAATATTTCTTAAAATCTCAAAATAATACAATTAATTATTCAAACAAAAATACACAGATTACATAAGTTAATTAATTTGCATGTAATATGTAGATACAAATTGATTATGATTTAGGTGTTTTGAATAATAGTAACTTTTTTTATGGAATACAGACAATAATTACATATGTAGCACATACCTAAAGTGAATGTAATAATTTAAACTATAATTTAATAAAAAAAACATTCAGAGTTGCTTAAGTTAACAATAGATAACATATATACATTCCTTTTTTCTCGGAACGGAGATGCTCCCACTGAAAAGTGTGCTAAAGGGAACTCGCGAGGTATACTGTCCACAAAACTACTATTTTATATTTCTACTATTATATATTTTCTACACAACAAAACAGAACAAAATGTAAGAACATTTCCCATGGTTATGTATTGCGTTTGCCCTTTCTTAATTATTTTTTATGTTAGTGAAATAAATACAAGAATTTATCTACAAGCTTATTTGGAAAAATGAGGGAAGTCTTGTGAAAATATAAGAACATTTTGTGTCCTGCACGCGGTCAATGTATGAGACGAACACTTTGACATTGTGTCATGTAATGTAGAAGACTAACTAGACCAGTATAGTGTTTTTATTTTAGTGAAGTAGGTGGCGAATAACTCACGAATAATTTTGGTAGCTCTACCGTTTTCTACTGAGGGTACCCCAACTATTCTATTTGAATTGGAAATGCACGTTATATTCAATAAGGTTACGCTAGTGAGGCATACTACTAAAGTAAATGGCATAAATTATATTTAAGGTGGTCCAACTACATTCAAATATAACTGCGCTAGCCTAGACTTGTGCAAATATGCTCTAATGAAATTTGCTGAAGCATCTTCTAACACACGTTATAATAAATTTGTGCAAGCCTAAATTTGGGCAACCATATTGTAATACCAGATTATTTTCTGGTCATTCTGTATTTTCTCGTCTGAAAACTTCCAACCTGCAGCCTAGTTCGGACAGTTTGGACTGATGGATGGGTAACTATTTGTTACTCAATCGCGCCAGACCGCTTGTCCTAACCGGCATTATATTTGGCTCAGATAAATGCATATTTTGGAATTTGATTTAGTTTTATACAATATGTATGTTATTGATTTCCAACTACATACTTCATAGATTATTTCTAAATGTCACTTGTTGTTATGTGTCTTTATTATGGAATCTTCAAATCCAATTTTGATATCATGAAGACTCGGTTACAACAGGAGTGAATTTAGCGTAATAGGTGTGGCTGAACAGGTCCTCCTAAACAAAGGGAGGATCCTCCGACCGGGCAAAGTGATCACGCCTGACAGGTCGCGGCCCAACCGTTGTCGTTTAGTTTATGTATGTATGTAGTACCCGCGTGAAAACTTTACATTCGCGATGTAGGAAATGTAGTAGTTCATCTTGCTGTTGCTAGATGGCTCTGGGTACAGGTGATATGACTACATAGGTTTTAGTAATGTTAACGCAATTGTCATTCATATATTTAGGTCAGAAATCATAAAACTTTATTATTAGCCCTGCTGGTGACTCGCAGTATACGTTAAGTCGTTGGTCCTAGTGGCAGTTACACCACAAACACTTATGGCAAGTCTTATAGGTAGTTAAAGACCTAAATAGCTCGATAACAGGTTTAACGGATCTACAAAACTTCAATATCACCAAATCGTGGTTAGCTAGCAGTCGCTTCACAGATATTGAATTTCTAATTTTAATCACTTATTATACTGGAAATCTGACCTTTGCAGATGATGATATAAGTATATAAATAAAAACGAATTAAATATTATGTAATTAAAAGAACGTGGGGTATAGCATTATTATAATATATGTGTAGTGATTTATGGATTTGTAATAATTTATACTGGAATGTGTGGTGAAGCATTTAGGCACAGAATTTCCAATGCGTGCGGTTGCAAAATATCAAAAGGTCGAAAAACGTCGAGCGGTTGTAAAGCATCCAGTTTACAGGATGTCGAATCCGCATAATATACAATTAATTTAGTCTACTTAGAGCACCCATCACAATAGCATCTGAATAAATAGCACTCACTTTGCCTAGTCCAGGAAGACAAAGAGCACCTATCAACATAATTGGCAGGTGTTGTCCACGAAGAGCATTAATTATAATTATATTTGATCCTGATTTCGTAGCAGCGACTACAGCAGACTATTGACTGAATGGCTTTGACTTTTAAATTGAACTAAAACAAAACTACAGATAAAAAATTGAGAAACCTTTATGATGGTTAGTCTCAAGTTTAATCTCAACTTCTTTGATTGAGTCTCTAAGTTTGAAAATAATTCTAATTAGATATTTGTTTTTTTTGTAATTTGTTATTTGTATAGGTATACTGTTATAATTAATTATTTTGATGGCACGAGTTTCAAAATAATGAAAATGTATAAACTTTTCAGTTTCGTATCAAAATCTCGTAATTCAAACTACGATTTTAAAAACCTAATGTTCAAAATCTCAAAAGCTCAAAATGACGAAATTAAAAATTCTGCACATTATATTTTTTTTCATTGGTTTATCTATGTCCGGTTTATTGATGAGTCATACCCTTCTAATCTCTATCTGTCCATGTCGAGGCACACAGTATCCATCACGCGCAATTTGACTTAGATAGATTAGATTACAAGGCTAAACCCGTCGTGGTTATTTTTTTTATAACTATCCTAAGAAACCACCCAAATAACTTTTCGGGATTTAGAAATTCGGGGTTTTGTACTTTACGTATTTTACTTTCAGAACTTCAATCTTTCCTACGTCACTTTTAGAACAATCGGTATTATGAAATTCGAGAATTGGATATGTAACAAACTCAACGACAAACTTTCCCGGTAACAGGTAGGCGCTATCTACCTAAAATAAATGTGAAAGGTTCCATTTAAAGTTACAAATGTTAAGAAGTCTTATAAAATTGACAAAAATGTTTTATCTTCAAATATTTCATTTCTATAGCCACACAAAAAACTTAGCACGATAAAATTAGGACGAGTTCTATTTCAATAAAAATGTTGCCATAAATAAAAAAAGAAATCGCACTTTTGCGTGGACTTTAACTGCTGTTATGTAACTGCGAAATTATTCATGGGAGGTGCCTGTTCTGTGATTTGTCGCTCGAGAAGCACAGGGGTGTAAGAACGTGACGCGATGGCGACGTCCGTGTTTTGTTTTACAATCACATACGTTTAGGATCGCTGCGGATTTGGCGGAAGGTACGTTACGTACAAAACATGATCAATTCGATCCGAAGATCATCGTGGTCCAAGCCAATCTTACCTGTATGCCGGTACACTACTTGTTGATTAACTGATGACTCATAGGGTCAAAAAGAGGAAAATTAATCAGCGGATTCATAGCTCCTGGGAATCCAGGAGAGGTGTCTTCTTGTAATGATGGTCCTGTGGTTTTGTATAATCTCCCCTCCAGCAATCAAGGTCCCATAGACGGCGTGCGTTTTAGTCGGTTAGCGTCCGATATAATTACCTCGGCCGGTTTCGGTGGGAGTTGGTGTCCGTAGGAATTTAGCGAACGATAACACAAGCACTGTACAACTCAAGAGAATAACATGTAGCGAATACTTTTCTCCAACTAATCAGTGCGAGAAGGGTATGTGAGTGCGTGTAACAAGTTACCAACGTGCCTATTGTTATTTATTAATTATTAACTGCGAAAACTTTTAATTGGCCTTCACATACACATGCTAAGTTATTGTACTATTTGCTAGCTGTAAATTTTCCCGAAATTGCAAAATATAATAAAATAAAGGAGATGATAGGACTAAGTGTTAAAATATCAAGTAAAGTCAAATAGTTTCTTTTCAGTAGTTATTTTCACCAGATCCTTCAAAAGGTGCATGAAAAGTTTTTATTTCTATTCTTTTTATTTTACCGTTAGACGTGTGACCATCCTTAATCCTTTATATCTGCAAAACGCAAGAGAAGTTCCTCGAAAATGTTCATCTTAATATTTCTTTGAATTAAAAGGCACCCTCTCGCTCATGGGAGCGTGGTCCTTGATCTGTGTCGTTTCATGTGTTGTTTGAGACGTTTTCCACATTTCTTTTAAAATAATTCGGGGTTGAGGGTTCGAATGACTGCCGTCAAAATGAAGATAAATAAACCCTTAAATATTGTCCTAGAATATTTATAAGTAAATATATAAATTAATAGTAGGAAAGCGAATCACATACCGTCCAATATATGGATTTATGAGCAACTGTTATTGGCACATCAGTGATGATGGCATTAAATGATTAAATTCATTGATGTAAAATGTCCACTGAATGATCCTATATTTAAAAAATCCTAAAATACAAGATCTTTTATTAAGTCATGTTTATAAACTGCTAAAAGTTTCAGCTTAAGAATCGTTATTGCTCTCAAACATTAATATAAAACTTTACCGCGATCATATTACGGGTGCCCGTCAAAAATGAAACCTCATATTTCAGGAGACTTGGGAAAAGTGGTGATACCATTTAAAAATATTATGAAACTTCATTATGACGTAAAGAAGTTTTTTTGAAAATAAAACGCCTAGGTGCAAATGAGACTTTTGCTACAGCCTTTTCTCTAGATATAGGGCATTCGACGAACAACTTTGTAGAAAACTCTAGACTCCGCAAACTATTTAGCAGTAGGCTTATGAACGCTAGGTTGAGCGTTAATGATAATTGGAAGATTAGACAGCAAAGGTTAAATAACAGTTGGGCTGCAAGATAATATTTTATAACAATTTATGAGTTCATTTCTTTGTCTTTATCTGAAGTAACATCATTTGTGATTATAATTATCATTCTGCTATTTGAAATGTTCATAAGTAGCTCATAAGCAATCCAAACGTAAAAAAACTCACACATTTACTTTATTGATATGTATAAAAAGAAGACTGAACTGTTACCTTGATAAATCATTTATCTGAAAAGATGTTGGATATTGTTCTAAATACTTACTCAATTCCTGGGAAATAGATTACTTAAATACATCCCGAGGGAATCGTAAAAACAATTAGGGAATCACATCGGCAAGCCTCTGTATCGGCCCACTTGGCTTACCACACAAATCGATAGATACCTTAATGAAAACCATTTTGTGTGAAAGACGATACTGTAACTTGGTAATTACATTAAGATGAGATGGTTTTGGAGACAATCGTGTACCTATTGTACCGAGCACAGCCCCAACATGTGTTAGAAATTCCTTGGAGGCTCAATTATATTGAACTTCAATTAGTAGTTAATAATATGTTGTCTTCCCGAATACAGGCTGGTTGGTGGTGTATTTGTTACACTGGACAAACTTTTGATCGTAATACTAACAGAATAAGTGGATGAAATATCTATAATCCACTTTATTAAGATATGAGTACCTATAAGTGATTGAAAAAATATAAATTATTGCCAACCGTTAGACCCAAGATTAGGTAATCAGTTTCTGGGAAAAAAAGCTTCTTTTTTTATTTTTTTTATTATGCTTAGGTAGTCGTCAAATTGACCGCACCACGCCTGATGGTAAGCAGTGGCGCAGTCCAGAACATGGTGGCCGCCGTTACAGGTGCTGTCCTTGCAACGGCGGTCCCCATCCTGACGGCCTCGACAGTTGTTTTTCACGCCCCGCTTGAAGGACCCGAGACTGTAGAATGAAGGAAACATGTGTGCTGGCGGATCATTCCAGGACCTAATCGTGCGACATAGAAAAGAGTCGCCGAACCGTTTGGTTCTTGATGGAATTGTTTGTACCGTATGTGGGTGACATATAAGTCCTGCGTGCGGTGTCCTGTGTAGAAAGGAGCTCATCAGAACACTCACTATGGTATAGGTCTAAGTTTAGAACAAAGTATAGAAAATATTCGAGACAAAGGGTCAGTGCAAACAGGGAGGGATAAGTACTCGCGTGGTGTCGAGCATTTTCTGACAGATTGCGTATCGCATACCTTCGGAGCGAGATATATATAAACGTACGTATATATACGAAGTACGTATGCACTTTAAATGAATAATTTAAATTTGATTTTTGAGTGCCTTAATAAAATATTCTCCTATGCTTTTGCTTTTTTTGCTTTTTGCTTTTTCTGTGCTCTTTGCTTCGCTCCCCTATTTCTGTGCTGACCCCAATGTTTTCTTTTTTGTTTTAAGTTCAGTAAGGTATTTTCTAGAAACTCATTATTTTGTGCTTACATAGACACTGTTCGTTATTACACTCATCCTGGTGCGAATAGACACCTTTCACTCATACATTATACCTAATTACAATTACGTTACGAGAGAGAAACGTCTAGTATAAATATTTAATTTGGTTTTAACGTGTTTTATTTGTGTTTGCTGGTATTCGTACAAACATCTTTAAATAGTTTCACATTTTTTTAATAAATTAGGATTAGAAGGATTCCCAGAAAAAAAACTAGTAATTGCGTAAAAGGTCATTAACCATGGGGTTTCGTCAACTTGTGCGGCACAATGTAGGTTAATTTTTCCTTATGGAACAAAATGAAACAGGAGAAGCTTAACAAGTGCGCCCATCTGCCATCTGCGGTAGCGCGTATACTTTAGTTATATCACGTAGGTTTCATTCATTTCCCGAGCAGGATGTAATTAGACTTGTCTCATTTGCCAATGGTACTATAATTAATTTAGTTTCACACATTCGTTTCGTCTTATTTATATTACGAAAATGTGGAACAGACTGCTGATGAAGCAAAAAATATTCCCCGTACTTAACAATTCAGTCTAGGTAAAAACTTTTTTTGTGTTTGTTTTGTGGTTTTATTTATAAACGCCGACTGGGGACATTGAGCGCTTTGAGGTTAGTTTGTGTAACATGTGAAGAAAATTTTCCGCCCCTAATTTATATCCGTTGTACTTGAAACGGTTCTGAACTCTAAGGTTGAGTTCAATCCGCAGACGGAGTGCGGTTTACTCATAGTAACTTTCACTTAACAAACTTTGTACCTCCGAGATTTCTGGAAATCTTGCTAAGCCTACAAACTTACACAATTTTCTTTCTTTCGACACTGAAACCCTATTGTAACATCTTACTTTGGGTCTGTTCAAACTTTGAAATTTTGTTTTACTCCTATAAGAAGAATACTGAATATTTATATTTTAATTTTAATTTTCTATGGGGACCTGGTGTAAATCGGAATTTATCGTCACCATAATAAGCTTATCGCCATAATTAAGAACCTTCGAACGAGATAGTGGTGATATTCTTTACCGGTTGCCACGCGGATCTATATCTCTTAGCCTATTTTGAACTCAGTTGGGGTCGACTTTCTAGTATAACTAGGATGCGGCTGAACTTCAATATGTCCCATGACGTGAGCGACTGCCATGGACCTCCACAACCAAATTGGCGATATCGAAGTTCTGTAGTTAGGCTAGTCAGACTTTTGAGGACTCCCAAATACCCGTAACGACTGTCATAGATATTCGGATAGCGACCGGGACCAACCGCTTAACGTGCTGACCAGACCAGTGCAAACAGCTATATTCATGCATATAAATATTAATTGTATTGGGCGGGAATCGAATCCGCGCCTCCTGCGTAGCAGTCGCGTTCCTACCGCCACGCCAGAGGTTATCAATATCTATAATACATTATATTATTATAAGAAATGAATATATATTACATACTACACGATATATATTAAACACGTACCTACGCCTTCTAGTGATTTGGAATTGGCCACATTCTGCCTCGTGTTTAAACGCTTGCTTTAAAACATTTTCATACGGCTGACCGACGACCGTAGTTATATGATTGAAATTGTATCGGTTGTTAAATAACATAATATATAGGCTACTTGTCCTTCATGGAATATATGTCTATGCTTCTAGTTTTAAAACAATATCTTTACACAGCCTCTAATTATGGAAAATAGAAAGTAATTCCTGTGTACCGCAGTCTGTAGCAATGCGTCAATCCTCTGTGTTTGTTTAACAAATTTTATTGTTAGAGAAGTCATCTCCATCAAAGTTATTCTTGAAGATTACACAGGCCTGTGTTAATTTAAAGCTTGATAAAGTGAAGCTTTAATTATAAACCTGGTTTATTCATATAGGCAGTCTTACGTAACGAGTTGTTTGCAAATCTCTGTGAGCGAAGAAGATGTTATATTACATGCGGAAAGCGAAGTCTGAGTTTACAGTTTTCTATGTAGCTAATTTAAATGTACTAAAAAATACATCGACTTCACAAAGATATAATTACACCTAGCCCTTATTCCTGTACCGTTAATATTAATAACATGGATTATGATATTTGTGCAATATAATATCTTGTAAAACAAATCCAAATTCTTACAAATTAAACAAACAAATCCACTACAGTACGAGACACTGTTTGGTCCATTTAACCATATAATACTAGTAAATTGATGTACCTACGCTGTCCGAATCATAATATGAAAGTAAAGTAAGATTGAAATAATATTACTTTTAGAGGGTTGTAGAAAGCCCCCAGGACTGCCAATATAAATGTTTTACTATAACAAAAGAAAGAATATAGTCCCTTATATCTCTGACAGTATGTTAGTTATTAATATATGTTCGGTTTACATTAATCTCACAGGCAATTATTTAAAAGTATTTGACTAAGCCAAAGCTCTTACCTCTGACACGCATGAAATGTAAACCTTTTTGATATCTTTGTCTACGATAAATTTAAACAGACGTTGCGTTGATTTGTAGTGTAATAATGACTCAAATTTTTAACGTATCTATAATGACGAAAATGATTGAAATGCGATGAAAACGTAACACTAATCAATAAACAAATGACTACTTATGGAAAATGAATTTCATGTTTTAAAATGAAATTAATTTGAAATTAGAATTCTTAGCCAAACAAAACTTATTTTAAATTGAAATGGCCAGTACTACAGAACGGCAATTATATAGGTAAGGATCTATTATTTTGTCTTCATTTTGTGGTCATTGCGGCCCAATACTAAAAGGTTTGGTCAGAAACTTTACTTTAGTGGTTCGACAGAATCAGACACTATTTTAAAAATCATTCAAATTTAGAAAATACCTAACACATATGTATTGATAAGTACTATGCCTATAACCATGAGTAAGACCTTTTTCAGATTACGCAACTAGAAAAAAACTCGTAGTATCAAACTAGTCATAGAAACCCGTGTCTCTAGTTGCCAAGTGATAGCTAGCAACCATAAAAATGTATGTGCAAATATAACATAACATAACATAAACTCACGCCTTTATCCCCGAAAGGTTAGGCAGAGGTGCTAGCACCCACATTTCGCCAGTTTATGTTTAGGTCCCAATGTAATAGGTGGCGAGCCTATTGCCATTAACCGGGTACTTATAAACCTGCGATAAATACACACATAACTTCGAAAAGCATCGAAAAGTCATTGGTGTGTGCCATGGTAAGCTGGGATCGAACCCGAGACCTCGTCTCAGCAGTCTTTACCCATACCACTAGGCTACCGCGGTTTTTATGTGCAAATATCCAGTTTGGAATCGCAACAACTCTAGTAAATAACTCAAGTTTTATTTGAGTTGCCTAACTATCGCAACTAGAGAATATTTTTTTTTATAATTAATAGCTTAACATCAAGTTGCCAGCAACAATGTTCCTTTTTCGTAATATCAGCAATGCACCAACAACAGGTACGAGTATGAGCTTATGCAGCATAATGTGTCGCATTGAATACGACAGCGCTCGCTCTTTATATTTTTACCTGCGAAAACCTCTCAGGTTTTACCTCAACATAGCTTACACTGAGGTACTTAGTTATTATAGACAAGAAATGAATATAACAGAACGTTGACTTTTCGCCTCTAGCTGTATTGCCTGAGAACCAGGGACTCTACTAGCTCCCGTAATACTTAGAGTGTACAGTGTACAGCCTCCTAACCACTTTCATGCCGAAGCCAATCTCTCTTGCTGCTGTTGGAGAGAGGTAGCGGTCCACTAAAACAGTTAAATCTCAACTGGAATGATGATTACGATTAAATAGCTCGTTGTTCAAACCAGTAAGAGAACATAGAACATTACGATTTCATGCAGAGAAAATATGCTAGGAATCAACTCGAACCTTATTTTGCGTGCCATGTTATTGAAAAAGTAATGTCCACACATGAACTGTGCCCTTAGCAAGGAAAAAACTATCGAATTCGTAATATAAAGTTATCGAGAGAACGGAGCATTACGCTTGGCGGGCTTCACATAGGACATGTTCACAGGAGGCAGGCCGCCTGCTTATGTTTGGACTTACTACATCATAACGCTGTTCAGTAACCTTAGACCGTAGAATACAAACCCATTCAGTGTATACCAGTAGCAAGAGAGGTAGTAATTTCAATTGTTTTTTTTTTGTTCCTTCCTGTGCCAACCTCTGACTATAACTGTTATAATTACTGTGTAAACAAAATTGCTTGGCTTGATTGTTTTGGAAATGTTCCTATGTTAATATTTACAAGTAACATTCATTTTAAATGAAAACAGACAGTAGGAAGACCGTTGTTGGTACTCAGACCAGGAAAAATAATTACCAGTCAATTATTTTAGGAAGTATATTATATTTGTATGATTTTATTTACACCACTTAGGTTGCAGACAAGCACACGGCCCACCTGATGGAAAGTGATTACTGGGGTCTGTTGACGTTGCAACACATTCGTCGTTTTTGTAACGAAACGCCACAGACGCTGTACACCTTTTTTTAATAGTGCGGAAAATCCACACGGATTCCCCCTCTCTGCCGGAGATAGGTTTAAAAAAAAAATAGTACACTTAGAAATAGTCTGGTCGACAATTACATTTCAGTGACAGCTAAAATAAATATTGACTTTTTGTCCTACGATTCTCTTAAGAAAACAGTGACACCATTTTCTATTGAAACAGCTTGTCAAACAATATAAACAGTAGTCATTGCACAGTACAAATAGAATTTAATTCAAAAGTTCCTCATCTCATCGACAGTCAAACAAATAACGTCTTACGTACTTAACAATAAAGTACAATTTAACTCAGACGATTGATCATAAATTAAATACTACTCACTCAATCTCTATTTGTTGTGTACGTTTCATCACTTGAAAAATCTTTTGCTTTCCATTGCAAGCAAGTACTACGAAATAATTTTCATTTGCAGGCTTGTTTATCATTGAAATAATCATGGATTTTATAATAGCCTTTTAGACACAACGTTCTTATAATTAAATTTTTAAATTTATGGTTAGGCAAATCCCGAGTCATTACTACCAACACCTTCTTTTTTCAACCCTTTTAAATAGCAATTACTTTGCTATAGATAAAAGTATTTATGGTCTTTCATACTATGGATCGAACAAGTTTGATTATTTTGAAATAGTTTAGACGTATTCACACAAAAAGGATCATATTATGACCCGCGTGCACTAACTACATCACACTTTCACTTCTTTTTCGTTTTCCATGGCCTAAATGGCTAAATGTATCTAATTCATTTATTACTTAGGTAACCTCAATCAAGAAGGGTTCTATTTCAGTTGTATTAACAAATGAAACGTAAAAAGTAGACCATTTAATATATGGTCTCGCATTTGAGACAGTCTCAGTACCATTATCATCATAATCTTCATCATCAGCACAGCGTTAATCTCAGCTGATAAGGAATTTGTCCAAACCGCGAATTAAGACCTACTATGATTTTTTCATTCCTGCTCTGCTTCCTGCCCACTTGTATTTATTATACTACATAGGTGACAGACAAGCACGCAGCACACCTGACGGAAAGTTGCTACCGTGGCCTATAGATTTTTGCAACACCAGGGTCGTCACATTCGTGCTGCCGACCATATAGAGAAGATTGGGGTAAAGGGAACGAGAGAAGGTTTAGAGAGTCTCTGTGCTATCTATGCAGAAGACAAAGAAGGGTTTTCGGTCTTCCCACTGGCAATAAAAAATCTCTGCAGTGAGCTCTGGCTACCCTTCTCACCGTCGGAAAAACAACACAAGGTTTTTATTAGCCGCGGTATTCTGTAGGCCGGAGGTTAAATTAGAGTTAATTAAATACCGCCATGTCTTACCTCCGTCATTTGTTGCTCGTTGCATGATTTTATATACATGTAAATCTTACTCTTTAATCAATCACACTATTTATTAAAACCTCTTTAAAATCTGTTAAGTAGTTTTAAGCATACAGAACGACAAGATCTACTTAAGGACAGACAGTGGGAAGCGACTTTCTTATAAACTATGTAGTGATTACTACCAAATTCCTACATTATTATTATAGCAACTGTGACCTGTAAACTGTGACTTAATGACATTAGCATCATTCAATGACCCACAAATACAATGACATTAATACCAGTAATTAGGAAAATTGGCCGCCCGCCAAATGTTATTAATTCATCCAGTATTAACGTTAATTCAAAAGGGTTATACATCTCATTAAAGGTTGAAATTCGTGATTGTTTTACTGAATTGTCTATTTTTTTAGACTACAAATCATTTAACCTTTAAAAGTCAATTATATATTTGACTGAAAAGTTAATTATGTAATTGAAAAATCAAAAATATTATTAATTATATATATATATATATATATATATATTTTAAACATTATAAACTAATCCGTACATGTAATATTTATGTAAGTATTGAAAACAATTTTAGAGGACAATGTAGGGAATAAGCTCGCCACCTATATTATAGGGACCTAAACATGAACTGGCGAAATGTGAGTGCTAGCACCTCTGCCTACCCCTTAGGGGATATAGGCATGAGTTTATGTTTATGTGTTTATTTATAGTTTCCACAAGATGAAGTATCATAACATCACTATCGCCTTAAAAACTAAATGTAAATACCATGTCCATACATAGTATATTTTGTCAACTGAAAAAGCCCGTTCCTGATCGTTCCCGGTGCATTAGTGCCGGGATCAAACCCGCTGCGTTTACACGCTGGATTCCTTCCTTGGATGCCTTACTTTGGATCACAAACGATCTGGATCGATAGTCCCCTTATTGCCTCGTTTAGCTTTTGTCATATTTCTCTTATAAGCGCTTTGGCCTCTCTGCCTCAGTAGCCCAGAGTCTCCACCGCTACCGGTACGAAGTTATAAAACGGCTCTAGGTCGACGTACTTAAGCCTCTTATTGACGTCCGCGACGCAGACGGGGACTGCACGGTGCGGCTGAGGTGACTAGTGGCTACTGTACTGACGCAGGTTGCGTCCCAAACTAAGCATTTGCCGTTTTTCCAGGGCACCAAAGTCTGACCGTCCGGCCTCTTCTGGTCTGACCTACTCAGACCCAGAAGTTCAAGCACGCGGGCTTTAAAATTGCCTACATATTGAAGTACCTACATAGCCTACTTGATGTTCATAAGTAATACTTTTCTTTTTAACTATACCTTGATTTTTTTTATATAACTCTATAGATAAATAACCTTATAACCGTCAAACAACTAACCTTTTAGGTATTTTTCCTCCTTTTACTTGATTCCTGTGCAAAAAATTGTCAAAAAATACATATTTCTTTTATTTCGAGTACTTTTATGCTTAGATGACAATCAAGACTCGACTTTATCTCAATTCTACATCCACAAAAATACATTCATTTTCATCCTACTAAGCATCAGATAAGCTTCAAAAGTTCCCAAAATATTACACGTCAAAAAAATTCTATAAAGAGCCAAAAAATCCTCTCAAATTTAAACATCCAAAAATAACGTGTAGGTATCAATCACGGACTGAGATTACGCGGCCGGTCTCATAAAAGATATATCGAGACACTTACACACACACGAACACGCTCAAGGGCAATGCTTCATTGGGCCACCTTACACCTCCTGTCATGTGAGACTCGAGACAGCTCCGTGCGGTGTTAGTCAGTTCAAGATCGACATAACCACCTCAGCGTATTCGAGTGAATAGCCGCGTGAGCAAAAAGGTATTTACTATGTACAAAGTTGAAAATTTTCAACCAAGGAGAGTAAGTACTCTGAAAACTGAAGATAACAAATTTCATTCAAAGGAAATATTCCCGGATTTTAAAAAAGAAACAAAACCACATCAAAGGTATCGAAAATATATACAGAAGAGGGGGTAGAGGGGGAGGGAGAAGGTTAAGAGAGTCTCTGTGCTGTCAGTGCAGAAGACAAAAAGAGCTTCTCAGTCTTCCTACTGACAACACACAACCTCTCCAGTGAGCTCTGGCTACCCTACTCACCGCTGGAAACACAACACAAGGTTATTATAAGCTGCGGTATTCTATAGGCTTGTCAACTGACTAAATTCCGAAACATAGCAATCTGTATTTTAATTGCATCAATCGATAGGAACAATCGCAAGCGTTTTTCTCTGAAATGTTTTAATACAACATTATTGTTTCTTTGTTGAGGTAGTATAAAGATAGTTCATTTTAAATTACAGAATTTGCGGTCGTATTTTTGCTCGTTTGTATATTCTAGTTAAATATATTTTCAGTGTTCTTTGATAAAAACATACATTTGAAATTATGTTTGTATAAATGTTCTAGACATCATTCGCGGTTATGTGCGGTGTAATGCTATAAAACAGAATATTCAGTTTCTTTTTTGCGGCAACTGCGTGTCCACGAAAGTAACGAAATATCCGGCCGTGTTTTTTACACCGAGCCGCGGTTTGAGGGAGAGGTGGTGTTTGGACGTCGTAAGAAATCTCTTACGAAGTGTATATAATTAATCAATTACCCAATAATCTCCTGATGCCCAAGATCCTGCAAAGTAGAGGAAGAAAAGTCGGCATGTGGACCTCGAACTCCGAAATGAAGACCTCAGAATAACAATGATAGTGCAAAATGTGTCCCTAACTTTTGTATCTGAAAAGCCCTTAGGTACCCTCAATTGGGTCGGATAACTTCATGTTTCCCTAAAACCAGTATAAAACATTACGATGGTGAATATTCGATTTAAATATGCAAACTAAGTTCTAAACAGGCCTTTTTCTTTGAATAAAAATGTTCTACAAAATAAAGGTCACTTATTATCCGATTATACCTTCAAAAGAACCTATCAAGCGGACGATTAATGTTGCCGTCCACACACACTTATTCACGGACACGAATATTAACATCATTGCTCACAAAAACTTTGACACGGACACAAATATATTTTAAACGTCGTTAGTCATTGTGCCAACATAATACTTACGGCTGCCGCACAGTGTTCGGTACAAATACTACAAATTATTTTTTCATCTACCCTCGTCACGCGACCATTGTTTTTTTTCTGAACTTTAATGAATTTAATTATGATGTAGCTGTTGCCCACGAGGTCAAGGTATTTTTTGCTTTTGCAAAGGTATGATTCAGTTTCAGCACGTTTTCAAAACGTACGATTTCGATTAGAGAAAATCGAATATTTTACAAACCATAAAACACTGATGGTTTGAATTATCTTTTAAAGTTATCACTTATAAACGTATGCGTATTAAGAATGTAGTTGTTCTGAATCGGGTCCCAGTCTAAAATGCGATTCGTATTTCTTAGCTCGGTCAAGAATAAAAGTTGATTTTTTAAAGTAATTCTAGAGAAAGCTCTTGAGCTCCATAAATAAATAAACGATAAATATCAACGCAGGTGGCAGAACCATACGTTCCAACACGAATGGGGCCGAGGGAACTAAATCTTACTTAATCGACCGCGAAAGTACCAACCTCTCAATTTAAAATATCTACATTTATTGGCTGCGTGATTCATTTCTAAGATTTGTGAAAGTGCATTTTACTCAATGACTTCCCTAGCCGGTTGTAATGAACAAAATTCACAATTCACTAACTTTATGGCTGGTCACACAAATACGATTATAAAAACGAACAGCTATGAGTTAATGAATTTTAACGGCTATTGTATAGACTTAGTGCGTAATTTATCTTCCTATAGCCGTTCCCTTTGCATTATAATCTTTGTAAGAAAGAAAGAAAAGTTCTTTATTTTGCTGCTTTTCATCTCAACGTAATGCTGTTGTTATATGGTGCTGTAGTGCTACCTTACTACACTTACGCTGGCGTTAGTGGGCAGGGGGACAATAAAAATTATATTACCATTTGGTTAAATTGTGAAAAATATATTCCTTACATACAGGATGGTCTATTTTAGCAGGCAAATTTGATTGACGTACCTATTAATACTTAAAAAAGGCTATCTATCTCTGTGGTAATGGAGTAGTAATATCACCACGCCATCTGTCATCATGTGTTCTAAAAGGCGCAAAACGCAAAAATGCTTAAAGATATATATATATATTACTGCGAAAGAAGTAGTAGCCGGGGCCTGCCAACTTGAGAAAGGCCTATTTCCAGTGGTGGACGGCGAATAGACTACATTGATATCTCATGCAAAAGTCCTACGTTTGAAAAAAAAAGAGTTTTGATACTATTTTGAATTATAAAATTGGAGCATTTTTATGTAGGACGTCAATTTCACCTCTCCTCACGGCAAACTTAAAATATAGATGTAGATGCTACCACAATATTAGGTATAATTCTAAATACTTAAATTCGACCTCGGAAGCAATTTTTACACCCCAAAGATTCAAAAGAACCCAATATTACAGACTGAAAGAGTTACTTTCGATTGCAAATAATTCCAAGTCCTTATGGTATAGCAAAGAAACGACCCAAACTAGTACAAATAGACAATTCCTGAACATGAATATTTACACTATGTGGGTTTCAGACCTTTGACACCCACGCCAAAAAGGTTGCCCATAAGATAGATTCTTTATTTACATCATATGTAAGTACTATATAATCATGGTAACATGGAGGTGTCATGTGACGAGAATAAATAAAATAAGAAATGAATGGTACCATTAAATAAAAAATTAAGAAGTGAATATTCTGTCTTGGCATGGACATACTGTAAGAAGAGATGAGTGCATAAATTAATACACAGAATTAAAACATACATACACAGGGTACATCTGTGATAATGTCGTGTCCAATAACCCACCCCGTATCGTCCCCGGCGCAAAGGAGCCCATATTGCTGGCCGCGTCTCCTCGTTGAATTGCCATGGTCATCCTTTGCCCAAGGAATACTCTGGATTGGGAGTCACTATCTTGATCGTGGCTACTCTTTACTTTTTGTCTCCGACCCCCAACTGCCCACTCCACCGCAATGAGCACAAAATAATATAACCTACTTATTGTTTTCTGGACTCTAACTTTCTGTTATTTGTTTGAAGTGATTGATATTGGATTCATATTTGTGTCTCCTCATAAAAGTAGACAACACTAACATAATTTCTATCCTATAGCTGTTATAGTTGAAAACCGTATTAGAACATTTCATTAGATTGTAACTAAATTAATAAGTTTCACTTTTTAATTGAACAATGTCGTTGAGAAATAAATATCTTTAAACCGATCTTCCTTTGTCGTATGTTATCTGTGTCAGTAGTACAGTACAGTTTTATACACCTACTTGTACTTTTTATACTTTTTGTTCATACACCGTTTGTCTAAACACCAAACCACCCAAACACACGAGCTTTGTACACGAATAAAAAAATGTTTCCCTCTATAATTACAAACACAAATTTTCACTGTCATGTAGCTGCAAAAATTTACTTCATATCTTGTCATCCCCGGGGTTAAAGGCAAATTTATTTGGGGCGTCAAAGGACTTTGAAAATACGACGTAATATAAAAATAGAAGCTGAATAAAAAGAAACTCTTCGTACTTTATTACTGCGACTGAAAGTGCTTGTGATTAATTTTGGAATAGATTAAGATTATTGTCGTGTAATACTTTTACAGGTATACAATTCGTTGAAAAGAGAGTGAAGAAGTTTCATAAGAGGTTATCCACTTAGGACACCCGTCCGAATAGTACTTGTGCTAAGTAAAGAATGATTCGTGCTACAGCGAGCCCTGCTCAAGTCGAGCATCCTCTGACGCACGGTCACCTAATTATTACATTATGTTTTTAAATATATTTGCTCATAAAATGACTCTAATTTCACTGAAATTTGGCGACCCCTAGTAATATGGACAAGGGCAGAGAGATGATAATATGTAGTGAAATCTGATCGAAGAAATTCATAGTTAACTGCGATTTTTTATGGATAAAATCCCAGTTGTGTGGTTCCAGATTGGAACGGGAAATCCCATTACGCAGCGAAATTTGAAATTGTGCGTTGCAGAATTTTTGATGAATTCATTTAAAATTCTATCTTCATTAAACAATTCTAATTGTATTTATAACGAGCTGTGCCCGTGACTACGCCATGGACTTCAATTTAGGGTTACTTTTCACTTCATAAATTAAGAACGCAATGTGTAACGCAATCAACAGTTTACATCTCAAGTGAAGCGTGCCCAAAGAAGGTTTCATTTCTAAAACTCGATCATTTCATTCATTAATGGTTAATTAAAACACCCGTTATCATTATAAATGGTGCATCCCATGTAAGTACTGTTCAAGATATCAGTGTTACCATAACCATTTCTCATCAGATATACAAAGGGTCCTATTCTCATTCGTATTGTATTCATCTACCCGCTTTAATTGTGTGAAAATGATTAAAATTTTGAATGACCTAATTATGACTTTGCAATGTAACACATAACTGTTCATACTCGCATGATAATATTACAATGGCTCGAATAATGCTATGCGTTGGCTGGAGGAGTGTTGGAGATGTATTTTGGACCGAGGTGTTAGATTTTAATGAGAAACGAAAATTATATCTGACATTACATTCAATGAAATATCACTGCAGTTGTCAGCACCTTATTGTTGATAACAGTTACACCCGAGGCTTACAGGCTCTGACCCGAGTATTGCTTAGTTTAGGTACTCCTTCTTCTCATACAGACTTGGATTAAGTAACATTTAGAAAGACGACTACAGGTGACCATCGCTCTCATTCTTGCATCCCAAGAGAAAATTCTACAGCAAAGCTTCGTCAGCATATGTACCAGCTTGCAAATGATGAAAGTTTTTACTAGATATAGGTCTTTACTTGGGATTGAAAATTACTGAGTGCCACCATTGTAACACTTTACGTTTTGTAATAGTGACCCTCGTTTCTAAGACTTTGCCTTGAGCTTACCATCAGGCGGGGTGAAGTCAAATTGTCGTGTACTAAATAAAAAATCAAAAATACTACCCTTAAGAGGATTTGCTGATGCAAATGTATGTATGCATGAAGAAGTCAATTTGAGTTCAAATCTTTAGGACAAGCGTATTCCTTATTATCTGCAGGTGGTATAATAACCCACATTTCGCCAGTTTATGTTTTAGGTCCCAATGTGGTGGCGAGCCTATTGCCATTAACCGGGCACTTATAAACACACACATAACTTCGAAGAGTCTTTGGTGTGTGCCATGGTAAAACCAGGAATCGAACCCGAGACCTCGTCTCAGCATTCCATTACCCATACCACTAGGCTACGTAAAATAAACCATTTAATATATACGTGATGCCTTTAAAAGGGATACAGTCGCGTCCACTCCAAACACGTATGAAATTTGATAATATTTTAGGATGTTTATGGTACGGACCCACACTTACTTCTTAACATAAAACGTAACGTATCGACCATACCTCAGTCCATAGCTATGACAAGCGGAAGGTTTTTCTAATATACGGTCGCAATAGCACCTTTTTTTTCGTGAGAAAATCCGGATAACTGCCGCCGGAGAAGACGGGGGCTATATCAAACTCGAACTGACTTATGGGTGTAACCACATTAATCGACGCGGAATCGGCTGAAGCCGGTTAAAAAAGTCTTTATGCCGACGGAATAAGAGTGTTACTAATAGCTTTCGCATCGGCTCGGCTCGGCCGACGCGACGCGGCATCGGCCGACGGCGAATCGAACCGTTTGTCGATTAGCTGATCGCATTCGTACGGCGCTGAATCCAGCAGAACGTTTCCGACTGCTGCCGAACAGCGCTGGAGACGGTCGAACGGCGTTGAACGGCAGTTGAATCAACCGTTCGCATGCCTTCATCTACGACGGTAGCCGAATGGCGCCGAAGACGGCCAATCGGCGTTGGGTAGCAGTCGAATGAATCCGCTCGCGTGCCTTGGAGGTGTCGACTGCCGAACGTAATTGAACAGAGGCCGTGACAGCCATTCGGAGGAGTCGACTGCCGAACGTAAGTGAACAGCCGTCGTGACGGCCGTTCGGAGAAATCGACTGCCGATCGCATGTCAACAGCCGTCGCAACAACTAATCGGCGATAAGCCGAGTAGTGTGGTGATACGCACTCGGCTTAAGCCGATTCCGCGTCGATTAATGTGGTTACACCCTATAAAACGGAGGTTGCGAGTTCTTTTGGGTGATTACCACCATTGCAGTGAACTAGGCTGTGACTGAGATCACTCACACCCTGAAAGCCACCATGAGAACCACATATCAAGCATTTTGTCATCACGTGCAGCTTTGAGAATTGTGTCCTCTGCTGCATTTTTCAGGGTCCTTTTTTCTGTGTAGATTTTCGTGATAATTTTGATGCACCTCCGGATAATTGAAATACCACAGTTTGGCTTTGCCGATGTAATGGATATATCCATAGCAATGCAATGCAATATCTTACATACTAAATAACAGATCTTATATACTACTAGTTGAGGAGTGGGAGCCGCTCTGTTAGACACGTCGTATGGATCGTGCTGACTCACATTATTCTTACTATGGCAGCGGACGTGATTTCCTAATTTATAACATTACTACCTCTACGAGTAATACAGCCGAACAGTTTATTTATTTCGACGCTTTTGTGTAGACGCACTAATATGTGGAAATAAATCTTCTCTCATTTTGAAAACCTCCTATTTTTATCGATTACATAAACGATCGGTCTTTTTTTTTATTTATGGCACTTCAGTTTGACTTTACCTCGCCTGATGTTAAGCTGAAAGCAAAGTCTTATGAAAGAGGGGCACCATGCCATGTCTAAAAGTTATATAAAGCCCTTTTTAATATGATCACTACACGCGTATTGTAAAGATAAAAAGTTTTCTTTAATATTAAAGTAGCGCGATTAAAACGGATCATATGGTTGGTGTTGACTTTTGTAATAGGATTTAGGTTGATGTGGGCCCCGTAGATCTTGGTGGTGAGACATGTACCTTTAGTAACTGTAGGCGGATAATATCAAAAAGTTCAAATGTCCTAAGTAAACTTTACCTATAAAAGTGAGTAGGTACATTATATATAGCCAACCTTGAAAGGATGTATCCGCTACGTGCCAATATGTAATATTATTAAGTCCTAAATACATACAGGGAGAATTCGACTTTGCTTAAGTAAAACCTTCTTTAGGCGTGTTGTGAAGATATAAGAGAAAATTTTAGATGAGGTAAATATTTTGAATTCGTATTGTTACCTATCGCCATATCTGCTATCGGATGTCGCACGACGTTAAAAAGAGTTACAGTAATTAATTTCTATATGGCCAGTAATTTGACAAATAAAATTCAGTCTTATCTACGCTGTTGATTTATGGCACTTGGTGGAACTTATTGTTATACATGATTTATATATGTAACACACTTGTACTTCCGTAGAGATTTATTGTTAACTTAGGGCAAAAATTTGATACTCTGACACGTCTGATACTCTTCAAGACGGTAATCGGTAGTGCTTGTGTGGCTGAGCACGTAATTAATTTCCTTTCGAATTACACGGCATCGCAAGAAATCGGGTTGCTGCGGGTTGCTGCGAGCTGCTATATTCTCGGTTAGGAATTTATTTTCGGCATACCCATTTTTCTTTTACAAATTGCCCTTCAATCGGATTTCACGCAATAACGTGGAACCGAAATGTGGGTGTTTAATATACCTCTGCCTACCCCTTCGGCGATTACGGGCGTGAGCATATTGTAGGATAGCATATTTGCTGTACTAATTAAAAACTACTAGTTTTATTAACTAAACAACTAGTGACGGAGAAAGAACAACACAACTCCATCCCATCTGAAGGGTGTCATAAGAGGTGAGAAACGGAAACATACAAAGACAATATCACTGCGAGAGAAGAAAATCTCGAAATAAAAGCCTGTACCAACCCGCCTGGCTAACGTGGAAATAGTGGGCCAAAGCACCTCAACATGGGAGAGGTCTATGTCCAGCTGGAATGCGACAGGCTAATTGATTGATTGATTTGATTTTACCAAATAATTTACGAACGAATAACTAACTACCTCGCAAGAGATTCCCAAGTAGGTTTGTATATTGTAAGGCGAATTTCAAAGACTAATCACACTAAGTTCGCATTGGTACAAAGCTACACCCGTTCACCACGTTTCTAGAATGCACGCTACCACAGAGAATTACTAACAGAAAGATTATAGAATCTTTCTAAGCACCTAACGTACGGTTACGTACATTACGAGCAACCAAAAACCAATCTCGAAGAGCAAACCTATTCAAATAGATTTGCAAAGTCACTTTTAAACAGCAAAGGGCAAAAATTTTGGATGTTACAAAAGGTATAAACTCAATTCGGGGTCATAACAATATTAGACTAAAGATAATATGATTGTCTTTAATCCAAAGTGTCTGATGATTAATCTTAATTATTGATCTTCCGAGACCTAAAATTCTCAACCCTCTCATATACGAAGTCATAATAATCAACATTATAATTCCGTAAAACATAATTAAAATCCTCATTTTAATTAACTGAATTACATTCACCTTACTCAAGAGAGAGTAATTATACTACAATGGTAATTACGTCATGTAACTAACTTATATATTAATATAGGGACTGTTTTGTTGGTGTTGCAGGTGAATTTGCTTTTAAGTTCGTAGCGTTCGGGGTTCGACTCAATTCATGTATTGTAATGTTGAATTCAGTTATTACTAGTATTAAGGTAACGGGTTATTGACATTGCCTTGAGTGTCTAGAATTTCGCCGCTGTTCTTCAGTTAGAGGAATATACGAGGAACAGCCCTTTTGCTGATTTCAGAGCGACCAAGAGTCGCTTTAAAGTTTTAAAAAAGCAGCTCAAAATAACACTTTCATGGTACAGCATATTAAGCGCTCACAACCACACAAGCGCTCAAATCGTCCCGTTAAAAATAGTTTATTGAACTTCAGGCCTTACGCCCTACACTCAGCGCTCAAAACATAGTTATATAGTTCAGCGCTTTTCAAACGCGGTGCTTTTTTTCTCTCTCTCTCTGGGTTTTGGGCTTAAGGACTAAGGTTCATTAAATAAACTTTTTTAAGGCTACATTTTTGAACGCCCGTTCACCTACCGCCAGAAGGACTGATAACCTAATATACAGATGCAAGACAGACTGGATGTGGTGGGAGGAGGATCGAAAGTAATAGCGCACGTTGGGAGACGTATATGTAGGTGAGGGGTGGATAAAAAAATTGTCCTGAAAAATTGGAAAATAATTGAAAATAATTCCATTTACAGTTTATAAAACGACCTAACTACGTTTCGTTTTGACAATATAGGTACCACAATACAAATAATAATACCTACAGTATATAGCCACGTAATAGGTAATCTATACAGACATGTAAAACACAACATTAACAACACATAAAAGGGTGCAAAATAGCTTGCACTCGCCAAGTTTGATCAAAAAACATTTAGCTATTTTGCACATCGTTTTTGTTTTAAGCTAAATATACATAGCTTGCGATAAATTCATTACACGGGTTGGGTTAGTGCTACGGTAAGTGACCAAGCGCGTGATATGACATCAAACAAATTTTAGCGAGAGAGAGATCAAACACCAGTTTTTAACGGTTAATAAAATGTAAACGTGGAAGAGTACGATGGAGCTTTGTTTCAAATGTACAACTTTTTTTCATTGTTTTTGTTTGAATTCAGGCCAAGCAAACGGTTTGAATAGAAGTAATACTAAACGAAAGTATGCATACTGAATGACAGCCGGAGATACGATGGAGCTTTGTTTCAAATTAATAGATTGAAGTTAGATTCAGCAACGAAACATTTTCTAATCGAATTGAAATCACGTATTACAATTCGATTACAAAATATCGTTAGATAAATCTAAAGTTCAAGAAATTTCGCATTTAGGAGACTGAGGAGCCGTTCTCAGGATCAAACGGGTAAGAAGACAGTATTTAAATGTTTCAATCCATTTGGACCTTTATTGACTATTGAGACTTAAGGTGTGGTGATGGACATAAAATATCACCATCCCATCTCAGTCGAAGAGTGTTGTAAGCGACAAACTGAAAAATATTGCCAACGTTGAAGGCCAGCCTCTCATCATTTGAAGAGACAGGTCTCTCCCAATATCTATAGTAGACTGCGATAGCTAAATTGTAGTTTCTAGACACCAAATGACTTCTGATCGCTCAAGTCAAATAAGAAAACCTTCCGAAGAAGAATACCAGCTTACAGAAGTTGCAGAGTGCTCGAGTTAGCTTGGGTCACACATATCCCATTACAACTATATTTTATTTAAGTTTAATTCCTTAAATACCAACTGTCATTCAGTTTGCATACCTATCCTTTTATTCAGCAGTCTATTAAAACCATTGAGCCAAAATTCAAACAAAAACAACGAAAACACGTTGTTCAAAGCCGATTGTTACTTGGTAGAAATAACAAGGCAAAATTGTAATAAAAATTTAAATGTTGTTCCACGAACGAAGCAACAGTTTTTTCAGTATATTTTTGAAATGCTTTATAGATTTTTTATGGTTATTACTCTCTTGAGGGATACTTTTTTCAGTTTGACTTATTAGAACTGAGTCGATATCGATACAATATTCTGCCAGTCCCAGTTGCATTCAAGGCTTTCAATTACACTTTCAATCACAACAAACATAAAAATTGAAGCTTACACTGTCTTTATTAACCGCCGATGTAAAAACAACGAGGTGTGTTATAAGTTTGATTTGCCTGTGTGTGTATATGTCTGTATCATCATAGTTCCCGAACTTAGCTTGTTTTTGTTTGAAAGGTATATTAGTCAGGTGGAGCTTAGCTATGATCGATGAGAATTACTTTTAATTTTTCCCTAATCCCTCAATATGGGTATCAAATGAAAGGGTTCGATAGGCAGATCAATTTAGAACGAAGAAAATAGATATTGAAATTAAAATTTAAACAACCCCCGAAGCAGAACCATTCAAACCGTGTCGTATCGGGGGACCTTGGATCGTTTCGAAACTATGTGGCTTTACCAATTAGAGGTCCCCGACACGACAACGCTTGTAATATTTATTTTTTACTTTTTCGAGGTATTTTTGTGTTGAGGGTTCTTAAATTTTGAACTATTTTTTATTTGCCTTCTTACTTTAAGAGGCAAACCAGTGTCCAGCGCCAAAGCCTATCCTCGACTTAACATCACTAGACGGTTGCGATTGTAAAAAGAAGGAAATACGTTTAATAAATTATACCAAGTTTTTAAGATGGGCTTGTATGCACCGGTACAACTACGCATTTAAACTGCTAAAAGTAGGTATTTTGTCGTACAGCGGCATACCAAAAAGGTTATGACGACAGTAAGCAACAATGTCAACGAAGCATTAAAGAGTATACAGAATATCGAAGCATTTAAAAGAAAGTACTCTTAGTAATCTTTTTACGTAAAATACAAGAAAAATATGGGCGCAATTTCTTATCTGAGTCAGTTTGAAAAAGATTCGTAACTCCAAAGAGGTGCTGTGGAAATTACACAACGAGGCATATTTTGAACGCATAGTACATTTTAAGAAATAAAGTCTGTTGACAGCCATCTTATATTTCTCAAACTCAAATAATAATAAATACATGATTGACAATAAGTATTTCGTTCTAACTTGCATGTATCAATCACGTGGAATTATGTGGTTATGGTAAGTTGGACAAAAAGTTCGAGACGAGTTAAACAATCAATCAATTAGCCCACCGCAGGTCACTGACGTACAGGACTCTGCGAATGTTAGGAGATTTAACCCTACTGTTTCCACCCCTCCCGATCAGAAGGTCTAAGTAGCTGAATAACCAACATCGCGAAACGTCTAAAGAGTATTAAGTCTAACTAGTACAAAGTCCATGTAGCAAAGCGATTTGCTAATTAGACGTTCTGCCATATAGACCATTTGATAGTTGGACGTTTTGCTACATGGGCCGCGTAACGTAACAGTATGATACGTTGTGAGTTTTATTCCCAACTTGGTGTTACTGGATTGTTTGGAGCGAATACATTGAATATAATTTTAATATTAGCGGTTTTTAGAATGGCCTCTTTGACTTCGAATAATAATAATAAATAAATAAATCGACTCTACACAATGCCCCCTAGACCCATGGTAAGCATAGTTTAACTAGCTTGTGTTATGGATTCTAGAATGCGAATAAACACACTTAGATACTTTTTTTTGTAAATATATACATGTTATACATAGAAACATCCAGACCAATGCAAATATTTATATTCATGCGCACAAATATTTGCACTGAGCGGCAATCGAACCCACACCTCCTGCGTAGCAGTCGCATTCACTACCGCTACGCCACGGAGGTCGATAAATGATGTGCATGAGGAGCTAATCATTATATTCTGTCCTCCAAGGTGGGAAGGCTTGTAAAAAAGAAAAACATGGAAAGATTTTCGTTTGAACTAAAACTTTAAAACGCTGAATGTTTTTCTGTAACGTTTTAATTTATGATGTTGCATTGTTATGATATTTGAGTTGGAAGCTGTGATTTAATCCGATCGATGCCTGTCGCGCTCAGCATGGTAATTAATTCTTAAGCACCTTGTATCACAACCTAGTTAAATCCTGAATACACCGTATTAATAACTTTATTTGCATAAATACTTGTTTCTGCATAATAATACGTTTATTAGTTTGTCAATGAAAAACTTACCGGAGTTTTCTGAGTATACATTGTAGTAGTATTTGAGAAACATACCTGTAAATAAATAACTTCATTTTAATATACAAAAATAATTTTATAATAAATTTATAATTAATAATTTAATAAACAAACTTTAATAATTTCACTTTTGTTATAAGTATCGTGTATGTACTATTTTGCATTTAATAAAAAAGCTATTCACTTAATATTACAAGCAGACCTAAATACAGGTGTAAATTGTATAAGAGAATGCCTACAAAATACACACTTTACTAGAGCTAAAGCTATCAGTTACTCAGTTAACTCAAATTTATCTAGTTTTATATTTAATTCCACTGCATACTGTTATTATATCAAAGTCGAGTCTTAAAAACTCTAGCTGACATCAGATCCTAGAAATTTCATCTTAAAACATTTTGTTCCGTATATTTAGTATTTGAAAACTTTGTCAAACATGTTGTGGATACGTGCTTCACTAAGTTTTACACGCTCTACACGGTAACGCATAGACCAACACCCTCTCGACCCACAAGAGCAACTGCCGTCTTGCCCCCAAAATATTGAGAAGAACGTGTTTGAAGCTGGACTGTGATTACGATGAAGAAAAATGAAATATTATATTAGAAATTTTACAATAGATTATATCCTATCTAAGTTATAATCTACTGTCAAGAATGTCTACACTACTGGGGAGATTCTCCATTTAGATTTAATGTAACACTAACGTGTTCCAACACCGGCACGTAATAAAATTTAATAACACATGAAATCTTAAAGAGCTGAGAAACATAGCCGTAGCTCACACCTGCGTGTAGAATGTCTGAATTCGGTACACGAATTTTATTGAAAAACTCAATATTACAAACTTAAAATCTTACGTTTGTTTGATATAAACAAAAATATAATAATCGAGAAGAATCGAATTTCTTAGAAGTCGCCAAGATATTTATATACAATAAATACCTTAGAGACTCTCTGAGATTGATCTTATTCTTAGGGATGACTTTTGTATAGCTTACCTACATTCAGAAAATTAGGGAAATAGACCCAAAAGATATTTTTGTGTAAATTCGCTATAATCCTACGTTTCACACGCCAGAACAATGGAACCGATATTGACGAAAATGTAGTACAAAGATGGACTAGGTACTGCAGCTTGGGAAAGGAGATAAACTACTTTTTAACACATAGAATCAAATAGAGGATGAGAGTGTTTGGGTGAATGTTCGGATTTTGGACACAGACAGGTTTAACCAAGCTTTAATCTACCTGGGTACCAAATTTCGTTACGTAAAAGCTGTAGAATATGTCCTATATTGGTCGCAATAAATTATATACTAAAATTATATGCAAATAAAAATTATATACTTATGACTAAAATAAAAAAATATCAAGCTACTGATTTTCTATGGCGCAGAAAGTTTCCAATATTTTTTTCTTTTAATTTATAAACATATCACCATCAGGTTTGAACTGACCTTTATATTCTTATAAGCATTGGGTTACCTATAAATTTCAGCCTATATTGTATTGTTGGCTTCTAAGAAAGTAAGCCTAAAAATATGGCCCAACCTTTTTTACCTTTTTAAGAGTGTCACCATAAAAATATCGGATCTGCCATTTGGTGGCATATGTCACATACGTTCTTAACAACAAAGATGTAATTGAAGCGTAAAAATCTCGTAAATTAAATAGGTACGAATTTTACCTAAAGAGTTTGATCATAACACTTTTATGAACTATATTGTACGACGTGTAAAATAATACGTTTAACCTACATATATTTTACCGAAAGAAGTAAAATAAGTTAATAAGAATTTAAGTTTTGCCAAAGTTCCTCAAAGTTGTAAAGTTTTTAAGTAGTAGTAGTATAAAGAATATTACTTATATTATTTCTTTCTTTAGAAGCTTCAAGGTGACTATTCTTCTTAGCAAAGAGTTTGAATCACATTCGTAACGGGATTAATCGGCTAATATTAATAGAAGAAAGAACTGTGCACTTGCTTCAATAAGAATGTTAATATGAAAAGAAAAAAAAATATAACTGGAACAAACTACTATTATTTACTTATTCTATGGCAGAAGTAACAAAATATCTACTATAGTGACATTTTTATTCAGTCACGTCTGGGTGATCAGATGTAGATTAAATTGGTTGTAGTTATACAAATTTTAAAAATTAAATTACAAATTATGAATGTAGACTTCGTTGTATTCATTTAGTGCTATTACACACACATACACGTGTGAACGTGTGCGTGTGTAATTAGTTGAAAAAAACTGGCGTAAATATCACTCGCACTAACGCGTCCGTACACACATGAATACTACAAAGAAAAGCTCACGCGCGCTCGTGAATTGCATGAAGATACTGAGATAGATTTTAAATCGGAATTCTACTTATTAGGTAGGGACTTCTCCATGGCGCCATCCGATGACACTACTGATGGTGTTAAGGGGAAATTAAAATCAAAAATCATTTATTTAACGGCTCTTACAAAACGTGAATATAAAGAATACTTTATAGATTAGTGAGCAAATGTCCCATCATCGGTTTGAAACGCGGTACCGACCTGATAGACTCCGGCATGAAACTCAGCTGGCTTTTCTTTTTTTTTGGGTCTGTTTACAATCATACAAAATTTGTTTGAGTAGCTTGATTATCATCCAAATAATCCTGGAATTTATAATAAACTTTTTGGCATAACTTTTTTTTAAGTAAATTTTCAAAGTTATTGATGGGCAAATGCCTAATTTCATTATCCCTAAAAAGTCGTATACAATCCAAAAAAAGGCGTATACAATCACCCTGAAAAGAATTTGAAAATTGGTAAAGTCTACAATCACAGACAACGAAATTATTTTTGTGTCTGGTATTTACGTTATGCCTATCACAAACTCTTGGAAAGATTGTAATATTTTTTCTAACACACATCAAGTTTTCTAATATATATTGTGAGAATTCTCATAACACCAACTGGTTGTGTCAAAGGGAATTATACGTTTCCAAGAAAATATCAATTGTAATCACGGGAATATGATTTATATTCATATACGTATATTACGGGTAGAATTACGAGTAAAAGGTATGATTCTGCAGACGCATGCAACAAATACAGCGTACCGTGAAATAGGCTAGAATATATTATTATTATTCTTAGAATATATTATTATTTTAATTCATTGCCGCTTCGTAGTGGAACGCGTATCGAAGTTCAACAAATTAATGTGATGAATTGTGGGACTGATTATTGTCGTGGGTCGGATGACGTGTCGTGCATTACTTGTTAATCTTTGATTCGGATAAATGGCACCATTGAGAAGCTGCAATGAATTTAAACATAAACAATGTTATCACATTAAAGTCTATATCACAGTAAGCTATATAAAATATGCAGCTGCGGTCTGCGATCGGCTACGAAACATATCTTTATACTTATCTACATAGTCACTACATAGTATAAAACAAAGTCGTGTTCTCTGTCCTTATGTCGCTTTGTATGCTTATATCTTTTAAACTACGCAACGGACTTCGATGCAGTTTTTTAAATAGAAAGAATGGTTAAAGAGGAAGGTTTATATGTATATAACATCATGCTACGACCAACAGGTGCGAAACAGGAATGACGCAAAAACGGGGCGACGCAGACGAAGTTGCGCGGGTCAGCTAGTTAATTGTAAATTAATTCTGAATCGAAAAGTATCACCACTCAATGAAACACTAACCATCTTACACAGAATACATTGTGCATCTACACTTTATGTGCTGAATGGGGCTTTTCAGGTCACCTGGAGAGTTCTATAGTTTGGTATAGTGTCACTACAGTCTCCTACATTACAATATAGGTCAGTTCAATTGTGCGCGAAGTGGGAACTAGTTCGATGGAACATTGTCATCTAAGATTGAAACTTATGAAGTTCCTCTTGAATGTAGGAGTTGCCGTCTAAATTATTTGTTCGGCACAATTTCGTGTTTGTATTGTTAATAAGTTCGTTAGGCTTGTACTGAATATGTTTCTGTAGTTATACTAGAAATGTTGATGTGTAGTACAAACAGTATTATTGGATTTAGAAATCATCATCTTAGCATTGTACATATTCAGTCTCATTTCAGATTTTCACCGCGGAAATTACTCATTTCCGTCTTTTTGGTTTGGCTTTTATGGCTTTTATGCAACTTATACCTAATAGGAAACCCTATACTGGAGCCTCATCCCTTGATCAGCAGGTTGACCAGCCAAATATAAAAAAGATGAATAAACGGCAATGCAATATCAAGACACCAATTCTACTACATATAATTGAGATTACAAAACTGCTATAAAATATTTGAGTTTATTCACATAGACTAAAAGTTTAATGAAAAAGATTGTATTCGCTATACACGGTGCCATTTCATTTTAAACTTTAATAGCTTAGCTGTAAAGTCTTAAATGTTTTTTTTTGTAATCTCATTAAATTGACAACGGTTTTCAATTAGTAGAATCGGCATTCAACACAATCATTTGCGAATGATGGTTAAAATGACGTGAGCTTAGAAGGTTTCGACAGCCTCCGTGGTGTGGCGGTAGCGCACGCGACTGCTACGCACGGTTCGCGGGTTCGATGTCCGCTCAGTGCAAAAAGTTGTATGCATAAATATGGCTGTAGTTGTAAGCACTAGTCTAGTCGTACCTCGGAGAGCACGTTAAGCCGTCGGACCCGGTTGCCATACAAACAAATATGGCAGTCGTTACGGGTAGTTGGAGCCCTCAAAACTCCAACCAGACTAACTTGGAAGTTCGATATCGCCATTGGTCATTAAACCATTGGTTGTGGAGGTACGATGGCAGTCGCTTCACGGAAAATATAGAAATTCAGCCGCATCACAGTTAGACTGGAAAGCCGACCCTAACTGAGTTGGGAAATGGTTCAGAGAATGATGATGTTAGATGGTTTTGTTTAGGACTTCTGATATTATTTTTATTTTTCAAAATTCAAGGCCAAGCTTCCTTATAGGTCCTTAGGACCTAAATATTGTCATTCAGTAACATGAATATCTTACCAGCGAGCTGCGACCTAGTTATTCCAATATGAATTTCAAGACTTAGACTGCTTTCCATTCAAATTACTTTTGATTAAATTGAAGGTTCGATATTTGAACAGATTTCATTTTCATATTCAATATACTCGAAAATGTAAAAGTTTCTGAAGATAATTGTAACTGAATCACGCTGAACGATTTATAGTTGAAATTTAGCACAGGGATAGACTCATGTTCAGAAAGAAAGAAGAAAGTAAGAAAGAAAGCATTTATTTATGAACTTATTCATTTAGGTTACTTTTATCCCTGAAGTAGAATGCCATGGGTTTCTAGAACGGAATCAAAATTAATTGGTTGGAGGATCATCTAACCGCACAAAACCACTATGAAAGTAACAAAGATTCTAAGCTTTATTGAATATAGCTCAGAACAAATTTATTATTACTACTATTCAATCCGCATTTGGGGGACTGCGATAACTTTCTATCTTCATAACTTTGCATTTAGACTTGGATCTCAAATATCTAGATATATGAAGAGACTATCCAAATTGGTATTCGGGAGATGTATGAGCTTAGATATACCAGTAACAAAATAGCAGAATAATAATCAATTCTAAACACTGTATGATATTGCACTCTCTGATTGCATAGCTTTCAGTTGACTCTCGTTAAAAATAACTTTTACAACGCAGTTTGTGAAACATATAAGGAACGCAATGCCAGGAGAAGTGTCAAAAATAATTCAGGATTTAATAGCAATAGGTGAACTGTGGTATGTCGATCTCTCTAGGGCTTAATCTAACCTCATCTACTGCAATATACTTGGCTCCTGTCCAAGTTTTAGTCTTATTGTTAAAAGCGATAGTCTGCCTAAGAATAGCAAGTTTTGAAATTTCTAAAGAACTCAGATGAAAATGTACAGAAAATTTTGTAAAACAATTAGTATGCTTCTATTTGCACCATCGACCCCAGATGGTTGCAGAGGAGAATTTCAAAAGATTCAGACAAGGCTTCGTGGCTCAGAGCGTTCTACCTGTAAGGAAAAGTTCGCGGGTTTGAATCCCGTCGAAGTATTCACTTTTTCTTATTTAAATTTGAGTAAAATTTGAGTACAGATGAAAAGATTGTGGTGATACTGTGATAACTAACTAACTAGATAGAGTAATTAACATACATATTATTACATCTGTGATACAAAGACTAACATCTGTACTAATTATGATTATTATTTTTAATTTAATAAAAGCGCACTCACAAATCAAATAGTACACCATCAGTATGTTTCGATTGTTTCCGTGAACAATGTTTACTATCTACCACCGCACATTTCACTACGAAAGACGGTAACCACGAAATTATCCGCAAATTTTTCACGAAAAATTACATCATGACGAATGCAATGACGTGATAATAGAACTGTAGGGTGACGTCAGAGTCTAGATTACGCCCCTTTTTGACGTCACCCCGACGGTTATACGATATTGAAGGCTAACGACCTGATTGCAAGAACTCCACTTTCTTCATTACTATGTGGGATAGCTACATTAAGGTATGATTCTGAAGCCGACGACATTACACGACAACTGCAGAGCCATGCAGCAGACGTAAGCATATCTAGCTTGTGTTACGGGTTCTATAATGTGGATAAACATACTTCAATATCACCCAGACCAGTAGAAATATTCATATTCATGCACACAAATATTTGCACTGAGCGCGGTTCGAACCGCACCTCCTGCGTAGCAGTCGCGTTGCACGCCACGGAGGTCGTCGTATATCATTGAGTCTGCTGCACGCGTATGCAGTTGTTGTATGTCGTCGACTACAGAATCAAACCTTTAGTCACCACCGTGATAGCTAAAATTGCCAATTAAAAATGCTTCAGCGAGTAACCGGCTTCGAAGTCAAAGTGATTTAAAACTTTAAAAGATCACAAAGGTCACATTTGCGCCCTTTCATCGTTTTAACAATCCATAATCAAAAGTCTGCAGAGTTTTTGAATTAAAATATTCACTCAAAGTATCCAAACACTCTTAAATCTCAGTTCTCAAAATGAAACCCTTTTACAATAATGATATTCTATTAATAACCATTTGACCGAAATTGCCGTTTAATCTTTTTAATCTATAATCGGCATTCGATTGATTCAATCGAATCACATTTTTGCGGTACTTTCAATGGCTTTTATCTTCGGGTTCAACTTAGAGGGAGTTGAATGAAAATAAACTATTTTGGCAACAACATTATAGAAAGGTCGATGTTTATTTAGGCGTAATGTTGTTTGAGATACGGGGTGTATGGGGCCTATGAAAAAAGAACTATACAATAAATAAGACCTGGAGAAGGTCTCCTATTTAAATTGAAAGAATAAAAATGGTTAAACATTAAGTGAAAAGCACTCCACTTCCGTCAAAACTTCGCATTTTAACGAGAGCGCCGGAAGTAGTAACACGGAAATCCTAAACGAAATAAAGACACTATTTCTGTAGATCTGCGTGAAAAAGCAAACAAGGACAACCTATCTCGTACCAGCAATATCGTTTAGAGCGACCAAAGTAATATTTTCCATTCGACATACATGTATCTTTGGTATTCGGTGGAGCCTTAAAAATCGGATGACCTGGACCCCGATTCCACTATTTTTTTAACCACAGTTACACGACTGCGGTTACAGAAACTGCCATTGCATTTACAGCTTTATTTACACTATTTTAATGTTCAAAATTAAATAAAAAATAATGTATTACGTCGTTTCATTCACTGTACACAATGACATTAAATTGGGTAACCGTAGAGTTCAAAATTAAATGACAATTTTTGTAATCTCAGATCCTTGACAATGGTTGACAATTAGTAGGATCTTAGCGCTCGCTGGGGCCTTACTTCAATCTTACTTTACTTTCAAATGTGATTCGGACTGGGACCATGGTCGTACATCGATATTTGTGTACTGTAACTTGTTATACAAGTGTAAATTCTAATAAATTAAGCAAATAATAGTATCCACTACAACAAGAGATCCATCTCAACCATATAACAGTAGTAGCTACCCTGTGTGAACTGTCGAACCCTGACAGTAAGTAATCTCACTATGAGAGTAAAGTAAAATTGAAATTTTAAATGGTACAATCTCAAAATTCAAAAATTATTTATTGCGTATACAGCACTTACAAAAGGTCAATATCAATAATATGTTATAAGTCAATTAGCAAATGGACCACCAGTTCGAAACACGGTCCCGGCCTGAGAAGACTCCGGCAAGAACAACAGCGGACTATTCTTCTTTTTAGTCTTTTTACCAATATTTACTTAATCTAGATACCTACAATAAGGTAAGACCCCAGGTGTGATTACGTTTCACAGAAAATATTAAAGTTCCAACCATTCCATAGTGAAACTGAAAGTCGACCCTAGCTGAGTACGGGAAATTTTATGATTTTATTTATTTACAAATACAAGTTTAATTATTTGTGGGCACCATTTTAGACGCTGTGTTCGAAACCATAAAAATTAATGATGAAACTGAAAGTCAATAATTTTGTGTTAATACCCACATGATTATCATACAAGAAAAAGTAATTTGTATCGTAATAACGTACTGTTTACCTTATTGGAAAGGCTTGTAATTCCCGAAGTAAATGTAGACTAATATGCTCCTAAACAAACATTCAGGAAAATATATAGGTATTGGATTATAGGGCTGTTTAAATTCGATATTATGTCTTTATATAAAATTTAATGGAAGATAACATAACACTATGATACTACATAGCACCCCGTATATATGTGGTAGTATGCTCCTGGCGCTTCGTGTTGTTCCCGGCAGAGTAGAGTTAGGCTCACCCTATCTCTTCCCATGCGTTGGCGTACACAGTGACTATGACTGCTTAAAGTTAGACAAACTTTTTCTGATGACACATGTTACATAATGATAATTTTAGTACCTTTTTCGTTCGCAAAACCCCACGGACACCCCCGCCAGCAAGCGGTACGTCATACATAATGCTAATAGTGTACCTATTCTGTCAATAAGCCTATCACCGTCCATGGCTGGCATCTCCCAATATGCGGCATTGCTCCCGATCCTCCGCCTTCCGCATTCAGTCCACCCCAGCCACTTCAGCTTACTTATCTATGCTAGCTATGTCGGTCATTCTAGCTCTTTGTCGAATGACCTGATAGCGAATTTTCTCCTTCAAAGAAACTCCATACATAACTTGTTGCATAGCCTGCTTTGCGACTTTAAATTTGTGAACTAACCCCACCGTCAGGGTCCTCGTATCGGCACCGTTGGTCATAACTGGCAAGAAACGCTCCTATTATTGTATTGCCTCCTGTATTGCCCGGTAATTCAATGTTAATCTTTACTATGGTCATACGAAATCCCGTTAAGGTAAATTTCAGAAAATTATTTTATTAATTACAAGGGAACATAAGAACGGACATAGGTACATACTCATACATACAAGGCACCATACATATACCTCCTTAATTGGCTTTACCGCAGTCGTGTAAAGATAAAGAGTTAACAAGGATTGTTAACATAGGTTTTGCCTTGAGTGAACAGTAATTTGTCTTTTGCCTGACTGAAAGCCCTCTAAATTGGTATTTAAAACTTCACATAACTAAGGGATATTAGAAAGGATTTACAACACTACATTTTTAGAAATGAGCTTTTATGTTTTTAATGACTGAGCATCATTTGTCGCTTCCACCATCGCCGCAAGATGATTATATAGGAGAATTTCGAATACTCAAGACAACGTAGCTCAGCGATTAGTTCTCTTGAAAGAGACATGTCACAGTTTCGAGCCCAGACGGAGCATTCACTACAGTTTAAACAATTAGCTTGAACAAGCATTTACTTGCTTGAAAAATTTAATTACCTAGTCAATCATAATCCTTTGATCCTATTCAAATCTCCGTTGGGGTCGACTTTCTAGCGGAACTAAGATGCGGCTGAACTTCAATATTTTCCTTGAAGCGACTGCAATCGGACTTCCATAACCAAATTGGCGATAGCGAAATGCTTTGGATAGGCTAGTCGGAATTTTAAAGGGCACCGACTACCCGTAACGATTGCTATTGATGTTTGTATGGCAACTGGAACCGACGGCATAACATTTTCTCCGATTACGTAGTCAATATCACATAATAATTTTATTATTGTTCCAGTCTAAACCATCAAAAGTCTAAACTGTAACAATATCCAACCACCTTAAAGGTATAAAAAGTCAAGATATCTGTACGAAGTATTGCCAGCCAGTACCCATACAACCCCCAAATTGCTTTGACTGATTACTTCTGAAGTTATTAAAGAAAATTATTTTTTATTCTCCGACCTCAATTTAAGTAGAACTCCTATTAAAGTGACATAAAAGTTCGTGATGTACGAGATAAATTTGTTCTTTATGGAGATGTTAGACTTAAGCGTTCATAACCGACTGTCGATTCAATAATAATGAGTATCGGATTTGACAATTATCGTCATGTCGAGAAAGGGGAAACGCTGTGACGTCATCGCATCTTAAATTATGGCACGTAAACAGCCTCATTTGGGCAAATTTTTGGCACGAGAATGTTGATTCTCCATTTGTGTGAACTGATTAAAAATATTTTTAGAGCGCGTTTATGCCTCGATGTACTTTATTATCATTATTATTAGATTCAAAGAAATAAATTTACGATGATGTTGTTTTGTGTCTAATATTTTGGCAGCGTTGCAAGCGCAGTGATCGCGGAGCAACTGAAGTACTGGCGGTTAACGATAAAACAGTTTTGAGAGTAAAATCTACCTTTCTATCCTGTTTTTAACCCCGACGTAGTAACGACGGGATGTTATAAGTTTCACGTGCCTGCGTGTGCGTGTGTTTGTGCGCGCGCGCGCGTGTGTGTGTGTGTGTGTGTGTGTGTGTGTGTGTCTGTGTCTGTGGCATCGTAGCGCCCGAACGATGAACGCTTTTTGTTTGAAAGGTTAATTAGCCGATAGTGTTCATAGCTATGTTTGATGGATGAATCCAAAATGGCAGCCGCCACAAAATGGCGCTCTACATTTTTTTGCAGAAGTCAATAATAAATATATTTAATAATATATATATTATAATATATTTAATTTAATTTGTTCATGGTTTATTTTGCCCCCAGCCAGAGATAGTGACGATCTAAAAAGACAGATAAACAGACTGCTTGCGCAAAGTGGAGCAGTGGCTAAGAGTCCATATGACAGCATTTCTTCAGGCTTGTCTTTGGCTTAAAATTATAGTCAATAAAAAATAAATAAATCCATCAACAAAAGATTAAAAAATCACAAGCGCCCGCAGTAAAATTATAGTAATTCACAAATTATAGGCCTACATATTCATGTACCGGGAGCGCTCGACTGTGAATAAAGCTGGGGCTCTTGCGACAATGACGCGCGTGTGTCGCGCTTCGTCGCACATTGGCACTTTGTAACTACATTGTTTTCCTACACCTCTAATTAGTATCGATATTTGTTCGCGTCAGTAAACCGACCTCAGTCCGGGTAATCAACAATTTCGTGATGTTTATTTGTTAATGTATTCTAAACTACCAAACAAATTTTCGTGTGAATTTCGTCAAGCGACTCAAGCGGAAGGTTAAATTCAATAATTTCATACTGTTAGATAATTATTTGTCTCCTGATGGCGGAAAAATCATCATGTCGTGACTGAAGCAGTGGAATAGATAGGTACTATCGCGCACATTAAGAGTGGAGTAATATAACTAAATTAATCGTTGAAAATGAAAATGTAAAATGTCAAATGAAAATTCTAGACCGTTCGTTTCGAATAGAGTACAGCTTAGAATCGAATAAAAGACATCGATGCTCTCTTCAATAGAGCCTCATTGTGACAAAATGCATTTTTTCCCGTTCTCAACAAGAATTCAATGAGGTTGGTGAATGTGAGATGGTTGCACTGAATTCACTCGGGCTCTTTGTGGAAAATGCATAAAATTCAATTTTATCGTCTTTGTTAGTCGATAGTAATGTATTTTAGCAGTAATTTTACTTCTAAAAGACTAACTGGGAATGTAACAGTTGAAATATGATCTAGAATTCACTAAGAAGATCAAGGCAACAAACGGGGATTACTTTCCTTCAAGTGGGCCGTACGCTTATCTGCCACCTAAATGGTATAAAAAAAACAGAATTTTTAGTACACTCATTGTATCTTGCGGCACAAAATAAATAAAAATACTATTTATTTGCGGTGTTACCGTGATGAAATCTCAATTTGTAACTAGCTAGCTTCTTCATTCCCACAGGTTATTGATTTCATTCTCACAATGAGTAGCGTATTATACTTTCTGAGACTACAATCTATTTCTGTGGCCAATTTCATTTAAAGTCATTCAGCTATTCTGTCGTGATTGAGTGAAAACAATCTGTTCGTCCGATACTTTTGTAAATTTTCTAAAAATAGCTACAATTGTCTACATTGACTACGCTAACAATCGATTAAGTTTCAGATAACAATATTCTAACAAATATTATCCAAAATGTTCGATACCCAGGTGATTTCCAAACAAATAAACTTTATACAAAATTTGGCACAAAATCACAGAAATAGATTGTATTGTCGGGGGATCGAAATCAGTCTTTTACGCAAACAATAACGCGAATAAGAAAAGCATTCGATTATCCGAACGATGGTGTCTGGTTACTGGTTATATTATGGACGTAAATAGAGAAACAAAGTCCTTATTATCGTGTTACCGTATTTAAAATGTCAGTGGCAATGATTTGTGGCCTTTGTTATGGAGACATTGTCGTCGATGCAATATAAAGTAAACTAAGACGATTGGGAGGTGTTTCACTTCTATTTTACGAACCGGAGCATGCACATCATAAAACTGGATAAGATTCGAGGTACTCGTAAATAGTGTAACTTTCTGATCAACATATCCAGAATTGTACGGTGGAACCCAATCCAAGTCATCGGCATCCCGCACAGGCTGTGAAAGTTCATGCCGCTAAAGTTGCACTGCAGAAGAACTTTAGACTTGAGTTTAGGTGGGCGTAGTTGAAAGGATATAAAAAAGGTCATGGTAGTAAAACTCAACAGCAGTATACTTACCATGCTTAGCTACACCATTTAAGTAGGAAACAATTATCAGATCTAGCAGAAGAGGAACAAGGTGAGGAGCATGATGAGTTGTGTCAGAAGGAAGGGTAGATACATTGTAAGATTGAACGATGGACCAAAAAATAGACGAGCGTGAGTCGCTTTTATTGAGGCAGGTGTTGAAATCGCCCATGATTATGCTTTGACCGTACGCAGGCACAAAGGTATCTAGAAGAAATTCAAAAAAGGAAAAGTAATTTATGTTAGAAGAAGGACAATAAAAACACCAAGTAAAAATTTTGTGTGCATTAGTTCGACTTCTATAAAAATATGTTCACCTGCCTGCGGTGGCTGCGGTGACGTACTTAAAACAGAATACTGTATTTGTGTGCGAAGGTATATTGCTACTCCACTCGCACGTCGTTCTATGCGATCATTTCTAATAAGATTAAATCCTGATAGGGTATAGGGTTAAAAGGGCAAATATGGCTTGAGCCATGATTCGGAAACAAGCATTGCATGTATATGCGCACATTCAAAGCTTGCCAGCATATTAGGGAAATGAGCCGGAATGCTTTGAGCATTAATATGAGAACTAAGCTATTGATTAAAACTATTTAGAATTAAGTCTCGATCAAATGCACACCTCACCCGCTCATTACTATCAGGGACAAACGGCTAATTTAAATATCAATTCCATAGAAAATCTGCGTGATTTCGGTAGATGGCGCCACAGTTAAACTATCAGCTATAATACAAATACTCTTTTGGTAGGCTAAAAACGCGAATCAATTCATCATAGCGGTTTCATTGACACAGAAAACGTCATGAAAACGCCCGTCTGAATGAAGCCGTGAGGAAAAAAACGCCAAGAGGTTCTCAATTTGGTGAAACAATTTTTGTGTCATGTCACGCGATATTTTTGCCGATTCTGAACCAATATTAATGATTATTTTTTATTGAATAGACTGCGTGGGTAGTGGTCAAATAGAAGGAAAAGTTTTGTGTGATGACTTGGGCGTTAGATTCGCAATTAAGTAAAAGTGGATGTAGCAGAATAATCCACTTATCCATCCATCGATATTGGATACAATTTTAACGAAATGCGGGGCACTGATGATTGATGGATCCGAATTAGGGGTAGTAGAACATACAAATCATGAAGAGATGCTAGTTGATCGAAACAGTGAGCGGCATTGGATGTAACTGGAAAATTGCTAAGCCAGAAAAAAAATCGTAAAAATTATAGTTCACGATGGAACAAATGAAATCAATGCCGACAATTTTATAATACCGTATAACTTGAATAAAGAATAAATTTACATGTATATGGAATTATTTAAACGTATTTATCGGTTTTGACGTCATGACATCGTAAAATATTCCTTCACAGGAACAATAAATACAGTGTCAACGTCCTTTTAATATAATTTATACACAGAATCAACTACGCCCTAAAAATTGTCCTCGATAAAGAAGATTTTATCTCACAAATAAACCATGTTTACGTCGGCGTCGTTCTTCAAGCAAGAGAGTATGACGGCTGTATTTTAGGACGAAACATGCATTTGTCACTGTCACCACGGCACCCTAAATAATGAACTAGCAAGAAAGATAAGTGACGACTATTAAAGGAGAAAAAAAAATGCAATCGATTTAAGTGTTTCGTATCAATTTAGAAATTAAAAAAGTTTTTAGAGTGCTCACGTTAATTTCTGTGTAACTAACTAAAGTAGTCCAGTCGGATGGACTGGCGAAAAGGGTGACTGGAATAGACTGGGAAGGTAGAAAATCCAAAGAAATGAAGCATATTAGGTGAAGCCTATATCCAGCAGTGAACTGTAATAGACTAATGTTTAAAACTGAAGTAGTCGATATATTTACCTACCATCATTATCCGTGTCCTATTTGCAGTATTGCGTTTCAGCCTCGAAGAGAGGTGATTGCTAGATACCTAGCATTGAGAGAAAGATTCTGTTAGAAAGCCTCGGCAATCAATAGTAAAACCGGCTTACAAGAACAGTAAGCATGCACGCGGGCAGGCCCATAACTAACATGTCGAGAACAGGAAAAATGACCGGACAAAACATTTGCTGATACAATGTTTATATGGTATATGAGATAATATTTATCAACAATATATTACTGAACTTCTTTGAGTACACTAGCTGGTCCATATAACTTCTTCTGCGTCACAAAAGATGTTATTCGTTTTTGCAGCATAGGTTTATCATACCTGCTCCGTACATATTGATTGTAACCTGATTTTATATAGGTACATATGTACCTTCTTCTTTAATCACTTTTTCTATTAAAACCGCATCAAAAGATCTATCAGGGATTGTGGTGCATATGCATACCCTTAACTATGGGTTAAACAGAACATCTGATAAACAGGTTTGATATTGCGATATATAGGTACATTTGAATAGAATTTGATATGGCAAATGTGTGAGAGGGATAATTAAATTTAGTTGAATTCCTACTTTACAAACCATGTTAAACTCGCACCCACACAAATATTTGAGATATATCATGTCAAGGTTCTCCAAAACAATTTGAGAATATTTAGCGATAGCATTCGTGATAGTAGGGATTCGCATATATCAGAACCTCTGTTCCCATATAAAATTATTGCAAAAAGAATAGGTAAGGTCATGTCGTAGTAAGTGCTTACAACTTAATAAAGGGAAAGACAGGTTACATTAGACCAGACCAAAAGATTACCTGCTACATGGACATTATCTCCAGATACTTAATTAAAAGTCACTAAACCGAAACGTACCGAAGGAGATTGGGTACGTTCATGGTCGTATATGTAGTTACGAAATTAAGAATAGAGTAGGTCGTACGTTCGTTGGAAAAATATACAGTCATTAGTGTTAATAAAATATAATTATGTAATTATTAAAAAGAACATGAAATAAGTACGCAAGACGTGTATTGACGTTACCTACTAAAGTAATACCATTAAAGAAATCCCCTTAAGGAATCGTTCTAAAAATTTTCTAATTTTAGTCTGTAGCAAATTTTTCTCTCATGCAAAAATCCCAATACTTCCCTTAACCATGGATTCCAACCTCCACATACCTTTGACATACCATTTGAAACCGAAAATATGAAACATTCCGAAACCCGGCCTTTTCACAAGGATTTGGCGCTGCCTTTAGTTAAAGGAAATCTGTTTTTCTGGTAACCTTGCACGTTTCGAATTATTTTTATTGACGACGCTTTGCCCTTTGAACTCATATAGTAGTTTCCAGAGAAATTTTTACCAAATAAGAAATCAAACCATATCAAAAAAGGGAAAGGAGCAAGCAATAGGAGTCAAATAGAGACTAGAGAGTTCGCAGACCACTGCTGGAGGTAGGCCTCTCGTAATGTTGAGGAGCTTCGGTCTGATTCCTGGCCAACACTTCTAAGCAGTGTTATAGGGTTTTGTTTTTAATTTTCCTTCTCTGCTGGTGAAATTTGCATTTATCGTTGCTTGCTTCTTACAATACCTTTCGGATTCAGAGATAGGGTGGTGAGTATTCCTTTTCTGTCACTACAGGGACATTGAGAAGAGACTGGACTGCTGCAAAAGCATCTGATGAGGCCGTCAAGCTGAGCACCACCATTGTAACACTGTACGTGTTTGCAATTGTGACCCTCTTTTATGAGAATTTGCCTTTAGCTTAACATCAGGCGAAGTTAGCATCAGGAAAATGACGTGCTATAAAAAAAACTCGTCTCACAATGAGGTAGCCCTGTTTTGCGTATTGCCTGATACGAGTAAATGCCCATCGTCGATGTGTATTAATGTATGCAATACCGATTGCTCGACATCGCGCACATACCACGGTGTCTCCGCTGTATGAACTTATTTGTAGTATTCGTATGATAACCCAACAATGTGCGTCTCGTTACGTGGTTGAATGTCTACACGAGTATGTTGACGTACCATGCCGCGGATGTATTGTGACGTTTAGTGGCATATAACTTGGAGGTTGCAATAAAAAACGATTTTCCACTTGCTTCTAAAAATTACTAAGAAAGTCCGAGGAGTGTTTATTATTGTTACGAATGTCATCACTCATGACGTGAGCCGTCTATGATTGAAGCATTTGATAATTTTGACTAGAATCTTAACAACCGCGCTGGTCCAATGAGTGGTGCATTGGACTGCCGTGACAAGAGGTTGACGGTTTGAGCTTCAAATCCCGAAACCCGCTACCTGTTACATTATTTTTGATTGGTGTGATGGTATAAAGGAGCGAGAAAGTACTTCCTCTGACTTTAAACGGAGCACTGCTTCGTGTCGTATATGAGATGAGATTCGACGTCAGCTTGATAGGGAGATAAATACCTAGCAATTTCACTATAATTATTATTATACTCGTGTAATTATTATGGGCGGTAGGACATGACGGTATCTCCCGTCCTAAATGAGCAGTCTGATTAGGGAAGTGAATCTTTTGTTGTCAATAGGGAGACAGATGGTTTAACTTAACACTGCTACGTAATGGTATGAAATCCTGTCTTATCTTCTGCATTCCCAGCACATGAACTCTCTTAACCTTTAATCCTAAAGCTTGCCAAACGATATAATCAAACAGATTTATTATTTTTCATTTCTATGACCGTAGGTCACACATGGCACATATTTTATCTTATATTATGGAACTTAGACAGTACACACGGCCATTATCAAGTACCTAATACACTCCCTTTTCCTTCTTATCGTGCTATAATAATCCATTCATCTTTTCATTATTCATCCCTTCTTTTCCATTCACTGACATTCATAGGCATCACTAATCAATTGGAAAAATTGATAATTGATTGATCGCCAAATTGATTGATGGAGCGTTTAGCGTGTCATTTGTTCCGTTTGGATTGTTTTAAATAAAGTTAAACAGCTATAAATGTAGGACTTAATCAAAAAACACTACTTGATTGTCCATGTTATTGAACAAATAGAGTGATTGATCTGTTTTTGATGTTAACTAATTGGATGGCAAATATCATTGCTTTTGGCTTTGAAGAAAAGTTCTGAAATTCGCTGTTTAGACATCTATCCAAATAAATGAAATTTAATTTTCTTTTACTAATATACTCGTACAAATAACAGCTTTTTAGTAAATATAATATACAGTGAGACTGCCTCTGAGGCGTAACGCGACTGCTACGCAGGCTACGAAGGCGCGGCTACGATCCCCGCTCAGTGCAAATATTTGTATGCATGAATATGTTTATTTGCACTGGTCTGATCGTGCTTCGGAGAGCACATCTATGACAGTCGTTACGAGTAGTTGGAGCCCTCAAAAGTTCGATTATCCTTACTACAGAACTTCGATATCGCCAATATGGTTGTGGAGGTCCGATGGCAGTCGCTTCACAGAAAATATCGAAATTCCAGAAATTTTGGTGGAGGCCTGCCCACTTTGTGAAGATTGTTAAAACCTAACTATCGATTGTCACATAGACCTTTAATACAGCAAACTGAACTTAAGCCATTTTATGAACAACATAATCAAGTTCCATTACACTTCTTCTGTCGAATCGACGGCATTTTTGAGTTGCCATCGTGGTGTAGTAATTTGTTTCAGGGCAGAACTTCCAGAGTCTTAGAGAGGGCTTACTACGTCCCCTCTTTCACGAAGAGCATGAAGTAACTAAGTCAGTATTATTTAACGAATATGTCCCGTCGCAATTCAGTAGTCCGACTGGGTAAGTTTCTCCGCATTACAGAATACCCTACTAAACACAAAGCAAGGTTATCGTTGCATTGTGTTTCCGGCTATGAGTAGAATTGCTACGAGTCACTCGGAGAGATTTTGTATTGTCAGTGGGAACCGAGGGCGTAGGCTCACAGCTCTGTGGTGGTATGAAACCTTGCTTTCTGCGCTGACAACACAGAACCTATCTTAACCTTTAATATTTAAGCGATGCGTGAAATAGCAACTGATGAGGCCGACAGGCTGAGCGACACCATTGTAGCCCTGCTCGTGTTTGCAATGGTGACCCTCTTTCATGAGATTATGCCTTCAGCTTAACATCAGGTGAGGTGAAGTCAAATTGACGTGCCACAAATAAAAGACCTTCCCCTCTACAGAGTCAGTAGCTCGTGACTGACCCCCTGACCGCATGTCTGCCACCTAAATGATACATATATTAACAAAATCATTACATTAAAGATAGCCATTTAAAGGAATACGATACAGAAACTATTTTAATCAGTGTACCAATATATTCTGAGTCTCTGGGTACGGAATAATTACTAAAACTACTTACTAAATAAGAAAGCTTCATTTACGCTTGATCAAGAAAAAAACCTATTGTCTTTGTGTACAATGTACCTACACAGACACTTTTTATTGTGTTTTATGTGTTGTGTTGAAGTTATTTATTCTTCTGGTACAAGGAACTAGAAGTACTTAGATTATTTATCGAGAACGGAAACATAAACTTCTTAATTAGAGATAATTATCCCCTCTTTCCTCGAGATTTTTTGCACCAATAGCTAACTTCGAAAAAAAGTGGGGGTAAGATGTTAATCTTACCGTTGTGTTCCAGACATGATAAAGTTTAAAGTTTTCTCTTGGTATTTGCAGTCTATTCATTTAGACTGTCTAGATTTATACCTGACTTAGGATAGGTAGGGTCTGAATTTAGACAAATATATCAAACAGTTAAAATTGAATAAAGCCTAATGGGGTTTAAATTGGGTTCGAATAGGTATTTTCGTTAGAGGTTCTAAATTCGAACTAACGTACGGGTTCGTGATCATTTCTATTTCCAACGACGGTTTGATGTTTGCTATTCAATAGAAAACTGTTAAAAAGGAAAATTAGGAAATACATACACACATACATACATATACTCACGCCCCTAATCCCCGAAGGGGTAGGCAGAGGTGCAAGTTAAGACCCACATTTCGAAAAATATAATTTTCAGTCCCACGCAATACGGGACGAGCCTATTGCCGCCAATCTGGTACTTTGTAACCATATGGGTATGCCGAAAATAAATTCCTTACCGAAAATGTAACAGCTAAATTAATTTGGAAAAAAGTCCTGATTCCTTGCTATGCAGTGTAAATCGCAAGGAAATTAATTACGTGCTTAGCCGCACAAGTACTGCCAATTAACGTATTGGAGAGTATCAGACTGGAAATAACAACAATAAGTAATTACCAAGAAACTTCATTTATTTTCTCATGACAAAGGCAAATAATGAAGTAACGAATTAGCCTATGAAATAGAAGAAAACAGCACATATTTTAATACATTTGATTCAAAAAACATGCCAGTATTCACCCAACTTCATACAACATCTGTTCGTTGTTAACTGTATCACTGTAGAAATACCTACCGTTTGTGAACTATTGCCGTTTTTCACTTTCTATGAGACGAATGTGGGTACTTAACGTATACTATACCTACGTATCTATCCGTTGCAGTCTCTAATAATTAATTCTAATACCTTCATTGAATTCATATACGACCTAACTTTGAAGTAATAAAAAACTGATACCGAGGTTGAATAGCACCTCATAATATAACCTTAAAATGGTCTTTGAACAATTACCAGACAGTATTCATTTATTATTATACAAAAATATACCTTAAATTTTAGGGAATAGAGTCGCTTTCGGCCACAAACTTTACATGTAAAGCTCTGGATAGGACACAAAAGTGGTTCGTAATTGTTAGGCACTCAACAACAAAAGTGCAACTAGTTCATGATCACATAACCCCTCAACCGCCGTAGTGAACTGTTGCGGAAAATTTAAGAGGAGAATTTTACTTTTCTCTTTTATTCTGATTTAAATGAATAGCGTTGGGGTTAAAAGATGGTTTATGACGATGCTAGTAATATGAATATGAATTTGAATATGTGTATATAGTCTCGGGAATGGCGCCGTGATTAGATCAGATTAAATCAAATAAAAAAATATGTTCTCTCTCTAAATTTGTAGTTATTTCTCTTCAAATCTACAGCTACAAAATTCTTGGTATAAGAAAATGACTGTTTACTGTCTCCCAAACTAAGTCATATCTCACCAAACAGTAAAATCGTCAATATTTACTTTAATTGTTATTAAAAAAGTTCAAACTGCTGGTGTAATTCAAGGAAGTTTATTATGCCTAGACTGAAACTTCGTATATTAAATCACAGGTAGATTTTCAACACGGGCTTGACGACTTCCAGTTTCTTATTAACAACTTTACAACACAAGTCGTCCAAAGTGGTTCAAGTTAGTGTTCGTCGTCAATATTTTACGATCTAATCTGCCGCGTCAAAATTTTAGACATCTATAGTGAGGTTTACTTGTAACATCTATGTAGAACAAAGTAGTTGAAGAATATTAATTTTAATTCTGATTCTTGTACACGGGGTAAGTGGGACACGACGTTATGTCCCGTCCCAAATGAACAGTCTGACCTCCGCTCTAAAGAAAACCGCAGTCAATAATAACCTTTTTTTTTTTTTTACGTGGTGGAATGCATTTACGCACTTCGCTTACCCCCTACAGGGGTGGGGGGCGAGCTTTGTGTGGGACTCCTGGCCTCTACCAGACTACCCACTAAACCACCACGGTGTCCGTCGTCATCGCATATCGACGATGGCGGGAACAACATCTTCCGCCATCGCCGTGCGAGTCGCCCGCCGCTACTCAGCGGCAGGCCCATCTCTGGTGCGGCAGAAGAGGAGTCCTTCTGCCGCCCGCCTAGGCAAGGCACACGCGACACGACGTGCGCCTTCAACCTCGAGGCCTATGCAAGAGCAGCAGACGCCCCCGCGTCAACTGCCCGGCCTACAGTTAGGGGGAGAGGAGTTGGTGGTACCGCCTCCTCCGGACCCCGGTTCGCTTGCGGCGCTGTGAGAGGGCCGCCGCCTTCTTCTGCAAGATAACAGTTTCGCAGAAGGTTTGAACCGCCGCCCACGCCTCATCGCTGCCGACCATAGACAGAACTACGGCCGGCAGCGAGAGGTCCGTCCCCACTTCGGTGATGAGAGCACGGCGCTCCCCAGCCCACGCGGGGCACTCCTCTAGGGTGTGCTGCGCCGTGTCATCATCGCCGCCACAGTGGTGGCACCCACTGGTCGGCTCCCGTCCCAGCCGGCACAGGTATTTCCCGAAGCATCCATGCCCCGAGAGGACCTGCGCCATTCGGAACGTCACCGACCCTCGCGAGCTGTCCATCCAGTCTCTGAGGACCGGACGGATCGCCTCGACGGTCATCACGTGCTGCGACGTCCGCAGCAGGTGATGACCGTCGAGGCAATAATCTTCGAGTCAATAATAACCTTGTATTGTGTTTATTGGTACTGTCAATGCTAAGACAAATTAGTCCCTTCTGCGCTGGTGGCACTGAAGCTCACTTAACCTTCACCCCCTCAACCCATATTTCACAAGAAGGGCATTAGAACGTTTCTATGGGGTTGGTAGCACTTCTTCTTCTTCACGGCATCTCATATTTTATTAGCCCAGTGTGCAGCCACCCTGATTGCGTTCTCAGAGGCACTCATGAGCTCCTCCGCTGTACATGTGTATGGTGCAAGTAGCGCAAGTTAGCACAGTCATCGTCTGTGGCATTGTGTAACGCTAAGATATTATGAAGACAAAAGTGTGATTTCTTCATATTAATCGTGAGGCCCGCATCCTTGAGTCGCTGATAGATTCTATTTAAGAGATCCACATGCTCCTCGACTCGACCTGACGCTCTATCTCGCACAGATTATGTCGTCTTGGAAGCAAAACACTCTGTTGTCGAATTCCGGGCCGAATAAGCGGTCCATCAGTCGTTGCATCGTACTTGAAGCTCCGACAAGACCAAAACACATTACATTATACTGGAACAAACCCCGCCTCGGCACCGTGAACGCAGTCTTCTCAGCAGACTGGGCAGAGTCGAACGGGATTTGCCAATACGCTGCACTTAAATCAATAGAGGACAAATATTTAGCATTATTAAGATGGTCTAAAATTTGATTGATGTACGGTAAGGGATAAGATCATGTAGTACCTGACGCTCTATCTCGCATAAAGATTGACTCCATCGATGCGAGCTCCACCAATGACCCGTGGTATCTTCACACCATGGAGTGCGTGCGTAGGAACCCAAGGCATTACCCTAACTTTAATATTCGTGAAAATTTGTTATATCGATTTTCTAAAAATAAATATTCTTTGACTTCAGATTTTGATTGGAAGTTAGTGGTACCTCAAGAGGACAGGCTAGCACTCCTCACCAAATACCACGATGACACGCTTAGTGCCCATGGTGGTGTTTGGAAAACACATAAGAGGTTGTCTTTGAATTACTACTGGCCAAAGATGTACAATAGTGTCAAAGACTACGTGGGAAATTGTGAGGTTTGTAAGATGTATAAACCCGTAAACACTTCGCGTCCTGGTCTAATGGGAAGTGCGAAGCGTGTATCTAAACCTTTTGAAGCTATTTCGTGTGATTTACTTGGACCTTTTCCAGTGTCAAGCAACAGAAATATTCATCTGATCGTTGTTTCGGACTACTTTAGCAAGTATGTCATGCTGTGTCCTATAAGGATTGCAACAGGCGCTGCAGTAGCGAGATTCATCGAGAAGAAAGTGTTTCTAGTTCATGGAGTTTGCAAGACTATCTATATTGATAACGGTCCTCAGTATGTGAGCAAGCAATTTAAAGATATGTTAGCTAAATATAATGTTCCAAACGTATACTATAGCCCGCGTTACCACGCTCAAACTAATCAAGCTGAACGAGCGATTCGAAATGTTGTTCAAGCCATCTCATGTTATGTGAAGACTCAGCACAAAAAGTGGGATGAACATCTTGTTGAGCTGCAGTGCGCTCTAAACACTGCAGTAAACGAGGCCACTCGATTCTCTCCCTATTTCTTGGTACACGGTAGGGAATTTATAGGTGATGGAGTTCTATATAGACAGTCTGACATAACCTGTCATCCGGACTTAGTCTCCATTGATGAGCCCTCAGCCTTCGGTGCCAAACTGAAAGAAATGCAACACATTTACGATCAGGTGAGGAAACATTTGATTTCGGCTCACCAGCGTAATGAGAAGTATTATAATTTCAGGAAAAGGCATGTCGAGCTGAAAGTTGGTCAAATTGTTTACAAACGGACTCATTATTTATCTAATAAAGCTAAACATTTTACCTCTAAACTCGCTCCTAAGTTTACTAAGTGTGTAGTGTCTGCTAAACGTTCCTCTTTAGTGTATAGGTTAGCAGATTTGGATGGTAAGGACTTAGGCGAGTATCACATCAAGGACATCTTAAAATACACTGATGAGAATCAATCTGCGGTACCTTCTCTGCCTAGCGTCAGCGCTATTTCAGTTCCGTAGCACTGTCGATTTATACTTACTTTACCGCGACTCGATGAAGTATGACCTTGTTGCTGTAGCTTGGGTGTCCTCGTATGGGACATATTATTTGTTAGGTACACCTCATCGAGTTTTCGTTTCTCATCCTCCTTTTCTCTGTAGTTGTGTTGCATATGCAACCATTTGACTATAGCGGTTAGGGAGAGCTTTCTTTCTAGTGGTTTAGGGCATTTAGACTTAAAGTAAAAGAGTCTGTGTCAATATTTGCCTCTAGTTAGTTCTTAGTAGTTCTGTTTTGTTCTTTGATTTGTTCTTTTTTTTATTCGTTCTATATTTAACTTGTTAGACTTTTGACTTGTTTTATTCTGTTGTGTATTCCTTGCGTTACTTGTCTGTCCACACAAGTAATACTTTCAAGGGGGGGGATTGTGTAACGCAAAATTGTTAGTGGCGTTAAAATTTGATTTCGGTAAACAATACGTTGTACCTATGACGACATCTGTAGGGTTTGGGGGGAACTTTTCATCGATCACCAATTCGGTATTGATGAATGGTTTCCCAATCTGACAACAGATGTCGCTAGTATGTTTACCTATTTCAAATAGAATTATAATATCGTGATAGGTTAAATTGTTTGTGATATTTTATTCAATCATATAGCTTAATGTCTTTAATTTAAAATTGTCATAATCTAAATTCCTAGTTGCCCAAATTAATTTAGTCACGGCGAGAATGTCTTTGGTTTCGTATTATCTGTGGATCAGTATTTTTTGTTTCGCGATTCGATCAGGTGAACGAATAATTCGTGATATCAGATTCATCTACTAGAATATTCCATGAAAAATGATATAAATACACCCCTCCCGGTGGATGCGAACACCTCTGATAATTACTCTGAAGATTAAGCACGAAACTCTGTTCGTATTTCATTGATTTTTCTGATAAGTTGGAACTCTGAATTATATGTACCTACCTACATATAAATTAAATATCTTAGACTCTGTGCATCTTTCCCGGACTTCTCTGGTAAGATTTCTTAATTTATCTCTCTGTTCTTAGTCTTTATATCTGTGTCTTTCGTTTGCGTCAATGATATACTTAGGTCTTTTTGGTATTCTTGATGCAGGGTCCCAAGGTTTAGCGGACAATATTAGTGACCTATCTACATTTTTGTGATTCCGTTGTTGGAGTCCCTGTTCGGAACAGCTGTCCCTTCGTTTGGCTCGCGGCAGTGCGGGCAGTTGCTAGCAGAACAAGCCGACTACGCAAGCCGACAACCGACGCCAGGGGAACCATCCGAAGAGGAGTGCCAAAAGGTCACGTAATCGTAACTTGTACAATAACTGTAACTTCATATACCCGCTACCTTGAGTTGTAATTACGAGATCAGCTGTGTGCTACGAGGGAGGCGCATAAGCATCTTATATTGTATTTACATTTCTATATCTCTGTGCCTGTGACCATTCTACTTTATGTATAACTGTGTATCCTACTGAATATATGCATGTATAAAATCTTAGTGTTGTTTCATTAAGGGTATCTGGAGCACGCACCCACTATCTCCACTCTGCAAGAAAAGGCGCCCAAGAGTCTCTGTCGTAAGCTCTTGCCTGGGTTAGCCGGTGGAGTAGCTGGGGAATTTCCCAGGTTACAATTGTCCCGCATTAACACCGTGTGTCTAGTTTGTCTGAGAAACCCCACGTAATCCGGTTTTCGTTACTTTGACCTGGTGGCACTTTGGCGCCTCCACTAGTGTGACAAATGTCTAAAGTAAGTGGTACCCAACTAAGTGGTAAACGAACATAATTTGTTACGATTTTACTTGCTATGATACAGGTATACCCATCGCTTCTTCTACTTTTTAAAATATCATGGTTTTCATAACTAGGCATATATATACAATTACTTAGATCTTGACTAGATTTATTTTCATTCCATTTTACAATGTTTATTTTTTCCACGTTCCCCATAACATCATCTGTGCCCATCTCTTAACTTTGTTCTCTGAGTATCTGAATACTCTTTCCTCTAGCATCCCTTGCTCTTCTTGATCTTGTAATATCTTGAGCATATCTTGGCCAATATTTTCTACCAAATCAAAAATCATTTATTCTGCATAGACCAGTAAACGGCACTTACAAAACGTCAATATCACAACATTTTATAGATCAGTGAGCAAATGGATCACCGACCGGTTCGAAACGCGGCCCCGACTATCACAACATTCTCTTAGTCCATTATTTATCTATCATCGGTCCCTTAGTCTATCAACGTCATCTCAGCTATAAATCTATTCCTAAAATACGATTTAAACTACTAATGACTCGTTCATAAAATTTGCGGTGTGACTTCACATTTCAAGAGCGATGTCTCAACTCAATCCAAAATACTCACGAACTATCGTAAAGTTTTACGACCGCACCCAGGGTATCGTTTAAGGGCTCTAAAAGCACACAGCACACGTGATAGAAATTGGTCAACGTATGTGTGCTTACAAATGCCAAACGTCACAAATCCAATTAACATGTTATGTTAAATTTGTTAAAGTCAACATAAGTCTACTGATTGTCCCACACTAGAGTGGAAACTCCGTAACACTTCGAGCACCTTGACAAATCTCTGCATCACCTTAAAGTTGACTGGTAGAAAAGGCCCATGGCATTAAGTACGCCTTTGTACAATTATTTTGTATTTGTGCATAAAGTTTAAATAAATATTTATGATACAAATGTAGTGACTTCCAAATGTCCACGTGGTATCTTTTGTCGAACAAATCTTGGTGGAGTATCTTCCAAATACACTCTAAACACTGAAAACTTAGTAAGAAGAAAGCAAAAGCAAAGAGATCAGATTTTAATTAATTGTTAGTGTTATATACCTTAAATACTAGACAAAGTAGGCATTACTAACGACTACAACTTTCTTATCGCGGCCTGTAATTATTATTATAAGCCTTCTAAGACAAAAGTTACATCGTTACACATTTTTTTTGCTGATATAAGTTATTTGAATTAGGTAACTAGCCTATAAATAAAACGTTTTTATGTAAGGTACTCTACCGTTTTGACGATTTCTATATTAACATTTAGTTTTTCAAACCACTAACAAAACAGATTAAAATCAAACAAGAATATTTTTTAATATCGAAAAAAAATACTGTGATCATTCGGTATTCAATATCGAAATCATTCATGTAATGCATACGGTTATGCACGCCTGTGTGAATGTTCATCTTTCCAATTAATTTCATAATTTGATTAAAAATGAAATTCATTTAAACCATAATGCTAAACCACATGACTCTAGAATCGCGTACGGTGTGCACGGGCGAGGAGTCAGGACGAGAAAGGGGATCGCTTGAGGTGCGGGCGGCGAGTGGTAGATGAGAACGGGGAGGAGGTGCGGTCTCTATAGCAGGTGGGCAGTGAGCCCCAAAGATCTTGATAGGTCCATATTGAATCCTGAACGTTCAATAAGTAAATGAATAAAGTCAATATCTGCGCACACAAATCGCCTTCAATTGTGGATATGACCGCAGAAACAGTTAGGACTTCGATGCTGCTGTCTGCGATTCGTAATATGTGGTGTGTGGTCATACTAGTGATTTTTCAATTCACACATTCACCATAATCATCACACATTCACAATATAGAAGGCGTTATATATCTAAGTAAGTCAAATATTAGAATAACTAGAAATAACTTCTTTTGTGTTGAAAATGAAGCTAGAGTGAAAATTTTGGGTGAGGATTAAATTTCTAACGGGCATTGTTACCTAACGCTAAATCATATTACATGTCTATCAGATGCCGTATGGAGATAAAAAGATATAGAGTCATTAAATTTTATATGGCCAGTAATACAAATATGATCGATATAAATATGCAAATTTTTTAGACTCGTTGAACGCTTTTTGTGAGGCATTAATTTTTATACAGACCGTTTTCTTTTTAGATCGATACTGCCTAGTAGGTGCCACATTTCTTTTTAAATTATCTATTCTATTGTCAAAGGTATATCCATATAAAAAATATGCACACATTGACAATTTATAGAACTACATCACACGTAAAGTATAATTCTGATCGTTTCTTGCGATACAGTTTGTTAACAAGGCTGTGTCTATATAGCTATGAATAGTCAAAGGTCATAACTGTCAAGCCATACAGTTAGTCTCGCTACTAAGGATATCTCGACCGAATGACGTGGAGGTTCAAAAGTGGCCGAAAAGCCGAAACCAAACATCGTGAAGAGAGAATCCAAACGGTAATAACGTAGATCACTCACAGAATAGAATATTTCATGGGGTTATGCAGTCATCTTATCATAACATACATAACGTTGAATGATACATCGCCATTAGTCAGTGTCATAGATCTTGTAGTACACCAGATTCTTGGCACGACTTGTACAACTACTTTGATGAATATACTGGCTGATAAATTCTCACAGAGTCCCGAGTACATAAATTTCTTGGTTATGTTGCCAAGTCTGGATGTGCCATTACTCAAGTTCTATTCATACCTGCGTGTTAAACCTTCCAAACTTACCTGAAACACTTACATTAATTATGTATGTCATAAACTTGATGGGAAAAGTTATTTGAATACTGAGATTTGAACTCAGGGCCGAATTACTTTAAGGTGTTGTCTAATTGAGGTACTTAGAAAGGGCAGGCTAGGGCATGAACTTCTATTTATATTACATACATAAATAAATATTCTAGGATATTCTACACAATGCCATCTAGACCCATGGTACGTATAGCTTAATTAGCTTGTGTTATGGATTCTAGAATGCATAACATATGATTTCTGTGTAAATATTAGGTCGTTACATATGAAATATATATAAATGAAATAATAATAAAAAAAACTTTCACATTTTTAATAAGTACTTACCAATTGAAATGTGCGGTACTTTCGGTACTTTCATTTTATATATGCAAATTTACTCCCAATATATCCGACCTTTATATAAATCCGAGATCCAAATGTCGGCAATCCAAATTGAAACGTCAAATTGCCTAAATTAACGTTTCATATGACGATGAGCTGTCATCCGTCATATTCGATAAAAGTGTCAGGCAATCAAATAAATATTCAGTTCGAATGGAGAAAGCAAATTCTAGTCAAAGTGAGGGTAGTTAGTTGAACCCTTGTGTGACGACGGTGACAGTGAGCTGTCTACAGACTGCTTTATCCGATGAGAATGTCAAGGGATCAACTGTTGCAAAATCTACTTGCTGCCAAATCTAGTTCATAACTTATTTTATAACGAATAAATAACACATAACATAACCTCACGCCTATATCCCTGAAGAGATAGGCAGAGGTGCTAGCACCCACATTTCGCTAGTTTATGTTTAGGTCCCAATGTAATAGGTGGCGAGCCCATTGCCATTAACCGGGCACTTATAAACCTGCAATAAATACACACATAACTTCGAAAAGTATAGAAAAGTCATTGGTGTGTGCCATGGTAAACCTGGGATCGAACTCGAGACCCGAGTCTAAGCAGTCCATTACCCATACCACTAGGCTACCGCGGCTATTATATAACGAATAAATAAAAATAAATAAATGTTCTAAGACAATGTAATGTGTAATCCCATGGTAACTATTATCTTAACAAGCTTATACACAAATATTTACACTGAGCGGGAAAAAAAACCTGAGTGTGAATTTTTTTTATAAACTTATGAACTTGTTAGGTATGGCCACCTGTCATGACATTATATCTTACTTTACTGGTAATGAGTTCTTTGGGAAAGGTGCTAAACACAGTCGAAGAACTCAGTCAGTGAAGTGGCACCATGGAGAATTGAAGTAATCATTATTCGGTCATCTAATCATTATTCGGTCCTCCGTGAGAGGCACTGACTGCAAACTGTCCTGGTGTTTTATTAAATTGCTCTTCATATTTATTTCCTATTCGTATCTTAATTAACATCACCCGTGCGCTAATCCCGGTCGCATACGCAGGTGTGACCTCGGAGTCCGAGAATCGCTTATTTTCCAGTCCAACTGTGCCTCGATATTTTGCATGAAGCAATTGCCATTTGGCCTGACGGCAACGGCTTAACGTGCTCTCCGAGACACCACCAGACCCATGCAAATAGCCATATTTATGCCAGCAGTCGCGTCAACTTCCGCCACGCCATATTTAACATTATTTAGAACTTGATTATAAAATAGCTAGTCACAAGCATATATATACATATTATTTTGTATATATATACACATAGAAATTGATATTAGTCTGTAAGCTTTCCTAGAACTAATAAATAAATCTCATAATATCTAATTTCGAGACTGCTGAATACAGAAATTTATTACATTTCTCATTTACAAATCTCATAGTAAGCTCTAAGAACAAGCCTCAATTCCAAAACGTTTTTGTCTCAACGAATCAAGATGCTATCGCGTTGACGAGAGTGCGCAACGGAAATGAATGGGTCCGCCTTTACACAGAACTTTTCGGTTGAATCCTCGAGGATGTGACAGTCATATTAATGGCTATTATATCCACTTGATATTGGTCCTGTTGAGGCTATAAAATGTTTTCTTTTTTGTGAAATTAACCGCAAGATAAACGATGGTTATTGGCTTTTGGCTTTCGGCTTACAGAACCATTATTTTTTATAGCAGTCTTCTGTACGACAAAACATCATTAATCTGTATAAAAGGTTATACGAGTATTGCTAGGGTATATGCCATCGTAGAATAGTACATACTATTTTCGTATCACTTAGAATGAAGAAATTTATGTCCATTCTCCTCCCTGGTATATTCAACTCGGAAAGTAAACCTATTGTTTTACATTCAATTATTTGAAAATTAACCATTGTCTGCTTCTCTACTCGAGTAGCATTCACGGTGACATTCAAAGCTTGCTCTTTACTCGCATTTTTGGAAGCGACCACTGTTTTACCCGGAGAACCTGACGGAAAAGTCTCTAGGTATTAGCCTCTGTCAACAGGCATACTGCCTTGCAGAGGTCTTTTACCACCCTAATTCACCATTGTGCTTTGTTTAACAAAACATTACTCGTGCGCCGTGGTTTCATGCACCGTATTTGATTTTATTTAAGTAACTAGCTGTTGCCCGCGGCTCCGCCCGCGTGGACTTCTGATCCCGTTCTTGCTGCTTGGACTTCTGATCCCGTTCTTGCTGCTCCATAAAAACCTTCCGTAGAGTTCAAGGAACAAATAAAAAAAAGAATTACTCGAATTGGTCCAGCCGTCTTCGAGTTATGCGCTTACCAACACATTTCGCGATTCATTTTTATATATTAGAAGATTACTTTCCTTCTCTTTCTCATCTTCTTGTTCTTGCCTTTAACGTTTCAAAGATTACACAGTTACAAATATTAAATCATTCAATACAACCCATTTCTTCTTCATTAAGTCGAAAATTAAGAAGTTTATACACGAATTCTGAACAATATAAGTAGATATACAATTAACTCTGTGGCGCGATGGTAGTGAACGCGACTGCAACGCAGGAGTTCGATTAGGTAAGGCTCTGTGCAAATATTTGTATGCATGAATTTATGAATAGTGTTTCTATGTATAATATGTATGTATTTACAAAAAAATGTATCTAAGTATGACTATGCGCATTCTAGAATCCATAACACAAGCTGGTAATGGTTAATATGAGTCGAAGTGGCTTAAGAAAATCCCACAGTGAGTGTAAATGTACAAAGATCTGAAACTTCCAAATTCCACTAAAATAGGTGTTTATGTGTGATTGTAGATACCGCTCAGCTGTTTTATAACTGTATTTTATATCTATGACAACACTATCAGATGAGAAAAGAAGAGAAAATGTTGTCAGTGGAAAGACTAATTTGTCTCGAGCTCAAGTGGCACAAAAGCCTCCTTAACCTTCGCTCTACCCTCCACATTTCCTCAAGAAGAGCATTATGAGGTTTCTATGAGGATATCTAGAACGCTCTTATTAGTTTCATTAAAGTCTAGGTAGCCTAATATGTTATTATGTCCCAGAAATCATTTATTATTACACAAAATCTTGACCTAAATAATCCCTAATGTCTCCCCAACGTCACTCCTGCTTCCGTACATCACTTACTTATTTCCTGCTCACAACTCGCGGCATTACTTCCACATTTAATCTTAATGACCAAATCTGACAGCAAATATAAGTGGGTAGATCGATTTAAGATAATATCTGCTTAATGACTTTTGTTTAGGAAAGAAAAAATATTACAGATTTCAGCTATTTGTTGGTTGATCCAATGATTGCGATAGAGAAAATTACATTTTAAGTAATGTGACGTGAAATAGTTTGTGTAGCAGAATGGATAAGTCATCTGTATAACTATATTCAGCTTGAACATTTCGATACCGTCCTCTGCTGTGAGAACTATAATGATGAAAATGTCGAAGTAACTGCGCTAGGTCCTGTCTGATAGAGACCACTATCTGGTCAATTCGCAACTGATCAGAGCGACGACACAGTAGCTCGCCGAGGTTTGACAATGAAAACTGCAATAAAAATTAATCTGACAACTTCTTCAATCAAACGATATGAAGTTGGAGACATTCGTATGAGTGTAGACAGTTCAAACCATAAAGTTATTCTTAGATAAATAAAGTGTGTTAGTAACAAACGTATCTTTACGCAAAACCTAGGCGTGAGAAAGTGACAGAATATACTGGGTGGCGCAAAAGTACTGGCACTAAAGACATTTTCTGTCATTCTGTTGTTGAAAATTGTGTAGTGAACAAATGTAAAATACACTGAAAATAAACATGGACCGTTTTACTCCCCAAGAACGTGGAATAATTGTGTCAATGTTCTTACGGAATAATTCATCAGTGATAAGAACACAACGTGAATTTCGTCGACGATTTCCCCACCGTCCGGCACCGATTGGTCGCACAATTCGACGCTTTGCCACACGCCTTGAAGCAACTGGCTCAACATTGGATAGACCTAAGTCTGGGAGACCAAGAACAGGCCGTTCAGCTGAAAATATCGATGCTGTGCGCGAAGATGTGGAAGAGTGTCCAGAAACATCAACGAGGCGACGTGCCACGCAATTGGGCATTTCCAGACGGACCCTGCAGCGTATTTTGGTGAAAGACTTAAAGATGTTCCCGTATAAAACTCAAATGACTCATCAGCTGCTGCCTGCTGACCACCGAGCTCGTCTAGATTACTGCCAGCGCGTCATAAACCTCAACCTTGAAGAGGATGATTTTCCTTCAAAATTGGTTATGAGTGACGAAGCGCATTTCCATCTCTCAGGGCATGTCAATAAGCAGAATACTCGGTTCTGGGGCACTGATAATCCGCGCATTATTCAAGAAACACCTCTACACCCACTAAAAGTTACTGTATGGTGTGGCATCTGTGTTGACAGAGTGATCGGACCCTATTTTTTCGAAGACGCTGGAGGCAATGCGATAACTGTCACTGGAGAACGCTACAGAACCATGTTACGTGAGTTTTTGATACCCAGTTTGGACGAATTGGGGCTGGAGCACATCTGGTTTCAACAAGACGGCGCTACGGCACACACAGCGCGCGACACTATGGACTTAGTGAGGGACGCTTTTCCAGGCCGAGTTATCTCTCGTTTTGGCGATTTGCCTTGGCCTGCAAGATCACCCGATCTGACCAGTCCAGACTTCTTTCTTTGGGGTTTTTTGAAATCTCGGGTGTATGTGAACAAGCCACAGACTCTCGCAGCTCTAAAAGAAAACATTCGTCAAGAAATAACGAACATATCGCAGGAAGTGTTACGGCAAGTTATGCAAAATGTCATAAATAGGGCTCAAATGTGTATCAACTCTGGAGGTCACCATTTAAAAGACATCAGCTTTAAATCCTAATGGTACGAAATTTAATGGTACAAATATACATTTAAAAAAACCTAAATCTAGTTTTCTAATTTAGAAAAAATGTTATAGCCGAACCAAATAGGGTCTTTACTCTTACGCCACCCAGTACAAATCGTGAAGCGTTTTTTGAAAACCATTATCAACTTCGACAGAAATAGATACTGCAGTAACGTCAATGTTTTCACACTAAACGTCACAAGTCACTATACTTTGACATTTTAAATTCGGTAACGCAATTATGAAGGGATCTGCGGATACATTTGTGCTAGTAATACTAAAGTCTATGGTTGAGACGTAACCGCGTCGTGAAGTGACTTTCTTACCAAAGTATCCAGTATGGAGCAAATACGTTTTTGATTGATTTAGGACGGAACATTTACTAATATTATCAACAAAGGTTACCTTATGAAGTTGCTGGTTCTACAGTACTGGTTATTACAAACAAAAACATATTTCACTGGATTAGACTGTGAATTCTAAATTTTAATTAGTTGTTTTAAAAGCTAGACATTTATTTTAACAAAGTCAGTCTTTTGTTTAATAATTAGCTTTGTATTTTCTCATTGCCAGTGTAGCATTTTTGCCATAATGGATATTTTGAAAATAGAATATCAGTTCTATCATTGCACCAACACCTAAACAACAAGTTACATCAACAATGTTTACGGAGAGAACTTAACAAATGAACGCATAAGCCGCTAATGGTTTACCCGCTTACGATCTAGAAATTTTGACTGTAAAATGCACCTCGTGGTCGTTCGGACACTTTGGTCAACAATAATGAATTAGAGGCGATTATGGAAGCAGATGATACCCAAAACACAGCTGAACTAATACGGCAATTTCATTGGTTACCTAACATTTCTTATGTCATATAAGAACGCTTATTGGCAGTAACCGCAACTGTACTGCATATGCTTTTGCGATAGCAACTACAAGTCTCCGAACGCCAATAGGATTGTATCTGATTAATAAGGTTTATATTCTTCAAACTGACAACCTCACGCTATGTCAGCAATGTATTAATTTAATTTCAATGATATTTTCCAATGTATAGTTTGATCATTGTAGTTCAATGTCAAATTGAATATTGAAAGGCCGCGGTATATTGTTTACTTACTGGTACAGGTGTACCAGTTCTTACATTAATTCCTCCTGAACGTTCTTAGTTATAACTGTTTATAATAGAATGTGAACATTGAAAATGATAGGAGTCATTGAATAATTTTAATTGAATGAGAAGTTACATTAGAAAAGCAACTAAAATTTAAATAGAAATTAAACTTTTGAAAAGAGAACAATTTAAAATGTTGGTTCTTTTTATAAATTACCTTTGCCGGTGGACCGCAGAAAGTTTTACCATCTAATATTTTCATAATGGTTTGTTTACTTTGACAATAATTTCCGTCAAGTTTATTTATAGGTATGTTTACAAAGTCAGTATTATGTTGTTAGCGTTTGCTTTTATACGATTCCAACTTGACCAATTTACGACAGTTTAACTTTCCATGGGAGTCGCAGTGTTTGTTGTTGATCACCAGCATCAAGGAAATAAGAGTGTGGGATGGTCTGAGTCCAATTATCCACTATTATAAATATTAAATGTGTGTATTTGTTACGTATTATTATTTTTGTATAATAATTAATTTTACCCAACATAACTTTATAAACAAAACACCCGTCGTCAATATTTTAGTTATTCGTATTTGTTTTTTTTTCCTTTCCTTGATTTCGATTTAATAACGCAATTTATATTCTTGTTTGATGTCACAAATATTTGTAAAATAGTAAACATTTTCATTGTCCTATTACAGTGAAACCTATGGTTGAACTATCTATAACCTCATGGTTGAACTATCTTCAGGGTAGGTTCACTAGACTTCAATAGTAAACAGCGCCTTTAAAAATGGCCTGACATGACAAAAATATCACCACAAAGTTAGTCCTTTGTCTTAACCGCCGACCACAAGATCCTATTTGAAATTGACAGGACAAAAAGTCTCAACCACGACATACTCCTGACTCATTCTTATATTATCTACGTAATAAATCGGATAGCTGGTACAATAACTAGCAAAGTTGGCCATCCGCCAAACCGGTACAGCAAGCTATTGCTCGCTCATTTTACTGCTTTGTAGCTCAATAACATTGGATTTAGGACCTAAAGCTACATACCGATAGTTTGCCCTACTAATTTATTTGAGAGAGGTACAGATCTTTACCAGATTATCTGAAGAAGTACAGTCGCCCGCAGAAGTGACTGAATATTGAAATAAATCAATAATTCGATAGCTTATTTATAGCTTTGCCATGTGCGTGACAAGCTATTTAAACAGCTGCGGGGCGTACTAAGGTAAATTCGTTTGTTTATAAAGAAGCTTTTTTAGAGCTAGAGTCGTTGGTGGCTTAAAATGTGTTAAGTTAATACAAACAACGATGGTAACAGTACATAAAATAGAAAATTAGAACACTGTGCAAGTTCTATTTTATCGATGGTTCTCATCATCATCATCATTATCTGAACCTTTTCCCAACTCAGTTGGGGTCGGCTTGCCAGTCTAAATGAGATGCGGCTGAACTTCGATATTTTCCGTGAAGCGACTGCCATCTGACCTCCACAACAAATTTGAGGGCTCTAACTACCCGTAACGACTGCCAAAGATGTTTGTATGGCAACCGGGATTGACGGCTTCACGTGCTCTCCCATAATCGATATTTATAATTGATAATCGATGGTTCTCATCATAGAGGACAGAGTTCTACATGTTGTCATCCACCAACTCTCGTAAATCCAGTTCGTATACGCGCTTACCAACCGTAAAATGCACTATCATACGTGTTAACTGATACTTTTAAGAATATTTCTTTAGGGAAATGTGGCCTATAATCGAGAGAAAATAGTCTCCTTTAGCTGAGACCAACTTTCAAGAATCCACTCTGCGATTAAGGTATAGCGGCAAACAGGTGAAGTACTCATCCTAGCATAATCTTTAGTACTCATCCTGGCATAATCTTTCATGAGAATATTTTTGTGGCAAACAGTTTCATATGAATAATGTTGTCCTCATAAATTTATCCGAAACATCGGATAGCCACTAACATCACGAGTTTACAAATTCCTGAAATTCAGTCTAATTTCAACGATCTGTCTTCATAATATCTGTATTTGATACAATCAAGCTACTTATAACTAACTAACAAGGACAGCTAGCTCCTAAACTATTAAAGGGAACCCAATAAAGCTATTAACGATAATCACTTTGATCGGCGTTCACTTCACAACTAGTTTACGACTCACTAAAAAGTATAATCGATATTGATGGCGGAACATTGATACTACTATTAGTAGCTGTTCTAGCAACTCAACCTGTGAGATATTTGGATACCGTTCCTGCGTCCATTAGAAGCCTTGTTATAACCATTTTTTCAAGTTCCACCCTAGTCCTTTATCTCGGATCTCAACGTTTCCGTTGCCTTTAGTTTGACCTTGTATGACCCTTGGTGAGGCATCGTATATATTTTCTAATTAGATTGGATTCTTCCGAATCGCCTTAAGAGTTTCACCTCCTAAGCAAATATTGAAGTGATAATTTTTGTTTATAGAAAATTTTAAGTAAGGATCAAATTACGAACTCGCATTTTCACCTAACGCTATATCACACGCCGATAAACCGAATACGGATGCCTTACGATTGATTTGATTGATGATAAATATAGTTTTTTTTTAATGTCCAGTAAATTTTGACAAATAATATTTATTTTTATGTTATTACCTATTATTTTTTAATTCAATTAATTGCTTTATTACAACATAAAAATTGCCTGTAAATCCACCCCTTGAATGGTATTCACACGACAAATTAGGTTAACGTTTAGAAAAATCTTGTAGCATCGATCCTCTGGGACCGAGTAGGAAGCACATTAAAGTGGTTTACGAACATACAGCTTAACCGTAAACAGTTTAGTCTACATAATCTTACGACCCCTGAGACGTCTCCACAGTATTGCCGAACTTGTGGTGAAAAGTAAAACATGTAAATATACGCACAATAGATATTTTGATCACCTCTGTTGATTGAATATGGAATATTAAATATGTAATGAAATTTAGTATACTAACATTTCCACTGTAAGGGAAAGATCACGGGATCGAGTCCCGTAGAAGCATTCAATTTCTCTCATCTAAATCGAATATTAAATATTTCAAGGTGTCCAAGTAGTTGACTTTGGGACCCTGCAAGGGTTGCAAACCGTTACCTTAACTGACGTTTTTTCCGTGCGCAACATTCCCACGAATACCAATCCCACATGAGCCGGTGGGGTTATGTCGGACTCAAACTGACTAAAGCGCACGCCGTCTTTGGGTCTCTAGTTGCCAGAGCGGTGAGATAGTAGCGAATATATCCCTCGCAACCATGCAGACCCGGTGCCCTCTCTTTCGAAATGACACCGTCGGACCTTTACTGACTAAAGGAGCGAGGGTCTCATTCATTCATTCAAAAAATCCTCTCGTGTTAAAAGATCAGACTGTAGTTACTTCTACAAAGAGCAAATACACCAGATCAATAGAATAAGTTTTTTGCACGAAGCGGGAAAAATAGCAGTAGAACATTTTACCGCTGCACCACGGAGGCCGTTAATTTAAAGTTAACTATATTGTACTGGTAAAGTTCATTCAAATCTACTTGATTACGTCATAAAGCACCGCTATAGTGTTGATATCGATGACTACGATATATGAGGTCGTTATTTCGCTCGTGAATGTATTAATGTTCCCATAGGCAACATTGGCATTAAAGCGGAGCGATATTATTTTGTGACGTCACATTAACAGCCCATAACAGTCAACTGTTGAATGTAAGTCTGCCCAAAGGAGGTCGTTACTTCAACCACCAACAGTTTATAGACCAATTGGGAGTTCCCAATAAGGTGGAGACAATATTGCTGAATGAATGTACATTGCTGTCTTGACTAGTTTATGTTCATTGATGCTATGAAGCTGGCCACTGTATTAATATGAAAATGATTACATATATACTTATATATTATAAAAATACGGGTATTGAAACAAGAATATTTAAACAGGTTAGTGTAAAAGGTGTGTTAATATTCATCGTTGTTGCGCTCGTATATTGTCGCGACGACGATGTTTCACAATATAGGTACCGAGAGAAAAAATGTGAGAGAAAAAGAATTTACGACCACCGTAGAACAGAAAAAACTAGTAGAAATACGCACTATAGATTCATTAGCGAAAGCGATATCGCCAAACTCACACATATTACGGTTAATAAAACTGCGCATTACTAGCAAATAATTGCTTCGCTTAGTCGTACCTATTTATTTACTACCATTAGTGCCATATTAGTTCAAATCATACGTATTACAAAACATAAACACACTAAGGTAGAGGAAACTATTTTGCCACCAGCTTTTTTAACCGTTCAAAATAGCGATTACTTTGCTATAAATAATAAATGATTTATGGCGTTTCACCTAACCTCTTTTTATACTGGGTGTAAAGGAAACACTCCCAAAGCCGAAGGCTACTGGTAGTACCTACTCTTGGTACACTACATATTGGCATAAAAAAATACGATTTTTTTTCTTTTTTCGGGAGTGTTTCCGTTACACCCTTTGTAGATTAAATAGACTATAAAAGTCATTGTTATTACTTTACAACTATAGCTATATAAACCCCATAGTTACTTGTCATTAGATTTAAATAAAAATAGTGAAGCCGTCCCCTTTCTTACCCTCTAAAGACGACCTCCGTGGCGTGGCGGTAGTGAACGCGACTGCTACGCAGGAGGTGCGGGTTCGATTCCCGCTCAGTGCAAATATTTGTGTGTACGAAATATGAATATCTGCATTGGTCTGGGTGTTGCTATGTATAATATGTATGTATTTACAAAAAAAAAATGTATTTAAGTAAGTTTATCCGCATTCTAGAACCCGTAACACAAGCTAGTTAAGCTATGCTTACCATGGGTCTAGGTGGCGTTGTGTAGATTGTCCTAGAATATTTATTATTATTATTATTATTATTAAAGGCCTGGTAGAAGTGGGACGAGAGTGTTTAATTTTCATTACAAATAGGTCACCCGCATAGGTGTAAGAGGTCCTTTGTTATATTGATTGATGAGGATGAATGCCAAATTGCACGGTTCGGGGTTCAGTTATGTAAGCTACTTCAATTTGTTACAAAATCAATACTGTAGTTTGAAAAGTAGAACGAGTTTAGTACGGTAATTGGTGAACTATGTGTCGTAGCAGAGGGTGCGAATGTTAAATCAGAGGTAATGGGTTCGATTCCAATGTATGCAAATATTTGACTCAATATCTTTTGGGGCTCGATCTTCTACATACATTACAAGATCAGTGTCAATCACCATGAAATTTCATTATTGTCTATGGCAGTCAAGGATACACAGAACGTAATTTGTGTAAATTAGTAGAAGAGCCACATAATATTTAACTATCCATATAAATTCATGTTTATATAAAATTTATTTTATTCTTCAGTGTACAATAATGACTATCACTATAAAAATATAATACTTTATTACTTTCTAGAGATAAAATGCAAGAGAATTGCCTTGATCGGTGCGGTCATATTTTGCGGAAACCGTCAGGCTACGTGGGAAACAAATGCCTGGCAATGGCGTCTCCGCCGGGATTCGGCAGGAGGAGTAGGCTCAAGAAGTCTTGGCTTGACGTCGTGGAGGGTGATATGCGTGCTTATAGTTCTTTTTTTCATGGTTCATTATTTGTTTGGGAAATAGCGCACTAACTGGCCGCCTCTGAAAAACAGCGCTGTCTTTTTTTTCTGTCTGCCATTGAGCAGACAGCATTAAGCTAAGAGGCAGCCGTTATTTTACGTCGATTGTTTTATTCTTTCTGTTTTTTATGTCTATTGTGTTGCGTAGAATAAAAAGATTTTTCTCTCTTTCTTTCTTTTCTTTCTCTCTTTCATGATCTTACTACCATGGACGCCCAACATCGTGCGAAGTGGAGGAGGTAAAGCCTACCTACCTTGACCTTGAATGCAATCAGGAAAGATCCTTGACGACATGAAGAACTACATCCAAGAATGTATTCGTAATATAGAAAATAATAACTTGAAAAAAAAAGCAACCGAAACATAAAATGACTCAGGCGGCTTACACTCTGAGATTGCACTCCCAAACTACGTGATTCTACGAAAGTACACTGGCAAGTGGGTCAAATTAGATTTTACTACAGACACAGGGACCGGCAAAGCTACATGAAACCTTGTAAATAAAATAAAGAACTCGACAACGTAACACAAACGTAAAAATATAAATAAGAAGAAAAGATATAGGAACGTTGTTGTATGGAAGAAGATAATAATGACCACGATAATCTTGAGGATGGAATACAATATATGATTGATGAGACTAGATCGACCTAACTCTAAAGAGGCAGAGGGCAACTAAAGAGTAATATGTTAGTTAATTCGAGTTTTTTTTTTTAAAGCAGACTACTATTATTTGAATTCTATTCAAGCATATGGCATATGCAGAATCGTTGTAAGTGAACAGACAGCGTCTGAAGAACGACCTTAAGGGTCGTCCTTAGTCATTAATTCATCATAATCTAATTACTTAAATTACTTACCTGCTTCTTACCATATGCATTTCTGTGGAAGGATGTGTATTTATACATACCTACTGATGAAACTCCGTAGAAATTATAACGTCAGTGAAAGCACTTAATATGTCTGGAACCATTTCTTTGAAATAGGCAACATAACATAACACCCAACGAAAAAGATATTCGACAGAATCGCACAACGTGGCAAGTGGCAATAAAGATCCATCGTTTTTTATACAAAAAATATATCATTGGAATCGAATAACGTGCAAAAGAATTATCACAAAATATATACAAAAGAAACTATATATATTGAAGAACTGAGAGCGTACATTCTAATACCTTACACAGAAAAGCGGAAAACGAGTGAATATGTGAGCGAGCTGACGCCACATGGCACCAAAGCTGAAGTCAAATATAATAGCGGCAAAGTTCGCTAGCTATATGTGATTCTAATACACTGTAGCTTCTAATCGCACGATCCATCCTTCTCCACACATGGCAACCGGCTTTAGATTTTATTAATATTTTCCAAAGAGAGCTTGTATACCTACTATGGACCTTACTTACGAAGTTACGAATCAAAGTTTATCTTGCAACCGCACCCGAAGAAGACGCCACGTGAAAATTTGTAAGGCTTACTGTAAGGCTTAAAGAAATCCAGAGTAACTTCTGATTACGTAAATACTGCGTTGCAAGTCATCGTCGGTGTATACATGTTTCGGCCAATTGACGTTAACGAAATTAGTAGGTACTGTCTTCATCAAATCTACTCCTGTCACAAAACATTTTAATTTCGGTGTAACTTCATGTTATATGTGGTACAAACCGCGTGAGATACTGATCCTGAGAATACTAGCTGACCCAACAATCGTTGTTCTACGACCCTGAAGTTTTGGATGTATATTTCATGGTAGCCTCCCTGATGTCGCGAGGCGTAAGCAGCTTAAGTTTAAGCTGGGGTTGCGTCACAAGTGAAGGGACAAGTCAACATCTTATTTATTTTATTTACAAGCGAGCCCGGCTCAATATATATTAAGTTTCAAATGAATAACAAAATAAATGTTCTTTTTGATTACAAAATTTTCTGTTAATGTGTTATAATAGGGCTGAATAATATAAATATAAAGTGCCGTAAACTTTGTTTAGATCGTCAAAATAATTAAGTAGGTATGACAAATTATTCATACAAACAGAAGTAATGGTAACTAAGACACTCGTATTTTCTATATATGTCTCGTATAATTCCGAATATTCACCTGTCTCTTATATGAATTTTTTTTTAGATAATAATATGCGAGTACCTACCGCGCTGTTTCGATTTTTATTTACATATCACCGGTCAGTTACAAACAAATTATCCTTTGATAAATGAACCCGAGTCGATCTTTAATATCTAAAAACCCTTTGATCATTTTCCGACCTAATCCGAGCAGTTCGACTGGGGAAGTACCTACGTCAGCCTTACAGAATATCGCGGCTAATAATAACCTTGTGTTGTGTTTCCGGTGGTGAGTAGGGTAGCCAGAACTCACTCGAGAGGTTTTGTGTTGTCAGCGGGAAGACCGAGAAACCCTTATTTGTCTACTGCATTGACAGCACAGAGAATCTCTTATAGTTAATCCTCCCCCTCCCCCCACTTCCTCTTCCCCTTTTCTCTATATGGTTGGCAGTACGAATTTGACGCTTCTGAATGGTCACGGTTACCAGTTTTCATAAGGTGGGCCGCGTGCTTGTCTGCCACCTAAATTGTATAAAAAAGGACAAATAATTAAATAGTTTGATTTTTACGGTGCAGTGGTTCTTTACACAATTTCCTTGAACCTATAATAGTTTTACAAGTCCTCGTATTGTTGCAATTCAAATGTTATACTATTCTTCTTTGCCTCACACAATCTCTGACATACATACGCACAAATCAATGCCAAGAAACCAACGAGTCAATCAAATTTACGACAGTACTTCGCCGAGAGTCGAAAACCAATGCATAGATAAAAACGTACAAGTCTCGTTTCCCTCAACAGATGTTCTATGTTATTCCAACGTAACGATGTTTGCACACGTCGCAGAACCCTCTTACCTCTGTGATACGTTTTGATATCTTACTATTAGCACAAACGGCTACGTATTCAGAGACATTAAAAACACTTGGAAAGCGTTCTACTGGGACAAAGTTATTCAAACTTTTAGCTCTCAAGACCCCCGTTAGATTTTCAAGACAGTGCAAAGCCCTACCAATAAAGTATTTTATTAAATGATATCTAGATGGAAACTACGAAATGACAAATGGAATGTGGGATGACCCTCAAGAGATAGACTGATGATTTTAAATTAACTGGTCAAGTGCGAGTCTGATTCGCGCACCGAGCGTTCCGTACAAACATGAAATTATTATTTGTAGCACTTCAAACTATGCTGGTTATTTTAGGATGTTAGACTGTATGTATTATTTAGGTTCATTTTCAAATATGGATTGCTCGATGGCGTTTCTAACCACTGAGCTGCCTCTACACATCAGCTAACATAGTGGCGAATATGTTAGCAAAAATATTGGCTCAGAGTTAGTGGTGGCGTCCACATATTGGAAGTAGTTGGAATGTCGTTCAGCTAGCTCTGGTCATGCCAATGAGCAGAGAATTTATTAAAATTACCTATACGCATTCTAAAGAAAAAGGTAGACAGACTGACGGACAATGACGTGATTCTATACGGTTTCCGTAATTTTGCTCTTGAGGTACGGACCCCTAAAAAGTAACTGAGAAAGGCTGAGTTGGGTGGCAAACAATCGTGTGTTATGTAGTCGACATATTGGAAAAAACTATGTCGAGTAGTGCCCTGCACTTTTATATATTAACTGACAGCTTAGTTTTTTTACTAAGAAAGGTGAATGTTACTAGAATTTTTTAATTGAGGTACGCAAATGGGATATCTCAATCAGTATGTGCCACTGCGCACCCCACTTACAGAAACCTCGGTGTATAGGAAATAAAACACCAGCAAACTCTTGACTATTGTCATTTAAAAGTAGATCGTTGAGCAGTTGCTACTGGCATTCACAGTTCGTAATAAAGCCATTTCAGTTGAAATCACCTCTTTAAATTTTATATGAGATGCTTCATGAAGTCCCAACTTCAAATGACTTAAACTGTTAAAGGTTTGTGTCATTGTCTATAGAGGTTTTGGTTGAAACCACAGACTGTACCTTCAGATGAAGCATGCCTTGCTTATAGATACCACTTATGATAAGATTAGACTAGATAATAGTTAGACAAGTAGACATGACACAACTTTATAATTACTAACCAGGTGGACATATCCCAAGACAGCTACAAATAAACACAGAAGTTTAACCTCTTAAATGTGGATAGACTGACTTTATTCTAAGATCTATATTATATTCATCTACCCCACTGTACGTGTTTGCGCTCAATCCTACGTGATAGAGAGTGGACTTATTGCAATTTCTCACGTTCCATAACATGCGTTGACTAAAAGACAATACTTTCCCTGGGTGCTACATGACCTCTATGCATACATATCCTTACTTAGTACAGTAAGGATATCTGATCACCTGCAGTTCTGATCAATATTTTCAGAGATAGAACGTTTGAAAAGAAAATTTACATTATAAATAAATAATACACTATAAGTCATTTTGGTTTGATTTGATTTGAAATGGTAATCTTTAAAATTGTTAGTTTTCCAAAATTGAAAAACATAAATACCTAATAATGACATGATTTTGGTCAAAAGCTATTAGGTTATATCAAACGTGTTAACTGTCAATTAGTCCATTCGATTTGGATGCTAACAAGACAAACTATTGTTATGAACATACTGTATTCACATAATTGGTGCTTAATTGGGCAAGTTAACGAGGGTATGTGCTTAGCCCGTCTGGCGGTTTAGAGAGCTTTACTCTTGATGGGTAAAGTGGTTACAAGGCTTGTGGTACTGATCTAATTGTATTCTGGACCCAAGATGATATTGATTTTGAGAATCATACCAATATTGAAAATGTTAAAGTTTGAGAAGATGATTAGATATTTGGATGTTTGTTAACTACTCAATAACGGGTAACCCGCTGAAGAAGTATACATGAAAATAAATAGACTATTTTCTTGCATGGACACTTAAGATACTTGTCTTTCTGGCAACTGGTTCTAACACCACACGGTTGGAACCACAAGCGTCATCTATCCTATTTGGCATACTGACTGTAAAACCAGAAAGTTGACCCCAACTGAATTGGAGAAAAGACTCAGAAAATAAGGTAATCGCAATTTTTTTCCAAAATTCTTTTTTCTAAAAAGACTACTCCTGCACTAGGAAACAAGCCCTGTATCACGGGGAACTTTATAAACATACAACTAACGAACACTATATACCCAGATTCAGAACAACTATTTGAGGATCACACAAATTTTTGTCCTGTGTGGGTATCGAACCCATAACATCGTGCACAGCCGGCGCATACTACTCCCACCGAGCCACGGAGGCAGTCAAAATAATTCGTATCTATAGAATAGTAGTGCAGAGGATATTTACGACCAGTATTACTTTCCTTTATCTTTAGAGATACATTGTCTAATATAGGTTATAAATAGTATACATTGTGTAGTAGGTACAATAATTTTATACATTTACGCATGTATGATATATTTTAAGACCTGATCCCGCCATCTTGACAAAACTTAACAAGACAAAAATATACTGGAATGATACACTTATAGACCATTGTCACCGAATTGACGGTTCCAAGCTCGTTATCGTTTCCCATTGTATCCTTCGGCAACGAATACCCCAACATCGACAACTCGAAAAATTATTTTGGCAAAATAATTGTTACGCTGAAACCAAGACTATTTTTACCTGAAAACGGCAAAGCCAAAGGAGGGTTATGATTTTTTAATTTTATTGTAGTTATCACTCGTTTTGGTTTTGATACTCGAAATATCTACCTTTGTGAGGCGGGTTAATCTAAACGTTGAACAATTTTCACTAAGCTCAAGGTATTTTTGCCAATTCAGCTTATGTGGTCGGAGATAATGATGTATTCTAGAAAGGATACCCAGAAACCCCGACCAGTCATAACCACCATGAACGTGAGCGAATAGAGGGGCCTAGCAACCATCATACTAATAGCAAAATGCTGAACTAGGTGAGGGCTTCCGTACTGCTTGATGTGTGTGGGTTCATAGCTATGTTTGATGAAAATTGGTCCAAGATGGCTGCTACCTTAAAATAAATTGGTTTTATATGAAAGGGCTAGACTAGGAGATCAATTTGAAAAGTAAAACTAAAAATAAAAAAGTAAAAAATTAATAATATATGCGTTGTCGTATCGGGGGACCCTGGATCATTTCCATAACATGTGGATTGCTTTACCAGTTAGAGGTTCACCGACACGACTAGCCTTGAATTATTTACTTTTAATTTTTCGGGGTAGGTACTTTTTGTGTCGGTGGAGTTCTAATTTATTATAGTTACGGTAGCACAGATTGTGTGCTTGAGTATAGCTGATTCGCAATATTCTTTCTTTACCCAAGTTCAGTTAAAAGTTAAAGATAATTTCTTCTTTTTGAACAACGAAACGACATTTTCCTTGAAAGTAAACAAAATAGCAAATCAAAACGAACATCTGACATTATTATATCATAATAAAACGTCTAGTAGCTGTGATTGAGTTAAATAAAGTTTGTAACGAATAAAAATAATGCGGATTCCTGAACAAATATTTACATGATCCTTAGATGTTTGCTCGGGAACTTTTTGTATCTATGAATATTTTATGTATGTCGAGCACCCCAAGTACGGAGGAGCCAATAGTCCGATGTTAGCTCAGAATCTATGCAAACCAATTTGCTATCGGGTATGTCAACTATATTCATCTATTTGTGTATGCTGGAGAGAAGGAAATATCCCTATGGAATGTGACAACAAAATCGTGTAAGTACAATACCTGAACTTGACAACAAATGCTTGTAGGTAAAATACTTGAATTTGACAACATTGAATGTGACAACAAATTCATGTGGGTACAATACTTGAATTTGATAAAATTGATTGTGACAACAAATTTTCTGGGTACAATACTTGAATTTGACAACATTGAATGTGACAAGTGTGACAACAAAATCATGTGGGTACAATACTTGAATTTGACAACCTCGAATGTAACAACAAAATCATGTGGGTATACCTACTTGGAATTGACAACATTGAATGTGAAGACAAAGTGATGTAAGCACTATACTTGAATTTGACAACATTCAATGTAACAACAAATTCATGGGGGTACAATACTTGAATTTGACAAAATTTAATGTGACAACCAATTCATGTGGTTACAATACTTGAATTCGACAACATTGAATGTGACAACAAAATCAGGTGGTGCAATTCCAGTACATACTCCACAAAGTACATGCAATAAAACACCGAGAGACACGCAACTCTTCGCCGTTGTTCTAGACTCTGGAGCCTATTCTAAGCATGTGATATCTAGTAATACCTGCAATAGTATATTATTTTTATAATTTATAGCCCAGCCATGCAGACAACTAAAACATGTCCATTCGCCTTAAATTTATTATTTCAATAACTAGCTGTCAATAAATTATCGTCGTTAAAGTTCAATCTTCTATTATTACCTGTCATTTTATGACCGATTACAAAACATAATCTTCATTGAAAGTTAATTAAGTAATTATTTACTGTTCAGCGGTTTACAATTAATTAATTAATTATATACTTATTGTAGTTGATATTTTGTGGACACTAACCTTGTTATGAAGATAAAGATGCTTGTGCTATTACGTTCTTCTATTGACCACTCACTTTTCAGTTCAATCTGAAAAAAGAAATACACTTTTCTGTCAATCTTATCAGCACAACGGGATTATGAATATTTTTGATCACCTGCTATGGCATCTTAGTACCTCATAATCTACCGGGAACTTTCATTTAGGGCTAAAAACATACCTACAGCAGATATATGGTACAAGTTTTCCTTTTCCGTGTTACCCTTTTAACACACAGGAGTATATACAGATTTTGTCATTTTATTATTTTATTTGTTACTAATATAGATTTGTAAGAATGAAATTGTTACTAACACAATGAGTCAATGCTGCTTCAATAAAGAATATATTTAGATGTTAAGAATAGGTTATTGTAAGTCCATGTTTGTGCGGTCGTAACACTTGTAACTTTTGTTCTAATCTTGAAACCGAAGGACCGCTAGAAAACGTAAAAAAAGATTTTAGTTGCAAATCAAAATAATTTTGAGCGGTTTACCAAAAATATTACATTATATACATTGTAACCTATCTTATTTGTTAATAGCATGTGAAACCGCTGGACCTACCTAATATCTTAATATAAAATATAATTTAATAAGGTGTTTTAGCATGCCTGCGTAGCAGCGCTTTTAATACCACCTTGCCACAATGATTGTGTGTAGTAATGTAAATGTATTGTCAGTAGTACAATCAATGGTACTCATCAACGCTACTACTTACATAAAGAGTACATTACTCATAGTCTACAAAGTTTACGACAGTTGACAGATAAATTAGGCAAGATTTGATTTGTGAGGTTTTGTCATTATAATGGCGGTGCGTGTTTCAAGTCACGTGATATACAGATTTGTTTTTTACTATCCAACTGCTGTCAGGTGGGTTTGTGTGCTTGTTTGATACCTTCATCATCATTACTGTCAGTCACACTTTTAAGCTTGCATTCAATGTTTTAACAACAATTTTATTGCCGTTTAAAACTCAACTTCCCAAGCGACTACAATATGGGGTTCTTCAAGAAGGGTATTAGAAGGTTTCTACAGGCAGCACGTGTGTGACGCCTCTGGTGTTGCAAACTTTTATAGGCCACGGTCACCGCTTTCCATCAGGTGGGTCGTGTGCTTGTCTGCCACTTAAGTGGTATAAAAAAACTGAAAAAATTATCCACTAAGGCCTCGTCAAAATAGGCATTAGAAGGTTCCTTGTGGTCTGGCAATACGAGTACGTCTTCTCCGGTGTTGCTCACATCCACTGGCAGAGGTAACCGCTCCAATGCTAGTTCTAGGTAAGGAAGTCACTGTAGTTGTCCCAAAAGAAACAAGCCTGCTTTACACTGGTGACAGAAATGGTGTCGCAGATCATCCAAGTCAATTATATAGGACTATTCAGGAATATTTGAGGGTGATTATTCAGGTAATGACCGCGTTAGCCTAGTGGTAAGTAATGGACTGCTGAGACGAGATCTCGAGTTCAATCCCAGGTTTACCATGGCACACACCAATGAATTCTCGATGCTTTTCGAAGTTATGTGTGTACTTATCGCAGATTTTATAAGTGCCCGGCTAATGGCAATAGGTTCGCCACCTATTTGGGACCTAAACATAAACTGGCGAAATGTGTTGGTGCTAGCACCTCTGCCTACCCCTTCGGGGATATAGGCGTGAGTTTATGTGTGTATATATGTATGATTATTCAGGTTAGAATATTTTATCAATGAATGACTTTGAGACTTACGGCGTAACGGGAGTAACATTGTCTTCCACGAAATTGATCTTTGTTCGCTGTGCAAATTTGTATTGGATGACGATACGGGCGCGGTAAAGGTGTTTGGGTACCTAATGGAATTTATGATATATTCGTGTTACACCAACTCCATACTACGAAACGTATGAAATATTTTTATGTATTCACGCCTGAATTTGCATTTACTTTCAGCCCCATCATAACTGTACATTTTTTTATACGTGCAGACACACAAAACTCTCAATATAATTTCTATACCTATCAATAAATATTATTCTCAATATTACCGTATAAAACAAAAAAAACTTGTTTTCATGAAAGGCCACCTTGAGCAATATTATAATTATAAGATCTGTCACTAACCTATGTTCCACAAATAAATGATTATGATTATGATTATGAAAATATTTTATAGCTATCCTAGGATTAGATTAGATATAGATACATATAATAAATAAATAATTTATTATTCAGAAAAAATACATAGTATACATACAAAGTTGAATTATGGAATACAATCTGACCCGCGCAACTTCGTCTGCGTCACCCCATTTTTGCAACATTTTTTATTCCTGCTACTCACCTGTGTTGGTCATAGCATAATGTTATATACATATAAACCTTTCTCTTTAACCATCAATTAAATTAAAAATCAATTAAAAAAACCGCATCAACATTCGTTGCGTAGTTTAAAAGATTTAAGCATACAAAGGGCATGAAAAATAGGGACAGAGCACGCGACTTTGTTTTATACTATGTAGTGAAGTGCAAACATGTATTGATTTCTTTATCAACAGCATTACAAAGTTACCAATCATTGCGAAAGGTGTTTTGCGAGGAGATGACGCAGTTAAATCTGTAGAAGCTGGCTGTTCAGCCGTTTTATTGTCCAATAATCACGCTTACATCCACGAAGCCAGAGCTCACTGGAGAGATTGGTTAGTGGGAAGACCGAGAAACCCTTCTTTGTCTTCTGCATTGACTCGGTGGGCCGAGTACTTGTGGTGTGTACCAAAGTGGTATAAAAAAAGAGGGTCAGGCAAGCGTTGGTACCTTAGGAGTTAAGGAGTCGGCCTTACGATTTAGAGGTACCGGGTTCGAATCCTAGCCATTATATACACTACTAACTTGAACCCACTCCTAACACAAGCCATTGAGATTAGCTGGAGGTTTAGAGAGGATATTAGTAGTTGCTAATGTTCCTATTAAAAAAAAACACATATCACCAATCATTTAATTCGGTCCTACGTAATGTTTAGTTTAGGTTAGTCTATGTTGCCGTATTCCGGGCACTACATATTGTTGACTCAAGGCATGCATCTAAGGATGAGTTTAGGCTGTGTATATATGTCTGATGTTAAACAGCCCTATCCCACCTTGTGCATGGTAAGAAATGGGGTGGCCCAAGTTCTACTCTGCTGGGAACCACGTGATTTATACTGACACGCTATACTCATTAACTCATTGTCTAATCTTCCGCTTTTTACCCCTCTCTCACTCTCTCCTCAGCTCTGAATTGTGATACAACTTTTATTCTAAATGACTTGAGTAGTAGTACGTTTCATTTTAATTGATTTGTTAAATCAATAAAGTTTACTTTCGATTTGAATGCATCTTTAACCACATTTATAGTGAAAATCAAAAAAAATATAAAAAATACGTAAGTTTATTTATTTATTTATAACGTTCACACCATCATAACAGGTATATATCACACCTAATACAATAGTGACGCTAGTGTAAGTTAAGATATTCATTATATTTTCTTAAATAATATTTACTGTAACATTTTACGCACTGTATTTTCAGTTTGTAATTTTCCATTCCACGTTATTCCTCAACTTACTTTCTAGTTGTCTGTTGTATTGAACATATGATACGCTGACAATATTTTTTATCTGTGCCCCAGTGATGTATAATGGAAACATGTCATCCATCACGGTCGCAACAGACTGCGCTATGCAGACAGATTGACACAACCCTCTCAATCACTTGATTTATTCTCTGTGGCTGCTGTTCAATTTGACATAAACAAACCTTGCGGTTAATAGTGTACGACGCAATTATGGAGTTTAACATAATTTATGTTATATAAGACGATAGATGGCATTAGATTAAGCAAATAGTTCTGTGAATTATATCTATTCATATAGCATATATCATATATCATTTTGTATTCAAATATTTCAGAAACTCAAAACTACTTAATAATATTTAGATTTAGAAAACATTAAAATTCATTCCACATATCCAATGGCGACGTCAAGATATGGTTGAAATTATAAAGACCAAGGTAGACGGGTCATCGCACATGGCGAGACGATGGACAAAAACCAAGACAAATTGAAGAAATATTTTTTATGAACCAAGGGCGAATGGCTTCGTAGGTAATTGTCAACCTAGATTAGATAGACGTACGTGCTTCAATACAGTCAAAGATTTTTTTAAGAAAAGCAAGAGTACCTGCAGCCGAAGTTACATGTATGAAAATAATTATGGAAGTAGAAGGTTCAAACGATATAGGTATTCCACGAGCGTATTAATTAAAAATATATACAGCAGAATGTCAGGGCCTGTACATCAAGTTCTACGAACCTACCATAGACTCTTAAAACAGGTCAATATTTGACCGTCTGTCATTCTACCAAACACCTTGTAGTAGTAGTAATAACTTGTAGTCCCATATAAAAATATAGCATCACAAGTTGACCGCCGTTCAATTATTGACGTTCTAAAAATTCATATTACGGTCCCTGTACGCAATTGACACGAAAAACGTATACGAGTAGCATGTGACAATGATATATGAGTCATAAAATATTAAGCTTAGAAGATTTCGCATCACAGCACATCACCTGCAACCGTAAAGGTAAGTACCCAACTCAAATACAAATTGACTTAACGACTTCACAAGCGGTAGTACCTCAATAAATGTGTACGTGTACACACGGCTTTATGTCTGTTACAAATACTAATCGGATCCACGTCAGATAAAGCTGGGTGTTCCCAGCAGTGATAGGTGTAAACTCAAACATGACAGTTAACACATCGCGTTTATGGCTCATTTAACTAAAGGTCCTTTAATAAATTGATGTGTGAACGAATAAAACTTTTATTATTGGCATAAATTCTTATTGAAAATAAATAGAACTAGTTTCAACCAGTCATCATCATCCTAGCGTAAGTCCCGGTCGCATCCGAAGCCTTCGCCTCGGAGTCTGGCGTCCGCTTTCCGGCTTTTTCTCTTCCACTTCGCTCGGTCTTGCGTATCTGTGGTGGTGAGTCCATTGACACGCATGTCATCCTCCACGACGCCAAGCCAACACTTCTTGGGTCTACCCCTCCTACCGGGACCCGGTGGAGGTGGCATGCCAGACATCTGTTGCCCACGTAGCCGGTTACGACCGTAACTAGTTTCAACCAGTAAGTGCAGTAAAAGTTTGCATACTGAGTAACATTGGTGTGTGTGTTTGTCTAGTGTGTGTGCATGGCTACAGTTCGAATAGCCACCAAGTATAACGCAATAAAATCCACTAAAACTACATTTGAAAAAGGCTCGTATTTACTAACAAATATTAAAAAGTAATCTACAAACCGCAGAACACCAATTGGAACAGTCTGATGCAATAAAACACTAAAAAATAAAGAAAATATCGATACAAGGCAAACGTTTGGTAAGCCAGGATCAGCCGCATCGAAACTTTTTTCCGCTGGTGGACTCCAATATCGAAATTGGTAATTGGCGTACGATACATTTAAAGTGAAGCAAATTCTAATGGATGAAAATATGCCTATATGAAATGAATATAATATTTGCTTTGATTTTCGCCAACTTTGCAATACAATTTACGGTATATATAGGTACGTATTATTAAGATATATTTAGACTATCGCGATTTGAAAAACCGCGGTAGCCTAGTGGTATGGGTGATTGACTGCTGAGACAAAGTCTCGGGTTCGATCCCAGGTTTTACCATGGCACACACCAATGTTTTTTCGATGCTTTTCGAAGTTGTGTGTATTTATCGCAGGTTTATAAGTGCCCGGTTAATGGCAATAGGCTCGCCACCTATTACATAGGGACCTAAACATAAACTGGCGAAATGTGGGTGCTAGCACCTCTGCCTACAAAAATATCCCAACAAACCGGAAGGGAACAGTTTACCGATTTAAGACAGATATCATCGTACTTTTACTTGCCAGATAGAAAGTTAATGTTTACTTGAATAAGTTAGTTAATTCGGTTCAAGATTCTCGACTACCAGTAAAACAATATAAGCAAGTCATTCTATTTTGAACTGAAATCTTATAAAAAATGCTTTTTAGGTAATCAAAAACCATGGAACTCGCGTCACCGTCACCAACCATCACGTCACAAACTGGACGATAATACAATTCACCACCCTCAAGTCTTTTAAAAAAAAATTTCCTTTGCTACATCCAGCGTTTGGGATAAAAGAGTTTTCCAAGGCTTCTATACCAAACTATCCGGTATTAAACTAAACATACTAAAAATAAAACATAACAGAAGGAGTACTACCGGTAAAAGAAGTTATTGCCGGACCTCCTAACACGAGTGTCGTAAAACTTCTATAGGCCAATGTTGCCCTCGTAAAATTGACTGAAGCTGAATCACACCATAAACTATAAAACGTTAGTGATTTTATTCCTCACCGTGTTGTATCATAGATGTGGTAATATCTAGAGTAGAAAACTCACTAGACACAAAGTAAATGTATGACCAAATCTGTCATTGCCTGTCGGAAGAAATTGTTTTATAACAAGCTTTGACAGCAAAGAAGTAGTTAGATTTTTAAAAACTTTACACATTTATTTAAGCGTTAGTACTTTTTGAGGCTTCTATAGTGGACTGCAGTGCACAAAACTAGATGAAGAATACTGTTTGAAAGATAGATAATATGAGACAGAAACTGAACTTTTTAAATTGTACCACAGTTTAACAACATCAATAATTATAGGTATATCAACAAATGACTTCAAGCGTTTATCAAAAAGGGTGCTTCAATAAGAATTATTCAATTTTAAAATATTCACTTTTAAACTGTTGTTAGAATGAGCCAAATGACTGACCGCCAAAAGTGAAAATAGAGATATAACTGTAAGAACTGTTAACTGTGACTTCTCTCGCGAGTAGTTTAAGTTTGAAGTTTATTTATTTATTATTTATTATATACTTTATTGTACGCCAAATTACAATCATTCATGTTACAGAAATTGAGTACACAAGAGCAGTACAAAGGGCGGCCTTATCGCTTTACGCAATTTCTTCCAGGCAACCTTTGGATGGAAATGTATGTTGGATGGAGCTTTTGAGAGTTGTTGGCGTTTAATTAAATATTTATATTCTATATATATTTATATAAATACATAATTGTATAAAAATGTACATACTTAAAATACTTATATTCACGTAATAATTATATAAATATAATTTATATACCTACTACCATCGTCGAATCCAACTCGGTTGGGCAGCGTTCGGGAAGTTACACAGCGTCTTCTCGTCCAAAATACCTCAGTGCTTAAAGACAAAAGTCTTTAATCAGTGCGTGTTGCCAGTGATGACCTATGGCGCCGAGACGTGGACCCTCACTATGGGCCTCATAAGAAAGCTCAAGGTCGCACAGCGAGCTATGGAAAGGGCTATGCTCGGAATCTCTCTGCTAGATCGAATTAGAATTGAGGAGATCCGCAGACGAACGAAAGTGGTCGACATAGCCTACAGGGTTAGCAAGCTGAAGTGGCAATGGGCGGGGCACGTAGCAAGAAGAACAGATGGCCGTTGGAGCCAAAAGGTTCTTGAATGGAGACCGCGTACCGGTAGACGAAGCGTGGGACGGCCTCCTGCGAGATGGGCGGACGACATAGTCAAAGTCGCGGGTACCCATTGGATGCAGACCGCCTCCAACCGGTCGGATTGGAGGTCGATGGGGGAGGCCTATGTTCAGCAGTGGACGTCTTGTGGCTGAAATGATGATGATGATGACCTACTACCATATACAATTACACACATATTTTACATATACACATTATATATATATATACATACATTCACATATACATATTAATACCTAAACAGATATGATAATATACTATATTACACGTGACATACTCGATAAATAATGCTCCTTGACCATTCCTCTAAATTTCACTAACGTCTGAGCTCGTCTTATTTCCACTGGCAGTTCATTCCACAGGCGCACAGCTGTAACGGTAAAAGAATTATCGAAGAACCCTGTGGAATGCCTTGGCATCTTTAGGACTAATCTCGACGATGATCTTAAACATTTTTCATGCGTATCGGAAAGGAACTGGAAGCGATCTTTTAAGTAGAAAGGTGTTAAAGGATTAAACAAGATGTTGTATAGTAGGGAGAGGATATGTGAGTTCCGGCGCAATCTAATGGGTAACCACTGCAGCTGCGAACGGAACTGTGATACATGATCGAACTTGCGCAGACCATATATAAATCGTATACAGACATTCTGTAGACGTTCAATTCTGTCAAGCTGGTTTTCGGTCAGATCCAAGTAGCTGACATCAGCATAATCTAAAATAGGGAGGAGCAAAGAGTTTACTAGTGCAATTTTTGTGGCAATCGGTAGCAGATGTTTCAGCCTCCGTATTGATCCTGCAGAAGCAAACACCCTTCTGCTTACCTCCTGCAGTTGTGGGCCCCAAGACAGGTGGGAATCGATTATTATACCTAAATTTTTGACCTGCTTGCTTAACGGAATCATAGTGCCATCAAAAATAACTGGAGGAACATGTGTCAGGTCTATGTCTGTCCTAGAGCTGCCAACTACTACCACTTGTGTCTTCGCTGGGTTAACATTGAGCCCATGGGATTTGCTCCAGGAACTTATGTGAGATAGGTCATGATTGATTTGATCTATCGCTTCTCTCAAAAAAGCTCTGGGTGCCTGTGTGTAAATTTGCAGATCATCTGCATAAAGGTGGTAAGAAGAACGAAGTTCAGTAGATATGGAATTTATGAAAATCGAGAAGAGTAACGGAGAAAGAACGCCGCCCTGGGGCACGCCGACACTGGTATTACACCAACTCGAAAAGTCATCTTCGATGCGAATACGCTGCCGACGGCCACACAGGTAACTACGAAACCAATCTATTACTGTTGGAGATATGTTAAGAGAGCGGAGTATATGTAGTAGAATATCAAAGTCCACCGTATTGAAAGCGTTACTGAAATCTAATAAACAGAGAATAGTTAACTTCCCGCTTTCCATACCAGACCTAATTTCATCTGTGATATTCACTAAGGCTGTAACTGTACTATGACCAGGACGAAAACCGGACTGATAGGTATTGAGGAGATTATTTTTCGAGATAAACGCACTCAATTGGTTATTAACGAGGCGTTCGAGAACTTTAGAAAGGAATGGCAGTATGGATATAGGGCGGTAATCGGTCAATAACAGGGGTTTGGATTTCTTCGGTAAAGGAGTAATTGAGGCATCTTTCCATGACGATGGAAAAGTACTACTCGTTATGGAATAGTTTAGCATGTAACAGATTATTGGGAGTATTTCATTAAGGATGGGGAGGATCATATCCCGGCTAATACAGTCACTACCAACTGCTTTGGACGTTATAGCCATGATGCTCTTCTTAACATCACAAGCGGTAAATAGATTAAAGACAAATGGTGAGTGTTTAGGAGTTGGGAGTGATGAAGTTACTTATTTATTCTGAGAAAAAATCTTTTGAATAAGACTGTGCTTCCTTCAAAGAGGGCAACTTTTGCTGGTTGTACATAAAGGGGTCTGTGCAATTTTCTAAGACTATGTACCTACTTAAAAATTGCATGATTAAGTTACGAACAAATAAAATCACAACCTATAATTGAACAGAGAATTTATTTGTCATCCGAAGGATGTTGCAAGAGGGGACTAACGGAGAAATATGCACCTACCTTAACACTGCGAGAAAAGGAAAACTCTAAATAAAACCCTGCAATAAACCTGACTGGACTAAAAACAGTAGGCTAAAGCCTTCCACCATCGGGAGAAGCCTATGTCCACCAGTGGACTGGGATAGGTAAATTGACATGACTGCTAGCTACAGTTTAGTTTTCGTATATTTTTTAGAGTTGGTCCGTCGTCGTTACTCATCTAAAAATATTTTACATCTAAATGAAATAAAACTGTGGCATAAACATTTTTATCCGAATTCATGATTTCAGATGAGTTTAAAATAAATAGGTAGGTATTTTATGACTTACACTAGCACAATGATCTACGAATCGTCTACGAATGAATATTTGGATTGACTAGCTCATATTTCCAATTATTTCCATTTCTATTAGTTTTCTGTTTGATGTTGCTAAAAATACTTTAATATCGACTCAGATAACAATAACAGCTACTAAACCATGACGTCACTTCACCATGAAACTTTTGTAATTGGCAAGTTTCCTAGTAGTAGTAGTTAAAACACTTTTTTTCCACTTAACTAAAGAGTAGTAAAAAAGCGTTAAACAGTAGGTACGTTTTATCATTCTAATTTATTAGTACAGTATGACATTATACCTGGGTATGTAATACAAGTATAAAAGGAAATTACTATTTTATTAATAAAAAAACTACTTAATGAAGGCCATGTCAAACTGTTTTTGTAACAAATGTTTGAAAATACTTGTAGCAACATTAGTCTCGTCAGTAAAAGTTTTTTTCTTCTTCCCCATTAGCATGGGTCTGAGGGCAAAGGAAAGGTCATCCATTGACCTAGCAGAAGCAGAGCCCTCCACGGTACCACGTCAAAGGAGTTGGAACAGTTCAGTATGGGGAGTGTCGTCAATGCAACCGTACGTCACGCTTAGATGATAATGGGCTAATAAAATTATTGCTATTTGTTATTCCACGACCAAAGTTTTAACATCAAGTTAATTATACAACGACGTTGTGACACAACTTTACTGCAGCACTGTACAACTTATTGCCATAACTGTACTCCAAACTGCAGCTGGACATTTAATCTGCTTATAAGTTTACCGGCGACGACGCATAAATATGAAATGGTACAGTATTGTACTGGTATTATATTATTTACACGAGACAGTCTATCAATCGATTGCCAGTCCCAAGTGCATCCAAAGCTCACATTTTGGGCCTGGAGTGTGCTCGGCGCCATACGCTTCCATAATTTGGTTAGATTAGCCTTTCTATCTGAGTGAACACACAAAATGCTGGTAAACAATTTCAATTCTTTATGGCACGACAAAGACAAGTAATGAAAAAACCGTTTGGTTCGGGACGACATCAATTGAACCGTATGAAGGTGACACCTTAATCCTGCACGTGTTTTTTGAGACAGTGAGTATAATTGGTAGTGTTTAGAGTTACCCGAGAGTGTCTTTCATGGCTCTGGGTCAGCCAGGGTGTGAGGGATATGCCAAAGACTACCTTCCCCTCGACAACTGATGTCGAGGATATTCGCATGGTAAAAAATGGTACTTAGAGTTAGAATACTTGGCATAGTAAAGGAAGGAAGTATTTTATACATTTCAACACATGTCATTTAGCAAAACTGAAACCGACTTCAACAGCAAGTCAAAGTTAGTTAAGGTAAGTTTAAACAGATTCGTACCTTTTACCAAGTTGTGTATGCCCACAACTTGGCCCCAATCCAATGAAGAACTTGACGACACCGGTTGAAGATACGGCACGTAAGTTGTGTAATCCGATCGTTTTAAACTTTCTTACTTTACGGTTAAAGCGGGGAAAACTTGTATCACAACTATTTCTTTGTTGCTACATATTCATTTCAAATTATCTTCAAAGTTGCGTTCTCAACTCATGTAACAAGATGTTATGCCGCGGTTGCATTTACATCGTAAATACCGTGACCGTGTCAGAAGTGCTATATCGTATTCGCCTGTGTGATAGCCGAAATGAAACCATAGATCGACTAGTGGCCGTGACAGCACACCTCTAGTTTGTGTGCCCATGTGCCACAAGTTGTTACGTCTACATTCAACGTCAATACTCCATGCCACGCTGGCCGATACGCTGTTCATGTCACAAATCTGAACGCACCTGTACATTTATTATTTTCACAGCAGTAACGACTCGACCGAAAATTCGGAAGGTACTGTACTAGTACTATGTGTTATAATATGATAAATCATGTACTGAGATGGAATAATGTTTGTTTAGGTGTGTCGAATATGTGTAGATAATGTATGAAAAAGATGTATGAGTCGAACGTGAATGTGCCGCATGGTAAGGGACAACCTATGTATAGTTTCAGTAGATTGAATGATTGATTGCGAAATGAGGCTATATCGAGCGGTCACAAGAGCCCTGTGTTTGCGGGGCCCAACGTCAGTCCATGTCGCACTTGCAAGGCTCACTATGCCCCTACACTTGCACCACCGAAGATCTCTGTAGAGCAACGGAAAACTCTATTGCTGTAGCCAACTACTGGGCCAGCAAGATTTAATAAAACCAGATTTGCCAGAGTCATTGCCTCGAAGAAGGAGTATATTGAGGACATTTTGAGCAAAGGTCACGTTGAAGATCAAGAGCACCACAACCAGTGACTATGTGTTAGATTATAAAAGTAAAAGAAGTGAATCGAGTATATCCAGATCGTAGCAAGTGAAAACTTAGTGGCCTCTCTACCTATGTGGCGATAAGCACAACTGTAGATAATATATTCTCTTTTTTTTTCAATCATTCTAGACAATACCTAGGTACAAAATACATTTTATTCACTATACAATCCATGGACATAAGTAGGTAACTAAATAGTTTAACTCTAGGTAGGTTCATATTAAAGGTTTATACTACTCAGTTATGTCAATGGATCTTGGCAGCAGCATTCCCCAGTAATGGTGATCACATTTGCCCTTTACCTTCAGAAAGTGGGATTTAAGTTCGTTTTTTAATTTGTAGGTGATATCACATTTCGTAAATCGGGAGCAAGTTGGTTAACAAGCCGAGGAACTACGTCGATGTTCGTAGACATGAAATAAAAAGTATACAATTGATATTGAATATACACAATGGAGATGCCTCCCAAAACGTAATTTCACGTTGTGTCCGTGTGGGTCATTTACTCATTTACGAGTGCTTAGATAGAAATACGACGATGTCACAGCCATAACACATAAATTACACACAACTAAGCCCGGTTTATAATTGCATGACATGTTGTGTCATGACGCATCATGAAGGTATACGTTTCATTGATATTGTTAATAAATTAATATGGTTGCGTTCCCATTTCTCTATTGCAATGTGTTGTGACGGCTTGCTTTGTCACGCATGACACACGACGACACAACACGTCAGATAAATATTAATAACTTAATTCAAACTCTGTCATCAACAACAGGAATATTAACATTTTCCTAATATTCTCGTTATTACTCCACAAATCGTGTATTTCTCCTTTTGACAGCCAGTTCGACAACCTAACACGTACTCCATCAGTACACAGATGAATTAATGCGCTAACATCCATCACCTTAAGTTTGACCTCAGCAATATGCTTGTCCAAACAATACAGATGACTTACGCTCGCTCAATAATATTTCCACACGACTTCGTTCGCTAATATGACGTGACTTCATTCGAGTGGAGCTAATTTTGTTCACAATTTTACAAGTGTTATGTTTTTGCCCTGTCTACGATTGGTTCCTAATTTTTAATTTTCCACGTGTGTAATTTTACAAATAATTATAGGGACGAATTCTTCTTTATTAACATTCTTAATTTTACCAATTCTTAATTTTCCGAATGCATCATTTTCATAAGCGCGATACTCGTATCTATTCCCTTATGTTTTTTTTTATTTTTATTTATGGCACGTCAATTTGATTTCGCCTCGCCTGATGTTAAGCTGAAGTCAAAGTCTCATGTCTCATGACTCACATTCCTTAGGCAAGCACTTTGAAATGTCTATAAACTCTGTACAAGCCTCTGTTCTCAAGCCTTGCACTAAAAGAACTCTCTTTGTAACAGAGGACCAGCACACCCCATTCTACCACACTGGCTTTAAACAGTAAGTGCTAAAATATTACGGTAGCCAACGCATAAAGTAAGCTTTAGAATTATTATATCTGCAGCGCGCATTCAGAGCTAATAATAATATAAAGATAAGATACGATCCGGCATACCTCGCAGAGGACGGGTATTATATAATTTCAAATAACTTTAATGGTTTACTACCATCGAATGCCATAACTTTAAGGCGAACGAAGGGTTCTCGACTCAGAAGATTCATGAAAATATCTTCACTTAAAATATTTCTGGCATTTTTACTACTTCAAGAGAAATATTCTTGTTATATATTTTGAATTTTTTGAAGATATTGTATTGAAAGTAAAATAGAGACATTATTTTAAAGATGTTTGAATGTTTGTTAATTTTTGTTCTAAAGAGTTACATGAATTCTGCCATTCATCATCACACTACCACGTTTATAATAATAGTAGGATCTAAAACTCCACTTTGCTCTGAAAAGTAAACGCCCGTCTAAAAACGTAGTGTGTCAAACACAAATGAACCGTACAACTTGTGTACTCAACTCCTTATCAAGTACACCGCAGTTATTGGTGCTTAAGGACTTTTAAGAACTTAAAAATTTGATTCCAGTTACCACAGACTTCGTCACTTCAGAACTGAGACCACATGATACGATTTATTTACCACACATTCAAACTTTTCAATCGAGACCGTTCCCAATTCAAAAGATGCGTTATCGAGTTCTAAGAAAGGAATGTCTCAGTGAACCAATCATGTGGAAAGGACTTATGAAAGGCGATTAGATGAAAGGATTTAAAGTTCAATTGTCATTGGAGACGACTTAGGATGAATGGAGACACTAAATTCATTTAAAACACATTTGGATTCAGCTTGACACTAATGCTTGTAAGTAAATAGTATTAAGTTTATGGTTTGACATACAATCAAACGATTCGGCGACTCTTTTCTTTCAAACGATTCAGCGATTCCGAAAAGTACCTGTCGAAGTCGTCAAGATAGGGACCGCCGATTCAGGGACAGCACCTGTCACGGCGGCCACTATGCTTTGCACTGCATACTTGCTTACTATCAGGCGAGGTGCAGACAATTTGGTGACAATATATTTATTGTACCTATATATATATTCGGCTATTCTTCGCGGTGAATACGTGGCAGATCGCTAATGTTAGCAAGCGTAACTTGGATAAGTTTTACGCTAGCGTTTTAATAATGAGCTTTAACTCGCGTTATGGTTAGCTATAGCTAAAATCACACGAAACTTTGGGCGCTCTCTTCCAGGCAATGTGAATAAAACCAAAAAGTACCAAAAATTCTTATTCATTTCTGTTTGATCTTGGCAATATATAAACTAAATACACCGTACAATTTAGATATTATACGGAATGTATATTCAAAAGGCAATCACCACATCAAAAGCTAATATGATCTAATTATGTCAACAGCAAGTCGCTAACTAGTTGGTGACATAGTTAGACAATCTTCTGTCCAATTATGTAGAGTGCAATGTTACGTAATAACTTTGCGATGTGCGTGCTGGTTGTAAAGTTTTCGCGTATCATATATTATATAAATACAGGGTTATTAGGGTTTTCGGTACATTACGAAGTCTAAAGGCGGTTTTCCATGTTGGTGGACTTTTTTTTTTTATTTTGCAAAAAATCCCCACGGATACCCCCCCTACCGGAGCCGGTTGGATAGGTTATGTCGGACTCGATCCGACTAAATCGCACGCCGTCTTTGGGTCTTCAGTTGCCGGAGGTGAGATGTGAGGTAGTAGCCAACATATCCCTCGCAACCCGGCAGACCCGGGGCCTTCTCTTCGAGATGACCCTCGTCTGGTTGCTTGGTGGACTCGAAATCTTTATTGACCCCTTAACGAAATTATTAATATAGATTCCAATGAACAACCAAACTCAGTGGTTTTGGTCCAACTTAATTGTTTCTCACCACAATCGTACTTTTAAAGCCAAATAGATATTTCAATTCTAGATGCGAAAATGATCCAAAGATATTTAGGGCGATATGAATTAAGTCTATTAGGTTTAAAGCAATGAGAATTCGATTTAAATTCGATCTATTTAAATTTAAATCCAACGTTTATACTGTAGATCGTGGTCTGTCGAATTGACGTGATTTCTATAAGGAAGTTATAAAGTCCAAAGATATTGTATTATATAATAAGAAAACACAGTCTCTGCCATAGAGATTAATGCAAGTCAGCATGATCCATACGACGTGGTAAACAGAGTACTCTTAGCTTCCACTCCACAACTAGTGGAAAACCCTAGTATATAATAATTGTTATTTAGTATGTACTAGCTGATCCGCGCAACTTCGTCTGCGTCACCCTGTTTTTGCAACATTTGTCACCAGTTAGTTATAGCTTGATGCTATATACCTTTCTCTTAAATCAATCTATTTATTAAAAAAAACCGCACCAAAATCCGTAGCGTAGTTTTAAAGATATAAGCAAACATAGGGACAGAGAAAGCGACTTTGTTTTATACTATGTAGTGAAGATATTGCTATTACTATTAATATATCAAATAAAGTCGGTAATATCTAACTCTGGTATTTCATTTACGTCCGCAATAGATTTTAAACTTGCAGCAATTAATTTTAATGTACCTACAACGAAATCATTCTATACTTGTAATAACTCCACTAATACCTTAATCCCTATATCACCCATGATTACGTGAGAGAGAAATCGTTCGACTCCAAATCTGCTTACGAAAGCAACTTGGCACACCTACCTATTTAAATTTACTGTTTATCTTTACGGTGTGTAGCGTATAAAAAAAGGGGAGGCCGATTGTGGCGTATAAAAGGGGTATAAGTACTCTTGGAGTTGAAAGAATATAAAAGTTTATAAGTAAGCTACAATGAATCTAAGTTTTAAAATAGTGCTATCGGATAGTACTCTCGGTAGGTCAGCACTGAACCATTGGTTCAAGGACCTCTTAGAAGTTTGTAAGTATAATCTGACCATGGGTACCTCGGGAATGTTAATGAAAGATATCACTGACAAGTATATATAGTTTATATTATTAAACGAATACTGTTAACAATGGTGGACCTTATGTCTAGTTAATCTATATATTGTCCATCTCATCGGGGATGCACAGCACTCACGAAATATAGCCTCGGTGGCAAACGAACACACGCGACGCGGACGAATGGCCATGTAATAAGGAAACTTGGTGGTGAAATACCTCGTATCACGAACGATCGTGATCTGATGCCTGTCCAGCAACGCATCGCGCGCCGCTCGCCGTCTTCACTGCCTCCGTCGCTTTGCAACCAGCGGCTGCTCCCGGACCGTAGTGTAAGGAGCGTTATGGGCCAGGTGTCTCCTTGGCGTCACTGCACCCTTGCCGTAAAGGTGCAGCACTGACACAGCCACGTGCCAGTCCTTCGGAGGACACGTCGACTCGAGGATAGCCACGCCGTCGCAGAAATAAGCGCGCCACAGCACGCCAGCAATCGTCGGGGTATGTCGCTGCGCCTACCACGTCACGATGAGGGATGATGGCCGGGAAACTCCGCGATTCATCGCGTTCAGAGTTCCCGTGATTCACTTAGCCATCTTGATTCTTGGTGATGCTTCAAGAGCCGGCACAAAAACGATGCCTCTCGCTCGAAGTGTAAATCGTGAATCACGTTCCAGTGTCATGCCAATTGACAGCTCGATGCCGGTATGGAACCTTGGCTTTTGAGCATTTTAACTATGCTAATAAATTATTCTAATACAATGGTTGTACTTAATTATCAAATATGACACCAGAAACGCAACCAAACTTGACAATGTTTAATTAAACAATGTAACGAAATAATACTTTAATTACATGCTAGGAGAGAACTAATTTGTAACTATGTGCATTTACGAAACGTGTTACGTTGGATAACAATTTATATGCGTTTAATTATAGCATGCGGATAAAAAATATTAGTAGTGGTTTTACACCACTACAATACCCCCCTTCGGAGTAAAGAGGATAACCCCTTATCCGAAGCAGCCGGGGTAACCGGAAAAAAAAAACTTTGAAAGTCAATGAAAAGTTTTTTTTTTTTTTAGCTTACCTAGCCATGATCAAAGGTATAATAAAAAAAAATCTAAGTTGAAAAGTGTTAAAGATTAGCTTAACAATTTAACTTGACTAAAGCAATTACCTAATCTAAGAATTAAGTACTAAACAACAACAACAACAACAACAACACTGGGTAGCTAATCCAGTGAGTGAAGTATGGAATATACTAAAACTAAACTTATATGTAAAAGTCCACAACAGGTCCGGAATCTGTTGAGATATACTACAAGCAGACTATCCGAAGTCTAGAACTGCTTGATATCAGAAGGAGTTAATCATATCAGAGCGAGACTGATATGAAGAACAAGGAAACAAGTTTCTATAGACTGAGTCTAAGAAACTGTACTGGGAAAAACAAACTTATATTGAATTGAACCTGTAATGGTTGAAAAGCTATCAAACAAGTGTTGTCAGACCATATGATTAGTCCGAGTACAAAATCTATAAAGAAATTGTTAGAAATAACTATATTTAAGTGATAAGAATCACATAAATAATTTTAAGACTGAGTCTTAAAAATTCCAAGCAAGAAGAACTTATCATTCATTGTTTTGAAACCTAGAATGGTAAAAAACTAAGATAAGTAAATCCTGAGAAGTCCTAATGTATGGAGTGCACTTCCATAACATACAATCTTATACAAGTAGTACAAGTAAGTGTGATATCACAAAGAAATTGAAACTTAATTTCAATTGTTTTGGCCAAAGTACTGATCTAAAAATGATCAAAAAAGCAGATCTAGGATCTGTGACTAGTGTATTTACACAAGCAAATACCAAAAAGTCAAAAATGAAAATTAAAAATTTTCATGTCTGAAAAAATTTCTATCTTTGAAACTTCATTTCCATTACTGAGAAAAGAGTTAAAGACAGACAAACAAAAACACATTGCTGATGCGAAGCTATACATATGCAGGTACCAAAAGTAAAATGACATTGACAAAAAGGTCAACATTGTTTAGGCAAAAATAGATACAAACATACCAACACATGTACAGTCTCACACACTAGTGTTACACACCTCCTGGCGTTTTAATTATGTCCTTGACATGATATTTCCCTACAATCCCCGTGCTGAGGTCTTCTAAATGGTAAACCACATCGGATGGTTTGCCAACAACTTTACATTTGACAAACCTCGGTGCTAGCTTAGCCGAAAAGAACTTGGCTGCGTTTGACTGTACAAAATTTCGCCTCCACACAATATCACCTACGCTTAACCGGAGCTCTCGGCGGCGCAGATTATACCTGTGGGCGTTCTGTTTGTACGCCTTGGTCAAAGCAGTGCTCACACGTTGGAAAATATCAGCAAGGTCATTTAAGGCTTCAGCTTTAGAGTGCCTACTTGAGAGTTGAAGATCGTCTAACGAATCAGGTGTGCTGCCACGCAGTGTATGCAGTGCACCATCTGCGACTATCTCTCGACCTTTAGCCAAAAAGTATGGTGTATAACCAGTAGCAATGTTAACAGAAGTATTTAAGAAGAGCTGTATTTGAGGTATATATTTAGACCAGTTACGCTGATCATCCTCAACCAAAAGAGAGAGACAGGTTTGAACGGTTTGGTTATAGCGCTCAACTGTATTGGATTGAGGAGCATAATAAGCATTATAAAAAATTTTAGGTATGGAATGTTTTGTACAAAAAGATTTGAATTCCTTACTTTGGAATATAGTAGCGTTGTCACAAATGATTACACAAGGTGTGCCTTCTTTAAGTAGAATTTCAGATTCAATAAAAGATGTAACTGTTTTAGTGGTAGCAGTACGAAGAGGGTGGAGCCAACAAAATTTTGTAAAAACATCTACTATAGATAGAATATACACATGACCAGAATAGGATTTTGCTAAGGGACCTATTGTATCAATGGACAATGTATGCATGGGACGGTCAACCTTTTTCTGATTGGTCATGTAGCCATGTGGTATGTTATTTGAATGCTTATGGGACTTGCATTTATCACAATTAGCTACATAGTTTTTAATGTCGGCATACATATTTTTCCAAAAATAATTAGCTTTAATATTGGCCAGTGTTTTAAATGTACCAGGATGTATAGCTTTATTTTCATGATTTTCTTTGATACAGTCCTGTACTAACTCATGAGGAATGACAATTTTCCATGAAGTGTCCTCATGTAGTCTAGATGATGGTTTGGAATATCTAAACAAAATGTTGTCTTTAATTAAATAGTTTTTGTGAAAACCAGGATTGGAAGTTACATTTTTAAATAATTTATTATACCAATCATCATTAGAAGTGCTACCCCCCGAGAATGAAACTGCATTTAGTTCTACTCGAGACAGGACGTCTGGTACAACATGCAAGCTACCTTTTCTATGTCGAATCTCAAAATCAAAACATGCTAATTGCATAGCCCAACGAGCCAAACGACCAGAAGGGTTGTTTAAAGTTTTTAACCATTTAAGACACATATGATCTGTAACTAAAATAAAGTGACTGCCTTCAATGTAAGGACGAAAATGATTTACAGAATCAACGACCGCTAACAGCTCACGTTCAGTAGTGCTGTAGTTACGCTCTGTCTTCGACAGGAGTCGTGAATGAAAGGCAATAGGATGCTCTATTCCGTCTATTTCCTGTGTTAGTACACTCCCAATACCTACTGACGAAGCATCAGTATGTAATTGAAAAGGTAAGGAAAAATCAGGACAAGCAAGCACTGGGGCTTGGGTGAGGGCATCTTTAAGAGCTAAAAATGACTTTTCAGCTTCCTCACTCCAAACGATCGCTTCTTTACCCTTCTTTTTACCTATTAAAGCTGTCATAGGAGCGACAATAGTAGAAAAATTCTTGACGAATCTACGATAATAAGAGCATAAGCCAATAAATGCACGAAGCTGACGGGCTGTAACAGGTGTAGGAAAGTCTCTTACACACTGTAGCTTTCTTTCATCAGTTTGTAAACCTTGTGAACCTACAACATAACCTAAATAATGCAACTGTGACTTACAAAATTCACATTTGCCATAATTAATAGTCAAACCAGCGTTTTTCAATGCTTCAAATACTTCTTCTAGAATAGATAAATGTTCAGAGAACGAATGAGTAGCGACTAACAAATCATCACAATAACCAAAGATCTTCTCACCGTATTTGTGATGGAATAAAGAGTCAATAAGACGCTGCATTTCGCTACCAGCGTTGGACAATCCGAAGGACATTCTTTTGAACTGGAACAGTCCTCGGTTTGGAACAACAAAAGCTGTCTTCTGACATGATGTACCGTAACCATCAATGTTGTCAGAATCAGAAAGAGCTATCTGCCAATAGGCAGCTGATAAATCAATGGAAGTCAAATAACGAGCTCCTTTAAGATTGTCTAAGATAGAACTAATATAAGGCAATGGATAAGAATCTTTAACTGTGACATCATTTAATTTTCTAGCATCTAGACAAAATCTGAGTGAACCATCTTTCTTAGGTGTCATAACAACAGGATTGGACCATGGTGATTTAGAAGGTTCAATCACATCCAGCGCAAGCATTCTGTCCACTTCTTCATTTAAAGCTTTCAGCTTAGCTGGTGACAAAGGATAGTACCTTTGTTTAATAGGTGGACCTGTTGTTATGATCCTATGTTCAATGATATTAGTTTTACCTAAACCTTTCTCTTCAGTAGAAATAGATTTGAATTTATTAATGATTTTGTTTAATTCAAGCGATTCTAAAGGTGAGAGTTCACTCATGGGAATAATAGCACAGACATTATCCTGTTGAGATTCATTGGTCCCATAGGATGACTGAATATTAGCAAAATTTAAATTTAAAAGTTTAAAATCATGAACAAAATCCATGCCCAAAATAAAGTCATTAGTAATATCAGGGACAACCAAAAATGATATATGAGAGATATGGTTTCTAAAACTAACTGGTATAGACATGCTGCCTATTACCTTAACCCTAGAACCGTTAGCACAAGTAGCTCCCATATCAGTTTTAACTAATTTGAAACCCAAGTGTAACAAATTATGATGGTAATTATTACCTATAATGGAAAGATTAGCTCCAGTGTCCAACAACCCACGATAAGTGTGGTTGTGAATAGAAAAATTCAAAAAAATTCTGTTGTCACCGTCTAAGGTTGAAATATCAGGAGTGACAGTACCAAAGTGTTGAGATGCTAGTTTATGCCTAGACACTCCTGAGCCAACTAGTTTTTTTGTTTAGCTGATTTAGATGATTTAGCTGTGATGTTTGGTTCACACTTAGAACAAGTGGAAGTCAATACACCCTTGTTGCCGCAATTAAAACAAACAATACCCCGTATAGTTCTACATTGTTTATATAAATGACCGATTTTCTTACATTTTAAACAAGTGGGTTTCCTATCAGATGATGATGATTGTTTTGTTTTCACCACCGTGACAGATTTATGCTGTTTACTAGATTTCGCATTAGAACTAATATGTGTTGAAATATTAGTATAAGCTTCATATCGTTTAGCTAATGCAAGTAATTTATCTGTATTATCTATGTCATTTAAAGCAAAAAGCTGGGCATAAGCTGGCAACATATTGTGTGTAATAATGTCCATAAGTGTATTCATAGGTAACGGATTAGCAAGCCTAGAATTCATAGTCAACATCTCCAGGACGTACAGATTAGCTGGTTGACTGGCAGACTGTGTGTGTGACCTAATTTTCTTTTCTAACATGAAGTTACCATCACAAGATAAGAAAAAAGTTTTAAATTTAAATTCTAAATCTGCAAAAGAAGTGACTGAGTCTCGGATTAACCGATAGTAATCCAAGGCATTACCGCTTAACAAATCCGCGAAACATTTAACCACTTTAGTCTCCGATAAGTCTCTACTACGCATGTAATCATCAATACGCAAGAAAAAGTCAACTACATCTGAGTCACCGGAATATTTAATGTTCCAAGATCGTAAATTTTCATCGCGCACGACCTGCATGACTTTATCACAACGAGTAGTTAAAGGTGATTTACAGCTAGTACCATCATCAAGTTCTGGTGGCGTTCCGTACACATCTTGGTGTTGTTTCCTAAGAGTGACATTACGATGCTGATCATCAACAGCCAAAGGCTTTGAAACAGTTGGTTCATCAGCCATGATGAACAAAAAAATGTACACAAAAGTTTATATGTGTAGCACAAAAACAGAAAAATAAAAACAAATTATTGCAGAATCACCCCATCAAATAGTGAAGAAACACAAAAATTAAATAAGCATCACCAATATCAAAACAATTTAGTGTATTCAAGTTACTAATGTTAAGTTTGTATGTTTCTCAAAACAATGAGTAACAATAAGACTATAAGAAGTCATAAATATAAGTTAACAACAAAATATTAAAGTTATTTGTTGGTGTGATTCAAACCGAAGTTGTAAATAGTTATAGAACAAATACTGTGTTTATTCTAACAAATGTTATCAGCAAATAGGTATATGAATGTTCACTAAACAATTGACAAGTAAAAAAGTTAGGTTAAGTATGTTCAATGAACTTATGTAAACAGAAACCATCAAAATATCTGTATTTAAAGTATAAAATATGTTAAATATATGGTTTAACATGGATAAACTAAGATATTCATATAGGTACAGATACAGTGAACACCATTTTATGTAAATTATAGCAAAAGTTAAGTTGTTTGATTTTGTCAAAACAAAGTCTTGATAACAAAGAAAAATTTCACCGAGATATACCAATGGTCAGTCAAAGGTTAAATTTAAAGTAATTAAGATTAAAAATATATTATTCGGGCACCAATTGTAGCGTATAAAAAAAGGGGAGGCCGATTGTGGCGTATAAAAGGGGTATAAGTACTCTTGGAGTTGAAAGAATATAAAAGTTTATAAGTAAGCTACAATGAATCTAAGTTTTAAAATAGTGCTATCGGATAGTACTCTCGGTAGGTCAGCACTGAACCATTGGTTCAAGGACCTCTTAGAAGTTTGTAAGTATAATCTGACCATGGGTACCTCGGGAATGTTAATGAAAGATATCACTGACAAGTATATATAGTTTATATTATTAAACGAATACTGTTAACAATGGTGGACCTTATGTCTAGTTAATCTATATATTGTCCATCTCATCGGGGATGCACAGCACTCACGAAATATAGCCTCGGTGGCAAACGAACACACGCGACGCGGACGAATGGCCATGTAATAAGGAAACTTGGTGGTGAAATACCTCGTATCACGAACGATCGTGATCTGATGCCTGTCCAGCAACGCATCGCGCGCCGCTCGCCGTCTTCACTGCCTCCGTCGCTTTGCAACCAGCGGCTGCTCCCGGACCGTAGTGTAAGGAGCGTTATGGGCCAGGTGTCTCCTTGGCGTCACTGCACCCTTGCCGTAAAGGTGCAGCACTGACACAGCCACGTGCCAGTCCTTCGGAGGACACGTCGACTCGAGGATAGCCACGCCGTCGCAGAAATAAGCGCGCCACAGCACGCCAGCAATCGTCGGGGTATGTCGCTGCGCCTACCACGTCACGATGAGGGATGATGGCCGGGAAACTCCGCGATTCATCGCGTTCAGAGTTCCCGTGATTCACTTAGCCATCTTGATTCTTGGTGATGCTTCAAGAGCCGGCACAAAAACGATGCCTCTCGCTCGAAGTGTAAATCGTGAATCACGTTCCAGTGTCATGCCAATTGACAGCTCGATGCCGGTATGGAACCTTGGCTTTTGAGCATTTTAACTATGCTAATAAATTATTCTAATACAATGGTTGTACTTAATTATCAAATATGACACCAGAAACGCAACCAAACTTGACAATGTTTAATTAAACAATGTAACGAAATAATACTTTAATTACATGCTAGGAGAGAACTAATTTGTAACTATGTGCATTTACGAAACGTGTTACGTTGGATAACAATTTATATGCGTTTAATTATAGCATGCGGATAAAAAATATTAGTAGTGGTTTTACACCACTACAGGTGATAGATTTGATTAAGTATTTAGATACAGTTGAAAATAAACGAATATTCTCATGTAAGTGGTACTGGTTACAAGAAATAACGAAGAATTACGACAGCATTATGCAAATTCAATTCAATTGCACCGATAAATAATATTCGTATGGTCTTGAATATAATTTGTAAACTTTGCAGATTTTAGCATACGCATTATTACTCGTATTCAAACTGTTTGAATGATAGTGCGATACTAATAACATCTCGATTTTGTTTTATATCACTGTTCAAAAGTCTCACATCATCATGAATGATGATGTGAGCCTTATTTCAAACCCGGTTGCAACTGAAGCTGTGACCGCACACTCCGGGTCCGCTTTTTTCAGTTCAACTTCTGTGAAGTGACTGTCACTGGCGTCCACAACTTATTTTACCGATAACAAAGTAATGCAGTTAGACTAGTTATAGAGCTTTTTACGGCTCGAACTACCCGTCACGGTACCTCGGAGGCATGCTGAATAGACCCTAATTCAGTATGTGCTAGACTGTTGTCTTTTTATTATTTTTCTTAATTAGCCCAATCTAACCTACAATTACAAACAAAGCTTAAAATTTTGTATAAAGAAGCAAAAAGAAGCGCGTAAGAATCTTGTTACACGAACTCTTTACCACTGGCGTGTACAGTTCTGTACAAAATAAATAAAAGAATGTTTAGTAGAAAGCAAATTGCCGTCAACACACCAGAGTACAATTATTCTGAAGAGCTACGTGACTGGATTACTTTTAAGCTTTATGGCTGCTCGTAAAGCTTCGTACTGCTGGAGTAAACCCGTGGCGAAGACCACTCCGCCTCGAGCCATGTAAATAAATCACATTTTTTAAGAACACCATTTTAATTTGAATAAAATTACTGTTTTATGGCAACTTTAGGTGTGATCTTTTAATTTTTCAAAAACAATACTTGTTTGCTCGTATTTTATTATAGCGTCTAGCGGGAAAGAATTTTGCATTTTAATTTTGGATTGGTACGAAGGAACCACTCGTGAACCAAACCCGATATCATAAGCTACGTCTATATTTACGTAACATTTTACCGTGACTGCGTCAGAAGTGCGTGTCCGTCGCGTGTTCAACGGTTTGCAGAACTCTAGTTTGTGTACCCATGTGCCACAAGTTGTTACGTCCACCATCATGTCTGAATACCACGCTGTCCAGTCCGCTGTACTTGTCACAAATCTGGACGCACTTTTATAGAGTTACTTTCACTGTACAGTCGCGAAAACTCAACATATTAGGTAATGCCTATTATCGAATACACATCACATACTTTTGACGTTGACTGTATTAAGTACATTGACACAAAACAATCTTCTAAGAATCATACATCATTCATTCACTGCTATCTAGAATGTTCTTTCACGTCATTCATTTGTTCATAATTTGTGGAAACAAACTGCGGTAAAGCAATTTCCAATGAAACAATTTAAAATATACAGAAATGGTGCGGTCGGATTTGCGGCTTTGGGTCGATTTAACGGTTTTAACTTCGATTATATACAACTATATAGACACAGTATTACTAACAAACGGTTATTTATATTTAATTATTATTAGATTAAGATAATGTCTTTTTTTATAAACTGTCAATGTGTGCATGTCATGTACATACCTTCTTCCTACAGTCCTGGTTCACGGTAATACTATACATAGATAGTATTGCCGTGCCCGGGCCGTTCAAACGAGGCGTGAAAAAGCATCTGATGAGGCCTTACAGCTGAATGCCATCATTGTAACACTTTACGTTTTAGTAATGGTGACCCTCTCTTTTGAGACTTAACCTTCAGCTTACCATCAGGCGGGGTGAAGTATAAATAAATAAAAAACATACATCCCATATGTATATGTCAAGTTGTACCAAAGTAGTAATTATTTTTTACGTTATATACATGGTACTTTGGGAGTTCGACCGTTCCTTAGGTGCACTGAAAAATATTGAACGTCATTATTTCTCCGAACTTTTTTACAAAATAAAATGACGTCAATACGTCAAAGTACTTATTAGAGCTACTTGACTGAATTACCTTTAAGCTTAATGCTTTTCTCATAAAGCTTCGTACTTTTGAAGAAAGTAAGACCCGCATCACAAGCGATTTCAACTAAGCTATGTAAATAAATACACTTTCGTTTTGCAAGCTCGCCACTTTAAAGTACATAAATGAATGCTTCTTGTGCATTTTAACAAATATAACATTGAAAATCATTGTATTACTACCACTGTTTATATTTTAAATTATGTAACTGCTATACCTACAGAAAGGGTAGAGGTGGAGAATTAGGAGCAATATTAGGAGAGGTTTATGTCTAGTAATGGATTGAATAGGCTAATAGATTGATTGTGGATATGACTATAGCGCGATTCACACATAGCGCGGGTGCGGGTCGGTCGCGGGTCGTTTTACCATTCATCGCCGTTTACAAAATAAAGTAAAAAATACCTTATTAATAAAACGGCGATGGATGGCTCAAACACCCGCACCTGTGCATCGCGCTTAATGCCATAGATATAATCTGTGATATCAATTAACCAATTAATAAACCTTAAATGGCTTTATCACAGTCTTGTAAAAAGGAGCATCATATCATATATCATATCATCATCATCATAATCATATCATCGTTGGAGCCGTTTTTCTTCGCGTGCGAAAAGTCCCCACGGTTGTGTATCCGTCCAACATAATCTCCCCGAATTGCTCTTTCTAGGAGGGTACCCAGAAAGCGCAAGGTTGCAGCGACGTGCGATCCGCATTATTGGGAGTCTTGAGGTCACCCTTTTTTTATTTTTATTTTTTTATCGTGCGCTAAATCCCCACCAAGACCGATAAGACCGAGGTGATTATTTCGGACTCGAACCGGCCAAAACGCACGCCGTCCATGGGTCCTTGATTGCCGGAGGTGAGATTATACAAGACATATCTCTCGCATTCCGGCTGCCCGTTTATCTACCGGGTGGGGGAAGTACCGGCACTTTCTACTTGCTGCTTTCTGAATCTGCCAGTCCCGCAGTCTTATGGCGTCTTATGGAAGACACAGGTCATTCTGCGAACTCCAGTCGACTCGCCTACGCGATCGCGAGCTGAGCGAAGTCTTCTCCGATTTTCAATTTTTATGGATCACAATAGGAAATTCTTCAATAAATTACATTTCCCTTGCAAACAACAGTACCTACTACAATATAATTATATTTTTAACGAAAAGCAATATCTAAAATCCTATAACCGTTCTTTTAATCTTCCATTGCCGAGTAAACATCTGGTTTCAAATGCGATATAATTACGGTTTGTGAGCGCGCGCTGTGTTACCGCAAACAAACATTCTCAGTTTGCAAACTTCTACTATTGACTTGTGGCTACATTTTATATTTTAATCTTTGTATCATTATAGGATAAATTCCAGTCCAACACTTATACTTTGGAGCCTGGGGGGCTACTACTTCGTTCAGTAGACGCTTGGATGTTCAATCATCCAACAAAAAAATGAAAATTGCTGCAATATAATGAAAAAAAGAAAAAAAAATGAGTAAAACACACTAAACTGACATACGTAACTTTACACAAAACCTAGGCATAAGAAAGTGACAGAGTAGAATCGTGAAAAACCGTGTTTCGATTTTTTGTAAGCCGTTATCAACTGTGACAAGTAAATATTGCAATGACAACAATATATCCCTACATTAAAAGTCACAAGTTAGACTGTATATCTATTTACGCTAGTAACGATAACTTTATGAATGAAACCGTCGTTTATTATAACTATTATGAAGTTGAACAAACTGAAGAGCATGAGCTTTATCCTTCATATTGATTAATTAATACTATCTGTGGCTGAGTCAGACCCAGTAGTTATAAGACCTAGGTGTTAAGTCGGTCGCCTCTTTTCTTGTAGACCAGGTTGATTTAATTTACTTAGATACTCCATGAACTTTTACGCTCCATGCCTTTTTCATATAGTATTTCATACAAAGTTATAATTAATTTAATTATAATATGTACAATTAAAACTTAGTTAAAGTAAACTCGACTGTAATACAGGGGGAGCGGGTTTGCTTAGTGCAAATATTTCTATGCATGAATATGGCTATTTGTATTGGTCAGGATCCTAGCCAAAATGCATTCGCTCCGAAGCTACATTCGTCATCGCTCTGAAAATGTATGGGAGTGACACATCGAATCGGATCACATGACATTCCGACAACAAATGTGTCTCCCACACATTTTCAGAGCGATGACGAATGTAGCTTCGGAGCGAATGCATTTTGGCTAGGTCCCCTGGTCGCCTCTAAGAGCACGTTAAGCTGTTTATCCCGGTTGTTATACAAATTCTATGACAGTCGTCACGGGCAGTTGGAGCCCTAAAAAGTTCAACAACCGGTCTATTTGTGGAGTTCAGATGGCAACAACTTCACGGAAAAGTAGAAGTTCAAAACCCGCAATCCAAGGTCACCTTGGAATCTTCGAGCTTCGAATACGACTGGGATTAACGTCACCAAACTTATAAATGTTGAATATTAAACATAGATTTAGCATTAATGTTGTCAACTAATGTTAGAAATCAATTTCAAGTTATACGTAAAGGCCGGCAACTACGCTCTCGTGCGACCCAAAAGTTTGAAAGACCTCTGTTCAAAAATCTTCGTACGACCTCATTCTATGTTCGTCTCTGACGTCCTAAATAAAATCTACTTACAACTAAAAAAAAAAATATGGCCCTGTTCGACCACATTTTGAATTCGTGTGGACGTGTGATTAGTAAAGAAAAGTACAGTCATGTTGTGAATTGTTAATAGGAATCCGGTGAAGTATGTCAAACTAATGACCGATTTATACCAACAATCTGCAATGTATATTTACCATGCTAATAAGTTTTAAATAGAAGTTAAAAGATGTTTAAGTAATGAGAAAGGGTTATTATAAATTAGACGAATATCGTCATGATAAAAATGCATGGTCATACTAATCTCTTGTTCCTGCACCTATTTATTATAAACAAACAAAACTATAACTTAAGAAAAAAAAACATATAGTGTTCTCCGTAGATCTAACTACCGAACCAGCAAAAGAATCACTTTCCAATAATTTGTTTACTATTTTATTTATTGTAAATGTAAATGTTTTTGACAAATGTAATTGTGAAACTTTAACATTCATAAGTGCTCTTTATGTGCCTAAACTGAATAAACGAAATTGATTCTTTGAATCCATACTTAAGGCAAAATATATATTCCATTCATAATTTCATTTCCTTCCTCAAGTAAGTTGATATCCGCCTTAAGTCTAATTACGAGACGACTAGAATTCGATAAATTTCGGGAAGCGTTTGCCATCTGACCACCAAGAACCACTGGCGATCTCTAAGTTCAGTAGTTAAACCAGGTTGTCAGACTTTTTATGACTCCGACCGCCCGTACCAAATGCCACAGCTATTTGTCTAACAACCGGGACCGGACCGAAGGCGACGGTGGAACGTACTCTTCAAAGCAGGAAGTTATGTTCTGAATCGAAACGATATAACCGAGAAAGTTATTTTATCGTCTAGGAATTATCAGGAAAAGTTAAAAAATAATCATTTCCGCTTAACTCCGAGGTGTGCATTCACTTAGAATATTATCTTTATTCGATAAAATCTTTGTATCCGCTTTTACACTAGCTATTGCTTTAGTGCTTCCATGGAGCATTAACTCGGTGCGAAAATTCTATTTTTATTGTTGTTCTTTGACTAAATTGATTGAAAAATAATTTGCACTTGAGTAATTCATAGGAAAAACTTTTGAAGTAAAAATTCTTTAGCTCTACATTTTTCATAACAGTTTTTTGAATTTGGAAAAATCTTTTAACTCGCGACATCGTTACTTTGAGTGATAGAAAGCGGAATCTTGCCAATTGTGACACCTCTGTCTATATACCTATACCTATTTAAGTCTTGTATCTAATATTCAGAATCTACATAACTTTTCACGTCTGTAGTAGATACTACACGTTAGATAACCATGATTAGTAGGTTATTAACTAGGTTAGGATTTATTAAAATGTATTTTATTATTAGGCAATGAGAACTCTCCTATTATTCAATTATTTACATTTTTATTTATTGTAATTATATATTTTTAAGTTTTATTACTAAAACCCCGTATTTTGCTGATATTATGTCCTGAGTTGAGTAAAAAATATTGTTTATTTTGAGTCATAACTTTAATGCACACAGAGCATATTAGCTTGACAAACTGACGACTTCTGGGACATAATATATTTATTTTTTAATGCTGTAATTTCAATTGTATAGTAATAATATTACGAGTGCTTATATAATTATGTGCACTCAACATGGAGAAAAACAAGAAGTGCGCGTTCGTGTTTTGTTTTTAGACTGTAAAATTCTAAGAGTATTTATGTAGCCTCGTGTAGTAATATTGCATATTATAATATGGCAACTCGATACAAGCTAACACTAGTACTTTGCCTATAAAGGAAAAATCCCGCCACATAATTAAACTAACACAAATGATTTTGTTCACATTACGGTTAATGAATTTGAATAAGAATACTGTCAAAGTGAATAAGGGTGAATTTAACTAAAACATAATATATGACTAAATTATTGTACTGTACACTGCTTTTATTTTAACAGCGTCGGCAATATTAAGAAAGAAAATTATGGTTCTAAACCTACCAAAATAAGTCTAGTAATAATTTTTCTTCATGTTTTATTTATATGTGTATTTATTTGTTTCTCGTGGCAGACAATAAATTACATTGTACTAAATGTTGACTTTGTCAGGGTATTCCGAATGATATAACATATTACGGCAATTTAGTTAATGATGTTCTCGCATGTTGCTTATTTTGCTAAATAAATATATACAAAGATACATATATTCCTTTTACTACATAGTAGTGCATCGTGAGATATTCTCCCTTCTAGTAATCCAAGCAGATTATAGTGTTACTAACCGGCTGCATTTAAGAAGTTTAGGGAAATTACATAACATATTTAAAAAATATATTTATAAACCGTGTTATCAATATCCTCTAGGAACCTGAAAGAAACCAGTGATGACCGGCATTATGCTGAACTGGTTCTTTCCTTTGTGGAATTGAAATGTGCATAATTCCGAACCAACTTCTTAATAGGTAATATGAAAGTACTGAAATTTTCTTACAGATGCATGAGTTCATTATTCCTGTAGTTTAATAGCTATTTTCATTATTTATATTTGGTTTGAAAGTTGATTTTAAGATTTTACAACTCTGTGAACAAATTTTGTTTTTATTGGCCGCTCGATAAATTGAATTCGATCTTCAAAATAGTACTATTGTGATGATAGCATTTTTACAGCTGTCACTTTTCAAAAATGTAATAAAACTTGTTGTTTGCTTAAGGTTTTCTCATTCATACACAAAAAAGTTATAAAAAATTTTGTCATTCCTAAAAATGCAAAAGTGTTGGTATTTAAAATTGGGATTCCTCCAATTTCTTCAAACTGTAATTTCATATTGTAACGACCTAATATATAATTATATATCTACCACTATGATCTAGCCTTTATGTGTGTTTGTAAGCATAAAAATAAAATATCTTTTGTTATGTTCTTTCTTTCTATTTTGAAAATAATGGAAAAAACATAACATAACATAACATAAACTCACGCCTTTATCCCCGAAAGGGTAGGCAGAGGTGCTAGCACCCACATTTCGCCAGTTTATGTTTAGGTCCCAATGTAACAGGTGGCGAGCCTATTGCCATTGCTTTTCGAAGTTATGTGTGTATTTATCGCAGGTTTACAAGTGCCCGGTTAATGGAAAAATAATAATTAAGGAATCTGTTGAAACTGTTACACTAATGTTACAGAATAGTTTTAGTGGGTTAAAAAAACTACTAGATCTAGTTCAAAAATTCTTCACTATTGCTACAACATTCATATCCATAAGTCACTTTTATGCGCATTTTCTACGAGATTTGGGAACCTAGTTAAGTGACAATCATTTTATAGAATGGACTACAATAGACTGATCAATGTATGGGATTAAAATGCGTTCACGCCTCACATTGTCACAAACGTAAATTGTCTATCTCACACATTGAACATTATATTCTATTCTATCCTATTCCACAAAACGACTCCCAACGAATTGCCACTTATCGAAGGTCCCACGACTTACGCGGCTGAAATGCCATTAAATATGTGGAAAATAGATGAAATAAATAAACTGATTCCTGTATCGCAAAATCTCACATCCTCAGGACCTCAGGACAAATGTTTTCATGACTCTTAATACCACACAGAAAATACTACAATGCAATAATACGACAAAGAAGTAATTTGACACAAACAATAAATAAACATTACTGAAATATAATATTAACATTGGTTTTAAATTATCGTCTGTCGCCTTGACAACAGAGATTTATTTCTGTATCGTTCCAAATTTATCACTTTCAATGCGATAATTTAATAATTTAGATATTATTTCGGGTGTTTTCCCTATGATATTTCGGTAATTACATCTCTTCAATTTCCATAACCAATATTACACTGATACATAATTATTTGACAGCTATTCCTTTGAAGATTATGTAAACACAATACGTCATCAAGAATATTACCACCCTTGGTAATGAGTTTTGGCAACTATAACATAGTGTTATTAAGGCTACAAGTACTTCTTTAATAAGATGGCACAGAGTGTGTGTTTCACTATGCCTTGTGTATCTTAAAGTTTATTGAGGTCTCGTCCAACTGATACTAGTTAAAAATATTTAATATGAAAAATTAAAGCAAGTATTGGGTAAAAACTCAAGATTGAAAATGAAAAAGTTATATATTGCAACAATAGAAACCAGAGGCAGAATATGTTTGCAATCAGAAATCAACAGATAAGTTTTGATAGAGCCATGCTTCTATGTAACTTAAGGCCAGGTTGCAGTAGTTTTTACAATTTTTAAACGTCTGGATAACAAGTAATATAGCAAATAGCGCTAAATAAAAAGCATATTCATAAAATAGACTATACCTTCTAGGGTCCTGTGAAAACAGAAACACGATTCATGATAATTGCCTCGATAGAAATTGGCGTCAAACATGGGTCTAAAACGCTCCAAATCGATATTTCAAACACGTTTTACACTAAGACGCCATCATCAAATAATGCCGAGATTAATATCATTATAAAGAGCATAAAAATATCTAGCGACTGGTAAAATTATATTTTATCAAGCAATTATTATTTTTTTCAAAAACTTATAAATCCTCAAAATCTTTGCATTTGAGCGCTCGCAGCGGTCAGTCAGTTGAGTCAGTACCCGCCGAGGCGTGTTCAAGGTAGGACGTGTGCTGTTTGTTTCTGCGAGCTTCACCCCGCACGTCATTACGTACAATCGGTTTCGCTGAAAAAATGGGTATAACTCGGTTCATTAAAGGAAGAATTCTAAAATGGCGGACCTTATCATTTTCTCTCGCTCGCACAATTGTGCTGTCAATTTAATTTAATTTATTTTTTATTTATGTCAATTTTTTTTTCTTTTGTGCCACTGTACAAAAAATGTCCAGTAGGTATATAAAAATTTGAATTTGGTGTACAATAACTAGTCTATATCTATGGCTCTAAAATTTTTGGTAGGCTTTTATTGATGACTGCTCTAGTCTTCTTAGCACATAACTCTTAGCTAAATTACAAGGGGGTTCACGTCAGTAGTTGGTTTGAGTTATTATTTTTTATTGAATAGATTGCCTTATTGCCTCCTTTCTCGACGTTGACGGAGATGGAGCACCTATACCAACAGTTCAATTCAAGGATCAATAATCAGCAACGACGGCAAAATGTAATCCACAGAACAGCAACGGGATGGATGAAGTGGAGACAACTCACAGGCGTAATGTGTGACAAGAAGATGCCCCTTAAGCTTAAAGGCAAACTGTACAAAACGGCCATACGACCTGCCATACTCTACGGTACAGAATGTTGGGCATCTACCAAACAACACCTGTCAAAGCTTCACACTACAGAAATGCGCATGTTACGCTGGTCAGCGGGTGTCACACTGCTGGACAAAGTACGCAACGTCCACATCAGAGGAAGCTATAAAATTGCCCCGATTACAGACAAGGTTAAAGAACGACGCCTACGATGGTATGGACATGTGCTCCGCCGTACGTAGGACCATATGGTACGAGTAGCCCTAAACCTACCGACGACGAAGCGACGCCGTGGAAGGCCTTCCGCCACTTGGTTGACGACAGTACAGGGGGACCTGGAGGAATCCAACATGCACGCTGAAACAGCGAAGGATAGGGAGAGATGGAGAAGGCAGACAAGGAGAGCCGACCCCAGATAATGGGAAGATGGCTAAGGAAAAGAAGAAGAAGACTAGATTGCCTTAGTCACTAGGCTACCACAGCTGAGTATAATTATACATAGTTTATGTTATATACCCCGAAGACGTTTCTAATTCTAGTTTGCAAATTGCCACGTAACTATAAGTACTTTTACTAAAATCTGTGACATATTTGAATGTTATAAAACTTGCACAAGAAAATTATCTCATAAACCTGATGAAACTTACAGCAGACAGGAATCGTATTGAACGATCAACGATTTTACAAAGAGATTGAAATGAATGGCTCGAACTAAGAAAAAAAACAGATATAACACCATTAGTAAAAAATAATCCTGTATAAAAAAATCTAAACCAAGTGGTTTCAGTAGCTCACGGCATCGAAAACGAGAAACAAGCCATACAGCAAATGGAACAACATGAAAACATAAAAATAGACCAGTGTGGACTTTTTATTGACCGCAAATACCCTTTTATTGGAGCCACTCCAGATGGTCTTGTTGGAAATGACAAAGTTGTCGAAGTCAAGTGCTCTTTGATTAAATTTAAGTGATATTTTTTTCTCTACCTATACAATGAAAAACTATAACATTATGTGCCCGAATCTAACCTACAACTGCTTTTACGATATAGGTACCGTGGCGTAGTAACACCCTAGCTTGGTGACATCACAGACATGTTTCTATGACGAGTACCTACTCTAAAATAGCACTACAATCTCCCGCACGCGATTTCATGTATGTTTTTTTTTATAATTTAAAACAGTGTTGCTACACAGTATACATATACACATATAAGCGAAAAAGGCACACATATATGGTGAGTATTCCGATGAACTCTAACAATCAATCCTACCCTCCCTTTATCCAGAACAACATGTTTTTTATATCACTTATGTGGCAGACAAGCACACGGCCCTACTGATGCGAATCGGGTCACGGTGGCCTATGATCTATATGTTCAGGTCTTAGGGATTGTCTATATACACATATATATATACCATATACACTTGTCTATACGATTACGATACTAAACGATTACGATACGGCTATACTTAGTTTTTGTAACAAACGCGAGTCTCAAGTTTTCGCGTACCGGGTTATACTTACTATGGGATCGCGCGCGCCTGCGCGCCGCCCGCGCTGCCCGCTCGTAGCGTCTATACACTCGATTCGGCTGCGGGGACTGAGGTACTGAGGCGACGTAAAATACCTACTTGTCTCACTGCAACCTCGCCTTAAAGAAATTCCACTATCGATTATGATATGTAAGTATAATATTATAATAGCAAAATTTACTCGGATAATAACAGTATGCCGCCCCAAGTTACTTATACAGTAAAACCTTTCTTAAATTAACTATTAAATTTATCGGGATATGTATTTTACTATGTTTTTTTACGCAAACAGTGATAGCGGCGTCCCGCGTAGTCACGCGTAATATTCGAGTGAGAAAAGGGTGGACCGATATATCTAGCCCAATAAGAACTAGCTCGGCGGTCTTCAGTACACATCGTGATCATGGCGCTTGCAACAACACCGAAATATCGGTTACATAAAGAAAACAACTAGCATAGTAGATATCCCGATTAATGTAATAGTGAATTTATAAATGACCTTGTCCATCTAAAATCAAAACCTTTCTTTCGTTAAATTCTTTAACCGAGACTCATGCGCTACGAGGAACGAAGGCTACAAATAGGCAAAATGGTATACAAAAATATCTGCCACCTTTACCTCTACTAAAATCTCCTCGAGTATGTTTTCAAAACCGTCACTAACCTATTAGTTCTGTGAACAGCAGACCTGGCGAGCACCATTTTCACAAAAACCTACGAACCTGCATTTTGATAACCAAAAAAATTGTGGTGCAACACACGCGGTGCAATACTGTACCGACCGCAGTGTACCGTTGAGCTACACGGATACATCAATATGTATAATCTATATATAAATAAAAATAAATCGTAAAATATGATGCTAATATCAAAACACGAAGACAGCTGAATCAATTCTAGTATTTTTTATTTAAATTTATTCCTTGAACTCTAAGGAAGGTTTTACAGAGAAGCGCGAACGGGATCAGAAGAGCGGAACCTCGTTCAACAGCTAGTATCTAATAAAACCTTTGCGAATTTGAAGTGTAATCTACTTTAAATACGTTTGGCATTTTTCGTAATTTTTAGAGATGGGGAAAACTATTGAACACTTTTCACTTTTACTAACACCATTTTTGTGACAAACTATTCACGTGTATCTACATAATATATATTGACTGAGATTTCATTTCTGTCAGCATTTCTGTAGTGCAACTATGTAGATGAGGTTGAGTCACAGAATACAAACTGACTTAGGTGTGGGCATAGCATAAATTTAAATTAATCAATCATACCATATCCATTTCACCACTGTAGGTTGACCCCTAGACCAACAATCCGTTGGTCGTCGTTTTATAGAATAGAATGTTCAATGCATGGAATTGACATATATTTTGACGGTTATGACAATTATGACAGTCATGAACAAATATCATAAACGTAAAATATGTAAGTTTCAAGGTGTTTTTTTGCGTCATCGAACAAAACAGCATCGCAGCAGTGACTTCTTTTGTAAAATTGGTATTAATTCCAGTTATTATATGTGAAAATTGTGGATTGATAGACATAATGTCTTGGATAACGCGCACAATATTAAGAAAGAGCAAATATTGCTGAGAATTTCAGTAATGAATGAATGAATTTCATGGATTCATTAAAGCTTTGTCAGAGGCAAATGGTACATTTTTTAAACAACCTGTAGATGCGCTGATTCCACCCCAAAACAAACAGGTTTTATGCGCTACCTGCGTATGAGTGCCAAAATTTGTGGGTAGTTGTCAATCTTTATTGGTTGCCTCCTATTATCAATATTTTATTTTACTATTTGATTTCAACTAATTGTTCGCTGTGCTATAACACTATTGTATAGATACCTATAAGAGAGATACAGCATTCTAGACAAGCTCAAGCTTATGTTTTGCTTTCTACGTATTGAAATTGTAGGTAGTGAATGTTAAAAATCTTCAATATTCTATTCCAAAAACAAAGACCTCTTAATTGTCACTTGTCAAGGGGAGATTGATAGTTGGCAAAACCGATATGACTTCTCCTTAACAATATTTGTACTTCGTATATTACGTACGGTTGTTAGTCTGAATTCCCAGTTGAGCACAGCCTTTCGACCTTCGACGAATTTCATTACCAATTGGTATTAGTGCTAAGGTACCGTTTGTATTGAGTTAGGAGTAACCCGACCAAACATGAATCGTATTTACTTACATGTTTTACAATGTGTACATTATTTATAATACTCGTATTTGTGAACAGGAATAAATATGACAATATCTGTTACTTACTATTATATAAATTGTAAGGTGCTCGTGTTTGTACATTCGTGATATTTTAAAGAACTTGAGTTATGTTATATACCAATCGATATTCTTCAAATTTGTTCACGATGGACGCAATATCTTACGTCTTTGTTTGATCGCAATAGGTTGAGTAGACTATAATTTAGAGATTATAATTTTATTCATTTATTTCACACCTTACGCTACTAGGACGCTAAATACAGAAGCTAGGGAAGTAACAAAAATTAAACAGATATTTAACATATAAACATCTTTATGCAAATTAGAAGTGAATAATACGAATAAAGTACATTTAATGAAAAAAAAGCGTACACACTTAATTCGAAAGAATACACTATATAAATAATAATAATATTTAGAAATAAATAATAAAAAAATAGTAATTTGTCAGTCACTCAAGTACTCATAACCCATGTCAATGCATAGGTAGTAGGTAGCCCTTGCGAATTCATCCAGCATACATGAAAACTAATCCCTGCGTTCTGAGACCACATTAAACGCACGAAGGGCACGCGAGAGTGGTGCCCTTAGCAGGATGTATGACCAGAAGTTGGAGGTCCAAAAGTATAATCTACTACTAGCTGATATAGGTACGGCTGTGACTCCGACCTTGTATAAATTTTTTTCACGTTACCACTACTCATCGTAACTTATTCTCTGGATATCTGTACTGTATTCAGCCAGAACTATTCAGCTGTTAAAATGTGATTGAATAACAAACATCCAAACATCTATCCTCAACATTTATAACATTAGAAGGTATACCGAGTATAACAGACACGACAACAATGGCAAATTATTTCAAAATTTATAAAATATTCTGAAGAAAAATTTTTGCAAAAATATTTCAACGGAGAGAAAAATGCTTTTGTACCAAAAAACACTTGAAATATTAGCAGTAAATGCTTTTTATGTTTAGGTATTCATTCTACAAAATTATAATTCCTAAACAGGCAAAATACACAATAAATTTATTATTGATTTAGCATTTAAAAATATATTTGAAATAAATATACTAATATACTGAAAAATAAATTCAATATTCAAAATCATTTCTTCTATATAGACCATTAAACGGCATTTACAAAACGTCAATATCAACAATATTTTATAAATTAGTGAGCAATTGGACAACCGGTTCGAAACGCGACCCCGTCCTGAGAACCCCGTCAGCGGGTTTTTTTTTTATCTTCACACTAATAGTATAATATTAGGGAGCTATCGCCCTTCCTAATTGAGCAGTCCGACTGGGGAAGTACCTCCGCCCTACTTAGAAAATAGCGATACATAGTGAAACTTATTGACTGTCATAAACGTCATAACTGTCAAAATACGTATCAATCATTCATTGTACATTCTATCCTATTCCATAAAACGACGAGTACTGAATTACCACTTGTGTTGTGAAGGGGTAGTTTCGTTAAGTCTTTATAAGAACATGTCATCATTGTCGGTGTAACATTAACTGTGCCGCGTTTGAAACAATAGGCCCTTTTGTTCGACAGTACAGGCTGCGGATTACACATTTCATAACTACTATCGCATTTATTCTCGTGGCATATGAGACTATACGACGGAATAGTGTACGATGCACGATATAAAGATCATTTTCATCTTCACAAGATCTGAACAACGGTGGCCTTGAGATTGACACATGCATAGTTATCCCTATTATATTCACAGTATGTACTCTATTATGTGCAGTACACAGTACATGTTTTTCGGTTGTTTTTTGAGGATAACACTCTGTGGTACAGCGGCTTAGGAAATCCACTAATCATAGATTACATCCAAAATCAGTACGCACAAGCCTAATGATGGGAACTATCATTCTCTGAGCCTATTCCCAACTCTGTAGCGGTCGGCTACTAGTCTAACTAAGATGCGGCTGAGCTTCGATATTTTCCGTGAAGCGACTGCCATCGCCCATCCACAACCAAATTGGAGATATCGAAATTCTGTTGTTAGGCCAGTCGGACTTTTGAGGGCTCCTACTACCCGTAAGTAGGTACTGCCATAGATGTTTTTACGGCAACCGGAACCAACGGCTTGACGTGCTCCCCGAGTCACGACCAGATCAGTGCAAATAGCCATAAACATGCGTACATAATGTTGCACCAACCGCGTTCACTACCGCCACGCCACAGAGGTTGTCGGGATATGACGTATGTGAAGATACAGGTGTGAATTTCATCCTCCGGGCCTTTTGCCAACTCAGTTTTGGCGATTGCGTTCGGCAACACGTAGAGCAGAGGGTCATGCCATTCTTAATGTGTGGCGGGGCATGGTCGAAACGGTATATTTTTCAATGTATTTACCACTGTGATCGCCAAGGCGTGGAGTGGATATTCGATTTGAAATCGAATTAAACAGAATACTATGCATGCGCCCCTGCTGGCCAGCATTATTTGATGAAACATACATACATACATACATATGCTCACGCCCGTAATCCCCGAAGGGGTAGGCAGAGGTGTATTCAATATCCACTATGTATTTAGGTCCCATGTAATAGGGTGCGAGCCTATTGCCGCCAATCGAGCACTTTGGGTAGGTATGCCAAAAATAAATTCCTAACCGGAAAAGTTGCAGTTAAATAAATTTGGAAAACAATTATTTTGACCCGATTCCTTGCTATGCGTTGTAATCGCAAGGAAAATAATTACGTGCTTAGCCGCACAAGCACTACCAAATAAAATCTTGGAGAGTATCAGACGAAGAGGATTTGATGATAAATATATATAAAGGGGTCTTCAGTCAAACAATAGAACGGTTGAACTCCTATAGGTAATTTCCCACGAAGCATCTGCCATCTGATTGCCACAATCTACAACACACTGACAATATCGAAGTTCTATAGTTAGTATTGTTGGACTCTTTGAACCAGGACCAATGGCTAAACGTGTACCGGGCTCTCGGCTCGGGCACCAATAATTGAAACCTAGTATTGTAATTGTTCTGAAGCGTAGAGGTGAAGCGTTAGACAGCTCGGACTGCGGGCTTGATTCCCGCTCAGTATAAATGTTTGCATGCTTGGATTGGTTTGAGTATTTTCAAAATATAATTTTCATATTTTCGAAGTTTCAACATTCTAGAATCCATAGCACAAGCTAGTTAAGCTATGCTACCTTTGGTCTAGCTAGCCCTCTGTAAAAAATTGTAGTCTATTTATTTATTTCACGTATATCCTTGATACTAAACATCCTTAAAAGTCTCCATAGTAGTACATATTTAACCATTAAGCACACTATACTCCATTTGTTTGAGTACTCAAATAAAGTTGAACAATCTAGTAGCAACTATAAAAAAAAGATGTTATACAAATAAATTACGATAACTAACTGACTAACTAGTGGTCTGATACCGGTTTTGACGTGACAACGTCTTATAAATTGGCTTGCCGGGTGACACTTCAAGAAACTGCGTTACGCTCCGCTCACGTTATGCGCTCACAATGAGAGCGAGTGAGAGGCACGCGTCCCTTCCACTCGGGCATGGTTAGCCCGCCTAAGAGCGAGAGAGACAGACATAAAAAGTGAAAGGCACGCGTCCTTACCACTCAAAGTCGTTGTCACGTAAAACTTTCGCCCGTATACCGACTTTATAGGCAACCAATTTTTTTTTAGTCTTTAAAATGAGTTTCTAAGCAGAAAAGTGTTTTAAAAGACACACCAAGATTGTTTACGTTTAGTTAAGTATCTAAACAAATGGACTATAGATACATAATGGATACATATTAGGCTTAACAGTATACGATAAACTTATCTTGGGTGTAACGCACACCGAATGTGTAACGAAAAATTGTTAGTGGCGTTAAAATTTGATTTCGGTAAACAATACGTTGTACCTATGACGACATCTGTAGGGTTTGGGGGGAACTTTTCATCGATCACCAATTCGGTATTGACGAATGGTTTCCCAATCTGACAACAGATGTCGCTAGTATGTTTACCTATTTCAAATAGAATTATAATATCGTGATAGGTTAAATTGTTTGTGATATTTTATTCAATCATATAGCTTAATGTCTTTAATTTCAAATTGTCATAATCTAAATTCCTAGTTGCCCAAATTAATTTAGTCACGGCGAGAATGTCTTTGGTTTCGTATTATCTGTGGATCAGTATTTTTTGTTTCGCGATTCGATCAGGTGAACGAATAATTCGTGATATCAGATTCATCTACTAGAATATTCCATGAAAAAGGATATAAATACACCCCTCCCGGTGGATGCGAACACCTCTGATAATTACTCTGAAGATTAAGCACGAAACTCTGTTCGTATTTCATTGATTTTTCTGATAAGTTGGAACTCTGAATTATATGTACCTACCTACATATAAATTAAATATCTTAGACTCTGTGCATCTTTCCCGGACTTCTCTGGTAAGATTTCTTAATTTATCTCTCTGTTCTTCGTCTTTATATCTGTGTCTTTCATTTGCATCAATGATATACTTAGGTCTTTTTGGTATTCTTGATGCAGGGTCCCAAGGTTTAGCGGACAATATTAGTGACCTATCTACATTGTTGTGATTCCGTTGTTGGAGTCCCTGTTCGGAACAGCTGTCCCTTCGTTTGGCTCGCGGCAGTGCGGGCAGTTGCCAGCAGAAGGCAGGTGCCTACGCAAGCCGACAACCAACGCCAGGGGAACCATCCGAAGAGGAGTGCCAAAAGGTCACGTAATCGTAACTTGTACAATAACTGTAACTTCATATACCCGCTACCTTGAGTTGTAATTACGAGATCAGCTGTGTGCTACGAGGGAGGCGCATAAGCATCTTATATTGTATTTACATTTCTATATCTCTGTGCCTGTGACCATTCTACTTTATGTATAACTGTGTATCCTACTGAATATATGCATGTATAAAATCTTAGTGTTGTTTCATTAAGGGTATCTGGAGCACGCACCCACTATCTCCACTCTGAAAAAAAAGGCGCCCAAGAGTCTCTGTCGTAAGCTCTTGCCTGGGTTAGCCGGTGGAGTAGCTGGGGAATTTCCCAGGTTACACAGTGGCGCGGCCAACGTACGGGCAGTTCAAGAATTCCAGTACCCACTGGATTTCTCTTGGTTCTGTGTGTGTGTGTGAAAGACGCCTTTAATGAATTCAAACCTACTATCCGTCTGATACTCTCCAAGACGTTAATTGGTTGTGCTTGTGCGGCTAAGCACGTAATTAATTTCCTTGCAATTTACACCGAATAGCAAGGAAACGGGTCAAAATTTTTTTTCTAAATTATAAATAGCTGCTACATTTTCGGTAAAATTCATATTTCGGCATACCTTCGTATTTTTTCTTTTTTTTCTTTTTTCTTTTTTTACTGGTTGCTGGTTGGGTTGGATATATATCATCTCAGTAGTTTGTCCCGAATTTTAAATAAAATTAATATACATGCATATATTTAACTTTGTGTTTTTTCTGAATTTAACTTTTAATTGTTATCGACATTTTCTATAAGTGCCGATATATGTAACTCTGTGTAAGGTGGTTTCCATTCGGAATTACCATTTTTTTTCTTTTTAACCTTGGATCAGTATAGTAGCCGGTACTTATACTTGCTACCGTACATTTTGCTCTTAGCCTTTTAACTGTTTTTTTAATTTTTTGTAATTTCATTTGTACCTATACGTACGGTACAATTTTTTTGTGTATATTTTTTCAATATTTTAGTAATTGTCTGCAGGGCGGTACATCTCGGGTACCTACCCGCTATTGGAGAATTATTCTCAATTGGAAATTTTTAAATAATTATATTATTAGGAATTGTCTGCAGGGCGGTACATTTTAGTTACCTACCCGCTAATGAAAATTGTTTTATGCTGAATTTTTTTATACCTATATTATTAACATAGAAGGGTACATTTACATACTGTCCGTTCAATTGAATACCCTCTTGGATTTATATCCATTTAAACTTTCGTTAAATAACGGAATTGTTAGTTAAATTTTATTTTTATATTCTATTCACTTAAAGTTCATTTCTTATAAGATGGCAAAAATGCACCAGTATGTAAACTATTTAAGAAAAGATGAGCTGTCTAATGAGTTGTCTTACATGGGCATTTCAGCGGATCCTGAGGCTACGGTTGTCAGCTTGCGTAACGAATTGAGGACGGCATATCGGCTAGTTCGCCGTGGAAGTCTGAAGCCTAACACCACGAAGTCCACTGATGCTGCAACTGAACGCACTGTCTGCGAGCCAAAAGTGAAGGAACTCGAGGATTTGCTATCGTCAGGTGACTTTGATGCCGATAAAAATAGTCGCACTAGGGCTGCTGTTAGGGCTAATTATCTTTTGACTAGGCTAGCTCGTTGTGGGTTAGATTGTTCTGAACTTGTTAATATTCGTAACAGATTAGTTAAAATTGTGTCAGCAGCTGAATCGAATAGTGACTCAGAATCTGAGGTGTCAGATAATGATGATCGCGCTTCTCGTGTCCGAGTTGAATATACTTCACCTGCGATGAGAAATGAACGCTCGATGCGGGGTAGCTCGCAAAACATTAACTTAAGCAATGATAATTTTATTTATAGGGAACGTCCTATTAATCTAAATAGTTTTAATTTAAAATATGATGGATCTACTTGTGTACGTGTTTTCATTGAGAGACTGGAAGAACTCCGGTGTGCTAGGGAAGTCTCCAAATCAAAGGTTCTCATGGCTTTCTCTGACCTATTGGACGGACCAGCTTTGTCTTGGTTCCGCAACAATAAAGCTAACTTTATGTCTTATGAAGACTTACTAATCGAATTAAGAGACACCTTTGATATTCCCGATTACGATTATCGTTTACGGAATGAGATTAGGCAACGTACCCAAGCCCGTACCGAGTCCTTGGTGAACTACATCTCCACAATGCAGGCCATGTTCTCTAGACTAACTTGTAAAATGCCCAGTGAAGAACAACTGGACATTCTTATGCATAACATTAGACCTGACTACATGAAGGAACTAGCCCTTCATGAAGTCCACACTATTGATGATCTAAGAAGGTTAGGAAAGCGTTTGGAACTTGCGCGTGCTAGGGCTGAGGCGTTCCACGAGCCAGTCTTGGACAAATTTGAGATCTCCTCTGACTTACATTCTCAGAAAGCAAAGTGCACACCAAAAGCTACCAAGCAGGTCTCTGCGGTGGACAGCTCGGCAACCTCGCACGAACGCAAATGCTTTCGTTGCGGCGGCAGCGATCACACTGCGTATAACTGCTCACAATCAAGGGAGTTGGTGTGTTTCCGATGTGGTCTCAAAGGAGTCAAGTCACCTGACTGCCCCAAATGTACGTCGAAGTCAAAAAACGCGTAGGCCAGGGCCTTATTAAGACAATCTCAAGCTCTGTGTCTGAGTCTTCTTCTGATAAGGTCCTGTTTACTAAACGGGATGACGATGTTAGACCGTACTTAGTTGTTAGGGTTTTAAATTTAAATGTTCTTGGTCTTCTTGATTCCGGTGCCTCCTGCTCCGTGCTAGGAAAAGGTGCGCACCGTAGCTTCTTAGATTTAGGGTTTGAACTAGAAAGTGTCAACCCAAATTTTAAAATTACAACTGCAGACAGTTCACATTTGAAATGTCTGGGTTCTATGTCCTTACCCTTAGAATACAACTCTGTTATCAGGGTACTTAAGTTTTATGTTGTACCAGAAATAACTACCTCAATGATATTTGGAGTAGACTTCTGGCAACAATTTCAATTAGGTGATAGATTAATTTCTCAAAAAATTAATATGAATAATTTTAGTGATAGCTGTCCTATTGAATCTTTGTCTCTTCACAGTGGTCTCGAGGATTACAACAACCTGACCGAGGATCAGCGGTGTGTAATGAACGGGATCATTGAAAAATTTGAGTCAATTAATACGGATAAGGTGGGCTTAGGTCGAACTACGCTTGTGCATCACGTCATAGACACGGGTGACAGCAAGCCGATCAAGCAGCGGTATTACCCTCTCTCACCTCTCAAACAGAAGGCTCTGGAGACTGAGTTGGACCGGATGTTGGAGATGGGAGTGGTGTCACCATCACAATCCGCGTGGAACTCACCCGTGGTTATGGTGGAAAAGGCGAACGGTGATCTAAGGCTGTGCTTAGATTCACGTAAGCTTAATGCTGTTTCCAAAAGTGATGCTTATCCCTTACCGTACATCAATCAAATTTTAGACCATCTTAATAATGCTAAATATTTGTCCTCTATTGATTTAAGTGCAGCGTATTGGCAAATCCCGTTCGACTCTGCCCAGTCTGCTGAGAAGACTGCGTTCACGGTGCCGAGGCGGGGCTTGTTCCAGTATAATGTAATGTGTTTTGGTCTTGTCGGAGCTTCAAGTACGATGCAACGACTGATGGACCGCTTATTCGGCCCGGAATTCGACAACAGAGTGTTTTGCTTCCAAGACGACATAATCTGTGTGGCCAACACCTTCGAGGAGCATGTGGATCTCTTAAATAGAATCTATCAGCGACTCAAGGATGCGGGCCTAACGATTAATATGAAGAAATCACACTTTTGTCGAAGTGAATTAAAGTACCTTGGTTACTATGTGGATAGGCATGGACTACGTACTGACCCCGGTAAAGTCGAGGTCATCCTCAACTATCCCACACCTTCTAACTCGAAGGATGTCAAACGTTTCCTAGGTATGGCCGGCTGGTATCGTCGTTTCATTAATAACTTTTCTAAAATTAGTAAACCTCTTTGTAAACTCACCTCTAAAAATGTAAATTTTATTTGGACATCTGAAGCTGAGGAGGCTTTTAACCTTCTCAAGTCAGCTTTGGTCTCTGCTCCTATATTGAAAATGCCTAACTACTCTTTACCGTTCCGTATACTAAGTGACGCGTCAGCTTACTCAGTTGCTGCTGTTCTGACCCAAACACACGATGGTGTGGAACACCCCATCGCCTATTGCAGTCGTTCTCTTAATAAGAACGAGGTGAACTACAGCACAACCGAGCGAGAGCTTCTGGCCGTGATTTTTGCGCTGGAACAGTTCAGACAGTATGTGGAGGGACAGAAGTGCACTGTTGTCACTGATCATGCCTCACTACTGTGGTTTCACAAGCTCAAAAATCCTACAGGTCGTTTAGCACGTTGGAGTATGCGACTCAGTCAGTTTGACTTCGACATAGAGCACCGTAAGGGAAAAGATCATGTAGTACCTGACGCTCTATCTCGCATAAAGATTGACTCCATCGATGCGAGCTCCACCAATGACCCGTGGTATCTTCACACCATGGAGTGCGTGCGTAGGAACCCAAGGCATTACCCTAACTTTAATATTCGTGAAAATTTGTTATATCGATTTTCTAAAAATAAATATTCTTTGACTTCAGATTTTGATTGGAAGTTAGTAGTACCTCAAGAGGACAGGCTAGCACTCCTCACCAAATACCACGATGACACGCTTAGTGCCCATGGTGGTGTTTGGAAAACACATAAGAGGTTGTCTTTGAATTACTACTGGCCAAAGATGTACAATAGTGTCAAGGACTACGTGGGAAATTGTGAGGTTTGTAAGATGTATAAACCCGTAAACACTTCGCGTCCTGGTCTAATGGGAAGTGCGAAGCGTGTATCTAAACCTTTTGAAGCTATTTCGTGTGATTTACTTGGACCTTTTCCAGTGTCAAGCAACAGAAATATTCATCTGATCGTTGTTTCGGACTACTTTAGCAAGTATGTCATGCTGTGTCCTATAAGGATTGCAACAGGCGCTGCAGTAGCGAGATTCATCGAGAAGAATGTGTTTCTGGTTCATGGAGTTTGCAAGACTATCTATATTGATAACGGTCCTCAGTATGTGAGCAAGCAATTTAAAGATATGTTAGCTAAATATAATGTTCCAAACGTATACTATAGCCCGCGTTATCACGCTCAAACTAATCAAGCTGAACGAGCGATTCGAAATGTTGTTCAAGCCATCTCATGTTATGTGAAGACTCAGCACAAAAAGTGGGATGAACATCTTGTTGAGCTGCAGTGCGCTCTAAACACTGCAGTAAACGAGGCCACTCGATTCTCTCCCTATTTCTTGGTACACGGTAGGGAATTTATAGGTGATGGAGTTCTATATAGACAGTCTGACATAACCTGTCATCCGGACTTAGTCTCCATTGATGAGCCCTCAGCCTTCGGTGCCAAACTGAAAGAAATGCAACACATTTACGATCAGGTGAGGAAACATTTGATTTCGGCTCACCAGCGTAATGAGAAGTATTATAATTTCAGGAAAAGGCATGTCGAGCTGAAAGTTGGTCAAATTGTTTACAAACGGACTCACTATTTATCTAATAAAGCTAAACATTTTACCTCTAAACTCGCTCCTAAGTTTACTAAGTGTGTAGTGTCTGCTAAACGTTCCTCTTTAGTGTATAGGTTAGCAGATTTGGATGGTAAGGACTTAGGCGAGTATCACATCAAGGACATTTTAAAATACACTGATGAGAATCAATCTGCGGTACCTTCTCTGCCTAGCGTCAGCGCTATTTCAGTTCCGTAGCACTGTCGATTTATACTTACTTTACCGCGACTCGATGAAGTATGACCTTGTTGCTGTAGCTTGGGTGTCCTCGTATGGGACATATTATTTGTTAGGTACACCTCATCGAGTTTTCGTTTCTCATCCTCCTCTTCTCTGTAGTTGTGTTGCATATGCGACCATCTGACTATAGCAGTTAAGGAGAGTTTTCTTTCTAGTGGTTTAGGGCATTTAGACTTAAAGTAAAAGAGTCTGTGTCAATATTTGCCTCTAGTTAGTTCTTAGTAGTTCTGTTTTGTTCTTTGATTTGTTCTCTTTTTTATTCGTTCTATATTTAACTTGTTAGAATTTTGACTTGTTTTATTCTGTTGTGTATTCCTTGCGTTACTTGTCTGTCCACACAAGTAATACTTTCAAGGGGGGGGATTGTGTAACGCAAAATTGTTAGTGGCGTTAAAATTTGATTTCGGTAAACAATACGTTGTACCTATGACGACATCTGTAGGGTTTGGGGGGAACTTTTCATCGATCACCAATTCGGTATTGACGAATGGTTTCCCAATCTGACAACAGATGTCGCTAGTATGTTTACCTATTTCAAATAGAATTATAATATCGTGATAGGTTAAATTGTTTGTGATATTTTATTCAATCATATAGCTTAATGTCTTTAATTTCAAATTGTCATAATCTAAATTCCTAGTTGCCCAAATTAATTTAGTCACGGCGAGAATGTCTTTGGTTTCGTATTATCTGTGGATCAGTATTTTTTGTTTCGCGATTCGATCAGGTGAACGAATAATTCGTGATATCAGATTCATCTACTAGAATATTCCATGAAAAAGGATATAAATACACCCCTCCCGGTGGATGCGAACACCTCTGATAATTACTCTGAAGATTAAGCACGAAACTCTGTTCGTATTTCATTGATTTTTCTGATAAGTTGGAACTCTGAATTATATGTACCTACCTACATATAAATTAAATATCTTAGACTCTGTGCATCTTTCCCGGACTTCTCTGGTAAGATTTCTTAATTTATCTCTCTGTTCTTCGTCTTTATATCTGTGTCTTTCATTTGCATCAATGATATACTTAGGTCTTTTTGGTATTCTTGATGCAGGGTCCCAAGGTTTAGCGGACAATATTAGTGACCTATCTACATTGTTGTGATTCCGTTGTTGGAGTCCCTGTTCGGAACAGCTGTCCCTTCGTTTGGCTCGCGGCAGTGCGGGCAGTTGCCAGCAGAAGGCAGGTGCCTACGCAAGCCGACAACCAACGCCAGGGGAACCATCCGAAGAGGAGTGCCAAAAGGTCACGTAATCGTAACTTGTACAATAACTGTAACTTCATATACCCGCTACCTTGAGTTGTAATTACGAGATCAGCTGTGTGCTACGAGGGAGGCGCATAAGCATCTTATATTGTATTTACATTTCTATATCTCTGTGCCTGTGACCATTCTACTTTATGTATAACTGTGTATCCTACTGAATATATGCATGTATAAAATCTTAGTGTTGTTTCATTAAGGGTATCTGGAGCACGCACCCACTATCTCCACTCTGAAAAAAAAGGCGCCCAAGAGTCTCTGTCGTAAGCTCTTGCCTGGGTTAGCCGGTGGAGTAGCTGGGGAATTTCCCAGGTTACAAATGACATGAAACTTAATTCAAATTACTACAATACAAGGACATTCCCTTTGTGTACGTAGTTATTTGATCAGTATATTAGCACGTCTCTTGTTCACACAATAATACTCGTACGCCTATGTTGTATTACGCAACCGAAGTCTATTTATTCGAGGGTATAATGATATAACCCATTATTTAGATATACCCTTTATACTCTGAATACATGACAATGGATCACTGAGCAGATATATTTACTCAAGGGTCAAAAGTAGTGGTCGGCTAATCATTATGACGGCTAGACGGCTAATCAACATTCATATTCGCAAGAATAAAAGATTTGACGCAAGAATACAAGTTAAATTACGAGGTATTTTATTGTTTAATTTGGGATACAGATGGGCGTTAGAAGGTTTCTAAAAGGATGACACGAATAGGACACCTCTGGTGTTGCCAACAGTCATCGGCCATGGTAGGAACTTTCCATCATGTGGACCGTATGCTTGTCTACCGCCTATATGTGGCCTTAAAAATCCAAAAGTTATAGTAAGACTATATACTGAATTATATAGCCTTTATTTTTTATCTTACTTCACTATTAAATTGAAAGTTGATTTTAGCACGAATTATGTTCGTTATAAAACTTTCGCGATGGGTATTAATATCAGGTAGCAGGTACCAACCCCAGTTCACTGAAACCAGGCAAGCTGGACAAAATTCATTCAGAAGAAACGTACCAAAAATTTAAAATAATCATTATAGTTTGGTGTAGAGTAATCGTGAAAGTTTCATAACCAATTAATGTAAACAGGTTTTGTTTTGAGTTATCCCACATTTTTCTTTGTAATCGAATTGAAATCACGCGTTTCGAGAACATGTTCTTACTGAATCGGGTCCAAGTATCGATTCCGTATACGACGTGTATAAGAAAGGAAATGAAAAAATTGACGTAATGTCGATATACCGCCGCATGCCGACCATTGGCTCGCGTTTCATGATTGATAGTTATTGCTTCCGTGATCTCTGTTCCAATACAACCTTTTTTGTTTATCTTGTACGGTACTTTATAAAACAAAGTCGCTTCTCACTGTATGTACAGTGGGCCTCAATAGTTTCTGGACAATTTGAAACTAAAACTGTATTAAGTACTACAAAACTACTAGTATTTGAAGCTACTGTATAGTAGATCTAAGTATTGATCTAATTAAGTTTAGGATGCTACTTAAATGAGCAACCGTACAGTTCGGGACTACGGTGAGTGTTCTGCCAGAGGCTACCTCGCTTTTTTTTTTTAGGGATTTTATGACATGGTAACTAGGACCTTTATGTCAAGTCTTATTTTATTTTATAACACTTTATTCACTTATCTAGTTGGAACGATTGTTAATGATGATGGATGACGATGACGGATGATAGTTGCCCCAGTATAGCGGTGAAGACTTTACTAGAAGCTTTTCTAAGGGAGATTTTGACACCAACACGAAAAATCACAATTCACTACAATATTCCACTTTCCTACACTTGTGCGGTTTGTCTAAGCTGTTATGTATAAAACTCCACCATTTTTACACATAATAACTCGAATTTACACCAAATATAGAAAATGCAACACGGGAGCGTTATGACACTTTTCGCGTTCCCGCCAAAACTCCAGGCTACCTCGCTCTCGGCAACTGATGGCCCATGACGGACGCCTGGTTTTGATCGTCGACCATGCCTGTTGGCTTCGCGCATAAAAAAAGTTGTTGCGTTGTGTTGGTAGTTGTTGCCCTGTGATTATTTTATTATTTACATTCAGGTACGTATCTGTGCGACAAGCGATAGAAGATTACTTTCATTTTAACCAAACAGTGCCATCTATCGATATACCGGGAACTTAAAGGTTAATACTGTTAGAGAACTAATGGTGCATTTATTTTACACAATGTGCCGGGAGCGCTCTAGAGCAGAATGCTACAATTATTTATGTAGTATTTTTTACAAGTTTTTTATTAACTTGCATTGTTCATAATTCTGCATGTAATTTGTTCCGATCAAATCTTAAAACTCGATTTTGAAGCAGAATTTTACATACATAAATCGCAGTGATAAGTAGAGGTATTTATTGTCAGAAATGTTATCGTGTCGTTCCCAATTACCCATTTCCAAAGTACTCTATTTTTCGTCAGACCCAAACCTTTTACTTTTAACTGTACAACTAGAACCAACATTTTATATCGTATCCTAGATAGAAGAAAACAGACACAGTATCAAACAAAGGGAAGGTAATACTTACGAAAGTGCTTTGAACATAAATGAAGTCATAAAATAAACATTTAGCCTTCATTTAGTTATAACAAATGAAAGTCTTTACGACAGGGCAGCTTAAGTAGGTACTCGTTATTATCATAAAATTTACTTTTGTAGGGATATAACTATTGTTTTATTAGGAGTATTTAGACTCTCGTTATCCCTGTAAGGCAGAGTTGCTCAAGTCGAGCCGAAACCGATTATTCCGTATACATACACTATCCCAACGATAATTTCAAAAGGCCAAATATAAATAGTGGACTGTTCTTTATTTTTGGTTAACAAATTGATCACAAGTTCGATACCCTTTGACTTTTAACTAAACTGAATTCCATACGGATAGAGTCGCAGGCGAATGTATAACAATTTATATTTTGTTTTTTTTTTCATTTTTATAAGAATATTAGCAACCAAGTTTACTAAGTAATATTCACTTTAAGCTGGAAAGAAGCAGGCACTCTGGATAGCCTGAATTGAGTTGAAGAGACCAAAAATAATAATTGCTACTTACCTGCTTGTAAATATATAAACTACGTAAAAGCTTTTCACCTAATTTCAAATTTAATGAGTTCTTATATTAAACAAGGTTCTTCTTATTATATTAAATTGTTTGAGTGAAAGAATTTAGTCATAAGGAATTATAATAGTGTACCGCAGTTTGTTGTGCTGCTTATTCTTCGCTAGCGCTAGAAAGCTGTAGGATTGTTATCACTAAAATAAAACAGTTACATATTGAGAAATCAAAAAAAAATACATGAAAGAAAAATAAATGCTGTCGATACGATGATGAAATTTTCCTAACAAGATAATTTAGGCATTTATTAAACTAAATTATCTTTTTAGAAATAGTTTCATGATAAAACTATTATTATTTTTCATATATAAATAATGCCAATAATATTAGTGGGCCAGTAAGGTTAACATTTTAAGTATCGTTAACATTTTCATTACATATTAATATGGAATATTTATGTTTCTATAAAATATGTGCATATTAAACAAAGTCCCAACCGGCCTCTCTGTTGAATACGCGGTCAGTACAATAATAATTAAGTGTATGTAGGTTGTAACTCGTCGATATTACCTAGGCATTATCAGTATCCAATATTAAAATATATAGCCATTGCCAGAAAAAAATAGTTGCAAAATTTTGACTTTCTGTTAATTTTACAAGAGTAAAATGTTGCTGTCTTCCTCAAACACTAGCCTACTCTAGAGCTTCGTGTGTTGTTTACCCTGTTAGATTGACTTAGTATTGGTAGAGCACAAAACAGGTAAGAAATCACCATTATCGATGCGTTAATCCGGTCTCATCTGAATCTGTCACTGCGGAGTCCAGGGTCTGCTTTTCCAGTCTAACCGTGTCGTAGCTGAACAACGATAATTACCATGTAAAATAGGATAGGAGGTCAGCTGATATTTGTCAACTGTCCACAACCTATAGGCGATATCCGAGTACTACAGTTGTTTTTTCTTTTTTTACAGTTAGACCTGTAATGACTGCCGTAGATGTTCGTATGGTTACAGTAATAATAATAGGCCCGTAATACGAAAAAGTATCGAATTCGTAATGTAAAGGTATCAGAGAAGGGAACATTGCTATTGGTAGCCTGCCTTCTGTGAACCTTTGTGTGTGTGTGTGAACTCCGCCAATCGCAAAGCTCCGTTCTCGATACAATTATAGCGTGACGTCACTATCCGTTGCCGGTTTAACATACTCTCTGAAACACAGAGAGGTCCCAATGTCTTAAGAATAGTCACCGATCTTCGAGCTTGCTACTGTTGTTTAAAATTGCTATAATATGCTGCTACTTAGTTCCTACTTACGAACTCTGTAACAAACAGTACAATTTTATATCTACACATCTTGAATAATCTGAATAAGTGAAACACTCTGTATAACCTGAATAATAAGGTATGATTTCGTTGCCGACCGCTGTCCCAGCAGCATGCACAATGTACCGTGATATAGATATTATGAATATAAAAAGTTGTTTTTATTTTATTTCAATACGGCTTCACAAATGGTGTCGTTTATCCGTACAAAAGTTTAACAAGTGATGCACAACACATCGTCCTACCCGCACATATTGTCCGAAGAAATAAAAGAATGTTGCCTTTTGAAGTGAAAGGACTTTAATTTATTATTATATTATTTACTTATAATAAACTTATTAGTGAAATAAAATTTGTATGGTATTGAATGTTGCTCATATACATTACTTGTTGAACCTCGATATGTATATACATAGAGTGTCCGCAAGAAATTAAAACAATAAATAATATTATCTCATTTCATTCAATTAACAGTACATTGTACGTATTTGTTGCATGCGTTTATGATTGCCGTATGCGGTCGGCTACAGAATAAAACCTTTATTACACAATTAGTCGAGAGCGAAGGCACCTGCAAATGACGTGTCGCGGGTGCACCGTTGAGTGATGCTACGAATTATCTGTGTGAGCAATGGCGTGCAATGTTACTAGATGTGGCATACTTGCTGTACCACAAGCAATATTCAGTAGTTACTGTATCTTTTTGAATATTTGACAACGTATATATCTTGATTTTACGACTATTGACAGTCAGGAACGACTTTTAACTGATCTTCCGCCTCCGCAGAATGGCAGGCAATGGCACCTTGGTGTTATCATTATCGTTAGCTGGCATGTGAATCATGAATGCTTCATTTGTAGTACCAGTTCCTTTTTTAGTAGAATATTTTGGACCGCGGTAGCCTAGTGGTATGGGTAATGGACTGCTGAGACGAGGTCCCAGGTTCGATCCCAGGTTTACCATGGCGCACACACCAATGACTGCGATGCTTTTCGAAGTTATGTGTGTATTTATCGCAGGTTCATATGTGCCCGGTTAATGGCAATAGGCTCGCCACCTATTACATTGGGACCTAATATAAACTAGCGAAATGTGGGTGCTACCTCTGCCTACCTCTTCGGGGTATAGACGTGATATTATAAAAAAAAATTAAAACTGATTTACCTGGACGCGTACTGGAATGTCCAAATTCTTCTACACATACATCTTATTTCAATAATGTTCAGGGATAAATATTTTTACTGTCGTCGTCATAGTGATTTGCCGATAGCGTACATTTACTTTCAAGCTCACGGTTCGTTTACATGTTTTTATTGCTTCTCTGGGTTTTAAGATAGCGACTATCATTTGAAATTTTAACCCGCACCAGAGCCTTTTTTATTAAACCTTTAATTGAAACAGTTAATTTTCATGTGTAACATTTGTGCAAACTTTCGACAGTATCACGAGGGGAACTTATTTTAATAAGCCTAAATAATAACACTACAAAGCACCTACATAAAATTTCATGGCCTATTTTAAGCCTCACGAGTGGGAAAGTCTTCAATTTACATTTAAATTTGAACCTCCCACGAGATCCGGCCTATTTAAAATAAATAAATTATTCAACCTTATATTACCTATATTATATCTACTAAATGTTTATATATAGACCTATTTAATAAGGTAAATGGAGTAGCAGTTATCGTTTTGTATTAATTTAATACATAAATGTGTGCATCTTTTGATTGCATTGATGCAGAAATTTGATATTTCACAGCTTCAAATTATTGTCAACCTTTTTTTTATATCGTACGAAAAATCCCCACGGATACCCCCCCACCGGAGCTGGTTGGGTAGGTTATGTCGGACTAGAACCGACTAAAACGCACGCCGTCTTTGTGACTTCAGTTGCCGGAGGTGAGGTAGTAGCCAACATATCCCTCGCACCCCGGCAGAAAGTATTGTCAACCTGAGTTTTCGGTACGAACTTGATACCAACCTGAGAAAAAGGTCATGACAAGCAGACAGAAGGACTATAAGGATTCCGTTATTTTCCTCTTGAGAAACGAAATCCTAAAAATGATAAATGTTGAATGTTTTTTGGGCAGATCATACCTACATATTATGCACTAATATAAAAAATTATAAAACCAAGGAGTTGAGAAACATAAAAAAAAATTATATAAACTCATAACTTCCGAATGATTGCACTAAATGAGATGGTTCTTTCTTTCTTTCATAATTATCTGGACAAGGCGTGAAAAAAAGAAAAGTTTACATGAATTAACAAGTAAGGAGATATAATTGCACTTGGTGAAGCCAGGACGCGCAGCTTTTTATAAATTCCATCGCCAAATTTTGAGATTTAAGTATCTAATCACCTCTACCCTTTTCTATAACAAAGAGGAAATAAAAAGAAAATTAATTACATTTTTAACAAATCGCTACACAGATTGTTAAATTTATCTATAAGAAATACCTGCCATACAAAAAACCTCGAGCTATTTGTTATCCTCATAAAAATTTTACAATATTTTTTTGCATTATTAATTTACAGGACAAGGTTTGTATGAAAGGAATTTTGTGGTAATTCCGGTGCTATATATATACCGAGGCAAAGCCAGGACGCACAGCTATTTTTTTATAAATTCCATAACCAAATTTTGAAAAATTTCTAATCTACTTCATCCCCTTTTCTATAACAAATAAGATATAAAAAAGGGAAGAATAAGTTTAATAATAAACTTATTCTATATTCTAATAAATCATTAAATAATCTTTAGGACTAATACGTGTTGCTTTCACATAAGTTAGAATAACCTAAAAAAAAGATTTAAAAATCAAAAACTTAAAAAATCATATTCATTAATCAAATCAAATATTTCAACTTACCAGTCACTGCGACAGCAAACTATTCAAAACTAACTTTTATTCGCACAGAAAAATCACTTTCAAATATTCATAAAAGTTTGAGAAACTTCACTTTGAATTATCGTCACCTCTCACTGAAAAATAAAACACAATTCTCATCACAGTCCACTTCTCGCGACAATATTACAAATTCACTCCGAATATCCGACCGTAGTCGAGTCGTAGCAGTACCGCCGCGCGCTACGTCGATCAGCTACGACAGCGTGCCTACGACTGTGCGTAGAGCCTACGATGCCCCCTATGGGTTATTTTCGGAACTTATCACGAGCGGTTGCTTTCGCGATTTATCGGATAAGTTTGGGTTTTTTGGAAGGGAAATCTTTTTTTTTAGTTTATTGATTCATTTAACCAGAGGGATTCAAGGTAGGGTAGAATTGAGGGAAACGAAATAGTACTTTAGTTTCGGCCGGTTTGGGCATCTGGCGAATGAGGAAGGCGGGGTTTTTGCTTATAGCGTATGCCAAGTGAAACACAAGGGTTTCATTTCTTAGGTGCTGTTTGGAAAAATGTGCTTCTTTTTTTTTCAACCTTTTATTTAACTGGACGATTTATGTGGAGTAGCGAGCTCTACTGCTAAGTCACGAGTTCGAAGCCTACTCAGTTCAATTATTTATAATCATGTTTATACTTTTTAAAGAGTAATACAGGATCTTACAATCGAAATACAAATATGGATATAATACAATTCTTCATACCCGCTGAGGGATATTGGAAATATAAAAAGTACATCCTGTATATACAACCCTTCAACTCTCTGAATACAAATCCCAGGATTAACCAACGTGTCAATATAGAACACTACATGAATTATTTATTTAGTGTCTGAAACCAACACGCGTATCAGAACTAAGGCCGGCTACAAACAATCAGCTCTTCTATTATTAAATTGAAATAACTATTATTTATTGTTTATTGAGTGGGGTTGCGTCGGTAGTGTAATCAGGATTCTAACCCGAGACCTTTTGGTACGACCCTAAGTACTAGCTACCTACAAATACAATACTTTTTAAAGACTGTATTATATTCAGTCGGTTATTTAATATTATTATTATTAATATTATAGACTGGAAAAATGTAGGTGCTAGCACCTCTGCCTACCCCTTCGTGGATATAGGCATGATATTATAAAAAAAAAATTATATACCACTTAGGTGGCAGGCTAATCCATGGCTCTCCTGATGGACGTTTGCAGCACCAGAGGCGTCATTTCATTCATAATTTGAATTCGAAAAAATAAATAGAACAATCTAATCTTCACTCATTAGATACGTTCATTCTCTTTTCTTCATTCTGTTTACTTTTTACATCAATTTAAAATTTACTCTTCACGTTCACTCTTTCATTTCATTCCATACAATCACTTTTTACTTTATACGTTCCATTATACTTGTTTATAATTACTCTAAGCAATATTCTTATTGACTCCTTACTTTTCAGGTACAATAACTAAAAGCTAAAACTTGCTAATCGATCATAATTGTCACCATGTTTGTCACCGATATCGGTGACGTAGACATCTTTAAACATTGTAAGTGCAATGAAAAGATGCTCACCATTTGTAGGTTGTATAAAAAAAACTTCGATACTAACACAAGATGAGGATGCTGTGGAATGAACTCCCTGCCCAAGCGACTACAATAAGGGGTTCTTCAAGAAGGGCATTAGAAGGTTTCTACAGGGTAGGCAGCACGTATATGAGGCTTCTGGTGTTGCAAATGTCTATAGGCCACGGTGACCGCTTCCCATCAGGTGGGCCGTGTGCTTGTCTGCCACCTAAGTGTAACAAAAAAAAGAAAGGATCCACATTGTAAATACAAATAATATTGCTACAATGGTAGACCTCACCTTGAGCGCTTCACCAGAATAGATTTAAAAGTATTATCTTATGGTGTGTGACCGGCCTGATTTCTTCTGAACGTCAAAGCACAACTCGACCAGAGTTTCTCGAGAACCTCATACATTTTAAAACCATTTTGACAGTTGATTATTGACTTATATTTAAGACTTTAATCGTGAGTATATATAGGATTGCGAGTGGGTCGGATGCGGATCGATTTACTATCCACCGCCATTTTTACCGTATTTTTTTTCTTTATTCTGTAAACAGCGCTGGATAACAAAATGACCCGAGCCCGACCCGCACACGCACTATGTGTGATTCGCGTTTTATGGCAATCGTTTTGAATCGTGTGGCTGGTGAATGTGTGGATATTTGTCCTAACAAATCCGACAACTGTCTAGCTACAGAACTTCAATATCGTCAGTGAGTTGTGGAGATTGGATATTGCAAACTATTTGTGTAGACTCAGAATTCATAAAAGAAAGTAACGCCATCTCTTATTTGAGTGTTGTACTAAAAAGTTTATAAGAACGTAAGCGAAGAAAATTCTAAAGTGAAAATAAACGTGAGGTAATTTATTTATTTCTATCATTATACTTATAGATTGTTGTATTGTATATAGTATTGTATATAGATTGTTTCATTGACTGAAAATAAAGCAGCAGTCTTAATTGCGTTAAAACATCATTCATACGGTCATCGTCATCCAACCCCTAGTTCCTATTTCATTAGGTTCGGTCAAGGATACAGAGAACAGAAGTCTACAATAGTGCCCGCAATACAGCAATGGGCTCACCGAATATAACGTGGGATGAATACAAATTATTGGAGGAATATGGTTGTTAATTCACCTCTGCCTACCCCAGAGAGAAACACTTAAGCTTAAGTATGTGTGTATTAACCATTCGCGTTCAAAAATCAATTCTTCACATCTTAAGGCGGTAGATATCTACCACACAAGGTAATGTATCTATTGTAGGTCGACTAATCTCTCGATACGCGATTATCGGCACGATCCGAACACATTACAAACGGAACACAATGGGTATTATTCAACAAACACTATTAAAAGAGAAAAGGTAACATCGTTTATTACCGGCTCTTTGTATGTAAACTCGAAAGCTGCTGGTAATCGCTAGGCCTGGAGGTACCACTGGGGACTTAAGACTATTGTGATGTTAAGAAGCTTGTATACTAGCCTGTAAGGAGTAGGCGGTCTTTCAACTCAATTTACGATAGTATTCAAATATAACTAAGTACACAGCCTCCGTAGCGTGGCGGTAATGCACGTGACTGCTACACACGGGGCGCGGGTTCGATCCCCACTCAGTGCAAAAATTGTATGCATGAATTTGGCTGTTTGCACTGTCTTGTCTAGGAGAGCACGTTAAGCCGTCGGTCCCGGTTGCCATAAAAACTTTTATGGCAGTCGTTACGTGCAACCCTCAAAAGGCCAACCAGTCTAACTTGGTACCTCGATATCACCATTGGTCATTGGACGATTGGTTGTGGAGGTCAGGTGGCAGTTGTAGACTGGAAAGACGACCCCAAATGAGTTGGGAAAAAGGTTTAGAGAATAATGATTCAAATATAACTATGTTACAAAGTTATGACTTGAAATGTATAATAAGCTAAAACAGATTTTATCTTTGATATTTGTTGACAAACGTTTATAAAATGAATTTAATATCTAACGGGACTCAAATCCGTGATCTTTCCATTACAGGAGAATTTCGAATGCCTTGGAATTATTATTTCCCTCTCTTAATGCTACTTTTGTAAATACCAAAGACAGCTACCAGGCTGTGCAGGCGCCATTTTGCTTTTGTGAGATATAAAAGAACATTACTTATTATCGAATTTAAAATGTGACTTTGAATTTGAAATAAATGCTTCAACGGTCCTCGAAAGGGCTAAGGAGTCATGTTTTGAGCATATAAATCGATAGTCCATATAATTATCTGTAGATAGAGCCCACCATCATTCCAAGAAGGTTGTATAGGAGAATCTTGAATATTCAATATGTGACTCCGTGGCTCATCAGCATTTCCCCTGTAATTACACTTAAACCATTCACGACTCCACCCGTCAACCCCAGGCCCGCGCTCATGGGATTTGCGTCAGGCCATTTTGCGACCTCCGACACTCAATTATTGACCTGCCGGCCTATCATAAACTCTTTAAACATGTCGTTTAAAGCTCATGGTAGAGGTATTCATGTGTTCATTACCGTAGCCTGCGTCCAGTTTACAAATTCAAAATTTATTCCCGTCTCGCCCAACCATTGTGACACAGTTCTAAATAGCCTGGCTAATACTCAGACGTCAATGACATTGCTGGTAATTCACATTTCAGGAGCCCTACCATAACCTCTTATAAGTTAACTACAATGTTAACTACTTTTCTTCCATGGTGTGGTTCAGAACATTGTGTGTAGTGGATACATTATTATTTATGGTTAGCGAAACCCGGGTATTACGCAATCAATAATAATTTACGTTTTGATTTGCTTGACGTTTCAGCCAGCCAAAGAGCTGTCAGCTGCGGGGTCAGCTGCTGTGAGCTGTCAGTTTCTTATTCAACTACCTCCTCCACACCTTATAGTTGTCTCACAAGATACAGTGGAAATTCACCATAACACTTCGAGCACCTACCTTAAAAAATCTCTACATCACCCTAAGGTTAATTAGTACAACATAACATAACATAAATTCACGCTTATATCCCCCTTATAGCAGAGGTGCTAGCACTCACATTTCGCCAGTTTATGTTATGTCCATGTTAGGTTTCAGTCGGGCACTTATAAACCTGCGATAAATACACACATAACTTCGAAAAGCATCGAAAAGTCAATGGTGTGTGCCATGGTAAACCTGGGATCGAACCCGAAACCTCGTTGCAGGAGTCCATTGCCCATATCACTAAGCTACCGCGGTTTTTACAATAGTACAATTATTTTGTATTTGTGCATAAAGTCTAAATAAATAAAAATAAATAAATAGTACACAAATATCGATAGACCACAACCTTACCTCAACGGTGCGATTCCAAAACACACTATGAAAGTAAATTAGGATTGAAATTGTGGTACGGTTCCATTTCCTTCTCCGGTTTCGGCTGTCCAACTAGTTATGCAAGCTGTCACCAGTCGAGCTTTGCAGCCAGTAGAACTGTAAACTCTCGAAGGCTGTCACTGTCCGGCTTCAATAAAACCTGTGTTAAAACTTTTGAATTAGCATTAGTCTTCTTTATTTAGCTGTCTCCTGACAACTGTACCTACGTCCTATATTTAGAAAAATCGGTGTTTCTTCACTTCACACGGCTAAGGAAATAAGTATACACATTTTGATATATCTTTATTGTACTAATAATATGACTTGTATTGAAGTAATTGTATTATATTAATAATACGACGACTCGGACGTCAGAGGTCGCAGAATGACCTCCGTCCCCCATGAGCGCGGGCCTCAGGGTAACGGAAGCAGGCCACGGCGACGGCGACGGCGCAAAGTGTCACCCAGGGGCTAGATGGGGACACCATGGTCCCCACATTAGTGGAAAAGGGTCATCTCAAAAGAGATGTCCCCGGGTCTGCCGGGGTGCGAGAGATATGTCTTGTATAAGACGGCGTTCGAGTCCGACATAATCACCTCCACCGATTTTGGCGAAGGTGGTATACGCGGGGATTCAGCGCACTATAAAAAAGGCGCCAATACTGTAAAACCGACTTTTTTAAATTGTGATCACATATTTGCACACAAAAGTCACCTGCATACCTACTTACTCAACATTCCTAGTTACACCGCTGATGATGTATACTGATGAATGAGTGCCGACAGCTTTGTGTGCTTATTAGCTAACACGTTTCTCACAATAATAACACGATCATCGATCATAGGGAACAGAATATAATGGGCAGTAATTTTGTACACGTAAATAGCCATTAGTCATTTCATCAAGCAATTCATCAAATCATTTCTTAGCGAGTGTCGGTGGTGGTAGCTTATTGGTTAAATTATTGGTCTTACCATCGAGAACTCCTGGTTTTGAATTATTGAAATTACTTACACGAATGATTTTCTAAAATATCAAAGAAAGCCTAGTGGTATGGGTAATGGACTGCTGAGACAAGTGGTGGTATATGCAATGAGCAAAAAAAAACTAAATTAATATTTATAAATATATCAATCAGTCCTGTGCTGGACATAGACTTCTTCCAATGTTGAGAGGCTTTGACCTACTGTTGCGACGTTAACCAGACGGGTTGGAGGTTTTATTTCGAGTTTTCCTTTTTGCGCAGATATATCATCTGTGTATTTTGTGTTTATCGCCTATAACGACTCTTTTCTAAATGAGTGAAGATAACCTCTTCCCTTAAATGGAATAGTGTCACCACTCGTCGTATTAGTGACAATTTTTTGGTCAACGTTTTGTAGTATGGAATAAAATAAAACATTCTATGCTTATGGGGTTCGTTCACGTCTGTCGTAAAAGTCATAAATGTCATAATACGTGGCAATCTCATTGAACATTCTATTCTATTCCATTCTACTAAACAACTTCCTTCTTCTCGTCTATCTAACGTTTTTATTCAACGTCATATCACTCTCCTATCCTTAATAATCCAGTTCTTATCCGTTTGACCTTTGTTAAAGTTTCCTAAACTAATATGTTACCAATTCATTCTGTCGGAAAAACTCTCACACATATTAAAAGCACGGTCCGGGCCAGTGAAATGGTTCATGTGAACGGAAATCGCCGATAACCCTCGCTGCACTGTGCGTCATACCACGCCCTTTTGTACATTTTATTCGAAATTCAAATTTCAAACGACTTATGGGCCAACTTGTATCAAGTCACTAATGTATCTAATGCTGTCACTCCGGATAATCGATTACAAGTTAGTCGATTTTCCATTCTTAGTCGAATATTTGCCAGTAACATTCGTCGCAGCGCGAGCAATTAAGCTGTGAACACTGTGAAACTGTTGATCGCGGCAAACCATAAATTATTACAGATCATAAACTTCGCATGTGGCAGCACTTCATTCGATTAATGATGCGTTGGATAAACGTTTTCAATTGCGTCGACATTGTAGCTACCCACAGGCCACATTTTTGTGGGTGTTTGATTTAATAAGGTTGTGTTTAAAATGTTGCAACATATATAATGTTATTTTACTCGATATCGCAATCAAATTCGAGTTATTAGGCACCTTCGTTGTAATATAAAGATGTATTACCCACAACAATATTGGGTTCTATAAGGATATATGAAAGATAAGATAAGATAGTATGGATTATGACACCCCCGTGTAGCTCACGCCCTCAGATCACAGTACCAAGGTGGATCACATACTTATCTGCATTACTTTTTCCTACGTCACTTATAAGACATAGTTAAACTATTTATCCAAGAGTGTACTTAAATATATTTTGAGTTCGTTACAGATGCATATAATATCAGTGGGTGTATTGAATATAATTACGGTTTTTAAATGAAAGTGCAGTATTCTTATGTCTTTGAATTATTAAACTACAAAACAGAAATATTTTGAATGTTGAATAAGGGTGTCAGAGACCTTTGTTCCTGGAGTAAGGAGGTGAGATTGTAGTCGCTTCTGTAAGTTCTGTCAAACGCATGAGTAAGATAAATAGTTAATTAAACATGAAACATCGAAGGTTATACGGAGAAGGAGAACGAATACTACTACGAACCTCATCTCATCCGAAGAATGTCGTAATTGGCGCCTACCGGAAAAATACGGCGACGATATCACTGCGAGAGATAGGCAATTCAAAATAAAACCCGTCTGGTCAAAGTGGAAACCGTTTGCCAAAGCCAACCTCCAACATTTTTGTTCTAATAATATGAGAGGCCTATGTCCAGCAGTGTACTGTCAATTGATTAATTGCAGCTTTTATGGGAGCGACCGCTCCTGTACTTTATAGAAAAACCTGCGTCAGAGCCTGTCTGTTAGTGTACTCGTAAATGGACTGGTATGTGACGTTGGTTTGACCGGGAAGATCTGATCCATATACCCAGTGAGATCCCATACACCAACTGTATCGGTTCTTCTGTCGACTCGACGGCATTTTGGAGTTGCGTGGTGTAGTAATTTGTTTCACGGCAGCGCCGCTACTCACGTGGAGGGCCCGAGCATAGGTTTCGCTCTTCGGGAAGGTTTACTACGTCCCCTCTTACAGTATCGGTGAATTCTATAATGATGAGTATAACATCACCTTCAAACTACGTATCCCTAAAACAGTAATTTGGCACTGTAATAAATAAATTGGAATGGAAAACAAAATAAATTTATTCACATAGAAGACAGTTGTATAACAATCCTACATAGGCACTTACGTTACGAATATCTCTTCCGTTTCCAAGAAATGGCTTGCCTTTTGCAATTATTTGAACACTTGTAACCACATTCATATAAAACTGGAGGGTTTGTTTTAAAAATTCAACATAGAGGTAAGCTCAGACACGAAACTAGTGAACAAATAAATAACAATTTTAGGAATTTCTACGTAAAGCTATTTCAATTGCGGATAAACAAACTTTTTACCAACAACTTTATTTTCTTTTATAAATATATCTATGCATATATACATAGAACACTCAGAGCTATGCAAAAAGACAATATTATGCATACAATTTCAATTATTCAATCAAAATTACAATTTCGATCAAATCCGTGCTAGTAGAATAAAAATTAGCTTCCCATCTTTTGCGGTATCGTATAAAGCGACTAAGGAATAGGGCTGTTTAACACCAGACATATACAAACTAGACTCACCCTTATATGACTTATAATCAACAATAGTGCCCCTTATACGGTAATAGGCTCACTTCCTATTACGTAGAACCAATTCATTGTAATTGGTTAGTAAAATAGTGAAATTATTGAAATGTTGATGGTGAATTGACACTCACATTTCACTAATTATTGAAATTAGTGAAATGTGAATGTCAATTCACCTTTGCTTACGCCGGAGGTAAAAATGGCGTGAGCAATGTATGTATGTGTATATGTGTATAGGTATAAATATGGGAACCAAAATAAAAAAATACAAATAAACTTCTAAAATGTGCCCCATATAAATCAATAAGTCGTCTATGCCGATATAAAACAAATTATAAGATATTCAAAATATTACTCCCGCAGGTAATAAAGCTGGCCATCGATGAGGCACTTCCTCAACAGTCTCATTAAACTCAAAAAGTCTTTTGATGTACGCATGGAGGCTTACTTTAGCCCCTTATACTTTATTATTTTTTACCCAATATTGATATTTACGAGCAAAAAGCTTATGAACATACCGAGCGTAACGGGGAAGCTAATGTCGGAAAAAAAATCTAGGAATTTTTTTTTTTATCTTGTAGACGTATTTTCCTGATTGTATCCGATGCCAAGGTGAACTCGAAGCTCAGAGTCCGCCTGCCTGCTTTTCCTCCTCCACTTCGCACAATCTTGTGCGTTACTGGGACATATTCTTTACACATTACTAGGATATATTTCTTCGTTCTTCATCAGGACCCAAGTAATTACAGCAGAGTGATGGTAACACACACGTTGACGTAGCCTGGTGTTAAACAATTGACGTTTTGTAAGTTCCGTTTAAACGAACCAAATGGAAAAAAAAGTTCATGTAGTGCAATTAATGGAACCATACGGTCGAACCACGTGGCCACAGGCGAATAAATGATTATTGATTTTGATTTTGATTTATGTGAGCACTTTCCATCAGGCGTGTCGTGTGTTTGTCTTTTTTTTAATTTATGGCACGCCAATTTGACTTCACCTCGCCTGATGGTAAGCTGACGGCAAAGTCTCAGGAAAGAGGGTCACCATTACAAACACGTACAGTATTACAATGGAGGCCCTCAGGACTCCTACGGACTAGGGACCTACCTACGGTCTGCTACCTTCGTGGTATACCTATAATCTAATCACTATAATTACACACGGGATTATACACTAACTAGCTGATGCCCACGGCTTCGCCCGCGTGGAATTTTGTTCCCGTTCCCGCAACCCTTGGGAACCTTTTCCCGGGATAAAAAGTAGCCTATGTGTTATTCCAGGTTCTAATCTACCCCTGTACCAAATTTCAACCAAATCAGTCCAGCCGTTTATGCGTGAAAGAGGAACAAACATCCATCCATACATCCATCCAAACAAACTTTCGCCTTTATAATATTAGTAGGATAATAGTAATAGCAGTACAAGATAGCGTCTTACTTACCACTTACGGTTATATAAAGAGTTTACCTACAACCTATTCTCAGAAAATCATAAGAGTTCGAAGGAATTTCATTACAAACACTTTCACATGGGAGTTAGTAAAAAAATGTCTTTATAAAAATGAAACTCGAAAGGAACTCGGTCGCCAGGTTCGCGCACTAGTGGCAAAAAGTCTTTATAAAAAAAATCGTCAGCGTCGCTACAAAGAAGTAAGTCCTGACTTCTTATTTCCAGATGTTTTCTCGAATCATACGTTAACTTGCAAATCTTCCAGTAAATTTAAAACCGTATGGTTTTAAATTTAGAAGCATTGAATCACGATGTTCATAAAGCTAGCTTTATCTCAATGGATTAGCAGCTTTGTATTAAAATTAAACATAGCCTTTTCCGCTTTAAGTGAATCTTGTACAAACATGGTCGTAAAGGGTTGATTTTTACAAAAATGTATCTAATAAATGCTCTAAATATGTAAATCCTTCGTCCGGAAACAAAAATCGTGTTTATTGAATGGATTTATAAATTGGATTTGAAAAAAGGGACGATAAAGATCGAAATGCCAGTGACGAGTCATCTGGTTATACTAGTTGTTGCCTGCGGCTCCGCTTGCGTGGACTACTGATCCCGTACCCGGTGCTACATATAAAAATCTTCCTAAGAGTTCTAGGAATATATAAAAAAATATTACTCGAATGAGCTTAGCAATATATTTCGCGATTCATTTTTATTTTTATAAATTGAATTGATACATTTCTGTAAGTAAATGCGTGACAGCGGCGCACGATATACGTTTCCATGGCGTACCCCTATATAGACTCGGGAGCTGGAAGGGGCCACTGCTTTAGAAATGACCCTGGTTATGCCGGGGCGCGAGGGGTATGTTACTATCCAACTAACAAGGGCGTGCATATTAGTCGGTTCGAGTCCGACTTAACCACTCTCACCTCATTCACTCTCATCAGTCATCAGTCACCCTCTGAATCGCTGTCCAAAGCATGATCGCACATGCGCTTCATGGCAGGCCCAATAGTCGTGAGTTCTTGGGAATGCAGGATGCCCTCTTACGTCATAGGAGCTATCTACGTGAATCCTCATAAGAATTGTAGCCTTCATTTTGCATTCTTGCTGTTATTTATGTTACATAAATCATTTTAAGCTTGTTTCCACAAAAAAAAACTTAACCAAAAACATTTCTAAACCAAAGCGAAAACTAATAAATTATTCGTCAGGTAAAGCCTTGCGATATCCCTTAGCATTTCGAATTGCTTTATCCAACAGATAAGCTGTGATATAGGGAAAATGGCTTACAGGTATCGTACTTACAAAATACAGTTCCCTCCTTAGATTTGTTCATCCGGAAAAAAAAACAGTTTCATATACTCCTTTAATGTTTTATTTCGTGATAGAATTTGCATGGGGAATCTCAAACTTAAATCTGTATGATCCGGTGGGATCTTAGTTTCGGATTATTGACGGTTAGTGTTTCATTTTTGTTTGGAATGTAAACTGTTGGTTTGGCTATTTTATATTACATCAATCTGAAAGCTGGCTACTACACACCTCACGGATTTTCTTTTAATCTTCAAATTATATTTTTAAGAACCGTAATTACTAATATTCCCTGTATACCCTCCAGCTAAACTCAATGGCTTGTGTTAAGAATTCTCCGTTCACGTCTGTAGTATAAAGCCTAGGATCCAAACCCGGCATAATGTTATGATAGAATCGATCGAACTATAGTTCGATCGAATCTATGCTAATGCACAGATCACTAATCTGTGCATTCATAGACACAAACGGAAACTGCATACACTACCTAAAGCAGATTTTATATACGTACTACGAGACACACTGAAGTAAAGGAGGATGAAGTGTCTATGGAGGTTTTGTCTCTATGGAACACACGCCCACGATTCTTGAGTAAGCACTTTGAAATGTCTACCTGTTACTGCATACTTTGGCGAAAAATGTAGACACCGTAGTCTCATATCGTAGTCAACCTGGGAAACATGGATATGTTAGAGACAACTTCACCCTCGGCAGCTGATGGCCCGACTGCCGGCCGTACTGTTTCTGCGTGCGGGTGAAAACTTCTGCATGAGGATCTTAAGATGATGGTTGGTTGAATCGTTTAGTTATTGAATGAATTCTTGAGGTATCCGTATGGGGTGATACCCGCTACCTGTAATTATTTGAGACATATCTCCGGAACCCTTTTGATAGAGACCGTAATACAAAAGGTATTGTATTTCCTTTACTCTCGAAAAAACGTAATCGTTTTGCCGTATCAAGCCGTACAAACAATAATATCTTTTTTGTTTCTCACGCAACTTAAAGAGGTCTTTATTGTAAATAAATCAAAGTAAGACAATAGGTATAAATTCGAGACAGAGCGCTTTATCTCGCTGCAGTTACAACAGTTGAAACAGAAAGCAATTCAACTGGAATCTATTTAAATATTAAAGCGATTTATTAATCGTAAAGCGACTTCGGTTAATCTTAATGATTTGTTGCGAACCACTCCATCAGATTAAAGTCAGCAGATTAAATCCAAATAAATTAAGTTGACGTTCGCGCTTTTATTTATTTGACTATTATTTTGGCCCCATCCACTTGTTGGCAAACACTGTAGCCAATGCATACGCCACATACAGTTTAATATGTTACTGACGGAAATATAGACACAATTTCTTCATTACCGCGTTACCGAATTAAAATTCGTATAGAGACTAGAATATTTATATTACATTAATAGGATAATGCCTTCAATTGGAATTGCCACCACCTTTTTTATAACTCTTCAAAATAGCGATTACTTTGATAGGGATAAAAAGTATTTTATATAAGTAGTTTCATACTTTCATTCGAACAAACTTCAATATTATTTACGTAAAAGTTTAGACGTATTCTAACAAAAAGGTTCATACTATCGAATTTATCCTTCGTTGCGTAAATACTTACAGCAATGACACACTTGCATAGATACACGGTTTTGATTTGCGATGAAATAAATCCGCGGTTTTTATTTTCGTCATGTCACGGAATCTTTGGCTTCACAATAAAATCAACTTTTTGTAAAATGAACAAAAGAGGAACTGGTTGGTGGACACTAATTTTAAATAAGTACCAAATTTTTTTTTTATAATCGTCACATTTCCGTTGTTCCCGGTTGCACTCGAGGCCTGGGAGTTTTTGAATCCACTTATTCCATATACCCCTTCTCATTTGTCGTACACGGCTATTATAGGAGAGGTTTTCCATCTAACTCTCAAACTGATGAAACGCCTACTCCAGTGTCTCAACTCTCAAGTGCTTCAAACAGCATGGTGTCTACCGCAATGAAAACATTATTATAATATTCCAAAGAGAAGTGTTGGGTCGGATTTTGCTCCTTCTTTCCATATGCTTTTACGGACTCGCTTCCGTAAAAGCATATGGAAAGAAGGAGACTTAGAAGCTGTGGCGATACCACATGTACCCACCGCCATCTAGCGACAGCACGAGTAACTACTACGTAACTAACTACGACGTTACTACTACGTCACAACGATCCTGCATCGCGAAAATGAAGTTCTCTCGCTAGTAGGTACAGTATATATACAACAACCCAACGACAACCGGTAGGGCTGCGGCCCGCCAGGCGCGATCACCTTGCCTGGTCGGAGGATCCTCCCTTTGTGTTGGAGGGACATCACATCCCGTTCCTCCAAAAAGCTAATTGGAACTGTGCAATATGTACCTACCCCTCTTTTTAAGTACCTAGGTACATCCTAGAATTCAACAAAATACAGGAATAGGTGCTATCTTTTTCCATGAGCGAAATCCCCATGAATATCAAATCCACCGGAACCGGTGAGAGAGGTTATGTTGGACTCAAACCGACGAAAACGCACGCAGTCTTTGAGCACAAATTACCTTGGGTCTTTAGTGAGATGACCCACTTCGACTGGAATAGGTGCTAGATAATAATTAGCTCTAGAATAAATTCAAACATACAGTAAAATAATAGTTAGGTAGGTACGTACGTTCACGAATATCAACAAGTATATAATATCTAAATAAACTTGGGCAATAAATAATTTACCTAAATAACTTTATCTATGGTCATAATGTCAATGACTTGTTATGTTCATATTTACGGGCCCAACCGTACGTATATCGACCGTTTACGTCTGTACCAAGTAAATAATAAAGCCCTAATCATCGCTCGCCAGAACCACAGAACACTCGAAGGAATGAATACTCATTAAATGCACTCGTTTATTTTTCTGTAATGTAGTTTTTTTGTAAAACCACCTCTTAAAAAGAATATTATTTAAATCTTACCTTATTTTCTGAGAGTAATTCGGACTCGTACCCGTTGTCGTCCATCGATAATTGTTTACCTACTGTATCGTGTACGACAAGTGTAAAATCTAACAAATTGAACAAACAAATAAATGTAGGTAATTACTAGGTAGGTAGGTACTCAGTAAGAGATAGGTACCTCCTGTAGCCTTAGCCCGAAATACTATCGAATTCGCTAGACACGCACACAGGTTCACAAGAGGCAGACTGCCAATTACAATGCTCCGTTCTCTCGAAACCTTTGCTTTACGAATTCGATAGGAGTTCATGCTAGTGCTACTGTTTGACCCATTTTACCTACCATATAAGTTTAGCTATCCTGTTATCCTGTATCCTATCATAGTGTTACTTTGAAGAGATGGTGGTAAGGCGCCAGGTCTTTAGCCTGCATCTACATATAATAGGTAGTACAGTAATCTCTCCCGTTTTCGTTTTGAAGTAGGTAGGTACTTATGATTTAAGCTAATTTGACATTATAGGTAGTAAATTAAATACAACCAATTATAATAATTGTTTACTAGTAATAGTAGGTAGTACCTAATGCTACATATACATAATATTATAGGTAGGTATGTGTAATATATACGATTTAATTATTTTTTGTAAAATACAAATAATTAACTGAAAAATAAATAAAGTAGAACTAATGGGACTTCTCCTTAATTTGAATGTTTGTTTGCTGTAATATATGAATAGCGCAATTTTTTATCTCTACAACAGTCTTATCAACGACATTGGCTTATTTAAACGTGTTTACTATATTTTACTAGGAGTTATGAAATTACTTTGGCTCACTTTTGGAATCAGTTTAGCTGTGGGGCTGACTTCATCTTACGATTTGTATCAAGGAGAAGATTTTGGTGCTCGGATGTCGTACAGAGAAGTGAAAAAACATGGACTACTGTTTTGGAAAAGAAAAGAGACCGTGATTTTTAACTATCCCATCGGAACCAATATTACTGGCATTGCGTGTGTAGACCTTGACCCCAATAAAAGAGGAATTGTTACCATCGAGGCTGGAGGTATAAACAACAATTTCGTTCACATAAATTTGGAAAGTGAAAGAAGTGTTGGACTTCGATACACTATAGAAATATATTCTCCTGCTTATAAGAGGCATTATAATATTGATTTTAAGTACTCAAGTAATAAATAGGTACTATATTTATTGTCTGCCTTTCATTTATATAAACCCTTAGATGTACATTTTTTAGTATAGTATAATAAAATAGAAATATTATGTATAATATTAGGATAAATAAGTGCAATATTATTTGTGGAAGTAAATTATTGGTTGTTGACTGACAACATTAAGTTTCTACCATTCACAGAAGAACCAACACGGTGGCCATTTTTTATCATCTGTCATTAAGCTTAAGTAAACGTCAAACAAACCTGTACAGTCGGGGTTATTCAATTTTTAATAATTGAAGAATACTAATCTAATTACTGTTTAAGATGTCGGAAAATGGGCACGATGCGTAAGAAAACTCAAGTATCGTTTGTAATTAGAGACGAGGAGGAGCGTAGACATAAAAATGGCGTTAGTTCGTTGCAATTGGATCCGATACAAGGGCGACTGTATTCGGCCGGTCGGGATGGGATCATACGCGTGTGGCACACAAACAGCAGTAATCAAGACCGGTACATCCAAAGTATGGAACATCACACCGACTGGGTGAACGATATCGTGCTATGTTGTGGCGGAAAAAACTTAATAAGCGCGTCTTCAGATACGACAGTCAAGGTATGGAACGCCCCGAAGGGATTTTGTATGTCTACTTTACGAACTCACAAGGACTACGTACGTACTCTAGCCTACGCGAAAGACAAGGAACAAGTCGCTAGTGCAGGCTTAGACCGCGCAATTTTCCTATGGGATGTTAACACCCTGACTGCTCTAACTGCTAGTAATAACACTGTAACAACATCTAGTCTTGTCGGTAACAAAGAGTCAATATACAGTCTAGCAATGAACCCACCAGGTACTATCCTAGTCAGCGGTTCAACTGAGAAAGTGCTTAGAGTTTGGGACCCAAGGAATTGTTCTCGGCTTATGAAACTGAAGGGACACGCAGATAATGTTAAAGCGTTAGTGGTAAGTAGAGATGGCACACAGTGTGTCTCCGGCAGCTCAGACGGAACTATCAAACTATGGTCATTATCGCAGCAAAGATGTGTATCTACTATAAGAGTACACTCTGAAGCAGTATGGGCACTTTTAGCCACAGAAAACTTCAGTCACGTTATTTCAGGAGGGAGAGACAGACTAGTCATTATAACAGAATTGAGAAATCCAGAAAACTTCCTAATAGTATGTGAAGAAACTGCTCCAATACTAAAATTGTGTTTTACTGCTGACCAGACAGGAGTTTGGGTGTCTACTTCGGAATCTGATATCCGCTGCTGGAAACTCCCTCCTTTAAATTCTTTGGATGTGTATAATCAAAATAATTATAATACAAATAATGTATATCAAACGCAACCTATACATCACATTCCTGGTGGGCCTGCTATCAAACATTACACAGTCCTAAATGATAAAAGACATGTGGTGACTAAAGATACAGCGAACAATGTTGCCTTATATGACGTTTTGAAAGCCTCAAAACTTGAAGATTTAGGAGAAGTTGACTATGAAGAGGAAGTTAAGAAAAGATTCAAAATGGTGTATGTACCGAATTGGTTTAATGTAGATTTAAAAACAGGAATGTTGACAATACATTTAGGGCAAGATGAGACCGATTGTTTAAGTGCATGGGTGAGTGCAAAAGAAGCTGGTCTGACGACTGAGAATGATCAAAAGGTTAATTTTGGTGCATTATTATTACAAGCTCTGTTGGATCATTGGAATCATCCAAACAGGGTAAACGAGGCTGGAGTACGAGTGGTTGGTAACAGTTACTTCAACGTGCCGCTCCATACTCCACTTATTTTTAGTGAAGTTGGTGGCAGAACACTTTACAGGTTACAAGTAAGTATAATTTGTTTTATACATCAAGTATTATTCTTAACTTTATTTGCAGCTGTAACATTTAATATCAATGATATACAACTTATAATTGGAACTTAAGAATAGACCCTGAAATACCATTACGTATTTACATCTGCAAAGTATATATGTTAATGTTATTTGTGCAATTAATGAAACTGCATCAAATAATTTTGGTGGATGGCAATTGGTGGAAATCATTGCTATACAGATTGATAACACACTAGTACTTCTCCACATTAACATATCTATCCAAGAATAAATATTTTAGAGAAGTACAAGTGTGTTATCAATATGTTTAACATAATATAGTTGTAGACATTAGTCACTAAAATTTAAATTAAAAAAAACAAATTATTAACACGAGCCTTCACAAATCCTTCAGTGAACATGTTTTAATTGCAATCTCCCCTCTAAAATTATAGCCTATTAGTTTGTACAGTCAGCATATAATTTAAAAAGTTTAATAAGCACCTTTGGAAGATGACGTATTCTATTGTTGACATGACAGTGAGACTAGTGTGCAAACATTATCTACTGTCAGATAAAACGTAAAATCACAAGAAGATAACAGCAATATGATGTGATCATTAAAGATAACACATATTAAATCTAGATTGTTTCTTTTATGTTTACTTTTATAAAACCCTAAACTTTCAGGTTGGTGATGCTGGCGGGGAAACAGAAGGTAACCTTCTCGTGGAAACGGTGCCTTCCTGGGTGGTTGACGTAGCCATAGAAATGGCTGCGCCTAAGCTGAACAAGCTACCGTTTTATCTCTTGCCTCATTCGAGCTGCCAGAGCAAACAGGATCGGCAAAAGAAGGTAATAAATACATCCATATGATTTCAGGTACTAGTTGTAAGATTTGTTGTGTATCTACCTACACTGTTATGTCATACTAGATGATCAGACCTAGCTATGTCCTTGGCATACTCTGTTTGGGGAAGTAACTTCGCCTTACACAATAATTACGAAATAATTACCTTGTTTTTAGTTTCTGGCAGTGAATAGGGTAGCCACGTTTGGTTAGGTTTTGTGTTGTAAATCGGAAGACCGAGAAACCCAGCTTTATATTCTGCACTGAGCATAGAAACTATCTAACGTAACGTAAAGTTCATAGGCCGCGGTAACCATTTTTCATTGGGTGGGTCGTGTGCTACTACTATTTTGTCGGCCCCACCAAAATCTTCGGGCCTCAAGTTAAACTCACTTTTAAGCTGGTACACACCTACTTATTGATAGCCTGTGGTGCAAGCTTTCTTTTTTATTTTCTTTTTTTTTCGTCTCGCACTTATCTGAAATAATCTGAGCATTAGAATAGCACCCGGTATTGGCACTCACTGATGATTAATTTCATTCCAAATGTCTAATCCAAATGGGAAAAGTAAAGTCAACCTTCATTGTGATGCTTCAGGATCGTCTAGTGGCCAACGACTTCATCCAATGCCGGAAAGTGGCCGAGCATGTGGTGGAGAAGATTGTTGGGGCCGGTGACGTGAACGGAACGAGTGCGGGGAGCGGCCGAGGCAGTGCTAACGAGGACAGTGGCAACGACGCGCCAGAGGAACGGGTGGAGTTGTTGTGTTGTGATCAGGTGAGGACATAATAATTTAGACTATTATTATTAATACTGTCGGAAGCTTAAGCGAATATCTGAAGTTTAATATCTCAACGAATTATATCGCGATTTATTTGTATACCAAAAATTTGAGTTCATTAGATGGTGGTTTTATTTATATTTTATTTCTTAAAATAAATTGTCTTCAGCGTAGGTTTGTCTCGCTTGCTTTTGCTTTTGCACTAACAGCACAGAAACTCTTAACATTCAACGACAGCACGAATGTAACGCCCCCGGTTCATAGGCCACGGTAACCACTTTCCATCAGGTGGGCCATGTGTGTGGGCCTAGGTTCCCAACAGCTGTGGTCCTGCACCTTATGAGCGCTGCAACTTTTCTTGGGGACAGTAGCGTGCGTACAGTTACCATGTTAAATATATACCAAGTGTTCTGGTTTCTAAAATCGTTGTCCTGAAAATATGTGTGCGATCCTATTTGGCTGAGCGTATATTTAGCTGTATCGTATAAGCCGCGACGCTCGTAAGCGATTCAATTGCGATTGAGATTTGGTAGCGGTAAGCGAATTTATTGGTGATTGATATTAACTAAATTGTGACTGAACGACGTGAAAAAAATCACGAGTATCGATACATGGTTCTGTGTTTGAATTTGTATGCTTACGAAGAAAGAATATCACCACCTAATTTGTCTGAAGGGTATCGTAAGACGCTATTAACGAAAATATACGCATACAATATCGCTGTTAGAGAAGGAGACCTTGAATTAAAAACCTTTACCAACCCTGTCCTTGTCCCCTATCTGTCCAGCATCGAAACAGTACTTCAAAGGCTGTCAACATTATGAGAGGCCTGTGTCCAGCAGTGTACTGCCATAGGCCAACTGATTGATTGCAATTGTACAGTTCCCAAGTGCGAGTGCTTGAACTTTGCGAATTTAACCTATCTTACATTGTATTATTTGATTAACATGATATTGCCACTGTTACGATTAACTTGATATTGTCACTGTTACACATGGAAATAATACTGCTAAAAGATTTCCATTGCGATTTATTTGTTGTTATTATATTATTTAAAATGAACCGACAGCTGTGCCCGAGTCTGTTAGTTTAATTTGCAATTTTCAGATTCAATTCAAGTTCATTTATTTGTTTAGAATACTTTGCTAATGATCTACAAAATTGCTTGATAGAATAATTGATTATTAAATCGTGAGTTTCTGTGGAATATCAAGATAATAACGCCATACCATACTATTGATATATATTTTGCAGTTACCTAGTTGAGTGGATGAATGCACAAGTAATAGGTTTACTGTGGACCGAGGGAATTTGTATCATGTTAGAGTTCAAAATTCTTTGAAATAGTGCATAGTGCAGAGATTGAATAGAATATTGTATTGGCCTTGGTACATAATATTGAAGATGTTACAAAACGGATCTTAGATATGTTTTAACTTACAACGTATTTTAATGAAATATTTTAGCATTAAATATTAGCATATTTGTCTATTAAAATCTATTTAAGATTGGAAAAAGTGAAGGCCAATAAATTTTTTAGGAGAAACAATCAAAAACGATGTTTAAAAATGGTTGTAAAGGCCTTTGAGATGTAAAGAGAATTGGTCAGAGCACTTCCTCTGAAAAGGGGCTGATCGCGGGTTACAGTCCCGTCTGGACATTCGCTTTCTCCACTCATAAATTGATTACAACGTATTCTTACTCTGTACCTATATTTGAAACGGTATTGTCTCCTGTGGAATTATCTTCACAGTTGCAAATGTTAGATAATGCTATTGCGATTAAATTTTATATTATTGTATTATTAACGCTGTTGCCGACATTTCGTGTGCCAATCAGCTGCCCTCAGCCGACCGTCATGATCATATAGCTACTGAAAACCACCTGCAGTTATTGAAATTTTCTAAATTCTGTATATAACTGCTAACAGCATTATAAGATGTCTTCAATTTGTAACAATAAATTGGTCTCTTCCAGGTTTTGGACCCCAATATGGACCTGCGAACCGTCCGCCACTTCATCTGGAAGTCCAACGTGGAGTTTACCCTACACTACCGAGTGCTAAAGCAATGAAACAGAATCACATTATACAAGTTGAGAAAGTTCTGCCCTTTCCACTGTATGTTCAAACTGTGAAACGACTGTGTGTGGTGTGTGGCAGCATTTATGTGGTGTCTGTCCAAATTCTAGACATTATTAAGCGGACGACAATTTGAAATTGGAACTACTTTTAGTGTTATTAAGGCGTGAATTAGTTGATAAGTCGAAAAATCATAATTTTAGGGCAGACATTTTTAAATTTGTATTTTATTGACATAAATTTTTTGTGGTTTATTAATTGATGAGAAGAAGTTGAAAGTGAAAATAGATGCCACCTATTCATATATTCACCATGCGAATGAGCCTGTCTAGATACTATTTTATACACAATTCAAAATGTCGTTCAAGTTGACTTATCAACTTATTAACACCTTACACTAGCTAGTAACTCGATTTTCTTCAGGCGTCCCTCTGCCCGCGTCTGAATTTTTTTTTGCTTATATCTAATAGCCTTTACCTTCCCCAAGAACTGGGCTATTATAATGCAAAACTTATCAAATCGCATAAATGCATTTGCAAAGATTGCCTCGCCCAAACAAATAAACTCTTCAGCTTTATTACTAGTATATATATTATGTATAAACTGAGGTAGTTTAAAAATATAAAAAATAGATGTCCAATCGAAGTCACTGAATCGAAGTTAAATACAACGGGATTTATGAGGTTTCGCTTCACGACGAAAGTAATTCAAGTACTAACTTTTGCTACATAGTGGATATGACGTCACAAGTTTTTATTTACGAACACGCCGATAAAAAGAGACCAGTGATTATGTTAAACAGGTGTGCAAATGTGAGATACAAAACGCATGTCCCAATTCCAAAAATTGTAACTGACTAGCGGGTATATTCCTAAAGTAAATATACTTTAGTGATTTGAAATCGTTAGGGAAACGTAAATTTTATGTTATATTATTAGTTAAACCAATGGTATTATATTGACAAAATGTAGATAAGTTATTTTTATTCTGAAATCAAAAGTGTACCACATACTGTTTGTGATTGACATGGTCATTTTTGTGAGTATTATAACACTTACCGGGATATTCACCATGGTTTTTTGGTTGTTTTGAGTAACCAACATTTTGGCCCTGTGACAAGCGCAATGATCACGGATGTACTGGAGAACGGCGAATTAGTTGTTATTGGGCATATCGGTGTACCCGCGCGTCGTTACTAGTGCCACAATATACACATTTAGACAGAACAGTACACCATTTTAATAGAAATCTGAAATCTGCGTGAATGTGTGCGTGCGTGCCGGGCGCCGGTTACGAACGCGCGCACACGCACACATTCAAGTTGAAAATGATGCGTAGGTATAGGTGGTGATAGTGTGAGATGCCTCGTGAGTGAAATCGCGCCCATACACTGCATTTTTACTAAATTCTTCGTGTGCAGAAGAATTGTTCTTTAATGATGACTTTAAACGGAAAATACATGTTGTTGCGTGTCTGAATTGTGAAAAATTTAATGAGACAATCCTAAGATTTAGGTAATAACTCGCCGAGCGGCCTTAGATAACCTACTATTCGGTCCGTACTGTGCTAGTGTGCACTCGATTACGTGTACGTCATACAACACTCATAGAATGAGCTCAGTACTTGTATTTTTCCAAAGCGGCTACAATATGGATTATTCTAGAATGGCATGAGGTGGTTTCTACAGGCTCCGCAGCGCGAGTTTGACGCTCCTGGCGTTGCAAACATCCATAGGCTACGGTAACCACTTTCTATCAGGTAAGCCATGTCTTGGCATGCCACCTAAGGGTACGTCCAGATTTGTGAAATGTACAGCGTGGCATCAAAATCAAAATCAAAATCAAAATCAAAATCAAAAATCATTTATTCTGCATAGACCAGTAAACGGCACTTACAAAACGTCAATACAAACAATATTTTATCAAATGCAAATGGACCACCGGTTCGAAACGCGGCCCCGACCTGAGAAGACTCCGGCAAGAAACTCAGCGGGCTTTTCTTTTTTTTTTGGTCTATTTACAATAGTTTACTTAGTCTAGATACAAAATTTAGCTGAGTAGCAAGTGGACTGAACAGTTCATTTCCAGGCTTGTTTATCATCCAAATAATCCTGGATTTTATAGTAAGCTTTTTGACATAACTTATTTTTTACTAAATTTTTAAACTTATTGATAGGCAAATCTCTAATTTCATAGGGGAGCTTATTAAAAAAGCGTATACAATTACCCTGAACATCTGAACATCTGAGACATCACGTAGAGTGTGAACGTAACGATTGGTGGCCCCCAGGCGCGCAAACGAGAGTTGTGCTGGCATGGCCCCCAGTCGATCGGTGGTTTCATTTAAGCTCGGCTATCACGCATCTGAATATGCGACGGACACACACTTTTGACACGGTCACGATAAAACGTTACGTAAATGTAGGTATACGCGGCATAAGTGGTACAAAATTACGATTCGCACGGGTTGTGAAATTAAAGTTGGTTCTTGTGGGCAGATTTTTATGGACACATACGAAAATACTCTAAATAACCAAAAAAGCATAGTGCCTATCTTGGCGGCTGTTATAATTATATTATTTATGAAAAGCGTACCGTGTCATTTACGCTTTGAGGCTGACGAATTCTAACAATTTCAAATGACCGTTTTGAAGCACCAGTGCCCTAACTATCCCTTCTTTATACCACGGCAGTTCGAACGTTAAAGGGCTTAAACTACAATGTCAGTTAATTAAAAATCACTTTATATTAAAGTGTTTATCATATCATTTTGTATTTGAAATTTCGATTCCATTTGCACCCTTCTTTGCCTACTTACTGTCAATAATATCATTGGTTAAAACTTGCATGTATGTACAATATTAACCCCTGTTTATGTAGAAATGACAGAATCTTAAAATCTGATGCCATCGAGTTACTATTTTATAACGCAAATTGATACTTTGCTTTCATTATAAGGTAAAGTGGGTGGAACACCCAAGTTAATATTAGAAATTAGTACTTTATACGCCTATTTTGAAATGGTGTCTGTGATTTCCAGTCTTTTAGTTTGCCTATCTTTTAGTTTTAAGTTTGAAAATGCGGAAACAATTAAAATAGCTTGCCTACTTTCTAATTACAAGTACATATTCTAAATTCGTGTATAGGTAATTGTGTGTAGAGTAATTGAACTTCGTCTGTATATATCTTCGTCGTACAAAGTATGAATAAGTTGATAAGGGCAACCATTTCTAAATGTTATTAGTAGATCAAATATCTTATTTGAATTTGTTTATTGTCGAAATATAATAAACTGAAGTTGTATTTCAGATAATTTTAAATTTATTATTACGTAAACAAGTTGTACATAGCAACTTGACTTATCAACTTATTCCCCCATTGTATCAAGTGGAAGCACATGTAGTCAAGTACAGAACGCGATTAAATTTGTAAATCGTAAAAGCATACTTCCCAGGGCAGGTATTTTTAAGTTTTAATTTTATTGGTTAATCTAATTTTACATAATTTCATTTTGTTTATTATTGAATATAATTATTTTACTGTGAAAAATGGATGTACTCATTTATTCACCTTATAAAAAATTTGCCACTCGACTATGCTATTTTTACACAATCCAACATTTCGTACAAATCAATCATCATCATCTCCGATACAAATATGTTTTAGAGATTGTAAAACCACGATGTTTATACCTATAATATGACTGTATGAGGTCATATCAGAACCAACGATCTTATATTAAAATGTTGCTTGACACTAAAATATTTACAAACTTTGTTTACATTGAATTTATTCAGATGTTAATGAAAGGTCTACGACCGAAAGATACAATGTGAGAAGCTATTTATCGCTGTCTGTACTGTACCATTATTTATAAAATATAATAAGTCACACACACCAAACAAAATGCATTCTGCTGAAACGAGATAGTATTACTTAAACGGACGATGTACCCCGACCTTAATAAGTTACACTGTGCAAAATTTGTGTACGAATTTGCATTCATGTAAGCTAAGCAATCTACTTGAGCTCCTTTTGAGTACCTCATTTGAATGTAAGGCTGTCCGTTCCCTCATGCGTATGCATACATACTACCGCATATTTCGTGCAAAACTATATACAATTTGCACGAAACAATACGCACGGACTAAATGCAGCGGACGCTGTAATATCATTGGCTCTAAACCATGATGTATGCAAGTCCAAAAAAAGTAATAATTAAAAACAATATATCAATTACGCTAAAGGTGCATAAACAGCTTGAAATTGTATTCGAATTTCAATATATTAGAATAGAATTTATGTGGCTTTATTGAACTATTATATACATATAAAATAAATACACAAATTTAGACAAATATACTAGAAATCGGCCTGTGTCGATGGAGTGAATGCAAACAATAATATTCAAACACTATGTTAGCTTAACATTAGCAATCCCTGTATAAAATGTGCTTGAAAATAACACTAATATAAATTTATAATATCAAAAGAACTTGTATCATTTTACTAGGTAAACTATCCGATGTAAAAACTGTAGATAAATAATTTAGATACTGATATTGGTAACTAGCTATAGCATAGTTCAACAAGGACTTTGAAGCTTCCTACAGGGTCCACAGTGCGAACGACACCTTGGTGTTATACATGTCCATAGGCCACGGTAACCACTTTATTTGATAAGCCAGCTAAGTGATATAAAAATAGCACATCAAATTCGTAAATAGTATTTCAGTAATGTAAACCAATGTAATCAAACTGAACACTACTTTAACAAGAAGAATCAGAAAAAAATGACCTTTGGAATCCAAAATTCCGCACATCGACAGTTTACCGCCGCCGTTCCGTATGTAGTTGCTATAGACAATTTATGGTTCATAAATATTGTAAAATTGTATTTAGTTGCAATAGAAGCTATTAACTTACAAAAATAATGTATGTAGGTAATTGAATTATTCCTGCGAAAGATTGTGTATAATTGCTAGATGGTGTGAAGATGTCTACTATCAATGTGACATGCTTTTAATTGAACTTGAAGTAAAAATGGTTTATTTATGTGTGCTATTTTATTTTACCCTTATCATTACTTTTTATAATCTTAACATGGGTGACCGAAAAAGTGCTATCTTGGCCTCGTGGATGACATGCCTGCCAATATTTACAAACGACGCCAATGAATAAGGAAAAGGGTAGACTGATACGGTTGGCTCAATAGGAACTAGCTCGGCGGTTGCAAGTGTACTGTAATCATGAGCTTTATAACAGTGCAGAAATGTCGCTCAAAATGTCTTAAAAAATATCCTAAACCAACAAACATGGTAAAATATCCCGTTGACTTTTACTTATATCAATAGGTAATGTAAATAATCATGTCAATCTAAAATCATACAAAGTTGAACCGTATTTGTAAGACCCCTTTGTGAGCCGTGGGAACCCACTAACCAGAGCATCAAATGTCGACATTGCCGTCATGACTTTGTTATTCAATGGTAAGCAAAGAGAGCGAGGCATTTTGTATGAGAGGCGCAACTCGAAGAGTTTTAGGGCCTGGTAGCCTGGTTCGGGCACTTCGGGCCTGCATCAGGGAATTGATTTTAATTATGATGACTACTTTCCGTAATAGTATTATGCTAAGATGAACACGTCCCTCAACTTGCATGTATTGTGCCATATGGGAAGAATTAATGGCAAGTTACAAGTGTTGTTAGTGGTCTTACTTTTAAGGCTCTCTTTTAGCTAAAAATCATTTCTGCTAAATTTCAGTTAGGCTCATGCTAGTGTAACTTCAGGTCAGTGGGCTCATGGTGGTCGTTAAAATCTCTACAAAGTACGGACTCAGCTTTTGGAAAACGTTCTTACACGAGATATCATAGATACCTAGGACGCCATGACTCTCCTTGAATTAATGTGAAGGAACTTTGTCGAGTCAAAGTTCCTCCTCAGAAGTTCACAAACAAAATAATAATGTTGGTCTTTGCAAGAGGCGCTATCGTTTATATAATGTTTCTATTTCTACACGACTCAAATTCACTGTGTGAAGGCGATAGCTGACAAAGAGGAGTTTTGGCGGGAACGCGAAAAGTGTCACAACGCTCCTGTGTTTCATTTTCTAATATTGGTGTAAATTCGAGTTTTTATGTGTAAAAATGGTGGAGTTTTAGACATAACGGCTTAGACAAAGTGCACAAGTGTACGAAAGTGGAATATTGTAGTGAATTGTGATTTTTCGTGTTGGTGTCAAATCTCCCTTAGGAAAGCTTCTAGTAAAGTTTCCACTACTTTACTGGGGCAACTATCATCCGTCATCGTCATCACCATCATCAAGAATCATTCCAACTAGATTAGTGAATAAAGTGTTATAAAATAAAATAAGACTTGACATAAAGGTCCTAGTTACCATGTCATAAAATCCCTTAAAAAAAAAAAAGCTGTCAAAGTGTCAACAGTGTCACCTTAAACATAACCTTAAAAACACATAACTTCAATGAAAAATTGAAAATAATTACACAAACATGAGTAGAAGACTCATTATACAGTCTTTAAATTGTACATTCAAAACAATAGTACCGTTGAAACATAGTTATCTATTGAAAAACAGGTTATGTGTAAGCGTATTTACGATTTCCTGCAATAGGTTTAGTACGAAAACAAAAACTCAAACTGAAGAGAAAAAACACTGTAATATTGGAACTATAGGGCACGTTGACCATGGCAAGACTACGCTAACTGCAGCCATCACTAAAGTGTTGTCTAACGATGGGTTGGCGAAGTATGTATCTTATGATGAGATTGACAGAGCGCCAGAAGAAAAAGCCCGAGGTAAGTAATACTAATACAGCTTTTTTATTAACAAACGAAAAGATTTTGCCAAATATAAATTATATTATTGTAAGTATTTGGTATTGACGATGATCGAAGTAAGACATAACCATATATCCCGTTACAAACACCCTACAGCATACCGCGACTATTAATGACCTTGTGTTGTGTTTCCTGTGGTAAGTAGGGTAACCAGAACTCGCTCAAGAGATTTTGTGTTGTCAGTGAAGCCTTAGTTTCACATTGCTATGTGGTGGTATGAAGCCTTGCTTTGCCTTCTGCACTGACAGCACAGAAACCCCTAACCTTCATCATCCCATTCCTTGTATAGGGTCGGCAGCATGTGTGTGACACTATTGGAGTCTGCAAATGTCCATAGGCATGGTAACCTCTTTCCTGCAGGTGGGGTATGTGATTGTCCTGAGCATCTCTAACCTTTATAGCTTACTGAATGCTGACCACAACCAAGTCAGGAAGAGGCTAGGAGGATAAAGATTATAACATCAACCCCAAGATATTTCTGGCTGAACAATCATGTGTTTAATCTAATAAAATTAAAAAATTATGATCAAAAATTTGAACACAATTCAACTTATGTATATCACAAGGCAACACTCATCATTAAATAGATTAAGGATCATAAAGAGTACTTTAATATTAATTACATTAATATTATAATGTTAAAAAATTACAGGTATAACTATAAATGCTGCCCACATTGGCTATAGCACGAAGCTACGTCACTACGCTCACACAGACTGTCCAGGGCATGCTGACTATGTAAGAAATATGATATCCGGAGCATCTCAAATGGATGCTGCAGTGTTGGTAGTGGCTGCAAATGATGGTTCTATGCCACAAACACGAGAACATCTTTTATTGGCCAAACAAGTTGGCATACGACATATACTGGTGTACATAAACAAGGCTGATTTAGTCGATAATGAGGTAAGTTGCACAGAAATCTCTTATGCCTCAACAATCCTCTTTGCAACTCTGCATAGCAAAGGAAGATATAACAGCACATGTGCTTCTACACTGTCCTGTGACCACCATATACAGAGCTAAGTACTTCAAATTCCTATGTACGCTACGAGAAGTCACCAGCAATGTGAACGGTTTGCTGGCATTTTTCAAGGAATTCGGGTGGTTTGAATAATGTACCATTTTCCTTCTAATGGTTACTCTACACATTAGTTAAAATTTTGGCAAAAATGGTAATGTTGTATTCAGTATTATTCCTAAACAGGAATGCTGGAAACCAGACGGATGATCCACCCGCTACACATGCAAGCCACTTCATCCATTTCCTCATCATTTTACTCAGTAACAATGACAATTGTAGAGAGACTTTTCAGGTTATAGAGCTCTACCGAGCCAAATAACATTTTCCTGCACTTCAAAATATTTCATTTTCATAATTTAACCTTCCAAACTATTTGTTGTGAAAAAATCACATTAGCAGTTATGATTATAAAAACGGTAATTTTTCAAGTTTCAAATAATAGTGATAACTACGTTCCTATTGATATGACCCCTTTAATGATCAGCTTTACATGTCCTTTACAAAATGGGATTTAAATATTAATTTAATATTGGTCTGTGATCCCCTTTGCAGTCAGTGGTCCCTTAGATTATAAAATATATTCTTCAAGTTATTCTTTTTCTTCAAGAAGAATCTAAAGATTTGTATATTATTTGATTTCAGTTATTAGAACTGGTAGAGATAGAAATGAGAGAATTACTCTCCGACTTTGGATATGATGGAAATACAGTGCCCATGATTTGTGGGTCTGCACTGAAAGCTCTGAATGGCGATGAATCAGAGTATGGTGAGTAAATAATTAAATTAATAACCTTTAATTTTTTAAATTCATCTAATTAACACAGTATCCGTCTGATACTGGTACTGCTGGTGCGGCTAAGCAAGTAATTAATTTCCTTGCGATTTATACAGCATAGCAAGGAATCGGGTCAAATTATTTTTCCAAATTTATTTATGTAGCTGCTACATTTTCGGTTAGAAATTAAATACCCATTTTTACAAAGTGCACGATTGGCGGCTTAAGCCTCGCCCCCTATAACGTGGGACCGAAATTTTTTGCGGTTTACAGACACTTATGAGCGTGTTGCATATGATGTATGTATAATTATTTAATTTTGACTCTTCATAATAATGATTTGTTGACTTTGTTATATTGTTGTGTGTGTGTGTTTGAAAAGTCAATCAATCAAATAACCTACAGTCCACTGTTGGACATAGCCTCTCCTAATTCCACGTTCCTTATCCGTTATATCTTCAGCTATCAGTTTTAGAATAGAAGTACATACTCAAATAATTTATTAATATAGGAATAAAATAATTTGTATGTATGAATATGACTATTTGCACTGGTCTGGTCGTGCCTCAGAGAGCACGTTAAGCCGTCGGTCCCGGTTGCCATACAAACATCTATGGCAGTCGTTACGGGTAGTTGCAGCCCTCAAAAATCCGACTCACCTAACTACAGAACTTAGATATCGCCAATTTGTTGTGGAGGTTCGATGGCAGTCGCTTCACGGAAAATATCGAAGTTCAGGCGCATCTTAGTTAGACTAGAAAGCCGACACCAACTGAGTTGGGAATAGGCTCAGAGAATGATGATGTATGTACATTATATTTACGGGTGCCGTCTATTTGGTAGAAACTTGATACTCCGAAACCTATTTGGGATAACTCATTTCGCAGAAACTTTTTTAATCGATCATTTATTAGGCATAAAAAATATTTGACATAAATATTTTTAGGCATAATGTGCTTATGACCGAATTTAGAATGGCATACATTTAAAATAGTAGAATTTTATTTGGCATAATTACCTTTGGCATAGTTAAAATTTTGTATAACTTCATATAGCATAACGTTCATTTAGAGTACAGATTATTTGGCATAATTTGACTAGGCATACTATAAAGAGCAGCCGGCGAAGCGCCAGAATAGATAGTTGTTAACACCCCGACACAGAGTACCCCGACTCGGATAGGTTAGGTTAGGTTAGAACTGTGACCCCAACAGCGCGAGCCGAGCGAGCGAAGCGAGCGAGCCGCGGTAGCGGCCGGCGAAGCGCCAGAATAGATAGTTGTTAACACCCCGACACAGAGTACCCTGACTCGGATAGGTTAGGTTAGGTTAGAACTGTGACCTCTTATGAACCTCTTGGCAAGAAACGAGCATGCTCTCATAGGCAAGGATATAAAAACCAAATAATTATCATTGATGATGGTTGATGATGGTTCTACTTTTAAATAGTTATGGATAAGAAATATATACCAAAAGATGAATCTGGTTTTGAACTTTCTGCGATGTGATGGTTATACATTGTGATTATTATGGATACAAAAATTATGCGTACAGATGATTCTGACTTACAAAATTATGGGTTTCAATGTATGCAAAATGAGTTTATGCCAAACGATATTCTGCGAAAAGAGGTTTATGCTCTTAGTTGTTATGCAATATAAAATTATGACTTAAAAAGTTCTACTATATGAGGTGTACCCTATATTTACATCATTTACTTTTAACAGGAGCTCCATCAATACGGAAGCTGTTAGCTACCATGGATAAGTACATACCTCCCATAGTTCGAGACCTTGAGTCACCGTTCTTAATGCCCATTGACAATGCATTCACGGTGCCTGGTAGAGGCACTGTCGTAATTGGCACTGTTAAACGAGGAGCAATGAAAAGGAATGACGAAGCGGAGCTACTCGGGTTTGGATTCAAAATTAAGACAACCGTTTCTGATATGCAGATATTTAAGAAGAATGTTAATGAGGTACCTATGTGTTATTTATATATTAGATGTGACTCGCGGTTCCCCTTGCGTGAAATTCGTGAATATTTCTTTCATACAAAACTTGTACGGTTAATTAGTCGTGACGAAAAAGAAAAAGTTATATATTTCTCTGCCGTTAACTTACCTTGATGCTTGCTAGTATCGTGACCGAGGCCTTAGGCTGTCTAATTTACAATTTTAGTATAATTTGTAGTAATTGCAATCTGTTACCCCTAGCCCTATTCGCGTGGTCTGACCAATGGAATACCTGTTATCATGTATAATGAGGATGATGATGACATGACATTTATAAGTTAATAGGATTGAATTGAATACATAATCAGAGCGACCAATCTTCCTCACCCAGGCATTAGCAGGTGACAACGTGGGCGTATTACTCCGAGGCTTGAAGATGAAATCAGTAGAAACTGGCATGCTCCTCACAGCGGCCAAGTCTTGTCAAATGAGTAATCATTACAAAGCGAAGATATATTTCTTGACGAGGAGCGAGGGCGGGCGGAAGAAGCCGATCTTCTCTAAGTACTCACAACAGATCTTCAGCGGGACTTGGAATATTGCTTGTAGGATTGATTTAGGTAAGAAGTGCACTGATCACACTGGTGAAGTGATTCATCACACACAGATGATGCAGGTCTTCAAAAGTATGGTCCAAAACCGGTTATATCTTTCTTCTTAAAATGGCTTCTGCAATGGAATCGCCGCACCCCGATGAGATAGTGTTCAGACCCACAGACCCCTTCGCGAGAGGCTATTTATGAATTGAAAGACAACCTCATGAAATTCCCTCATGATCTGAAAACCTTGTAATAATTCCTTCTATTGGTAATTGGTACCTAGCTATTTCCAGTGTTGATATTTAGTTTGAAAGTTGATTTCAAGATTTTACAATTCTGTATTAAAGTAAAACGGGGTGAATAGGAATCCAGGGGTGGATAGAAATAAAATGGTGATTGGAATATTTTTTTTTTTCATTTCTTTTACAAAATTTTAACTAAGCCCAATAACAGATATTTCATGATTCTGTTATTACAATCAACTAGTCTTTTCGCTTGAAAGAAAGTAACTACATAATTTAGCTGACCATTTTATTTCTATTCAGCCTTCGATCTCTTTTTCCCCTCGTTTTACCCGGTACTTTAGTTTGACCGTATAATGTTTAGGTGTATTCAGTTTGTTTCCTTACCCTCTTTCTCTAGGTACTACTTACTCTGAAAATATTCCTTTCAGATCCATCAGTAAATATGATGATGCCAGGCGACCACGGGGAGGTCTACTTAACTCTTCTTGAAGACATGGTAATGATGCAAGGCCAGCCGTTCACGATACGAGAGAACAATGTGACAGTCGGTACAGGCATAGTGACGGAGACATTGAACTCTGTAGATGTACCTAAAGGGAAGTTGGGCAAGGTTGTACTGAACTATGATCAGTAGTATCTTATTATTGTGTAGTTTATTATACTAGGTTTGAGACAAAAAGGGAACAAATTGTAAAAAAAATGATTATGAGAAACAAATGTGATGAATTTGAATCCATCCCGTCACATAAAGATATGTCATCTGGTGGGATGAATGTAAACAAAATGTCGTAACAACCATGAATTAGTTATTAAACTTTTTTAATCTAGTAAAAGCCCTATGCTGCGCAGCATAACCTTAATAACTATTATTTTCAAACGTTATTATTTTAAAGTTAAAAAATAATGAGAATTTATTGGTCAAGGTTTGTCTAGTCGGCCATTTCTAAAAAATATTGAGATATTTAGAACATTTTGTGTATAATTTGTCTCAAGCCCAGTTTGAAACATTATGTATAGTTGTAGATATTGTTATTAAATTATGTAATGTATAAATCCAGTGTTTCATTACTTGTTAATCAACTTCAGCATGGTAAAGATAATCGGTAAAACGGGGTAAAATGGGCCATTATTGGAATGGACCAAATATTGCAGTTATTTTCTTTTAAGTGAAACTTTGGACCCATTTTATAACAATAATGATGTACAGGATTGTCAAATATTCTTTGCTTAGGGCCACTAATCGTTATTGAGAAAGGTAATAATTTTGATATGGTTAAAATAAAACTGCACAAAATATTTTATTCATTATATATTTTTTATCAGAAGGTAATTAATACAGTGCCAAAACAGTAACAAAACATTAGTAAGAAAAAATCAAGACTGCATCTAGCATCAACTACTCAAATATTCAGATAAACAATATTCTATACGGTTTATAGGGACAACATTTAACACTTATATTTTTCACAACATTTGAACATTAGTTGGCATTAAACTATGTTTTAAATATATAAATTGTGAACTAGATTTTTAACACCAATACGCCTAATGGATATTTTAACTTCTTCTACGTTATTATTCGGAGGGTAGTTATGTGCCATTTAATATATATATAAAACTAAATACTTCTGTAATTAAAATTAATGTCAATATGGAGTCTGTTGTATTAAATTAAATTCGATTAATCAATTCATAAGTGTAGATCGTCATTGTCATACAATTTGTGGTGAAATCACAAAAGCAACTATTGGCGCCCAGCGGGCTTCGTATTTGTGCAGAGTTTCGTTCGACGAATTTCCTAATTACTTTATCTTATAACCTTATTCACACATTCATTCACTTGAACATTACAGATATGCTTTGGTTGACAGACACTACCTACATCGAGACTAAACACCGATCAGAGTACCAGCCTATAACTACGTTCAATTCCTACGCACAGCTAAAGCGTTCGTTTATTTAAGTCTAACGAGAATGCACATAACTACCCACTTTATAATACTGCGCAAGAGCAGATTGTGCGACAACCGCCGCTTCCGTTAAAACCTGCTCTAAAATCAGTCTGTCGCTTTTCACCATGCCGCGTAATACTAACATTCAATCACAAAATTACTGTTACACGGAACTAACATGAAGAAAGAGGACACCTTCAAAATATTATATAGTAAAATGCTATACCGTCAGCGTGATGTGAGCTACTTCTTATTATATCCTTGGTCCTTGCGAGCTAACTTGGCATCTTATGAAATACGATAGCTTCGTTACAAACTTCTTTGAAAAATATGTGTTACGCTTTCGATAATGCGCGTCTCAACTGCTCTAAAGCGGTCGTTTTATATATAAAAATAACATTATTTGCCAACATTCTTCTTCTATACAATTTTGAAGCAAATTAGTACAAAACCAGACAATTCCAAAATAGATATATCGAATTTTAGGACATTCTATAATAATTAAGTTTTGGACAATACATTATACGTATTTACCTTTACGTGGTAACACGACCTGAAGATACCATGGGATGTATCTAAGTATCTAAAAACCATCTTTATCACTCAACATGTATTACAAACCTTAACACACCAAAACCTCAAATATCCCCATGATAAATTCTTACAAAACTTCAATGTTTTTAGTGCAATAAAGGATAGGTTACACAGTGCGAGTTACCATGCGCCCTGACCTAGTACTAGTCAGTTACAAAGGTACTCGCACTGTATTATCGCATCGTACGAGTTATTACATAATTCGTTTTTAGTCTTCACTCACTTTCCCCTCAACACATCACAAGTCAATGGTTGTGAAGTGTTGGGAGAAACTTGTTCGTCAACTCGAACGAAAACTTTGCATGATGTGACCGAGCGAGGCGAGCCAGCGAGTACACAGGCACAGTAGCTGTCTACTATCACTGTGTAACCTATCCTTAAGACAAAGCTGACCATAGACAAACATATACAATCTGTTTAATCTTAAAACTATTTAAGTTACATTGAAAATGAGCTTAAAACTTTTACAAGATTCATAAAATTACTCAATTTATACTGGACTGTGATGTTTTTGATATTGTTCCCTGTTAATGATTTAATGTAGGCCATTTTTAAACAGTCAACACTTGGTGTTAAGAAAACAACCAGCAATGGATGTGTAATTCAAGAAATCAGTTAGACAAGCAATTTTTTATTTGCTGATAAAGTCACTGAGCACAATTGTCTGGATAACAACAAATGTTGAGTGTGTAAAGTGGGCGTTATGGTGACGACGTCTTAAAACAGAGACGTGCATTATCAAAGTATACATTAGTAGCACACCACTACGACATTTGTCGCAAATACCGATAACCACGGAATTAAGTTTTAATAAGCTCGTAAAATTCGATATTCACCACAGACAGTATTATTTTGTATTCTTTATATATTTATATACTCATTAAGTATCTTAAAAACACCTATTATTTTTTATTACACGGACAGATCCAAAGTTATACATGAGATAAGGACTAGCGATCATCATCAATATATTAATATATTATAATAGTGTTCGCGCCTACAAAGCCTTGCTAAAAATAACAAAAATATAACAAGAAACAATCATAATAAAAACAGAATGCAGTTAAAATGGGCATTTCCAACAGTGGCAGTGCTTAGAGAAGAGCTGAACCATTTATAACATAGTTAGGGAATATTTCAAAGCTGTCTCTCGTATACTGCGTTACAACTCAAACGTAGTTTCGTTACAAGCTGAATGTTTTGGTATATTTAATACAATCATGTTGGTATGGCAAACTATTTGACAACTGTAACACATTGTTTCGGACTAAATGTAGTGAGATTTCAAACAAATAAAGGAATTCAATAAGGATTCAATACAAATATCCCATTACATTCGTTTTGTTGAACTGAATGAAACACTGTCACTTAAAACTTAAATTATAATAAAATATACTTAAAGGTGTCGACAAGCAGTGTTTAGCACCACATTATAAACTATAGTTACGTAAGCACTAACAAATCCGAGTGGCGCAATTCCTGAACAGAGAAAAAAAGGGAAGAGAAAAATAAACAATTTTTCCCCGTGCTCAAAAATGTTTTAATACTTGTGTACGCACACCAGTTACCTAAAATATGTAAAAAATTAATTCACCAACACTTATCAACTAGAAAAATATTTTAGAAATTCTCACTTACATTTAAGAGGAACTGGCAAAATAAATCCTGTATTTCCCACTTTATATTTCTTTATTTATTTCTTTTTACCATTTATTCAACTCACAATTGAATACAAAAAACCAGATTTGGTCCTCGCGTATAAAATTCATGATGCCATTCCTATAAATTGGACAGAACTATTCACGGTATTGACGAGTAGCAAAAATATTAGTACACTATGCAACACTAAACAATGGCTCAAAATATCAAATCCACTAAATACCCAATAGAAAAAAAAAACAAACTGCCTACGTGTTACGGCAAAACCTCGTAGAAGCAATGTTAAACTTAAGAATCTAATAGAGTAAGATTAAAATGGTGGTTGACCGTGGCGCCCGGGGCGACTGGCTCGAACATATCACAATAGACTACCTAGTAGGATTAACCACCCTTATTGTCCACACTCATTCAACTATAAATACTATCTTTGCAACTAATATTTAAAATAAAAACACCCATAGCTTCGCACCTCACGGAACTACGAATCCACAGTATCAAAAGTGATTAAAATTCCATTTAATAAGATTAGAGTATTTGTGCACTCGAGGGTACGGGCGCCCGGCGCTAACAGACAGTACGACACCCTAACCGTCACCTAAGAAAAGACTGACACATCGATTATTATGCTAAAAAGTTACACTTTCTTCTAGACGAGGGTTCTTTATACGGTTATATTAAAAACATGTAACTGTTAGATTCGTACTATAAGCTTTAGGACCATATTCACCTATAACTATCTTCATCTAATGGCAAACGCTGATATAGATATCGTTTTCTACACAACTAGCATCGTTTAAAATAGATAAAAAACCAACTACAATACACAATTTTGCAGGAATAACTATCTAAACAGTGAATTTATGTATTTTTCTACAGATTTTTTTTGCTTGTTCAAATATTAGTTTTTTTTTATAAATATTCATCCATAAATTATTATCAAATTCGATAAAGCTCTAAGATTGATCCACATTCACATAAAATTACTCGGCAAGTCCGAGATACACTGAAGCATATTTGAACGCCCATTTAGACCTTTGAACACGGACACAATAAATATATACCGACATACGATCCACATCGTACGTACAATTATGTTATAGTCAGTGGCGTTCAAACGAGGAACATTATGTTAAAACTAAATACAAAAATTAGGGAATTACTTTAAGGTAACCGACAGAGGTCGAGACTCGCGAAAGCTAACGATTAAATAATAAGAGAACCATTATCCAGTCTTGCTAACGGTGTAATACACGACTACACATTCCTAACAAAATAAAAATATCTAGCTGAATTCACTAGCGTGGTGCTTCACACACTTTTGTACCTTCAGGATTTTAGGAGCTAAATATCTGTATGAGGGCAATATTTCGAGTTACAGTAAACTCCGGGGACAATAGCTTCGGTACATTTGAGAATAGATTTTATGCAATCTCATCAATGAATGAAATCCCAGAATTTGCTAATACTATAAAAATGCAAGGCAGAGACTTAGGCCATACGGTATGATATATTTCAAAAATTTTGCGAGGGATTCCATTTCCTTTTTCAAATAATTTGAGCAATTTTTAAAAAATACCGAGCTATGTCTGAAGTTTACTACGATACCTCTTACGTCCAAAATTGTATTCAGTATTCTTACTAACACTAATCAGATATGAAGGCTTCCTCAGCAATGCATTTTAGGCATTCTCTTACACATCTTAAAATACAATTTCGTACGCAACGTAGGTACATGTCGGCTCCACATTGTCTAACCAACATTGACACGCAAATATTCTGCGAATAACGTGTCTAGCGATTAAAATCTCATTCATCTAAACATTGACTAATAATAAACAGAATAAAATATATCCGCTAATTATATTCATGCATTTTTATTACCTACAAAATTCTAGCGTTCGAAGTTCTCTTAGGTTTATATGATGCATTGGCTTCAAGCCGTGGACTGGCGAACATATACAGATTGGCATTGACATCAGTCTAAAAAATTTGAGTAAGAAAACGTTGACAAAAGGAGCAAGCTCTATACCAAACTAACTATATAACCTTAAGGTTGAGCATAGCCTTATAACTATTTTAGACAGAGAACTAACTTAATATGAAGAAGGCTTATGAAATTTATAAGTGTTTCATTTCATAAGATTAACGCGTATGTGCCAGTAGTCTAATAAGTCTCGGCCGACTCATTCGTGACCTTAGCTTAGCTACACAAAGCAAATAATTGATTAAAATTTTAGTCCCAAATGTCATCGACTGTTTAGGCCGTCCGCCGCGTCATGCTTATTGACTTTCACAGATGCAGGCGCACATAGGTAATTCATAATTTATTTTTAAATCTAGGACACGTCTTTTTCACTTTACCTCGCCTGATGGTAAGCTGAAGGTAAGATCTCAGGAAAGAGGGTCACCATTAAAAGCACGTACATTGACGGCCTCATCAGATGCTTTTTCACGCCCCAATCAAAGAACCCGGGACTGTAGGAAGAAGGAAATGCATCTATTTGCACATAACAGGCGCCCGCATGTATACACACGCAATAGGCAACGCATGGCCCAAGTCAAATGAGTGACTTTTTAATCAATGACATAAGGTTTGGTTTGTATAAAATAACAATAAATAATTTAAAATTATAAAAACAATAAAACAAGAATGGACGCAATTCTACCGCTGCTGTTCAACTGTTAATAATTTAATAATCTCATTTTAACTATAAGAAACTAAGCAATTGTTCTCCAGGCCACGGCCTCTATACAATAATCAAACTCGTAATTACGTATTATTTAAAATATTTCAAGCGATAGTTTTGGAATACCACACTATGCTGCGACCCGCTATATATATTCAGTTCATAAAAATCGAGCATTTTAGCACACTCCTTGTGTACTTCCAAGAGACTACTTTGTTTTTTTTTTAATAAACTATGAGCCATCATTTTCGAATAGCATTCAGTTCTGATTCATCTAAGGACAGTTGTTTAGACAGATTTACTGTAGGATATACTTTAAACGAATAATGCTTATGAGTGAAATACATCTTCACAAAAAACCTGACAGAGTGTATGAAAATAAACTTTTTTTTATAAAGACATCAACTTTAGAGAGAAATAGATATTCAGTGTCTCTACACTAAACGTCTCAAATCACTGCCATATTGAATTAGGTAACGCGGTAAAGAGTAGAGATTGTATCTCTATTTACGCTTGTAATAATAACTTTATGGGTACAACAGTCCTCAGAAAGTCGAGAGCCAGAACTGAGTGATATATGGGCCTTTGAGTGATATATGGGCCTTAGCCTACAGAAAACTTCATTTGCCTTGGATCATTTTCACATATATTTGCTATCCAAATATAGCTAGCGGATCACAAATTTGAAGAGCTGGAAGGACGATTTACTGATAAAATTTAGGATTTAACATTCTTTAGAATCATTCTCACTTATCATACCTCTGTATAAGCGTTCATTATTGGCTTTTAAATTAAGTACTGGATAGTTTTGGTATTATTTTTAGAAAATTTTCACGTATTTAAGGACTAAGTAAGGACATTATTTTTAATTTATAATTAGGTTATATCACACAGTATTCTTATAGATATGCTGTTATAAGCGTTGGTCATTGAAATTCAGAAATCATATATATTAATATATGTATTTTTTTAAATAATTAGCGTACAACATTTACTCTTAAAGGCGAACTAACTTATATAAAAAAAAACGGGGAGGAAGCATTATATGGAAATGAGTCAAAATGCAGAAGGGGAAGCTTATGCTATGAAAATTCGAACATTGTATGGACGGAAGGAAACTGTTATTGAGCTAAATCAAATGGCCTTTATTTGGCAGTTTACCGTTTCGTTTGGGCATTGTGGTACACGTTTACAGCCATCAGGCATTACAGGTGATATACGAATGTATATCTTCATTTGCAGTAGACCATAATAATACGAGTAGTATAGCAAGGATTTTTTTGTAAATTTAATCTGCCCGACGAATGATGGCGTGCGAAGCGCGACCGGAGATTTCATCTCTCATATTTGCAATGAAGCAATCACTGTTTTTTAAAAAAGGTACTTTTTCAAAGTAGAATAATTATTTTATTCTTGTGATTATGTATGTTTTATTATTGCTCCCTAATTAAAGATTATACTGCTGGGCGTTTGTATTTTTTACAACCATCTTTTGTCGCGTTTGAAATTTTTAAAAGCAATTTTTTTTCTATTTACTCATGATCAGAGGTCCTACGACAAACTTTGAAAAGTAATATTATTATAGTATATATATATAGTGTGATTTGGACTATCAGCATTCGTCGGGATACTACTGTTACATGGTCACACTAGGTCAAATTATATCTCTTAATGTAGTGGATATATTTATTGGTTTAAATTGATCGAATTTACACTGGTCTTGCCAGATACAAGTATCGTTTGATAACAACGGTCTGAGTTGAATCTGAAACTATGAAAATAATATTACTTTTAAGAAGTTGTGGTCGGATCCCTGATTGAAATATTGGCATTGAAATTTCTTCATTTTATTTTTTAAATAAAAGCAATAATTCGGATTATAAAAATATCTGATATCATGTACCTATTGAGATTGTTTTCCAGCCTAATCGAGGCGGTTAGATAATATAGTTTTACACTCAACCAATTGACACTGGCTTAAATGCTACTCAAACCGAAGATCTTTTAATCATTTTCAATACATTTTAGCTCGTGTGAGATATATTTGATGCAATAGACAACGTCAACATTATTATATTCAAACAAATAAGTACAATGCCCAAAACGAAACGTAAAATTTTAAAAGAAGCTAGTTGTGGCACTTTAAGGTTCCCATTCTATATAATATTTTAGGAGGAATACGTTCAAGCATTTCATAGCCAGTTAATTCAAATAATATGCTCATTTACTATATAAATAATATGTAAATAAATTCTTTTGATTAAAATGATATTAAATAGAATGTGTCGACTACAGTGAATATGCGGAACAATGCGATATTTAAATATTTTTAACAATAACTGCATTTATGCGATTACTGGGCTTGGTTAAGACTTCCATTTCTAAAATGAATATGTTTTATATAGTTATATGCTATATTGCTTACGTTATTACTGACAAGTCAACAACTAAAGCTGCCTTGCGAATGTTATCATCTCAAATATAGCATCGCATTTCAGTGTAGCCAAGACCTAAGAAATTCATTTTAACAAAAAATAATCAACTTTACGTATGTGCTCCCTAATTTGCGCATAAAAGAAGAAAAATAGATTTTTTCTAACTTGCAAGACAGTGGTTTGAGGTAAACAGTTACTATGTATATGGCAACATCGGAAAACAGTGTTTTTTACAGTAATAAATATATAGTTAGCTTTCGATAGGACGAGAAATAATTAACTACCTACTAATTAGCTAAAAATTAAACATTTTTTTTTATAATATTGTGCTAAATATTTTTTCTTTAAGAACAATAATATCTTTTGACTACATGCTATAAATATGCTAAGTGCGAATCGCTTGTACTAATATACGTTCAATATATCAAACTTGGAAGCATTTATGTATGGGGTTGGGGGACTATTATTACCGATAATTTTACTAACACCAAGTAATTCAATATATTTAACGTCCCCATAGATGGACATAATACCTATCGAAGCATAAATGGCCCTTGTAGACCGACCAGAACCAAAATTGTTTGGGAACTTTAAGATCTTATATTATAAGTATATGCGATATTTACTATTTAATGGCGCCGATTCTGTTGCAAATATTTTTTCTTAGATTTGAACCTCCATTATACTTGCCGTCTGATTGAATTTTAGACTCTAAATTAGGCATTAAATGTGATTTTTGCGTACTAATACTTGATATTTACGTTTTTATAACAGCATCGATCAAAAGTGTGGTTAGTCTAGTTCAGAGTTTTGTAAATCAGAATCAGCACCATTGTCAGTGATATTTAGTAGTTGCTACAGACATTCAGAACACGGAAACCTACGCAGGAAAGAACCACGCCTGCATCGATTATATACTGCAGAGTGATTTTAGCTACTGTAAGTTTAGTTACTTAGCCTCAAAGAGCTTGTTATTATTTAGTGAAGAAATATTAGCTAAACATCTGAAGATTATATTTTATACTTATACACGTTCGAATATTATCTCCTACCAACCCCATTTCTTTAACACAGCACTAACAGTGCACGGATTAAAAATAAATAAAGCTTATTGCACACGAAAATGCATCACGAGTAAGGTATAACTAACAAAAAAAACCTATGAAACAATCAACCGACTTCAAACTTTTTGCACGTTTGTACACAACATTAGGGCATTAAAATGCATGCATATCTTATAGAAAGGCACTAATACTAATAGAAAACTATAGCCTTTTATATTTGATTAAATATTAATATGTGTATCTACCGGCTTCTTGTGTTAAAATACATTTTTTGATTTATTTCATCATTTTAAGAGAAGGTTACATAGTTTTTGTTTTTGCCCAGAAGCCGGCAGTACAGCCATTTAAACAAATAAAAGTGAAAAAATATTTAAATAACTAATATTTGTTCTTACACACTAACGAACTAAAGATGGAAGATATCATTTAACCCTATCGTTTTGGTTATACTCTGCCAATGGCAGATTTGTGCTCTGTATGAGAAATATTAAAGCGACTCATGTTATTTGAACCTAATCACGTAAGTATTAGAGGTTACAATTCCTTGGCGATTCTCTGAGCGTTCATTCAAGTGACTAATCAAAATATAGAACTGACTATATCTGTGTTCATATTTTTGGCCGTACATTTAGAACACAAGTGCATTTTATTTCTTTTAATTTATCCCATGCACCGTAGCAGTGAGTGTATAGGGTAGAAACTAGTACAAATTATTTTTATAAAGAATTGACGAAAACTAGCCGACCCTTAAGCATTCAACCTCACTGGTAGGGTGAACGCACCAATTACTGACAACAAAATAAAAAATATATCCTTCACTTTGTTAAGCCATTAATTATACCAAGCTGTGAAGGACTATATTCTTATTCATCGCATTTCACAATTGTTACTCCACCCTAATCACACCGTAACATCAAAATCGTTCAAACAAGCACTATTAACTATACAAATTCATTTGAATTTAAATTCATTGTTTTTTATATTTTTTTTCTCAATTAAATAAATAAAAAGTAGTACACTTATAACTAATAGTTCATAACTTCATTTCATATATCTTGTTTAGTAATCGCACGAAACGTGAATATATTATAATAGTGTCAACTAGTTATAACGTAGAAACATCACATTTTGCAAGGGTTTCTTCGTGTCGGTGTGAGCGACATCCACTTTCAAACAATCAAATAAATACTTTGTTAATTTGTGTGACTAGATATTGCTTTAAGTGTATCATTAAGGAGATTAAAACGTAACCTTTTTTTAACGTGAATATTATGCTATACTAGATTGAACATTCATTACAAATTCTTCAATACACGTGGGTACTAAAACTAAAGATCAGTTTGTGTCGTCACAGGTTTAAATAAATCTGGTATAAAATACAATTTATGGCATACATCCCTTTTAGCAACTAGAGGGAATGGTTATATGGTTATATGATATATGCAAGTAATCTAGTGTTAAATAATGTTTAGCTTTTTTCATAAGGTTTGGAGCTGAGACCATCAGCAACCAGGCAGGTAATTAGTTCATTTACCTTATGGTTAAATGATAATAATAAGACAAACGTAAAAAATATATAAGACTATTGGAATCACTGGCAAGTCTTAAGTATATACGTATGGGAAGACATTAATTTCTTAGTTTAAATTGGAAAAAATTACGAACTAAGACGAGAATTGAACCCGTGACCAGTTCCTTACCGGGGGAAAGCTCTGACCAACTGAGTTACATGGATACATCTTGAATGTTTGAAGTTCTCCGATAAATTTGTTCTAGGTCGACAGTGGAGCCATCTACCGATTTTTGAACTGTCAGAAGAGGGCCATACAGTGACCCTAGGACGATGACGTCGACGAGGATAGGAATAGTTAGGGTATTAATTGCATTAAAATTCCATTTTGTTTACCCACGTGTATAACCAAGAATGTTCAGTATAGTAATATTTACTTGTAACACACCGAATACTTTGAAACTCATAATAAATTAGCGAACGTTAACACACGATAAAACATTCAATTCAAATATAGAAACTGCACATTTTAAATAACTTTTTTTTAAATTCACACGTATCGCTCACACCAGCGAATTTGGCAACGACAGCCACTAATACGTTTACTTAATACTTTATTAAATATATTAAAAACCAGCTAAGCACGAATCAATAAATAACGAAAAGTCGATACTGGCTAACCTACACACAGATTAATAGTTATGTATTATTATAATCATATTTATTAATTATACCGTGGTCTCTATTATACCTGTTTAGTCTTTGTAAGGAGGGCACTTTTCTAAACTGAGTGTACTTGGTATGTTTTATTTGTTGGTACATATAAAATGTATATATTTAATATTTGTATGGTATACACACATACCTTTTGTAATCCGAATAAATAATGTGTAATATTATATAGTTTTAATTTATCTAATGTCAAACTGACGCTTCACAATTTTGAAAAAGGAATTTTAATTATAGAGTTAGGTTAAACTGGTGACCAGCACATAGGTCCTACTCCAAGATACCAATATTCATACACATATTGGTGAGAACTAAAATAAGTAACACTCTGACGCCAATCTGACTAAGCTTTGAGAATTTCATCGAACAATAATTTTGTTTAATACTATTTGTTAGTAAAATTCTTCATTCAGTTATCTGAAATTGAAAATAATATTGAAGAATCTTATAGTTGTAAAATCAAATAATTTTAAAATCTAAAAAGGATTAAGTTCTCAATTTGGATGTATATTATTTTATATGACAATTTAATTTACAACTTTAATTCATAATAAATATAATGTATGACGTTATACATTTGTATAGTAAATTTATATTATCTAACTTGTTGACTAAAAAGCTCCCTTTTAATCCCTAATTTATGACAGTAGACACAGAAATGTAATCGTCATAATAATGTATATATTTTCTACTAAAAATGTACCCTAAAACTTACCAAGTACACATAAATGCATGCATAGTTTATATCAGTTGTAAAAAGTGCACCTCTACTTATATTTTCCTACAATATTTATTTGTTGATATGATATCATTTGGATTGCAACGATCCCTTTTGCATAACGATACGCCTTATGCACAGTTTTGATGTTAGTACGAAATACGTTACTAAGAACAGATTTAAAATCTTTAAAAGGATCTTTTGGGACTTTACAAGTCATCATTAGGAATAAAATACGAAATGGTTGAAATTCTCGAGCCCTATACAAGCTATGCTTTTTAGACAGCGCTGAAATTTACTGGTATATTTATGTAAATTACCAATAGTCAAAAAGATATTACATAATATATTAAATAAATAAGAAAAAAATGGTAATAAATTAAAGTAACATGTATCATGTCTTAAGACCTTTTATAAGTGTTAAATGGACAAAATTTTATTTTAAAAGAAACATATAGTTCTGGGATTTGAATTTGAAAATTCTCTGAGAGTGATTGAGATAAGGTTGTTATAGTTCAAATCAATTCAATTACAATACCAAAACCTTTTGTGTTTGGTATTAAGTAACCATTTTTATAATCAGAAACGACCCTGTAGAAGAAGATAATAATGGTATTTCTGATCTAACTTCATGATAGAAATAAAACAGATATCCAGTTTTTATCCAGAACAAAGCTGAATTTTAAATTGACTATCAGGCTGGATATCGGACAATAAGCAAGTATCCGATTGTCGTGTAACATTATTTCAGTTGTACACCCGGTAGTAGAGTATTCGGTTGCAGAATATCTTGTTTAAGGCTGTCTTTACGTACTTACACTGCGGTAGGCATTTAAGTTCATTAATAAAAAAAAAATATTGACGTAATATAAAAAGATCAGCTTTCAAAGTTAACGTATTTCATACTAATCAAAACAGGCGTATTATATATAATATATATCTCATTTGTCATTATCAATATAACATTCATTATAAACGCTTGGTAAAGCGAGTATTGGTTACAGAGCATCGAGTTACAATAGTGCGTTTTAAAACCTTAATACAAACTGCATAATTCACTGTATTGGGCTGAAGTTGAACAAAACATGATTGAAAATTTGTACGTGGTATAAAAGTCAGTATTAAATGCGTACTATTCAGATCTAAATACAAAATATATAAGAAAATTCTGTGAAAATAGTTTTTTTTACGTCAAACACAATGAAACGTTTCCAACATGCTTTGCTCAATACTTATAAGGTACATAAATCTTGCTGGCAAAAGCTCAGCTAATGTATTTGAACCTTAATTGCATTGAAAATAGGTTCCAATTTGAATTACGTCACTATCTTCTCATTGTAATCGAAGTATGAAATACTTATGACTTTAAAATAGGATCAATTGAATAATTAGAAAGAAAATAGTCCAGCAACAACACGTATATTTAAAAGCAGCTAGACTCTTTACATCCCATTTTAAAACCATTAACACACTGCAGTTTACGTTCTATCGGACTGATAATCTGTAGGATATACAACATATCAAAATCATGATTTCCAATACAAAAAAGGTTCAATGAGTAGAAAAACCAGCTTAGTTGATGGGTGGGCCTGCAGCCAAGTACTGGTAGGGGTGTCGATTGGGCATGAATCTGTTATCATACCTCTGATTTCTCGGGTAGAAGTCATTGCGTTGCACTTTCCTGAAGTTCTGTGGGCGACGCTGTTGGTTCTTGTCTTGGGGCTTGTCTGTTGGTTTGTTTGGAGACTTTGTTGCTTCATTCTTCGTCTCGGGCTTTGGAGCTTCGGTTGGTTTTTCCTGTAACATCAATGAGGGATATTTATGAATGATTGCGACTACAAACCGGTTTTGCAGTTTTTTAAAACTAATGTTCATCTATAAAACAATGTGCACCTGTGAAACAAAATGAGCAATGTCAAAAAGGAATGGGGTACCTAAATATTGAAGAGGGTACTTAAAATAAACGCAAGTCACTCGCGACTGACGGTGTAAGAATAAAGTTGAAAGTGGTCTGTACTAGTTTTAGCTAATCTCTAGGCGGTGATCATTCTAAACTACAGTTGGGACACGTTATGATGGCCGTTGGACACGACTGGTTTTGTTTGCTTTCTTTGTTAGACGAATACTAAAGAAATATATATAGCTAGACTGGCATAGAAGAAAATAAACCACACACAAAAAAAAAACGAGAAAAACCAGTCGTGTCAAAACAGCCATCATAGTGTGCCACAACTTTAGATGCATAACCATTGTAAATGTTTAATAAGTATTCCCAATCACACAACACAACCACGATATGTTAGCTAGTCGATGGAGTAGCAGTGACATCGCCAGCTGTTTCATAGAGTACTCATTGCGATCAATTTATAAAATTGTGGAGAATTAATAAAGGTGATGGCCACGGTTACATTCCATTATCAATGTTTATTGTATAATCACTCGCCATTATGTCGCCATTACACAAGCGCTAGTTTTTTATTTTGTTTTTTTATTATACGCAAAATCCCCACGGATACCAGGTGGAAGGATGGATGGTGCAGTGGAGGTCCACTACAGTCGGTGGAGGTGATTATGTCGGAATCGAACTGACTAAAACGGGAGTGCGTCTATGGGTCTTTGATTCCCGGAGTTAAGATAATAGACGACGTATCTCTCGCATCCTCATAAGCACTAGCTGACGTCACGTTCCAAGAAAGGTAATGAGGGAGCTAATTGCAAATATACAGAGTAGGTACAAGTTAAATATCAGTTTGTTACAAATCATCCTACTAATATTATAAACGTGAAAGTTTGTTAAGTATGGATAGGTGGATGGATGTTTGTTACTCTTTCACCTAAAAACTACTGGACGGATTTTAATAAAACTTCAATAATAGCGCTTATGCATCAGAATGACACATGAGCTACAATTTATAAAGATATAGTGTGAATTGTTAAAAATAGAGATCCACCCGGGTAGAGACGAGGGCAACAGCTAGTATAATGCTAATTTCGTGGATCTTACCTCTTTAGCATCGCTATTAAGCTTTGCCTTTGCATTAGGCTGACTTGCGCTGCTCGAAGCATTTTCTTGTGGAGTTTGTGTCTTTGGAGCCGATGAAGGCGCTGAGCTTGTTGAGGCAGACTCGTTCTATGAATACAATTATTATTTCAAACTATGTGTACCTCAACACTTATATTAAGTGTACATTTTAGTCACTTCGACCTAAGTCTTTACGATCATTAGGAGACATCAAATTGGATTCTTCCAGCGGCCTTTGAACCTATGGATCTACTAATCGGCTAAGTGTGTTTCAAATCACGCATAATACAGTAGTAGTAAGCACTGACCGCGTTTACGTGAGCTGCGGTTTAGTGATCTGTAAACTTGATGAATTCTGAGTATAGCGTCCGTCCTTTTACGGAAATGCATCAATCATTTTTAAAGATGGTACTTTTTTACTTTATTTTATAAACAGCGAAGAATAACAAAATGATACGCGCCAGACCCGCACATGCGCTATGTGTAAATGGCGCTTAAATGTGATGATATGGCAGGCAATTTTTTATGAAATTTTCATTTCATTCAACTTTACTGATATGATGGAGAGTAGACAATGCGAAAAAAAACATAAAAATAAAATATCAAAAATAAAAAAAAATGCTTTTCCGTAATTTTTTTTAATGCCAATATGTTGTGTACCGTGAGTACTACCAGGGGCCTTCGGCTTCGGGAGCGTTCCCCTTACACCCTGTATATCGGGAACAGTCGTTAGGAAGGGTTTGTAGCAGATGGACAGATGCACAAAATACCAGAATAGCAAGAGGGCAGTTTTGCATAGAGGCAGATAATGTACCGTCGTATATAGGTAATCAATCCGATTTATTCTTAACTAGCTGACCCGCGCAACTTCGTCTGCGTCACCCCGTTTTTGCAACATTTTTCATTCCTGCTTCGCACCTATTGGTCGTAGCAAGATGTTATATACATATAAACCTTCCTCTTTAACCATTCTATCTATTGAAAAACCGCATCAAAATCCGTTGTTTTAAAGATTTAAGCATACAAAGGGACATAAGGACATGAAAGATAAGAACAGAGAACGCGACTTTATTTTATACTATGTAAAAATTGGGACAGAGGAGTTCTCTGTCCCAATTTTGTTGTTGTATACTATGTAGTGATGGACACACTTATATTAACTTATATATACTAATATTTCTAGAAATATAAAAAAATCACAAAAATCCATTTATGTACATGTGAGGCTCGAACCGTCAACCTCTTGCACGGCAGTCCATCGCTCCACGCATTGGACCAGCGCTGTTGTTAAGAATCTAGTCGAAATTATCAAATGCTTCAATCAGTGACGGCTTACGTCATGAGTGGTGACATTCGTAACAGTACGTACGGTGGCGGTCGCGGCGGGTGGTGCGGCGGCGGGCGGTGCGGGCGGCGCGGCGGCGGGCGGCGGGTCCCTGTGGTTGTGGTGCGGCGCCAGCGCCACGGTGAGCGTGAGGTCGCACCACATCGCGCACCGAGCTCGCCGGGCACACGCGCTCAGCTGCTTCACCGCCTCGCTCAGTTGAGGGACCGCTGCACAAATACAATAACAACATATATGTATTTGGTGTACGTAAATAAGTAACCCCTTCTGTTCTGACCAGTTTAATAAATTTGAGCTATTGCCAAAATTCTATTTGGTAATTATGATTTTCAAACTCTTTAAACAACATTATTGCGTGAATGCATAACAATCATAAGTACCTACCAAAAAAAAATATTGTGATAAAAAAGAAGTAGCCCAACTTTGTTAAGCGTGAGTGGTGTATGTAAGTGTGTGTGCATGTGTGCTTTCGCGTGTGTACTCACGAGTGTGTGTGTGTGTGTGCATGTATGTTTGCGTATGTGCAAGTGTGTGTTCACGTGTGTGTGTGTGTGCATGTCTGTGTGTGTTCGCATGTGTGTGCATATAATATATGTGTTCGTGTATGTGTTCGTGTGTGTGTGCATATGTGTGTTCGCGTGTGTGTGCATGTGTGAGCATGTGTGAGGTCACGCGCGCGCGCGTGTTTGTGTGTGTGTGTGTGTGTGTTTGTTTGCGTGCGTGTGTGTGTTTGTTTGCGTGCATGTGTACGTACGGTCTGGGCGCGCAAGACGGTGCGGGTTGTGCGGCTGCAGCTCGCGGCGACGCGCGGCCTGCACCACGCCCACGGCACTGCGCCACGCCAACATCGCGCTCTCCACCTCGCTGTGCGGCGCGCTATACAACACAACATAATTACTGGTACTATATCATTACAAACATTTTGTAAAAGCGTTCATTAATCATTACATTACCAAAGTTAACTTCAAATACTGTGCGGACTGTACATTGATTAAAAAGAAATAGTAGGTATATATTCACAACACTCACATCTCAGCCATATTCCTAACATCTTCTCGCCACGTATTGGGGTCGAAGGTAGTGGGATCTATTCCCGAGTCTTGACCTTTCTCCTTCTCGGTCACGTCCTGGCCCCGCTTCAGTACAGTGATCTTCGCTTCTTCAGCCTTGACAGGTTTCTTGTTCTGAGCCACGCACACACTTGCTCGCAGAGTCTCCATCTTGCCCATAAGGGTTAATACCTGTCAAAAAATTTATTATGTATATTACTTATAAACCTCTTTAACAGCCTCTGTGGCGGTAGTGAACGCGACAGCTACGCAGGAGGGGCGAGTTTGAATCCCGCTCAATGCTAATATGACAATGCGTATTGATCTGGTCGTGCCTCGGAGAGCACGTTAAGTCGTTGCTCCCGTTGTCTTACGAACATCTCAATAATCAATAATCAATTTTATTTCTTTTAACATAGGTAGTACAAAAGGTTACATTAAACAATATGCTCTTTCATGTTCCGCCTAAAGGCATACGAAAATAATAATTATACATTTATTTAAATAGTCAATATACCAATTACATAATTAGGTATATTAAAAAATTAGAATATATTACAAATGTCAAGTAGGTAAGTATACAGAATGAAATTTAATTGAAGTTACATTAAGGTACGTTAGAGGTGTTCATTTAAGAATTAATTTAGGTAGCAATAGTAGTGTATGAGTTCGTGTGCCGTCCACACTATTGACGCTAAATTACGTGTAATATTACATTACACGTTACACTCGTCTGGACCCGGCTTTAAATTCACAAATGTTTGAGCCTGTGCGAATCAGCTCGGCAGTCGCTATAGGTAATTGGGAGCCCTATAAAATCTAATAACTGCAGAAGTTAACTTTATGGTAATCAACATGTGGAATAGGTTCTCGTTGTGTTTCAATGATTTAATATCTTACCTTAGTGTGTTCCCGGAGCATATCCACAGTGAGCCTGTCCACCCTACTAGGGCAGGGGGGTAGCCGGGGCACAGGTATAGAGTTACTGGACGACACAGCCCTTCCAGGGTATGCGAGAGCCAACTTTGCCTCGGTACGTTTCCGTTCGCGTTCCAATTGCCGCCATTGTTCGTAGCACTCATCGAGGTGAGCGTGGAGCACCGCAGACGCTGAAGACGGACTTCGACTGAAAAACCAAGTTAATTATAAATTTTGTACATACTGCTTTAAATTTAAATTTCTATTTATTGTGTACACGGACGGGGTTTTAGGTGAATACCTACGGCGTTTTCAGTAAACACGTAAAGCATTTTATGTAAACACGGACGGCGTTTAAAGGTACGTCCAGAATTGTGACATGAACAGCTGGACAGTGTGACACCAAGACAAAACATTGAGTGTGGACGTAACAACTTGTAGCACATAAGCACACGAATTGGAGTTGCCCTGACACGGCCACCAGTCGATCGATGGTTACATTTAAACTCGGCCATCACTCAGCTGAATACGTGGCGGACACGCACTTCTGACATGGTAACGGCAAAATGTTAAATGTAGACGCGGCATTAGGTGAACACGGGCGTATTAGTGAATACGACCATACCATGTACACATGGAGTTGCTAATCCCCCGAAAAACTTACCAGTGTCCTTGGTAATTGAAGGTATAGATTGTAAAGAGATTTCGCTGGTGTGTGCAAGGGTTTTTGGTTATCTTATTCGTGTACGAAGAAAGTTTGCACCGAGCTAAAATTGAAATTGTGGTCTCAACTTACTAGTCAAACGTTCGATTACCACATCACACAGGTCGTAAAAAATACAAACAATTATTTCCTTAACGACTTGAAACCTCTCGCCGTAAGAGATTTATCCTTACCTGTCGTCTCTCCTCATCCTCATAGCGTAGTAGGGCGCAAGCAGAGGTAGATCTATCATCGGTGATTGCATCACGGGCGGTGGGACAGGCGGGCTAGGGCCTATTATTGCACAACCTATACCTGAAAACCGATAAACTGCTTTAATATTAAGAAAATTTTTCGACCCTATTTCTCTGCCTACCCTGGAGAGTAAATTCCGTGAGCATATTATGTATAATCTCGAACAAAATGACTCATTACCTACTTCATAGCTAAGTATCATTTTATACATAACAGGAACAATGTTTGTCAAGGCCCACAATTGAATACCGAATATATGAATAATTACCCTTGACACTGTGTGACTCCATTTAGTTATGTATTCAGAGTATTCAGCTTTCGGACTGAATACTTTGAATACATAAATAAACTGGAATTGAACAGGGACGTTAACCGTAAAGACATTGGTAGGATTACGAGAAGAAATAATTACGAGATCACATAATCTGAACTTAATATTGAAAAGAGAATACTGAACCGATTTGGATAATTCTTTCACCAATAGAAAGCAACGTTGTTGATGAGCGTCATAAGCTATATATAATCACGCTACTATCCAAGGGAGCGGAGCAGTAATCACATGTGTAAATAAGTTCGGGGTATTCCCTCACAAACGTTACCTCTTTATAATAACAATATAGAATGATGAAATAAATGATTTAAATAAATACTCACCCAAGTTATAAGGATTATTTTCATGTAGAAACGACACGTCAACATTCAACGGGTTAGGCGGTGGACGACTCCTCATTATCAAACCCATTTGCCGCGCCATTTCTGCCTGGTTCTGCCGCATCAGCAACATCTGCTGGTTCTCATAGTTCCTCTCATTTATACCATTCCCTTGAAAATTATCCCGTAGTACCAACGGGTTCATATCACGTCTCTGCATGAAATCATTTTGATTGTATCCATTGGGTTTATAATTCATTTGGGCAGCTGCAGCGGCAGCGGAAACGGCCGCTTGATTCGTGTAATCGAAGTTTGGATTCATAGGGCCTCTCTCGTTGACCTGGGCCATCATGTCGTAATAGTTATTCTCTGCAAAGTTCTTATTCGGTGGCATTTGTTGCTGGAAATTCCTATTGTAATACATTTTATTCCTTTCCTCTTGCATTTTGTTGAAATCCTCATTGGAATAGTGGCCATTATTCATATCCATTGGCATCTTATATTCTACATTGTTAACTGCATTCTCTTCTCTGTTTCTGTCTCCAGAGATACTCAATTGGTTCAGATACGCCAATGCTTCACTCTCCTGATTGTTATCTTTCATGTAACCGTTGTTAGGAAAGCGCTGAGAGTTATTGAAAGCCGCTTCATAATTCGGGTTGTAGTTCATCTCTACGTTCAAGCTGTTAGACCTGTTGAAGTTGTTGACTGAATACATGTTGGGTTCTGGCAGTGAGTTTCTTTGGCTCGGTTCAAAGAAGTCGTAGTACTTCTCGTCGTATTGTTTCGGTGTTGTGAATTGTGCACCGCCAATTTCTTGTGCGGCGAGCCTTAGTAGGTTGAGTTGTTCAGGAGTAGGTGGAACGTCGGTGGATGTGTCTGGCACGGGATCTATCCCGAGTAAAGCATTGACATCGTTCTCGGGATAATTGACGAAACCATTGGTGTTCGGATATCCGTTAGGCATGTTGAAGTTGTAGCCATTTTGGTCGTTCTGGTTGTAATTATACATTGTGTTATTCTGGTAGTTGTAAGACGGTGGTATGAAGGAACTTCCAGCTTCATTTTTCGGATACTGGTTCGGTATACTGTTTATTGTTTGTCCCGGTGGTTGTACAGAGCTGGAAAGAAAGACAACATTATATCTACCTTTGTTTTCAATTTGAGGACCGGTTTTACGGTGAACCGATGCTAGCACTTGTATCTGGATATGAGTTTCCAATTTGCCATACGAGATGATTGCACGCAGTCTGACGTTCAAAGCCCCGGCGAAAAACCGCCCCGTGAAATTTAGAATACAGCTATATCTGCGAGTACTTGGCACTAAGTATTAGAAAAGCATGATACTTAAATAAATATGGGTCGGAATCTAATCATAGTGTGATAGGCGTCCTCTAAACTGTTCAAAACTACGTGGATCACTATTTTAAACATGTGACCACGCCCATATAACTTATCTAAGGATAAGCTAAGGGTAGAGTCTAGGGAATAAAGGTCAGAGGTTACAACTATGTTACAAGGTGGCTGGCAAAGATGCATTATCGCGAAATCTTAAACAAACTCGGCAAAATCTTCACAAAATAATCTGTATAAATTTAAGTAGGAAGGCTTGGGATTAATTCGCTCGGATGTTTTTACCGTCGATAGAGTTTGCGCTACGATTAGTAACGAAATCGGATTACTGAAGATTTCACGTTTATTTAGCCTTTAAGAAAACGTTAAGAACATCTAAATGTCTCCTTAACAACTTAAAAAAATATTCGTTTTATTGCCTTTTAAAAACACTATGTACATATTGTTTTGGCCACCAAAAATACAAACTAGAAAGGCACCGTAAGTTCGTATGAAAGAATAGATTAGAATAAACCTTATCAAAAATAAGTAGCCGAGCGTAGGTACTATAAAAATATCGCGTGTGATTTTTTTATTAGATTGCTAAGGAAGGATTAATTAAGTTATATCAATACTATTTAAATATTCAGTAATTCTTCGGTAACCTAATAATTAAATGTTAAATAACGAATTTAACATGAAGTTTCATCAGAATAGACCCTTGTCTACTTCTACATACATACACAATACCATAAACTATACTCGCTTTGCGGATAGGTCTCCTTCTCTTTACCTAAGAAACTAATATTATCTGATGGGTATGTTGCCGAAACTTGCGCAACGAAAAATAATGCCGGCATCGTATATACAAAAAAAAGTTTAGTAACTGGTTATGAGCTTTGTATGCGGCCGGAGTGTGGGGTCGAGGATCACATAATAAGGCTATTTAAAAATACATACCTGCTGCTCCCCTCTGCAGGTCCGGTCTCATCGAGAATTTTTGTAATGAGATCACGGACCATTGAGTTTTCTTCCATGATGCGTTCCGACTGCAAAAAAGGAAAATACAAGATCAGATAAAACACAAAATAGAATAAAGTTTGAGTTAGTTTAAGTTATTTGAGGTTGGTACAAAAAAAGTGTAGTTTTTTCTATTATTTGCATTTATATTATGCACGAAACTAATTTCCTGGTTTTATCTAAGACTTGTCGGGCGGAAAATGTATTGAGTTATAAGAGAGAATAATATCATGAATCAAGATATCTCTAGTTCTTCATTTTGTGTCAGTAACAGTAGGTACAGGTTTGGTAGTTACATGGACATTCATATGTGTTCTTTATGTGCCTAAACTGAATAAACGAAATTGATTCTTTGATACTTTGCTAAAAATTAAGACCACGTCGAATGTCTATGTGATAATACTAGACAATAATGAAATGTAATAATGATTTTTATTTGACAAAATGATAAAATAACAAGCAAAATTTAAGTGAATAATTTTTTGGAGAACCATTGCCAGTATTTAATGATAGATAACTTGTATAATTAAATATTTAAAGCGTATATTCATCACCACCCTTGCGTTAATCCTGGCCACATCCGAAAGTCATTTCGGAGTCCGTGATCCGCTTTGTCCAGTCTAACTGCGTTGCGGCTGAATCGATATTTTCCGTGAAGTAACTGCCATGCCGTCTAGCCTCCACAACCTATAGGTATAGGCAATAACGAAGTACTGCAGTTAGACCAGTCTTTGAACTTTTTAGGGTTCCAACTACCGTATCGATCGTCATAGATGTTCTTATTTTTGTAAAGTTTAATACACTAGAATTAATATCCCGTATTATGGCACGTAAGTATAAAAAAATGATTTGTAATGATATCTAGTTCAATAGATGCGTAGACCTAGCCTAATACAGTGTATGTTATAGAGCATAGACATTAATATTACTAGCGTAAATTGACCCACGACTTCGTTTCCGAATTTAAAATGTCAATGTCAGTTACTTGACTAAAGCGCGATTCACACACATCGCGGGTGCGGGTCGGGCGCGGGTGTTTTTGCCATCCATCGCCGTTTTTTTAAGAAGGTATTTTTTTACTTTAACTTGTAAACGGCGATGGATTGCAAAACGACCCGCGCCCGACCCGCACCCGCGCTGTGTGTGAATCGCGCTTTATAGTAGCTTTTAATGTAGAAACATTGACGTCACTGCAATATCTGTTTCTGTCAAAGTTGATAATGGTTTATAAAAAGAACATTTCACGGTTCGTATATTCTGTCACTTTCTCACGCCTAGATACGTATGTCACTCGCACACTTTATTCCTCTAAGGATAACTTTATATATGTAGCAGTACTACAGGAGCACGGCCCTCATTGTAGCACACAGGTGGGACTGCCCCCATTTTTATTTACAGTAGCCAGCCATACTTCATCAACAGTTCAAGAACGGCCACTGCACTCCGAGACCGCTGTGAACGTAATCAGTCAGCGGGAGTCGTGAACGTGAAATAGGTACTATGCATTTCAAATGAGTTGATAACTGTCAGAACGACATATAGATTACCGTTGCTAACTTCGGTTTTATTCAATAATAAAACTATTATATTACTTATTAAAAAATATTATGTACTTAATGAAAAGAAAATAAACTTTAAGTCGTTGTCACTCGTTGTTACCATACACGTAATAATCTAAAATAAATATTGATGTTAGCTGTACAATTTTGATGAGTACAAAGAGAAGTAGCCGCGATCACTCATTTGAAACGCATAGTGACTACAAATTCATCATTTCGAATCGATAAATATAGTCTACTTATCTTGGGACACGAAAGGAAAGAAAGAAAGAAATAAATTACGTATTTACACATGATACACAAATCCACGGGTACAAGTAAAAGAGGAAAAAAACAGGGTCACTACCGTCATCTCACCGTGCCCCATTTTTAAAGGAGTTCAGAAACCTACAATCTACAACATATTACCAAATAAATAATACATTAGTTTGTTTACATTTGTATACCCAATGTCAAACACAATGACATATTTGTACACGCTCGCCGCAGATGACGTAACAGAAGCTACTAGAACTAAATTATTGCACAACAATGTCTTTTACCCAATTCCATAATCCAATAATAATTAGGAACGTCATATTTGGTCTAAATTAATAGACCAATGATGGTTCAGTCGTTTTTTGAGTTTAAACTAACAAAACCCTATTAGGTACTAAGACCCCGTTATGTGTCCACCTTCATTGCGTCGTCGGTCAGACAAAACCAAATTTTGTACAAAAGTCTTATTTCGCTAACTTTAATGTAATTTGATGTTAATGGAATATCTTTTCGACCCTTCCGGAACGTTCCCTTTTACCGGAATGTCTAGTCGGTTCATTAGGTCTCTTTCTCTGAAAGTCCATTCACCGATCGCCCACTTCCCTGAACGTCCTCTTACCTGAATGCCCATTTCCCTGAACGTCCATTTCCCCGAAAGTCCACTTCCCTGAACGTCATAATCTTTATATATAAAATGAATCGCGGAATATGTTGGTAAGCGCATAACTCGGAGGACCAATTGAATAATTCTTTTTTTTTATTTGTTCCTTGAACTCTACAGAATGTTTTTATGGAGAAGTGGGAACGGGTTCAGAAGTCCAAACTGCGGGAACGAATTAGAAAGTTTAGAAGTCCACGCGGGCGGAGCCGCTGGCAACAGCTAGTTACTAATAAAATCGCTCAATAAAGCGGTCACATGACATGAAATCTCGTCTCTCGCGGTTTCGTTGATAGTAGTCGAACTCAATCGATTCCCAATCATCGTAAATGTTATGTGCTCAGTGCATTGAAGCCTGATTCCCGTAAACAAGGCCTCAGTGCACAGTAGCCTTATTGTTGTCGCAATAACAACTAATAATGTAGTCTCTTATTTCTTTTCCGGAAACAATTATTATTTGTGAGACAGAACTGTTCGAGTGTAAGTCCGACTCACACTCACGATAACCTTATCTTTTGTGATCACCGTGATTATCAAGTCAGTAAAACTCAACATCAAACATCTTGTTGTTCGACTACAGGATACAGGGTTTTACCATAGTTGAAATGTTAACCATTATTAGAATCATTTTAGTTAAGTGTAGGTGTAGGTATATTAAGTGTTAAAACTCTTTCTTCTCAATCTTATTTTCAAAGTTGTTACAGTCCGCCTGAGGAATAAGTTTACTTTTGACGTTAATTAAGTTACCCATTCGATTTCAGATAATAATCGAATTAGTTTATGAAGGACCTTGACAGTGTTTGTGAACGATTGGATGTGATTCGATTATTTGCAAGGAATACAGTCTCAATTGGGTGACAAATTGCTATCCTGCTATAAAGTGGAGTTTTTAAATTGAATTTTCTTCACCGCAGAGTGGCAGTTCTTACGGGTTTACGGTCAGGATTTCGAGTTAGCAAGAACGTCTTATTATATTTAGTTTCTCGATAGGATAAATTAAGTCGCGATACTGTTTAAACAAGAAAATCCATAGCGTATATTAAATTAATTAACTACATTCCAAGCAGCAGTTAAGATATTCTACAGTATAATAATAGCGTAAATTTACAGAAAGTATTTGTCACTGAAAATACAGAGAACTCGGACCAGTCTTATTTCTGTAAAGTAGGTAGGAGAATATACTATCTGTGTAAAAAGTATCGGGAATATGTCAATAAAAAGACCCGCGTAAAAGAGGTCGTTTTAATTTTTTTACTGCATGTTGGTAGCACTGTGCTGATTTAGCGCGCAAAATTTGAGCGGGATCTGTCATTTCATTTGTTTTAAACTACACTTTTTGTTGGTCATAGTTTTGAGTCCTCGGCGATTTTTACAATCGAAAATATTGTTGAACAAAGAGTGGTGAATCACTAAAAAAGTTGCAAAATACCTACGGCGAATCGTGTATATCGAAAACAAGGGCTCATGAATGGTATAAGGCTTTTAAAGAAGGCCGAGAAGTAGTAGTAGACTTGCCTCGTTCTGGTAGACCTTCAACCGCTACGACCAAAGAAAACATCAACCGAATCAAGAAGCTAGTGTTCGAAAATCGACGTATGTGTCTGAGAGAGTTGGCTAGTGAGGTGAACATATGTTTTAAGTCCGTCCACAACATTCTCATTTTGTTCAAAAAGCTGCAAACTGGCGACGAGACATGGGTTTATGAGTATGACATGCAAACAAGCCAACAGTCTTCTGAATGGCGTCTCGAAAACGAGCCGGAACCCAAAAAACCGCGGCAAAGTTGCTCCAAAATCAAGGTGATGCTGCGGTTTTTTTTAACTACCGTGGTGTGGTTCACTCCGAATTCCTTTCAGAGGGAGAAACAGTGAATAAAGAATATTATTTAGGCGTCATGAAGCTTTTACGTGAGAGTATCCGGCGAAAACGTCCAGATTTGTGGCAACACAACTCATGGATGCTGCACCATGATAATGCACCATCACGCACAACCAATATAGTGAAAGAGTTTTTAGCGAAAAATTCAACAAAAGTTCTCGACCAAGCACCGTGTTCACCTGATATGGCTCTGTCTGACATTTTTAATTCCCAAGTTAAAATTACCACTTCGAGGAAAACCTTTTGAATCGATAGAAACCATAAAAGAAAATTCGCTGATTGAGCTAAAGGTCATACCGCAAATAGCCTATGAAAAATGTGTGGAAGACTGGGTGAAGCGATGGAGATGTTGTATTGCAAGCGATGGGGCCCACTTTGAAGGCGATAAAATAAATTTATATGAATAATTTGTATTTCTTGTTTTATTGACAAATTCCCGATACTTAGTACACAGACTGTATATATATATAATTATAGCGAATTTTAAATAATATCTAAATAAATAAATTCTGCGGATGCAGAAGTTGAGAGTATGGATGGTGTAACCCTTTTGCTCAAAGTATGCTGGTCCCAATACAGTCATATCACAAACGTGTTTGCAAAAATCAATGTTGTTTTTCTCATTTGACAACTAGCTACGAAAAGATCATTAGGTACATTTCTGTATTTGTAAATGGTTCATATGAATTTATTATTCACTGTTCGTAATTACTGTTACCAAAATAGAATTGCATCATTTTTCATAACACGTATGATATAGGTCAGTTATGTAGATCAAAGGAATAACATTATCGATTTGTTAATTTTCAGGTCGGACCGCGCCTTAACTAATAAATCTGATGAGGTCTCAGAACGACCTCTAGCCGTCGACCCTCCTTTCTTACTTGCACTCAGCGCATCAGAGCTCGTTGCAGTATTAGTTTTGACAATAAACAACAATGCAAAAAATGCTCACATCCGGTAAAAAATTGGTAACGAAATCGCATATTAAATACTTTGTAGCGTGTGGGACATCTTTGCACCACTCGTGAAAGAAAAAAATATTGCAATCACGTAATGTCGAAATTTTCTTTAGAGAAATATTCCAATAAATCATTCTCTGAACCTTTTCCCAACACAGTTGGGGTCGACTTTCCAGTCTAACTGTGATGCGGTTGAACTACGATATTTTCCGTGAAGCGACTGCCACCTGACCTCTACAATCAATGGTCTAATGACCGATGGCGATATTGAAGTTCCAAGTTAGACTGGATGGACTTTTGAGGGTTCCAACTACCCGTAATGACTGCCACAGATGTTTGTATGGCAACCGGGACCGACGGCTTAACGTGCTCTCCGAGGCACGACCTGACCAGTGCAAACAGCCATATTCATGCGTACAACTTTTTGCACTGAGGCCAATAAACATTTTCAATAATTTGAACGACAAAAAAACTAAATCACTGATCGAACTAATAAGTTTAAGGAATTCTATTATAAAATCTAGATTCTAATAATTTTAGTTACACGTCAGTTATGGAATCGCAGCGTCACCTATACTGGGTTTGAACCTGTAACTTCTAAACTGCAATGTTCACGCTTTAGTCGTTGCGTTACCGCCGTTTGAACTAACACAAAATGCGTTTCATTTATAATCCTCATCCTATATTACGCAAGTTTTGTAAGATTTACAAACATTAATCTTAGCAGTTAATAGAACTTAGGAGAATATTAAGTAAAATTTATTCGCATTACAAACGGTTATTTCCACCGTTCACGATGTTTTCGCAGAGCAAACCGAGCAAGGGCATTATAAATATTGCTGAAGTATGACGTAGTTGTTCAGGTTCAGATCTAAGCAACACCTACGTCAATCGTTTGGTCAACGAAGGCGTGAATATTGATTGGTTGTTGAGGCAAAACTGTTATCTGGGAGAATATGGTAGTAACGACATTGTTATTTCACTTATTCCTTTTTTATTTGTTTACATAGGAAATCAGTATTACATAATAATAACACTCATTAAACACATATGGGTTTATCTTGGGATTAACAACGTAACGCACTAATTTTAGATAATCTCATAACTGATAATCGTAGGCGTGCATTCCATTGAGTAAAAATGATGCTGCATACTCTACCTATATCAGATGAACCTTAACTCAAGTGAATTTTAATGGGACCTTAATGAAAAAGCCTATGCACATCATGCTGACAAATGTTTAAAACGGATATGACTTCTTAATTTGTAAATAAGTTAGTGACTGTAACAGTCTATTTTAAGTTTGATGACATATCATCAACATTATCCTACATTTGCATGAGAAATGCCTGATTGGGCCATAAGCCACCTTCAACATTTGATAATCAAGACGACGACCGGTTGTAGTCGGTTCAAGTCCGACATAACCGCCCCGCTAACACAGGTACATATTTCAGTTTAAGTACGTACATCACCACAAAAATTGTTTTGAGACATCGCACGTGGCAACTGTGAAACACACACAGGCGGTATTCCCGTTACACTTCCAGCTGGCGTAAACTGCTTGCGTTAGTTTATTCAAATTATATACGGGGTTAAACAACACTTAATTTAATTGTCAATGTCACTATCACTGAGTCATCGAATGCTAAAATTATGCGTTCCAGCGTTCTTGGACTTAGCATATATTCCTTGCGTTAATACCGGTCATCGTTCCCCGAGGCTTTCACCTCCGACTGACTTGTTTTCCTCCTTTACCAATATTTAAGTTTACCGTCTTTCGACACAACGCCCCCGGGAATGAGTTCCCCCTGCTAAACACCCCATTGCCGTGCGCCAACCCTGGTATTGGAAAGAAGTCCTACGCAAACTTTTTACCGATTTTCCTTTGACCTTCATCTCGATTTATACCAAAATAAAATTGTCCGTCACGTTGAGGCTTAGAGTCAAAGGTACTTTCCTATTAAGCTGCTTACTACCCACGACGTTTACAGAAAAACAGGCCGTTACTGCTAAGTGTACACCCACACATTTATTCCTCGAAAGGTAAGGCGGCGCTGTATAACACCCACATGTCACAAGAAATATTTTTGTCTCAGGCTATAGGGGTGTAGGAATTTTCACATAGTAACTAGTTTACATTAAATGATGTTCTTGGCGTACAATAAAAAGATATCTATCTACAAAGCGGTTGCTACTTCGCAACTGCATCGCGTTTTGGCGACTAACACGACGACGATTTTAACTAACGAGCCTTTCTTACATTAGCCAAGTCAAACGAAACTCAGCTTCTCAACTGGAGTTACCGCGTCTCAACAACCAATCAGCAACTTTGAAAATGCATCGGCAAGAGGGCGAATTACGCTTTATGATCGAAATGAAATTTGTCAAGAAATTGAGAAACTACAGTCGCATAATGTACGATTCGTGTCTACTCCATGCGTTTTATGTAAAACTAGAATTTATATTTTACTGTAATTTTTGTGTATAAATAAAAAATAAATAAAATATAGCGATTCGTACACTAGGCAACCGGAGTTACGATTTTTAAGAAACTTTATGATGGGGCATTGATCTTATATCTAAAATGTACTCAAAATGTGCACCATACCACACACTACCTATAGAATAGCACGGGGTGTACCGGCCGTAGTACAATTTATTTATTACGATCTCAAATTCAATATTCATAGAATATATCCGCGCGCGTCAAGGCCCCGTACCTCTCGACCCGCGACTAAATACGAGATGTATACTTAGGGGTGCGGCCGTAAATGCGACTACTACGAGTTACTACTCATACCTACTTTTATTCACATTGACCAAATGTACCGTTAGCAAAAACGCGTATACGTATTAATCAACGCATCGATATTAGTTTGCCACTATACGGATGTACCATATATTTACATAAGCTCTCCTGGAATATAATAAAGTCGGACTCGCGCACGTAGGATTCCATATAATTATCTGTCTTTTACATTTTTTTTTATATTATCAACTAGCTGACCCGCCCCAGCTTCGCCCGTGGTATGTTTAAACACCTCAACCGATTTTCTGCAAACCTCACATAAACCATCTACTAAATAGTCCGAACAAAGCCTGAACATATGGTTTGGATAGATGAGCCCGATCTTCACTACATAGTATAAAACAAAGTCGCGATCTCTGTCCCTATATTTATTGTCCCCATGTCCCTTTGTACACTTAAATCTTTAAAACTACGCAACGGATTTAGATGCAGTTTTTTTAATAGTTAGATTGGTTCAAGAGGAAGTTTTATATGTTTAATAACATCCATTAAATAGTGGAGAAATACTGTTATTTTTGAGGTTTCTAATGTGATGTCTTAAATAATTACATTTTTATCGCTTACATTGCAAACGCAGGCTGAACCCTACGAGATGTATCAAAATAATTTACTAAGTATTGTACACTTTAAAAAGGTCTACAGAAAAGTCCGTGATGGTATATGTCTGTCTCTTATGGATATCCCACAATAACATTTTTTTGACATTTACTTTTTACGACAAATAATGCCTAACTTTCGAAGCGATTTTAACCAATACAGCATTCACCTTTTACAATTAAATACCTTAAATACATTGTTGATTTAATATAGATATATATGGCCCTTTACAGCATATGATTTAAATGAATATTTCATTATTCAAAAATGAATATTTAAATCATATGCTGTAAAGAGATTACAAAACGACGCAAAGGAGGGTATTGTGTTTATCAGTCTATGTATGTATGTATGTATGTTTGTTTCTATGTGGCGCTCTAGAGACCAAACGCATGGGCCGAATTTTGATCATTCTTACGTCAATCGATTCGTTTTAACCTTGCGAGTGTCACTAAAGACATGACAGTAACCAAAATTCACCACAGCGACAACCAGACGACATATTGTCAAAATGAAAAAAAAAAGTCAATGAACTATGTCAAGTGGGGTGTCGTTGAATAGGTATTTTAAAAACATATTTAGGTTTCTTTTACCATTTTTCATTTTGAATAATAGTTTAGGATATATAACGATTTAAAGTTGTTTAACAAAACATTTATTCTCGCTAATTTCCTTACTTATTGATTTAAGTTTATATTTCAAGTATAAACGATATACAAACATAAATATTTTTGATAACTAAAAAGTATAAAATAAAAAAATAATTTAGAGAAAAACAAAAAACCCGACTGCGTAAACTAAAAAGAAATAAACAAGCCCAATAGTTAAAAATTCATACAATACTCACAGTCGGGGCCCAATCAAATTTCACCAATCAAATCTTCCCAAGGGGCCCCGACTGTGAGTATTGTATGAATTTTTAACTATTGGGCTTGTTTATTTCTTTTTAGTTTACGCAGTCGGGTTTTTGTTTTTCTCTAAATTATTTTTTTTTAATTAAATCAATTTTAAAAGCGTTCTTTTTAGTTATGCAAACTATAATTTATAACAACGTTCACAGTTTGTAGTGTATTTAGTATCAGTATAGCACCCGTGCGAAGCCGGGGCAGGTCGCTAGTGAGTTATAAAATTACAACGAAAAGTGGCATTGATTTTTATGTATTAGAGATAACAAAATTACAACTTTCTGATAAACACGGTTCACGAGATGCAGTCTGGTGACAGAAAGAAAGACAGTAGAGTCTTAGTAATAGGGTACCGTTTCCAACCTATGTGTTTAAAACCCTAAAATAAGAAATTTCTATATGTATCATGACACTATTGCTATATACACGAAACAGGTGTATGAGGGGAGTGTGGATGGTACCGTCGGAAGGGGAAGACCTAGGCGTACATACCTGGACCGAATTGGGGATGTTTTAGAAAAGGGGCAGGTCAGGAATACCCTAAACCAACGAGCAGGCATGAAGAAGGTAATGAGAGTGACTGAAGCGAGAGTAGTATGCCAGGATCGTAGCAAATGGAGATCTGGCCTACATCTATAGGAAATAAGCGTAATTTTATGTATGTATGTATATATATTTATGTATGTATGTATATATGTATTTATGTATGTATGTATGTATATTACAATATGACCTATATAACTACGTAGTATACACATCTATATTACCATATCAGTATTATTAACTAAAACATGACAAAAATGTAATAAGTGAACTTTAGTAAAATAGCGGTAGGTTAAAGTTCACTTATTGTTTGTATGTTAATAGTATAATAAATCAACCCACAAAAAATAAAAGAAGAAAAGTCCTAGTGGTATGGGTAATGGACTGCTGAGACGAGGTCTCGGGTTCGATTCCAGGTTTTACCATGGCACACCAATGACTTAGATGCTGTTTAAAGTTATGTGTGTATTTATCACAGGTTTATAAGAGCCCGGTTAATGGCAATAGGCTCGCCACCTAGTATTATACATTGGGACCTTAACATAAACTGGCGAAATGGGGGTGCTAGCACCTCTGCCTACCCCTTCGGGGATATTGGCGTGAGGTTATGTTATGTTTAACTCAACACTCACAACACATACATATAGTCTGAAGTTCATCAGTGAAAAATCAGTTTTAAAAGATAAGTTCTATTAGTAACAAAGGTTAACATTGAGCCAAAAAGGAAATTGAAACCGGTTTATTACTAATTACTAATTGGTTATATGTAGTGCCAATATAGAAATTATTTTTATCAATAATATTTATGCATCTGAAATATATGACTGAGGAAATGATATCTGACAGGATTTTTTTTAATAGTCACGCCCGTAATCCCCGAAGGCGTAGGCAGAGGTGTATTTAACACCCACAATTCGCTCCCACGTAATAGGGGGTGCGCCTACTGCCGCCAATCAGGCACCATGTAAAAAGTAATGTAATGTATGTAGTAATGTATGCCGAAAATAACTTACTAAATCATCTGGCCACATCAAAGATCTGGCCACTAAAAATATGGAAAAAGAAATTTTTGAACCATTTCCTTGCAAAAGGAAATCAATTATGTGCTTAGACGCACAAGCATTACCAATTAGCGTCTTGGAGAGTATCATACGACAAGATAACAGGAACATAATATGGAGGATTCCAAAATAACGGGAACAAGGGCAAGGAGATGATGATCAGAATTAGATGAACCTCTGCTTATGCCGTGGGGAAACAAGCGTGTGCATTAATTAAATAGTGTAGTACAGTGTATTTATTAAATACCTAGTAATAACATTTACATTTATGCAGTGTAATCTGGTGCATAGGTTCCTAACCTTATATGGAATACTGCTCCACACAAGAATAAAAAATCCACATACAAAATACATAATGTTAAGTTAGTTACGATTCCCCCTGAAATCATTTCACTTCTAAAATAGCATTTTATTTAAATCCAAAAGAAAATGGCGAAATCGAGAACGAAGGAATCGCGACTAACCTAATATAACTATAATGGTAGCCACACACATTACAATATGGTGACAAAATACAGTAATATGTGTTCCAAGATACTTGTGCAAATTTCATTAAAGTGTATTTGCACAAGCCTGGACTTGTGCTCTTATATTTGAATGTGTACGGCCTTTAATAATAAAAAAATATTTTCTTTCTCTCTATGTGTAATCATGCTACTTGTGCTGTTTCAGTTGCTTTACTACAGCCATGGTAACAGACAGACAATGGCTGTTGTGTATAAAACCATTTACAGTCAAATGTAAATAATAAAATGACATCAAATACACAGTAATAGAATATATAAAAAAATATAATAAATAATATATATAACATTCGCATATACATTATATTAACTTATAAAAAGCAATACAGATACACATAGGTGGAGCAATCGCATTGGGGTAATGCACATAGATAAAGAATATTAGTCAGTAGAATACTAAGATGGGCTGGTAGAGTTCTAAAAATTTAATGTTAGGTTATAATTCAGTTAACATCAGTCGCATTTCAACTCGCTTAGCGATTTGCAAGCCTATCACAACACACTTGAGCAATTGAGATACCACTCAGCAGCAGTATAAAGGGAGAGAGATGATGCTATACATGTATGTGATGCTATTCAATCACTGAATACCTTGTGTGTCATGGCAGGCTTGCTATAGACCACCTCTTTTATTTACAGAGTAAATAAACTACTGCATTAAACTCACGCTCAGCCAAATATGATTAAGGAAACACAATTACACATCTGTACTATTACCCACAATGACTCTACATTGAGAGAAAGCTGATATAGATTTTTGAATTAGAATTCTTGATATTTATTTGTTTAGATTTTTACATAACTGTAAAAAAGATCTGAAGTATGAATGTTGAGAGCTTTAGAAGCAGAGGTCGGTTCAAGAAAAGATGGCAGGATTGTGTGAATGAAGATATGGCGAAGAAGGGAGTGACTGAGGAAATAACATCTGGCAGGAATGTGTGGAGGAGAATGACATCTTGCATGCACCTTAATTATTCGGGACAAAGGTAAGGAATGATGTTAAATGCCTAGACTTTGCTGTGAGGAGCGGGTTTTATTCCCGTTCAGTGCAAATGTTTGTATGTATGAATATGGCCATTTGCACTGGTCTGCAGTGCATCAGGTTTTGACACGAATATCTATGGCAATTGTTATATAAGGGAAAAGGGTATAAGTGCAAAACACAAAAGGGCTGATCACCTGTCCAATCAACTGCATCCCTATTGGCAGTAGTAATAGTAGTAGCTGTATTATGAAGGCCCTCATTTACTTTTGAACCTGTTATTGTTCTCCTAAAACCTAAAGGGCCCACTAGGGGCGGTAGCTGTTGGAAACCTATGTACCTGTGCAAAGACCTAGCATCTAGGTATTTGCGTAACCCAGAAAGAGAAAGGATTATGTGCATATTTCGAAGTTCTTTATATATTTTGAGTTGTGCATTAATAGATTCAACCTACTAGATTAGACACATCTTATATGCATATACATGCATCATATGCATGCATCTAACATGTTTGTGTATGAGTGTATGTATAATAGGACAAATTGTTTCTGAGTGCAGCATCCTGTATTTTAGTATTGTAGAGTTATAGATCTCTATGAAATCAATGTATTTTTTTTCTTCTTTCAAGGTATTGTTTGAGCTCCAAAATAAAATTGTCTATAAGAATTAACAATTTTTATAAGTTAACAATAATTGTAAGTAGTTTAGAATATATATTTTGAATAACTTTTTGATTCCAATGTATACAGAAAGATAGTATATGTAATCCAAATGAGATTTGTGTTGATTCCATAACAAACAGGTGATAACATGTAAAAATGTTCAGTCAAGGACATTCTAATTGTTTTCTTATAAGAATTTGAGATTCATATCAGTTATATGTATATTCACAAATATAAGAACATAAGTTTGGTGTAGTTATCAAGCAATTGGTCATAACTTGATAAGTCCTAAATAAATGCGTTGTTTGTATTCAAATATAAGGCTATAGAAAGTGGGTAGGTGGAAGCATATTGTCCATAAAAGAACAAACATATTGAGAACATCACTGAACATTTTGATGTCGTCATACACCTTAAAAATAGTATATATATAATACGTTACCTTGTTATTCTGTCCTCTAACGTACTAACTACATATTTCTAAAAATATTATGTGCATTCCCCGATGTCATTTCATTACCTACACTGCATGAAAAAATATATCGAAACACGGCCACACAAAATAACACAACAAATGTTCACTAAAACCATGTTTAACACTTTATATTGTTCATATATGCAAAATAACGCACTTTTTACATTTATTTCGTGTAATATCATGGAGATTTTAGGTCAGATTGACAGTCCACGACATTTACAACACCCATTGAAAAATGGCACTTTACAAAAACACTGACTTACCTGATCTGTTTCATTTTCGACGGTTTTATACGCATTACCTAAGAGACATAGATCACTGAAGGCCATTTAGTTTATAAAATTATTTCTTGCCACGATACATACGAGCTTACTTCGGTCCTAAGCCATTTTTTCCATTGACCTACATGTGTATAAATTTATACGTGCTTACTCGCTGCGGTGTTGCTGTCACGATGGCGCGATGGGAAAATTATCCAGTCGAAAAAAACATTTGCGTTGATATAAAACATTTTCACAATTTCAACTTACGTGATAAATCGTCAGTTTTCAATATAATTATAATTATTGTAGTCACAAGGTTTTGTTTTGTAAATTTCCCGCCCTTTCAAATGATTTATTATATTTTTTTTTTATCGTCAACCAGCGTCATTATTTCATTTTGTAATGTATAAAAATACAAAGTTCATAATTGTTTTTTAATTAGAACATTATTAGGTAATAAGATTATTAAGAAATTCACCTGCGTCTATGTTATTTTTTTTAATTTAGAATTGACTTATTTTATTTAGTTTGCTTTAATTTTGTAGTAGCATTTTATAGTAGAAAGTAGTAGAAGTTAGAAAACGAATACTGGTCACATAAATAAATTGACAAAAATACTGATTACTTAAATTTCAATTTATAATTAAAATTAAAGTAAGCTAGTAAAGAAATCTTAGTTCTAAGACATTTAGATATTTTTTGCTGTAAATCATAATATTACAAACTTTTTTTTCAAAGAATGTTAAGACGATTAGAGACATCTATTGACAAAAGTCATTATTTTGTGAATCAGTAAGAAACATCTTCTAGAGTCTAGACACCTGGAGAAACAAAATATATAGATGGCGCTTTGCGCAATTTGACAGTAAAACGTGTCTGACTACAAAGAGTGGTCTGTCGCAACAGATGGCGCCCTGTACTTACAGTTCGCCAATGTTAATTTTATCCCGCGTAGGACAAAATTTAAGACTTTTAAAAATTTAAACGAAACCTTACCATTTATTTACTACACAGCATCATTTTTTTTTAGTTCATTTAGTATATTGCACTCGCTTACATTGAACGAAATCGCATTGGTCGCGACAAGTTTTTTATTTAAATATACCTAAGTCCAACAGATAGCTCACAAGCACACGGTCCACCTTATGAAAGGCGGTTACTGTGAATAAAGTGTACATGTCCGAGTTTTGGCACCAAAATATATAATTGTATTGTGAAAAAATATTTTCACTCAAACTTTATCAATGAGAAAATTAGAAGGCTCTTATCAAGATATCACTACATAGTAGGTACCTATAAAATAAAGTCGCGTTCTCTGTCCCTATGTCCCTTTGTATGCTAAAACTACTCAACGGATTTTGATGCGGTTTGTTTTAATAGATAGAATTGTTACAGAGGAAGGTTTATGTGTACCTATATAACATCATGCTACGACCAACAGGTGCGGAGCAGGAATGGAAAATGTTGCAAAAACGGGATGACGCAGACGAAGTTGCGCGGGTCAGCTAGTTATGTATAAAATCTTCATAAAACATTTACATTGACTAATATTATAGTGTGTGTATGTGTGTGTGTGTGTGTGTGTGTGTGTGTGTGTGTGTGTGTGTGTGTGTGTGTGTGTGTGTGTGTGTTAGTAATGAGTAAATTCAAAAAAAAATGTGCCGATTTTAAAAATTGTTTCACCATTGGAAAAGCGTAATAAAAAAAGGGTGAATGTCCCTTTTTTTTATTGCGCGCAAAATCCCTACGGGGACCACCTCCGTCGGTGGAGGTGATTATACCGGACGAGCTACACTCATTCTGATTAAAATAGACTATATTGCATCCACGCGGGCGGAGTCGTGGGCAACAACTGAAATGAAACAATTTTGATAGCAGGCGATACCCACTTGCAAATCATAAACTGAACGAAAATAATGTGCACTACCCACTGACGAGGGTGAGAATTTTTGAAAGGGAAGCCGGTGGAAAGAAGTTTTACCTGCTATTGCTATAGAACGATCATGGGAATTTTTATATGGAATTCTCTTATTTTTAGATACAGAATTTCAGATATACTTAGTTATACTGTTTCGGATAATTATGTACCTATATTATTTATTAGAGTTCAAATTTAAACATGTCTATCACAGCTTCCCTTTGCAGAGCAAGCCGGCAGAAAACACGTTTTAGAGACTCCTCGCCACTGGTACCGCCTGCTATTAAACTTGTTACTTACCATCTTTTCAGCATCATACAGGATTTTGTCAATATTTTTTATTATAAAGGTCTTTTGTCCGATTCAAAATCTTATGCAATGGTTATAATTAAAATTGTTTTATAGTCATCGGTAAAAATACCAGCAACATAAACAAAAGTCTCGATAACCGATAATCCACGCGGGCAGAGTCATGGTCACCAGCAAATGATGAATTATCATCATTCTGTGAGATTTTCTCCCAACTTCTTATCTCTTATTCTCGGGTCCAGAATCAGTCCGACTGTGGAAGTACCTTCGTCCTAATAATAACATTATGTTGTTTATACGGCGGTGAGTAGCCAGAGCTCACTGGAGAAGTTTTGTGTTGTCAGTGGGTAGGTCTCTTACCCTGCTTTATCTTCTGCACTGACAGCACAGAAACTCTTCTCAGTCTCACCTTCAACCCTTGCCTCTCCCCACTCTCCTGTTGTTGCAATTGTCCATAAGCCACGGTACACATTTTCCATCAGACAAATCGTGTGCTTATCTGTAACCTAAGTGATATAAAGAAGTGTCGACTTTGTGTTTCGATATTTTTCGTGAAACGACTAATATCATAACGCTACCCATCTAAAAACATTATCAAATGATAATTACAGTTCAGTATTCTCAGCAAATCGGAGTTACGCCGTAGTGGAGCGTTACAATACAATCCCTTTGTGATCAGGTAGATAGCACTCAAAGCATCCAAACGGCGCAATTGCATCAGTTCATTTGCCCGTCGTAGTCAGTCGGTGGTCAACACTGTGTAATGCATTTAGTCAACAGGTTGAGTACACACTGTCTAGTAATTTGGCTTATTGGGCAGTCGAGCGGGGATTTGATTGATTATATTATAGGTGCTTACTTAGGCACTCGGGCTCTGCTAGCGTGGATGTTGGTTTTCACATTGTATGGCCATATCTCCGGTTTATGTTCACTCCGGTTTAGTTTACACTGCCCATGACTCGATAGAATCAATGACTTTCTCGTAGTCTTCTTTATGATTTGCCACAGCGTATGGATGTAGTAATACACCTCTCACTAGAGAGGTTTTGTGTTGACAGTGGGAAAACCAAAGGTTTATCCTACATTTTTTGCGCTGACGACACAGAATGTCTCTGTTCTTACAGGGGTGCGACACGAATGTTATTCCCATGGTGTTTCACTCGCCCATAGGCCACGGTAACCACTTACGATCAGGTGGGCCGCGTGCTTGTCTGCGACCTAAGTTGTACCTATAGAAAAAATGTAGTCTACTGTAGCTTTTTCGGAAACCGGTTTGTTCGGGAGGTTAGACGTCATTAAACCTACGTTCAAGACGATTCGTGATCGTCCCTCGAAAACAGCTCATACACATGGCTCAGAGAAGAGAGATGGGTCTGTAATTCTTAAGCAAGGCTTTGTCACCTTTCTTGTAGAACAGGATCACCACGCTTTTGTTCAATGCTTCCGGCATAGTGCCTTCGAATAAGCCGAAATTGAAGAGCTGCTGAAGGACTTTAAGTATCAGTGATCCATCCGCTTCAAGAAGTATACCAGAGTATATTATATTAGAGCTATACCTAGCTAGCTCTAATAAAACTGAACGCACAGTGGAAAAACACTGTATTATTGCACACGAGTGACCTTGTAACGCCAAAACACTGGAAGATTCCATACAGTCTTATGGAAAAACTAGCTGATGCCCACGGCTTCGCCCGCGTGGAATTTTGTTCCCGTTCCCGCAACCCCTGGGAACCTTTTCCCGGGATAAAAAGTAGCCTATGTGTTATTCCAGGTTCTAATCTACCCCTGTACCAAATTTCAACCAAATCAGTCCAGCCGTTTATGCGTGAAAGAGGAACAAACATCCATCCATCCAAACAAACTTTCGCCTTTATAATATTAGTAGGACAATGCGTAGTGTTTAGAAAGCGTAAGGTATAAATTATGATCGCAAAACAAGCAAAATATCCACAATTTCCTTAATTTTAAGGCACAGGGTTATGCATTCGGAATTCGAAAAATTGCAATTGCAAAACACTGTTTGTGATTCTACAATGTTTTACTTTTACACAATAGTGCAAGTCGGGTGCGGGTCGTTTTGCCATACATCGCCGTTCTACTTAATATGACATTTTATTACTTTATTCTGTACACGGTGATGGATGACAGACGCTGGCGCTGGACAGGCACGCAGGAACGCAAAGTGTCATATCGCTGCTATGTTTCAATTTTTGAAGGACATTGTCCGTAGTCGGCTGTCAGTGGACAAGATGCTTGCAAATGGTCATTAGTGCCATTAATTAAATATCGTTTTTAAATAAATGTTGGTAACTGGGTTTTGTAGCAGCATATTTCTTTGAATAAGTAGTTTTTCAATATATTTCAACTCTCCTTTTTGTTTTTCATTACAATATATTTCTGTGTGAATTCGAGTTCTTTTGTGTGTAAATGGTAGAGTTTTAGACATAACGGCTTATTATTACGGAGGTAGGAAATGATGATATCTCCCGTCCTGATTGAACAGTCCGACTGGGTAAGTACCTCCACCCTACAGAATACTGCGGCTAATAATAACCTTGTGTTGTGTTACCAGCGGCGACTAGGGTAGCGAGAGCTCACTGGAGAGGTTCAGACTCTCTTAATCTCCTCCCCTCCCTTCCTTTCACCCTATTCTCCATATGGTCGGCAGCACGAATGTGACGCCCCTGGTATTGCAAACGTCCATAGGCCACAGTAACAACTTTCCATCAAGTGGGACGCGTGCTCGTCGGCCACATCTGAATGTCAAAGTTTTACAATTTTATTTGTCAAAAATATTATAATTTATAGTAAATAAATCATTTGAAGATGGTCCTTTTATTGGTTCGGTAGTTACGTATCCCAAAACTAAACACATGGCCACATGAATCACACAGGACTTTCTCTCTTAGCAGGTAGGTATTTAAGTACAAAAATATTTACGTCCACAACTGAATCTAGTCAACAATGGAAGTGGCCTTCAACATACTTACAAACACCTTGGATATTTTAGAGAAAATGTTAGAGACCTATTAATAGCTATTGTAGACAACAGACTGGTTCATTTGACAGTTGGCTGAGTATAGGTAAATACTTGTAAGTTCCTTTATCATTTAAGTATTATGGTAGTAGCTATGTCGCATTCATCAATTGCGGATTGAATATCCGAAGAAGATAGAGAATCAGGGGTCAGGGTTAAGTTTTGCCCCCACTAACTTCAGAATAGATAATTACGCATTGGTTAAGCGATTCAAGCTGCATTTCCTAGGATTTCCGAGAGGTGTGACATTCAATAATATAACATAAACTCACGCCTATATCCCCGAAGGGGTAGGCAGAGGTGCTAGCACCCACATTTCACCAGTTTATGTTTAGGTCCTAATGTAATAGGTGGCGAGTCTATTGCCATTAACCGGGCACTTATAAACCTGCGATAAATACACACTTAACTTCGAAAAGTATCGAAAAGTCATTGGTGTGTGTACCATGACACACACCAATGACCTTCAATAATGTCCAATTAATGTCCAAGTATTGTATTTTTTTTATAAATACACACTTAACTTCTAGAAGTATCGAAAAGTCATTGGTGTGTGTCATGGTACCTTCAATAATGTGCAATTAATGGCCAAGTAGATAATTGTATTTTTTTTAATTTTCACGTCAATAAGATAGGTAGGTAAATCTGTCAGGTTCAGCCCGTTCACGTTCGTCCTGATTTTTGATAACCAGCTACCTTAACTTGACTTGACTTGGAATCATTTTTCGTTCTTTAATTATCAGCTATGAAAATTGAAATTGTAATTTTCATAATCAAGTCATACTTGTATTATGTAATTAGAACCAAATACTGAATAATAAAAAGGAAAATGTAATGCATATATAGAGTTTTTCTTTAAACTCTAAAAAAAGATAAAGTCTAAAGATGCGCCTTTCCATATCCGGAGGCTAGACAGGGACACCTTGTTCTCTACACTCGAAGGATGTCATCTCGAAAGAGAGGGCCCAGGGTCTGCTTGGGTGCGAGGGATTTGTTCGCTACTATCTCACCTCCGGCAACTAAAGACCCAAAGACTGCGTGCGTTTCGAGTCCGACATTACCTCACACACCAGCTCCGGTGGGGTTCGCATCCGTGGGGATTTCGCGTACGCAACAAAAATGTATCATCACATGGCACTTAAAAGGCATCACCTGCTGAAATTTCAAGTTTGTAGTGTTGTAGTTTAGAATCAGTCAGTTTTGATGAGGAATTGAAGTAGATAGACACCCACACATACCTTTTTATAGGTATACAGACAGAGATTCAACATGTCCATTGTATCCTCTCCATAGCTGCATAGCCATCAACGACAAACAATAAACTTATTACCTTTCACATAAACGTCATTCGCAGTGTTTATTTTAATCATCGCAATATGAACGAACGAATTGAATAATGTGAACAGCGGGAGATCACAACGGGAGGGTGTCAGCCACAGAGCTGGGTGAACTCGGAGCGTGGACGGCGTGTTGGTACAATGCTGAGGACAGATCATTTGTATTGTGTTACTGGTGATAGGCTGAACTACAACAATTCTTAAGACTGACCAGTACAATCTACAGGGTCCTGTTTATGTGTTTATATTCATACTAGCTGTTTCCCGCTGCTCCGCCCGCGTGGACTTCTGATCCATTTAGGGGTATGAAACTGATGTTGGCCGATTCTCAGACCTACTGAATATGCTCACAAAATTTCATGAGAATCGGTCAAGCCGTTTCGGAGGAGTATGGCAACGAAAACTGTGATACGAGAATTTTATATATTAGATAAAATGATTTGATTATGTGGAACACAGATGAAATAAATTGTTGATAATCGCACTCAAAGCCACGGTGCTCGCGCTTGATTTGCCATAGATGCATCGGCAGGGTTGATAAAAAAAACAACTAATTAAACTATAGGCAAAGAGAAGAGTAATAGATCTACTACGAGTTACATCGGACCCGTGAACATGTAATGTGAACACATACTTAAGGGACCGGTGGAACTATTTTGTACCTATATAAATCAAACAAACAGACAGGAAACTCAACAAAAGTATTTTCGTGTTCAGTATTTTTTCATATATCTCCAATATTTACGGCCACTTTTTTATTTTTTACTTATGGCACGTCAGTTTGACTTCACTTCGCCTGATGGTAAGGTCTAGGCAAAGTCTCAGGATAGAGGGTCACCATTACAAGCACGTTCAGTGCTACAATGGTCAGACGACCTCATCAGATGCTTTTTCACGCCCCGTTGACTGTAGGAAAAAGGAAACACTATTCGAACGTTTAGGAGTGACGTCTGTTAAATAAGAAAAATCCATAGGCCTAGATGGCGTTATGTAGATTGTTCCAGCTTTCACATCAAGCCCAGATTACGCTAACAATGGGTAAACCTTCAACTTGTATCGCCTTGTACGACATTTATGGCAGCCACTGTCGTCTAACCTGCTAACCATAGTAGTAATACCTGTTTTAGAACCACATGCGCCAATCAGCAGGTGTATTACCTTTTTTTTATACAACTTAGGTCGCAGACTAGCACGCAAACCACCTGATGGTAAGTGGTTACCGTGTCCTATGGGCGAGTGTAACACCAGAGGAATAACACTCGTGCCGCAACCCCTTAAAGAACAGAGACATTCTGTGTCGTCAGCGCAAAAGATGTAGGTAGTTAGGATAAGCCTTTGGTTTCCCCACTGACAACATTGCTTGCTTGTGGAGCTTGCAGGTGAGTTTCATTTGGGCTTGTAATTTTTAGTAATTCCCTACCTAGGGCTATAATCACAAATTAAAAAAAAAATTGCCGCTGCGGCAATGTCAACCAGAGTGAAAACAGTATGAGTAAAAAGTATTTACTTCACAACGTAAAAAAAGTTTTAACTTCAAATAGATATCACAATACATGTGTGTACAAATCTATGTAACTCAGTGGTCAGAGCACTCCGAGCATAATATTACTAGTGTAAATAGACCTACAGACTCCCTCATTATGGGGTTACCGAATTTACAAGGTCAGTGGCAGTGACTTCTTTTTTTATACCACTTAGGTGGCAGACAAGCACACGGCGCTCCTGATGGGAAGCCGTCACCGTGACCTATGGACGTTTGCAAAACCAGGGGTGTAACACTCGTGCTGTTGACCCTGTAAAAACCTTCTAATGCCTTTCTTGAAGAACCACATATTGTAGTTGCTTGGGAAAACCGCGGTAAGGAGTTCATTCTACAGCTTGAGCGTGCGCGGGATGAAACTCCTTCCGTACCTACCGCACAGTGTGCACTGTTTCCGGTCGTAAGGTGTGAGGATGAAATCCCTGTCTATAGTGTCTATGGCGTGCGGTGTGATGAATAGTAGATAGTGTGACATTTGTGACTTGTGAATTTTAGTGTGGAAAAATTGTCAGGGCACGATATATTTATGTCAAAGTTTATAATGGTTTATATAATACATTTAACAGTGCGTATATTGTGTTACTTTCTCACACCTAGGTTTTGTGTAAAGATACCTATGTCACTCGCACACTTTGTTTCTCTAAGGATAACTTTTTGCGTAAGACTATTATTCAACTTGTCTTCATTCACACACACACACACACACACAGCATTCACTTTTTCTAATATAAATCGAAGCCACTGAGCTACATCATCAGCATTTGAAATTCTCCTTAGGGGGGGTGGGGGAGAGTTCATTGGGTCAGCTATGATGGACTGGGCATACACAATAATGCTGTTTAAATGGTTTAATAATCATAGTAGGTACCTACCAATAAAAAGTACAGCAATAAAAAAATTGCCCAATTTTGTTAATCTGGTCAGTAGGTATCCCCTGATTTCGTTTTCGGGAGCGTATATATATTGGTATAGCTATTGGCCATACATATTGGCGGTGACGGCGGGTTCAAATCCCGTCTGAGCATTCCTTCGTCTTTCAGTGAATGAAATAAGAGAGACGTAGACTTATGTAGTCCTATGGCCACAGTGAAAAGATTTTCTATGGAATAACTTTTATGTTAAGTACATGTCTGTTGTTGCGGGTATCTATTGTACCTAATAGTTGCGATTCGAACCCATGAAACCGATGAACATCTCAAAGGATATCAATTGCTTGCCCACATGACAAATCTAACTTTACAAAATACCTTTATAGCTGTCTAATACTTACTTAAGTCTTCTATATTATAGGTATACTTATCTAAATATAATACGATATTGGTACGAAAATACAATCTAATCCAAGAACCTTTTCTTGCATGTAGGTACCTAGTATTTAAACATCTACCCAACCTTATCCCTAAAAAAACAGGCTTAGTTCACAAAGCCAGTACATTTTATTCAAAAAGAAAAAAACAAGCAGTTAATATTACCAGAGACATGCCCTTTCAACGGAGTGAAAAACAAAAGAAAATTCGAATAAAGAATTCAATCGAAATCGAATCAAGAATCCGTCTACCGTGCGTTAGTACAGGACACCAATATGATATATTTAACATGTTAGAAAAGGACGACAATCGCGTTAATCCTATTGGCTTATACCGGGCGACGTTTGCCGCGATTGGTCGCTGTGCCTTATTGAACTGTCACTGAAGACCGCGGTTTAGGGGGCGACCGGTAATTCGGGGGCAAACGGGGTGGTAGGGTGGAAGGGTAGTGTGGGAGGAAACTCGCAGTTTGGCAATTGACTTGTGGGTAGTTTTCGGGGTTCCTTTGGCAGGGATTTCGAGTAAATCGAATATTGAAATTTTGTTCTTTCAAGTTAGAGATTGGATTTATAGTATAGTGGAATTTATGTTGATGTAAATTGTGTAGTTAGAGTTATGAAATTGGTTGAATAGCTAAGAAATTTAGGTATTTTTTTCAAAGTTACATAAACATAGAGATCATCCTACAAAGACATCCAGTTTTTTTTAAATTTCTATCTTTATCCTCGTGTGCTCACCTCTGACGGAATATATTTTTTTAAATTCTAATTTATGGAGCTCTTGGTTCACAAAAGGTAGCAGTCATGTTGACCTCGTATTACTTCAAAATCAATGCTCCTCACACTCTAAATAGCACGTTAAAATAGTGTTTACCAGTGTCCAGTTAACTTTTCAGTATTAGGTACACCGACCTGCACTAAATTTAAATAAATAGGTACTTATTACCTACCATTTTGGCATAAACAATTCAAGATGGAGTAATTTACAATGTAACGATCTCATCTGACTTTGGAATGTTATTATATTGTCATAACATAGTTAACTGCTCAAGTGCTAACATACTAAACTAGGTACCTACCTAGTTACTAGGTAGGGGATTTACTGTAATATGCAAAAACGTTTTGGGTATTTACTAGATATATTTAGGTGAGTACACTCGAAAATAATTTCCCTTTTAGCATTTTAACATTTTTGGCTGTTGATCTTACTTCATTTCAATTTCCTTTACTTAATTTTCCTTGAAGAAAAATAGCTACATTGTTAGTAGGAGATTTATTTTATTTCATGATATTTATATTTTAAAACAAATCCATAAAGTATTTGCATAGTCTGTGTTATATACTTCAATCTTGACATCATAAAGCATCCGATCTTGACAGTTTGTCTTATGTCAAAATTTCGCGCCCAATCCCAAGCTGTTGACTTTTCGTCTATGACGGTTGTTTTCCGCGGGCACACGCGGCGCCACGCCCTGCCAAGTGTGCGAATTCTTATTGGGCAACATCAAATGTCATTCTATGTATTTGTTTATTGCAGGTAGTTACTTTTATATAAGCAGGTATTTTTGTGTGTTGTGGAAGGTAGAACAGTATCAAATACCTACTAATTTATGTGTCTAATGTTATCAACAGTAAGTCTACTTGTTTGCTGACTAGTTTTCCGAAAGTGATTCGATAGAGAAATTTAGAGGTAGATAATTTAGTAGCTAGGTAAGCATAGGCAAAATAGGCCATTGTGTTAAGAAACTTAAGTATCTAATATTTATGTAATTATGTATGTAAAATAGTAAGAATAAAATTACAGGATACCTATTCTAAGAGTAGAGACGTATTCTAACTGACGATAGCTGCAATCAGCTAATTAATTTATTGATAAAACATAACTTAGAGTTACCTATAGTAAATCAAGAATTTCGTTTACATAATTGAAGATTTACTCTTCAGTTATATAAACGAAATCCTTAATAATTTTATTTTAAATAGATCTTACAATGTTTCAATAGACGAAGGGTAAATTAAGCAACATAGGTAGGTACCTACACGTTACACTTCTCCGCATTGAAGCATGTAGGTAGGTACTGGTATCCGCTTACGAGCAGATAGTCCGTAAGCTAGTTGGCCAATTTAGTAGGTCCTTATTTAATAATCTCTCAGTATTGTCTAGATTGAAATCAATGAAATGAAATAAATCCGCCTGAGCTGCCGCCAAGATTGTCCCCACCCATCTCTGTAGTAGTTATTTTTCCAATTAAATAGCGAGAAAAGGCGACAACACAATGATTGTAGTATAAACGAACCATACCTAATTGTTTCTATAAATTCGAACAAACATTCTGCGTTGTAATTGGAAAACGGAACGTTCAATCTGAGCTAAAATGTACGACGTCATTATTCTAAACGGCACGGGACCGACGCAACAGCGGCGTAATGCCACAAATTAAAGCTTAAAACGGACGGTTAACAGCTGACCCAAAATCGAAGTGTCCCCCCGTCTGGGGGACAGAGTCAGACACGAAAAGCAACGGGGCGGGGCCTCGCCACGCCTTCAAGCTCACAAGCGATACCGCGTCAAAAGTTCCCCGGCCGTGGCATAACGTGCGCGTCTTTGCCCGTTCGCTCGCAGAAAAAAAAAATAAACGTCAAAAGTGAATCGTCACGCAATATTTTTTGGAGGGAACACTGTAGCTGTAGGGTATTTATAGTGTTATATTGTACAGTTTTTACTTTTTATGTTTTTATATTTTTTTGTTTTATTTTTGTTCAACTTAAATTATTAACATTTTACAATAACTAAACCTAATACTAAATAAACGCTAGTAAAACCGCTAGTATGGGTAATGGATTGCTGAGACGACGTCTCGGATTCGATCCCAGGTTTTACCATGGCACAAATCAATAACTTTTCGATGCTTTTCGAAGTTATGTGTGTATTTATCGCAGGTTTATAAGTGCCCGGTTATTGGCAATAGGCTCGCCGCCTATCACATTGGGACCTAAACATAAACTTGCGAAACGTGGGTGCTAGCACCTCTGTCTATCCTTTCGGGGATATAAGCGTGAGTTTATCTTATGTTATGTGATATGTCACAATAGCTAAGACTGTGTAGTTAGGTGTTGGAAGCTGTACTACATTAGATACTCGAACATAGTCTAACATTATAAAAAAAATCCATCTAAATTATACACACGTGTATATTGGACTTCATAATTCAAGTTATGCTAGCTATAACCTATGTTTCCTTTTAGTCTAGGTAACTCTGTGTAGGATGTCCTAAAATATTTGAAAGAATACGTAACTGAATTCTGTTCCAGTCATTTTTGAGTTGGTTTGCTATAAACATACAAAATAAATATTTCCTTCTACTCAATATTAGTGGAAATCTACAGTTAAAACCAATAATATTATTTCTAATCTGTAGATTTAAGCGCTACGAGTCTAAATTATGTAGCTGCTACGAATGCTCTACGAATCGTAGTGAGTTTAGAAAGTCAACATAGCCAAGTTTTTTGTAAGTATGTTGTTTATCTTTTTTGTTGCTCACATTCAATAACAATATTCTAATCACTATGCATTTAAAAGAAATCTGTGATAACTTGTAACCGAACATACTTACTAAATATCTTGGCAGTTTCAAACGCATTCCTATTTTTACTCGTAAACACTGTATGTAAAATAATAGAACATTAGGTAAATCATGAGTATAAAAGCTTGTGATTATTGTAACTTGTCAAACCAATCTCACACATTAATCACATCAATATTTGACGGAGAGTATAGCCTAAATAACGCTGTGGCCGTGCAGAATATTCTAGAATATTTAGAAAAGGCGGTTTAATGGCTAATGCGTTACCAATTAAACTAACTTTGGGTATGATTGAAGCGCATTATTTTTGTCAACAAAATAGTTTCACCACCAAAATATTTGGTAGCAGAATAATTATTATTTTAGTGTATTTTGGCTTAAAGTGAGGTAAGTACGCACGTACATTTTCGTGTATTATCACAAGAAACCTAACCGAAGAGATCAACGATTCTGTGAGACCTCCGTTGACCTCTTCTAACCTATATCTGGGAATGCGTGATGTCTTTATAAGCGGAAAATAATCGATATACCCAATTGAAGACTAGACTATTATATTTGGTGGCAGAGTTACCATTTAAAATTTTAACATTTGGTGGCAGACCAAATATTTTTAGTACTACTTTTATGGGAGTATGGGAGAGACAGAGAGCCTGTCTTCTGACTTCCTAAATCTGAAATTAAAGTCTACGCTAGTGCGTATGCCACCAAGTTTAGGTCTTCCAAAGACAAGGAGTCTTTTTATTATATACTAGTTGTTGCCCGCGGCTCCGCCCGCGTGGACTTCTGATCCCGTTCACGCTGTTCCATTCCGAGACCTTTTAAAGCTGGTCTGGACTTCCACGAATAATTCAAGACCAAAATTAACCAAATCGGTCCAGCCGTTCTCAAGTTTTAGCGAGACTAACGAACAGCACTAGATAGAACTGGAAGTACGTGTAAGAACGAGTATAATGTTACCTACCTACTATCTACCTCTATCATCTGAAGGCCCGAAGGCGGTGTCCGCGGTGTCCATTTTGGTGGGTACAAGTCCGAGATAATTACTCTCACCTGCTTCGGTAGAGGTGATCCGTGGAGAGGTTGTGCACGAAAAAAAGAATCTTTTTAAGAAAGCAAATATTTAAAATTTTGTATTTTTTTAAGAACATGCTTATATTTTTTATTCTTATTGAAGAACGTTCTTCTATTTTTATCCTTTTTGAAGAATATACGGATATTTCTTGAAGGTATTTTTGAAGAGCATACCTAGTTACTGCTGCTTTCATTTTTTATATATTAATAATTTTACGTGAAGTCATGTATGATATTTGATTATTACTATGATCTTTTACGTGGAATAATACAAACTTGTTTCAACTCAATACATCTGAATAAATAGAATCGAATATTTTGTATTGAATTATTAAGTATCTGTGATTCATAATGCAATACTTTGTCATTTTAAATATAATTTACTAGTTGTTGCACGTGGATTGGATTGTGTAATACTGAACCTTTTTGCGATTCACATTGAAAAACTTAGACCCTTGAAACTTTCAAAGAAAATATTCCTCAGTATGCACTTATAGAGTGAACAATGTCAGAATACGTACACACAGGGTCATTGACTTCCGGTGGTGGTGACCTAATTGGCAACCTACCAAATAAGGGTAGGCAGCACGTGTGTGATGCCCCTGGTGTTACAAACGTCCATAGCCCACGGTGACCGCTTCCCATCAGGTGGGCCGTGTGCTTGTCTGCCACCTAAGTGGTATAAAAAAGAACTTGAATAAAAGTAAATTAAACGATACGAATAACATATACATTATTCGTAGATTTGTCAATAAACACAACACAACAAAAGATGACTAACCACTTTAATGTTAGTCATATTGCCTAAAAACAAAACTGAAATTATGACGTAGCATTGTTTTTAGTTCCCGAAGTAGGTCAAAATATAACCAACCAAATCACGCTTCTGTAGGTAACGATATGGGCGTTTTCTACACTAATATTATAACGAGGAATAATTTATATTTATGTGTATGTTTGTAATGAATAAACTCAAAAATTACTGCGCCTATTTCAAATATTCTTTCACCATTTGAAAGCTACATTCACCCAGAGTAACATAGCAAAGCACAACAACATAGACTATATAACACTGCGCGATAACCTACTTCCACGCGGGCAGTGCCGCGGGCAACTGTCTTGAGACAGAAAGCCGTTTTCAGGTGACTTCAGAAGTTCTATCTTTAGAACCATAATATGTCGTAGGAGAATTGCCCTAATTTTTCAGTGGTGCAAACGGTACATACTAGTTCTAATTGCATCATGACGGTGCTGGCCAATGGTGCTAATGAAACCACACCAGAATTTAACTTTAGCAGTTCATTATAATTATCATAAATTAGTCATTTTTGCACGGAGCAATAAATATATTTTGATACTTTGTTCCGTGATTTTTAGAGAATAAAGATATCAACCATAATAATATTATCATTCCTAAACAAAAGATAACTTCTCCACCACCTTGTATACGAGTAGCTTTTTCAAAGTTTCAACATAACATAACATAACATAACATAAACTCACGCCTATTTCCCCGAGGGGGTAGGCAGAGGTGCTAGTACCTCCTTTTCGCCAGTTTACATTCAAGACCCAATATAATAGGTAGCGAGCCTATTGCCAATAACAAGGCACTTATAAACCTGCGATAAATACACACATATAACCTCGGCAAGCATCGCAAAGTCATTAGTGTGTGCCGTGGTAAAACTTGGGATCGAACCCGAGACCTCGCCTCAGCAGTCCATTACCCATACCACTAGACTACCGCGGTAGTTCTAATTAAAGTAAAAATGTTTATCAATATCAGTCTTCTAAGTATATATTTTTAAATATTTACTCCTTTAATTGCAAATAATATCTTTCCGGTATTTTATTCGGTTTATTGTGAACTGAGCTCCCGAAATGCGTAAGCCGATGAATTCCGCATTCACAAATATAACATTATATTTTATTTAAGCACTTTTGGTTCATACTGACCTAAATTAATTCATTTTAATCAGTATAGAATACAAAATACGACAGATTACAGTGTAATCGAAGGTTGTGTTCGCACTGACTGAAACCGTTGGAAAGAAGAGTAAGAAACCGGCTCTCTGTCGCACTTACTGTCACTGAATACTTTTTTTAACAAGCCCCCAAACGAAATTAGGGATTTATTTATAAGTAAACTTTTAAGTGTAATTAAAAGTAAATTATGTTAAAAAGGGTATTACAAAATAAAAGATCATTTAGATGATAAACAAGCTTGGCAATGTGCTGTTCACTCAACTTGCTACTGCATCTATTGTACTCGTATCTAGACTAAAGTAAATGTTTGTAAATAGATCAAAAACAAAAGAAAATTTCATGAGTTTTTGGCCAGTCTTCTGCATTTGCTAAACTAATCTTTAAGAGATTTATTTTTAATTTTGACTTTTTGAAACTGCCGTGTAATGGCATAAACAGAATAATTGATTTTCGTATTTAGAATTTAGAATTGGAGAGCCGCCGAGTTAGTTGTTATTGGGCAGACCATATCGGTCTACCCTCTTCCGCATTTGGGTGTTTCTATGTACTTATAATATGTATGTATTTAAGTATGTTTATCCACATTCTAGAACCTGTAACTCAAGCTAATATAATGCATAATATAATGCATGCTAATATAATGCATATAAGCATAGCTTAATGCTTATCAGGGGTCCACATGGCGTTGTGTAGATTGTCCTAGAATACTTATTATTATTATTATTTGTTTATATTTACGCGCGTCATCACTAGTGTCACTACCATAGTCGGTCGTCACTAGTGTCACTACCGTATTCAATAACTTCATAGAATATCGAACTGTCAGTCTAATGTGCAACTGAGAAGGCGCTACAAATTCCACAATAGGTATCAAGCCGATCTTAACCGATTCTCTCTACTACCCGACGAACAAATTCAAAAACCGAATTACATATTATACCTACTCTACGTCTAGTATAAGTATTTATTTATTTATGTATATTGTTAATTTCAATCGATTTTATTCTAATTAAATAATAGATATCAAGCTAAAGAACAAATTATGAAATATAGTTGTCAATAAAGAACAATTAAGTGTGATAAAGTGCGTAAAAAAGAACTAACAAAATGGAAGTTGCTCAAACTCCGCTACAATTGACGCAAGACCATTCGGATGGAAGGATGACAGGTAAGAATTCATGATTATAAACTTTACTACTTTAATATTAGATCGTTACATAAGAAAATACCATTTTCAGTACTAACATTTTTGCCTGTTTTTTTGGAACGACAAATCCAAATTTTATGATTTTGTTTTGTATATAAATGGGCCTTTATTATATTTTTGAAAAGTGACAGTTGTAAAAAGTAATACGAAATTTATCATCAAAATGGATATCATTTAGGAAGTACCTACAGTTTTTGGAACATCGAATTTAATTTATAAAGCGGACAATAAGAACAAAATTTAATACATAGTAGTAAAACCTTAAAATCTATTTTCAAACTAAATATAAATAATGGATATAGCTATCAAATTACAGGAATAACGAACTCATGAATCCGTAAGAAAATTTCGGCAATTTCATATGTAAAGACCGAAAGAAGAAAGAAAGAAAGAAGATATAGGTATAGATCCGAGTATTATATTTTGGGGTCAAGATATAAGGCGGTAACTATACCAGAATCTCGACTTGCTCGTTTCCTCTCGATCGCAAGTCCGACGGCCTATCAAAGGAACCTATCTTCTTTCCTCAAAATTATTGTTATCATGCCTGCATTTTCCAGTGGGTGTAGCCAGCTTTCATAAGTGGACCACAAATCCTTAATTGAAATCAAATCCTGAATTTTGATACAATACTGAGAGTGTTATTGACTGAACTTCAAGCATTACTAGATCATTATCTGTTGAAGTGTTCATACATTCTGCTGATTTAGAACATAGAAAACTGTAGAAAACATAGGTACAGGTATAAAAAGAATGAATTGATTTTTTTTCATTTACTTTTAATTATTCTTTCTATTTGACCTAGGTAGGTATAGTTTTTGTGGAGATCTCCCACGATGTAACTACTACATCTTTCTGGAATGAAATGAAATACATGGTTGAAATGTTTTTCAATGACAAAATCTACATAGGTACGTAATAAAGAAAGGCTTTAGTAAATTAAGTAATTACATATTCTTTTTTCAAAAAAGCTGATAGATACAATTTTTTATATTTGAATATTATCACATTCACTCCACACCAACGCAGATAATTTTAATTTTTTGCCTATGCAGTAGTATTTCGCCTCGGAATCTTCCAGAATAGTAAGTAATTAATGGAATATTAATTTCTTTTCCTTCTTTTGGTTTAGCTCATACGGGCTTTTTCTAGAACTGTCTGACCTGATCATATAGCAGTCCTGAAGATGCCTCGTGTAGAGGTGAAACACGTATCGAGGTTCGTTCTTCGTACTTGCGGAATATAGGACATAATCATATTGTCCTCGGGCAAGAGAGAAGTCTTTTTACTTGCTTTGAGAGGTACGGTTTGGCATTCCTTTTTATGTCATTTAGTACTATTTTGCTATTGGTATTGTTGGGATTGTTAAATAGTGGGCATGTGGTGGGTTCCTCTCCCTTCCCGTAATATATTTTCCTAACCTCATCCCTCATGTGCTGATACATGAACTGTCTTGTAAGTGGGTTTGGCTTAGGCCCGTAAAATGGGCCCACTGATACCGACCACTGCGGCCGGCTTCTGCTAGGGTAACAGGCGGCTCCACCCGTACCCTCAGGCCACCGCTCTTGGTGGACAAAGGTCATTCTGCGAACCCGTACACGCTGAAATCAACATATACTCGTAATTCTCCATACTGCCATTGAACTCATCCATCAATTCATCCATTAAGGTGGCAACCTCGTACTCATATATATAAATTCTTTCTTTATAGCAGCTATTATGGTACATCGCCCAAATCTAAAACTTCACAGCCCCCAATCACACGCCAGCGTGGAAGGTACGCCATCCCCCTTACCACTCCCATTCATCGTCCAAATAATACCGATTTATGTCACAATACATTCTCGGAACATGAAACGAGAAGACATAAAAGAAAATTTTATAAGACACATAAAAAGTTCGGGTCTCGAAATTGGAAGTCAGCGGGCTGGAGCGCCTAAATCCTGGGTATCAGGATAAATCAATGTTTGTTTGTGTAGAGCGGCACTTACGGGCGGACAGGGGAAACTGTGGAGATGGTTTTATTTGTTTTGATTTGGGTTAAAATGAACACTTTATAGACAAAGAATAAAATAAATTTGAATTACTATTGAAAGTTGCGAAATTTACGGAAGAAATGTGGGGAATACATAAGTGTGTATAAACACAAGCGTAGTTTGAAAATATTTGCAATCACTACACTACTGCGAGCTATTTTTCAGTTTACGGACGAATAAGTTGTTCGTTATTTAAATTTTCAGGGATTTTATAGGCATTTGATTTATTGTTATTTGAACATGTCATACATGTATATTTATGTATCAAAATCCATTTGCCATAAGCATCTATAGTTTCGTGACATAAAAATTGTATATAATGTCTGTTTCTTAAAATAAAATAACAAAAATACACTAGCTATAAAATATCTGAAAATGTAAATATGATAGACGTCTCTAATCATTTCGTTCGTCGTCTCTCAACTGGAAACTTTGTCGCTTGCCGTTTTATTTGGTTTTCTTTTGACGCGACGGCCCCTGAGCCCTCTGATTAATTTCTCCCCCTCCCATTACGGGCCCGGATAGGTTTATACTCCCACTCGCGACAGTTCCGAGGTAGACTTACGGAATTTTTGTGACTTGGTAGCTGAATGACTACTTGTATAACCGTTTTAAAATATATTTAGTTACTAGTATCATGAAGAAATAGCGGTTGAAATAAATTTCACCATTTGAAAGGAATATTATTCCAAAGGATTATATGTAATTGTGCTGTGTAGTGTGTAGCATGTGTATCTCGGCAGCAGTCTGTAGTTGTAAAATGAATAGTGATTCATTCTGGTTTCACTTCATTTCAGAGTGAATAGCGATTCACTCTTGCTACACTTAATTTTTCAGATACAACTAGCACTTACCCTCCTACATTCATCTGACTGTCGAGTCTAATGTAAGTACATATTAGAAAACATTAATCACATAGATATTTATATAATACTAGCTGTTGCCCGCGGCTCCGCCCGCGTGGACTTCTGATCCCGTTCCCGCTACTCCATTCCGAGCATTTTCATATTTGTTCACCATGTATTTGTATTGTAGGTAGGGACCTACATTAAGTTAATTTATTCGTTGTGATAAAACTTAAGGTAAAAAGAACTTGTTTTCTCGTCCGAAGCAGAGACGAATCAGCTGGTTAGCAGCCGATTTCAAAGAAATTTTGGTATAGTAGGTAAGTAGAAGTACAACTTGAAAAACAGTGTATGACAATGTTACTGTTTTTGAAACAAACCGCGTACCTATACATGGAAGATTGAACGTTGACTAAATTAGATGTGCTGAAAAGTAGGGATTTCCCCTTCACTGAACCTGAGCTAACTTATTTTTGCTGTGTAAAAAAATTACCTTACACGTCGCAAACGGCTTGGGGAAGCCGCACCGGTATTGGGGTTTTCATACCACCAAACAACCTGACCAGTGCCATACACCGAGACTTAGTGAGTGAACCGTCGGAGACACTACACTCTCGTCGACGGATCACCCAAACGTTGGCCCACAAAGGTGCGGTGCGGGAGGCTCTACTACAGATGGAGGGCTAGAACTATCTAAGCGGTGAATGGTTGCGACATATGACACGTACCTATCTAAAAATGCAGCATTTTACTAGTAGTTAAGTAAGTAATCTGAGATGGGGATTAGTCCTTCCCCAGCCTACTGACGGCAAAGGCAAATAGATATATACTTAGGTAATTTAAAAACATAAGAGCTTTGTCGTATATCGAATTTAAAAACATCCATATATTTTCTACCAATTATATTCTATACATACCTAATAAAAGCTCAAACAAAATCTCTAAACTTATTATCTTCAAACAACAAATTACCTACTCTATACACAGCTACGAAGTTAATAAAATTCCGATATTCAAAACGGGACGCCATTATGTGAAAATGAAATTTCAAATCCCCTATTCTTTTTTCAAAAAAGCTGATAGATACAATTTTTTATATTTGAATATTATCACATTCACTCCACACCAACGCAGATAATTTTAATTTTTTACGCCATTTCCCGCGCGACGGCCATGCTTCAAGTATTTTTTTCACAGGCGAAGGCGGCATTAGTATTCAGGCCCATACAGCCAGTAACTCGGGGGTCTATTTGACTGATTTTCAGCCTCTCCATGATTTGCCACTTTACCCGGTCAGAGTGCACGCTGAATACAAAATAACCAATGGAATAGGGGATTTGAAATTTCATTTTCACATAATGGCGTCCCGTTTTGAATATCGGAATTTTATTAACTTCGTAGCTGTGTATAGAGTAGGTAATTTGTTGTTTGAAGATAATAAGTTTAGAGATTTTGTTTGAGCTTTTATTAGGTATGTATAGAATATAATTGGTAGAAAATATATGGATGTTTTTAAATTCGATATACGACAAAGCTCTTATGTTTTTAAATTACCTAAGTATATATCTATTTGCCTTTGCCGTCAGTAGGCTGGGGAAGGACTAATCCCCATCTCAGATTACTTACTTAACTACTAGTAAAATGCTGCATTTTTAGATAGGTACGTGTCATATGTCGCAACCATTCACCGCTTAGATAGTTCTAGCCCTCCATCTGTAGTAGAGCCTCCCGCACCGCACCTTTGTGGGCCAACGTTTGGGTGATCCGTCGACGAGAGTGTAGTGTCTCCGACGGTTCACTCACTAAGTCTCGGTGTATGGCACTGGTCAGGTTGTTTGGTGGTATGAAAACCCCAATACCGGTGCGGCTTCCCCAAGCCGTTTGCGACGTGTAAGGTAATTTTTTTACACAGCAAAAATAAGTTAGCTCAGGTTCAGTGAAGGGGAAATCCCTACTTTTCAGCACATCTAATTTAGTCAACGTTCAATCTTCCATGTATAGGTACGCGGTTTGTTTCAAAAACAGTAACATTGTCATACACTGTTTTTCAAGTTGTACTTCTACTTACCTACTATACCAAAATTTCTTTGAAATCGGCTGCTAACCAGCTGATTCGTCTCTGCTTCGGACGAGAAAACAAGTTCTTTTTACCTTAAGTTTTATCACAACGAATAAATTAACTTAATGTAGGTCCCTACCTACAATACAAATACATGGTGAACAAATATGAAAATGCTCGGAATGGAGTAGCGGGAACGGGATCAGAAGTCCACGCGGGCGGAGCCGCGGGCAACAGCTAGTATTATATAAATATCTATGTGATTAATGTTTTCTAATATGTACTTACATTAGACTCGACAGTCAGATGAATGTAGGAGGGTAAGTGCTAGTTGTATCTGAAAAATTAAGTGTAGCAAGAGTGAATCGCTATTCACTCTGAAATGAAGTGAAACCAGAATGAATCACTATTCATTTTACAACTACAGACTGCTGCCGAGATACACATGCTACACACTACACAGCACAATTACATATAATCCTTTGGAATAATATTCCTTTCAAATGGTGAAATTTATTTCAACCGCTATTTCTTCATGATACTAGTAACTAAATATATTTTAAAACGGTTATACAAGTAGTCATTCAGCTACCAAGTCACAAAAATTCCGTAAGTCTACCTCGGAACTGTCGCGAGTGGGAGTATAAACCTATCCGGGCCCGTAATGGGAGGGGGAGAAATTAATCAGAGGGCTCAGGGGCCGTCGCGTCAAAAGAAAACCAAATAAAACGGCAAGCGACAAAGTTTCCAGTTGAGAGACGACGAACGAAATGATTAGAGACGTCTATCATATTTACATTTTCAGATATTTTATAGCTAGTGTATTTTTGTTATTTTATTTTAAGAAACAGACATTATATACAATTTTTATGTCACGAAACTATAGATGCTTATGGCAAATGGATTTTGATACATAAATATACATGTATGACATGTTCAAATAACAATAAATCAAATGCCTATAAAATCCCTGAAAATTTAAATAACGAACAACTTATTCGTCCGTAAACTGAAAAATAGCTCGCAGTAGTGTAGTGATTGCAAATATTTTCAAACTACGCTTGTGTTTATACACACTTATGTATTCCCCACATTTCTTCCGTAAATTTCGCAACTTTCAATAGTAATTCAAATTTATTTTATTCTTTGTCTATAAAGTGTTCATTTTAACCCAAATCAAAACAAATAAAACCATCTCCACAGTTTCCCCTGTCCGCCCGTAAGTGCCGCTCTACACAAACAAACATTGATTTATCCTGATACCCAGGATTTAGGCGCTCCAGCCCGCTGACTTCCAATTTCGAGACCCGAACTTTTTATGTGTCTTATAAAATTTTCTTTTATGTCTTCTCGTTTCATGTTCCGAGAATGTATTGTGACATAAATCGGTATTATTTGGACGATGAATGGGAGTGGTAAGGGGGATGGCGTACCTTCCACGCTGGCGTGTGATTGGGGGCTGTGAAGTTTTAGATTTGGGCGATGTACCATAATAGCTGCTATAAAGAAAGAATTTATATATATGAGTACGAGGTTGCCACCTTAATGGATGAATTGATGGATGAGTTCAATGGCAGTATGGAGAATTACGAGTATATGTTGATTTCAGCGTGTACGGGTTCGCAGAATGACCTTTGTCCACCAAGAGCGGTGGCCTGAGGGTACGGGTGGAGCCGCCTGTTACCCTAGCAGAAGCCGGCCGCAGTGGTCGGTATCAGTGGGCCCATTTTACGGGCCTAAGCCAAACCCACTTACAAGACAGTTCATGTATCAGCACATGAGGGATGAGGTTAGGAAAATATATTACGGGAAGGGAGAGGAACCCACCACATGCCCACTATTTAACAATCCCAACAATACCAATAGCAAAATAGTACTAAATGACATAAAAAGGAATGCCAAACCGTACCTCTCAAAGCAAGTAAAAAGACTTCTCTCTTGCCCGAGGACAATATGATTATGTCCTATATTCCGCAAGTACGAAGAACGAACCTCGATACGTGTTTCACCTCTACACGAGGCATCTTCAGGACTGCTATATGATCAGGTCAGACAGTTCTAGAAAAAGCCCGTATGAGCTAAACCAAAAGAAGGAAAAGAAATTAATATTCCATTAATTACTTACTATTCTGGAAGATTCCGAGGCGAAATACTACTGCATAGGCACAGCTCACGTCCCTATCTTGATTTCTCCATATATTATAAGTCTTGACAGCCTCTGTGGTGCGGCGGTAGTGGACGCGATTGCTTCGCAGAAAGCGTGGATTCGAACCTCGCTCAGTTCAAAAATTTGTATGTATAAATATGGCTATTTGCACAGGTCTGGCCGTGCCTCAGAAAGCACGTTAAGCAGTCGGTCCCGGTTGTCAATGTTGTCATACGAATATCTATGGCAGACGTTGCAGGTAGTTGATGTCCTAAACAGTCAAACAAGTGGTTTAACTGCAGTATACACTGCAGATACCTATAGATTGTGGAATCCAGATGGCCGTTGCTCCACGGAAAATATCGAAGTCCAGCCTCAACGCAGTTAGACTGGGAAAAGGCGGACTTCGGACTCTTGAGGCGACGGACGGCTTCGTATGCGACCGACACAAGCTCAAAGATGATGCTGATGAGCGGATGAAAGAGTCATCATCGTATTTTCAGTCATAGATGTCCACTACTTAATATAGATCTTCTCCAGAGACCTTCAATAAAAATGTAAAATAGTACGAGCATCAAAATGAGACTAAGTTATATTTTTAACACTTTTAAAAGTATAAACTTCGATACTGTGCGCAAGGTTATGTCGGACTCGAACCGACTAAAACACTCACCGTCCCTGAGTCCTTAGTTGCCGCAGGTGAGATATTAACCAACATATCCCTAGCACCCCGGCAGAAACAAGGTACCTACTTCATTAGTATTGACTTAAATCTAAATTCAAACTACTGATAACTTTTATTGTACTACAACATCAGTCACAAAATATGGATTACAACATACAAATAATTATAAGCGGCCTTAATGCCTTAATGTTATAAGTATTACCACAGTATTACCCTCCATTCGCATGGACATTCATGGATTGCACTCAACCCTTTGCTTAAAGATGTAAACATACAAACCAAAAACTTAACAGTATGCCTACCCAAGTTAAAAGAGTTACTAAAAAACTACTTTATCTCATCCTGAATATATCTTCGACAGAAAAAAACTATACTTTACTTTTCCAAATAGACTGAACACAATCCAATCAAAACACTTGTATTTCATACAATCTAAAAGCCCCGTTCGTCCTCATATCATAATATCAGTAAACCGTTTTAACCCCTAATATCTGGTCCCAGATGTGGTCGCACCCGGGGGACCAATCTCGACGTATATTGATTTTATATTGCTCACATATTGTTGGGGTTTCGGTGTGACTGTCGGTGAAACGCTTGCGGGGAGTCCGTATGAAAGTGAGATGTATGTTATGAAATAATTTGTAATTTAGGTTGACTAGACTTACCTAGGTAATCATATTATTGATGATGGTACTACATGGACCTAATTATGTAACTGTCAATGTAAAACTTCAAAAATGCCGCATGGTGAAACCGGTTAGATACAATAATAAGTATCGTGGAGAAGTACATATAAACTCAAATACCTAATTAATACACTTTAGGTATTTGAGTTTATTTATAATTTTAATATCATGTGGTGGTATGTCATCATAATAGAGTTCCATGGAAATCAGGTGTTTACTTTTTTACTTCTCACGGTTTGTGGCAACCATGGTAATGAGACCATTGGTACACTTTGTCATCTAAAAAGCGCAGCCTGAACTTTGAGGTGAGAGCCTTAGATGCGATCGGAACTAAAAATTTCAATGAATGAAAGTACAGCGGGCTCCAAAAATCCTGCGGTCTTTTGACAGCCTAAGTTTAATTTAACTAAGAGTAACATAGATAGCGTTAATAAAATTAACTACATCGATGTCTTTTTTCTTTATAAGAAAATAAATAAAGTAATGCAAGTAGTATCCTAATCTTAATTAATAAAAAGATCTATTTATTTATTTATTTATTTATTCATAATTTGCGATACATGGGTAGGTATATGTTGGTAGTAATTATAAATGACCCATGTTCAACCTCGCGGCATGCAATACAATATAACAGTAAAATATGTCAATATAATAATTAGGTCAAGCATCAATATTTAAGTTACACAGTATGTCATAGGAAAGCACAAAGTAATCAGAAATCATAATTAATTCAAAAAAACAGTAGCAGTAGTAGTAGTAGTAGTAGTAGTAGTAGTAGTAGTATTATCCAGTAGCTTCTAAAACTCAAATTATACTCAACTGTGGGTTAAACACTTTGGGTTACAGTGTGCTACGTAAATATAAAAAAAATAAAAAGAGCACAGTGATTGTCAACGAGTGAATCAGAGAATTGAATTACGTTTGCACTCAGCTAGTGGTACAGAATGTAGTTACTAGTTATGCGTGTGACATGGCCCCACGAATTATCTTGTTAGGCATAGAGCTGTGAACAAATAGATGGCACAAACTTTAGAACTCAACTTGTACCACACTTGGTACAAGTTGATCATATTATGATAATGTAATCATCATAGCCCATCGCAGTTCACTGATGGACATGGGCCACTCCCAATGCTGTGAGCCTTTGGTCTACTAACTCCACGATGACTGGTATTTTGTACAGGGTTTTATTTCGAGTTTTCCTTCTTTCACAGAATCGTATGCTTATTTTCCGTATCTCGCCTCTTATGCTATCCTTCCGTAGAAAAGGGTGGTATTCTTTCCTCATTACCACACCGATGACATAATCAATACACCTAAAAATTTGATAATTATATTTTATGATCTATATGATTTTAGAACTTTTTGCATTTTGATAGTTCAACTCTTGGGAAATTTCATATTTAAAATTATTATAATTTTCTGTCATAAGTCGTCTTCTCCGGTTACTTTTCCTTGTCATATTTTACATACTTTTTGTACCTGCCTGTAGTGAAAACATTATTAATAATTAAAACCTATTTTTGAATAATCGATTTTAATATAAAATTGTAATCAGTTTACAAAATAGATACTACAATAATTTGTGTGACCTCTACGGAAATTCTAACTCTCTATCACAACGTGTTGTGACTGCCCCGGACACTTAATATAGGTAGATAAATAGAGTACGTCGACAATTGCAATTCACCAATTAATCGTCTCTACATGTGAATAGAGTCGTTGTGTCTGATTGGTAATCGAATTTGTTGCGTTAGGGCGGTGGATGGGCTGTTTTGACAATAGAATCACTAGTAGAATAATAACATAATGAGAATGACTGTCACGAGTCGTGAGAATAGAGTTTGATGTCAAATTTATGTAGAGATTTTACCCTCGTTATTGCAAATTTTGATTAGGTGGCAATTTCACCTCCAGCAACTGTTTATTTTGATGTTTTGAGTCCAATATAAACGCCCCGTCGTCGCCTTCAGAGTTTCCACACTATAAAAAAAGTTGTATTCAATGCTTACACCTTGGATTGGAACTGTGAGCTATTGCGTATTTTTATTTTGTTTTTGACAATTGGGAGAAAGACTGTCTCAATCCTGAGAGGAATCTTGCGCCCGAGGAACATGATTAGCCTGCAGATGTATCAGCTGACAAGTTAGGTTGATTTGGAACCCAAATATATTATTAACAGGTCCCATGTCGTCTATATATGTATAATCATATCAGATAATATTGTAAGTCGAATGTATTCGCTGAAAGTTAGGAAGCAATAACATAGTTACTTTATTCTAGTCCAATTTTCTACCTCTTTTTCCCATGGATAATGTAATAGTAATTTTGCATCTACAGCTGCTAAGCTCCTGAGTAATAATAAACACACATTTTATCACCATCAAAATCGGGAGTGGGGCGTAGTAAGTCTTACCGAAGAGCGAAACCTATGCTCGGGCCTTTTCTGCGAGTAGCGGCGCTGCCGTGAAACAAATTACTACACCACGATGGTAACTCAAAACCATTTCTATCACTCTGATTGGAGTGAAAATGCCGTCGACGGAAGAAGAAGTCCATCAAATCCATATCTGAATTCCTCCAAACACCCTGTATACTCAATTTGTACGTCTGCTCTCCAATCACACATTTGGTCTTAATCTATTCATCACTGTTCCCGCTAACTTTAAGCCGTCGCGATAAGGTTCAAAATCGTTTATCTGCAAGGGGTCACACCCCATACGGAAAGTGGAAATCTATTAAAATGAAAGGGTGTGATTTGCAATGGTTATTTTATTAGCTTTATCGAGATTAAATATTTTGAGGGTAGTTTGATACTATTATACTTGGGGCCCCTGGTACTTTATTGAATAAAATTTCGAAGACCTCTGCGATATTGACAACACGGAAACCTTGTCTACTTAAGTGAGTTCAATGTCATTATGAAAGTTACTTCGTCAAAAAATATTGTTGCACTGTTTGGTAACTACTTGGATACGAATACTAGCTAGAGTTTAGAAAACGGCTTGGAATAGGTATTATATGGTAGTTCAGAAAACGGCTTGGAACAAAGATGGTGTCACAGCTCTCTCACAGGCGGAATGGAATTTTAATTTTCAATTTGGAACAGAACGCAGAAATTTTGTAGCTAAATGCAGGGTGAAGACCATGTATATCATAGACCCACAGACAGCGTTTTACCGAATTTAAAATGTCAGTGACAGTGATTTGTGACTTTTAGTATGGAAACAATGACGTCACTGCAATTATTATATATTCCTGTCAAAGTTGATAACGGTTTACAAAAATTGTATAACGGTTCGTATATTTTGTCACTTTCTCACTGGTCACGCACACTCTCCTAGGTTTTATGTAAAGATACGTAGTTATGTCACTCGAACACTTTGTTCCTCTAAGAAAATTGTATGGTGTTACCTCGGTAGGTGGAGCTGCAATCGAGTTTTAGGATTTTATGATTTTCTTCTCTTTATGTCTTAATGAATCATCAAGTAATATTCAATATTTATTTGTTACAGACGGTAATTCATCACCTCTGCGCTGGTCTCCGCCATCCTCGGCAGCTCTGGTTGCTGTAGCTCTCGCTCCACCAGCGCTCAGACCCTGGCTACCAGATCCACCCACTAAGAAGTCCCACCACTTGGGTAAGACAGGTATCAGATCTCTTTGTATTTTTCTCTTTTAGTGTTGGTGGAAAATATTGGAAAAGACTATTTAGTGTCAGAACCAGGTCTGAGAGTTGGTAAAAGTGTATACACTTATTTCTAGATTGTTTTGAAAGCTACACAAACCAATACGCACGCAATTACAATTTCTGGGTGAGGAAACCGATGAGACTATGTAAGGTAGTTAACAACTGTTTGATGATTGTTTCTTTCTCAGGTCTGATTTGCGTCGTGTGCGGTGATACGAGCTCAGGGAAACACTACGGCATCCTCGCTTGCAACGGTTGCAGCGGATTCTTCAAGCGATCTGTTAGAAGGAAACTTATATACAGGTGAGCTTTTCAAACTTTTATGTCATGCTATATGTCATATACAACAGGCTTATTAGATTTTACAAAATATTCTGTTATTAAATCACAAAGTAACTCTTATTGCACGTCAAGATTGCGTCCACAATTGCAGCCATATTTACAAATCAATAGATAAATCAGTGAATAGAGAATATGGCTCAGTTAGCCTGATCAGTGATGATAAATGAAAGAGGAAATTTCAGTAATTTAGATAGGTACATGTTAATGCTATAAAGGTGATTTTAGCTTGAAGGCTATCTGATGCTTACGCACGTAGTAGTCTTCGTAGAGTAAAAATAAGTGTATTATTGAAAAATTCCAAGTTTTTATGCTGTATTATGGAAATTTTCGTATTCGATAGTTTCAATTTTCAATTTCAGTAAAATGTTATAATACAATAACCTACATTTCCTTCTTCTGAAAGGTGCACTTGTCTCGACCTCATGTCAGTGAAAACTCCTTGATCAAATAATTTCTACAAGTGCAAAGTATTAATGGTGACACAAAATTAGATCATCCAAATATTAGTGGTGTTTGAACAATTGCGTGGCTTAGTTAGCCGAATTGCAGTACTCACAATAAGTGAAACTTCGATTTCGTCATCTGTATCTGTTATTTTGTTTTTTTTTTGTGTAACATTTGTACGAACTGGATCTTTGGAATAGGTTGATTGCTCAATTCGTTTCATTTTAAGGGTTCCGTAAGGAAAAGACACTGCGGTGTCCGTTCATATAACCGTAGCAGGTACCATGCATAACGTATATATGCACTGATAACATTGGCGAGGTATTCAAAGAAGGATAGGTCGGAAACACTGAACTAGCGGATTACAAATTTACTATCTATCAGGCACGTTGCAATCATACTGTGTACTGTGTATATTCCGGAGCAAGATATATGCGAACATATGATGTAGATATCTGATACGAGTATATTAGTAGCAGCATCTTCATTGTTGGTAGCCCTTAACAAGACAAATTGTTGGCTGATGCGCAAAGTACGTAAGTTTTTGTTGAAATCAAAATCAAAAATAATTTATTCAGCATAGATAGACCATTAAACGGAACTTGCAAAACGTCAATATCAACAATATTTATAAAGTAAATGGACCACCGGTTCGAAACGTGGACACGACCTGAGAAGACTCCGACAAGAAACTCAGCGGGCTCTTCTTTTTTTTTTGGTATATTTACAATCATTTACTTAGTCTGGATACAATTGATAGATTTTGTTCTAATAGACTTTAATTATCTAGCAATTCTGGCTATAAATAGAAATATTAGTAGTAGATTTTATTATATAGAAAGATCAAATGATTATTTTCATTGATGTTATTGTCTATATTGCAATCTATGATGAATATTTATAACAAAAAACGGAGCAAATCAATACTATTAAACATATAAAAGAGAAAGTCAAGTTACATCAAAAGCCTACAGGTCGCAATTGTGACACACATATGTCTGCGGATGTTGAACACCTAAGACAACAATATACAGTGTTTGGCGACAATGTATTACGGATACATGTATAAGTGAGTCAGTTGTTGACTAACCTGAATGAAAAATTGGAACGAATAACAAAAGATGAGTGTGAAAGTCATTGAGTGAAGTAATAATAATAAATGTTATTTTTTTTTGAATAAGATTCTTTTTTATTTAACATTATTTAACATTCCATAATTTAATCCACATTATGCCTTTTCAATACAATTTTATGACTTACTTATAATAAACTAATTATTAAAATAAAATTAAAACTAAAATGAAAAAGAAAACAACAAAAAAAGACTTAAATTAAAATGTTATAGCTAAGTTTATAATTGTTAAGTTATGCTATTTTTCCCGGTGTATAGACACTTATAAATAATAATTCAGTATACTGAGTTAAAGTAGAATAAAGCACAATCCAATATAAAAGGGTTACAATGAGTTGTGTTTACAATGAAATATATACTTCGAAATCTTTGTCAGAGGTGAGCGTAGTGCTCTGAGTAATAGACTACTGAGACGAGGTCTTGGGTTTGATCCCAGGTTTTACCATGGCATACACCCATGACTTTACGATGCTTTGTCGCAGGTTTATAGTCCTAGACTATTTATTTATTAATAACGTTAATATGAAACAGTACTAACAAAACGAAAGCAAACAAACTTGATCCATTAATCCGCGGCATAAATTACAACGCTAGGGCATCATCTGGTGAATGATGCTTGTGACAATACAATGGACAGGGATGAAATATCGGAATCTGTTTAATCCACTACATTTGTGCACATACGAAAATATTAGTAGATACATGAGTTATTTTTACAGTTTGGTGGTGTATACGTCGACGGTTCCCCCAAACCAGAAACAACAGGTGTACCTACAGTTTTATTTACTTTTGGTCGGTTCGAGTCCGACATAACCACCTCCACCAACTTTTGGTGGGGTGGTATCCGTGGGGATTTTACGGACGGAAATAAAGAGGTATACCTACAGTTACTGGCTAGCAGTGTAGGTTGTCCTAAGCCGAATTTACAATTACGTAACTTTTTACCGTGACCGTATCAAAAGTGCGTGTCTGTCGTGAATACAGCTGCGTCATAGCAAATCTTAAATGAAACCATCGATCGACTGGTGACCGTGTCCACATAACTCTAGTTTTTGTGCCCATGTGCCACAAGTTGTTACGTCCACAATCAACGTCATGTCTTGATGCTGTACTGTCCGGTGTTCATGTCACAAATACCCATCTTTAAAATTACTCCAAATAGCTACCCTGAAGTGAAAAGGTCCCTCTCCCCCTGAAGTGAAAATGTCCCTCTTCCCTGAAGTGAAAAGGTCCCTCATAAAAGTCTACCAATATACACAAAAAAGCATTGACTACTTTCTGATACCTTACGATTTTTACGTATTCCCATACTACTCCTAGTACTTACCTATCAATATGATAACCGCACCAAGTATATCTTTAAGCAAATCAGTGTACATTACACTAAATTTGTTAATTCAAACATTCCTATCAATCAAAAGCTTAATATATACTGTAGAAAGCTACCATATTTCTCTCTAAATATAGCACTGTCTGATCCTACCAAACCTGCTATCAAGTATTATGTTCAAAAGGCAAAAATACCCGACATCGTTGGCTAAAATGACAATAGAGAAATAAGGGAGCTACGCGTACTTGAACCCACTTAATCCAACGCAGTAGAAAGCGCGATTGTAATTTTTGGTACATCTGTGGCCGCGGCTAAGGTTGAAATACAAGTAGAGGAGAGAGCGATTTTTTAGAGAATACTCGTTTAAAATTACTGTTTTGAACCAAAGGCAAAAGGAACGCATCTGTAAAAATAACTTTTTGATTTACGTTAGTTACTATCGGTTTCGATTTTTGGATTCACGATTATTTGATTAACGAATATTGAGTATCTACTATAAACTATTTATGTACAATTTACATTACAATTCTATATTATTAAACCCAGGTATATATAATGATTCAATACGTGCACTTCTAGTAGAAAATTGAATACCTGCCGGTGATGAAATATATGCAATAAAATATATATGAAATATTGTCTAATGAGAATTAATAATAATTATTATAAATAAAAATTTGTCGTGTCGTGTCGAATATACTATCTTAATATATAAATATTTCTTGCGAGAATCCCTTGCCTTAATCGCTATCGCTTTAACAATATGTCCTTACCCTGAAGTCGTCAATCGGGGAGGCATTTAAATACAATGTAAATTTATTTTGAGTTTTTTATCCAAGCTGAATCTCGTTTCAATTATGTTGAATTACAGTTTTGATTTATAAATATTTTGTTGCCTTGCTTTCATTTATATTGTTTACATTTTCTTTTATTTTCTTTGATCACGTTGCTATTTCTGTTGTCTTATTTATAGAGCAATAAACCTTCAAACCCTCAGACCTGATCTCCGACTATCTGAAGATCATGTTCGTATCAATAACAAATTTTAATCAATTGCTTTAACGGTGATGGAAAAGCAATCGAAGAATGTTGATATAAAAGAATGAAAGAACGCATGTTTTTTACCGCCACCTCATTATCTGCTATAATCGACGAAACATAAAACATATTTACCGTACATCATAATGACCTCTAAAGTACTCGAAACTAGAAGAAGTTTTATGCTATCTGGAAACAAACTCAGGTAATGAGCTTCCAGTCTTCGCCATTTGGAATGTATGTGTTCGGAAGAGGTACATGCTGCATGTACAGCAATGGTCCATAGCTGGACATAAAACCTTCAAAACGTTTTTGTTCTTGCCGCTTCTTCTCCAACCGGAGACTAACGGAAGACCACATATCCTGGCGTGACAAGACACGCCACAACAAAACATGGACCAGGCTGCGTAAATAGTAGTATTAAGTTGGCAAAGAAACATATGGCTCTAGGGTAACGTCGTGCCTGTAGATGTTTGCTCATACTAAACGTTTTGTAAGTAAAAGATATTGTAAGACTATTCCTGAAACGAAAGGCGAACACAAAAGTCGAATTGTCACTTAACCATGCGTAACACAACAATAAAAATCACATTTCTATAACGATATAAAAAAATCTTTTAGATAACATTAAATCTGTTTAACATTTGGCTCCCTCCGTAAGTGGTGTTTCAATTAATTCGCCACCCGTCCTAAATGTCCTAATGTTATTAATATTGTGTGCACACCCTTATGATAGATGGTCAAGTGCGACATGTGTACTGGTATTATGATTCGCTAATTGATTTTGTGATACTTCTTTTTTTGTAAATTTTTCGCTGCTTTTTGTATTAGAGCTCTTTAGTCAATTAAAGGACTTATCTATATACAGTTACACATATTTCTTATTAAGGTAGACAGAGTTGCCAGAACGAGATTAGCCGATTCTAGTTCCGGCAGCTCACAGAATATGTTCTATGTGTGCTAAATGTCAACCTAATCCATCATGCTCTCATCCGCGAAAACAAATAAATAGAAAAACTAACTTGAATATTCATAACTTCAGTTATGATCTATGTTGCATTTATACGGAAAACCATAACTCTTAACCAACAGATTTTTTATTCGTAAAATCCCATCTTATATCAAAAACCCAGCACCGCTCTTCGAACCATTCAAAAGCTTAAGTAGCGTGAAACAGGGTGTACCGCAGGGCTCTATTCTGGGTCCACTCCTCTCTCCTATATATAGAAGTGCAACAAATGTCAACGTAGTATAAGCCTATTACAGAACGGATTATCAGTAATGAAATATCTTTAATCTGTATTAGTTTCTGCGGCAGCAGATTTTTGTTCGGTGTTAAGGCGGTAGGGTAGTGAAAGAAAAGATGGTGAATGGCGATTAATGTAAACCTTTGTGCTATAAAAGAAACTTGTTTAGCTTTTATAAAGTATTTGTGAGCCTCTCTGTTTTGTTCGTTAACAAAACATTGCATAAATATTCGTGAAGCTAAGTACCTACGCAACGTGGAGTGGAACAATAGTAGAGTATATAAGAAAATTATTGTATTTCAATAAAAATCAAACATGAATATGGCGCCGTATGTAATCTCATTTGGTTGTATTGGGTACTAACAAGAACAGGAGCCCAAGTTAACCTCATTTAATAGCTGGTACACCTGCTAGTTAGTGAATGAGACTTAAGCAGATTTCGATGTCGAGGGATCAAAATAAAGTAGCTCTTCTAAAACCTATCTAATCCTTATAGCGCTAGATAGGAAGAAAAATAAAGAACGGACCCTGAGCACTGCATTTCATAATGATATGATTATTATAGCTATCAGTGAAGTGTAACCTTAAGTAACATTTTGATTGAGCTTCTGTTATATGAGTATACGGTTACATTCATTTACGTTTATATCGGTTTTGCTGTATTTAGCAAGGTATTGAGAGTGAGAAGATAAATATGATCGTGATATGGTTCCGTAGCCGACCGCATAAGATAACTGTAGACGCATGCAGCAGATACAGTGTAACTACGGTGAAATAAGTTACGGTTACGGTTACGGTACGATTTCTCAAAGGGGGCCGTTTACTCAAGTATCGTATGTGAAAAAATCAAAATGTGTAGATTTAGACAAAGGAATGGATTGCGGGGTTTCTGTTACCAATATGTTGAACTTAAATACGAATAAATGGCACAAATAAATGGCATCGATATTACGGTACCTTGTATCTGCATTGGGACCTAAACATAAACTTGCGAAAAGTTGGTGCTAGCACCTCTGCCTACCTACCTACCTTCGGGGATAAGGCGTGAGTATATGTATGTTATGTATCTGCTGCTGCCTTCTGCGGTCGGCTCCAGTATCATATATCTCTTATGCGTACGTCTAGATTGAATCCAATTTGTCATTGCATTATAAGTCTATTTCCGTCAATTTTCTAACAAAATATTTTGAAAACATGTTTTGTATGGATGTAAGTAATGAAATATTTGTTTGATCAATAGATGTCAAGCGGGCACCGGTCGCTGCGTGGTGGACAAAGCTCACCGAAACCAGTGCCAAGCGTGTCGATTGAAAAAATGTCTCACCATGGGAATGAACAAAGATGGTAAGTTTATAAGAAACTTTATTTTTACAAGAACTAGATTTCGCTAGCGCACCGGGCATATTAGCAAGCGATAGGGAAGCCCCACCAAAGGTAGCTGAAGTAGACTGAAGGACATCAGTAGAGGTATAAAGTAGCAGTTCACTACGATTGATTATTTGATTGGTTGACAGACTAGCTTCAGATAAATTTTATTCGCAATGCAAAAAAAACCAGATATCAAATACTATCAATACTCGAAACCAGCTCTAAACAAGCTCTAAACACACCCTCTATCCTAAAACAGTGTTTACTGATAACACAAAAGCTATTTATCGTTCCCACGTTAAACAAACATGTCAAAACATTTCATACAACGGTTATAACAAATCTGTTGTACTGTCGCACGCATGCTACAAGTCAATTAGGCGAGAAGATATTAATATGGACAGATTGGACCGTCCCTTCGTCGTACAGAATTTGTATCATTCTCAACTTTATTTTTGGAGCTCTAAGGTTGTATTTTTCGTGTACTGATGTGTTTTCAGTAACAATATAGAAATTTAGAAATATTTTTGCTAAAAAATATTGTGATGTATGAAATAAAGCTTTGGCTACTAACGATTTTAAGTTGATTGAAAAAGGAGTTTAAATATTAACTTATACAATCAACGTAATTCACGACCAAACCGCGTCGATGTACCTACAAGGCGACTAAAGGAAAGGCCTGTTTAACATCAGACAGATATATACAGCCTAGACTCAGTCCCAGATGTGTGACTCGAATCAATAATAGTGCCCAGAATACGGCAATAGGCTCACCCCCTATTACGTGGGATCGAATACAATGGTTGGTGAAATGTGAATGCTAATTCACCTCTGTCTAAAGCTAAGCCATGCGCTAAGACGCACGAAATAGCTAGACCGATATAATAAGTGCTAGACATGCTACGAGTATGTTGATAATATTGTATATTGGTTGTATATTGTATATTTCTACTAATTACAAACGCATAATCAGTGATATCTGGTTTGAAGGGGCTTGATAGGTGTTAACTGTCGAACCTCACATGTTTGTATTTTGTTTAATTTTTTTTTCTTAAGGTTTGTGTCTTGCAAAATTAGACCTCACGCATTAGGTATCTGAAACCGTCTAGTGTCTACTGCTTATTATGTGAAAACTTATAAATGGTCTTTGGTAATGTAAGTAGTACTGTTTATTTTCCTAATATTTTTTTTTTTTTATAATACTATAATAATACTATAATTATAATTTTTTTATAATTTATACCCGAAGGGGTAGGCAGAGGTGCTAGCACCCACATTTCGCCAGTTTATATTTAGGTCCCAATGTAATAGGTGGCGAGCCTATTGCCATTAACCGGGCACTTATAAACCTGCGATAAATACACACATAACTTCGAAAAGCATCGCAGTCATTGGTGTGTGCCATGGTAAACCTGGGATCGAACCCGAGACCTCGGCTCAGCAGTCCATTACCCATACCACTAGGCTACCGCGGTTATAAAAAAAAATTGAATAGTTATCTATATTGTAAGTATTATTCTCAGCTACATTTAAAATATCTTCGACTTCCCAATTAAAGACACAAAGTTAATAAAATAAAGGCTTAAACATAGTTATTTTTGTGCAAAGATAACGTCAAAATAATAGTCAATCCTTATAAAAAAGTCTCATACCAGACACTGCGAAAGGGGTTACTCCACAATGCATGCAGCAGACAATCTTCTTCGACACGTGCCGACACGTGTACACTCCGCCCAATATACAAATGACGGCTTAAAAAAACCATAAAAAGCTTAAAACTTTATTTTGCAGACAAACCATGCATACGTTTGTTAGTTTAGCACTAGATTGGGTGCAGTCGAATGCGTCTGGTGTAATAATTTAAATGGTAGATCGTGTGCCATGGTTGGGAGAGCCATTTGTGTTAGTACTGATTTTTAAATAATTGCTCACTCTAAAATTAAATTGTTCAACTTTTAAACTGCACTTAATTACGCTTACGAGTTCATCATTGTTACATTTCAGGAGTAACAATAATAAATTCTATACACTTACCTTAAAGGCCACATAATAAACGATTTATTTCTTTCTTTCAAAGCTTACACGTCAATATTCCATCATTTCATCGTTATTGAGTTCGTTTACTACTTCTTCAGTTGGTTTGGCTTTTGTTTATAACCAGTAAATATGATCCTCTGGGTTACGGGAACGAAATCGGTATTTCACGTGGACGGTCGGAGTCACTGACAATAACTAGTACAGATCGTACGCTATTTCTTAGATTGAGGTTTCTATTCTATTCTTTATTCACATTAACTAAGGCCCTTACTGTATCAATAATTACTCAAGAAAGATAATTATAAAGCAATGACTTTGTGAAGAATCAAATAACAAGATTTTAGTTATCACTTTACTAAGCATTTTCGACTCAATCATCTGATGATGATTGAGTGTGAAACCGTGTGAAATTAAGGAATAAAAAACTCAGAAAGAAAGAAAGAAAGCCTCAGATGTATCCCGGACTTACACGATGACTTTCTTTCTTTCTTTCTGAGTTTTTTATTCCTTAATTTCACACGGTCTTTGGCATCTATCACTTTATGTCAATAAAACCACACGGATCAATTTTGATTCAACATTGAAATTTAAAAAATATTGTTCAGTTTGTAACCCGGGAAATTCCCCAGCTACTCCACCGGCTAACCCAGGCAAGAGCTTACGACAGAGACTCTTGGGCGCCTTTTCTTTCAGAGTGGAGATAGTGGGTGCGTGCTCCAGATACCCTTAATGAAACAACACTAAGATTTTATACATGCATATATTCAGTAGGATACACAGTTATACATAAAGTAGAATGGTCACAGGCACAGAGATATAGAAATGTAAATACAATATAAGATGCTTATGCGCCTCCCTCGTAGCACACAGCTGATCTCGTAATTACAACTCAAGGTAGCGGGTATATGAAGTTACAGTTATTGTACAAGTTAAGATTACGTGACCTTTTGGCACTCCTCTTCGGATGGTTCCCCTGGCGTCGGTTGTCGGCTTGCGTAGGCACCTGCCTCCTGCTAGCAACTGCCCGCACTGCCGCGAGCCAAACGAAGGGACAGCTGTTCCGAACAGGGACTCCAACAACGGGATCACAACAATGTAGATAGGTCACTAATATTGTCCGCTAAACCTTGGGACCCTGCATCAAGAATACCAAAAAGACCTAAGTATATCATTGACGCAAACGAAAGACACAGATATAAAGACTAAGAACAGAGAGATAAATTAAGAAATCTTACCAGAGAAGTCCGGGAAAGATGCACAGAGTCTAAGATATTTAATTTATATGTAGGTAGGTACATATAATTCAGAGTTCCAACTTATAAGAAAAATCAATTAAATACGAACAGAGTTTCGTGCTTAATCTTCAGAGTAATTATCAGAGGTGTTCGCATCCACCGGGAGGGGTGTATTTATATCATTTTTCATGGAATATTCTAGTAAATGAATCTGATATCACGAATTATTCGTTCACCTGATCGAATCGCGCAACAAATAAAAAAACATACCACAGATCATACAGAACTACAAGCATAAACTATCGACATTCTTGCCGTGATTAATTAATTTGGGCAACTAGGAATTTAGATTATGACAATTTGAAATTAAAGACATTAAGCTATATGATTGAATAAAATATCACAAACAATTTAACCTATCACGATATTATAATTCTATTTGAAATAGGTAAACATACTAGCGACATCTGTTGTCAGATTGGGAAACCATTCATCAATACCGAATTGGTGATCGATGAAAAGTTCCCCCCAAACCCTACAGATGTCGTCATAGGTACAACGTATTGTTTACCGAAATCAAATTTTAACGCCACTAACAATTTTGCGTTACAAGTTTACTTACCCAACCAAATTCAGGTAAAATTGCACTTATTTTGACCCAATATAGAAACCTAAGCAGGTATTTCTTAGTTTACTTAACTCGGACAGCAATTTTTGCTAAGTATATCAACATCTCAAGCCCTTCTACTAAAGTCACACATTATTAGAACCCCTGCTGTAAACTGAGCCCTGCGGCGACTGACTCCATTGTTGCTCCTAATTGTTACAATACAATGAACTGTCAATGCAGTTACTTTAGTTTGTCGTATTTGTAGACATTGGCATCATATAATTTCTCAATTAAATTTAAAAAGAATTTCAATTAACATGTATGTTGTTATTTGAAATATTTTTTATACTTGAAGCTTAAAGCATACTTAGGATTACATATGCCAAATTACAGAAGAATGCAGTAGAAAGATTAAAGATGCAAATTAAACTCGTAGGAACATAAAATTATGTGACGATCTTCTTAATGAATTGCAGCGTTCCCCTTTGTACTTTATTAAAATTCTTCAAATACATTAAATCAGTCAATATTAGTTAACTATGCAAATGATAACAAGTAAAATGAAACTGAGTATTCACCATTAACGCATTTTCACACGAACAAACCAAATTAAAAACGCAAATATTTCACACAATGTAAATAATAAACCGCAGAACTGTTCACAGATCACGTAATGCCCTAAAGCTGAATCTAATAGACCACACCCACATTATAATGAGCGGTAGGTACATTGTAGAAGAGATAATTGAGCAAAAACTACAAAGCGATCGCCCTCAGGCATTCACACTTACTGATACATTCAAATGAGCACCCTTCGTTATAAAGTGGGATGTTTAACCGCGTGAAATCCACATTCAGCAACAATTAGGGCAGCTTTATGGTTTACTTTGAATAATATGACAAATATTTTATTATTAAACGGATGTATTGCTTTGAATATTCATTATTTATATGAATACGAACACTCGAAAGAAATGTAAATAAGTAAATTCAAGTCATCTTGATGGTAGTTAGTTGAATCGTAATTATTAGTTATTTTTGCGAAATAATGATCAGTTTATATACTACAGGTATTCTTTTCTTTTATTCTCAGATCATCATGGATTCTACTCGAGATACAGTTCGTATATTCACACAATTCATACATATTTTAAATATAAACTCAGAGTCTCTTCTGAATGCTTGGCGATAGTACCTAACACTTCATTACTTCTCGACAAATAAAACATGAAAATTAAACCAACACCCGTTAATTAAATCAAACTCATGGTACTTTGGAAGGCTTTTGACAAGGTGAACCTAGCACACCATCCGAAAATAATTAGATTGTCGCGCCGACATCTCAAAGCGTAACGAAATTACACTTTCCTTTTCATACCGAGGGTCCCAAAGACCAAAATAATTCAAAGCTTAAAGTGATAAAGGCGTTCCCGTCTGGCGTGCCGCAGGGCATAACGCAGAGCCCTCGTTACCTTTATCTTTTTGACACTTTCTTTTCCCGCACAAATTGGATCACATTTTCATTGTTCGTTGTTCATGCGTTATGGTAATTTCAGTAATGGATGTTTCTGAATTTTATTAAGTTGGCTACGTTATTGACTTTGTTTTGTTAATTTTGTTATTGTCTATTAGATACTTTCACGTAAGTAGGTATTTAATTTTATTTAGTGAAGACAATCATTTATTGATTTAATTTACAAATTGCATTTATAACCAATTGGGTTAATTGATGTTATGTTGTTGGGTATATTTGTGATGTTCCTATACCAAAAGGAATAGAGAGGATTAGTATTGTCCGGTCATCCCGGATATGTACCGGACACAGGAGTACCTTAAACAAACTCCGGTCTCAGGGCTGACGGCTACGGATATGGAATATAATATAAATACTGTTTGTGCTACAGTGTGAAGTATTGAAAAGGGACCTAATTGAGCCATCTATACAAATAAATAATGGCTGTGTGCAATGTTAAAATAACAGTTTATTGAGATGCATAATGAGTATGCACAGTAGGTACTGATGACAAAATTACAATTTTTGTGTGTTTTCTATATTTTGCACTTCACTGCAAATAACTGATGTTATAACCCGAAACTTATACTATTTTTACTTTAATTAAAGTATTTTTTCGTTTTTGATGCAAATCAATTAAATCTCACATCAAAATCTGCGCAGAGGAAGTACCGGTTATAGGTAGTACCTATTTAATAATTATAGTACCTCTTCCTCAATTTATCACCCGAAATAATATATATAAAAAAAAAAAAAATGAAATATTAAAAGAGAATTACGTGAAGCAGAAGAGAGTAGAAAGCAGAGAATTAAAGATTCATTTGTAAAATTAAATGGTAATAGCTGTGATTTTGTGTTTTAATCCCCGACTGTACCTACTCGGAACAATTGTAAGCTCGGACTTACGGTGTAATGTCGCTGTCATAAGTGCTTCCGCGGTAATGTGTGGGTAATTAATTTTGGAATGTGTAGGTACTTATAATTTTGTATTATTTGTTGAAAATATGTATGGAAAAATATAGTTGAGGCTTAATTGAATTTTTTTTAGGATTTAACATATTTTTATTCAGTTATCCTTTACCATGACTTTTTACAAACGTGCGTATATCCCCATATATGTATATAATATCATACACACCCGCCGAAGACAGCGGGAAAGGTTATATCGAAGCCGAACCGTTTAAAGTAGTACGGCCGTCTCGGATCATACGTAATGTTGCCGAGTGTGCCTCTGACATATCCCTCACGTCCTGGCTCACCCAGAGCCACCAAAAACCCTTTAGTGTGTGAGATAATGGTGTCCCTATCTTGCCCAGGTGGGAATCAGGGAGGAGCGCAAATCGCCACGGCCTGCAATGCTTTACCGAATTCTCTATGGTCAAATTAGTGTACAATTTGAACGAAAACATACCTAACATTGATATGAGGTAAACTATCAATCAAATCACGCATACAATTTATTTTAAGTGAATTTCAAACCCTCATTACTCGACATAGATAGGTAGTGATAACCGACAAGTGAATTAAGGTACCACGCCACCCGAAGAAACAAAAATTCTTCTCACGTCCCGGAATCCACATAAAAATATGAAATAAATAACTAACTTATATACTTCCGTAGCATTTGTGTACGTAACTGTACACAGACTCCAACATCGTACCCTAACACTTAACTGTTTATACCGTGAGTTAAATCTGCAGTAACAGACACTGATTAATGCGATTTTAATCCGCGCCTAAAACCCCCAAATCCAACCCTGTATTAATATTCAAACAGACTTATAAGGTCACAAGTCCTTTATATTATACCAACGAATTTAATCTTATTTGCTGAGCTGATAAGGTAGAAAATGTAATGATGCCCGATTATCGACTGTTTGCCTCGAATTTCTAACTTTTAAAGCGCGAGTCTAAATTCAAAAGGCCCAAGAGAGGCCTCAAAACAAGCGGTGAATATTTAAGGCGAGGTAACACCGTAAGAGCACTTTTACATACACGAACTTAAGTACTTTCTTTACTTAAGGTGATTAATTATTTAATACTTATCTACAATAATGAGGTAACGGTAATGAACAATACTCAAAATATACATTGTTGCTTTAATTTTCTAATAATTTTCAGAATACTAAGACAAAATTTCTTAATATTATTTAAATTTCAATAGAAAATAATTATGCTAGTTTTTGTGAAGATATTATTATAATGAAACTGTGAAACCGAGCACGTTTTTTACATAAAACATATAATGCTTTTGATAAACAATTCCAAATATTCTTAACCTTGCTACATAATTTGATGAGCTATGTTTTAAACAAATATTCTGCGAGATTATGCACCGCGTCTCAACTATGCGAAAACAGTCAATATTTAGAATGAAAACTCCTTAACTTGGCTGTTTTACCGTATTCTAAAACTATTAAAAAGAACCAATTAACCCTATGAAATGCAAATCATAAATAATACAGAATATTAACTACATAGCATAAAATCCACCAGAACTTCAACACCGATGAAAATCGCTATGTAAAGGACCGCGGCCTTACTGTATGAAGCTAATACAGAAATGTTGAAACCAAAATGATCCTAACCGTCATATACATACAATTCAAATCTTTTTGACATCAAATTCAAATCAATAACCATTAAATCGAAAGTTTGACAGAAGTCGTTTATAGATGAAATGGCAATATCTGATATCGTGGGGGAGTGAGTGAGATGAAGATGTTTTTATTAGTTCGTTTCGAGTTAGGGTTACGTCGCACCTGATCCTTACGATTTTATTTTCCAATTATGATTGTATTGTTTGAATGTGTAGTGAATGCGTGTTGTTTTCGTATATTTTTTTATGAAGATGGGCTCATAAATCACTGAGTGCCATCTGCTTAGTGGAACACAGATTATAGATGTCTATTGAGATTAGTTTTGTTTCTGCGTCATTTTTGGCACCTGATCTGTTGACAGCTTCGTATATTGCTATTATAATATAAATTCACACTGCTATATTATGTATTCCTGACCTCGTTTCTAGGTTATCCAGCTGGGTAGAACTCATTTCAGTTGCTAGTATTATTTATTTTTTAAATAAATAACTTAGATTTTGGGTTCAAATAACGTTGGATATTCTCCTCTACCTTACTGGAGCCGATTGTCTTCGACCCTATGCTACTGATGGTCTCTTAGAAGAATTAAGTTGTTAATGAAATTATCTGAGAAAGAACTAAAGTTACCAACATAGCTAGTTGAATTTTTCCTATACCTAAGCGAGCTGATGTGACAATGAGGGGGGGGTCGTATCTGGCAATAACCGATGATCAAATGGTTTGGAATTACCTTACAATTATTTTTAAACAACTTTTAGCGATATCTGTACCAACGTGAATTGTATCAGTCAACTCAATAACTCTAAATAGCTATTGGACTATCTAAAGCATAGGATTATGCATTGCAAAATTGCAATTATCTGTGTAAGTGTACAGTCAGCCTCAAAAATCCATTAAAATACGTCGAGTAATCATAAGGGTCCAGCGGGTGTTTGAAATTACTCAGGGGTAAATGAGTCAGTTAGGCGTTAAGGGGCAAGATTCAAATGCAAGGGTCCACTGAATTCGAGACCTTATTAGGAGTAATGGGTTACATGTGGTAGCATGTTGTGTACCCACCTACTTATAATGTGTCGAAAATACGTGCATGAACGATAATAGGTTCTTAAATTTGTTATTTGAAAAACGTAACATAATATTATATACTGTGGTCTTAGTCCTTAATACTTAATACTGCATTGATATCTTAAATTTTTTTAAATTTTGCATGTCCATGTATCGTTGCATTTGTCCGTGGATGCATTTTTTTAGTAATCAAGCTAAATTCATATTTGTGAGGCTGCAATAGGTACTTATCTTTCGACCGCCATCTTGGAAAACGGGATTCAAATGGGTTATGGGATAAAGCATTCTAGATTTTTTTTTATATTACGTAGGTGGCAGACAAGCACACGGCCCACCTGATGGAAAGCGGCCACCGTGGCCTATGAACGTGTGCAACACTAAGGGTGTCACACACGCGCTGCCCACCCTGAAGGGAAAGGGGGAGAGTTGGGAAGGTGTGGGAGGCTAGGAAGGGAGGGGAAGGAGGGGTATAGTGAGCTCTGGCTACCCTACTTACCGGCGGGAACACAACACGATGGTTATTATGACCGCGGTCTTCTGTAGGGCGGAGGTACTTCCCCAGTTGGACATGGAGAATGCTGAATTTATTCATAATATATGCCCGTTTTGCAATTCTAGACGAAAAATAGTTCATTGACTTTTCTGCTCCCTCGTGGTATCCTCAGGTCAGGATATCAAACCTGTGTGGTCAATTTTCTAAACAAGTATTTAATATTACTTGTGCAGTTTTGTGAGTTCGTTTATATGATCTATGAATAAACAATATAGTACACTATACAGAATACAGAATATAGAATACACTATACAGAATTATGCCTTATGACCCTGTTTGCGAACTAAAGAACTTTATATACAGCTATATAGACACAGTATTGCTAACAAACTACATCGCAATAAAAGGCTAAAAATAAGTGTATGTGTGGACTGAGAGCCCATTTTTATTTTTGCGGCTTTTTGCAGTTTAACTAACAATAGTCCTTTATGTGCGAGTAACCGTTGTGTGCGGGTGAGCTAATATCAATTTTGTTCTATGAACTGTCAATGTGTACAATGTACATGTCCCGGGATGTACACATTGACAGTTCATAGTACCTACTGTTCACGACGTGAACAAGGGGGGAAAATGAAAGCAGAGAGTTGGTATGAGGTCTACTTATTTCCAGTTTTTGTTACAATAGTTTTATAATTTTTTACATTGAACAAGTGCCGAGGAAGATGTCTAGTGGCTAAGATTTTTACCTACACTAACTGAGGCGAGAGCTCGCAAGACGCGCTGGAAGGGGCAACCTAACAGCTTTATACAAATATAAAATGGACCTTAGGCGCATAGAACGCAAGCCTGATTTTACGCCCAAACATATGGCGAGTATGCGGCCTTCCTCACTTGAAACGCATTCAAGGAACGCTACTGGATTGGAAGCTAACAAATATCACGCCATATCGGATGATCTTTATACAAATCTATAATCTAGCTATAGAAATGAATACGCTGCTTGTACTCAAGTGAACTAAACAATACCTAGTGAATCTTATGAGCTATGATAAACTAACAGTCCAAAAGGAACGGTCCGCTAATCTATTGGCGACTTATACAAATCAATATAACAAGGTTTGCAAGGCGCGGGAACCGCTTAATCTTGATTATACAAGAAATAATATATATACCTAAATAATTATATAGGACAAAGGCGCCGCTTGAAGTATGTAAAATAAACTACAACATTACTGAAATACAAAATGTACAATAATAGTTAAAAATAAACGTCTAATAAGGCGTAGGCGCCAACATCCTCCCGCCGGTTGAAAGCTGCGAAATAGCTTTCAAGCTTCCTTGAAGTCCGCAGGAGGCAGAAGACAAATGCGGTTGAGAGCGCGCCGTACTATCCCGCGCGCCGTGGAAACGTCAGCCACACGCGGTACACCGTCGGAGCCAGGGAACAGCTTGCTGATTCTGCCGAGACGCCAGCAGAGTGGAGGTGCGCTGTCGTCCTTCAGCAACACCATGTCGTCAAGCTTCAAATCCTCTTGCCTTTTGCGCCATTTGGTGCGCTGTTGGAGCTCTCCGACGTACTCTTTAGACCAGCGCCGCCAAAAGTGCTGGCGCACCTGCTCGAGCCTCTGGTAGCGGTCTCGCTGGTTGGTATTGTTCTCCTCGAGAACGGGCGCCGGCAATGCAGTAAGTGGCCTGCCAATCAAAAAGTGTCCCGGGGTAAGCGGCTGTAGGTCATCGGGAGAAGGACTGAGAGGACATAAGGGACGGCTGTTGAGCCTAGCCTCGATTTGCGAAAACAGAGAACATAGCTCCTCGAATGTTAAATGTGCCTGCCCCATGACTCTACGCAAATGAAATTTTGCAGATTTAATGCCTGCCTCATGATACCCACCAAAGTGAGGAGCGTACGCGGGGGTAAATATAAACTCTATGCCTTGCTGAGCTGCGAAGTCCAACATAGCGCTGTGATTATCCTTATAATCAAAAAACTCCTTTATTTCGCGAGCTGCGGCTATAAAATTTGTGCCATTATCACAAAATATCTTCTTTGGTAAGCCCCTGCTATAAAGCGCTTGAGCGTTAACAAAAAAGCTTCCTTTGAAAGCTCACTGACTGCTTCCAAATGAATGCATTTATAGTTGAAACATATAAAAATGCACAAATAACACTTACTTATTTTACATCCCCTGCCCCTTCGATCGGTTATAAGGAATGGTCCGGCGAAATCAGTGCCAACGTTAACAAAGGGAAAACTAGCTATGACTCTCTCCGGTGGCAAATTGCCCATAAGATTGTTCATGGGCTTGCCTCTAAAACGACAACATACGAGGCACCCTCGAGCAATGCGTCTGGCTAGACTTCTCCCGCCTATAGGCCAAAATCGATCTCGTATAGACGCGAGAAGCAGTTGTGGACCGGCGTGCATTAGACGATCATGTTCCCGCTGAAAGAGCAGGGAAGCCAAACGACTGTTTGCATGTAGAAGTATAGGGTGTCGTTTGTCAAAATCGTAAGTAGATGTGCCAATGCGTCCACCCACACGAAGTAGTCCCTCTGGATCAATGAAAGGATTCAAAGATGCAATGTGTGATTTGGATTTAAGTGGCTTGTTCTGAGACAACATATTTAATTCTGTCTGAAATGAATGGTGTTGTGAAAGTTTAATCAAAACGTTCATAGACCTTTCCAATTCTGAAGCCTGTAAACAGCCAACTAATTTGTTGTTTTGGTTTGCCTTTTTGGCATTGTGAAATAATCTGAGAATGCGAGCGTAAGCACGCTGAGCTATTGACAGCTTAGAAATCCGAGAGAGATCGAACGGATTGATGACCGCCTCCCCCGTCAAAGCGGGGTGAGCTTTGACCTCCGGTACCTCAACCTCACTATAGTGCTCAAAGTATGGCCAACATGACTCGTCCTGCTGCAAAAATGAGGGACCTGACCACCAAAGGGGTAAATCGGCAAGTTGATCCGGCTCAACACCACGCGAGACCAAATCCGCTGGATTTTGAGACGTCGGTACGTAACGCCAAGAGGAACTGCAAGTTAGTTCAGTAATCGCGCCAACTCTATTAGCCACAAAGGTTTTTAAGTTTTTGGAAGTCTGTAGCCAGCACAGTACTACCTTAGAGTCAGTCCAATAAACTTGGCGGTTTATTTCAAGTCGCAACGCCTGAATGACAGCAGAAGTCAGCTGCGCTCCCAACAAGGCCGCGCATAACTCCAAGCGAGGAATCGTAGTGGGTGCAATGGGCGCTACGCGCGATTTTGCGCATAATAGGCACACCCTTGTTTTTCCCTTCGCGTTTATCGATTTCAAATAATTACGAGCTCCATACGCTCGCTGAGAAGCATCACCAAAACAATGCAGTTCGATATGAATAGGGTTATCTATTAAAACATGTCTTTTTAATTTTAAATGTGAAATGCTCTCCATGCCATTAGCAAATTGGAGCCACTCTGCCTTAAGTTTATCTGGAGCAGGATCGTCCCAACCAAGGTTAGGCTGTGCCCACAGTTGCTGAATAAGCATTTTAGGCCTTATAGTGCAAGGAGACAGAACGCCTAAGGGATCAAACACCTTAAAGGTAGAGGACAAAATAGTTCTTTTAGTAATAGATTTAGTTGACGTTGGCTCGATAGGGAAATAAAGCTCGTCTTCAAGGGGCAACCAACCAATACCTAACGTGCTAGTAGAGTTGCTGAGCACGAGTGAATCATTGGAACTCTCTCCTAAGCAAGATTGAAGAGCTGTAGGCAAATTAGAGCGATATTTTCTGAGGCGAAAACCACCTTTAGCAAGCGCTTCTGCTATAGACTGCCTTAAGACAGGTAACTCGGCCTCAGATTGAGTCCCAGTGACCAAATCATCTACATAGAAGTCCTTCTTAATTATCTCCTTTACAAGAGGATCCTCACACTCATCACCTAATTGCCAAAGGCATCGAGTAGAAAGAAAGCTAGCGCTTGAAAATCCGTAGGTAACGGTATTAAGTTTAAAAGTGCGTAGAGGTAGCGATTCGTCCTCACGCCACAGAATCAATTGAAGACTGCGATCCCTATCGTCTACCTTAATCTGGCGGTACATTTTTTCAACATCACCGGTGAGAATGTATTTATGCAAACGAAATCTAACCAAGATGTTGAATAGAGAGTCTTGAATCGTCGGTCCCGTCATCTGTAAATGATTCATAGAGAAACCGGAAGTAGTACGAGCGGACGCATCGAACACAACTCGCAACTTGGTGGATTCGCTAGTATGCCTAAATACAGGGTGATGAGGTAAATAATATTTCACTTCATGAGGGAGATCGTCACAAAGTTCAGAGAGGTGCCCAAGTTCAGCATATTCTTTAATAAAATCAAAATAAAGCTCCTTGAGTTCAGGCTGTCGTTTAAAGCGTCCCTCAAGATTCAAAAACCTTTTACGAGCTAAACGAAAGGAATCTCCTAAACAAGATCTATCTGCTCGAAGCGGGAGCCTTACGCAAAAACGGCCGTCACTTCCACGAACTGTATTACTGAGAAAGTGCTGTTCGCAAAGACCTTCTTCCTCAGTCAAGACCGTTTTATTTGGGACGTTCTCTAACTCCCAAAACCTTGTCAACTCATCCCCAAGATTACACTTGTCATCATTTTGCGACAAATGACAGTGCACCTCCGTTTTGGAGGGCTGTGTCCTGGGAAACATGGAACCCGCTACCAGCCATCCTAACTTAGAGCTTCTTAATACCGGACCATTTTCTCCTAGTGAATGTTGTTCGGAACCTACCAGATCCCAAAACAGATCAGCACCAATGAGCATATCAACGACAGAAGACTTATTAAAGTTAGGATCCGCCAACTTAAAGCCTTGTAAGTTCAAGTGCCTTATGCTAAAAGAGGCCTTAGGCATCTTACCGGAAATAGTCGGCAGAATTAGGCAGGAAAGAGTAGCGTTGAATGAGCTAACCTTTGATTGAAGACGAACGGCACACCGTTCGGGAATAATTTTCAGTGGAGCTTCACCGATCCCTACGATACTAGTACTGGAAGGCTGAGGAGTCAGCTGCAGAGTTTGCCTCACGTGCTGTGTGACGAAAGACGACTGACTCCCGCTGTCCAGCAGTGCTCTCACTGTCATGTTTATATTATTAGTGGGATTTATTAAATTTATTTCAGCCGTACACAACAGTACCTCTGAAGACGACGAAGCAGACAAAATGACGGCCTCACCCTGAGGAACTTCACTATCAGTGCCCGCCCTAAACAAAGCTTCATGAAGCAAATAATTGTGACGCTGTTTACACTCCTTACACACACGAGGGAGCCTACAGCGGCGAGTAGGATGGCCGGTCCTGAGGCAATTGTGGCACAACTTGAGAGTGTTTACAAGAACCATTCGATCACTAGATGATTTAGCCATGAACACAGAACAATCATAAATGCGGTGAGCACCTTTACAGCATAGACAAGACGGAGAAGGCGGAGCAGATGGTTCCTTAGCGGAACTAGAAGAGGCTGTCATAACCTTCGTTTGTGCCCTATGACGTGTATTGGACTGCTCTGTTTGTGGGGAGTGCTTAGACGTAACCTTATTACGACTCATAGTCTCGATCACGTTAGCGCGACTATTCAAAAAATCGAAAAACTCCTCAAGTGTTAGAATCTCACCTAACGAATTCTTATGCTCTTCCCATTTAAACTGTGTTTTTGAATCTAAATTTTCTACTACTAAATAAATAATAATCATATCCCAACCATCAGTGGGCAAACCTAATGACTTAAGAGCCCGTAAGTTCTTGGTCACGTGGTCTATAATAAACCGCAAAGACCTTTCAGTCTCCCGCACTGATTCGAGAGTAAGCAAGGATCTTAAATGATTATTCATTAACTGACGTTTATTGTCATAGCGCTCGCGTAAAAGTTGCCAAGCTTCGCGATAATTATTCTCTGTAACCTCTAAATTGCAAATAACTCGCGCTGCTTCACCTTCTAAATAAGAATTCAAATAATAAAATTTGTGAATGTCCTTAATTTTAGGATTTTTGTGAATCAAGGAAGAGAACGTGTCCCTAAACTCAAGCCACTTAAAATACGTTCCGTCAAAATTAGGGATCCTTATAGTGGGTAGCTTGAACCCGAGAGGACCACAGTCGTCATGGTGATTGCAACGAGAACTAGAAGAACACGACCCACCGCCGTTGTCACGATTAGAGGCATTCCTCTCAATAAGTTGCTGAGCCAAGGCTATACAGTGGTAAAATTCCTGTTCTAAGCAATCCCTGACACAGAGTTCGACTTCCAAAGTGGATGCATTAATCACTTCTATTTCATCTTGTACCTGACTGAATTCGGTGAATAAGTCCTCAAATTTGTTCAATTTGGTTCTAAGTTTAATAATATCCAAAGAAGAAATAACTTCCAGTGGTTGGAAAGTTCCTAATTCATTTTTAAACCTTGTAAGACGACCTTTAATTTAGCTACGTTTAACAGTTAAATCCTTAACAGTCGCATCGGTTTTCGAAGCTTCAGCGTCAGGCATTTTAAACAATTAAATGTAATGAAATTAGCAAAATAAACGTAAGAATGTAAAACGCATACGCTCCTTGCTTTGTAGGCAGCACTCGGCGCCGGCGCTCGATGCGAATACTCGCACCGGTGTAGGTGGTAGGCAGGCACAAACAGCTGACGCGCGGTGCACGTGCAACTCCCGAGATGCAGCGCTGCGCGCAGTCTGCGTTTAGCGATAGCGCACCGTCAGCGCAGCGCTCGAACGCTGGAATAGATTGTTGCGAGTGCGTAGGTATAACGGTTCAATGGAAGAGGCAAGCGTTATAGCTAGTTATGGGCAACTGATATAGGTTGTTTACGCTATGCAGGGAACAAGTAGGCACTTTAATGAATTGCGATATAGATATCAAAAACTGAGTTTAGATGGATTTAAATGAAATAAACTATGCAAAATTAACTGGTTAAGGAAGATTGAAAGAAAATAAATATAATTTAGGCAGACAAGCGTGCTATGGGGTGCAAATAGGTATGTGCAAAATTATGTTCGCAGCTTATTAAAGCGGAAACAATAGGCTAACCTAATAATATGACTGTAGCACGTGTAGGCACTAAATATTTGAAGTGAAAAATGTAGGTATTGTTCAGGCAAATAATTCTGCTATGGGGTACAAATGTGCAAATTATGCTCGCAGCTTATTGAAGCGGGAGCAATAGGCTAACAATGACAGTATAGCATGAGTAGGCACTGAACACTAAGGAACCAGTCCCCTGAAATCACAAATCAAGAGGAATACAAAGGAATAGAAAAGGAACGGGCTCACTTTATGATTAGGCAGACGATGCGGAGGTAGGTCCACCTCCTCACGGAGCTCACGATCCGCTTGATGACGATCTCGAGGGAGCCGGACTCCCGTTGAATAAGCCAAATTCTTCCTCGGCGAGAACGGGTCCAGACTGCACGCACTTCACACACGAGGCTGGATAGCCCCGACACACAGGAACTGAGAAGCACCGTGGCACGCGTGGCGGTTAACCTTCGTTCACCTTGCTCGAGAACATTCGACCTGCAACGTGACTTCGAATTCTCGTATAGTTATGCAGGTCCTGTCACGGTCGCCAGTTTGTTCACGACGTGAACAAGGGGGGAAAATGAAAGCAGAGAGTTGGTATGAGGTCTACTTATTTCCAGTTTTTGTTACAATAGTTTTATAATTTTTTACATTGAACAAGTGCCGAGGAAGATGTCTAGTGGCTAAGATTTTTACCTACACTAACTGAGGCGAGAGCTCGCAAGACGCGCTGGAAGGGGCAACCTAACAGCTTTATACAAATATAAAATGGACCTTAGGCGCATAGAACGCAAGCCTGATTTTACGCCCAAACATATGGCGAGTATGCGGCCTTCCTCACTTGAAACGCATTCAAGGAACGCTACTGGATTGGAAGCTAACAAATATCACGCCATATCGGATGATCTTTATACAAATCTATAATCTAGCTATAGAAATGAATACGCTGCTTGTACTCAAGTGAACTAAACAATACCTAGTGAATCTTATGAGCTATGATAAACTAACAGTCCAAAAGGAACGGTCCGCTAATCTATTGGCGACTTATACAAATCAATATAACAAGGTTTGCAAGGCGCGGGAACCGCTTAATCTTGATTATACAAGAAATAATATATATACCTAAATAATTATATAGGACAAAGGCGCCGCTTGAAGTATGTAAAATAAACTACAACATTACTGAAATACAAAATGTACAATAATAGTTAAAAATAAACGTCTAATAAGGCGTAGGCGCCAACACCTACCACCAACATGTACCTAAGTAGTAACTATTTTTACGCCGCGTTGTACTAGCTATCACTGTGTCTATAGAGTTTGTACGTATATAGTCTAAGTACCTACCATTAGAACTCAAAAAATAAATCAAAAATCACAAACGACCATTCATCTCTTTCACTCCTATAACTAACTATGGTATTTCTATCTTGCTTACACTTGACACCGGAAGTGAGATCTCAAAGATGGCTGCGGCCGGATGTGGGAGGGGCGATTTGATTTATAGTGTAGGTGTAGGGGGAACTATTGAGAGTGTATGTATGCATGTTCGTCTGTGTATGTGTGTGCACATTAATTCGTGTTCAAGTTTCAGTTTGTCAGACGGGTAGTCAGGATTTAATTATATCTTCACGACTTAGTGTGGGTGGGGTAGGTAGGATGGGGTTAACACGATGAAGTGTCATTTCATTAGTTTTTAACAAAGTGGATATGAGTCAGTAGCACATTGCAGTATGTAGTTACTGTCTAGTAGTATGCGACTGTTCTCATCAATACCAGCTTTGATTCCCGTATCATTCAGCGCTATTAACTTTGTTTTTTTTTTATAAAATCACGCCTATATCCCCGAAGGGGTAGGCAGAGGTGCTAGCACCCACATTTCGCCAGTTTATATTTAGGTCCCAATGTAATAGGTGGTGAGCCTATTGCCATTAACCGGGCACTCATAAACCTGCGATAAATACACACATAACTTCGAAAAGCATCGCAGTCATTGGTGTGTGCCATGGTAAACCTGGGATCGAACCCGAGACCTCGTCTCAGCAGTCCATTATCCATACCACTAGGCTACCACGGTTTCAGTATTAACTTTGTATATACGAGAATGACCCTAAACCTAGCTTACTCGAAGCACGACACGAGGCCATTGTACCCCATGCCGCGTCTATATTTACATAACATTTACCGTGACCGTGTCAAACGTTGACTTATGTAGGACTTGATGGTATCTCCCATCCTAATTGAGCAGTCCGACTGGGGAAGTATCTACCTCCGCCCTACAGAATACCGCGGCTAATAATAACTTTGTGTTGTGTTTCCGGCGGTGAGTAGGGTAGCCAGATCTCACTGGAGAGGTTTTTGTGTTGTCAGTGGGCAGACCAAGAATCCCTTCTTTGTCTTCTGCACAGACAGCACAGAGAATCTCTTAACCTTCCCCTTCCCCTTTCTCTATATGGTCGGCAGCACGAATGTGACGCCCCTGGTGTTGCAAACGTCCATATGCCACGGTAACCACTTTCCATCACGTGGGCCGCTTGCTTATCTGCCGCCTAAGTGGTATAAAAAAGTACATGTCCATCGCGTATTCAACTTAGTGATAGCTAAGTTTGAATGTAACCATCGATCGACTGGTGGCCGTGTTAGCACAACTCTAGTTTGTGTGCCCATTGTGCCACAAGTTCTTACATCCATACTCAACGTTTTTCAATCAATTTTTTTTCTTTGTGCAGCATAAATGTGCACCTATTTTGTATTTTTCGACTGTTATTATGTTATTATGTATATTGATGTATTTTTATTATTGTTATTATTTGATGCTTTATAATATTGCTATTTCTTTTACGCAAGTTTGTGCTGTAGAAGAGAAGAAAATAAAGTGTGTACCTATTCTTTCTTTCTTTTCTTTCTTTCTTTCAACGTCATGTCTTGATGCCACGCTGTTCATGTCACAAATTTGGTCGCAAAACAAAACACGGCTGACCTCACAATACCTACAAGGTAACAAGAGAAATCTGTTTATGAATACCTATTCGGGATATGAGTCAGGGATGTGAGCAGGTACTCACATCCCTGACTCAATCTATAAATAAATATTCTAGGCCATCTACATAACACCTTCTAAAACCATGGTAAGCACCTCAATTAACTTGTTTTACGACTTCTTAAATACCGATATACATATATAATTAGGTACATTTTTATAAATACACTTAGAAAGAAAACATTGATCAAATAACACTGCTGTTAATTTAACAAGGATGTCAAATCAATTCGGGTTTCTGTAACGTTGATCAGGCCAAAATTAAATAATAGATCTATGATTACTTTTATTTGGAATACGGTTTTGTTTGTAATGGTGGTCACACTGCCCATTGTTGTTCATTAGTTACAATCTAAACAATCTCAAGACGTAGAAGACGTTACATTCTCCAGTTAAATTTGACAGCAGACTATGTTAACTGACACGGTGATCAAATTTAACTATTTAAGTAATCATTTTTCGACAAGAGATTTAACAGCTGATTAGTTAATTTTAGCGTTGATCAGCCTTTCGGAAACTGGGAGATAAACTTACATAGGTACTTACTGATATTTGTCCTGAGACGAAATCAAAACGCACTTTTATGTAGCAGTCACGTATATATGCGATAAAGATACAAGTTAGAGTTTAAAAAAAAAAGCACAGTCACATTCGCTGTTCGTAACTAGTGCACATCTGTAGGTGAAGTCCCCAAGTGTAAGGTAGGTAAGGTTGGCAATACACTCAAGCGATCCACCCGCCGCCGCCGGGAGACTACGGCATCTGACACTTTTATTGCAGTCTCCCCCTAGATGCATCCTTTTTACTTTTATTTATTCGGTATCAAAGTAATTTAAAAGATCCATCTAAATTCGGTTTTAGATGGATCTTTTCAATTACTTTGAGTTTGTTTGTCGTTTATTGGCAGGTACATTCTAGTTGATTTACTTAAGGTACTTTGTCCCCTAGCTGTGGCACACAGTCAGCTACCGTTCCGTTGAGTCTTGAGTTCAATTTAGAATTGATAAGCTACAATGCATCTATTTAAGGTTCAAATGGGCTGTACCTACCTAAGCGTGGTCATTGGCTACATTATCAGTTAAAGCGATATTGTTCTTATGTATACATGTTATAATTAGTATTAGTAAAGGTATTCTGTAACGCGGAGACGTTTCCACAGTCGGACTGCTCAATTAGGACGGGTTATACCGTCATGTCCTACCTCCAATAACCAAACGCCTGCCAAATATAGTTTAGCCACATTTTGTGTGCTCACTACTGACAGCTATGTGTATGTGACATCTTTACCTACACACAGAAGCTGGGGCTCTAGCCAAAATGCTGAGTGGCATTTTGTTGTCGGAATCGGATCACGTGACATTTATTGTCGGAATCGGATCACGTGACATTTGTTGTCGGAATCGGATCACGTGACATTCGACAACAAATGTCACTCCCATACATTTTCAGAACGATAACGAATGTAGATTCGGAACGAATGCATTTTGGCTAGAGCCCCTGGTAACATCAGCTTCAAATACCTAGATGAAGCTTCAAAGTATTGTAAAATAAATAATACTTACTATTACATCCTTCTTCCACTCTTCCACAGCAGTTCAAAATGAACGGCAACCACGCAACACTGCCACCATCAGGCCTGAAACGCTGAGGGACATGGACCAAGAAAGAGCTTTAAGAGAAGCAGCCGTTGCTGTCGGAGTTTTTGGGTAAGTTGAATTTATATGGTGGTTTAATTGTGATAACTTTTTACATAATACAATTCAATAGAGCATAGGCGATTGAATGAGAATCCAGCTGAGATCAGCTTTCCTATGCAGAGCGTTTAAAAACGAAAAATTATAAAACTTTTGTCTTCACTACATAGTATAAAACAAAGTTGCGTCTTTGTCCCTATGTCCCTTTGTGTGCTTGTATATTATATACTAACTGACCCCCGGTACTTCGTATGCGTCACCCTGTTTTTCCAACTTTTCTCATTCCTGCTCCACACCCGTTGGTCGTAGCATGATGTTAGATACATACCTTCCTCTTCAATCACTTTATCTATTAAAAAACGTATCAAAATCCGCTACGTAGTTTTAAACATTTAAGCATACAAAGTGACTTTGCTATTATACTATGTAGTGATGATCGATACTGGTTTCCATGAAAGAGTTTATCGTACCTCTACGTAACTGGTTTCGAAAGAGTACTTATTCTATTTCATACACTCATAAATAATCCATCTTGGATACCAGTTACGTAGACGTATAAAAATGCCGTGAAGTGAACTGGTTACGAAGCCCCGGCTTCCTATACGGGTAAAGCGAATACGATACTAAAAATTAACACATAAGTAAGATTATTTAGCGACAAAGCACATTTCGCTTAACAAATAAAGCACACACATAACGTACAGAGAATTTCCAAGAGACAAGTCAAAGACTCAGTGCAGGATTCACTCGCTCGTAATACCGAGTGCCGAGTCAACGGGCTACGGTACAAATGTCTCTGTATAGTCTGCTTGTCTCTTTGAACGTACAGGACATGCCGCTATGAAACACGTGACGCGAACATTGAAATAAGTGAAGGTAGGTACGGTACTTTCACAGTGGAAAATAAAATGTTTCAGTACCTACCTACCTACGAAAGCACAAAGAGTTTTTAGCTGAGCATGTTCAGATGGAGACGGCTGGACGGGTTCTGAGAAGACACCGAAACCGCACAGCCCGCGATGAGCGGAGGCGACTCGGACGTCGGTGGTCACAGAATGACCTCTGTCCCCCATGTGCGCAGGTCTGGGGGTGATGGGTCTAGCTGCCTGTCACCCTAGCAGAGACAGGATGTGATGGTGGCGCAAAGTGCCACCCCATACCCGGAGGCTAGACGGGGACACCACCGTGTCCCTATACCCGAAGGGAGTTATCTCGAAAGAGAGGGCCCCGGGTCTGTGAGGGTGCGAGGAATATGTTCGCTACTATCTCATATCCACCGCCTCTAACCGATCGGATCATAAGTCAATGGGGGAGGCCTACGTTCAGTAGTGGACTTCCTATGGCTGAATTGATGATGATGATGCTTAAGCACAGCTTATAGGAGGGGCTGATATGAATTAAGTTGATTGACCAATGAATTTCTAGGCAAAAGTTATACCTACCTACTTACTATAGTTACAACCATACTCGTAGTTAAACATACTTGAAGCATTCCACCTATGTCTTTGCTGGGGTTGTGGCAATAAGCACCATCCTTCAAATGTGCTGCTACAAAATAAATAGGACAGAAAGCGACGACTTCATAAATCGATCGGAAACGCACTCGTAGACGCGAGGTTACTCGGGAAAAGGGTTGCCACCTTTTTTCTAAGTAAATATAATAGGTATTTTCTTTACTCCAGTTATAAAAATATAGTAGATAGGTACTATTGATAAAAGTAAACTTTATTTATTTTTTGAAATAAGAACTTCCCTTCCTTGGCTAGCTTTCATGTAACCATGGGAATGGAGAATAATTTCGAAACTCGCGTCATCGTCACCTCCCATCTCATTACGCGTACAACTTTAGCGCTTTGAACAATTACACAAATTATATCCGTGATTATGTCGTGTCAAATTTCCCACCTCGTATCGTTCCCAGCCCAAAGGCGCCCATGATTAGCTAAAATATAGTACCATGGTATATATTATAGAAGAGGTGACCCTGTTCGTGACCATAGTAGAACAAATATCTATATAAGTTCTGTACATGTAGGTATCCGATAATTTAATCTGCGTGGCTATGACTTATAAACCTATTCGTTTGATTTTTTTTACTTAACATGGAAGAAGGTCTTTCCATCTCAAAGGCCTCATTCCACTGAACTTTAATATTAAGTTGATGTCAAAGGAATATCTCTTTGATCAATAAAATCGCTCAAAAAGCAGTCACTTGAATGATTTCATCGCAGTCGACCTGCAATCGATTGTAATTATTTTTTAATACCACTTAGGTGGCAGACAAGCACGCGGCCTACCTGATGGGAAGTGGTTACTGTGGCCTATGGACGTTTGCAACACCAGGGGCGTCACATTCGTGCTGCCGACCATAAAGAGGGTTGAAGGGGAAGGGGCGAGGGGAGAAGATTAAGAGAGTCTCTATGCTGTCAGTACACAAGATAAAGAAGGGTTTCTCAGTCTCCCCACTGATAACGCAAAACCTCTTCATTCGCATTTTATGGCACCAGAATTAGACTTTTGCCTTTGTCTAAACTGATAAAACTGCTATGTATGCTGCTTTGCGTATGTATTCACGTTTAAGGCGATTGAAATGGATGGCGAAGACGCTCATGCGGAAGAAGTGAGTAGGATAGTGGCGATGGGAATGCTGCTGTTATTGCTCAGCGAAGGTTACGTGTTTGGATCACGTCGGGGTCACCAATTTGGAGGAACGGGATGTGATGTCCCTCCAACACAAAGGGAGGATCCTCCGACCAGGCAAGGTGATCGCGCCTGGCGGGCCGCAGCCCTTAACGGTTGTCGTTGGGTTGTTGTATATATACTGTACTAGCGAGAGAACTTCATTTTCGCGATGCAGGATCGTTGTGACGTAGTAGTGACGTCGTAGTTAGTTTCGTAGTAGTTACTCGTGCTGTTGCTAGATGGCGCTGGGTACATGTGGTATCGCCACACCACCTTCACACCCACGCGAACTAAACTTATACTCCTAAACTAATTTATCTAATGTCAAATCTGAAATAGCCTTCATATCTATTAGCATCGAATCAGTCTAATAATACAGAGTGACGTCATCGCGCCAGTCCGCCGAACCGTGACGATCAAGCCTCACGTATGATCAAAGGTTGTGTGGCGGCTGGTCAAGTTGCCTGATGTTCAGTTCGGGGTGAATGGCTTCGAACGGATGCTGTTGTGTGCGAACTTAGGCGTGATTTTATAGTCGAACGGGCACGGGGAGATCGATGGTCGCATAGTGAAATGAGTATGGAACTCAAGATTAGTTTGTAGTAGGATAATTATTGATACAAACTGTTTTTATGATGGGAAAATTCAAACCATTTTTTTTTATTTTGTGACGCGTCAATTTGACTTCACCTCGCCTGATGTTATGCTGAAGGCTCTCTCTCATGAAAAAGAGTCACCTTGCAAACACGTTCAGTGCTACAATGGCGGCGCTCAGCTTGACGGCCTCATCAAATGCTTTTTCCATTTATCATATATTATGCACATACGCCCATTTCCCTCCGGTGCCGCGGTGTAGGCAGATGAAGAATAACGCCCACATTTTACCAACCATTGTAGTTGGTCCCACGTAATAGGGGTGAGCCTTTTGCCGTAGGTATCCACTATTGTTGACTATACTATTGTAGACTCAAGCCATGTATCTGGGCCGTATTTATATCTGTCGGATGTCAAATAGCCCTTCATTACTTAGGTCTACTCATTTCTCGTTAGTTCTTTCGTTCGAAAAAGGATTAAATACTTAATTCATAGCAAAGACGGCGGCGGGATGAATAATGACAGATACTTATGGCCTGCCCCAGTATCGCACATGAACAGTTACAGTTTAAATAACTCGGGATTACAGTTATTCAAAGTGACAGATAAATTAAGAAAATCTTGAACCGTTTGGTTAATGTGGAATTGTGGGCAATACCCTGGTCCAGTGCGTGTTGCTTTGGATAGGAAGGGAGACGCCGGGATTGTGGTAGAGGCAGTTAAATACAGTCAGAAAGACAATGTCCTTTCTCTAAAGCAACTGCAAAGGCTTCAAACCTATCAAAGGCGTCAAAAACTAATGATAATATTCCAGCAATTTAGCGTGAAAATTCACTTAAAATTTTTCTCCTTCTTCATAAAAAATAAATATACCAACCATTAATCTCACCAACAAACTGTACCTACTTAAATGATTATAACTCACAAAAATACACCTCCATTTCATTTACCAAAACACTTTCTGTAACCATAAAAAATTCTCAGCCATCTTTCTCCCCTTTTCGCTTAAAAAGTTCAGTGAATATTACATTAATATCAACTACAATATTCGTATGTGAACATGGGTGTGCACTAAGCAGAATTGCCAATCCGATATTTCGAATGCCATTTCTGTTCAATGCCACTCATGAATATAAGTTACAGAGCAAAATAAGCGATAAATATGAAGTGGTGTTGTGATATGATTTGGTTTTTATGGTGCCGTTTCATAAGTATGGCGTATTAGCATGTAGGGTATATTTTCCTAAACATTTAAGGGCCATCCATTAATTACACAAGACGATCTAGGGGGAAATGGGGTCGACCGTGGCTTTTTCCTACAGCGGTCTGGAAGGGAATCTTGGTAGTTTTTCGTAAGAGCACAAAATGAGTAAAATTGTGTTTTGAAAAAGCGCAATCTATTCCGAGTGGATTTTGAACTTTAGACTGAAAATCTTTTGTAGGTAAAGATTGTATAATAGGGAGGGGTCAAAAACTAATGAAAATAGTCTTACGTGACGAACAAATGACCCCTAAAGTTTCTGTAAAGATGGATAGAGGGTAAGGGTCAGCGTAGACAGAGACGAACGCAACGGAGATGATTATTAGGACACTCAAAAATCTACTTTATTAATACTATTATAAAGTGCAAATATGCTTAAACCTGATAATAATGATCGCGCGTCCTCTAAGATGTGCGGGCTTCATTTCAATAATTTTGAAGTGCCTTATTATAGTCGTCTACACTGCGCTACTCTCTGTCTGCGGAGCAGATCTCAGGCTCCAAACTGTCAATAGTCAATATTCATAGCTACAACTTTGCTAGCATTAATTGAGTAGGCGCTCTTATTTGATAGGTACACTGTCCCTGTAACACATGTCTGGCCATGGCAGAAGGAGAGTTAAACCCAATAAACACTTGCTTGACATCGTAGAAGACGCAGTTGTTTGTATCCAGACCATTATTAAATGGCAAATCCTGGAGTCTGAGGTGAAAGACTCGGATTCAATCGGAATTAACTAGATGTTGAATTGATGACTGCATGCTAAGTAAATCAACAAAACAAGTTGGTTACGCTTACAACAATAATTTTTTAATTGACTTGGCGATTGCCTTCTACCACGGCCTCTGAGAACCTTTTAGGTTAGTCATACTAGACCAAGAAAAGTTGGCGAAGTCTAAGATGACGTCATCAACACATACCTACTGTCAAGTATACGTAGTTAGTACAACGCTCATTTGCAAAAGTATTTACTTATCTCCTTGGTCGTGTGTAACCCGGTATAATGCCGTAGATCTCATCCAACCGACTTCCAAAAAGGAGAAGGTTCTCAATTCGATTGGTATTTTTTTTATGGATGTAGGTACACAGATTACTCGTAAATTTATGATTCGATTTACGTGATTCTTTTTTAATTCGATGTAAAATCCCATAAAAAAATTATATACTTGGTTTGGACCCATTGATATACAAAATACCCAAGATGCAGTCAGGGTGTCAAAACTGTCCGCATAAAATGAGCGTTCATTTCAAATAGTCTCGCTTGCGGACATATTCGAATGCTGCTTTTGTTCGAGACTGCTGTGTATCTAGGTTGGGCTGGTATTTGTAACCAATGTTTGGACCAGTAGTTGTAACACATAATTATGAATTCTCCCCAGGCCTCCAGTCTCGTTGGCTATGGCACTGTCCCCAGCGCGCTACCCCCTCCTGTCGCCACACTACGCGCCACTGCCCCCACCACAACCACAGCAACCCCCGCAGCCAGACTCTTCGCACGACCACCACGACGAGGGCAATGCACATACTGACAGTGACGGTGAGATGTTTATTACTTCTTTTTTTTAAATAAATAAATAAAAACATCAGTAGTTTAGTGAATTGTCTTATGATTGAGAAGCCCCCAATTAGAATTCTGACCATTACCATGATAGATGAGTAAATAAATATTTTGGGTCATTACTACCGTACTTTAAGCATTACTTATTAGTTGGATTTTCAGTTACGTTTCAGGGAACTCTTAAAAAAAAAACAGAAAAACAATAGTTCACCTCTTTATTCGTATTCTAAGCGAGGAGACAGAGAGATAGACACACACCCTATATAATATAACTTCATCCCTTTTTCAAGTTCAGAAAAATAATACTTTAAAATAGTCATCAGATCTCAATGAATATTATGGGGCTAGAAAAGACTGCGAGATGGCCATATTTGATTAGCTTCTGCTTGTTGCCCGTAATGCCTCTGATGGAATTCTGATCCTGCCACTCCCCCATCCCCATAAGTGGAGGGATCAGATTTTCGCCAGAGTTAAAACCACTTAATCCAGGGTTAAAAAGAAGGTCATGTGTTATTCCAGACTAAGCTGTTTGAGCATGATTGAGTATCAAACATGTGATGAAATATATAATTAATAACATCCCTGTATGTTATTACATATTATTTGTGTATGTTATAGATGATAGTATCGATGTGACCAACGAAGAGGATTCTACGTCCTACTCGCCCCCAGCTGCGATGGACTACCGTCAGAGCTGTACCTCCTACAGGTGAGCTCCTTTAGAATTGTTAACTAATTCTCTTATAGATCACACAGCACGCACTATTCTTTCCAGTATTAATAGCCAGTGCTATTTCTCAGATTCTACTAATTGTTAACTATTATCCAATTATCAAACCATTGATTACAAAAACTGCCATTAAATTTTTCGGCATTAACAACATAGCCAGTAAAGTGTAGTGTAGTGTAGTGTAGTGTATTTAATGGCAATTTTGGGAATCTTACTGTTTTGACAATGATTCTTTTTGATTATCAATACGTTTACAATACATATACATTATACATATCAAGTCAAAACGAATTAAACAGGCCGTTCCTGATCGCTCCCGGTGGAAAAGTGCCCATCACACTCGCCGCGTTTTCGCGGTGGATTGCGATGGCTTTTGCACCAGGAATGAGCCAAATCGATAGTCCCTTATTGTCTTATTGAGTTTTTGTCCTAGTTCCTTCACAAAGACTTTGGCCTCCTTGCTGGGGCACTCCCCAGAATCGGGGCAAGGTAGCTTGCAGCTTTAAAATTACAAATAAAATTTTTGTTATTTTTTCATGTTTGTGAATATACTTACGAGTATCTTATCTTCTATACACAGTTGCTTCCTTCCCACTTTCAACACCTCACTTTCAATAATTTTAGGCCACTGGGTGTGGAGAGCGCTGCGGAATCTGCTGCAAGGCTGCTCTTCATGGCTGTCAAATGGGCGAAGAATTTGCCGTCTTTTGCCAGTTTAGCTTTCAGAGATCAGGTATGTGTTCTACTGAATTATTCACCTAAATATACGAAGAAGGGGAACACTCCCGAACCCGAAGGGCCCTGGTAGTACTCCTAGTACACAACATATAAGAAATTCTTGAAACATTGAGTTCTAAGAAATACTGGTAGGAATATCAGCAATCGATTAAAAAACTACATCGCTCAGTAAGTACCTATATTTGTATGAAAAAATAAATAAATAGACCTTCCGCGTTAATTAGCTTTATGGCTTAATTAGTAATTAAATAATTACTTACCATATTTCAAGTTCGATATTTAAATAGGTACTTATTTGAGGTTACCATAGAGGAAGTTACCACACTTTTAAAAATTACATTCCAATTATTTAGGTCATTGGAGGTCATTAAAAAGCGCTGATCGAATATTTTTTTAATAGTTGCAATTTTTATCAAATACGTGTCTTGACCTAAGATTAGGTACTTAATAGCAAATCCACCATATTTATTTCAAAACAATCCGCGTGCACCAAGGCCTGTATAGTACCTACAGGCCTATAAACATTGAACTATGAACCAATGGTATGGTAATACTATCCATCGGCCTAGGTCATCTCATGGAATATATAAATATAAAAATAAATAAAATACTATCTTTAAATATCTATAGATAGCATTACCGTGCATGAACTCTTAAAACCGGTCAATAATTGTACAGCTGTCATACCACCTATAAATGTAACTGTGTTAATACTGTATGTTTCTATGGTATTTATTTATGCAGTTGGTAGTATGACAGGCCGTTCAATTTTAGGCCTATGGACGCCGTTTCTTTAACTTTTTAGTGTCAAGATACCATTACGGGTAGTTGGAGCTCTCAAGAGTCCGACTAGCCTAATTACCAAGTCGATATCGCCAATGTGGTTGTGGAGGTCCGATGGCAGTCGCTTCACGAAAAATATCGTAGTTCAGCTGCATTGTAGTAAGACAGGAGTTGGGCTCAGAGAAGGATGATACTGGAACTATAACTGACGTCGTAATCGATGTTTGTATACCTAAAGGTGCGTCCTGATTTGTGACATGAACAGCGGACCGGACTGCGTGGCATTAAGACATGACGTTGAATGTGGACGTAACAACTTGTGGTACATGGGCCCACAAACTAGAGTTGTGCTGACACAGCCACCAGTTGATCGATAGTTCCATTCAAACTCAACTATGAAGCAGCAGAATACGCAATATCACGCACTTCTGACACAGTCACGGGAAAATGTTACGTAAATGTAGACGCAGCATAATGATTCTAAGTGATTCACGTACAATGTTAAAGGATTTCCTTCACTATCATTATCTATGTATCCATATATTCCAGGTAATTCTTCTAGAAGAAGCTTGGTCAGAATTGTTCTTGCTGAACGCTATACAGTGGTGCTTGCCGCTCGACGCTGCCTGTGCTGCACTGTTCGGCAGCGATCAAATGGACCAAGGTAACTCAGCATATTGACTTATAACTGCATTCTTACTTATTCTCCATCAAGTCCTTCCGAACTGCAATCTTAGCATCATCACTTTAGAATAAAATAATTTAATAAAATAATAATAGAAAAATCATTTATTTCCTAGCTCATAAAGTATTTTTTAAGTTATTCACATATGTATAGTTGCAACACGATACGATGCCCGTTTTGCTTGACACGACTGGTTTTGCTCGTTTTCTGTTTTTTGGTTTGCTCATTATTAGAACAACGAACTGTTAGACGAGTAACTAAACAAAAATATAGCGAGACTGGCACAGAAGGAAAATAAACTTCACCAAAACCAGTCGCATCAAAACGGCCATCAAAGCTTGTCGCAACTATAAAGACATTTATGTAATACTTTATTTGCCTGAGCCTCATTCATCACAGTCAGCTGTAAATGATTAGAGATTAAATTGGGGATCGATTTACACTTTTCTGTTATTTTATACTTTATTAAATATTGCTTTCAGAAAACGGTGTGGACTCTGCAACTTTGCGTCGATTGCGTGAAGTACTATCGCGCTATAGAACAGTGCTCGTCGACCCAGCAGAGTTCGCTTGCATGAAAGCTATTGTGCTATTTAAATCTGGTATGTTTCACTATTTTCCTAATATACTACCTTTTAGTCCCAAAAACATTGTATTATAACCTCAGGTTAAGGGTAAGGGTCACTGGCGACATGAAATTCCATTTAGAAAATGCATTCACAATAGACAACTGAAATTCGTATTGAAGAAATATATTAAACCTTAAAGAAATTCTAGTCTACTAGCGGTGTAAAATACCTATTAATCATTTCAATTCCACACACACAATGTGAAATTATTTGATATTTAATTTCTTTTAATTCAAAATCTTAATTTGCAGAGACTCGTGGACTTAAAGACCCTCTCCAAATAGAAAACCTCCAAGATCAAGCTCAAGTGATGCTCATGACTCACGCCCGTACCGCACATGGTACAGCCCCAGCAAGGTTTGGCAGACTTTTGCTATTACTACCTTTACTTCGCCTAGTTTCTCCACAACAGTTAGAGCGAGAATTCTTTGCGAAAACTATTGGTCAGACACCAATGGAAAAAGTGTTAGCTGATATGTATAAAAATTGAATCTTCTGCATAAACCCTTAAAGGTTAAAGGAGGCCACACATCAACACAGCAACAATACCAAAGCAGTAAATTTACCTACATTTCAGCAGTAAATACTTGGTAGTAACATATTTCTTGTACGTATACGTAGCAATTGTTGCTATGGTGTGTGGGCTCCCTAACTTTGCATGTCTACTTAAAACTGCATTAGGCAAAGTGCTAAAAATTATCTAAAGCGAATTCATGAAAACTCTGCAATGCTACTTATATTGTCGTAATAATATATTTATAATGATGTCATTTAAAATCTCTGCTGATTTAGGTACTTATATTGGAACGTCATTACAGTTAAGATTCGTGTTGTACGGTTTACATTAATTCGTAGTAAGTAAAGCTTAAGGGCTGTACATTTCTAGCTAAGCTGTGCAATGTTATTTATAAACTGAATGTAACTAGTATATTTACCTAGTACGTAATTATTGTAAAATAGTCCATAATTAGGTTATTTGATGCCATTAAATAAGAAAATAACATGCCAAAATTGTCTTGCCAAAAATATCTCTGCAAAATCACTTATAAATATATTCTGCAGCAGAATCCCAAAGAAAAATGTTTGTATCTTACGGAATATTGTTAAAATTATAATTATTTACTTTAAAAATTTTGTAATGTATATATAAACGTAATTTTATATACGAATAGCATGGCCTCGCAGGAGAATGGTCTTCGCTGGTGCGTCCACGTTTTGCAGCAAACGTCAGGCTACAAGGAGAGTATGGACATTTATGGGTCCCGGTAGTAGGGATACACTCAAGAAGTGCTGGTTTGACGTCGGTGAAGTGACATAACAATGGTCTCTCTACCATGAATGCCCTAGAACGTGCAAAGTGGAGAAAAAAAGCCGGAAGGTGTACCTCTTCGATATGAAGGACAATCAGGACACAACGTCTTATAATGACGAATAGCAAGGCCTCGGTATAATCACCTAAGTACAGAATAAGTGAATGTTGATTAATATAAGCAGCTGTATTTATATTATTATTAATATAGTCTATGTTAAGTTCCATTGTACGTAGAATTCGTGTATTGAATAAATAAATATATCTTAGATGTGAACATTTTGATTTTTACCATCGCCAAACTTAAAAAAAGGTCTCTAAACTGGGATTCATTTAAAACTGTTATCTGGTGCTGATATTTTTTTCTGTCAGTACCTACTTACCCATCTATCTAACATAAGTTTAAACACCGTCTTCTAAGACGCCACAACCCTGGGAAATTTCGAGCAATTTGACTTTTCTACTAATCTAACTTTTACTGTGGTTTCACTATCTAAAATAACCTCTGTAAAATTCATCATTTAATCATTTAAAATTTAGTTATTCATTTAAATAATTTTGAATCTTTAACTCATACCAATGAAGTCTAAAATTCTATAGATTTTTTTGCAGTGTCTGTCGTGTGACAAGTACAATCGGAGTTCTGGAACTCCATACCATTATTTAACCACTGAGATTAGGAAAACTGCTTTTGGAAAAGAGAACATATCTAAGTGTAAACGTATCTATGCATTCTAGAACCCATAAAACAACAGACTTTTTGTGTCTTCACTATCTTCTCTAATATAGTACGTACCGCAACCCGTGGGAATTTAGTTCAGAGAGTAAAATTGAATGTGTCATTTTATACTATTAATTTATTATTCTACAAAGTTTCACCCAGATCCTCAGACATGTTAGTTAAGCTATGCTTACCATTCGATCGGTCAACGATTCATTCATTGCAATCAGCAGGTAAACATACGCCTATAGGCTTTACCCAATGTCACCACAGCATCAAATCTTAATTAATAAATCTTACTCACTTACGGAGAAACTCCAGAATCTGCAAGTTATGCTTAGCAGCGGTTTTCTGTATGGAGGAAGTACTTCCCCTGTCCAGCATCGCCTAATAAAATTGGCATGGGAAAACCCATTACATTCTTCCTCATGCGAATTTCCTCTAACCATATTATTGTGTAGTGTTTGTGTGTGCGTGTGGTCACGATACTTTGTAGACTTTATTCAGTTTCAAAACAATACAAACCACGACACAACAATTACTTTAAAATCAAAAGTGCTGTCTCATTCACTGTCATCATCATTATTCCCTGAATCGTCAGAGATCTTAATGACTGCCGCCTGACCTTCCTACTCCGAGAGATTTCTCTGCACTAGAGCATGGTCCGTCAATCAGCAGGTATCGGCTATGACCTCCGACCTCCATGAGCGCGGGCCTGGGGGTGACGGGTGGGGCCGCCTGTCACTCTAGCAGAAGCAGGCCGCGGCGGCGCGGCGGCGCAAAGTGCGCCAGCCCATACCCGGGGGCTAGTTGGGGACCGTGGTCCCTACACCCGACGGGGGTCATCTCGAAGAGAAGGCCCCGGGTCTGCCGGGGTGCGAGGGATATATTGGTTACTAAGTACCTCACTTCCGGCAACTGAAGACCCAAAGACGGCGTTCGTTTTAGTCGGTTCGAGTCCGAGATAACCTACCCAACCGGCTCCGGTAAGGGGGGGGGGGGAGTATCCGTGGGCATCGTAAAAGCAGGTATCGGCTAGCAAATCACCCACCACGAGTTTAAGAAACCTAAAATACCGGTAGAGTAGGCTTTGGGCCACCCCATACGGATAGCCCCATAAAGCGACTAGGGGATGGGGCTGTAACATTAGACAGATATATATATACACCCCAGATCGATGCATGGCCTCCAGCCTCAGATGGCTCGAGTCAACAATAATGCTCAAATTACGGCAATAGGCTCACGTATTACGTGGGACCGAATACAATTAGTGAAATATGGGTGTTAATTCCCAGATTGAAATTAGACGTATGCATTATGTATGTACGAGTATATCTAATAAATATTATGCTTTATTAACTTAATAAAATAAATACTTCAAAATTTTATGCTCTATATACCTATTTATAAATTGTATATAAATAGGTACTTATTCATTACATTCTACTTAACCTCGCTACTTAATCCACCTTCAATTTGAGGTGCATTTGCATATTTATTAATTACTTAAAAATAGTACCTTACGTACATTACATAACTTTTAAAGGATATTCAAAATAAAATTATTTTTTATTATCAGTGACCTAATTTCACTAGCGGGTAGCTAATTAAATAAACTTGCAATTATTGCTAACGCGTATCTTCTTCTTCTTCTGCTGAATCGACGATATTTCTACTCAGAAATTCCATAATCCCAGTGCGCTGCCAGTTCGTTGCGTCTTCGGAGGCACTCATAAGATCCTACGGTATATAGGTATATGAGCGCGCACCTTCCCTGGATCAGGTCGAAGTCCTTAAACAGAATTCGAATACAGGTTGGCTAAAGCAAGTGAATCAATCTGGTTGGGGCTGAGAGTTGCCTTCACCCTGGGCATGAGTCCAGGATGAAGACTTTTTGACTTTTTGACGGGGTTCAAAAGGGGTTGAAGGTGGGTTCCATGCTCTTCAGTGACCCTAACCAGAAAGTAACACATGCTCAGAAACTCTTGCGGATTTTCAGCCTTTTTTGGCATGTGATGGTGGCCATGCATGGGATGTCGTCGAAAACATTACTGACATTTGAAGGTTCAGCAAATCAAAGAGAGGATAAATTAAGTCCCGATTTGATAAGTTTATTTTTTGCGAGCGTGTTTCATAGTAGACCACACCGTCACTTACCATCATGGGAGATAAGTGTTTTCGGGGATTCTGAACCTTTGTTAGTTCTGAAAGATTCGATCATTTGTAACAGAACATCGGGGGTTCGCCGTTTTTATTTTCGCGGCACTGAACAACGAACCGAACCAAGCAGAAGCCAAACATTATCGACATTTTTTTTTTTATTCTCTCTAGTGAACGCCCTTACGCGCGAACATTACAGAAAATTAAACGAGAACGTTTTAGCAAGCAATCTATCTTTTTGCTAAAATGCTCACCAGAATGCTCAGCAGAATAGTTCTGGTGAGCATTTTAGCAAAAAGATAGATTGCTTGCAAAGACGCCCTCGTGTAATTTCGAAAGAATTATAAGTGAATGATGCAATAAATCAGCACATCACATTTACAATCACGTGATGTTAGGCCCACAGTACCTTCCCACATACCGCGCAGTACCTACTATCAACATCACCAGTTCAGTAGGTACGTCACCAGATTAACTTATTGTTTTCATAACAATTACTACGTCATTAATAAATAAATTATGTATTTCCCTTACCACTGCCAAGAGAGGTGTGTCACTTCTACAACTTAACATTACGTCATAACCATGATCTCACCAATTTGTAGCGCAATAACTGTGATATGATGTCATATACCTACTTAGGTTATATCAACTGTCAACTATTTAGTAACCAAGGCTGATCTAATAATACAAACTAATTTAATTCAAATAGCGCTTTAGTTTCACTAAATCCATATTAGGTATGTAAAGTCCATATGAAGTATGTACAGTATGGCCTTTACCACGAACCTAGAAAAAAATACATACGGATTGTCACCACAAAAATGTCGGTAAGTTTTGGTAGTCACTGGTTGCAAAGCAAAAAGTGATTATTTTTTATGGTAAGTCAATTTGACTCCACGTCGCCTAATGGTAAGCTGAAGGCTAAGTTTCACCAAAGAGGGGCACCATTACAAACAGGTACAGTGTTACAATAGTGGTGATCAGTTTGACGGCCTCATCAGATGCTTTTTCACGTCCCACTTATAGGACCCGGGCACTACCCGGGACTGTAGGGAGAAGGAAATTCGTGCCCTGGTAAGGAATTTCAAGACTTAGCGGTGTGACAGAGCAAAGACTCATCGAACCGCTTAATTCTTGATGGAATATTCTGCACCGTTTGCGGGTGACATCTAAGTCCTTTACCTGTGTAGGAAAGGAGAGGGTGGGATTAAATTGGAATATACCTAATATTTTATTAGAGTAGCTTCTATCAAAAGTGCTAAAAATTAATGATAACAATTTAGATTTAGTGATACGGATTTTCGATTATTCGCATTAGTTCCTTTGGCAGTTCCTTTGAAGGGACTACTGTGACTTTTTTGTCTCTTTGGTTCTTTCAAAGGTACTGCCAAAGCAACTGATGAGAATAATCGTGGATTTTAATGATTCATTTTCTAAAAAAGACTACCTAATGGCATTATAAACACAAAGTAAACATCATCATCATCATCATTTCAGCCACAAGACGTCCACTGCTGAACATAGGCCCCCCCATCGACCTCCAATCCGACCGGTTGGAGGCGGTCTGCATCCAATGGGTACCCGCAACCTTGACTATGTCGTCCGTCCATCTCGTAGGAGGCCGTCCCACGCTTCGTCTACCGGTACGCGGTCTCCATTCAAGAACCTTTCGGCTCCAACGGCCATCTGTTCTTCTTGCTACGTGCCCCGCCCACTGCCACTTCAGTTTGCTAACCCTGTAGGCTATGTCGACCACTTTCGTTCGTCTGCGGATCTCCTCATTTCTGATTCGATCTAGCAGAGAGATTCCGAGCATAGCCCTTTCCATAGCTCGCTGTGTGACCTTGAGCTTTTTTATGAGTAAAGTAAACATATAGGAGTGAAAAGTAATCCCTTGATTTCTCCTTTGCAGACCACTAACGGTTATGGTAGGATTTAATGACGTTAGACGAAGGCCGGGCGATCCTCACCAGCAAGTTGGTACTATTGTATTGGGACTCCTTTTTCCGCACCTAGCCTCCCTTTTTGGACCATTGTGCATCAGCAAGTTGGTACATCGATCGGAGATGCGGTGGTTATATTTTATTTCCTCACGGATACCAAGACTTTCTTCATTTTATTTTTTCGTCTTGAGAAAGTAATTAAGTATATTTAAGTAATAAGCTGCTGACGTAATACACATGTTTAGTAAGTATCTCCTTATCCATATTTACATTTTCATAATTAGCAAACAATGAAGAACTTACCGACGCATTATGTATTCATGTGTTGGGTTTGTTAGTCATGGTTAAACAAATGTTTTTATGAGTAGGTAAGTATAATAATTACTTTAAAAAAATACCGAGGGAAGGAAGAAGAATTCCATTATTTGAACAATTGATTATTTGTATTGAGTGTTAGTAAATTCCCGAGTACATTACACCTTTTATTTTCCAACTTTTGTACCATTCATTGCGGCAAATACAAAATACCCACATATTCGTTACGGTTTTGCCCACAAAATGGGGTAGTTTCCTAACTTATTATATAGGATTGGCAGTAAGCAGCATTGTGGTGGAAAGGTATGCCCTAATAACAGAGAGATAACTATTTTCTTTTTACACCACGTCGGTGGTAGACAAGCACACGGCTTAACTGATCGCAACTGATGTGAACTACCGTGGTCTATGGACTTTTGTAACACCAGGGGTGTCACAGTCATGCTTCTGACCGTAATCTAGGATTCTATTCTAGGACAATTCTAGGACAATCTACCCAACACCAATTCACCAATTAGACCCATGGTAATAAGCATAGTTTAACTAGCTTGTGTAGGTAACTAGGTAGGTACTAAGAATGCGGATGAACATATTAAGATTTTTTTTAGTAAATACATAGGTACATTATTATACATAGAAACACCCAGACTGATTCAAATATTTAAATTCATGCACACTAATAATTGCACTGAGCGGGAATCAAACTCACGCCTCCTGCGTGGTTGTCGCGTTCACTACCGCCACGCCACGGAGGTATACACGGTGATTTTATAGTGGTTTTGGAAGAAGAATATCTTGTTTCACATACAGTTTCGGAAGCAAAATCGACTGGAAGTTTTAATTTTGAAAAGAAAAAAAAAATTACTTTATATATGGCAATAATGTACAGGTGAACAGAAAAATGTATGGAAAGTGTAAAAAAAAATATTTTTTTTTTGCCAATTTAGGACTTCCTTACGATTTTACTATCGAAATTGTGGCCAAAATCTTTTTTTCCAAAACCACTAAAAAATCAACCGGTATAGTGGTATATTTTTTTATACCACTTAGGTGGCAGACAAGCACACGGTCAAGTACCTATTACCGGATGGAGGGGACGGTTAAGATAGCTTCTGCTGTCAGTGCAGAAGACAAAGAAGGGTTTCTCGGTCTTCCCACTGACAACACAAAACCTATCTCCAGTGAGTTCTAGCTACCCTACTACCAAACGCAACATAAGGTTATTATTAGGAAACACAACATAAGGTTATTATTAGGTATTCTGTAGGGTGGAGGTACTTCTTCACCTTGGAGCCCGGGTTTCCCTTACTCCTTTGGCCAATGGAGTGGCCGACGACTAACCTATCTTCTCAAGAAAGTCTGCGTCAGAGCATCGTCTGTTAATCATCAGGCGTACCTGCCGGCCAACAGGTAAGGTTGGCTTGTCATTACGTACACGTTTTGAACTCTTGTAACAAGAGATATCTACATTGAGAATGAATACTTGATGCCTCTCAAATTATAAAATAGAAAGTCAAATGTAAATACATGACTTGATTGTACTTAACGTTAAATAAAATTTATATATTTTATATACATGTATAATCACTACATAGTATAAAACAAAGTCGCGTTCTCTGTCCCTATTTTTCATGTCCTTATGTCCCTTTGTATGCTTAAATCTTTGAAACTCCGCAATGGATTTTGATGCGGTTTTAATAGATAGAATGATTAAAGAGGAGGGTTGAGATGAATATAACATCATGCTACGACCAACTGGTGCGGAGTAGAAGTGAAAAATGTTGCAAAAACAGGGTGACGCAGACGAAGTTGCGCAGGTCAGCTAGTACTAAAAAATAGAACTAAAATACGAGTGCGATACGTTAGGTAGCTGTAGTGTCAGTCAGTACCTAAGCAAAAACATTAAATCTAATGTGCACGGTTAAAAAAGCATGTAGCTCACGCGAGCTCATGATTTAATCTGGTCACTACAATACATGTTTTAACGCACGTAGCCGTATGTACTAGGTACCTACCAACCTACATATTATCGTGCGAAAAATCCCCACTGATACATCCTCCCACCGGCCTGATCCCCCGGCCACAGCCGGTTGGGAAGGTAATGTCGGACTCAAACCGACTAACACGCACGCCCACTTGAGTCTTTAGTTGCCGGAGGTGAGGTAGAGCCAACATATATCTTGCACCCCGGCAGACTCGGGGCTATCTCTATTGAGATGGCTTCCTTCGGGTGTGGGGACCGCCGTGTACTCTATCCTCTGGGTATGGGCAGTCGGCTCCATACGTAACCCCCAGGCCTGCAGGTACCTATCTACTAGTGTTGCCAGGTTCAATTGGATTAAAAGCGGGGCATTTGTATTTATTTCATATAATTACAAAAAATATAGGTGTACCTTGTCTCCGTAGGGATCAAGTGTCCCCAGTTTCCCCTAAGCATATGCATTATTTTTAAAACTTCATTACCTATCCAAGACCACAAAGACTTTCTAAATTATCTCTTATATCTCCAATATACAGACAGCCATAACTTATTTACAATTTACTTAAAAATATACGTAAAATGCCTACGTACTTATAAAAAAATTGCGTCATCATTTTACATTCACCTAATGCATTCGTCACTAAAATATGATCACTGTACAACATACAGGAATGACGAAATAGTTTATATGACATCATTAATATTATAAAATATTTCCTTTACTATTTCTAAGAGGCGTGTCTATCCTACGTTATTCATTAGGTAAGTACCTATATAATGTGATTGTACTATAGCATAACAAGATTGTAAACAGTAAACCATGTTGACGATTTCAGGAAAACATTTATCTACTCGGGGTTTTGCCGATCTAAAGTTGTATAATCTCATTCAAAAGAACGTATAGGTAACAGGACTTCCCCTGACAGATAGACCGGAGAGCTAACTTTTTTTATAATACAGAGGGTATTCATAAGAAAAGTGCAAAATATCTGTTCTTCTGAAATGAAAGTAATAATTTTAAGTTGGACTGATTTCAAAGCTCGTAGCGCCATCTGGACACACATTCTACTAATTGTTAACGATTGTCAAACCACTGAAGTTGCAACTGTAAATGGATTTTCGTCTTAATCAACATACTAACTTAAAGTTCAAAATTAAATTTAAAAAAGATTTCATTATATCATTTCATTCACTCTACAGGGTGGACATTTAATTTTGGACTTTAACATCATAGGAGTAAAGTTTAAAGTTATTTTTTTTGTAATTGTGACAATCGTTAACAATTAACCTTTATTATATTACAATTATTATTAACATTTATTAATGCAATTTTAACGGAGGTAGACATGGCGGTATCTTCCGTCCTAATTGAGCGGTCCGACTGGGGAAGTACCACAATACCTCGGTTAATAATAACCTTGTGTTGTGTTTCCGGCGGTGAGTAGTGTAGCCAGAGCTCACTGGAGAGGTTTTGTGTTGTCAGTGGGAAGACCGAGAAACCCTTATTTGTCTTCTGCACTGACAGCACAGAGCCTCTTTTAACCTTCTCCTCTTCGCTCCTCCTCTCTATATGGTCGGCTGTTGGTTTGGTATTGCAAACGTCCTTAGAACACGGTAACCACTTTACATCAGGGGGCCGCGTGCTTGTCTGCCACCTAAGTTGTAAAAAAAATTAACCTTGGGAGACAGAATTTGCGGAATACTTAAACTCAGATGCAATAAAAGTTATTGCCTTTTGTACCTACCCACAACAGATTTTTGTTTGTTTTTAAAAGGTTTTTTATTATAGTTTTGTTAATATGCATTTTTGATTTGAACTATTAAATTACTTCCAGATCTGTATATTAGATCTGTGATCGCTTCCTTACACCCATAGCCGTGATAACACTATCAACCACTATTATGGTAATTAATATAATTAAAGTACTTAGATACCAGTCCTGTCTATGACGTCATCGCAAATAATTTCCTACTTAAACTTCGCCAATAAACAAACTTTTTTCCTGTTTTTCTGTGACTAATTAAATCGTACAAAATATTTCTACCTCATAACCAACTGAGGTGAAATAAAGAAATGAATATAGCGTAGTGGTATGAGTTACAGACTGCTGAGACGAGATCTCGGGTTTGATACCAAGTTTTACCATGGCATGCGCCAATGACTTTTCGATACTTTTCGAAGTTATTATGTGTATTTATCGCAGGTTATAAGTGCCCGGTTAATGGCAATAGGCTCGCCACCTAGTACATTGGGACCTAAAGATAAACTGGCGAAGTGTGGGAGTTAGCACCTCTGCCTACCCCTTCGGTGATATAGGCGTGAGTTTATGTTAATTTATGTTATGTTAATAATCTTGACGTCGTTCCTGGCGGCATGCGAGTGTTTTACCCAGAGTCGTCTTTACATAAGACAGGGGCCTGGGCACACCAGACTATAGAGACCCTTTTTTATAGTGCGAAAAATCTGCAAATTGTGGTGTAGTGATTTGTTTCACGCTGCTATTCACGAAGAGGGTCAGAGCATTGGTTTCTTCGGAAGGGCTTTCTACGTCCTCGTTAAACGATATATGAATCGATATAATAAAAAAAAACAGTATTATCATATTCAAGCCTATTACACGGTACGCTGTATCAACTGCATGCGTCTACAGTTGTAGTATGCGGTCGGCTACGAATTTATATCTTAAATCTATACTTCCGTAGTTATTAAATCCCCTACACACTCTACCAATTTTCTCTCATCAATTTCCCATGCAGAAATTTAAGTATCCTTGTTAAATATTATGTACATAAATACTTTCACTAATTACATAGATAGATACTATTATTTAACCGCAAAATTTCCAGATTAATTAGGTACTTTAGTTACTACATCACAAATAGGTACATCGTCTCAAATAATAGTAGGTAGGCTATATAAATTGCAACAAGTGATGCTAATGAATCAGCTCAGAGTCATCATTGTTGATCATTGAAGATTTGTATAGGAATATTCTGTGTTGTGACATTACGAAAATGGCTCATCCTCTATGTAATTGGAATTTACAAGCGGTTTGGGAGTATTAATAGGTTTGTCCACTACGGTATCGTAAGCTGGTTTAACTGGTTTGAAAGGTGTCATACTGATTTCAGGGAAATTGATGCCGATTATTTCAGATTGATTGAAGCCTAAGGCCCCTGGCAGAACTCCTGGTACAGTCACCTGCAGTAAGATGTATACGTCTTAGAACTTTTTCACATTAAACTTGTCGATTTTTACCGTTTCATGTCATAATGTTGACTTGTCATTTATTATTGTGACAAGGTTTCAAAGTGTATACATATTATTGCAGGTGACTGTGAACTACATATTGGCATAAAAATACGTTTTTTTATACATTTTTATATATTATGTATACGTTATTCACTCTCCATCGCATTAGTAAAGCTAATTGACACAACAATTTCATGAAAAAACATGAACTCGCATTATGGTGCCATTTGTTATTTTTGCTGTGACATTTTTTTAAGAAATTATCGTTTCATTTAGCTTTACTGGTGCGATGGAAAGTAGATAATTCGAAAAAAGATTAAATAAAAATGCCAAATCGTAATTTTTTATCCCAATATGTTTAGGAGTAAGTAATACCAGGGGCCTTTGCTTTCGGAAGTGTTCCCCATAAACCCTCTACATTTAAGTATGTATATAAATTACTATAGGTATACCGTGTTTCGTGTCAGTCTCTTACGCTTTTAAGCCGTAACCCAAAACCTCGGGACTGTATCGATCGTGATGAAATTTGGTTCAGAGATTGACTAGAGATTGGGAAAGGAGATGGACATGGGCTTACTAACCTTGAATCGCGATAAAATAGAGGATAAAAGTTGTAGATAGATTGTAGATTTGTAGATAACCGGATGAGGTACTTAGATAGACTTTGGGCTGAGGAAAGGACATACCTATTGGTCGCGATAGTCGACATTCAACCTGGCAGAGCCGCGGTAAATAGCTCTATAGTAACATCTATTTTTTTATTTCTTCCTTGCTAATTCAACTACAATAATAATTATTTACCAATTAAAAAAAACAGAAGACTTCAATTTTCAAAAAATGTCACGTAGTTGGTAAATGTCATTGCAATCTTCTGGTAAACACATGTAATGAGGCGTGTATTTGACTCATACTGATGCTTACAAACAAATTCCTCAATATAATCATCGTACGCTCAGTGAATACGTGCGAAATTTACTTATTTGGCTTTATAGCAGTTCGCGGTCATTGTGTTTTATAGGAATTGACCACCAATATAAACTTTACTTAGAATTCTTTGATAAATACGTGAAGATGACCACCCGTGTCCTTATTTGGACTGACGTAACATGAACAAACACATTTGATTTTCGTTCTTATCGACATTTAATTAAATTTAAATAAAAATAAATATAAATCTTTACTGAAACCACAAAACACAGAAATAATAACAAGATAATGCAATATGATTATTTTATTATGATATACTATGATATTATATACCTAGTGGTATGGGTACTGCTGTAGTGGTACTGCTGAGACGAGGTTTCGGGTTCGATCGACTTTTCGATGCTTTTCGAAGTTATGTGAGTATTTATCGCAGGTTTATAAAAGCCCGGTTAATGGCAATAGGCTCGCCACCTATTACATTGGGACCTAAACATAAACTGGCGAAATGTGGGTACCAGCACCTCTGCCTATCCCTTCGGGGATATGGGCGTGAGTTTCTGTTATGTATGTATGTATTTTACATCATATTGCATTATCTTGCATGCCTTTGGTTTGCCATCCCTGGACTAGCTAGTCGATAGCTGTAAGTAAGTAGGTTTGATATAGGTTTGACAAGCTGTCGCCTGTCTAGAATTTTTGCTTAAATATTTACTGCTATTAATAAAATGGTTTGTGCAAATACTATGAGGTCCTCAACCCGCGTTATCAATGGTAGAGTCAGCGGAGCGTGCCTACACCTACCCGACGCTACACACCCAACTACGCAAGCAGGGTCAAACCATGTCCCTGCCACTAGGGACATAGAGATTAGGTACATTGTCGGAGGTAGGACGCGACGGTATCTCCCGTCCTAATTGAACAGTCCGGCTGGGAGAGTACCTCAGCTCTACAAAATACCGCGGCAAATAATAACCTTGAGTTGCGATTCCGGCGATGATACAGGTAGCTAGAGAGTTTTTGTGCTGTCAATGTCAGTGGGAACACCAATTTGTCTCCTGGATTTGCGGCACAGAAGCTCTATTAACCCTCTCAATATCTTCCTCTCATCATCTTAGAAGGTTTCTATAGCGTTAGCAGCACGATAGTGATGCTTCAGGTGTTGTAAACGTCCATAGGCCCCTTTAGTCCATATTCTTACCTATGATTCTTAACTATCGATAAAACAAGAATTTTTATTCACAATGGTAACCCCTTTCCATCAGGTGAACCATCTGTCACCTAAGTGGTATCAAGAAATACATTTCGTACAATCTAGCTGGTAGTTAGCTATATTTTTGGACCCACATTGCTAAGAGTACGACTGATTGAAGTGGCATCAACTGTGTAGGAAATTAAGAAATGAATTTAACCGTTGAGAGAGGTTAATTAGTCTATTATTATACCGTGGTTATTATCAAGCTATAGTGCTGTTAATATTTTATTCAAACAAGATAATTTACCCGCAGAAAGTTTCTATAAAAGTAAACTAGATGTCGCTGTTCACTCTTCATAACCTTCTTCTGAGCCGGTTACCGCGTTATTTACACATCGGAATTATCAGAACCACAAAGAGAAAAACAGGAAATTTAAAATAATTGTAAGTCACAGAATGATGATAACATAGATTTTGTAGAATTCTACCTTATCATTTGCCTATCAGTTACAAACATTAATGTAGCCCTAAGAAATAATGAATAGGGAAATCAAAATCAACGCGCGCGTGGATTATTGATTCCGTTTTTGCACCACATTAAGGTGCGTCTAGATTTATGACGAACAGCGGACCGGACAGCGGCGCGGCGTGGCATCAAGACATGACGAGTATGGACATTGTGGACGTAACAACTTGTGGCTTGTGCGCACAAACTAAAGTTGGCCACCAGTTGATCGATGGTTTCATTTAAGCTCAGCTGTCACGCAGCTGATTACGCGATTGACATGCACTACTGACACGGTCACGATAAAATGTTACGGAAATGTAGACTAGGCATAATGGAGCGTACCTATATTATGCAAGTAAAATACCACCGTATGTAAATTCCAATAACATCCGACGTTTTGGAATATATATTCAAAAATTAAGTTCCACGATTCCGTTACATACATTCAATATATATGCTTATCTTGATCTATATAGATCTATAGGTATCTTAACACTGTATAGACAGTCTGTACTGTGCAGTACATAGGTATATATCGATGGTACTGTGCATACCTAGATATAAAGTTCCTGGGACTATTAGTAGGAGACTTGTTGAGCCATCATGTTTGAAATGAAGTCCAAGAAGTTTGTGTTCGTAACTTAGGCCCGTATAGCTGCCGCGCCCAAGACCGAGTGTGTATTGAGTCACCAAAAAAAATCTTTGGGTATTCCATAATAAATTAACAGAACTGGTAATCCGACTAATTATAAAATACCCACCTCAGACAAAAATAACTCAAAAACGACGATCAAAATACCTGTTCAATGGGGAAATCCAACCGAAATGCGTCACGAACCATAAAATCATGATACCAAATGCATTATAATTTTGTGCTTTTGGACTTTGAAACGGCTTTAGGGATGCCAATTGTATATATAATTATTATTTTTCTATAGTTTATAAGATAATGGTACCGTGATGACCAGCTATTAAGACAAAAAATATGTCACGATTCGGACCTGTGATGGGCGAGGCGTATTGAACGCAGAACTATCTCATATTAGGATTCTGACGATTATATACCTACATGACTTACTTTTTCTATTATAATAAACAACATCTACAGGGAGGTAATGACAATTCGACAGCAATTAGCTGCCATTTAAGGACGTATCTAGACGCAGAAGTCATTGCATCATTACGAAAAATAGTAAGAGGTTCAGGCTCAGTGACAAACGAGCCTAAGTACAGAACTTCGATATCGCCAATTTGGTTGTAGAGGTCCGATGGCAATCGCTTCACGTAAAATATTGAAGTTCAGCCGCATCTTAGACAAGAAAGACAACCCCAACTGAGTTGGGAATAGAGAAAAATGAGAATGATGTGTTTTCACAAAGGCGATAAGGGAAGCGAAGAGAATCAGGAATCGACTAACCAAATTGTATTTTGTAATTTATACATTTTGTCTCCAATTAGGCTGTGTTGGAAGGAGAGACGAGAGAAACAGAAAGGAGATGTGGAGATATCGATATTGTATTGAATACTCTCGAGTTAGCCTTGATTTGCCCGTACACTTAGGCTGTGGAAAGTCACAGTGGTATCACGACTGTCTTAAGAGAGACTTTCGTCCTACTAAATAAATGAAGACGCGCACACTGCGAACAAAACAGTCTGTTGTAAGACAAAACTGACTGTCGCGACAGGGCGACACGTCTGTCGGCCTCTCTTCAGACTATTATAATAATACTAGCTGTTGCCCGCGGCTCCGCCCGCGTGGACTTCTGATCCCGTTCCCGCTGCTCCATGAACATTTAGGGTTATGAAAAATAGATGTTGGCCGATTCTCAGACCTACTCAATATGCTAACAAAAGTTCATGAGAATTGGTCAAGCAGTTTCGGAGGAGTATGGCAACGAAAACTGTGACACGAGAATTTTATATATTAGATAATGTTATTGTTTAATAACATGCTGTTGCTTGGATATCGGTTAACGCATATAACATCAATAGTTTCCGCAGCGCATGCAACGAAAATCGTTTTAGGGCACTTTTCACACCTTGCGTATCTTAAGTATTAGTAAGGATCCTTAATCTTTTCTAGCAATAAATATAGCCTATGTTACTAAGGGTGACTGGTAGCTTTCTAATGGTAAGAGAATTTTTGAAATCGGTACTGTAGCTTTAGAGTTTATTCGTTACAAACATACACACTGGAAAATAAAAATATTTTCTCTTTATAATATTAGTGTAGATGCAGATTTACTAAAGGTGTCTCTATTACAATATTTTGGTGCAAGTTTTGTATTTTTACTTACTTACCTTATTGGTCAAGTGTAACAATTATATTTTTTTTAATTATCCTCATACAATTGAGTTCAAATGTTGAAATCACCTTCAGAAGTTTTTGAACATTAAAATTAATAATATTGTAAATCCTCAGAATGTGTTTCAAAAACATTTGTTATCAAAACAATGTGGTTGGATATTATATTATCTATAAAAATAATACAAATAACAGATAATGGCTATCGAAATTAGAGTTTTATCCCTATTTCATTAGGGTACATTGTAATTAAACATTATCAACGGATAAAGTAAAATGCAAAACGACGAAGGATCGCCTCAGTCAAATTGTTATAGTTTTAAACAAGCATTCTGCTATCGCGATTCAGACCTACTTCGCTCAGAAGGGCCATCAATAAATTACGCCACACGTTAAGGGAGGTGTTGGATGTATGCGAGTATTGAGAATACTTAGTATAATGTAGTTAACGACGTATAATGTTGTATTACAAGAAGTACCTAGAGCCTTAAGTTTCGTGGAGTCACAGATTTCATGTTTCCTTCTTCCTACAGTCCCGGGTAATTTAAACGGGGCGTGTAAGAGCACCTGATGAGGCCGTCATTCTAAACGCCGCTATTGTAACAGTCTACGTGTTTGTAATGGTGACCCTCTTTCTTCAGACTTTGCCTTCAGCTTACCATCAGGTGAGGTAAAGTCAAATTGACGTGTCCTAAAAATATGTACGCGACGAGATGTAGGAACTTTAATATTCACAGCGAGCCACGACCGCGCGATACACCACGCATTGTACCGAAAATCCATTACGGGGTACACGAGGGATAATATTATGTAGCTTTCTATCTCACCTCCGGTAACTGAAGACCCGAAGACGGCGTGCGTTTTAGTTGTAACAAAAAAAAACATTTCGCGACTGTTTTTCCGCTTGTGTCCGCTTACCAAAGTTGTCCGCTTAATTCCCGAATTTATACAAAAAAAAAATAATTTCAACTTTAGATTCTCACATAATACGACAACGACGAGAGGAAAACAAACCAAAATTAGTCCCTATATAGAACAATACAGTACTTACCTGTTAGCATAAAGTATGAGGGGACAAAAACTTCATTTGATCCACCGAATCAAAAGAATCATTGACATGTTATAAAAAAAGAATCTAAATAACATAATCCAAAAGAGTTGTATACAAACAAAACTAGAAAAAAGAAGATGTATAAATATTGCAATTAGTATAAATATATCATAATTATACAATAGTAGTAATAACCCTTAAAAAACTTAAACAAAGCACGGTGTCTTTTCTCTGAATTTTTCCTAAAACAATTTTATCACCCAGTGCAAGCCAATACGCATAGGTTTTCCCTATTGACGCCGGACTTTGACGGACGGAACATAATTAAATTCACAGCTGGTGTACCGCGTAGTACACGTATAAGTATCGGCACGAGGTGTGGACTTAAAATATGCTCAAAATTAGCTCCATATGCGCAAAGTGCGTCTTTGGGCTGTCTTTTGAAGAACGCACGGGGTGCTACGGAGGTGAATGAAGTCTTTATTACGTAGAATATGAAAACGATTCACTCGCGCCAGTGTCACATATAACCTAGACCTCGTTTCTCTGGCGACTTAGCTCCAAAAGCCATGTCAATAGAATTTAAACCGTATCTCCTTACATTTACAACATGTTTTTCACTGATAATATGTATAGAAGCTACTTACGTCAGCGTTACGTGTAGATAAATAGATTCATCTAATTATTTTGTTGGTTTTTTATGTGTATGTTCTGACGCCTTCCATAGTACCTATATGTATAGGAAGTCTAGCTCTCTGTTAACTTACTGGGTCACTTTTTTCTGAATTCGTATGTACTTCGATTGATCACTTTTTTCGTACCCTAGGTACCTGCTTAGAAGATTTAACGTGAACACAGTGAATACTGAGGCACGATAATACTATCTCATGTATAGTATTACCATGACTAAGCCACGGTAATACTATGTATAGTAGTACCGTGACTGAGGTCAAAATAACTCCCAAGTCAAATCATATTCCTAGAGCATTTAGGCAATTAGGCAATATCTCAGGGTTGGAAAAAGAATAGGTACCAACCTCATGCCAACCAGGTGTCGGGTTTTGGAGGCTACCTACTGAGAAATCGCTTTAAGGAAGATGAACGACGAGAATAGCCGAGGTACACGACGGGAGAAGGGAAAATGTGGAGTGTTTGCAAGCGCGGAAATTAGATCTGCCTTATCGACATTTTTTCCGCAATCACGGCGCGCGGCGCGGCGGTGCGAAAGCCTGCGGTTTAGAGTTAGTCTGAGATTTTTGTATCAGAGATTTTCTTATATTTATATGTTCCCAGGTTTTGAAGAGCTTTTTTACTGCCACTCTGTGACTCACAATAATCATTTCTGTATTAAGATATTATTTATTTGATTGGCAATGGCATCTCTATCTGACAAATTTCAAATGACCAGTGGCGATATCGAATCAAGTTAGACTGGTTGGGCTTTTGAGGGGTCCAACTACCTATAACGACTGCCATAGATGTCTGTTATCTCCGAGGCCACGGAGGGTCTTATCCTTATCTATACAAAAGGAGCTCCAGTGTAGCACAAATCTAATTTCTTTGTTCACTAGTGGTAGAGTCTAGAGACGACGTAAGCTTCCCTTCACACACAGGGACAATCACCCTTGTACCTACGTATCCTAAAAATTACAGCTCAAAAATATTTATACTCAATGTTATATGACTCAATGTAGTGTACCTACCCACATTCTATATTGTAGTTGTGATTTATATAATTAAAGCTAATTAACACTTCAACCAACAGTCACTCTTTGATGCTAAACTGTTAAACTGAATACGATTACTTACCAGATATTATTTGTGGTCACAGATCGTATTTCCCTTGAATTTATTATACGTATACATATAGGTACACCGCCTTCGCCAGTCAACGAAAATTGGCTTGAAATCCTAAACAACTTGCAATTCGTTTTGGCAGTTGTGTTGTAGGATGGAAAGATGGAATAGAATATAACGTTCAATGGTTTGAATGGGATTGACACGTATTTTGACGTTTATGACATTTATGACAGGTGTCAACGAATGTCAAACTACATTGTTATTTTTTTTCTATTCCATTAACTATTCTACAAAACAATTGTCAGTATTGTCACTTGTTTAGACCCCATTTTGACTAATGATGATGGACTGAATTAGATTTAAATACTTAAAAAATATTATCTTTTTAGCAAATTGCGTCGAGCAAGAAAGTAAGGTTAGGTGTGTGTTTAAGTCACAAGCATGGCACACCTAGTCTATTTCAAATCCATGCCAAAACTATCTAGAACATTCAAGAATATCGAAGAACATAATAACAAAATAATTGCACGCAGTAACTATGCATAACGTTACTATATTTACTCTAAGAATTATCGACTGCGGTTTATAATGGCGTTTATCAATAATACGACGCAATAAATATATTTTATGTCGTGCTGAAACATAATAAAGCACAAAATCGTATGACAATAAAATTGTGAACAACATCTAATTGGTTTTCCCCAACTTGGCCGGTGTCGTGTTTACTTGTTTTATACCTACTTGTTCGCAGGGTTGGCTAAAACTGGTTCCTCAAAGGTCGTGCAGTTCAGTTTTTGTATGAGGTTAACATGTCTTCGAGGTTTGCTAAGAAAATATGCAATTATTACGAGAATATAATCTTTGTTTCATATCTTACTTCACTTTGAAGATAGCATAGATAATTATTATTTTGAAAATACGTGGCTTATCTCAGTTTCATGAGTTTGTAATCTAATCAATTATGGTAATTAAAAAAAAGTTGATAGTTTAATTGATGGTCAAGTTAAATATTATTCAAGCGATATAGGTATGACGTCAGCAGCCTCTAAGTCTATTCGATACCTCTTCCCATCTCAGTTAAGCGGAAATGAGCTGACAGAAACGACTTTACCGTGATGTAACGGCCATCTGACCTTTACAACCCACTGGCGACATTTTAGAACATCGATATTACCATGGATAACCAACAACATGATCTAACGGCTGAGGTAGACCACAGATTAATAAATAGTTACTAGGTACGTAACTGGTTGTAGCACTTATAAGGCCTTACAAGAGCTTTTATGGCGACTTAACGTACTCTCCGAGGCACGGAGAGGTTCTTCAATTTCAACTAACACGTGGAAATTAACCCCTACCCCGGTGAATTTCACCCTACTACCCTATTATATACCTAATTATATATAAATAAAATAACGATTACGTTGCAATGCGTGCTTGCGTCATCTTACCAACCGACCTACGTGTAGTGTTGCCCAAATGCAAGAACAAGACGAGACTTAGCCAGTCTTGGTCTTGGTCTTGCGCCAATACACCTGGTCTTGGTCTTGGTCTTGGTCTTGCGCTCCCAGTCTTGGCCTTGGTCTTGGTCTTGCAGCAAGAGTCTTGCAAGTCTTGCAATTACCTATTAATCTATTGCTATTTATTAAAGTTTACTTATGACATCTACTACCTATCCTTACCATTTTATCCCAATCATAATACTACTTGCGTGATCAGTATAATGTATTCATTTTCATTCTAAGCACTCTGAAACTTATTTATTCTTTGGAACACCTGTAGGTACTCTTAAAATTCGAAATTATTTTGCATGAGTATACCTACGCCCTGTGGCGGCAATCTAATAGTGTCAAATGTTGTGATTTCGGCGCGGCGGCAACGATTGTTGTATATGATTTCAAAAGAAGCCGCCGGCGCGTGTATTATAACCATGTACTTCCGAAAAGCGGCAAATTTCTTTGAGAAGTAAGTACAAAACCTTTGATGCCGCATTATCAAAGTGCCGATGGTTAAAACATAACTATGCATGCACTCAGTTTGATTTTAATGGATATTTTTTTATTCGCTATGTAGGTATGTTTATGGTATTAGTCGTAATGAGCATAGGTCCAGTTTTTCATATTCTTTGATACAGTTTTTTGCGTCTCATAGAATTCCTAAGCGTACCTATACACCGAACTGTTACACCTAACTACTCCGTGAAATAGCGCTAAGTCCTAGCTGCAAGACGCAAGAGTCTTGCAGGCTTAGTCTTGTTCTTGCTCAAGTCTTGCACGGTCAGTCTTGGTCTTGGTCTTGCTAAAAATACGCGGTCTTGTTCTTGGTCTTGGTCTTGCAAAAATGCAAGAACAAGACCAAGACTGCAAGACCAAGACCGAATTTGGGCAACACTACCTACGTGTGAGGAAGTAAAATGTAATCTTTAAGAAATAATTTTTTAATGTTCATATTTCTTTATTTTATTTCAATTTCTTTATAGTAAATTTCAAAGAACAACACACAAAACAGATGAACAGAAAATGTTGTAAAGGAAATATTATGCTGACTGTTATGTATATGTAGGTAGATATATATGATGAAATTTAAAGTACTTACCTACTTATTATAGTCCAGGTATTTAGGTAAGTACTTAAAAAAACGTAAACAATCTTAAAGTGACTTTTTGTTTTGTTTAAAGGCTCTTAGTGTAAAAATACTTTTCTATAGGTATAATAACGAATTTTGAACAATAAAAACCTGTGTCGAACCACTAGTTAGTCAGTTAGTTAGTCTAGTTAATTTAAAATGTGTTTTTATAAACAGTTGCCACAGGATTGTTTACCTTTATTTAAGTACCTACCTAAACAAATGTAGTATGGTAGGTATGCCTTCGATTCCTCCGTAGAATACGACGATTCTCACATCGCCAGACGATTGTATAGAAGAGAATTCCTTCTATACGAGAGGAGAGCTACCGAAAGTCAAGTTCACGTTTCCCAATCTTAATCGATTTTCTCAATAATAATAGGCTGCGGTAACCGCTTTCCATCAGGCGAGTCGTGTGCTTATCTGACATGTAAGTGGTATAAAAAACGTACCAAACTATTCTATGGTTCAAATCCATTAAATTTTCAAGCAGATAACAATTTGTCACATTACATTGTAGGTATGTATTACAACAATTGATTTCTTGTTAAGTAAATAGGGTTGTCAAGAATGATTTTAATATTACTGTTTACATTTTCTGTGTGGTGATGGTGAAAAAATATGACCGTCCCTTCACATTCTAAGAGAGTCGTAAGAGGCTAAAAACGGTAGAATACACGTTTTCACTGCAAGAAGAGGAAGACTCGAAATAAAACCCTGTACCTATGTTTGTTGTTGTATGGGTTTTATTTCGAGTACTGTTGAGTTGAGCAACAGTAGGTCTAAACCTTTCAACATTAGGAGGGGCTATTTCTACCAGCAGTGAACTGCGATAGACTCCTTGATTTTGATCCATTTGTATTTTGAGTTGACCTTCACATGTAGATAAAACAACTTGTAATAACAACTACAGAAATATTACAACTTGGGTTCCGTTTAGTATATGAGTTACGTTACGCCCGAGTCGCCTCCGCTCTTCGCGGGATGTACGGGCCAAGAGTCTCCTTCAGTCCTCCGCCGGTCCGCTGTCTCCTTCTCGAGCATTGCTTGCTCGCTAAAGGAGGCGGCAGCAGCCCAAGCTCTCGTGCATCGTACCATCGCCGTGAGGAAGGTAGCGAGCGGGAGAACTCCCACACCAATGAGTCCTATGACCGCCACTAAAATCCACCACGGCGGGCACGCTGTCAGCGTGTGCCAGCTCGCATCACAGTGATGGCACTCAGGCGTTGTTGACTCATTTCGGATTCGTAGCAGGTAATACCCGAAGCACACGTGCCCGGTTTCTTTCTATTCTTACTAGATTGAACTTCGATATTTGCCGTGAAGCGACTGCCATCGGACCTCCACAACCAAATTGGCGATATCGAAGTTATGTAGTTAAGGTAGTCGGACTTTTAAGGGCTTCAACTACCCATGACGACTGCCATAGATGTTCGTAAGCTCTCCGAGGCTGCATAAAGACATAGATACTATAAAATGGCTTTATACAAATGATTGTATTGAGCTGAATGTGTAGGTAAGTACCTACTTTCCAGTTGATTGAGTTAAATACGATAAAACTTTAATAGTGGGAATACCCAAGTAGGTACACTGGACAAGGGGATATCCCGGGAGTCTTGTCAGATACTTTATCACAATTAAAAGCAATTTAGTGCGTTCAGTGAGTAATGTATTGCACAATCTGAAACGAAAATAGAATATAAGTACTATATTCTAATAATAATAACAGTAACGTACCTAATGTATGATCATCATCTCCCTGCCCTGGTCCCAATTAACATGTAATTCTTCTCCACACATTCTTGTCAGATGTTATTTTCAGTTAGTCCCTTTTCTGGCATATCCTCTTTAACACAATCCATTTGTCTTTCCATGGGCCTTTATTTAAGAATTTTGAAGAATTGGTTGAAGTGGAACTACATGGATTAGTTGTAGCCCTCAAAAGTCCGACTAGCTTAACTACAGAGCTTCCATATCGACAATTTGGTTGTGGACGTCCGATGGCAGTCGCTTGACGGAAAATATCGAAGTTCAGCTGCCTCTTAGTTAGACTAGGAAGGCAAGCCCAACTGAGATGGGAATAGGCTCAGATGATGAGCGTATTTCAGCTAATGTTAAAGATAATGGTTGTACTATCTGCAAAGCTGGTTTTCAACTGCCGCCGTTGACATCAGATTCTATTCCACTAGACTACCTAGTTACCTACTCTCATAGACATTAATTTGGCTCAATCCAATGGCAATTGCTCATGTATCGTTTCCAATTACCAGTATTTATTTGCGCAAAAATTGTAACTACTGGGAATAAATTTTAACCTATGTACCTACTTAATGTCATTAAGCATGCCTAATGGCCGTAATGGTATTTACCTCGCGATATCATTTAATGACAAGTAATGAGTTTTAATCGGTGCCTTGAACTAATATTAGTTGCGTAAACAGTAAATCAGTCGTAAATATGATTGACGTGCACGGAAATTGGTTTCTTTGAAAAGCGTGTGGAGGTGTGATTAGAAAATTTATGCGAGCGTTGTATTACCGTTACCTAGAAATATTTAATCTAGAATAGGTAGGTAGGTAATTACGAGTTCTAGAAACATCTTAGGGATTCAAATCTAGATCTGGGACTCTAGGCAAATTGACATTCTGTCGGCGAAAACACCAGTGGAAACGCTTAGTAAAGTATGGGATTGACATAAATCTGTAAATTACTACAAAAATGTAATGGAATTTCAATATTTATGACTTCACATATTATACGAGTGTGACGCCTCTGGTGCTGTAAACGTCCATAGGCCACGGTGACCATTATCCATCAGGTGAGCCTGCCTGCCACCTAAGGTCGACAATCACCAATTTCATGTACCTAATTCAGAAACTTTCCTTAAATTTCACTAAAGTAGGACATACCTACTTATACAATCAGTTGGTAGGTGGGATGTACCTACCAACACAGAGGATGGCGAATTTTGGATTCAGCGATTTACAATTTGTGTAAATGTGAACCATCCAGTATGTTTGATAGAAAGCCGCGTAACCCCATCTTTACATTCTTGTGATTAGTGACGATGCGCAACGAAATGCGAGATTACAATAAAACCATCGCACTTGCGGAATATTGCACATTCGCGTCAACATCTCGCCTCGGATAAGAAGTCTTTTTACTTGTTTTGGTGGGTGCGGTTTGATATTCCTTTCTATGACAATTATTAATAAATTGCTATGCTATGGTTATCGTTGGAATTGTCAAGGTAAACCTTTGACAATATCAGCGAAACGGATTAGGTTCAATCATAAATATCACGGAGAAGAACAAGTGTGATATATTAATTTGTAGGTACTACAATAACCAAATGCCATCAATCAACAGCATGAATAATCTGGTTAAATGTTGTTTATGCTTTTAATTTATAGCAAACTGCGAAAGAGTGATATCACGAGAGATAACACTTGACATTCACAGTAGGTATACACAGATATTGCTATCGAACGCTTATAGAATATTATATTCTCGGATATATATTTGTAGTATACATAGTTGACTATCAGATAAGGTCATAGGTTATCTGTATCAAGAGACTATAAACAAACTACCTAAGTAGATAGCAAGCTAATTAATAGGCATATATTATGCAGTATGACCATATTTTTAAATAATTTAAAATTATCTTATTCTGTATAGACTACTGAACGGGACTTACAAAACATCAAAATTTATAATATACTAGCTGACCCGCGCGACTTCGTCTGCGTCACCCCGTTTTTGCAACATTTTTCATTCCTGCTCCGCACCTGTTAGTCGTTGCATGATGTTATATACATATAAACCTTCCTCTTTAACCATTCTATCTATTGAAACAAACCGCATCAAAATCCGTTGCGTAGTTCTAAAGATTTAAGCACGACACGAAAAATAGGGACAGAGAACGCGACTTTATTTTATACTATGTAAGTAGTGATTATAGGTTAATTAGCAAATGGATCACCGCGGTTTGGAACGCGGCCCGGCCGGAGGAGACTCCGGCAAGAAAATCAGCGGGCTTTTTCTTTTTTCTTATCTGTGGACAAACATTTACTTAAACTACTTAGATACAATAATTTGCTTGAGTAGCAAGTTGAGTGAACAGCTCATTTCCAGACTTGCTTATTTTTTATATGACATCAGTTCAGGAAATTATATCGTTATCTACAAAAATTACGAACTTTCTACTTCGCGTAGATGTATGCAAGTACCTAATGAGCTCAGAATATCCATCTACAAGAATTCTTATATCAAGCAAAGTATTAGAAATGTGTATTTCGCCACCCCTGTAACGATTTCAAAAGTCATTGTGAGATTTAGTCATAAATAAGACTAAGTACCTAATCGGAGAAACGGGTATTTGTGTCTCATGAACCGTATGGAATATGATTATCAACCTAGAGACCTCTTATATAATTACAGAGAAATTCAACTTCGAATAATTTTTATTTCCGTGCGCAAAAATCCTACCGATACCGCCCACCAAAGTCGGTGGAGGTGAATATGTGGAACTCGAACTGACTAAAACGCACGCCGCATCATCATACAAGACATATCCCTCGCACCCTGGCAGACCCGGGGACATATTTTTGAGATGACCCCCTTCCCCTAATATAGGAACCATGGAGACCCCATCTAGCCCCCGGATACGGAGAGATGCACTTTGTGCCACCGCGCCGTCGCGGCCTGCTTCAGCTATGGTGACAGACGGCTCCACCTGTCACCTCTAGGCCCATGCTCATGAGCGATGGAGGTCATTCTGCGACCTACAACGTCCGAATTGCCTCCGTTCATTCAACTTCGAATACTGTCGTATTACTGGCATCTCCGGTTCAATTCATATTTTATTTTAAACCGAGCCCTTACAAAAAGAGGAATCTGTCAATAAATCAATTAGCCAATCACAGTTCTCTACTGGACATAGTTCTACCAATGTTGGATGGCTTTGACCTACTGTTCCCACTCTGACAAGACGGATCGGTAGGTACAGGGTTTTATTTCAAATTTTCCTTCTCTCGCATTGATACCGTTTGCGTATTTTTCCGTTTGTCGCCTCTTACGACACAATTCGGATGGGATGAGGCGGTGATAATAGTTCTCCGTCACCAGTCACCACACGCATAATATACAATGGCATATTTTTATACATAGGTATATTACCTACAACGCAAAATAGTAGTTATTTAAATAGGTAGGTTACCAACTATCTACTGAGTAATTTAGGTAGGTACTCATATTTATTTCCATCTTTGACATCATTAAAATAAAATTTGTGCTATATTCAAGAAACAGAATAATTACATATTACTAGCTGTTCTTAATTCCGGGCATTCCCTGCTATTTTGTAGAAGAAAGAAATATAAAAAGAAACCGGTCTCACAACCAGCTATAAAACGTGTTATATATTAATACCCGATGTAATAAAAATAAAAAAGAAATAAATTAATAGGTAGACAGACTGGTAAATTCTTATTTGGTGATCAATTTTTAATCATTCATAGCCATTTTTAGCAGGGGGCGTCGTTGATCTAACGGGTGATGTACCCTTCTGCATGGGACATTTCAACCAATTGTCTTTAGTCATATTTAATATAATGTCTGTGTTCATTATTTGCAGGGAAAACAGCTCAAAATGCAGTTCCTGATTTCACTGGATAGGTATTCAACGGCTGACCATGTGTTAGGAAGGTGGCCCATAGGAGCTTCTTAACACTGGTGTTACATTACTAAAACGAAAAAAATATATTTAAAAACTAGGCCAAATTAAAATAAATCTTTGCAATAAAAAAAAAGAAATATTAGAGACTTGAAACTAAATTCAAAAGCTTGTAATAGTCATAAACAAATTTACAATAAATTTTATCAGAAATAATACTGATCAAGGTTTAGAGTGGTTCGATTTTGACACATCCATTGAATTGTATTTCTTATTATTCTCGTTTGCCAGTTCTGAGGGCGACTGTGCCTCGTGTGCCTACGGCTATGGACTGATTTTACCGTGCCTAATGTGGTTTCATTTATCTATTTATTTATAAGGACAAAAGGTAACCATTTATTTTTGTAGGTATAGGTAGTAGGTACCTATAGGATTAGGTAACTAAAGAATAGACGGTCAAGGAGGTACATTTCACCTGTAGGTACATGTACATCAATGCAATGCTGTTAGCATACATCGTCGAAATCGACGTAGAACACGATCTAGAATTTAGTGAATTGCACTAAAGTTCTAGGCTGCCAGCATAGATTTAGATTGGAAAAGTGAATATCCTGATGGGACTCGAAGCCGCGATTTTTCCCTTACTTACAGGGGGAAACAGGGGGAATGCTCTAGGCACGGGAATTATCCTAAAAATTGGACATCTATTTCACCTGTTATTAATTGCATCTGTGCATTTTGTATGATAAAAATTAAATGCTAGTCTTATGGATTAATTAATCACCATTATTATGCATTTCGCTAACCGCTAGGGCTCTGGGGGTAGAAAGAGTGGACTAGAATCGTCGTTCTTATCCCACCTGGGTGGAAAGACGCCAGTCTTCCATCCAGGTGGGATAAGAACGACGAATTCCGAAGTCAATAATCTCTCAGATGGGATAAGAGAAACAATTCAAATCCTCTTTGTCCACTTATCTCACCTGGGAGGGAAATGTGGATTATTTTTTCCACTCTTTCCACCCAGGTGGGTTGGCCAAGTGGGAAAGGTGCCGCTTGGCCCTGAGTACCTTCAATTTCGCAGCAGCAGAAGCAGAAATGTTAATTTTGAAAATTATCTGTATTCGCACAGCAGTGTGACTTCTTTTGAAATATTATCAACCTACCTACTACATGTTACGCACTGTTGCTATGTAGTGGTCTTTAAGTATTTTAAATTTTCGTTCCATGTTTAGCAGTATGGATAGAAGTCTTTGTATGTTACAAAAATATAATAAGAGTGAACAGAACATACCTACCTAGCAGGTATTATATTTAATTTAGCCTTCGATAAAATAAAATTCCTACGCTTTTTTAAATAAACAGCTTAATGAATGTAGTATGTATTATGATAGTAGATAATAAAAGTAATAAAAGCTTGGAGATAGAGGAGTGCAAAAAAAATAATTAAAGAAACAAAATATAATAGATGATTATTTCAGTTGTATATTTTTTATACTTAAATTTCATTTTTGTAACAGAATATATCACAAATTTACCTAATCTAGTATCACAGACAGAATAAGATCCAACTCAAAATGAAAAATACAAAGCATTGTACCAAAAACTGTGTTTAATTTAAAAAAAAATTAAAACTACCATATTATAATTTCAGATCTAGCACAATCACAATATTTGTGTGTTCATTGGCTGAAATTCGCCACCTCGGCCGTAAACTCTTTTATACTTTTTAACAAAAAGATATTAAGTCTATCCACTATTCTATAGCCACATTTACACAGCTTAATAGCTTACATTGTATAAAAAAAATAGAATATAGTACATATCACACATGCCATTCTTAAAAAACGTATATGATCGTTCACAATGATGCAATTCTTTTTTTAAGAACAGTATGATTTATATGAACACATTGAAAACATGATTATTAAGTTAAAATACTATTGCACAATGACAATTATTACTTGGAATATGGTTAGCCACAAAACAATTATTAATTAGTAAGTACATATTTACATTAACTGTGATTTACCCACAATAACAACATGGTGAGTTCTAGAGACCTAAGGGCTTTATACAAGGATATTAGAAGGAAAATGATACATGACGGCAGTCTAGACTACATTGTTATACAGAATACATTGTTCAACAGTGAATTGTGTACATCAAATGAGGAAAACTAGAACTATTTCCTTGAAAATAGCATGTAGTTTTGCTTCAATAGTTACAATACAAACTTACTAATAATTTCAAATAATATTTGTTTGAATTATTCTACAAAACTAACACTTCTTGAAAAACAAATAGTACATAGGTAGCTTATAAGTAAAGCTTATTTTTGAGGACATGACAATGTTGACATCTTATACATTTCTTTTTTATCGGTGAAACTATTTATTAGGAACTTTCTTTAAGCAGTTGTAGTACTTACTAATGTTGAATATTTATATTGTGTTGGTTTGTCTATGGGTGGACTACATGCTATGTTGTATGGTACAATCCATGGCATGACATACTTGTAGAGACAGGGACTAATCTATCTACATGGTTAACGACAATCATTGTCTAACCACACAAGTACATCCACATCAAATTATACCAATCTAACGCAACATGTTTTGTTGAAAATATATTATAAATCTATCAAATATAAAATTGTACCATCATTGATGAAACTAATTGTTTAATTAATGGAAATAAACTGGATATTAAATGTGTCAACGTTTATGAAAACTAAGTCTGTAAGTATTCTAATAAATTTAAGTCACACAATGAATTAAAAACTTCCCTGGTCTATTCTTCTTGTAATACATAGCAAGTACTTAATTTGTTTGAAGAGGTTGCAACTTTAACAGGCTTAGTATAATGAGGGCTCCTTGTAAAATCCACCAAATACAATTGAATTTGTTTTCTTTTCTACTATAACAAAAGTGAAAGGTCTATTTGCTTGGAACTGGACAACTCCAATGCGGTTACTAAACTCGGCAACAGTCACCCCTGCTGCAGTGGTACCCTCTTCCGTCACTTCTATCTTAGCCTTGTGACTTATCTTAGAAACATATAATGGGAAGTTTGATATTTTTGGTAACAAAGCCCTTGATGCGTCAAATAGATCTTGAATTCCAAAACTTGATTTCAATACATCAGTTAAATCTATACTAGATTCAATATTGAAACGAGGAATGAAACAGTCAATTTCATCCTCTGAATATTCATCTTTAGAGATTCTTAACTCTTCAAAGAACGAGTCTAGATTGTATTTCTGGAAGTTAATGAACATATCTTCAACGGACACACCGGGATTTGGTAGCATTATAAGCATCGAGAGCCTGTTCTCTTTACCATAAGGCAATTCAACAACCTTGGCTTTTAATTCTTTAAAGTTTGAAAAGGGGTATGTATATCTATTGTACATCATGTTTACTTCTCCAGTTTTTGTGCCATGGCTATCATAAAAGGGCATTTTTTGAGTAGATGATGCATTAAAAGGCATTGTCCACTGCCCTTTGAAATATAGAGCACTAGTTAGCACCATAGCCGTGTTCTCAAAATATTCCGGTTCAACAATTTTGGTTATCAACCCATGTGTAAAGTTTGAAATAACTCTGTTGAGCGCATTTGCTTTCTCAACACTATCCTTAAAATCCAAAGCGATGACATCCATTTCATATAATTCTTTTGTATCAGTTTGATATTGCCTTAGAGGTGGACGGTTTTTATCAATAAACATTGTGTTTACTTTTGCTAATTGGACAGTTTCAGTGTTCACTGACAAATACTTCATGATATCCTTGAAACTGTATTGAGTATGATTTTCTGAGGAGAAGTCCCATCTTAACGCATGGCCAATTTGGTACTCTGTCTGGCCGCGGGCTCCTTCAGCGATGGCGCCAAGAACGCTCCAAACAGTGATGGGCGACATTATAAAATTTGACCCGGCAGGTAACATTTTTGATGTATGGTACAGCACTTCGATGGAAAAGTTACCAATTCTCTCCGACAATACAGTGTGCAGATTTCCATTTTGTAGTATTGGATTTTGAGTTTGTGCGTAACACAAAGCGGTGGATAACACGATAATCACTATCTTTTGCATGTTGGTTGAAGAACTTATTATTTCACTGTCACTTCATTTACAATTGTTAGTGTTATTTTACGTTTGAGTATTGATGAGTGTTTGTTAAATTGCGTCGTGTCGCCTCGTGTGCGCGGCGAGGAACCCCGGATCGCACTGACTCAGATAGCTACACAATACACAACACAACCGGAGCTCCAAACACCCCGACGACGGCTATTGCTACAATAGTGAGCGTCGCTATATATATCACACGTTTATCGAACGTCCACGGAGTATACAATACAACTAATAAAATTAGTAACTTATCTTGTAAAAGTTTATAAATGTTCGCATTAGTCTTAATAGCTAATTACTTAGTTAGTTTAGGCCAATCGCTGATTGCCTATCATAAAGTAATGGAAACCTAAATCACCTATGTACCTAATTACCTGATATTATAAGTATGTATATTTGCACTAAATTAATTTGTAAGGAGATAACAAGGCCTTCTATATTTCCAGATATTTCGTATTGTCAAAAGAAGAGTATATGACATGTCAATCATGTCATGATGACTCATGACGTTTTGGTATAGGTATGGGCACGAGTAGTAGACTCAAAACTCATTTCCATTATGTAATGAGCAGTTTTCCAATAGGTAGGTATATAATTAGTTGGTTTTTTAAATCATAAGGAGATGGCGCTAGCATAGTTTTTGGTACTTTTGGGTTGCCGACTCCAAAAAGGACGAACCCGGCAGATTTTGAAGAAATCCAGTTGTGGGGGGAGGGTGTACGTAAAATTTGTTATTACTTTTTAAATTTATAGCCACAACCAATTTTTAGAGGCCAATTTAGTACTTAGTGGCAGAAAGAACTGACTGAATGTTTTAAATTTGATTGATTGCTGTTTCTGAAGCGTTGAACTTTGTTTCTATGTAACATGTTTAGGTAACATTAAAAAGTTGAAACCTGCATTATTTTAGTTAATATTACATTGTAGTAAATACAATAATTATAATATTTGTATTGGTAATACGCAACTAATATTCATACTTTTCCCATTAATTAGGGACCACTATGACACCACACTCTTCTTACCAAAAGCGTCGACCGCGCCATCTAGCGCGTCTTTAGGAACGCTATAATACATTATTAGAAAACTGCTCATCAGCCAATAATTATTTATCCATTTATTGCCTAGAGTTTTATTCTCATTCTTTAAGCCTATTTCCAACTCAGCTTTTTGGTCTAACTAAGATGCGGATGAAATTCGATATTTTCCGTGAAGCGACTACCATCGGCCCTCCACAACCAAATCGGCGATATCGAAGTTCTGTAATTAGGATAGTCGGCCGGCCGTAACGACTGTCATACGTATATGTTCGTATGGCAACCGGAACTAACGCCTTAATGTCCTGTCCGAGGCACGACCCCACCAGTGCAAATGTCATATACAAATATTTGCACAGAGTGAGAGGGGATCGAACCCGTGCCTCCTGTGCAGCAGTCGCGTTCATTACCGCCAAGCCAAAGAGGCTGTCGGAGTTTTTCTAATAGGTAATAATTTATTAAAAGATAATGTACTTGAGTACCTACACAGGTTATACGTATAAATTACTATGGCTCAATTGTGTTTTAAGTTAAAGGCCTCGGATGCGATTGGGTCTGGAAGCTGAGATGATGATGTAGGTACCTAATACATTAGTCATAAAATATTACATAAGTAGGTTAAACAAAGTAGGTAAACATACCAAGCGCCTAGTTCCACGTCTTCACACGTCGCGTTCCAATCTGCCCCTGTGCAAAACCACCAGCGCGATGTCATCAGCATACACGTATGTTGCTCGTAAGAGTTTCTGATGCTGTCTAATAGCCCTTACTTTTGCTCTAAATCTAGGGTAAGCTACTGAACGTTGTCACACCCTTGCTTTCGAGCAAGTTCATTAGCCCCTAAAATCCAACCACATGTCCAAATCGGCTACCTGATCTCGTGTGGGGCGGACACACGGGAACAAATTTACTGGCGTAGCTATGTAGCTCTGGTGGAATTTCTTAAAAAAACTCGACATTAGCGATGATTTGCCATTATTTTTATATTACATTTACCATAATTACTGGAGACTGGCAAACTGCGGCGAGTTTGCTGTAGTAGCCATTATAACAAGTATGTAGATGAACTTTCGTTATTCAGTGGAGCTATAGTGTGGCGTGTAACACGGGTAACACCACACCACCACAAAACGCTGAATAACGGGGAATAAGGCCGCGCGGGTGGTAAGTGGTAACGCTATTGACAACAGAACAGAAAAAAAGCTAATTGGAATGTGATACAACAATAAAGATGAATTCAATTTGGGAAAACCAATGACTCATACTCTCGGGTAATATATCTTATATCTTATACCAACAATGTCCTATGCGCACAGTACCTACTCGATTTTTTGGCGTCTTAAAGATAGCGCGGGGTGCTACAGCGGTGGACCAGTATAAATCCGTCATGCATAGATTTGTAACAAAATGCGTAATGCCGCGTCTACTTTTACGTAACATTTTACCGTGACCATGTCAGAAGTGCGTGTCCGTCGCGTATTCATTTGCGTGATAGCTTAGGTGGCAGACAAGCACGCGGCCCATCTGACGGAAAGTGGTTACCGTGACCTATGAATGTTTGCTACACCAGGGGCGTCACACTTGTGCTGCCGACCAATGAGAAAAAGGGTGGGGAAGGGAATGGCGAGCCATAACTATAATATAGGTAAGTATTAGTAAGGTTCAAAAGTTAGGTATTTTGTAGAACCACCCACACCGGTGTGTTCTCACGCTAAGATAGCAGCTACCAATAGCCGTCATCTCGCGTTGTTATTTTACCTCGACGACCGAGGTTCGCCTCCTTTTGTTTAATTATATTTTTTTTGAAGTGACTTTCGTCTGACCACCCGACGCCGAAAGGAAGGAGGGTACTGACACAGTATAGATAGACTGTCTGTCATGTGGTACTGATTTACAGGTTGGGGTGGTTTAGCCTCGTAGGTACAGCACACTGGACCCCGATACCACCACCCGGACCATAGTCTCACGACTACGATCACAAAACTGCCATGGCATTTTCGGCTTTATTTTCATTGACATGAAGTTCAAAATGAAATGAAAAAGAGTTTATTACATCATCGATTCGGTCACTCAACACAATGGGATTTAATTTTGAACTTTAACTGTGTAAAGGTAGAGTCCAAACTTAAGTGACATCCTTGTCAAAATGGTTGACAATTAGTGGAATCGAGGCCCTGGGCAGCCAAGCCTCCTGTGCATTCCGGAATTCCAGCATCCTAGATTTGACTTTAAAAAGTAAGTCAGCATGTGAAACCTACTTAAACAAATACACCCATGAGATACCTACCTACACTACCAAATGACCTTTGAACATTTGAGGTAAGTTAAATAAAATTAAACAAGATACTATCTTAGATACATTGGTAGATTATACAATTGTTATTATATTTTTTTCACAGTGGTACCGAGACCGCGTAAAACACGATCCGCGCTTATAAAGGCCAACCGCGGGACGAGTTTTTGACAAGCATGTACAAAACCACCAGTCAATGTTATGAACTGCAATGGATATATAGTGTGTGCAGCCGGTTGTCTCGTTTTAATAGAAAACAAATAGTTTGCTAGCCAAACAATTAACAATACACCCAGTAAGGAATAAGTGACAGTGTTACAGTGTACATACAGTGATATCAAAATGCAAAAAATTGTGCTGACATTTTTATTTGCGTCCTTGCTTAGCGCACGAGCTCAAAATGTGTACTATGATTTATCAGAGCGAATAGGCAACTTCTCTTTTGAAGTTTTATATCATACATCGACAATAACACAAGACAACCAGAACTTTATTTTGTCTCCTCTCACCATCTGGAATGTATTGGATGTAATCGCTGAAGGCGCTACTGGGAGAACAGCAGACGAGATCTACTACGCGATCAGATGGAGCCGAACAGATGAACGGCGCGATGCCTTCAAGGAAATGTCCCAGTGGTTGAAAGTTAACACTGACGCAGTCACATTATCAAAAATAAACACTATATTTGTTGACAAAAATAGTTTACCTCTGCCGGATTACCTAAAAGTTGCCAAAGAGCAATATGCAACAGATGTTATTAGTTTAGACTTTAGAGAAAATGTTAAAGTAGCAAACACAATCAACAAAGTTATTGCCAATTTCACACACGGTCTGATAGAGAAAATTGTTGAACCTGATAATTTTGATAACACGAATATGGTGGTATCCAGCGCTATTTACTTCAAAGGCCAATGGTCGGTGCCGTTTAATGCATCTTCAACTACAATACAACCATTCTACGATAGTAACGGCCAAGAAATTGGGATTGTGAACATGATGTATCAACGGTTCGCATTTCCTTTTTCAAACTTCAGACAACTCCAAGCTAGAGTAATCGAATTGCCCTACGGCAAGGAAAACAGAATGTCGATGCTTATTATGTTACCATACCCTGGCGTTTCTATTGAACAGATGTTCTTGAACTTAAATAAGATTAATTTTAATACATTCTTAGAAGAAATGAGGATATCCAAAGAAGAATTTCCGGACGATGAAGTGGATTGTTCCATACCACGTTTCGAAGTCGACTCTAGCCTAGATTTAAAGTCGATATTGAAAAATTTTGGAATTGAGACTTTGTTTGATCCGAGAAGTGCTAGTTTACCTCGAATTGCAAAAACACCCTTATTTGTATCGAACATATTTCATAAAGCTCGTATTGAAGTAACAGAACAGGGTACGACAGCGGCTGGTGTGACTGTTGCAGAATTAAGAAGTCGTATTGGAGCTGTGCCTTTTAATGCGAACAGACCGTTCGCGTACATTATAGTGGAAAAAGTTACCAACATCATTATTCTAGGTGGATTTTATAAACAACCTGTCTTATATTGAGGATTAATAAATGCCTTAGATATGGATAAGATTTGTTATTATATTATGTAGTTAGTTATGTGCCTCGGAGAGCACGTTAAGCCGTCGGTCCCGGTTGTCATACTAAAATCTATGGCAATCGTCACGGGTATTTGGAGCCCTAAAAGTCCAGCAACTGGTCTAATTGCAGTTTTTGGATATCGCCTATACAAATCAGTCAGCTTCGCGGAAAATATCAAAGTTCGTTGCAACGCGGTTAGACTGGAAAAGGCGGACCCAGGATTCTGAGGTGAAAGCTTCGAATGCGATCGGGATTAACCCAAGGATGATTATAAAGATGTGGTTAGTAAAGTATAGGTTCCTAGCTTGATGAATATTTAATGGGCAAGTACGATTACCTACCTTGAATCAAATGTTTGGACAGGTATTATTTTGGTACCTATGTGTGTTTCGAATACGCAGTATCGTAACCAATATAATGTTTATTTTAATTACGTCATTGTATTTCCATGCACACCCTCTGTGACGTGATGATAGTGAACGCAGATACGCAGTAGGAGTAGCTTCGGTTCCCGCTCAGTGAAAATTTTTGTATGCATGATTATAGCTATTTTTCATTAGTTTGGTAGTACCTCAGAGAGCACGTAAAGCCGTCAGTCTCAATTATCGTGCGAACATTTCTAATTTTCCTTTATAGTAAACATGACGGTTGGAAGGTTTTTAGTTTTATTCTAATCTAGCTGAACCGCGCAATTTCGTCTGCGTCACCCCGTTTTTGCAACATTTTTCACTTCTCCGCATCAGTTGGTTGTATCATGATGTTATATATACTACTCTATCTATTAAAAAAACCGCATCAAACTATGTACCTAGTGATAGTGATAAGTATCATATCATTCGTCCGACGTCCAAATTATTTGAATGTACCTAATCAATGTTAGCGGCGGTTTAGACTGGCTGGCACAGCGACACAACCGGCTTCTGCAGCAGCAACAGACTTCCCATTTACTTCAATATCGCCAATGAATTGTGGAGGTCAAAGATTTTGGAGGACTCCGAAGTGAACGCGACTTTAGTATGGTGGTATTTTAATACATTTTATTAAAACTTTCTTTAAAATATTTATAAAGGTTTCGCTTCATCTGTTAATATTTCAAGTCATGATTCTCGTGAAGTATGATGAACTAATGCGATGTTATATGAACTTGATCATCGGCAATAAACTCAACAGACCTTGGAATGAGTAGTTCGCTCTAGAGATGGGCGAAAATGTAGGTTGTATCGAGTATCGATACATCTGTACCGCTTAGGAACATACAATATTTTTAATGATTGTAATGCAAGCATATTTTTTTTATTTCTGCACTTTTTATAAGGTATTAATTACTATGCTAGATCTCACCCTCCTACGTGACAAAATGCTTTTGTAAAGGTAAAAAGTTCGTGGATTAGGAGGGTGAGATTTGGCATAGTGATAGCTTATAAGGCAGAAACTGTAGGAAGTATATAAAAATTTAAAAAATGATTATGGACGTTTGTTTATTTTTTTAAAACCATGTAACGGAACGCCGTTCTTTAAGGAATAGTATTATTGGCGAAAGCTAATACGAATATTCAATCATAATGCGAATGCAAAAGTCAATGCGAATGCAAGAGCAAATGCGAATGTTGTCCTTGAAATAAAACGTGTAAAATATTCATTAAAATATACTCGTAAATCATTGTCTAGCGGTGTTATAGCCTAGCGATTTAAATGCCAAACGATACTTAAAACGAAGAATACGATACAGTACCTACCTAAGTATATCGTATTGTAGTGTGTTGATACAAAATTCACTTTATCGATAAGTACTCGATAATTTCCATATGTGTGTGATGGTCATCTCTAGTTTGCTCACCGGTCGATAGATCTGACCTTCAGGAGCGGCAATTAAACAAGCTATGTTCTTTTACGAAGGTTCGTTATATCAAAGTTACATTTGTGTTTTATCATCACCAAATTATGTTGTACATATATTGGACCAATATAGCATTGTGCTGCGGCTTCAACCGCGGTTGATTCCGTGGGAATAACAGAATGGATAAGAAGTTGCTTGTTTTTGGAGTTCTTTTTGAATCTATGACCTATGCAGTCGAGCGATGTAGGTACCGTGGTCCCTACATCAGTTGAGGGTCAAGTCTCAAGGTCGCAGAATGACATCCGTTATCCATGAGCGCGGGCCTGGTGGTGACGGGTGCGGTTGCCTGTCACCCTAGCAGAAGCAGGCCTTGTCCGCAGTGCAAAGAGCGTCTCCCCATACCCGGGGGCTTGATGAGGACACTATAGTTCCCACATTAAGGGAAGGGGGTCATCTCAAAAGAGATGTCCCTTGGTCTGCCGGGGTGCGAGAGATATATTTTGTATAATCTCACCTCCGACAATCAAGGACCCATAGACGGCGTGCATTTTAGCCGGTTCGTGTTCAACATAAACACCTCAACCGTTTTTAGTGGAGGTGTTATCCATAGGGTCATAACGAAAGAGCGGGGCTCCGGGTCTGTCGGAGTGCGAGTAATATGTAGGGTATTATCTCACCTCCGGCAACTAAAACCTAAAGAATCATGCGTTTTAGGGGTAAGTACTACGCCATCAGAGGTCACAAGAGTGATAACATTATGCAATTTATGCGAGTTTTCCCTCTAACATTGTAGCACCTACTGCAACTACTGCAATATTCACAATATGATAATAATTGTTTGTTATTTATTCATATGCGTTATCATTTTATTTCCTGACATCATTACTATTATAGCCGATGATTCGTTTGTCTATGCGTAACCGTAAATGTCTATGCGTAGTTCAATATCATGGACTGACGATCTAAAAAAGTTGGCTGAGGTGGATCGCAATTTTTTGTGTGTAAACCTTAGGTGGCAAACACGCACACGGCCCAAATGATGGAAAGTGGTTACCGTGGCCCAGTGTGTAATAAATGCCTTATGTAGTATCTTCTCGGCTAAAAAGTCTTTTTATTTGCTTTGAGGTGTGCGGTTTGACATTCCTTTCTATGACAATTAGTAATATTTTACTACAGCTATCATTAGGATTATTAAACCGTGTGTTAGTGGAATCCAACCATCTCGTGAATCGTACCTAAGTATATAGCTATTTCTAGATAGTATGGTCCTTAAGAGAGCCTGCTTTAATAAAGTTGGTACAGCATGCAGCACGTGTGTAGATGTAGATACGTTCGTGTCAGAAATACAAACGAATATCTGTCTTATCTAATCGTTCTGTTAAATCAAAATAAAGTTGCCCTAACAGTATTTCATCATGTATTATGATAAAATAGTGATGATCGAAGCTCATTGTGGAGTGTACGGTTCATATCTAATATGTACCTACGTACTTAGATAGGCGTCCAAAGACAGCCTCCGTGGCGTAGCGGTAGTGCACGCGACTGCTACGCACGGGGCGCGGGTTCGATCCCCGCTCAGTGCAAAAAGTTGTATGCATGAATATGGCTGTTTCCACTGGTCTGGTCGTGCCTCAGAGAGCACGTTAAGCCGTCGGTCCCGGTTGCCATACAGACATCTATGGCAGTCGTTACGGGTAGTTGAAGCCCTCAAAAGTCCAACCAGTCTAACTTGGAACTTCGATATCGCCATTAGACCATTGGTTGTGGAGGTCATATGGCAGTCGCTTCACGGAAAATACCGAAGTTCAGCCGCATCACAGTTAGACTGGGAAGCCGACCCCAACTGAATTGGGAAAAGGTTCAGGGAATGATGATGAGATAGGCGTCCAATGTAAACTCTCTTAACCTTCAATTCTTTCTCCTCTACTCGTACGGCATAGCACGAAAGTGACGGCCCTGGTGTCGGTAAGCCACGGTAATCACTTTCCATAAAGTGTGCTTGTTTGCCAGCTACATGGTATAACAATAGTAGGTAATTGTAATTCAATGTGATGCAATTGTAATAAGAAAAAAAGCGGTGAAGTGTGAGTCAGACTCGCGCACCGAGGGTTCCGCACAAATTAGAAATTATTGTTTTAGCACATCAAACTATACCTGTTATTTAAGCAATATCATAACAGCTTTAAAGTAAAGGACGACTGGATGTTGATGGAGGGTTGTGGCTCCGCTGGGAAAAAAGCGTGAGTATGTGTATATATTCTTTTAGTATGTATTGTAGGTTTCCCCAAATCTCGTTCTCAAAACGTACAATTGCAATAACAGTATAAAAGTTATTGTATTAATTAAATATCACTTTTGTTCCAAATTTGCAAATGATGGCTGAAAAACGATATCACATCCTCTATCGATAGATATCCCATACACGGCATCTATACATACATAGCGCTTGCCGACAATAAAGTTAATTATTAATTCATCTTTAAATTTTCAAATATGGAATCCACGTAACAAGGAAAACGGGGTGACTGCACTAGAGTAGAAGTTTGATTTTTCCACACATTAAGGTGTTGCTAACCTGTGTTTTCGGTATGAATTTCAACTTGAAAGCTATAGGCATTCCTGGTTTCATTCAAAAGGTCTTGACAGACAGACGGATTCTACGAGTCTAAGGGTTTTGTTTTTTCCTACGTACGAACCCTAAATAGATACAACATAATATTTTTTCGCATTATCCACAGTGTCAGTCGCGTTTATCACATACGTTACAGTATGCTTACGGAAATTTAGAATTGAGCAAAGAAATTGTAACGTGTGCAAATTTCGAGGTCGGACTCGTGCGTGTCAACCTGGATGAACCTCGGGTACTTACAGGCTCCCGTTCTTCAACTGATTACTAGTACAGCCAAGTATTTAAGAAAAATACGTTATTTATTAGGAACAATACAATTTATTTCAAGGCCAGTGTTCCAAAAAATAGAGAATTTTCTTCTCCAATTTATTATTTTTGTTCTTACATACAAATTCGATTTCGATATAATATTTGATATAATAATTAGATAATTTGAATCATTTAGGGAAGACAATAACAGCATCCCTGTACACTAACATCATCAGTTGGAGCACGGGACCATATTAGTATTACACATTAATGAAATTTGGATCCATGCTTCATCCTGGAGCCTAGTTGAAGCACGGTTCCGTTCAGCAATTTCATTCAGAACCGTTTGGTAGATAGCCGGAGCGTGAGGGTTATGCCACAGGCTACCTTCGGCAACTGATTGCCCAAGACGGCCGTGCGGTTTGGTCGGTTCGAATCCGACATACCCACCCTCGCTGACGGGACGCCTCTCGAACACGGGTTTTTGACTTTTAATAAAACATGTAATAATTTTTCTACCATTCATGTTATTATGAGATTTTCAACAAACACTAAATGAATTATCATAAAACGTATACCCGAAACACGGGTTTACACAAAACACAAAACGGAAACGTAACGCATAATCGTACCACCGAATAACTTCAGATGTGTTTTGATTTATGCCCAATGAATGAAGTGTCTTGTACAGTAGAACTCAAAAGTGCAGTAGCAATCCTACGCAACTATAGCGTCAACATTCTAACGCTACTTGTGACCTTTTTCTTTTAAGACAAGCGAGCGTCGCCTCGTATTGCATAGTAACATTACACACACATATAAGCGCGCCGGCCGCACGCTAAACCATTTTGAGCCTTGATGTGCTAATGCACTTATGAGCTCTGACTGTACCTGGTTCGGTCTGAGTCAGCAGGATCAACGCTGTTCCATGATCATTTCTCACCAATTCCCCGAAACTTCGGCCCGTAACTTCGGATGCCTTTAGCTTACGTAAAATCTTCCAGAGTATTCACTAGAGGTTTTTTTTCTATGAGCTCTTCTTGACCTTCAACTAAAATTCTACCTATAGTTTTTATCAATCTGACTCTGAACCCGGAAACTCTCTTGTTTTCCTCATAGTCTAATTCTTTCAGATCCCTCTCGATATAGTATTGTAGGGTGTTCCACAGCATTTCACGTACTTTTAGAAGATCATTTGCTTGACTGAAACAAATATATTTAAGGTTAGTTAAAAAAAATCGAGTAAGTTCCAAATATGAAACAATTTTTTTTTAGTTCATGTAGGGAATCTATCTCTAAGTCCCAAGTTCTTCATGAACCACTCAGAGGAGGTTATGTTGGATTAGAACCGACTAAAACTGCACGCCGCCTCGGGTATTCAGATGCCGGGATGCCGTGTAGCTCAGGATGAAGATCATAATCATAATGACTGCCTAGAGCTATCACTCGCATTCTGACTGATCCAGGGTATCTCCGATTCCTAAGCCTTAACCGCGAGCAGAATGCCTGCACCAAAGCCACATTTCGTTTTGCGGGTGTGATTCTCTCAGGGCTCCGACTTTGCTAATTTTATGTTATAGGAAAACCACTGTCATATGTTATGACCTACTTACTGCAAAAAAACTGTATAATTTGGGGCTTATGAATATTATACAAATTAATTTTGGACTTTACGCTCATATAAATAATGTCTAAAATTTAATAGTCGGATGATAATGGCATTCTTCCTTACCTGGTAGGAACATGAAGTTTCAGTCTATGTTTAGGTATAGTCAGTACCGTGACGTCTCCTACATTCTGTAACAAAAACAATTATCTATAGTATTACACAATTGTATTGTACAGTGTTATACCTACGTGTCCTTACATTGAATATTAAATTCTGACCAAGACCTTTCTAACAAATAAATCGTATCAGAATTCGTTCATTAGCTTTGGCATTCAATGTGGATAAACGGAAAAGAATTTAAACATACATACATACATATGCCAACGCCCGTAATCCCCGAAGGGGTAGGCACATGTGTATTAAACACCCACATTTCGCCAATTATGATTTTCGGTCGCACAATAGGACGCGAGCCTATTACCGCCAAATGAGCACTATGTAAAAATATGGGGATGCCGAATATAAATTCCTAAACAAAAATGTTGCAGCTACGGTCCTCAGTATACGGTGTAAATCGCAAGGAAATTAATTACGTGCTTAGCCACACAAGCACTACCAAATAACATCTTGGAGAGTATTGGATTAAAGCAATGAATAAATAATTTTGTGCCCATTGCGGTGGAGACTATAGACAGTTGGAGGTCGAAGACAAAGAGGTTGTTCACGGAAATTGGCGGCCGTATCCACGACCTAGGTGCAGGGTGACTCCGCTCCAACTAGTTCCTGGGGTAAAGCGGCCAGCATCATGGGCACCTTTGCGCCGGGAACGATACGGGGAAGGTTATTCTACACGACATAATCACGGACATCTGTGTATATTTGTTTACATTTCGACTTGTTGTCAAAATTCAAATTGTCCAGAAACTTCTGTAGCCACTCCAAAAGCTCCTAGACAATTTGAAAATTGTATGAAGTAATGCCACTACACAACTACATGCTAGTCTTAGAAGCAATTGGATAATAGATTTAGGTACTTATTTTATTTTATTAGGAAACAAGACATTGATCTAGTTTATTTTATTAACACTATCTAAGTGTATCTAAGTTACTTGTGATTGAATTAGACGTAGGCTGTCCAAGGATTATAGATCTTAAGGTGTCCAGGAACATTTAGAGCCCATTGTACTTATTATTGCATTATTTGTAATTTGTTATAGAGCTTAAGTTTAATTATAATGTCTAAAATTGTACAAACTATCGCATTAGGATCCATCCTGAATGGTAGTAATTGTGAAGATAATAAATAAATAAATGTTAAGCAATAGATGTATTAGTTTGCAATGCATATGTTTTTCAGAAAAAACTATGATAAGTATTATGCAGTATTGGGAAGAATCGGACGAACTAATCAACATCCCTATTTTAATGACAGCTATACCTACATGTTCTAAATCAGTTCCAAACACGTGCGGTGCGGAACTGCATAAAATTTTCAATATAAATTATGGTAATATAATACGTGACTTATGACACGAAATAGCAAATACCTAAGCAATGTTTTAAAGAAATAGTTTTCCTGTTTAACCAAGTGCTTACGTTTTTATATCAACAATGATTTCTTTACACACATAGGTACACATTAACGTCAGTAAGTAGATACCCCAGAAAGTGATTCAATATACAGATTATTCTAGAAATAACCCGCACTTGTTGTTTTAATGTGTGAATTAATTATATTGCGAACATTTATCTTTAGATAAACTGAATGCCGAATTAATGATCCTTTCAATGTTTATTTTGTACTGACTATATAAAAAAATATAAAGATAAAAATGAGACTGATGCCCTTCTTTAAAATTGACCTTCTTGGAGAAGGACATCAGAAGGTGCTTACAGGGTCAGCGGCAAGGGCCCGTGATGCTACACAAGTAAAGAGGCCAACTATTTCATTTTCCATCAGGTGGGCCACAGGTATGCTTGTCTGCCACCTAATGCCGGGTCCAAATTTACGTAACCTTTTACCGTATCAATATGTTAAGATGGTTCATTCATGTTGAGAGAATGGATGAAAGAAGACTAATGAAATAGGTGTATGAGGCGAGTGTGGATGGCACCGTCGGAAGGGGAAGACCTAGGCATACCTGGCCCACACTTTGAGTGTTAATATATGTGAATATATATATCTAGTCTAGGTATATGTGTATGTCTGAAACTAAAAAAATAAAATCTGTTAGTCCCTAGGGATATCACTCTCATCGGCGGTGGTCACTCGACTTCATTTTTTTTTAAAGAATAATTAGAAATCAAAATAATTAATACTCCCTCTAACCCCTCCAAATAAGCTTAACGGCTCGTGTTAAGAATGGGTTCATATCGGTAGCGTAATGGCCAGGATTAGAACCTGGGACCTCTCGATCATAAGGCCGACTCCTTAACCACTAAACTACCAACGTTTCTCGATGGTTATGTCGAACCAACGAGAAAACGCACGCCGTCTTCGGGTCTTCTTCGGCGGCCGGAGTTGAGATGAGTAAGTAACATATCCCTCGCAATCCTGCCGATCCGGGGCCATCTCTCTCGAGAGGTATATCATACATAAAACTCTGCATATCACTACATAGTATAAAACAAAGTCGCGTTTTCTGTTCCTATGTCCCTTTGTATGCTTAACTCTTTAAAACTACGCAACGGATTTTGATTCAGTTTTTTTAATAGATAGTATGGTTAAAGAGGAAGGTTTATATGTATATAACATCATGCGACGACCAACAGGTGCGGAGCAGGAATGAAAAATGTTGCAAAAACGGGGTGACGCAAACGAAGTTCGCGGGCCAGCTTGTTTAATATTTAGTTTGTAATAGTATACTATCATTATCACACATATTATGTAATAGCTATTTTTTTCCTGATGCATGCACACTGTTGTGTTCATGAGTCATTATTGTTTTAATATCTCAGGGAAGTGATGGCGGTACGGCGGCGGTGTGACGTCATCGCACAACACATAATTATTCCACACAATAACGCATAATTATGCTGTCATTAAGCATAGTTTTAGGTGTACAATTTTACTAATTTTATAAATTTAGAAAAGGTGGGCGTATATGGGTGGATATATGTGTTGATGGACTGGTTGAACGGGTCTGAATTATGGGCAGTAATGCGATAGAACAATAAATATAGTGTATCATTCATAATAAGCGTAATACAAGATTTGTAATACAAGTTAAAAAAAATAAAAAAGAGAAAAGATGTGTCTAAAATGACCGCATTCTCAAATCTGAATTGGGCGTATGGGCAATCCCAACTATTACAAGTTAAGAACAAGAAAAAATATGGAGAAAAACTTGTCTACAATTACCTCATTCATATACATACATCAAGTGTATAGGCGATCACAATTATTAAATAGGTAATCTGTGTTATGTTTATACCAAGTTTATAAGGGGTTAAACCCACCAAACTTGCTATCCTTACGGACCCTCTCGCCAGAACCGGTTGGTTGGCTGTCGGACTCGAACCGACTAGCCGTTACACCTACTGATAAACTGATGAGGCTCTTTAAAGCCAGCATACCTATCATAAGCAGTACACTGACCCAAGGCTCCAAAGTACAAATTTTGGGGCAATAACGATGACCTAACATTAGTCATTGTTTTTCCACTGCGGTTATATCAAAAATATAAATGTATAAATGTATTTGCTCTTTGAACTGAGAGTGTAGGGGCTCTCATTGTGGCTGTGTATACCAGGAACGAAGCCATGAATCACTAGAACACCGAGAATGACACACGGCGAAGGACAGGAAGAGATAAATTGTCTTGGAACTTTTATCGTAATAATAATCTTCTATATATATAAAAATGAATTGCTGTTTGTTAGTCTCGCTAAAACTCGAGAACAGCTGGGCCGATTTGGCTAATTTTGGCCTTGATTGATTTGTGGAAGTCCAGAGTAGGTTTACAAGGTGGAAAAATATGAAAATGCTTGGCAGCGGGAACGAGATCAGAAGTTCACGCGGGCGGAGCCGCGGGCAACAGCTAGTAATAATTAATAATCGGAATTAATCAAAATTCATGACAGCGCAGGAGCAAACTGAGTGAGGTTCTCCCTGCAGGGTCGGAGGACGAGACAGCTGTCATTCTCGTGAGAGTCATACAAACCAAATTAAAATACTCATGACCATAATTTGCTTTGGTCAAATCTTTCCATTATTTAATTCTTTTGATTAAAAAAGACAACTCCTGCACTAGGGAACAAGCCATGTATCGCGGGGGACTTTACAAACATACAACTAACGGACACAAAGTACAACCAGACTCGGAACAACTATTTGTGGATCACACAATTTTTGTCATGTGTGGGGATCGAATCCATAACCTCGTGCCCAGCCGGCGCATACTACGCCCACTGAGCCACGTGAGTGAGTGGTGGGTTCCCCTACCTACCCAAATATAGTTTCTTATTATAAAGCTTACTGTTGTAAACATAGGTTTTGTTCTACTTTGGGAACCAATATTAACATAAGTTGTAAACATATTTAACAGTTATTGTATGTGAGATATTTATTGTAAAACCCACTACAAAGAAAGACAAATAAATATTATTATTAACATTATGAAAACCGCACGGTGTTTTGTTACATTAGCCTTTGTGGCCGAGGAATTTCAGAGATTTAACCAGTTCTGGGCAACAACTTAAGAGACCCGTTCCCTATATAAGTAGAGGTCTGTGGGTGATAGTCTAGACCACAGAACAGAAAAATACTAGTGGAAATGCGACACGATAGTTTCAGCAGTGGAACCGATGTCGCCATACATATAACCGTTAATAATCCTGCCATTACTAGTAAATAACTGCATTGATTGGTCGTACCTATTTATATACCTACTATACCTAATACCTTTAATTTAATGCCATATTAGCTCATATAGTACAAAACGAAAACACACTACCCTTTTAAAGCTACTGGTAACTATATTGCCACCAACTTTTTTAACCGTTCAAAATAGCGATTACTTTGCTATAGATAAAAAAGTATTTCTGGCGTTTCATACTTTGAATCGAACAAGCTTGAATATTTACAAAAAACTTTAGACGTATTCTTACAAAAAGGTTCATACTGTCGAATTTATTCCTCGTTGCGTAAATACGCACAGTAATGACACGTGTGTACCGACTACATCACACTTCCACTTATTTCTTGTTTTCCATGGTCTAGATCATCAATCAATCAATCAATTAGCCTATTGCAGTTCACTGCTGGACGTGGGAGTCTCCCAATGTGTGTCACTGCTCTCGATCCTCCGCCCTCCGCATTCAGTCTATCGCAGCCTCTCTTTTCAGGTCATCAGCTCATCTGGTTAGGGGGCGTTCCACCTTCCGTTTGCCTTCTCGTGGTCACCATTCAAGGACTGGTTTGCTTCAGTGGCCATAGGGTTTTCCGCAGATGTGGCCAGTCTACTGCCACTCGAGCTTGGTTATTCTGCGAGCTACCTATGTCGGTAGTTAGAAGGACTTGACCAAAGCAAATTATGGTCAGGAGTATTTTAATTTGGTTGAAATTCACAAGAATGACAGCTGTCTCATCCTCCAATCCTTCAGGGAAACCCTACGCCAGAAGTTCTTCCGTAATCAACAGGTGTATAGATTTGCTGGTGAGGCTGTCTTGATCCAAAAGACCCCATGGATTATATTTTTTTAGTAGAATATTGGCAACCGTTATGTTCCCTGTAACCCTTTCAGCTAAGATCAATGGCTTGTGTTAGGTGTGGGTTCACGTCGGTAGTGTAATAGCCAGGATTTGAACCCAATACCTCTCGATCGTAAGGCCAACTTCTTAACCACTAAGGTACCCTTATGAAACATTGTGCAATAAATAAATAGTAAGTAACAAGTCAGGCGTCATTCAAATATTTTCATTATCACTTCATATTCGCGTTCTCTGTCCCTATATCCCTATGTCCTTATGTCCTTTTGTATGCTTAAATCTTTAAAACCACGGAACGGATTTTGATGCCGTTTTTTTAATAGACAGAGTGATTGAAAAGGAAGTTTTATATGTATGGGTATATAACATTATGCTTCAACCAGCTGGTGCGGGGCAGAAGAGAAATATGTTGCAAAAACGGGGTGACGCAGACGAAGTTGCGCGGGTCAGCTAGTTTAGAATAAAACTAAAAACCTTCCAACCGTCATGTTACTATAAAGGAAAATTAGAAATTGGGTTGCGGTCACCAGAGGTAAATTATTGTATTGCTGTTTGGGATATAAGTACCTAATATTTTGTTAGGTGTTTATATATTACCATACTTACAGCTAAACCTATTTTTATTCAATATATATATTTAATAAGCACGTTGATATTGTTGTCAGATTAAAATTGAGCTAATTGAAATGAAATTATTTGTCTACCGAGTGTAAAGCAATAAATATAGTCATATTGGGAACATCGTCTAGAATTCTGCTCAAGAACGAATCTCGATTCATAACCAAAGCGGAGATTAATCATTACGTAATTTTTGAACAACGTTTAGTTGTGATAACAGCATTTAAATGGTATCTAGATTTATGTGCCTTGGATATCTTTGAAGATATTGATTTAACAAATACACGTTCCATTTTATTTATATCGTTTTATTTCCCATAAAATGCCTTGAGAAAATTCTATGACTTTAGAACACTCGTAAAAGTAAGAAAGCCCATAACTTTTGTTATGAAGTAGTTTGTATGTAAATTTATCACTAATCATCACCATTTTAGCCATATGACATCCATTGCTGGATATAGGCCTTCCCCATCGACCTCCTCCTCTGGATGCAGACCGCCTCCAACCGGTAGAAATAAATCAATAATTATATCTAATTTTGAATTATATATTTAAGTGCCAATTTTTATATACTTAATGAGTAAAGTGGAACCAAAGTACTAATTGATTGAAAAGTGTAAACGAAAACGATTCACAATCACTACTCAAACCGACTCAAACAAAAGCACGTCACACACAAATAAAGGTTTTCACTCAAAAAATTATCTATGCTTGAGCAAGATTCTAGAAAACGAAATAGATTTTGTGATTCTGGGGGTTTCCATAATATCATAATGCATTGCATATATTGCAATAAAACAATTAAGTTACGTACTATTTACATACTTGTGGCCAAGGTTTCAAATATGCATAAAAACTCCTCAGGATATCCCAATGACGCATTTTATATGCGTCACACGACATATTTTTTTTTGCCATTTTAAATATTAGCATTCGAAAATATTATTCACTCTAACCCGTTCGGTGAAGCTCAATAGCTTGTGCTAGTAGTCGATTCACGTCGTCATCGGTAACGTAAAGGTTAGGATTCGAAACCGGGACTTTTCAATCGTAACGTCTACTTCTTCAAATCCATCGAATTCTATCTATTGATAATCATCTATAGGTATATATAAAATGAATTGCTGTTCGTTAGTCTTGCTAAAACTCGAGAACGGCTGTACCGATTTGACTAATTTTGGTCTTGAATTATTTGTGGAAGTCCAGACAAGGTTTAAAAGGCCTCGGAATGGAGCGGGAACGGGATCAGAAGTGTACGCGGGCGGAGCCGCGGGTAACAGCTAGTTTTGGATAAATATGTTAAAAAATGTAAAACGCTAAAGCACTGTAGGGGTCACTTCATAATAATACATATAAACTATTATATCTCACGCCGCAAACGTAATCGAGTGCAGTGCGAGAGAGCGGACCATGGTAGTGACGACGCGCGTGAAAAACGATTGCGGAAGAGGGTAGACCGATATGGTCTGCCTAATAACTCTCTTTTCACTTCAAATATTCAAGAATCATTTATTCTGTAGAGACTTTACAGCACTTACAAAACGTGTAAATTAAAAAGGTTACCACTCCGGTTCGAAACGCGGCCCCAGCCTAATAAAACACCGGCAAGAAACTCAGCGGGCTTTTCTTTAATGTTTCGGTCTAATTGCAAACATTTACTTAGTCTAGTACAATAATATGCTTGAGTTTTTAAAGTTAATCATCCAACTAATCTTGGTCTTTTTGGTATAACTTTCCTCAATTTCTTAAGGGAACTTGTTGAAAATACGTAAGTAGGTACAACTGTGATCATGGCGCTTGCATCAGTGTCGAATTATCAGATACTCGAAACAACTAAAATCATGTTATGCCTACGTTAAACTCAAACAAAGTATAAGTCTAAGTCAGAAGTTAAAAACATTGTTTGACGGTGAGGTCACGAGGGCCCTTCTTGTTTTTAACAAATTTTCAACACAATGTAAAATTGTTATGAAATAAAATACTTATGACTTATGACCTTACACTTATTCAAATAATTTTTGTGGCCAGTGGTAGTAGTTATCTTACTTGGGTGATTTTGCGGAGTTTCCTTTCATAACGTATTTTTTGTTACAATGAAACAGTTGGCTTGGTTTTACCGTTAATCATGACTACGTTCTGAATGAATCTAGTTATAAATAAAGAAATACCGCACCTTTTTTTAAATTTTTGAATTGTAATTTACTAAAACCATCGCTAATTTTTAATATGTAGACAAGCTAACGGAGGTAGGACACGACGGTATCTCCCGTCCGAAATGAGCTGTCCAACTGTGGAAGTACCTCCGCCCTACAGAAGACCGCGGTCATAATAACCGTCGTGTTGTGTTCCCGCCGGTAAGTAGGGTAGCCAGAGCTCACTCTACCCCTCCTTCCCCTCCCCTTCCTAGCCTCCCCACCCCTTCCCAGCTCTCCCCCTTTCCCTTCAGGGTGGGCAGCGCGTGTGTGACACCCTTAGTGTTGCACACGTTCATAGGCCACGGTGGCCGCTTTCCATCAGGTGGGCCGTGTGCTTGTCTGCCACCTACGTAGTATAAAAAAAAAAAAAAAGCTATGGCCGCGACTTTTCGCAAAAATAATAATAGCCTAAAGACCGCCTCATAACATCAGCTATGAAAATCTCGTCAAAATCGGCGTATTCATTTTGAAGATTACCAATTCCAAATAGCAGAGATAGACAGATAAAGATGCTAATAATTGCTTTTTGATTTACAAATAATACTTAGTGATTGCATACATGTCTACACAACGTCACCTAGACCCATGGTAAGCATAGCTTAACTAGCTTGTGTTACAGGTTCTAGAATGCGGATAAACATACATAAATACATTTTTTTTTGGTAATACATAAATAATATACATAGAAACACCCAGACCAATGCAGATATTTATATTTGATGCACACAAATATTTGAACTGAGCGGGTATCGAACCCACGCCTCCTAGGTAGCAGTCGCGTTCACTACTGCCACGCCGGTTGTCCTCACATAATCGAAACATAGATATTGATATTACCACGTTACCGAATTTAAAACTTCAGGGACATTGACTTGTGATTTTCAGTATAGAAAGGAGCATTGATGTCTATGCAATATCTAGTTCTGTCAAAGTTGATAATGGTTTATAAAAAAAAACGATTTCACGGTTCGTATATTCTGTCTCTTTCTCAAGCCTAAGTTTTGTGTAAAGGTACGCAAGTTACTCTAAGTATAATTTTATGGATTGTAGTCAAAATGTCTACTTACTTGCTCTTTCATAACATTTCCGGGACAGAACAGGAGGGCAGTGTGAGGCGGTATGAGGGAACTCTTGTACACAACCAAGGCTCGCCTCTCCGCAGAGTGGTAACCACCGAAGTACGCCAGCAATTGCGTCTTGGTACTACGTTTGTGGATATTATGGTTAACACTTTCGCTTCCAATGTGGGCTCGGTCACCGGAACTGGGGGAAAATTATAGTGGTATAGCATGGGGTATACACGGTGATTTTATAATGGTTTCGGAAAAAGAATATTTTGTTTCACACACAGTTTCGGTAGCAAAATCGACTGGAAGTTTTAATTATAAAAGAAAAAAAATACTTTATGTATGGCAATAATGTGCAGGTAAACAGAAAAATGTATGGGAAGTGAAAAAAAAATTTTTTTTTTCGCCAAATTTGGACTTCTTTACGATTTTACTATCGAAATTGTGGCCAAAATCGTTTTTTCCGAAACCACTATAAAATCAACCGGTATATCCTATGCCATATACAGGGTGTAAGGGGAACATTCCCGAAGCCAAAGGCCTCTGGTAGTACTCCTGGTACACAACATATAGGCATTAAAAAATTAGGACTCGGCTAATTTTCTAATGTGATTTTTTATTTCTTTAAAATTTTTTTATACCGTTAACTTGCGTTATTTACTCTCCATAGTGTTAATAAAGTTAAAAACTAAAATTTCATAACAAAACATGAACTCGTAAGATGGCGTCCCTTATTATTTTTTGCAATGACAGCTTATCGTGGCCCTAAAAACAAAATCCCCAGGCATCTTACCTGGTAAATACATTGGTAACAGCACTCATCTTGCCCTTCGTCTTCACTTGTCTGTTTGTGGTGAGCAGACAGTCCGCGCCTGACACCAGTACACCACACATCAACTCCTCGATCCTGGAGAACTGGCTCAACTCCTCCGGTTCCGTGGTAGGAGCTACCATGCCGGATTTTAGGAGCTGTTCCAAGTGGAGATTGGACAGTGCTGTGGGTAGATAAATTATTATAGATAGGATTCATAATCATCGAACTACTAATTTCAGTAGCCTGGTATCCTCTTAATTGATTTATTATGGCCTTTATGAGAGGGACTACCGTCTAACCCCCAACCCCGAGAGGAAACCTTGAATGTGAACTTTATTTGGCAATCAGCAGGTTTGCAGGTTTGCAGGTGATGTTCTCTAAGCCTACACATTAGTGAAAATGACCTGGCCGTTTTGTGCCAATAGGTCCTTGGGTAATGCAACGGTCAGTAAACACAATAAAAAACTTCATGTATACCAACCAACGCCATCTAGTGATAGTAAGCCGAAGACCGAGAAACGTTCCTTTGTATGCACTGACAGCACAGAAACTATCTTAACCTTCACCCTTCCCACCCCTCCCCTTTATAAAGTCGACAGCACAATTGCGATGCCCCTGGTGTTGCAAACGTCCTTAGGCCACGGTAACCACTTTCCATCCGATAGGCCGCGTGCTTGTCTGCTAGGATGGTGTGAAAAAAGAAACATCACATCTACCTCAACAATACTGCCAAGCAATCAAAAAAGTAACTCACATCGAATGAAGGCAAGCCGCTCCCCTCTAAGGGAGTGGCGAGCACAGAACTCGTCGCCGGCGGTTCGCCCGTCTTCCCTTAGTGACGTCATCCAATCCTCCTGTATGTTGTGCAGTGCCCAATAGTCCGAACTGGCGCTGAGCGAACGCTTCATTTCGCGAATTTCTGTCAAAAAACAATACATATATTGAGTGTTCCTATTAAAGCATTTTTGAGAATTATTTTGTGATTGGGAACGTGCATGATTGTTTTATATATTTTGAATTGATTATTCACATCATTATAGGTAAAAGAAATAATGTCAAACACAAATGTTAAGAAACAAAGTTTAAAATAGTAATAGTAAAAAAAAGCTGATTTCAGCTTTTATTTTTATTTATGGCACGTCAATTTGACTTCACCTCGCTTGATGTTAAGCTGAACGCAAAGTCTCATGAAAGTGGGTCGCCATTGCAAACACGTTCAGTGCTACAATGGTGGTGCTCAGCTTGACGGCCTCATCAGATGCTTTTTCAACAACATAACATGGCAACAAACAGCTACATGATGTCGTGGATACGGTGTCGATGTGTGTGCGTGTTTATGAGCGAGTGCATGCGTGCGTGCGTGTGTGTGTGTGCGTGTTTGTGTGTGTGTGTGTGTGTGTGTGTGTGTGTGTGTGTGTGTGTGTGTGTGTGTGTGTGTGTGTGTTTGCGTGTGTGTATAATATGTTAAGGTTAAAAAACGGCAAGTGATAAAATTACCTTCTCTTCTTTCAGCAGCATTATGGAAGATTTCAGTATTGCTGGAGCAGTGGGCAGACACGTTAGCCATCGCGACCACATTACCTATCACGGCAGAATGCAGCAAGCTCCGACCTACGCGCGGGTGCAGGGTTAACCGGGACAAGAGCTGGCCAAGACGGGTTAACTCCTCAGTAGCGGTTAAGGCGCCTGAGGAAGAAATAAAGAAAGGAAAATTATTGAAACATATTAAAAAACTAGTGTTGAATTTGAGGCTATCTCTTCATTTCGACAGGACTTTTCTTAGCTATTATGAGAGCGACTGCTGCTTACCTTCCAACCCTGGGACGAAAGCCAGGGTCAGAGGCTCGTACGTGAATAAACTTTTACTTTACTTCTTGTTTGATTCAAAGTATGTAACGCCATAATTACTTTTTTTGTCTATAGCGAAGTAATATCTATTTTGAATGGTTAAGGTGTGTTTTCGTCACGTAGTACGTATAATTTTAGCTAATTTGACATTTAAGGTAGTATAGCATAAATACGACCAATCAAAACAAATATTGCTTGGTAGAAATGCAACGTATTATTGGTTGTATGTGTGAGTTTGGCGACATCGATTCTGCTACTGAATCTGTCGTGTCTTAATTTTTTTCTGTTCTATAAGGAAAAACATGCAGAATATTTCGTACTTACATAAACTAATGGGGTCGCTATTTGGATATCGTGGGAACTATTTGGAGTATAATTAATGAAAAACTTACCAATTTCCTTAAGATCATCGACGGCCAAACTAATCGCTTTCTCATTGGGAGGTTCTGGTAGCTGCGATAGGAACTCTCCGATTCTTTCGTCTGGCGCAAACGATTTGCACTCCAATACTGTTTGTTCTAATGGTATTCTGGAATTCAGAAACGAACGTTATATATAATATATTGCAAAGTTAAGCAACATTAACCAAAAACTGTCCAAGGATGGGTACTATTTTAAAGTTATTAAATTACATGATTACCTATGGGTTAAAGAAAGTTATAGGATATAAGTTCTATATGGGCGGAGGTGCGAGCAATAACTACTTAATCACTTCATAGTATAAAACAAAGTCGCGTTCTCTGTACCTATGTCCTTATGTCCCTTTGTATGCTTAAATCTTTAAAACCGCACAACGGATTTTGATGCGATTTTTTTAATAGATAGAGTGATTAAAGAGGAATGTTTATATGTATATAATATTATGCTGCAACCAACTGGTGCGGAGCAGAAGTAAAATTTTTGCAAAAACGGGGTGACGCAGACGAAGTTGCGCGGGGGACTTGCTACTCCAAGCAAATTTCTGTATCTAGACTAATTAAATGATTGTTAATAGACAAAAAAAAAGAAAAGCCAGCTGAGTTTCTTGTCGGAGTCTACTCAGTCTGGGGCCTCGTTTCGAACCGGTGGTCCATTTGCTCACTAATTTATAAAATATTGTTGATATTGACGTCATTTGTAAGTTTAATGGTCTATATAGAATAAATATTTTTTTATTTTCATTTTGATTTCGGGTCAGCTAGTGTTATGTAGGTAGTCTAGTGGTATGGGTAATGGACTACTGAGACGAGGTCTCGGGTTCGATCCCAGGTTTTATATGGCACACACCAATGACTTTTTGATGTATTTCGTAGTTATGTGTGTATTTATCGCAGGATTAATAAGTGCCCGGTTAAAAGCAATAGACTCACCATTGGGACCTAAACATAAACTGGCGAAATGTGGGCGCTAGCATCTCTGTCTACTACTTCGGGGATATAGGCATGAGGTTATGAGTATTATATAAACGAATATAGTTTACCTCAATATCTCAGGTGTGGTGTGTGGGACGAACTCAGATTCTTTCTCCTTGGTGTACATTCTGTAGCAATGACCTGTAATGAGGTTTTTATACTAGGTATAGTTGACAAAAGATATAATACGGTACCACTTTTTCATACAACGTTGTATGTAATGTGGTAGGTACCATATACACGCAATGTGGTACTTTTTGTTGACTGTACATAATAGGTAGGTATTGTATGTACGTAACTGTCCAATCAACTTACCACTTTATACAACACTACTAACACTTGTGCCATTTTTGTGACTATCAGAGCAGGCTGTGATAGTCACAAAAATGGCACAAAAATATAGCTTATGTGAGAAATGTCGTACATATGCACAACATCATTCAAATCAAGGTGAAGTAAATATTACATAGTGGAAATCTACTACAAAAAAATTCTGGAGGAAGGATGGAAACCACCCACTCACCCACGGTATAAGTGTGTACTGTGTAATAAATACCTGGCTGTACTCTCCCCGCGCGACCTGTTCTTTGCTTAGCCCCTGCTAGGGACACCCAAACTGTTTCCAAACTTGCCGTCCCTACAAATAAATATATTGTATATATATTATTAAGAAGTGAAGAAAATTATTTTTGGAATGGCAGTCGTTATGTATTACTAGTTATACTAGTACTAATTAATTATATTATTTAGTTAATATCCCACATTTTACAGGACTTGGCCAAGTAAACAGTTATAGTCAGTATGTGGAGTGTTATACATGAAACAACCAGCAATTGATTAAGACACTATAATGAATATTTTTTTGACTATATCAAGAACACACACACACACACACACACACACACACACACACACACACACACACACACACACACACACACACACACATCCACACACACACTCACACACACAATGAAGCCTAGTACGTCATCTTGCCAAATTCAAGAAAACACGAAACAGAATAAACTAAGTTCTGTGTCTGTCTGTAGTCTACTAAGAAATGCGACATGATAGTTTCAGTAGCGGAACCGATGTCGCCAAACTCACACATACAACCGTTAATAATACCGTGTTAGTAAATTATTGCTTTGAGTGATGAAATCACGAATTCGTAAGGCCCAGCATACATAGTATATCACATAGAGGAACGATATGTGATATATTGTGTGTATAATATTCTTTCAACATAACACACACACCTCCTCCTACAAGGCAAGTTGATCACGTGTGGTAGACCGCGGTACAACGGTTATTGTTGGAATTTTCTATTGTTTCTCAGTAGATCCAATTTAATTTTCTACTACATTTTCAAACGTTTTATTTGCTTTATTTTAATATTAATTCTTTGTGACACCAGTGAGTGAGAACTTTACTTTCGCGATGCAGGATTGTTAGTCACGTAGTAGTATCGAAGTAATTCGGGTTGATTTCGCTAGATGGCGCTGTATACATGTGTAAACCACAGTATCTGTTTGCTTACCAGTACGCTCCATGATCCTGTTCTCCTTATGACTGCCGCTATCCACTACGTATACCACATCAGGTATGGTTATAGACGTCTCTGCAACGTTTGTGGCGAGTACTATCTTACGAATGCCCGGGGCCGGTACTGAGAACATTTTTGTTTGGTCGGCGGTTGATAATCTGTAAACAATTGTATTAATGAAAATAAGTTATTATAAAGTGGACGAATATCTTGATGATAAAAATGCATGATCATACTAATCTATCGCTCTTGCACCTACTTATTATAAATCTAAGCTATTTAGTGCTTTACGCATTCATTCGATATTCAAACAAATTAGGGAATTAAAAAGTACCATAACTCTTCGTGATTGTTATACGTACCTAGAATGTACAGGCAAAACCATATGTATCCCTGATTGGCCATAGTGTTCATCCAACAACTGTTTAGTTAGTTTGATCTCTAACCATCCCGGCAGAAACACTAGTATCGCGCCTTCTCTTTCGTTCTTGTCGACTGCTTTTATCACTTGAGCTACCTGGAAATAATACGATATATAAACTAAGAATAGAGATCGAGAAAGAGAGAGAGAAAGCGAAAGAGAAATAGAAAGAGAAAGAGAAAGAGAAAGAGAAAGAGAAAGAGAAAGAGAAAGAGAAAGAGAAAGAGAAAGAGAAAGAGAAAGAGAAAGAGAAAGAGAAAGAAAGAGAAAGAGAAAGAGAAAGAGAAAGAGAAAGAGAAAGAGAAAGAGAAAGAGAAAGAGAAAGAGAAAGAGAAAGAGAAAGAGAAAGAGAAATAGAAAGGGAAAGAGAAAGAGGGGATTTAAGTGGGAAGGATTTGGACCGTTTAGTTGTTTAGATATTCCCCCTAGAAAGTGACTGACGGATTCAAATAACTTATGACTTTTGCGAATTAAATTTATAAACCGTATAAACACTTTTTATTGACCTCTTGGCAGTTGATTTGAGGCCGTCCATCTTGTTTCTGACAGTTTTCAAGAGTGTGCGGTAGTCTCAGGCCAAATTTCTTTTGTATATCATCCAAGTGTGATATTTCAACGGGAAATGTTCGCCCTGGTACATCTATTACAGGACACTTGTCGAAGTATCTAGAACGAAACAGCAATACATATTTATATTATTAAGAATACTTGATGCAATAAAATTGTTGTGTGGGTCCTCATGCATTGACACTACCAGTGGTGACATCGAGATTGAATAATACCCTTGACACTACTGGTCTTATTGCCTAGTGACACGCTCAGCCACGGACTTCTTCACCACGATGACCAAGCTCATCTGCCAGCTGGCACATCTGCTGATTGGATGAGGTTCTAGTGCAGGCCTTCCTCTCATCAGCCAGACGGTAGTCAATCTATTAGCCTCTCGTAGTCTACTGTTAGACATATACCTCTCCTTACTCTTTAGTAAGAGGGGGTAGGGAAGAAGAGAGAGACAGAGTGCTGTGCTCTGCTCGCGATACTCTGCTTTCCACATCCAGTTCATCTTAGCCATCTTTGTCAGGTATTCAATCTTCTTTCTCACAGTCGCCATTTTAGGATCCGATTGCCGTTACAGTCATGTGATCTACCTTGGATGCAACCGAGACGTTGATATACTGCACTTTTTATGCAGGTCAATTTTACTTCACCTCGCCTGATTGTAAGCTGAATTCAAAGTTCAGGAAAGAGGGTCTAGAGAAGGAAAAAACGTACCTAGTAAATACTTCGGTGTCTAAAGTGGCGCTCATGATAATAATTTTTAATTCGCGATTGATATTCAGGGCCTTTTTGAGTAGTAACAGTGTTAGGTCAGTGTTGACGTCACGCTCGTGGGCCTCATCTATAATGACGTGGGAACAACCTTCGAGTCCTGGAAAAAAAGGGAAAGGTTTTTTTTAAAAGTATCCAAGGTGGGTCCACGATATTCAGGGCTAAAGTCAACTTCAGGTGGTAGTTGAGCCCGACCCCAGTCTATGTCGCACTTGCTCTGTTGCTCATTGTGCCCCTACACTTGCATCACCAAAGACTTCTGTAGATCAACGAACAACGCTATTGCTGTAGCCAACTATTGGGCCCACAAGATTTAATGAAAAAGCTAGTATTGAACTTCGGTATTTTCCGTAAAGCGACTGCCATCGGGCCTCCATGACCTATAGGTATAATAGGCAATATTGAAGTACTTACTGAAGTTAGACCAGTTTTTGGACTGTTTTAAGATATTCAACTACATGTAAGGATAGATGTTCGTATAGCAACCAGGACCGACGGCTTAACGTGCTATGTAAGGCACCACCAGACCAATGCAAATAGCCATATTCATGCATAAAAACATTTGCACTGAGCGGGTATCGAACCCGCGTCTGTTGCGTAGCAGTCGTACTAAATACCCTCACGCCACAGAGGCTGTCACTGTCAAACTAACTGCGAAAATAACTTTGTCTGTCTATCTGTCTGATACCGTCGGCTTATTGCAAGAAGTCATTATGTGACCAATTCACTATTCTGAGATAAACGGTATTTTAGTTCGATTTATGTTGATTTGCCCATAGCATCCTTATATTAATGACGGGGATCAAAAATTTATTTTTTTCGATTAGCTTAAATGTTATATTAATTAAAACAAGCGATAGTCAGTAATCCTACGTCATTTATTTTTAAAAAATACCAAAAAAAAGCTAATGACTTCTGTCTACTGCAAGTCTGTTCGGTATGTGATTTAATTATTTCTTAATTTATAATAAAACAACGAAAATCTAATCAAATTGTTATTTTATAAAAGGGATAACCAATATTATCCTAAACATAACAGTGCTAGTCCTATGAAAAACTAATTCAATTCTTCCTAACAATTAAAATAACAATTTTTTATCACAAAAAACTTATAAAACTCTCAGTCTTTGAATAAAGAGGTAATAAACAGAGCTAATTTAAATCAATAAGCAATTGGAAGTTTAATAAACATGACAAAATAAACTGAAAAATAAAATTTGTCTTAACAGTTGTCATAAGCACTTAGATATTCGTACAATAGCAAATTATAAATGTTGCAAATACCTAGATACTAGCGACAACTTACATAGTCTCAAAAATTATCCATAATAATAATATTATACGCTGGGACTAGGGGTGCTAAGAATCGCCGGGCGGGATCCCTCCATCAGACGACCAAAGCATGCACAATGGACTACCGATGCAAATGTAGGTTGTCGCTGGTGACACACAACATCTGCACAATGAGGACAGACGAGAAGCTAGCAGAGCTGGACGAAGAATTGAGCAAGTTGCACTGGGACATCGTTGGGTTATCTGAAGTCCGAAGAGAGGGAGAAGACACAATAACCCTGAAGTCTGGCAACCTGCTCTACTACCGCGAGGGCGACGAGAAGTCGCAAGGTGGTGTCGGGTTCATCATCCATAGGTCCCTCATAAATAACATCATATCCATCACGAGTGTGTCGAGCAGGGTACCTGGTACTCAGAGTGTCCAAGAGATACTTGCTGAAGGTCATTCAGGCTTACGCACCGACCTCGACACGACCAGATGATGAGGTGGAGGCTATGTATGAGGACATTTAGTAGAGCCATACATGCCTCTAAATCACACTTCAGTGTTGTTATGGGGGACTTCAACGCAAAACTGGGTACGAGAGGTGATAACGAGTTGAGATTGGGGCAATATGGGTATGGGAAGCGTAACCGAAGGGGTTGGAGGCTGGCCGACTTTCTTGAGAAAGAGCGACTCTTTATGATGGACTCTTTCTTTAAGAAGTCACCTCACAGGAAATGGACCTGGATGGGCCCCGGTAGTCGTCCCAAAAATGAGATTGATTTCACCAAGACGATGCATAGACGGCTATTCAATGATGTCTCAGTGATCCATGGGGTTAAAACCGGAAGTGATCACCGAATGGTTAGAGGCACATTGAATATTAATCTGGAGAGATCCCGTCTGATGAGGTCTACGCTCCGGCCTAGAGCTTCTCATATACAGTACCCCGAGAGCATTCAACTCGAACTTTCGGATCGCTTCTCTTGTCTATAAGAATGCAGTACAGTGGACGAGATAAATAACAGGTTGGTTGAAACTGTCCATTCAGTGGGCTCCAAATTTTTCAGGCACCGACGAAGAGATAGACCACAGAAGCTCACCGATCACAGTGACAGAAATAAAGGCTCCAAAGTGTTTGCAAGAGACTTGTCTATTGGGCAGAGCCAGTTGACAAAGCTGAAGAGGAAGGACGACAGTGTCGCGTCGACTAAGGCAGATGTTTTGGGGGAGATCGAGGGGTTTTATGGACAGTTTTATTACCTCAGTCACCAAGCCTGCTACTGATACGGTTAAAAATCCAAGAGCTAAGCTAACGTGACACTACACCGAGGATATCCCGGACATCACCCTATACGAGATTAGGGTGGCCCTCAAGCAGCTTAAAAATAACAAGGCACCAGGAGAAGACGGAATCACTTCGGAACTTCTGACAGCGGATGGAACACCGATTCTTAAAGTCGTTCAGAAGCTCTTCAACTCCGTCTTATTCGAAGGTACTACGTCGGAAGCATGGAACAGAAGCGTGATGATCTTGTTCTTCAAAAAAGGCGACAAAGTCTCTCTTAACAACTACAGACCCATCTCGCTTCTGAGCCATGTTTATAAGCTGTTTTCGAGGTTTATCACGATTCACGAATCGTCTCGAACGCAGGTTTGATGACTTCCAGCCGCCCGAACAAGCCGGTTTTCGAAAAGGTTATAGTACCGTAGACCACATTCATACGTTCGTTTTGCCGACGATATCGTTCTCATGGCAGGATCGCTGGAGGATCTTAACATAATGCTCGACGACCTCAACCGAGTCTCTCAACAGGTGGGCCTCAAGATAAGTATGGGCAACACCCAGGTTATGGCGAATGCTCATATTCTAAGGCCTTCCCCAGTGTCAGTTGGAGGCTCGACCCTCGAAGTTGTAGACGTCTACCTTGGACAGATGGTCCGATTAGACGGATCAAACTTCGAGGCGGAGATCAATCGTCGAATCCAACTCGGCTGGGCAGCGTTCGGTAAGTTACACAGTGTCTTCTCGTCCAAAATCCCTCAGTGCTTAAAGACAAGTCTTTAATCAGTGCGTGTTGCCAGTGATGACCTATGGCGCCAAGACGTGGACCCTCACTATAGGCCTCATAAGAAAGCTCAAGGTTACACAGCGAGCTATTGAAAGGGCTATGCTCATAATCTCTCTGCTAGATCGAATCAGAAATGAGCAGATCCGCAGACGAATAAAAGTGGTCGACATAGCACAGGGTTAGCAAGCTGAAGTGGCAGTGGGCGGGGCACGTAGCAAGAAGAACAGATGGCCGTTGGAGACGAAAGGTTCACGAATGGAGACCGCGTATCGGTAGACGAAGCGTGAGACGGCCTCCTGCGAGCTATTAAGATTAAGTTATGCGATTGAGAAAATAAAAAGTAGGTAATTAAAAACAATAAATGATTTTAGGAATACCTTAAATAATTGAAATCATGATATTTTACATAAAATTCATTTCGATAAAATTCATTAAGATTACTTATTGTGAACTTATGATCAATTATTCATAACAGAAAGTAATTAAGTACAAATAATGAACTTTATCGATCCAAATTCTAAGATATTATTCTACTCTTGTTTAGATAAAGTTAATTACATGGTGAAAATGAGTTCTGTTTAATATGTATGTTGTGATTTTAATAATTATCTATTTAATAAAAATAACTTGTGCAGCTTAGTGATGTTTCGTAAATGCCTGATTTCCAAAGTTGCAGTTATGGACTTCATAGCAAGGTCATAACGCCTAAAATTGAATAGAAGTAAGTGAGTTTTTGCCTTTTGTAGAATATGCCAAATGAAGTCCACTTTAAATAAAAACGCATGTAGTGATTTTTTGCAGTTAATGAGTTCCTGCAATAAACCGACGATACACTTTCGCACCTAAACCACTGAACCGATTGTTAAGTAATTTGATACAGGGATGGAGGAAAACTTGAAGAACGACATAGGCTATATTTTTTAGGCACGGAGGATAATTGGTTGTATATTCTACTTATGTGTGTTTACCAGGATTTGTCTGCAGTCTTCTTAACAAAACACCAGATGTGCAGTACAGTATTGAACCACACGGAGGCTTCGGCGGTTTGGCATGGAGCCTCACTTGGTATCCCACTGTGAGTCCCACCTGAAAAATTTCTATGTAAGTATACATTTTAAGTACTTATATACTACGCCTAAGTAGTCAGGTGCCCCGCAAGTAATCAATTTTAAGACGCATGAAAAGTATATTGCATACCTACATGAAATTTAATTTATAGGCTGTTTGTTTAGGTACTTAGATAAACGTTAACAACGTCTTTTTAATATGTTTTGTTTATAAACTCAGTTTAAAACAACGTTTCTGCTTAGAAACGTATTTAAAGGACTAAAAACCGGTATCGAATCACTAGTTAGTCAGTTAATTTGCCTGGCTTATTTGTCTAAAATGTGTTTTTATAAAACGTTGCCACAAGATTGTGATTGTGTATTTAAGCCTACCTAAACAAATGGAGTATAGATTCGTTCAGCCAATCTGGCCTTATTGATGAACATTAAATTTGATCGATGAATCATTAAATAAATCATTAAATGCGACGTACGGATATCATAAGCCTTTTGATTATTTAATTCATACAAAATAAATAAATTGAAAGTCATCATCATCATCATATAGACGTGTTTGCCTGGTTGCATTTGAGGCCAATGTGTACTCGGAGCTCAAAATACACCTTCCTACTTTACCTCCCTCACTTCGTACGATCTTGGGCGTCGATGGTAGTGAGACCATTGGCTCGCATATTACCCTCAATGACGTTTAGTATTTCTTGGGCCTGCTCCTCCTGCCAAGCCCTGCCAGGGACGCTATTACCAAGCATTTGTTACTCACGTAACCTGGCGGTTTCCACAGACCGCATCAATAAAGGCGACTTTCTAACATTTTATCTGCGGTGGCATGGACGCTAGTAGAGTTCGTACGAGAGTTCTTCACGCGATCTTTACGCGTGACCATACATACGTCCACCGCAGCATATCATCGCTCTGACACGCAGCTCCTGCTTATGTCGCTCCAGCAGTGCCGCGTTTCACAGCCGTACAAAAAGACTGGCCTAATGATTGTTTTAGACTTCCCCTTTAACTTGACAGGCATTTCAGGGTCGCATATGACACCAGTCAATTCCCGCCACTTAACCCACGCGACGGTAAGTGTCTGTAGCACTAGCATGATCTCCTATCGAATTCGTAATGTAAAGGTTTCAAGAGAACGGAGCATTGTGATTGGCAGTCTTATTCTTGTGAACCTTGTGTGCGTGTGTAGCCCGCCAATCGCAATGCTCCGTTCTGTCGATACCTTTACATTACCAATTCGATAGTATTTCGTGCTAAGGCTACTGTTTGAACCATTGAAATAACAGCTTTTTAAATAATACATATCAATTCATTACAATTTTTTTTATCCTGTCTAATGTCTCACAAAGTGTTTGTAGAGCGCTTATAGTAAAATTATGTTCTCAAAGGCGCTCGACTTCAATAATGTTACCTCTTCTCCCAACTCATTCGCGACCCTCTCCGCTAACCCTATAGCTGCCACCCGCCGCGGCTCCGACACAATCGCGTTGGTCCCAGCTCCACAATGCCGCAGGATCGCCGCCGGCGCACGGGTTGACTTGCCGCAGCCTGCCGCACCCACTATTACTGCTACTCTTGATTTTTCGAGAGTGGAGATTATTTTCTGTCTAGAATACATTAAACAATATTTGTGACTACCGGTAGTGCTCGCGAGTTCAACTCCTCATTAGTGAAAATATTAGCATTGGTTCGGGTATTTCTATGCAATCTCTTAGTGCAGTGTAGAATGTCCTGGAATATTTTCGTAATTCAAAGTAGGTATATTATGCGACTCTCGTAGAAGGCGAATAAGGGATAGGGCTGCTATTTTTCATCCGACAATAAACACACAGCCTACGAAAACATTCCCGCTTGACGGCAATAGTATAACCCTTATTACATGGGACCAAAAATTCGGCGATACGTGAGCGCAATGCATGTACGAATGCCTACGCCTCCCGTATGGGGGGAGAAGGCTGTATCAAGTGTGTGCGTGTGTGTGTGTAAGTTATCTTTATACGTATCTAGGGGCACCTAAGGGCTCTGAAATCACGAGCTATAAGCGGTAGTGAATACCTACTACTAGGTAATTGCGGTAACCAATACTCTAAAAAGTAACTAGCCACCGAATCAATATAAAAATCCATTTATTGTGCTGGTTAAAAATAAGCAGAGAAACCAACCGCGTAAAAGTAAAAAATTTCATAATACGTAAAATTAGATCACTTCGACAAAAGTGAAACCAAACTCGAGAATGATTCTAAGCAATCTATGTCACCTACTTACACTCATACGCGAAAGTTTGGCACACGAACGAAACCGAGAGTGATCTAGAAAGTGTCACAGTGACGTAAAACTCGTCAATGCGATGTTGAAAACGTCAGTCTGACGTACGAAAGGTCATTATGACAGATGACGTGAACAGCTGACAATTGAAAGTGGTTAAACGAAAGCAAACGTTCACTTTCAGTTTCATATTATGACGCAGTTTGCTTACGTCACGCTGAGTGAAGAAGTAGAGTGTTATTGAGAGATAAATTATTTTATTTTACTGAAGAGAAATTTTATGGAGGGTTCAATGCACTTGATTGTTTCTTGCGTCTGGCCTCTTCCTTTCTTGTCACACACACACATATCACGCGTCACCCCGTTTTTGCAACATTTTTCACTTCTACTCTGCACCAGTTGGTTGTGGCATGATGTTATATACATATAAACCTTTCTCTTCAATCACACTATCAATTAAAAAAACCGCATCATAATCCATTACTTATTTTTAAAGTATGCAAAGGGATATAGGGACAGAGAACGTAACTTTGTTTTATACTATGTACCTACCTAGTTCTCATAGTCAAACTGCGAAACCTACAATTATTGTAATCATCATTAGGAACCCTAGTGGTGATATTCAATTGCATCCTAGGTCACAAGTCGGGGTGCTCACCATCCTTGATAATTATATCTGAGACCAACTATTTCCCTCCATGGCGTTAATAATTATTTTACTATTTGGCTATTATTCCATGTGGGTATGTTTTTTTGGGTTGGTGCGTAAAAGTCATTGGTTGCAATTTGATTTCTTGGTCTTCAAGAGGGGTTTAATATTAAATTGAAACTTAGTTTATGCTATCAGAAAGAGACTCCGATACATTTTCGTTGGAAAGGAGGTCGCGATGTCGAAGCTATGATGGTATATGGGTCAGAGCTCTACTCTTTTGAACTAACGATTAATTTGGATATTTCGAGTCTTTGGTAAAGTTTCGAAGTACCTAGTGTTTTCGTAAATATTGTTTGAGATACTTGAGAAACACCTGGGAAAATGAAATTGTTGGGGATTGTAGGTAATATTAAGAAATTGTAACATTAGACGAATAGACTAATATAAATAATAATAATAATAATTGGTTGTTGTTATTATGCCTCATGATGAGACTCTCGTGAAAGCAGAGATAGATAAACAGGTTCAGTATTTGGACTTGGTTCACGAGATTGTCGACATGTAGAGTGTTGACTCAGCAATCATTGTGCCGATAGTCGTGTCAGTTTTTAATTTTTTCACCAATATTTTTCACCACTAGCAAGCTACATATATTCACCCTGAGTAGTATAGGCTATATTTATTGCTAGAAAAGATTAGGGATACTACGTGCTTAAGTAGCATGAAGGAAGGTATAAAAAGTACCCTAAAACGTCTTTCAGTGTATGAATTTCGGAAACTATTGATAATAGAACAAAAGCATGTGACGAGTCCTAAATTTTACAACACTGCACAATATTTAACATCCACGCGACAACAATTTAAGCACTGACGAACTGCAATATACGCTTGCGACTCAACTTGTAATTCAAAATTCAATTTTCAAAAATCATTTATTCTGTATAGACCATTAAACGACACTTACAAGTGACGTCAGCCATCGACGTCAGTTGATTCTCTTCCGTGACCTGACCTATATTATCGCTAGAAGGTCGTTACGTATAAGGCCAAGGTCACTCAATGAGTTTGGAGGTCACGAAATGGTGCCGCGCTCGCGAATCTGGGTCTCAAGGTCACCGAGGGACACCGGGGCCTGTATATAGGGCGAATTGTTACAAGGTTACTGGTAGATCGGGACCTCTGATTCGGAGGTCGAGGCCACTGTATAAATGTAACCCAGTTTTAAATAGACAAGAGTTCTAACCTCGACTACAATAGCGTACCGTTTTGTATTTTTATACAAGTAGGTTTTCGGCTTTGAGCATTCGGCAGTTGAGCTGTTTCAGAGATTAGCCAGAACAAAGAGACATAAAAGTTTTAAAAAAATATTTAATTGTAAATAACGTGTATACACACATAATCTATGTATGTATTTACAGAGCAGTATTTATTGTGTTTATTAACTTTTTAAATTCCATAAAAAATCGGACTTCAGAATAAAACTAATGACAACGCCCTCTTGTTACCTGTGAATGGAGACTGAATAACATAGTTGACAAAGTATGGGTGTTATTACACCTGCCTACCCTTTCCGAAATAATTTCATCATCAAGGTCATGTAAATTTAGTGTTACAGGAATGGAAAAGAAATATCTCATCCAAATTATGCGGCACTCCATCTAGTGGCAGTTTAGTAAAACATAAAAAACAATGCTACTAGATGGCGCAGATTAAAAGCAAGTTTGTTATAAATAATTTACGGAGTGTTAAAAGTGAATGCATATAAAAAAATAAAATATATAATGCATATTAAATTATGGCAACACAATGTTTTTTATACCGTTTAACTTGCGTTAGTAAAGCTAAATGAAACAAAAATTTCATGAGAAAACATGAACTCGCAAGATGGCGCCACTTGTTTTTTTGCAGTGACCTTTTTTCAATAAAATATTTGTTTTATTTAGCTTTACTGATACGATGGATAGATAGTAATGCGTTAAAAAAATCAGAAAAAAAGCTAAAACAAAATAAATTGCCTGTCGTAATTTTTTTACTGCCAATATGTTGTGTATCAAGAGTACTTCAAGGGGCCTTCGATTTCGGGAGTATTTCCCTTACACCCCGTATACATATACCTAGGTATATATAGAGAAATCTTATGAATGTTATTCTGCCTATATATGATTCTTTGTAGAGCAGATACGTTATGAGGTTTGTTAGAATCAAATAACAGATGAGGGTACACATTCTTAGACGTATCTCGTACTACATATAAGGTTCTATGTAAGCCACACTTCAAATAGCTGTTCTGTAAGCGAGATTCTGTAGAGATGTGTCTTTATACGATGAGTAGGTCGATATATTCCAGGACATTTTACACGGTACAATTTACAACCATCTACTTATGACATTTTTCACCGCACTGTATAGATGTAAAGTAGACATAGTTTAACTAGCTTGTGCTATTTCTACGCACATGGCCCATCAGAAGGAAAGTGGTTACCGTGGTCTATGAACATGTGCAACATCAGTACCCGTACTGATACAATATATTTTTTATTCTGAGCGGGAATCAAACTCGCTGCTTCTGACTAAGCAGTCGAACACTGTCGTTGACCCACAGTGGGCATCAATGTGACTTGTTTCCTTCATCCTACAGTCTCGGGTTCAAGTGAGGCGTGAATAAACAACTGTCGAGACCGTCAAAGAGTTGCGACCGCCGCCTTTGCACGGACAGCACCTGTAACGCCGGTCACCATGGACTGCGCCTATGCTTACCATAAAGCGCAGTGCAGTCAATTTGACGACCTAAGCATGTGATGACTTACCTATAATCATCTATAGGTAGAGGCGTCAATTCCTCGTCGTATGTTTCGAAGGCCCTCATCAGTTCGCGTTCTCGTCTCTCCAGGGTCGACTTTCTTGGCGGAACTATATTCCGTCCGTACACTGGGTGGACGTGGTGTTTTATTTCTATTCGAATAAAAAAATAAATGACATTCTCGTTGTAGAATTTATTTAGCTACTAGTCGCGAAGGGTGAACATTTCTAAAAAGGAAGTCGGTGTAAACAAACTTATCTTGATTTAGTTGAATAACTTGAATTAGTAGAGTAGGTACACTTATATTTTACCCTGTACCTACTAATGATGCGGACTATGGAGCCGACTATGAAGCAGACCATGGAGTGGACTATGGAGCTGACTATAGAGCGAACAATGCTTTTATTATAGTGCGCTAAATACCACCTCTGCCAAAACCAGTGGAGGTGATTATGTGGGACTCGAACCGACTAAAACGCACGTCATCTATTATTCCTTGAATGCTGGAGGTGAGATTATACAAGACATATTTCTCGCACTCCGGCAGACCTGGGGACATCTCTTTTGAGATGACTTCCTTCCCTTGTTGTAGGGACCTTGGTGTTCCCATCCAGCTTTCGAGTAAACGTGAGGTGGGACGCTACACAGCCATCTCAACTGACGACCTGAAACGGGTAGCCGGGGTGGACTGAATGAGGAAGGCTGATCAGGAGCAATGGGATATATTGGGATAGGTCTATGTTCAATAGTGGACTGAAATAGGTTGATTGATGCGATCCATTGCGAAGAGAGTGCCCGTATATGAACTGGCTCCATTTTTCCTGGCGCAGCATAGATGTGCATGACACTACTAATTTTTTTTTACTTGTGTTCAGATGTATGTTTGTGTTGTGAAAGGCTAAATAATGCATGTTTTCTTTGTTTCTATTACGTAGGACCGAAAATATGTGGTAATATGTCAGTGTTGATAACCTTTTTTGAGGTTATAAAGGCGTGACTACACGTAGATAACGACTATGTACTTGCCTGAGATATCTCCATTACAATCTAATTCTTCTTCATTTTCTGAGAAGTCATCTACAAAAATAATAATAAATTATTGTCACAGTAAAAGACTTATACAAGTAGTGTAATTATGTTTGGAAAATGTGAGCACTATGCGGTATGAAATGAACTTCATCTCGCGCACACTCAAGCTTAGGGATCTTTAAGTAGAGCATTAAAAGGTTTCTACAAGGTCGCCAGCCCGAGTATAACGCCTCTGGTGTTGCTAACGTCCATAGGCCACGGTGACCGCTTCCCATCGGGTAGGCCGTGTGCGTCTGCCACCTAAGTGGTATAAAAAAAAGGTGAGCCGTATGCCTGTCTGCCATCTTAGTGGTATAAAGAACTGTATTATAATGTTGTATGTTACGACCATCACATACCTACTTTTGGCGGCTATAAAGGATCATATTAACAAAAAAAATTATGTATTACTCTTCGTAGTCTGATTGCTAATCAAAAATAACATGTTATTAATTATTTATTTTTCATATGGAACTGGCAAGCCTCGTCTCTCTGGCGTGGCCGTAGTGAACGCGAATGCTACGCAGGAGGCGCGAATTCAATGCCCGCTTAGTGCAAACATTTGTGTATGATTATGGCTATTTGCACTGGTCTGATCGTGCCTCGGAGAGCACGTTAAGCCGTCGGTCCCGGTTGCCACACGAACATCTACGGGTAGTGAGACACTTTAAAAGTCCGTTTAGCCTAACTACAGAACCTCGATCTTGTGGAGGTCCGATGGCAGTTGCTTGACGGAAAATATCTAAGTGCAGCCGCATCTTAGTTAGACTAGAAAGCCGACCCCATTGAATTGGGAATAGGCTCAGTGAAGGATGTTGATAGTGTTGGCATGGTTATTGATACTAATAACTACTTTCTTATAGCACACGTCAAGCTGGCACCACCTCGCCTGATGGTACACTGACTGAACAGTCTGTACAGTTTCGGGAAAGAGGGTACCCATTACAAACACCAACAATGTAACTGGTTGTGCTTAGATTTACGACCTCATTAGACGCTTTTTCACGTCGCTTATGGGACGACTATGTTCTTTTGATTATCATGTTTATGAATAAATAAATTCTACTAAATTACATTGTAAATAATAGGTCGATACTATTAAAATAACATTCAATACAAACCGTCATCAATAGTAGAATCTTTGGTTAAAACAGCAGGTGTATCTTTTACTGCATGTCTCGACTCTCTGAATGTGGCTGTGTAAATGTCCGCTGCAATACAAAATCATTTAAAAAAAATTACTCATCGTCTACATCATAGATTCGGTGAGTTCCCGAACGTTTATGGGAGCCTACATTAGCAATACGTTGGTAGTCGATTTGGTATGCGATTGACACATATTTTGACGTTTATGACAGGCGTGAACGATTGTCAATCCTATACATTGATCAGACTATTCTGTTCCATTCTACAACTCGATTGCCACTTGTCTAGGGCATATGGACTACAGACCCTGATTATAAAAAAAATATTAAAAGCCCTCCGCCGAGCATTGATTATACAATTTTATATGTTGTCTGTTATGTATTAATAACTATAAATTAAACATAAATGGTGAGATGGTTGAGAGTTATTAATTATTGATTATTAAGAAATTAAAATAACCTAGTAGTATGGGTAATGGACTGATGAGACGAGGTCTCGGGTTCGATCCCAGGTTTACCATGGCACACACCAATGACTGCGATGCTTTTCGATGTTATGTGTGTATTTATCGGAGGTTTATAAGTGCCCGGTTAATGGCAATAGGCTCGCCACCTATTACATTGGGACCTAAATATAAACTGGCGAAAGGTGGGTGCTAACACCTCTGCCTACCCCTTCGGGGATATAGGCGTGATATTATAGAAAAAAAAGTCTTAATTCAAACAAGTCTTCTCGTCTTGATTCTGAAAACAAAACGTGATCTAACTTTTAAATCAGGTATAAATCGTTTTTAGACCACGGTTTTTTGTAATAAGACTGAAAATGTTTTTAACAAAATTATAACTTAACTAATAAATTGCAAATAAAACAGTTAACATTAGGACATCGTGACTGAAAAGCTCGCGAAACGTCGGGTTCTAAGTAAATAATAAAATAACACCAATATAATTCGCATTAGAAAGATTTTAAAATGTAACATTCGCATTAACTTCTGACAATATCATGATAATCAATACAACACAACACAAATACGCAAAGCTGGAGCACTCGCACTGAGCTGGGGCAATGCACGAAGACTAACGAAAAAAAATTATCGATATAGATGAATGACTAGGTATACCACACTTGTGAATTGTCAAACGACAACGCATAACTTCGAAAAGCATCGAAAAGTCATTGGTGTGTGCCATGGTAAAACCTGGGATCGAAACCGAGACCTCGTCTCAGCAGTCCATTACCCATTACGTAGGACAAGCATTAAGATTTCAAACAAACCTACTTATCCCATCTTGATAGTCATTCCATATTTTCTCCACTCGTTGGACAGACTTATCACTGATAGTCAATCGTATTGGTTCGTTCAGTGTGCTTTTGATTTCTTCTAGAACCTTCTTGTTGTATATCGGTTCACCTTTTGAATTTATGCGATTATTGATGTACAACCAGTGGATAGCTTGAATTGCTGCCTTTTCAGAGGCTTGCCGTTTTGATATTGCTGTGCTGTAAATATAAAAAAAATTGATATTTCAATATCAGCTTTACTTTTTTTACAGTTAGGAGTACTACATACCACACAATGATAAGATATACTTTCACACGACCAGTCAGTCAAGCACACAGCCTACATGATGAGATGTGGTTACTGCTGCCTATGGATGTGTGTAACAATTAATGTCGTCACATACGTGCTGCCGTTCTTGTAATAACTCTATTGAATGCCTGTAAGCAGGCACATCCACAAGCTGGTTACAAGCACCTACACCTGTTGGTGGATGAGGCTCTGGCCCAGGTTTGCCCGCTCTCGATATTGGGTCTAAAAGTAGTTGCTTCCATAAAAACCAAAATAGGAAAGAATATTTAAATTTAAGGGGGAAGACAATAGATTTCCAGGTCCAGAGTGCCCTCCGGGACCAAAGTGCAATCTTCAGATACAATTAGTATGATGGCCTATATTTAGACAATGGGGCCTAGACAATATGCATTTCTATTGGCTGCATCATCAATAGAAAGGTCGAAAATGTATGGGAGTGACATTAGTTGTCATGTGATCCAGTCTGACAATCGAATATCGCTACAGTCAGTGCCTTTAGCACGAACTACTATCGAATTCGTAATGTGATGATAGGTTCCGAGTCCTCGATATGATAACGGAGTAATACGTTAGACGGCAGCACGAAGTCAATAATCCTAGCTTTAGAAAACTCGCTATTCACCAGATAGTGACATCATATTAAAGTAAATGAATAAATTGATATTGAATTCCATACGATTACTATCTCGCTGGTTGGTTCGTGCTATAGGCACAGAGCGGTGGCGAATGTAGCTATGGATTTCTTTCAGAGCGAAACCATTTTGTGTGGACTCCAATATCAACTTCCTTAACTATAAAAGAAATTAGGTAATTGTACAATAAAAAATACCTTTCAAATTTCATCTTTTCCGGCCAAACAAAAACATATGTGCAGGTCCAGTCATTTTGTTGAATAGGCTTTTTCCTTCCTTTAGGAGCAACAGTGCTTTGCTTATAGTGTATATCAAATATTTTATTGGGTGTCTTACTTGCATAATTGTTCAGTGTCAAACGAGGTAACGGAAACAAATCTGTGATTTTCTTGATAGCTGGAAAGGCATTAAAAAGAAACTATAAATTTTTTTATGATACTTAAATATATTAATTAATTGTCCCACAAGAGCTAGACTTCATTCCGCTAACTTTAATATCAAGTTGATGTCAATGGAATATCTCTGTGATCAATAAAATCACTCAAAGAAGTGGTCACAAACTTCAAAGTTAATCTGTATAGCCCACTAAATGAAACTTATAAAACGTCAATGTCAATAATATATTATAAGTTAGTGAGTAAATGGAGAAAATCCAAGAAGACTCTGGCAAGAAACTTATGAAGGTTTTTTTTTACACAGTATTTTCAATTGGCTTGAGAAATTTCAATTTTCAAAGTCAACCTAATGAAACTATTTATTGGAAACTTATATCCACTATTATTTCACTTCAGCAGTTATACTATTATAAATCGGCCGTTTTGCAAAAATTCAAAATAAGTAGCCTCAACCCCGTTGTACATACCATTACCATGCTGAACCTTCAAAACATTATCATCATTATCTAATAACCCTTTTGAACACCACTTTCTATGCAGAACTAGTGGGCATGTGCCATTGTTTAGTACATTGTTGAATGAAAATCTGTTTCTTAGACAAGTTGATAAACCTAGAAGCAAAAACAAGATTCCAATTAAATATCATGAAATGTGTGAAAAAGGAATAGAATGTGTGAAAAATACTTTTATTTCAATGTGTAACATCTGAATGAACAATACACTACAATGCAACTAACTTAAGTTATAAAGACTCTTCAGAAAACAAGTTTAAGTCCTACTTCCTACTGATATTATAAATGTGAAGATCTCAGGATGATTGTATGTTTGTTATAGGTACAATTACTCTCTAATGGCTGAACACATCTGGTTGAAATTTGGTACAGGGATAGATTAGTCTGGAATAACATATAAGTTACTTTTAAATGTAAAGATAGATTTCCATGGGTTGCAGGAATGGGAGCAAAATTTCATGCAGACAAAGCCGCAGACTTCATTGCATATTTTATTTATTACCTTAAGAATGATCAGGAAATAAATTGCGATTTTTATAGATGATGCAATCTGATCACTTGTTTGTGTAATATACAAGGAAAGAAATATCTAGAGGTACAGACATATTAGACAGTAACTAGCATAGACGTTCAATAATTCCTAATTTTAATTCTTGGAATTACTCAATACCTAAACCTGGGCAAAATTAAATAATGTTGTGAGTATACTTAATTTTTTCCATATTCTATTGATTCATGGCATATAGCCAAGGTGCAAGAAAACCATTAGGCGAAAATAACGGTTTCGGTTCCATAAAAAATAGTAAAAAATAACTATATAAAGGTTAGGTACCTAAAGTAAACACTTGAGCAAGTGTTTTGAATGACTTACTAATGTAATTTTGATGTTTCCACAACCAGCGGCCAACGAAAGTTTTGCTGAATAAAGATCTTCTACAAACGGACGTGCGAGCAAGGATATTCTTACATACAAACATTTTTTTAAGATTTGTCTTATAGGTTATGTTTTGCTTTTTCTCACATTAGAATACAGAGTACTTGGTGTACTATTTGGTGCTGGAATGCTGTAAATGCAATTGGCTGATACGTATTAAATATAACGCACAACACATTCGCTACATAAAACCAGCCGACATTATTTTTATAACACTGTACTAAACCACCGGGAATAACTCACAATAACTCAAAAGTGTCAAAAGTGTCAAAGATTTGCTTAGGATTTGGCATGTCTTGTAATGTCAGTTCTACTCATAAAGATAATCTTTACGCTAATAATATTTATGTCTATGGTTCTACTCGACTTGTGTTCAACTGGTTGAACAACCCGTTCATTATTATCTCTAGTATGTATATATTAATCTATGTGTATGAGTTTGGCGACAGCGGTTCCGCTACTGAAACTATCGTGTCGCATTTCTAGGTATTAGTTTTTTGAGACCTATGATAATTAATTACTATCACAAAACACACTAGTACAGAGTACCTACTAGAGACGCATAGTAGTCGCAGTTAAACACTGGGTGTATCAGTGTGCGGTGAGGTTTCCGAATACTCAATTCACCTAAATAAAGCGATACCTACTTGAAGTGTGTAAAACTTATCTATGTGGCTTTTATTTTCCCGACTGCCCCAGGAGGAGGGTAATGTTTTTGGAAATAATGTCTGTATTGTTTGACAGCTACAGAGACGTCGTTAGATTCATTCATTATTTCTGTTGAAAAAAAATGTAACAAGTTTGATAGCAGGCGATACCCATTTGCAAATTAACTTCCTCAATATAGGTTTCAAATGGAAGGTCTGACTAATAGATTATTTAAAAAAATATAAAATAAAAATTTGTTAAAACCTCCGTCATCAAAAATACCTGGCAAAAGTAAAATAAATACAATTCAAGCGTTGTCGTGTCGGGGGACCTCTAACTGATAAAGCATACCGACATGGTTTCGAAACGATCCTGTATGGATTCTTGTGCAAAATAAAAAGTATAACGTCACAATTCAATATAGCTAGGAAGTACGGTCTATAACCACTATTTCCACTATCACAAACAGTATTCTCACTATTTATTACGTATCTGTGGACTCGGTAAGTCCTTTTTATTTCACGACTAGCCGACCCGCCCCGGTTTAGCCCGTGGTAGGTAGATAGGTATATACTTAGGTAAGTAACTTCATACCTTACATGCACGTAGCCGTGTCCGCAATTTATCTACAAGCTGAGCGCCACCATTGTAAAACTGACACTGTACGTGTTTATAACCCTCTTTCCTCAGGCTTACCATCTAGCTTACCATCAGGCGAGGTGAAGTCGAATAGATTTGACCTTTTTTATACCACTTAGGTGGCAGACAAGCACACGGCCCACCTTATGGGAAGCGGTCACCGTGGCCTATGGACGTTTGCAACACCAGAGGCGTCACACACGTGCTGCCTACCCTGTAGAAACCTTCTAATGCCCTTCTTGAAGAACCCCATATTGTAGTCGCTTGGGAAAACCACGGCTCATTCCACAGGTTGAGCTTGCTCGGTATGAAATTCCTAAACTTAAAAACCCAAATTTAAAAAAAGCGGGTTCGCCGAATTTGTTAGTTTATACCTAATTTCTTGACATTAACGTTATGACTACAGTTCAACTCCCGAGTTTAAGCGTATTGATAATTAAAGCCTATAGATAAAATAATTGTCTACCTTCCTCGATAAATGGACTGTTCCTGTGAATAGCGCGTTCAACTAAACAAACAAGTTTGGTTAATGAAAGTGAAACCCTGATATACTCGTAGGTGCATACATACATACATAAATGCTCACGCCCGTAATCCCCGAAGGGGTGGTCAGAGGTGTAATAAACACCCATATTTCGCCATCTATGATTTTTGGTCCCACGTAATAGGGGGCGAGCCTATTGCCGCCAATCGGGCACTTTGTAAAAGAATGGGTATGCTAAATGAAAATGTGTTCATTTCATCGTTTCAGTCACACTACACACTGACATTTATTTTAATTTTGGACTTTAACCGCGTAGACGTAGAGTCCATATTTAAATGGCACTTTTTGTATTCTCAGTGTCTTGGCAATTTATTTATTTAACACAAACATAACATAACATGAACTCATGCTTATCCCCAGTCCCCTTTTTGTCAGTTTATGTTTAGGTATCATTATGGTGGCGAGTTTATTGCCATTAACCGAGCACTTATAAACCTACTTAACTTCGAAACCACACATAACTTCGAAAAGCATCAAAAAGTCAGTGCTGTGTGCCATGGTAAAACCTGGGATCCAACCTGAGACCTCCTTTCAGCAGTCCATTACCCATACCACTCGGCTACTGTGTTGTTTACTTAAACTTTTTGCACAAATACAAAATAATTGTACAAAAGCGGACTTAATGCCATGAACGATATGAATGATATATGGTCGATAATTGGTAGAATCGGGCCCATGTTGCGCTAGCCGTGGTCACAAGCTGACTGAAGTGTGGAGACTGCAATATTACATCAACACGATGGTTAAAAGTGAATAAATAACCAAACTACATTGCCGTGATACCAAAAACTGGTTGGTTCTACTCGACGGGTACACCTCATATAGTAGAACTTTTTAAGTAATAATTTTATATTGCATAACAACTAATAGCATAAACCTCTTTTCGCAGAATATCGTTTGGCATAAACTCATTTTGCATACATTGAAACCCATAATTTTGTAAGTCAGAATCATCTGTACGCATAATTTTTGTATCCATAATAATCACAATGTATAACCATCACATCGCAGAAAGTTCAAAACCAGATTCATCTTTTGGTATATATTTCTGATCCATAACTATTTAAAAGTAGAACCATCATTTAGCATAATGTTTACAGCAAGAATCATCTTTTATGATTATTGCAACACTCCGAATCGGGGTACTCTTTGTCGGGGTGTTAACAACTATCTATTCTGGCGCTTCGCCGGCCGCTGCCGCGGCACGCTCGCTTCGCTCGCTCGGCTCGCGCTGTTGGGGTCACAGTTCTAACCTAACCTAACCTATCCGAGTCGGGGTACTCTGTGTCGGGGTGTTAACAACTATCTATTCTGGCGCTTCGCCGGCCGCTACCGCGGCGCGCTCGCTTCGCTCGCTCGGCTCGCGCTGTTGGGGTCACAGTTCTAACCTAACCTAACCTATCCGAGTCGGGGTACTCTGTGTCGGGGTGTTGACATTCTATGCTCTTTATAGTATGCCTAGTCAAATTATGCCAAATAATCTGTACTCTAAATGAACGTTATGCTAAATGAAGTTATACAAAATTTTAACTATGCCAAAGGTAATTATGCCAAATAAAATTCTACTATCTTAAATGTATGCCATTCTAAATTCGGTCATAAGCACATTATGCCTAAAAATATTTATGTCAAATATTTTTTATGCCTAATAAATAATCGATTAAAGAAGTTTCTACGAAGTGAGTTATCCCAAATAGGTTTCGGAGTATCAAGTTTCTACCAAATAGACGGCACCCCTACTCGACTTGTGTTCAACTGGTTGAACAACCCGTTCATTATTATCTCTAGTATGTATATATTAATCTATGTGTATGAGTTTGGCGACAGCGGTTCCGCTACTGAAACTATCGTGTCGCATTTCTAGGTATTAGTTTTTTGAGATCTATGATAATTAATTACTATCACAAAACACACTAGTACAGAGTACCTACTAGAGACGCATAGTAGTCGCAGTTAAACACTGGGTGTATCAGTGTGCGGTGAGGTTTCCGGATACTCAATTCACCTAAATAAAGCGATACCTACTTGAAGTGTGTAAAACTTATCTAGGTATGTGGCTTTTATTTTCCCAACTGCCCCAGAAGGAGGGTAATGTTTTAGGAAAGAATGTCTGTAGGTATGGTTTGAGAGCTAAGTACAGAGACGTCGTTAGATTCATTCATTATTTCTGTTGAAAAAAAATGTAACAAGTTTGATAGCAGGCGATACCCATTTGCAAATTAACTTCCTCAATATAGGTTTCAAATGGAAGGTCTGACTAATAGATTAATTTAAAAAATATAAAATAAAAATTTGTTAAAACCTCCGTCATCAAAAATACCTGGCAAAAGTAAAATAAATACAATTCAAGCGTTGTCGTGTCGGGGGACATATAACTGATAAAGCATACCGACATGGTTTCGAAACGATCCTGTGTGTGTGTGAATACGAACTTGTGCAAAATAAAAAGTATAACATCACAATTCAATATAGCTAGGAAGTACGGTCTATAACCGCTATTTCCACTATCACAAACAGTATTCTCACTATTTATTACGTATCTGTGGACGCGGTAAGTCCTTTTTATTTCACAACTAGCCGACCCGCCCCGGTTTAGCCCGTAGTAGGTAGATAGGTAGATACTTAGGTAAGTAACTTCATACCTTACATGCACGTAGCCGTGTCCGCAATTTATCTACAAGCTTAGCGCCACCATTGTAAAACTGACACTGTACGTGTTTATAACCCTCTTTCCTCAGGCTTACCATCTAGCTTACCATCTGGCGAGGTGAAGTCGGATAGATTTGACCTTTTTTATACCACTTAGGTGGCAGACAAGCACACGGCCCACCTTATGGGAAGCGGTCACCGTGGCCTATGGACGTTTGCAACACCAGAGGCGTCACACACGTGCTGCCTACCCTGTAGAAACCTTCTAATGCCCTTCTTGAAGAACCCCATATTGTAGTCGCTTGGGAAAACCACGGCTCATTCCACAGGTTGAGCTTGCTCGGTATGAAATTCCTAAACTTAAAAACCCAAATTTAAAAAAAGCGGGTTCGCCGAATTTGTTAGTTTATACCTAATTTCTTGACATTAACGTTATGACTACAGTTCAACTCCCGAGTTTAAGCGTATTGATAATTAAAGCCTATAGATAAAATAATTGTCTACCTTCCTCGATAAACGGACTGTTCCTGTGAATAGCGCGTTCAACTAAACAAACAAGTTTGGTTAATGAAAGTGAAACCCTGATATACTCGTAGGTGCATACATACATACATAAATGCTCACGCCCGTAATCCCCGAAGGGGTGGTCAGAGGTGTAATAAACACCCATATTTCGCCATCTATGATTTTTGGTCCCACGTAATAGGGGGCGAGCCTATTGCCGCCAATCGGGCACTTTGTAAAAGAATGGGTATGCTAAATGAAAATGTGTTCATTTCATCGTTTCAGTCACACTACACACTGACATTTATTTTAATTTTGGACTTTAACCGCGTAGACGTAGAGTCCATATTTAAATGGCACTTTTTGTAATCTCAGTGTCTTGGCAATTTATTTATTTAACCCAAACATAACATAACATGAACTCATGCTTATCCCCAGTCCCCTTTTTGCCAGTTTATGTTTAGGTATCATTATGGTGGCGAGTTTATTGCCATTAACCGAGCACTTATAAACCTACTTAACTTCGAAACCACACATAACTTCGAAAAGCATCAAAAAGTCAGTGCTGTGTGCCATGGTAAAACCTGGGATCCAACCTGAGACCTCCTTTCAGCAGTCACAACACGATGGTTAAAAGTGAATAAATAACCAAACTACATTGCCGTGATACCAAAAACTTCAAGATAAGCATTTTTAAAGGCTAAATGTTCTTTGCGTTTGATGAATCAATACTTATAATTACTAAATAGGAGGTAACTATACTTTATTATCTGTTATGTTTATAAAGCGGAAGACATTTTTCGCGTGGCTGAATCATAAATGCACAGTGGAAACTACCAATCCTAGTTATAACTAAGCTTATTATTATTTTAAGTTTGTGAATTTTGATTGGAAACCGGTTTTCTTACCGAACCAATTGAATTTATTAATATTCTAGCGGACAATTTATCTATAAATTATCTCAGTAAGGACATGATTTCAAAAATTTGGGAGATTTTACTAGCCAATTGGTACTGCTCAAAATACACTTTGAGCAAGATTGTTGTAATGAACTTAAAATGGAACACCACCGGAAGGGCTACCCCAAAACAGAGGATTACATGCACCTACAATTAAGAGGAATTGCCACTCTAATTGAGAAGGCTATCCCTCCTGAAAGGTAGGGGCCAGGTTGGGTTCGACACAAAGGATCCAGCAGAGTTGAATTGAAGTGTCCACAATAGCACAGCACACAGAGCTCACACCCTAAAACAAGATAAGTTAAGATAAGATAGTCTTAACTTGGATGTTTTTACGGTCGCATTCACTACCGCTACGCCACAGAGCATATATATCTACTAGTAACTGTACCCACCTATCTATATTCTTTTTGTCAAAATACTACATACCTACATCACCAGAATATTATGATGAGAAGTTCGGTTTGTATTTTGGATGATAGAATACTGATACTAAAACAGTATGGACGTGGAATGTAATCAGGTAACAAAACTAAAAATAAAAATTTGTATTTTTAATTCACACCCGCTTCGATAATGGAACCGGTTTGTTTATTGATACAAAGTATAATTATAATTTATTCTTAATACGACTTAAAATAAAAATTAACAACAAAGTCAGCTAAAAACTTGCAGAAATCTAATTATGTTAAGAAAAAAATAATGATAACTTGGTTAATTGTTTTTATGTAACTTTGTTGTTTACCCAATGTGCAATTTGGAAAATTATGGCATAAACAAACAGTGTTAAAAACGAGCCTGTTTTGCTTTGAAGGATAAATGATGATTTAATGACTAGCCCATACAACTAGCCACAATCTATAGATACAAAGTGACTCATGCGTCATTTACCTATTATAGCATTTGTGACGTAATACGGTCAATTAAACATAGTTTAGGAAGCAGTTAAAATTAACCATGAATTCTGTTTACGAAACAAAAGCAAGACATAATAATACAATATATTATAGTTTCTTCATTCGCATTGCCTCAAATGATAATAGCATCTCATAAATTCATAGATACACTTTTCATTTTCAGTTACTAAGTCACCGAGACTAATGAACCAAAATGTATGATAACACTTAGTATACTGTTGGTTTAGAATAAATGCCACTGAATATCACAGTTGTCGTAGATTTCTCCATAATGAAGTACAAGAAAGGCCGGTTCGCGTAAAAGTAGGGTGCAGAGATCCTGTCGGCGAAAGTTGCTGATGTAGCCGCTGAGGCAACTGTGCCCGATTCGGTTACTTCAATCTCAGCTTTGTGCACGATTGCTGATACGAATATGGGATCCTTGGATACTGCTTTGAAACTTGCGTCGTTCGGTTGGAATATATCAACAACACCCATATCGTTCAGAGGTCTGTTTAAGACTACATTCGTGCTAATTTGGAATCTTGGCAGTTTAACATCTATATCTTCCAATCCAAACAAGTTGACGTCATCTTCTAACTTTTTAAATACATCCTTTAAGCTAACATGAGTGAAATTTTTATACATGTCATTGATTTTCACTGAGACGTACGGTAGTATAACTAACATTGAGTATTTCCCGTTAGTACTATACGGCAGCTCCACAGCAAACGACTTCAAACTTTGTACATTCGAGAAAGGAAATTGTCCTTTCTGGAACATCATTTTTACGTTACCGACGATTTCTTTGTTCTCGTTATAAAATGGTTCTATAGTTGTATCGGACGTATTGAACGGTGAAGCCCACAATCCTTTGAAAGAAATCACGTTCGCCAATATCATTCGAGATTCACGGAAGTCATCGGATCTCAGTACATTAGAAACACGACCGCCTGATTTTTCGATGTAATTGTTTGCTATCATGGCAGAATTTGGGTCGTCGAAATCTAAAATTTTCACTAACGCACCAAAATCATTCTTCAATTTTAATTTAAATTCTGGGTATACGCTGAAATCGTTGTCTAGGAACACGAAATTCTTGCTAATCAAGGTGACTCCATAAGATTGTGTTAAAACGCTCTGGGTCAACTCTTTATAACCTTGGATTAACGTATTTTCTTCGTAAGGTAGGAGAAATGCTGAACTCAATTGCCTGTAACTGTTTCCAGTAGCTCCTAGTGCAATACCAGTCATAAGCGTCCATATCCCGAATGGTGATATCACGACGTGTCCATCTGTAGCCAGTTGTGTGTGGTATAGCAATTCTATGCTAAAGTTCCTTGGTCTTTCACTGAATTCATTTAGACAATAACAAACACCGATGAACAAAAACACAACAGCAACGTACTTCATTGTCGCCGCGACCACGTCTCGTCACGTACTGAACAATTATAATGCGAAACGGCAATGTGACTAATTTATAACTATTTATATTACGATGCAAATTCAACTTTACGCCTGTAAATTTAAAGAGGGTTTTTCCAGCGTAGGCACTTATACTGTGAAGACGTGTATTTGGAACCGGTATTCTCTTGGTACCTATATACAGTTTTGTGGTGGACTGGACAAGTATGTATATGACACTAGTATATAAAATATAGCGACAAAAAGTATTGGCGTTTATGAGATTTAAAACTCTTGTTGCTTCTCCATTTACTGACCCTGAAGCCTTGTCATTGAATGTTTAAGCCGCAAGCACTTAGAGCAGTCGCTTCACGTGATTTATCATAACTCGGTCATTTCATAGTTACACCGAAACTCGACTAATACTTCCACAATGTACCTAGTCGTAAAAAGACTCGGAAACCCACTCCATAAAAAGTTACGTGTTTACTAAAATAAAAAAATAATATTTTTGCACTTCTTATTGGCATGAAAAATATCAGTTAGTCACAGCGAATTGGCCGCTAGTGAAAAGAATTGGTAATTTAGCAAACTTGCGTGTCTATAGGAAACAAACGCAGGGACGTAGCTAAAATACTGAATCAATTTTGATAAAATTTACTTCAAAGACAGACTAGAGACTAGGAAAGGACATAAGCTATGTTTGATTGTTTAGTATCAATACAGACGATGTTAGAAAGGATTTATTTTCTCTAACAGGTTTATAGATTGGCTGATGATTCTAGGACTAAAACAGAAAGACATATAAGAAAGTCTTGTTACGTAATCAGAGCATACGTCATGACATTTACATAACTTGATGAGACTTATTTTTTTAAAACCATTTTCCCTAAACAATCGTCAAGAACTTTCTCATCATTATCATTTTGGAATGGTCCTAGCTGCAACCAAAGCTTTCACTTTATAGTGTCTGCAGTCCGCTTTCCTACTTATTCCACTTCACTTTCCCCGTCTTCAGCACTTCAGTGTCCTTGGCAGTTGTCGGCTGCCCCATCGTGGCAGCCCAAAAGGTTGCCGACAGGCGGAGCTTCCTGGTGGGAGGCTTCCTAAGAGTGCAGGCGCGGCTCCTGCAGGCCAGACCGTCCAGGTGTTTTAGATGCCTGGCGGTTGGTCACGTGGGGGTGCAGTGCACGGCGGAGGTCACGTTCGGTGACCGTTGCTTCCGCTGTGGTCAGCCTGGTCATAAGGCCGGTACGTGCGATGCTCCGCCGCACTGTTTTAGATGTGCAGCGGATGGCAAACCGGCCGACCATAGGGTTGGCAGCAAGGCCTGCACTGGAGGGGAGCCGAAGCCGGGAGGCCGGCGTTCCGCTTCCAGTTCGCGGCGGGGTGCGGAGGAGAGGGTTCCATAATGGATCCTCACCTCCGCCTCCTGCAGGCGAACGTGGGTCACGGTGCCGATGCTCAGGCACTTCTGCTCCAGAGCATGGCACAGTGGTCCATTAATGTCGCCGCTGTCGCCGACCCTTACACCCACCGGTTTCTCGGGCCTGCTTGGGAAACCGACCTGGACGGGTCGGCGGCACTGGTGCACAACGCCGCCGCAGGCAGCCCCCCTCTTGCCGTTGTTGCAAGAGGACATGGCTGTGTGGCAGCATTAGTGGGGGAGATTGCGGTCGTGGCCGCCTACTTCTCGCCGAACCGAAGCATAGCTGATTACCATCGTTCGCTGGATCAGCTGGCCGTTGTCGTCAATGCCTGCTACCCTCACCCGGTTCTTGTGCTCGGGGACTTCAACGCCTGGTCTGTGGCCTGGGGTTCCCGACGCACGAACGGGCGAGGCAGGGCACTGGAGAGCTGGGCCGATGGTCTCGGTCTAGTTCTCTTGAATCGCGGGGCCGTCGCCACGTTTGCGACCGCGAGGGGCAGCTCAATTGTGGACGTTTCGTTCGCGAGCGCCTCGCTGTCGCGCCGTGTGCAGAACTGGCGTGTCGTTGTGGAGGAGGAGACTGCGTCGGATCACCGATACATTCGGTTTGACATCTCCCCCTCCGAAGGCGATGCGCCGGTAACACGGGCCCCACGCGAACCTCGCTGGGTGCTTAAGCGACTAGATAAGGATCGCCTCCTGGAAACCGCCATCGTTCAGGCCTGGGCCTCTGCGCCGGACAGGCCTGTTGATGTAGATGCCGAGGCGGCGTGGTTCCGGGAGGCCATGACACGTGTCTGCGACGCGTCTATGCCTAGGGCTCCGCCCTATAGTCCGAGGCGTCAAGTCTACTGGTGGTCAGCGGAGATCGCGAGGCTACGGCAGGCCTCCTTGATCGCGTTCCGCCGGTGGACTAGATTCCATAGGGGACGTAGACGCCGCGCAGATACAGAGCTTCGAGTGGCGGAGCTTCGTGAGGAATACAGGGAGGCCAAAAAGGCCCTCCGAGTGGCAATAAAGCGCGCTAAAGCCGAAGCGTACAAAGAACTGCTGGAGACGCTGGAACGGGACCCATGGGGGCGGCCTTACCTTATGGTAAGAAACAAGCTGCGCCCCCGGGCCCCACCGTTGACTCAGTGTCTCCAGCCGGAGCTGCTCGGAGGAGTTGTTGGCTCCCTGTTCCCACAACAAGCGGTGGAATATGTTTCGCCGCGGATGACTCCGCCACCTCGGTCGCTTACGGCAACCAGCGTGGATGACGATGACGTGCCCGAGGTCGCTTGGGTAGAACTAGAGCTGGCGGTGCGCAGGCTTAAGGCCAAGAACACCGCCCCAGGACCCGACGGCATTCCAGGCCGAGCGTGGGTCCTAGCTCTAAGTGATGATGACAACGCTCTCGAGCCCCGACTGCGAGGGTTTCTCAGCGCATGTTTGGAGCGGGGCCAGTTTCCGAAACTATGGAAGACGGGGAAACTGGTTCTCATCCGAAAGGCGGGGCGCCCGGCGGACTCGCCATCCGCCTACCGGCCCATAGTGTTGCTCGACGAGGTGTGCAAACTCTTTGAAAGAGTTATCGCGAAGCGCCTCGTCGAGCACCTTTCCAGAGTGGGGCCAGACTTGGCGGATGGCCAATATGGCTTTCGCCAAAGGCGCTCCACGGTGGATGCCATCATGCGCGTGAGAACTCTGGCGGGGGATGCGGTTGCCCGGGGCGAGGTAATGTTGGCGGTGTCCCTAGACATCGCCAACGCGTTTAACACCTTGCCCTGGAGTTGCATTAAAGAGGCGCTCGTGTATCACGAAGTGCCCCTCTACCTTCGCCGCATAGTCGGGGCATACTTGACAGAGAGAGCTGTCATCTACCCAACTGCGACCGGTCTCGGTCGGCGAGAGATGTCGTGCGGTGTTCCACAGGGTTCGGTCCTGGGGCCGCTTCTGTGGAACATCGGATACGACTGGATGCTTCGCAGTGAGCTCGGGGACGGTGCCGCCGTCACGTGTTATGCGGATGACACATTAGTGACGGCGTGCGGTGCTACACACCGCGAAGCAAACCAGAAGGCCACGATCGCGGTTGCTCAAGTCGTGGAACGGATCCGGCGGCTGGGTCTTGAAGTGGCTCTGCGTAAAACCGAGGCCATGTTCTTTCATGGTCCTCGGCGCGCGCCACCAGAGGGATCCAGCCTCACAGTGGGAGACATTTCCATCGACATCAAGCCTCAGATGAAATATCTGGGGCTCGTGCTCGACGGTCGATGGGACTTCGGGGAGCATCTCCGAAGTCTGGCCCCTAAATTGAAGGGCACAGCTGACGCTCTGGCGCGGCTGCTGCCCAACATGAGGGGGCCGGATGACTCCTGCAGGAGACTCTACGCGGGAATCGTGCGGTCCATGGCCCTATATGGGTGTCCAATATGGGCGGAGACCCTGAAGGCTAGACACGTGCAGAAGCTGCACGCTCCGCAGCGCACGATGGCCATCAGGGTCATAAGGGGGTACCGCACAATTTCCTTTGACGCAGCGAGTCTCCTCGCCGGATCGATACCATGGATCCTGGATGCGAGATCCCTTTCGGTGCTATATCGGTACCGAAAGGAGGCGCGGGAGCGGGGACATGAACCCGAGCCTGGTGAGCTCCGGGCCGTGAAGTCCCAGCTCCACAGGGACATGGTAGCTGAGTGGGAGCGACGACTTGGGCGACCAAGCGCAGGGCACGCCGTAGTAACGGCGGTAAGACCCATCATGGGGGACTGGCTAGAGAGGCCACACGGTAGCCTCTCGTACCGGCTGACGCAGGTGATCACCGGGCATGGATGCTTCGGGGATTACCTGCATCGGATCCGGAAGGAGCCAACGTCCGAGTGCCATCACTGTGATGCGAGCGAGGACTCGGGGTTGCACACGCTGACCGGGTGCCCGGCGTGGGAGACGCCGAGGCGGGTCCTAGTGGCGGCCCTAGGAGTGCGAGTTCTCTCGCTCGCCGCATTGCTCACAGCGATGGTACGGTGCGCGAACGCTTGGGCTGCCGGCGCCTCCTTCTGCGAGCAAGTAATGCTCGAGAAGGAGACGGCGGAACGAGTTCGGAGAAGACTCCGGACCCGCACAGCCCGCGACGAGCGGAGGCGACTCGGACGTCGGAGGTCGCAGAATGACCTCCGTCCTCCATGAGCGCGGGCCTGGGGGTGACGGGTGGAGCCGCCTGTCACTCTAGCAGAAGCAGGCCGCGGCGGCGGCGCAAAATGCGCCTCCCCATACTCGGGGGCTAGTTGGGGACACCGTGGTCCCTACACCCGACGGGGGTCATCTCGAAGAGAAGGCCCCGGGTCTGCCGGGGTGCGAGGGATATGTTGGCTACAACCTCACCTCCGGCAACTAAAGACCCAAAGACGGCGTGCGTTTTAGTCGGTTCGAGTCCGACATAACCTTCCCAACCGGCTCCGGTGGGGAGGTATCCGTGGGGATTTTTCGCACGATAAAAAAAAAAAAAAAGTGTCCTTGGCAGTAAGACCAAGACCAAGACTAGGGCAGATCTAGACAAGCGTGTCATCTAAGAAGACATCATTAGATATCTTGGATCAGCCATTAGCTTAAAATATGGCGACGTCTTAAAACGCCTGGGGAACTGGTAATTTTTTTTCTGTCAAACCGGCTAATTTATATCAATGAACCGGCTATTGACATTTTTATTTCCGCCAACGTACACCTCTTGTTCAATTTATTCACTTACATCACGGCAAAACTGTCGTTTAAGTCCCAAGTTGGCTTGCATCGGGAGGATTTTGTTATATTTTTAAAGGAAATATTATTTATCCAACGACAGTTAATGTTTATTTACTCTAAAAAAAAAATGAGAATTGTTTGATCTCCATCATATCAGTACCTAAAGCTAAATGAAACGAAAATTTCATAAAAAAAACTTCACTGAAAAAAGATCAAGTACGCCATCTTACGAGTTCATGTTTTCTCATGAAAATTTTGATTCATTCAGCTATAGCTGTACTAACACGATCGAGATTGAATAACGCAAGTTAAACGGTTTATAAAAAAATGTAAAATTAAAAATAAATTGCGATGCTGTAATTTTTTTTAGTGCCAATTATATTGTGTAACTACCATGAGTACTACCAAGGGGCCTTTGGCTTCGGGAGCGTTGCCCTTATACCTGTATGTATACGAGTAGAAATGGCTGGGCACGAATGAATACGGGTAAATTTGTTTAAAAATATTTTTGAGATGCAAGAATCTCAACTACGTACTCTTAATATTATTCACAATGCAGTTGGGAAAACCCTAGGCATTCTAATCTCAGTTTACAATGTGGCACCGATTTAGTTTTGTGCTGTTATCGAATAACCTCTCTATCCAGGCGCATTGTATTCAATATGTAATACATTCGCTACATATAAGTAGGCATAATGGATTTTCTCCAGGGCTACCCCCAGATAGTCTAGTGGTATGGGCAATGACTGCTGAGACGGGTTTGATCCCAGATTTTACCATGGCACACACCAATGACTTTTCGATGCTTTTCGAAGTTATGTGTGTATTATCGCAAGTTTATAAGTGCCCGGTTAATGGAAATAGGTCGATAAAGCCGCAAATTGTGCGGGTACGTCGTTATAGTGCGTTCATATAGTGTTTCGGACTCAAAACATTGTCGTCCATCGATATTTTTGTGGACTATAGACAAGACGTGTTAATTCCAACGAATTAAACAAAAATAATCCTCGTATGTTACTCTCCAAGACGTTAATTAGTAGTGCTTCAGTAATTAATTTTCTCGCGATTTACACCGCATAGCAATTATTAATCGGGTAATTTTTGTTTCTAAATTTATTTAGCGGCAACATTTTCGGTTAGGAATTTATTTTTGGGATACCTACTTTTTTACTAAGTGGTCAAATGGCGGCAAAAGGCTCGTCCCTCAAAATGCTACTTGGCGAAATGTGGATGCTTAATACACCTCTGTTTACACCTTCAAGGATTACGGGCATGAGCATAATGTATATATTATGTCATCTCATCTCTCATCTCACTCATATACTCACACCTATATCCCCGAAGGGGTTAGGCAGAGGTGCTAGCACCCACATTTCGCCAGTTTGTGTTTAGGTCCCAACGTAATAGGTGGCGAGCCTATTGCCTTAAACCGGGTACTAATAAACTACTAGGCTACCATGGCGGTATCATGTATACATGTAAACAAATAAAATGTATCCATTACAGTAAGAGATAGGTACTGGTGGATCAATTTCAACCATATAACACTAACATCCTGATTCGGACGGTCCTGACAACTGGACTCTTCTCAGGAGATTTAACTACCGAACCAGCGAAAGAATCATTTTCAAATGATTTATTTACTAAGTATTTTATTTATTATTAATTATAATATTTTTGACAAATGTAGGTACATAATTATTGTAAAACTTTGACATTCATAAGTGCTCTTTATGTGCCTAAACTGAATAAACGAAATTGATTCTTTGATTCTTGAGCTGACGGACCGAATATCCTTATGGAAGTAAATAAGACTAAACTTAATCTCAATAGGTGCTGGCTCCTGCATGTGTCATTTAGCAGTGGCCATATTATATGAAAACGTGTCAAAGGACTAGTCTTATTTTTTATTTATTTAGGACACGTCAATTTGATTTCACGTCGCCTGATGGTAAGCTCAAGGCAACGTCTCTATAACGAGGGTCACCATTACAAACACGTAAAGTGTTACAATGGTGGCACTCAGCTTGACAGCCTCATGAGATGCTTTTTCACGCCCCGCTTAAAGAACCCGGGACTGTAGGAAGAAGGAAACACGTGAGCTGGCTAGGAATTCCAAGATTGAATGGTGCAGCAGAGTAAAGACTCACCGAACCGCTTGGTATGCTTATAGACAAGTCCCATATTATACTAACAAACAAAGCAGCCTGCAGTAAGAGACTCCCATTAGCATTCTGATGACCTTCACCTTAAACAATGATGTAAGTATACTATGTTTGAAGGCAACACCATTTTGTATAGTTTCATACAAACCAGCACAATATAAGAGCTTAAGTACCATACACCAAGGTTATAACATAATACATTTCGTCCATTTTAATAGCTACAAGGTATAATGAGCGTCAAAAATCTGATGTTCATTTTCAGATTTTAAGAATAATTATAATTATTTGTATCTGTGGCGTGACGGTATTGAATGCTAGTTTTCCATTGAATGGACTGCCTCTGCTGGGTGGTGATGGTAGTGAACGCGATCCCCAACCCGAAGGGCGCAGGGTCAATGCCCGCTCTGTCCAAATATTGGCTATTTACATTGGTCTGGACGTACCTCGGAGACTACGTTAAGTTTTCGATCTCAGTTGTTATTCGAACATAGGCAGTCGTTACGGATAATTGGAGCTTTAAAAATCCAATAACCGGTCTAGCTGCAACGTTTCGATATTACCAATGGGCTGTGGTGGTAAAATGGCAGTCGCTTTACGGAATATAATATATTATGAAAGTATATCCAAACCTAAAATTGCGAAATAAAATCATCGGATGCGACTGGGTTTGATGCTAGAATGATGAAGAAGAAGAAGGTTCCCATTGGTTTTACAAAATTCCTCGTGGGTGAAGCCGTGGGCTTTGGCGGATAATGCTAAAGGCAAATAGGCACATGCCTAGGGGCGTACAAAGGTTTATGATGGTGGAATTGGCATAAGTAGAAGTTAGCCTTGTGAGCCCCTCGGAGTGGTTGTCCTCTCGCTCAGAACTTTGATCACAACGATCGCATCTATCATATAGTTTCGATGCTGACTGTACCTATTCCTATTGTTACGGGCAACGATCTTACATTTAAATGAGGCAGATAACCTTATCTCAATACTATTGCAATCTCAAAAATGTTTCTACCTACCTTATTGTATGACAGAAGTTATACCTAGGTATTTTGTTTTTGTTCTCGCTCACACTCATTGGTAACTGCATGTCCTGTTATATTCGTTTTGTGTAATTTTTATTTGGATATACAATCATTGATTACAGAATAAATCAGTACTATTTGTAGCCTAATAAAATATTCCTCGTAAATAAATAAATAATAAATTTATTGATCAGAGAAGGTTTAAATTCATTTCTTATTATTACTAGTTTACAATTTTATAATGTTCTAGTAGGTATAAATAATTGAGGCATAGTAAAAGTGTGTTTTATGTGCTAAAAATCTTGACAACTATTGGCCACATCTTTGATCTGGTTCTAACGATTCGGTAAAAAAAAAACAAAATACGTTCTGAAGTTTTAGCCTCCATCGAGAATAAACAATAGAAAATGATAAAAAAATGGTTCCTAATCGAACATAATCTTACTTTTTTGCTCATCAGCATCGTGCGCGAAATCCCCACTTAAACCCACCTCCACCAAAACGGTGGATGATTATGTCGGCCTCGAACCGAATAAAAAGCTTACCGTCTACGTGTCTTTGATTGCCGAAGGAAGGTACTGGACATACCTATCCCTCGCACAAATTATTCTTACTGAAATTGTTTGTATTTATTTTTGAAATAAGTTCACCAAGATATGAACACTACTATTAGGTACAAACTAGGAGGTAATATGCCGGAAATCCGCTTAGGCCAAGTAAATTCGTAAATAAAGAAAAAGAACAGAATAATATTAGTCACCTTCGAAATACAAATTTTCGATCATTCAATACAAAGACAGTTAAAATACCGCACTCTTATCAACCTAACTACGTAGATATAACATAAGTCATAGGGGAAAACCAATTCGATACGTGCGCTACTTATGTCAAGATTAATGATGGTACTAAGAGACCATACCCAATAGTATTTCGTTTAGTTCAGTCGTTAACGACTGGTTCATAAAATTCAAAAATTCGAGAATTTCGTCTTAAATACAACGGTCTATTTACCATTAGTAAATTGACTTCCATGACTTTTTGGGGCGATTATCGTCTAACCAGTAGGTTAGAAAACCGGAACAGGATATTTTGCACACTGTTGCAAGAAGCCTTAGAAGACTGATTCAAAAATATCCAAAAGAATTTTATTGTTCGAAAATTCGAAATTCAATTCGAAACTACAATAGTTCACTAAAGCGGCGACCAAAGTGTGTAACGGTGTCTTTTGTTTAGAATTCTCCAGAAATGTTTTGCATTGTTAAATAAATAAAAAAGGATAGTGTACTTTTTCTTTGCTTTGCCACTGATAGTAGGAGGGGAGGCGAGTATGCTAAACTAGTAGTTACTCTATCATCGTGGAAACCTATTAGAATTGATAGATTAGACAATAGGTAGAATGATCAATGATCATATAATATTTCAGTTGCAGGGGAAGCGTTTACATAATATTATAATAAGTACATTACGTTAGGGTTATTTATTACTTTAGCCTTATTTATATTAATAAATTATTTTGCGCCCTTCCCACACCTAGAGATTCTAAACTCGATCGACTCGAATGGCGAGATGACTAAAATCGACCGATCTGCAAATATTTGGACCAGACTTAGCGAAATAAATTCCTAGTAGGTATTTATATCTAGATTAAAACGGTACATTACTTTTGAATATCGAATCTAACTGAGATTATCGATAAAAAATCAACTTTTAGACCTGTTTTCGTCATCAAGCTAAGAAAACATACGTATATAAATTTACAGTTAAGTTGCTGAGTTTAGATGCAAAGAAAGTACTAACCCAATTCCCATACCTATAAATAAACATGGATTTGAATAGGTGTGAAATATGAATTTGAGCAATCAGAGAGATTTCTAAAATTCCTATTCTACGACGATTAACAATGGTTTAATCAGAAGACAAAGATATGCATCAGTTGTAGTACCAACGTTTACACTCTTTTATGACTTGGCCAAAAGCCATTACATCTTTTTTGCTAAATCCCCACGTATCACTTTCCTCACTGGAGCCTTGTTACCAACTAAAACGTATGCTGTCTTCTGGGGGCCTAGCCAAAATGCATTCGTTCTGAATCTACATTCGTCGGAATGTCATGTGATCCGATTCCGACAACAAATGTCACTCCCATACATTTTCAGAGCGATAACGAACGTAGATTCGGAATAAATGCATTTTGGCTAGGCCCCCAGGACTTCGGTTGCCCGAGGTAACATAGCCGTCACACCCCGGCCGACCGTCTCTAAAGAGATAGCCCTCTTCGGGTGTGGGGACCATGGAGTCACCATCTTGCCTGCTTCTGCTAGGGTGACAGGCGGCTGTACCAGTCACTTCCAGGCTCACGTTCATGGAGGATGAAGGTTATTCTGTCACCTCAAACACCTGAATTGCCTCTAATGGATAACATGGGCTATCCTCACCTGCAAGTCGATTCACCTGCTGTTTGACTGACGACAAAGTAGTGTTCTGTTTCCGTGCCTGTGTCCGTGTTACAGACACGAAAAAAGCTCGGTGACCGAGCCACGGCCCACACTCGACTCTGATTTGACTCGGCGTAGCATGAGTCATCCTTGAATATTCACAAAATAACACAATACAAGAGATTTACCGCTATGTCTAAATGTTTTGTGACCTCATACCCCACCATATAATCCTGATAATAATCTTGTTAATGGAACACATATATATTTACAAAAGAGTGTAATGGACATGATACTTTATTATATGCACCGTTACTCACTTGAACTCGATAGCAGCAACTATAGGGGCTTGTTTTTACAGTGACAAATTGGCATAGTATCTTTAAGTGATAATACACTACATGCTATGCTTTCTGGCGTAATTAATATTTGATGTCGGTGGAACTTGATATTATCTACGATTCATTTCTGTGGGCGAAACCAGCCCACAGAGGAAATCCTTGGTCATTCTTTTCCAAACCATATTCCCTTTCACATTGTTCAACCATTGTCTCTTGGGTCTAAAGATTTCTGCAGTCATAGTTTGAACCTTTTGTTACAATCATCAAACTATTTGGTAGACTCTCCTCTGGGGACTCTTCTTTGAGGTCATAGATCCCAGAACCAAGGAGCTGAATTTAACACCTTGATGTAGTTCCAACATTGGATGAATGGAGTCTCCAAGCACGTAGATACGAATGCCAGTCAAGCAACAGCGGAATGATTGCCGAAGATTTGGTGCAGGCTTATTGCACGAGATACTGGGGACGTTTTGTGTTGTCAGTGGGAACACCGAGAATCCCTCCTTTGTCTACTGCACTGATAGCACAGACACTCTTAACCTACTCACGGCAGCACGAATTTGACGCCCCTTGTGTTGCAAACGTCCATAGGCCACGGCAACCACTTTCCATCAGGGGGGCCTCGTGCTTGTCTGCCACCAAGTGGTATAAAAAAGGCATCACTACCTCAGAAGCCTAGATGTACAGTTATAAGAAAAGTAGCAGAGCAAGTCGAAGCACTAATATCACAGTGGGCATGTTGTGTATGGAATAACCCAGGAACTGGAATATATTACGACACGTATGTGGCGCAAAAGTCAACAGGCTGAGGACCGTGTTTGTAAACAACGACAAATTGAGTTTCCATGACGTCAATTCAAAATTCAGCAATGCAATTTGTAAAGAATAATTTTGCTATATTGACATTGCCAGCCCCTTTTTTTCTACTTTTATCGTGCGCAAAGTCCCCACGGATACCACCTCCAGCAAAACCGATGGAGGTGATTATGTCGGACTCGAACCCACGAAAACGCACCACGTCCATGGGTCCTTGATTGCCGTAGGTGAGATTATACAAGACATATCTCTCGCACCCCAGCAGACCCGGGGAAAGATAAAATACCCAGATACTTTCATTAATGCTTGACGAAGACCCTAGATCTTGACACAACAAGGTCACTGAAAGTTTTCTGTCATGTGTAAATAGCTGAGTCGGTATTGGAGGGAAAAGAGTAATGAAGGAGACGAGACTCTTACTTCTCTCGACATGACCCTTAGGGGAAGTAGAACGTCGAAAGAGGCCATGGTTCCTCTGGACTGATTAGACAAAGCCACTCCTTTATTCCATATAATTTTATAGTGTATTTATGTCTACTTTGTTAGAAAATACTATTACGTAATCGAGGTACACCCAGGGTCTTACAAAATTTCTTGACGCCCAAGCATACGTCACCTGTTCTTAGTAGCTTCACTAATATACTTACTAAACATCGGACGGGGAGGCGTTAGGCCCATTCGGTAAGGAAGTCAAATGAAAGTCTCTTTCAGATAAGCCAACCTCAAGCTTCAAAGACCATCTCTGGTCCTCTTTTCGATGGTCTAGTAATTCTTTTTGCAGCCTTAACCCGACGAATTAAACTTATGACCTCCAATGTAGCAGTACAAAGCTCTTTTGCTACGCCAGATAGGTAGACAAAAAAGAGGTATTATGTAGTTAAAATAAAAAAACGGTTATAAACCCTGAAAAACCCGAATGCAAACTATTTCAAAATGTAACAGGGTATTATGCATACATTCATTCAGATCAAACAAAAACTAGCAGATTATTGTTTTACCGGTAAAACACTTATAATAAAAGTCAAAATAAGGAAGAAACCGAGTCCAAATGATCAAAAACTCAGTTCTTCAACTAGTAAAATTATTGTGTCACTGTAAAACCACATACGAAAGGGAGTCAGCATTATACGGGGATAAATTTCGGAAAATGAATAAATATAATACAATAAGAAAATTCTTCACGATCATCCTTCATCCTACTAAATATCATAAAAATGTGAAAGTGTGAGTAACTTTGGACTGTCAAAAACAGCTTTTAATAAAAGAAAGTATATAAAATAAGTAATAATACCCCTCACTCCTTCAGATCCTTTCAGATTCTTTGTGATAGAATTGGGTTTACGGGCGTAATATAATGCCAAGACTCGAACCTTCCGATCCTAAAGGCAGACTCCTTAACCTACTTAAGCTGCCAATGAAATTAAACCGCTACAAGCGGTAATCAAAGCTTAATAAAGGTTTATGAGACGCTGAGAAAGTTTGGCATTGAAACTTGAAAGATATCACAAGTCGATGAAAATAATCGTAAGTCGTTCCAGTTTGGAGCATATAAATATCTCATCATCATAATATAATCCCTATTGTAAGTAAGGCAAAGAACCGTTTGTATTGATACTTTCAGAACAGTTAATTGATATATTTACCCGTTATTTTCAACATTAAACTTAATTGAAGTAAATCAGGGTTTAACAGATACTGTAGAACGCATACATGTACTTTGGAGTATGATAAATGATCCCAGAAGATCACAACATGAACCTCACACGTTGAAATCCCTTCGTCCATGTTGGTAACTAGATTTACCTAACCAGTTACGAGAGAAGATAATCCGAATTGGTGCGCTCAGTGAGGTATGAAAATTCAAAAATCATCAAGTTAGGACTTAGGTAGTGAGCAAATGGACTACCGGTTCGAAACGCTGTCCCGGCCTGAGAAGACTCTAGCAAGAAACTCAGCGGGCTTTTCCTTTTTTTTGGTCTATTTTCAAACATTTACTTAGTCTATATACAGTTGTTTACTTGAGCAGCAATTTGAGTGAACAAATCATTTTAAGGTTTGTTAATCATCCAATTATTCCTGGATTTTATAGTATCCTTTTTACATAACTTTCTATTAATTAAATATTTATTTTTGTACTGGCAAAACTGCAATTCAGTAGGGAGCTTGTTATAAAAGCGTATACTATTACCCTGATAAGAAATTGAAGTTTAGTGGAGCCTACTATTACAGGCAATGAGATTATTTTTATGTCTGGTATTTACGTTATGCCTATCACAAACTCCGATTCAGTGCGCACAGTAAGATATGAAAGGAATTTCATTCGTCCGTGCACACTGAAGTTGTGGAATGATATATATACAAGAGGGGATTGGGAGATTCTTACAGAAACGTCGGTACGAGTGTGATGGCTTTGGTGTTGCACACGTCCATAGGGCATGGTGACCTCGTCACATTAGATGGACCGTGTGCTTGTCTGCAATCTAAGTCTGCAATTGATCAACAGGTGTACCGATTTCTAAGTGACGTTGGTTTCGCCACCAAGGTCACCCAGTCTTGATTATTTATTTTTTTATAATTATTTGTTAATGTTACATCACTTATTATTTATTCAATAAATTGTTCTTCTATACTATTATATAATTGTAAAAAGTTTATGTTTGTCCACGATGGACGCAACAACTACTGAACGGATTTCGATGCGGTTTTATTGTAAGAAGGGTATGGTTCAACTTAAAATCTTACGTTTGTTTGATTGCAATCGGTTGAATAGAACCAGAGTTATGATTAGTTGTATAGAATTTAAGTTGCACAGATGGCGCTTAGGTCGCGATAACCGACAGCCACGCGGGAGGACCCGCGGGCTTAGGCTAGTGATTATTATAAATTTCTAGTTATGTTAAAATCATCTTTGGCCCAGCTGGTGTGTGTTCTACTCAATATTTAAATCTGATAAGTCGTGGCCACCGGCACGACTTTATCTCAACGTCTCAACATAGCGGGTTTTTCCTGCCCACTTATTGTCTACAAGGAAACAGAAAAAAAAATCTCGTCAACTTGTGAGTATAAAATATTTTAAGTACAGATTACCAATACATATAGTGACGTAGGTATACACTGTAATTTCGAGGTTATAGAATTAGGGGATTTGTAAAAGTACCTGTGTCATTGATAGTGGATTACATACGGGGGTTCAGAATGATACGTTATTTCTAAGTCAGGAATTTCGGATCTTCTAGCCTTCTCGCCACTACAAGGATATCGGCTTTCTGTATAACTATGAAATGATAGAACTTGCATCAGAATATTGCATGTCATGTCAAATACACCGGTACCTAGGTTATAAATAATTTTTCAAACGGAGTATTAGATAATAACTATTTATTAATCTGTGGTATTAGGTATATAGGCTACATATAACTTCAACGGCACTGGTTTAAGAGGAATTTTCACAGATATCTTATATATCCTTGCGTTCATCCCATTCGCATTCGAAGCTTTCACATCTTACGTAGCCTACGCTTTTTCTAGTCTACTTGCAGGTTTGGCTGAACTTCGACACTTCGTGAAGCAATTGCCACTGAACTCCACAACCAACTGGCGATATCGAAGTCTTGCTGTTAGACCAGTTTTTGGGTTATTGAAGGCTCCCCAATGACTATCACAGATGTTCGTATAACAACTGGAACCGACGGTTTAACGTGCTCACCGAGGCACGCACAGACCAATGAAAATATCCCATGAATACAAATATTTGCACTGAGAGGGAATCGAACGCGCACCTCCTGCGTAGCGGTCACGTTCACTACCGCTACGCCACGGAGACTGTCCTTCTACATAGCGGTCTTTATGTCATATACAAAAAGTGGTTGGAGATATTTTTAGCCCTGATAAACTAGTTTGGTGTGGGGTTTGTACTTCACAACAGGATGTATATACAAAACTAGCTGACACGCGCAACTTCGTCTGCGTCACCCCGTTTTGGCAACTTTTTCGTTCCTGCTCCGTACCTCTTGTTCGTAGCATGATGTTATATACATATAAACCTTCCTCTTTAACCATTCTATCTATTAAAAACCGCATCAAAATCCTTTGCGTAGTAACATAACATAACATAATATAAACTCACGCCTTTATCTCCGAAGGGGTAGGCAGAGGTGCTAGCACCCACATTTCGCCAGTTTATGTTTAGGACTCAATGTAATAGGTGGCGAGCCTATTGCCATTAACCGGGCACTTATAAACCTGCGATAAATACACACATAACTTCGAAAAGCATCGAAGTCATTGGCATATGTCATGAAAACCTGGGATCGAACCCGAGACCTCGTCTCAGCAGTCCATTACCTACACATACCACTAGGCTACCGCGGCTGTTGCGTAGTTTTAGAAATTTAAGCATACAAAGGGACATAAGGACAGAGAACGACACTTTATTTTATACTATGTAGTTATAAACAACGCTTGTAATCGCTGGTGAACGCCCCCATAAACCATATCGTGCGCTGCATCTTAATAACGGAACTTGTTCTTACAATCTCCGTCTTTCCTTTATTTTACAGGTTTGGATTACTACCCTGTTGTAAATACATTTACATAAACTCACGCCTATATCCCCGAAGGGGTAGGCAGAGGTGCTAGCAAGTAGCACCCACATTTCGTCAGTTTATATTTAGGTCCTAATGTAATAAGTGGCGAGCCTATTGCCATTAACCGTACACATAAAAACCTGTGGTTAATATTCACATAACTTTGGAAAGCATCGAAAAGTCATTCGTGTGTGCCATGGTAAAACCTTTGATCGAATCCGAGACCTCGTCTCAGCAGACCATTACCCATACCACTGGGCCTACCGCGGAATGGGTGGTGTAAAAGTAAATACACACTTATATTTTGAAATACAAACATTTGCATAAAATGAACATTAATGCTTAAGTATAAAGATATTCACGCTGTGCGAGTATCAAACACTATCAGGGCCAACTCGATACCGGAGATGGCCCTGCATCAGTTGGGATTGCCAGGCATTTGCCTTAAGTAATCTCATACTCCTACATCTAAAGACTCAATATGGCGTGTTTTTCGTCTACTCCCTTAGGGTGTAACCACATTAATCGACGCGGAATCGGCTTAAGCCGAGTGCGTATCACCACACTACTCGGCTTATCGCCGATTAGTTGTTGCGACGGCTGTTGACATGCGATCGGCAGTCGATTTCTCCGAACGGCCGTCACGACGGCTGTTCACTTACGTTCGGCAGTCGACTCCTCCGAATGGCTGTCACGGCCTCTGTTCAATTACGTTCGGCAGTCGACACCTCCAAGGCACGCGAACGGATTTTTTTTTTTTTTTTTTTTTTTTTTTATAGTGCGGAAAATCCCCACGGATACCCCCCACCGGAGCCGGTTGGGAAGGTTATGTCGGACTCGAACCGACTAAAACGCACGCCGTCTTTGGGTCTTCAGTTGCCGGAGGTGAGGTTGTAGCCAACATATCCCTCGCACCCCGGCAGACCCGGGGCCCTCTCTTCGAGATGACCCCCGTCGGGTGTAGGGACCACGGTGTCCCCAACTAGCCCCCGGGTATGGGGAGGCGCATTTTGCGCCGCCGCACGCGAGCGGATTCATTCGACTGCTACCCAACGCCTATCGGCCGTCTTCGGCGCCATTCGGCTACCGTCGTAGATGAAGGCATGCGAACGGTTGATTCAACTGCCGTTCAACGCCGTTCGACCGTCTCCAGCGCTGTTCGGCAGCAGTCGGAAACGTTCCGCTGGATTCAGCGCCGTACGGATGCGATCAGCTAATCGACAAACGGTTCGATTCGCCGTCGGCCGATGCCGCGTCGCGTCGGCCGAGCCGAGCCGATGCGAAAGCTATTAGTAACACTCTTATTCCGTCGGCATAAAGACTTTTTTAACCGGCTTCAGCCGATTCCGCGTCGATTAATGTGGTTACACCCTTAGTCGGTTTATAACCGCCGTGTGTTAATAAATGAATCCCCTGGTGGGGGAATCCCGCACTTAAAAGAATGCTATCGAACGCGATTCCTTTCTCGGACCTGCCTAGTCGATGATTCTAACACTATACCTCACAGGCACTAGTCATAGTACTTTTATTTATTTTGCGACACAAATTACTGTAATATCACAGAAAATGGAATGATAATTATATAGAAAGTACTTAATAGGTCTTTACGTATGAAAGTGTTGAAAAATTTTCTTACAGTCATGAGTTCGATATTCTTGTAATTTAATAGGTATTTCCATTATTTGTATTTTGTTTGAAAGTTGATTTCAAGATTTTACAACTCTGTATTAATGTGTTTGTTTTTATTGGCCGCTTTTAACATACCTATGTATATTAAAATCGATCTTTAAAAAAGTACTTACAGTACTTCCTAAATGCTATCCATTTTGATGAAAAAGTTCGTGTTAATTTTTTACAGATGTCTCAATGTAATAAAATAAAAGTGGTTGTTTGTCTAATGTTGATTTATTCATACACAAAAAATCATCATTCCTAAAAAATTGCTAAAATGTTAGTACTGAAAATTGGGTTTCCTCCAAATTCTTAAAACAAAACGGCCATTTCATATTATGTAACGACCTAATAAATACAATAGCGACATCTGTTGTTTACGTCAGAGATTAAAATCAATAATTTTTAAGCAGTTTTCTTCATGGTTATGTATGACGCTACGATTAGTTCAAAGTATATTCAAAGTTATTCAACAGATGGCGTAGATCTACAGAAGTTGAATATTGCAGCTTTTTGTGTGAAATGATTTTCTTAATAGTAGTTGAAAGCGAGAGCACAGAATAAATAAATAGTAGATGAGACCGTGCGTGACATTTTGTGTTTGATACCTGGGTTAAGCATAAATGTTTTAGGTGAATAGTTTTGGGTTCATAAATTTTTGATTTATCGGGACAGTTGGCGTCCCGATCGGTAAATCGGGACACCTTCTTTTCCGTGCACGAAATGCCTACGGATATCAATCTCACCGGAGATGGGGTCACCTGTCAACTTAAGTACCTACCTCTCACACACCTACATGCATATATGTATATACAGACAATGACTTCGACTATAACATATTATGTGATATTGTTCTACATTTCCCAAACGCCTATACATTAAGTACATACATACCATTATCGCGATTTAGCAAATTGTTGCCATGCCATTCCCTTTTCAATGGCCTTAGGCCGTACGGCTGTGAATTTGAACAATGGATGATAATTCGCCAAGAAAATCCCATGCTTTGTTTAAAAAGACAAATGTTTTCGTAGATAACTTTGTTCTAGTTTAATACAAATATATATGTAAATGTGTGTGTGAGTATGTAATTGGAGAATCAGTGGTGTTGAGAAATTATTACTTACATGATAGTTGGGTGATGTTATCGGAAGAAATTAAAATTTCATAAACAAGCTACTGCCGTCTGAACCCACCCCCGATAGCATAATGAATGACCCTATGAACTCACAACACTCGGCGTATTTTTTTTTTTTACATGGTGGAATGCATTTACGCACTTCGCTCACCCTCCGCGGGGGCAAGGGGCTTGCTTCGTGTGGGACTCCTGACCTCGAAACGGAGGCCAGACTACCCACTAAACCACCACGGTGTTCCTCCTTCGCCTAATCCGAGCCGCGGGATAGAATGCTCACCGCGACTCGGCTAAGGACGCCCTATTGGGCTCTCCTCTTGGAGGCCCCACCAACCGGACAGAGTAATCCAGATGATGGAGCCAGCTCTCTTCTTACGAATGCGCCCCAGGAACACTGAGGGGCGCATTCCGCCACATTAGCATGGGGCGATGGATCCCCCGACCCACCGCACCTGGCTTCGCTCATTCGGGGACGCGGGTGAATTGTGTTCGCCGGCGTCCCCTCGCCGGGGGCCTGCGGGGCGGAAGAGTGAGCCCAGCTCGCTCCCGCTCCCGCAGAGCCTCTCTCTTTGCCGCTATCACCTCGCTAGCGAACGAGGCGACGGCAGCCCAACACTCTTCGCTGTCGGCCATGGCTGGAATCACGGCCGACAGTGAAAGGTCCGCACCAATGGTGCTTGTTAGGGCCGTCCTTTGACCGTCCCACGCCTCACACACGGCCATTGTGTGGTAGGCCGTGTCTGTGTCGCCGCTAGTGCAGTGTCGGCACCGGGGCTCCGGTTCAATCCCCACCACTTCCCACAGGTACTTGGTGAAACAGCCATGACCTGTGAGAAGTTGGGTGAGGTGATACGTCGGCGCACCAGCGGTAAAGCGGCTGCTGGAATAATTTCGTAGTATGAAGTACCATCGTGTCTTAGATATGTCACGTCGATTTCAGATATTATCGAGTTACAATATTTCAGACTAGGGTATATCGAATTTAACTTATTTCAGACAAGTATTGTTGTCTAAGAAGAACGTCATCAAACTAACGTCGTTTCTTATTAAAGTCATGTCGAAGAAACGCTTTGTCGGAGTACAGTAGTGTCGGGATTAAGTTGTTTCGAGTCATTTCGGAGTTTCATGCAGTCGAAGTAAAATATTGTCGTAGAAGGATTTGTCGGAATTCAGTTTGGGACTACATGAATACACCATGTGGGGATTTTCTAGTCAAACACGCCTAGTCGAGCTAGCCGAGACGAATGAACTGAGTTTGACCATGGCCGCGGAATGAAAAATAGTACCTACTACTCAATTCCTAGTTAGCTTTAGTCATCTAACTACAAAAAAGGTATGAACCAAGTAACGTACCTAATCAAACTGCTTTGCATACAACTCTATTGGTATCAGAATGACAGATGTAGACAATGCATAGTTACCATAATATGATTCTAATTCAATGTACAACGTTTGTGAGAATCACTCACGTTAGTACAGTCTACTACAGCTGAATATTATTTTTATAGCACTATAGGTGGAATGTGAATATCGCGACTTATGAACGTTTGGCCAAGTGTGAAAGGTGGTATAGCCGGGGGCGGGGGCGTCACACTCGTGCTGACGACCCTATAGAAATCTTTTATTACCCTTCTTGAAGAGGTAGTCGTTAGTTGGGGAAATAGAAGGAAAGATCTTCCTATTGACAGAACAAAAACTCTTCAGTGAGCTCCCTACTCACCCCTCCTAGCTAGGCTAAATCATCACGCTACTACTCAAGGGAGTAATAGCAATTCAATGGCAAAAAATCACATAGATTGGCTTACATAATTCAAAACTTAGTAAATGGGATTTCGAAGAATGCCACGGGCGAAGCCGAGGTGTGTCATCACTACATAGTATAAAATAAAGTCGCGTTTTCTGTCCCTATTTTTCTTGTCCCTTTGTATGCTTAAATCTTTAGAACTACGCAACGGATTTTGATGCGGTTTGTTTCAATAGATATAATGGTTAAAGAGGAAGGTTTATATGTATATAACATCATGCTACGACTAACAGGTGCGGAGCAGGAATGAAAAATGTTGCAAAAACGGGGTGACGCAGACGAAGTCGCGCAGGTCAGCTAGTCTATAATATAAAAAAGAATCGCTAAATGTTTTGGTAATCGCAAAACTCAAGAACTACTAGTTCGAATTTAAAAATTATTTTTACACTGCATAGTTCGTTTATCGACAGAGGTTTTAAGCTATATATCATCACGCTACTACTTAAGGGAGCGGAGCAGTGATCATAAGTGTCAACGAATATGGCAGATTCCCATACATTATTTGAGTACTAATAATTTACGGGGTCCAAAGGGGTGGTATGAAGTTTTTGCCACGGGCGACGCTGGGGTAGGTCAGCTAGTTTAGTATAAAAATAAGAATAAAGGGTGTTTTTCTGTTCGCTAACCTAATTGTTACCAATGACCCCGACATTGTTTATTAGAATGCGTTCAGTTGATTCTATAGAGGGGACGTAGTAAACCTTCCCAAAGAGCGAAACCTATGCTCGGGCCGTCTCCGTAAGTAGCGGCGCTGCCGTGAAACAAATTACCACACCACGATGGCAACTCAAAATGCCGTCGATTCGACAGAAGAAGAAGTTATTTCTGTTCTTGACTGTACATCGGGTATTACGGATAGTTACGTTGTTATTTACAGCAACTTTAAATACTTCCTGTATTGTCAGCATCTATATACGTACGTTTTCATTACGTGATAGGTATGTGTGATATGCGATTTTTTTGCCGAATGTTGTATTGAGAATCATATAATACTGTTAGTAGATACCTATATTTGCAATTAGACGTTATGTAATCCGTTATGCGGTTGTTTACAATTGAAAATAAAATTTTCTGAGTATCTATTTTTTTATACTTAGGTCGTGATGATGGTAAACAGAGACGCAGTTCAGAACATGGTGGCTGACGTTACAAGTGCTGTCCCTGCAACGGCGGTCCCCACGACCGTTTTTTCACCATGACGGCCTTGACAGTTGTTTTTTCACGCCTCGCTTGAAGGCTCGGGTCCTTCAAGCGAGGCGTGAAAAAACTACTGTAAATAAATAAGACTAGAATTTAAGACAAACTTAAAGCATTTCTGGAGCCCACTATGAAACTCAAGGCATTTTTGAAGCCCGCTATACCAACCAATTCAGTTAGTAATAACTGAATTACCATTACAGTGGGGCCAAGATTTTCCAGTAATAGAGCTTAAAATGTGACACTAGGTAGGTATATATTAATCTTCCATCACATTGTGTCACTGGTTTATTTATAGTGACTTAAGAGATGACTTGTGCTGATCATCATAAGGGATATAAAAAACGGACCAGTGGAGTGAATAGCTAATTAGGAGTTTGGCAAGCATCGTCAATTTTTTTGTTGTAGATAATTATTTCGTGTTAATTCTGTTTGACATGTCTGTTCTTTAATTCTGACTCGTAATTTTTTTGGGACATTTTGAATACAAATAACAGCTTTGGTCAGATTAGCGTTCAGTTTGGTCAGATATTGCACTTCCAAAATCACACAGTCATCACATTTATACTAAATAGAAGGCCCTAACTGTGTTGGGTAAAGTCTCAGAGAGATATGAGCGGTCTTTGAAAAAGCGACTTAGTTTGAATTTAGCATAATATCATGAAGACCGCTCAACACTACCCGTCAATATCTCTCGTGCCACATTCAATCGTGATATCGTTTTTCCAAAATCACACATTCCTCACAGTTATACTGAAGAGAAGACCCTAACTGTGTTGAGTAAAGGCTCAGAGAGTGATAAGCAGGTTTCGAAGAAGTGACATGCAAAGTATTGCATTTAGCATAATACTATAAAGACTGCTCTACACTACTCGTCACATATCAGTTTTCTGACATGACTAGGAGGAAAAAGCCGACAAAACATACATAGGTACATACATATCAGTTAGCGTGGTAACCAAATTTATCGATATGGCAGGAGATGTAGTTACCAAAACAGAGGAATGGGACAGAAGGGAATTCAGATTGAGGACGTTTTAAGGAAATACCAGGTCAATAGCAAGGGTCTTTACCCGGGGCTAGTACCAGGTCTTTATTATGACAGTTTCTGTGCTGTCAATGTAGAAGATAAAGCAGGGTTTCATGTTTCATGTTTTGCACAGTGGTGACAACTCAAGCCCACGGTTTTCCCACTGACAACACAAAACCCCTCCAATGAGCTCTGGCTACCCTACTCTGCCTCAAAGCTTCACTTCTATGTATGTATGTGATCCAAACTTAATAGGAAGTGATTCGCAGTCGCTTATTGCCATTTGAATAGCACATCATTCGAAACGCTATTGGATAATAACTGACATTGACATTGATCTCTATAGAAACCGCTTGGTCACTGTTAAAAATTTATAAACAATCACATCAGTATTTTGTGTGTTCTGGGAGTTTACTACCTCTTGAATGTAATATTATTTAAATCTAATTTTACTTTCACAGTGTAATTTGGGCTGTCAGCGTCAAACAGGCTACTTACAATACAATGCTAGTGCTATAGGTATAGTTTGAATGGGTCAAACAATATCTCTTATTTTAGTGGATACATTTATTTGTTTAATTTCTAAGAGTGTATACTTGTACTTACAAGATACAGTACCAGTACTCAAGGATCGAGGAATGACAACAGTCCGAGTTCGAATCATCACACTGTGTTTTCTTTGGGAAGAAACATACTTTCAATGAGTGGCTAGTTGTCAAAAGCGATAATTTTTTTCAGGATCATGTTACATAAACATCCTTTAGATAATAATACAAATGCGAAGAAAATCCGGCTTTTTTCAATGGTATAACGATACTTATTAACATTCGGCGGTCACGAAGTGGTTTTTGTATATTGATGTAGTATTTAATTGGCGTGTGAAGTAAAAAAAAAACTATAGGTAGGTATATCTGATACAATCGTATGATTACGTAAAATACCTAAAATGGATGTGTGTTTCCGTGTTAACAATAGGTAGGTACCTGCTAGTTGGAAGGAGATTCTGAATGTTATCTTCGGGAAATACTATCGAAAGATGTAGCATTCATTGTACTCGTAGTTACAGTCAACAACAACAGTTTTAATATCCAAATATTTCAGAGAGCTTTTCCGCCATATAATTGGGGAGATACTCTTCTACTCCATTTTGAATTGAAGGGTACATTGTCATCGTCATCATTGTTTTCAGCGTTGGTTTCGGTTTTATGCATCTTGTATTTAGGAACTCTCTTCTCCCCTTATCTTGTTCATATTCTTTCAAATGATTTAAGTATTTATTTTATTTTTTTATCTTTGACAAGTATAATTTGTAAAACTTTGTCATTTATATGGTGCTCTTTATGTGCATAGATCGAATAAACGATTCTTGAATCTTTGAGTTTGCTTCTATTAACGACTGTCGTCTGAGAAAGGCCTGAGTCTGAGCGAAGTCCGTTATTCAGCAAGGGTACTACCTACTAGTCCGTTCTACTCTGCCCTTAGGTACACACTACACTCCTCTACTGTCAAAGCAATCATTTGTACATTTAATATAAATCCACGTAATCAAAGAATTTAATGTTATTGCTACTGCTTACCTTGATTTGTCTATAATGGCGCTAGGACATATCGATTATATAATCATGAATTTGCTAAGTTAAGGCAGTAATTATACTATAATTATATTCTGCTGCTTATGCTTGTCATCGGAAAGGTCATGGGATCGTAATAATATAACGTTTTTGTTAACCTTCCATGTGTCAAATATTGTAACACATAATACTTGTCCCGGGCACGGTATCTGAGACCCGAAAACCAATGCTCCTAATAAAAAAATAATAAATTCAAAATTCAATTTCTGTGTGTCAAAATCGAACATTGAGTTCAGTGAATATAGCGTCAACTTTTTATATCAGACTATTCGTAGCCTCCTATTTCTTGACAACTGTGTTTTTTGACATTTCGTTTGATTTTGACAGATCGAATATGAATTTTGAGCAAGTTAATCCGTCACCGTAGGTCCCGTTTGGCATACAAACATCTATGGCAGTCGTTACGGGTAGTAAGAGCCCTCAAAAGTACAACCAGTCTAATTTGGAACTTCGATATCGCCATCGGTCATTCGACTATTGGTTGTGGAGGTCGCTTCACGGAAATAAGTTAGACTGGAAAGCCGATCTCAACTGAGTTGGGACAAGGTTGGCAAAATGGTGATGACAATGAATTTTAATAGATTTTTATTAAAATACTTACTGACTTACTGACAAAAATGTTCATAGCTCAAGTTGAGTTCACCTGTAGATTGCCATACGGTCGGCTCGGCTCGGCTTTTCCTCTGATAAGAGGGCATATCTTATGTAGAACAACTTCGAACTGGCACTTCAAAGAACGAAAGCTTCGTGTGTACAATATGTTATACTCTGGTCTGTGCAAATTTGTAACTAGATTATTTTTTTTTTTTTTTTTTTTTTTTTTTTTTTATACTATCACGCCTATATCCCCGAAGGGGTAGGCAGAGGTGCCAGCACCCACATTTCGCCAGTGTATATTTAGGTCCCAATGTAATAGGGGGCGAGCCTATTGCCATCAACCGGGCACTTATAAACCTGCGATAAATACACACATAACTTCGAAAAGAATCGTAGTCATTGGTGTGTGCCATGGTAAACCTGGGATCGAACCCGAGACCTCGTCTCAGCAGTCCACCACCCATACCACTAGGCTACCGCGGCTACCACTAGATAGAACTAGATTATGTCGGAAATTATCAGAATGTCATTATATTGCAGCGCTCTATATAAAAAAAACGAGCTTTACCGTCGGCGGTCTATCAGACCAATCAGTGGGTATTCGACGGTTAAATTGAAACCGCTCCTAGTACTTACGTTTATATCTATTGATATAATGTATTCTGAATCGTAATATGCAATTTGCTAAATCTCATTTATCCAAAGTGGGCTGTAAATAACAATATCTATATTAGGTATAAATAACATGAATGAGCAATCATCATCATCGTCATCTTTTTAACGAAGATTTTTATTTCTGGAAAATGTTATTCTTGATTCTATGGTTTCTACTAAGGGTTTATCTCGTGGCATCTGATGAGACCGTCAAGCTGAGTGCCACCATTGTAACACTTGTTTGTAATGGTGACCTGTTCCATGAGACTGCCTTCAGCTTACCATCAGGCGGGGTAAAGTCAAATTGAGTTGTTCCAAATAAAAAAATGGTTCATGGTGGTGGACATTCATGTAGTGGTGGAGAAACACTATCATCGCTCTATCCCACCCGAAGTGTTAAGTATCATTTCTGGCCATCGCATCGTGAAACAATAAGCCAAATCTCCTGCCTATAGCTATCCTATTTACGGAACACAGTAGCCACAGGCTACCACCGAAAACACAACGCAAGGTTGGCAACAAAGGCAAACGGTGATATTCTGTAAGGTGGAGGTACTTCCGCAGTCGGACTGTTCGATTGGGACGGATATACCGTCGTATCCTACCTCCTCTAAAGCTTTGTTTCTAGAAAGCTCGAACTCTAAGCAACATATGATATTCTCGGCTAACATTTGCCTATTAATAACAACGACATGTGCCCTAGGTGCAGGAAACGGTATAGCTCGACATTGAGTCTTGTTCTCGACGGTGGTTCTTCTATCGTTGTGCCTAATACCCCAGCTGACTGCTGTTCACTTCGGAGGGATAATATTACTTCTTCTCCCTAATTTCAAGGTGTTTAGTAGCTCCAAAAAAATAAAAAACTGGCCAAGTATGAACCTCTAATAGCCTTGTTCTAATGACACGACTGACTGCTGTCCACCTCGCGGGGATAACATTACTTCTTCTCCCGAAATTCAAGGCGCTTTGCACCTCTATAAAAATAAAAAACTGGCCAAGTGTGAACCAGGCTCATGCTCGAAAAATACGTCACCCAGGCTAAAAAATCAACAATCTAGCTGTCATAGTTTTGATATAAAATCTACTGACAGACAGACAGTTAAGTAATAATTTTCGTGTTACATTGGAATTTGTATTTATTATTATTTCCCATAACAATGACATATAGAACAATAAAAACTTGGTAATTCTACCTCAATTGACATATATGATTGTTGAATGCTATTCTGCTGTCTATAAATACTTCTTTTGAATGTAAATATCCATCAGGTCTTTATCAACTGTTCTCAGGTATTTCACTAAAAATACTGAGGTTAACAATATTATGCATTATTATTCCCCAAACACTGCACACAATAAAATATGACACTTAATTTTGATTGAATAATGCATGTTGTTGACAAAATATAATCTCTTCATTCTCTTTATTCATTTAATAATGCTTACATATCTAGCCTTCATCATTTCCTTGCTGCATTGTTCCTCGTTTTTGGAGTTCCGTATCACATTTACCTACACCTTGGAAGGTGAATTTCCATGGTGTGTGATTCTTCAGATGGACGTGGATCAGAAGAAGAATTTTCTGAATAAAACTTCAGTCTCGAGCTAATCTTAGACATCTAATTTTTTAGAAACGATTTTAATAAAAATTAAGCCTCTATTAATAAATAATTAAACTCTAATTTAACGATCACAACATCAGTGTTCTTTATTGAAAGAAAGAGACAATTGTCCTGACTTTTCTTTACACCTTTAAATTGACTATATTTATGAATTTCCATTACACAATATAAAAAAAACAGAATATTAATCACTATAATACAAAATATATAGGTACACATCTATACTAATTATAATATGAATACAGATATAAAATACAAAAAGTAGCGAGATTGCCACTTTAGGCATCAAAATTTTCCTCCCCAACGATCGAACGAACGAAGAAGGCTGGCGGCATTACCACGCTAAATGGCGATGCCAATTCTTTGAGCGAGGTAAAGGCCAGCCCTATGGTCACGGGAAGTGTCGATAAATCGCTTTGCCTTTAATAGCGCGCGCGTTTGGACCCCACGGACCCAGTTGTCCTGATTAGTGGATTGATAATAATAATGTAGGTACACTAAAATTGGTATGACGTTAGTTACGTTTGTATGTTAGTTCCTTTATGTCCACCCCAGGCCCCTACATTTGTGGAGGGATAACGTTCTCAATTAGGGTGGCTATATCTCATGTTTGTAGGCATATGAAGCCTTTTTTTGGGGTAACCCTACTCGAAAAGATTTATTCGTTGTCTTCCTAGGATGTGACACTCGTATGGTATGTGTAACATAACATAAACTCACGCCTATATCCCCGAAGGGGTAGGCAGAGGTGGTAGCACCAACATTTCGCCAGTTTATGTTTAGGTCCCAATGTACTAGGTGGTGAGCCTATTGCCATTAATGGGCATTTATAAACCTGCGATAAATACACACATAACTTCGAAAATCATCAAAAAGTCATTGGTGACTGCCATGGTAAAACCTTTGATCGAACCCGAGACCTCGTCTCAGCAGTCCATTACCTATGCCACTGCCTAGTGGCATAGGTAAACCACTACATAGATACCTATGCTCAAAGAAGACCACAGCGCACCAACTGCCTTCTTCCTTACATGCTTCATGAGCTCTGTTTACCGTCAGTAAACATTTCATTCAAGAATGCTTATAATTTGCACATACCCACACAAATATAAGCAACGATCAGAAGTCGAACCTGCCACCACATACTTAGCAGTCTAAGGTTCTACAGCTACGTCACTCCTTCTGTAGTAATCATACATCGCATCTCTCTGCATTGTAAATATTTAAAGGAAAAATAAAACTAGAATCTTCCTTAAAAACATTTAATAACTGAACTACATGAATTTTATTTTATTTTTACAATTTTTTTGTATATTAACCTTAACACTTTTATTGATGTTCTCAACAATATAACAGTGTATTTATTTTTTATAAATACATTTAAATGTAAAAATTGTATAATCAACAAGGTCCATACAACAAAGACTTGGTATTTATCAACCACCCGCCCCTGATCGTTCCCGGTACAAAAGTGTCCATCTCACCGTTGGAAGACGCTGGACATGCACGAAGAACGATTCAGAGCGAGAATCATCGGTCACCTCTATTCAATTCTTAATAAGGATTCACATCAGCAAGAAAAAACTTGTCAGTACACTTTAGATTGAACAATTTTGGAGCCCCAGTCACCCTAACCTGCAATGCAAGTGTCCTAGTTTCGTAATTTGCGTTCTAGATTCGAAGTTCAAAATCCATCGCCTCTCATTTATTTTTGTTCTAAACCATAAAGTTATCAGTAAGACTTCGGACAAAATGTGCGAGAGATACATTATGTATCTATACAAAACTTAGGTGTGAGAAAGTGACAGAGTAGAATCGCGTACCTAAGGAATTTTTAAACATCAACTGTTATAAAAAGTGCTATATAAACTCATTTAAAATTTTAAATTGGGTAGCGCGATAATGAGGAAACTATTGCCCTAATTAACCTACTATTAATAGCTTTGTTCTAAACAGCTTACCTGGGTAATGCAAAGAAATGATTGATTATTGAAAATCGTGAAGCTACAGGTTTTGTCGCACTGTAGATGCTTTTCCAGTTATTTTACTTACTAGTTTAAGAAACACCTTTAGATTATTTATTTTACTCATATTGTTAACTTCGTTATTATTCTACTATGCTACAATAATGATGACAATTGCGAAACTATGTGAAGAAATATCAATATTTTAATGTTTGTTACTGAATCACCTCAAATGATTGAACTTATCTTGCATGTTCTATATAGGTTAAATACTCGAATAGGTTCCCACGGGTTCTGAAACGGAATCAGATTTCCACACGGGTGAAACCGGAGGTAAAAACTAGTAGTAAGATAGTTTCCAATGGCACAGTAAGAACTCACAAGCGTTGAGCAGCCAAATCACGTAAAATTTGACATCCAAAGTAATCATTCAACCCAACAGTTTACAAACTCGACAACACACAGCGACTGATATCTCTATTTTGGACAATAACATCTTCTATTGGACTGTAATGACTGGTTTCTAGACTGACAAATTGCATAAGAGTAGTGTGAACTCTGCATAACTACTTAAACTTTTTAATTGAGTGGTTTTACTTCTTCTTCTTTCAAGAAGAATTCAGAAACTGGCTTGCAACTTTTGAAAATAGAATTTGCTATTAATTGTGCTACGTAGCTTTCTAAAGTAAACTGTCTCTAAAATGGTTTTGTGTTAAGTTTCAAAATTTCTTCTGCTTTCTGCTTTCGGCTTCGGGCGATGCCGTAATAAATAGTGTTAATAAATAGTAAACAGTCATTAATCCAAACCATAAACTGAAATACGGCCCTTTCAATGTTGTCGAACGCATTCGACAAAGAATACATCGATAAGTCCCTGTTTTAGTCGACTTTCATTGGAAGGATGTCGTAATAGGTGAATAACCGAAAAATACGCGGACGATATCACTGCAAGAGAAGGAAAACTCGAAATAAAATTATACCACCCCGACTGGCCCGAGTGGAATCAGTACGCCAAAACATTCCAAGGAAAGGCCTATGTCTAGCAATGGCCTGCTATATGTCTAGCATAGCACACATAAAAGGACTATCTAAACAAAATTTGGGCCTAGTTTAGATAGTATTTTAACGTCCTGAATCGGCTTCATCGTGACTTTTATGAATGAAATGTCACGGCCTTTTTAATGCCGCGTCGTGTAAAAGAACCAATTATTGTAAATAAAGCCTGCATTCTAGGTGATGCGGCAATTATGGTGTCACGAGTCATGGTTAAGAAAATTTGCATATAGTTGTGTAAACCAACAAAATTGGGTAGGAAACCTTTTGTAATCGTGATCTAGCAAAATGTTAGACACATTGAATTAGTAGGATTTGAATTAGTTTATTTCAAATTGCGCTCAAGCTAAGGTGACTTGTTCCCACGCCAATTTGGAAATCGTTTGAGATCGATCGACTCGTAGTACAAAATTAAATAAAGCTTTAGTTACAATATTATCGAAAGATATTGAAATGTCAAACATTGATGTAAAACTTATTTTAATAAATATCGCAATTCATTGTGTTATTATAAGACCACTTAACATAATCTTTTTATACAGTAGCGAGTGCTAAAGTTATTAAATACAAATTCCGTTTTATATATATTTCGAAACACTCCTTGAAATCTTATTAGGTATCTAATTATTATCATATTATTTAATTCTAAATTTGGTTTTAATAACTTCTTCATCATCATCCAATATTTGTGTTTTGGAAAACCAAGGTCTAGCTATTCATTTTGCTTGAAATGAACCGTAAAGTTGAGAGGGAAATGGTTGCCAGTACATCGTCTATTGTTTAGCAGATATGCTGCTGTGGGTAACAAAACTATCAAAACGTTGGTAACAAAGTAAGTAAGTACCCCACGGTAGATGAGTTAAATGTAGTTTTATTTCTACGTGTAACATTCGCGTTTACTTCTATCACAATCGTGGTAACCAATAAGTGCAAGACATTACAAATACGCAAAGCTGGAGAATTCGTACTGGGGAACTGTAAAAAAGGTTAAGACGGAAAAATATTGATATAAAAAACTGATTATGAAACCAATAGTATCATTATTTAATATGTTTTTTTTGAGTGGTTGACTGGTTGAATGGAGTAAGAAGGTTGAGGTTAGTGAAGATTTGATAACTTGCTAATGAATTAAGATATCAGTCGCAAATTAACTCGCTTAGCAATCTTTGTGCCTACCACGACGCTGATAAGAATTGGAACTACGTATAAACCTTTGACATTTGTGTATAGGCTCCATCTCTCCCACTCTGAACCGCTGCCTGAATTGCTTAGGCGTATCGTGGTAGGCTTTCAGATAGTAAAGGAGCACAATACTAAACTTACACTCAGCTACATATATGAGAACGCAGTTATAAACTTTTGTACTATTTTCCTCTGATCTTGGAGAAAGAGTTCTTGGTATGGGTACATTTATCCCCTGTCAAACTGACTGTCAAAGCACCGCCCATATGCCTTTGCACCCACTAACACGTCTACGAAAAGCTTCAGCGCTCATTAGGGGCCGGTACCACCATCGTTGGGAACCTATGGTTTAGGTGATGCACTGACTTGCAGGTGAGGTTGCCTTGGGCCTCAACAATCTAGTGACTGAAAGAATCCGACTAAGTATAGTAACTTAGTCAGATTCTTTAGAAATCGTAACTAACCACAAATACAAAACAACCATCGCAGCGTCTTCCTGTTCATTTGTGATTCTAGTTAGATAAAAGGCAACTATAAATTTATATTACTTATCGGCTCTACATAATTATATATTTGTCGCAAAATAGCACCATGTACAATCTCACTGATGCAAAGCATGGCTTCTGAATTAGTTTTTTGCTATAGTACCTACATCAATCGAAACACAAATTGAAAAATCATAAATATGCGTTAACAGCGTGTAAATCAACATCGATAATATCACTGTGACAAATATTACTTTGATTTGCAACGAATACGAGTACTATTTAAAATTAAAACATATTCACAAAATGCGAGTTTCTTATATCAGGGGATAATCAATTCTTAATGCTAAAACATTATAAAATAACTTCAATGTATGAATGCCAACCATTCTGAATTCTGAAATATTTCTTTTTCTAATTCTGGCCTGTTACTTTATAGTGGAGGCAAGAATTACTGAAATGTTTTTGATTCGGTTTAGTTGGATAGAATACTAACATTCAAAATAACCCACATCCACGCGAGTGTAACCGCAGGCATCAGTTAGGTTTATCATAAACTAAATTAAATCTTATTGTGGCTAATGTATAATTTACATAAAGACATGGTGTTTTGTGCATTATTACACTTCGTTGAGCACGGTTTGCGATTCCCGGCAATTATAATTAAAAATCACTGTTATCACTATAAATAATATCTTACACTTATCACACAACAGAAGGCTCACCATACACACCGGCAAACAAAATTAAATTACAACTTCTTTGTAAGATTAGGAAAACAAATTCCTTATTTGCCTCAAATCTTTGACCTAATATTCTGTCTTCCAGACCTACTACTGTCGCTGATGCTGCAACAGTTCCTTCTTCAGTTACTTCTATTTCAACGTTCTGAATAGAAGAAGACACATACAGTGGATTATCAGCCAAACCTGGTAATTTAGCTTTTTCTTGATCAAAAATTGACAGTATACCTGTATAACGCAGAGGTGTAATCAAATCTAATTTAGTAGACAGTATGAATCGTGGTATGTAAGTATCGATTGTGGGTAAGCTTCCTTCTATCCTGAAATCTGTTATCCAATTCAGAGATTTTGTGGCCAAGTTGTGGAGTAGAGTTTTTACCGATATACCTTCATAAGGCAAGAGAATCATCATAGAAAATTCTTCGTTATCTCCATAAGTCATTTCTAGTACTTGAGCTCCAATTTCATCCGAATCTCCAGAATAATGTGGTGCTTTATGATACATCATGTTGACAGATCCAATTGTCTTCCCTTGCGAGTTGTAGAAAGGTTCAACTTTCGTCTGTGTTGGATCGAAGGGATGCGTCCAGTTTGCTTTGAAGTATAAAGCATCAACGAGTACCAATTTTAGGTTTTCCAAATCTCTTGGTGACACTGCGTTAAGTATCCTGCCATCAGTTGCGTAACAAATGTGTACGTTGATATCATGGGCCAATTCTGTCGCGTTACTTGTTTCTGATGCATAAATTGACATACCATACAACAATGCTGCCTCACAGAACTCATCGTGAACTTTAGTATTGCATTCAGTGAACATATAAGACTGTCCTTTTACTATTACATCATTATATTCCGAATTAAGAACACTTTTGGCGGCAGTATGAAGGCACTGTGTCTTTCTCAGATCTTTTGGTAATCGTAAAGCTGTCACTAATTCAGCGAAAGTGTCGCCTGACGATCCTTCCGCGAGAAGTGAGAAAATACTCCAAATAGACACTGGAGAAATAGCTATATTTTTGTTGCCATAATTTTCTTCATATGCATGAATATTTTCTAGCAGTTGTAATGTAAATTGGTTCACAGGTGTAAAGTCTATGGATGGTGGAGATCGAGCCACAACGGCGCTTAATAAGCAGAGTATCAAAAAGGCAAACATTATGCCGCGAACTTAAACGCAACAGTGACCACGGTTCTCACGTGCGGTCGGCACAATGTATATAATTTTACTGGTTTAGTAATGCGAGTGTTTAGGTATATAACTGAGAGATGTTGCTGATAAAACGTTTGCACGTATGTTAATGCAATAAGCCTATAGATTACCAATTAAGGAAATAGGAGCTGCATAAATACACAGAGTTATTGATTAATACTATGCATCAATGTATTACTCATTTCTATTTATGAATTTCAACGGTTTTGTTAATTAGGGCCCTAAAATGCGTCCTTGTAAACTCCAATTAATATTTTGTTCCAAATGGGCATTTTGTTGAGAGTTTCATACAAAAGTGCTTTTGTTTATGTAATTGTCAAATTGCGTGTAAGAAAGAAGGTCAAGGTTCACTATAGCTATAGATGCGTGGGTGAAAGAACATTCTTGTATAAGAACATCGCCAACATTGAAGGCCATTTTATTGTGAACTTCTTAAATTGTGAACCCTATTTACTGGGGTAAAGGGGAAACGATGCATACAGTGAGGAGACACAATATATGAAAGGAACTTCTTCATTCCGCGCACGCTGAGTAGGAATGATTTCTCTGATGTAGTTTTCCTTAGCTACTACAATTTGTGTCGTAGAGAGTTCATCAAAAGGGACATCCATAGACCGAGGTGAAAGTTTCTCATTAGGGTGGACAATAAATGATATTGAATTTTGTTCTTCGAAATTTCTGTTTTCTTCAACTTCAATTTTAATACTATATCTGTTAAGAAACTATCCAATATTTACACTACTTTTTGGTTATAGTAATTACAGTAAAACCTAATTGATTTTTAACGAAAATTTGAATGAATCCAATTTAATGCCTCACCTACTTAATCTGCATGCAATGAAGCAAGATATCTTGTACAGACAGAAGCGATAAAAAATTGATTGAGTAGCCATCCAAAACCCGACCTGACCAAAACAGCTTAACCCATCAACTAATTTACGTACTCGCAGTGTTACCGCAAACTGCTCTTCATGGTCAAGACATTCGCTGATGCTTCAAACCGTTTGATCTATTAACACAGCTTACGCAATATTTCTAGCGTCCGTCCGTCATATTACCATGATGACATTTGAACTATGACCATTTATAAATCAATACATGACATCTGTCGAAATATTACGATCTTAAATCAATTAGGTGAAATAGCAACTTGAGGATTGTAAGACAAGTATGTCCCCTTCACCGCGTCGTACATCGGTAGCTTGTTTCTAACCTCATCATCATAACGTTAGTTCTGATTACATTCAACGCTTATATTAAGTGCCCTGGACCTGTTTTCTACTATTTCTCTTGATTTGGCTTATTTTGAATGCCCGCTTGAGACCCGGATCCTCTGTAAGTGTGTTTTCTTTTCTACAGAAATGTACGTCATCTCCAGGTACAGGACGAAAGCTGCAGAATACATTTGGAACTATTGCATACGGTGCACGTATGTTAATGCAATAAGCTTATAGATTACCAATTAAGGAAATAGGAGCTGCATAAATACACAGAGCTATTGATTAACATTATGCATCAATGTATTACTCATTTATATTTATAAATTTCAACGGTTTTGTTAATTAGGGCCCTAAAATGCGTCCTTGTAAACTCCAATTAATATTTTATTCTACATGGGCTATATTACGATATTGTTGAGAATTTCATACAAAAGTGCTTTTGTTTATGTACACATAACAAGTTACAGATAGGTATATCCCTAAATTGCGGTGGTGTTCCATACTCTGCGATTTGTCGGGAGGATAGAATCGAGCCAAAGCGTGAACTAGAATCTCCTCTAGCTCAGCTGCTGTCTGTTCCACCAAGATTTTTACTTACAGAGTACATTACTTTTCTCCAGATGAATGACACCCTATGTCCTTCGGTTGAGTAGTTATGGCGTGAAAGTGGAACATAATACAAACTAACTTTCGCATTTGCAATAATCTACATATACTAATATTACAAAGAAGTAAAGTTTGTGTGTTTGTATATTTGTTAATCTTTAAGGATAATCTCGGGATCTACTGAGCCGATTTAAAAAAATCTTTCACTAATAGAAAGTCACATTATTGCTGAGTGTCATAGCTTATTTAAAAAATTATAAATTAAAAAGGCTTTTACGTGGTAGTCCGTTTTGCAAAGTGAATCGTAGGTCGAATGAGAGCGTTTCTCACGAAAGCTGCCTTAACTATGAAAGATATATTTTTGAGTTCTAGAGAAAAGATGTGGAGCTTGAAAATGCCTACATTATGCCCAACCAAGTGGGCACGGGTCAGCTAGTAAGTTATAAGATGTTAGTAATGGCGTTATGGTGGCTGGTGTGTGGAAAGTCTCGGTTTAGATACTAAATAATAATATTTGACCTTTCTTCATTGATCTGGTCGATATAATATAAAGAAGTGTACATAATTATATGACTTGAAGATATCTAATACCCTGGTTGACTGGTCTGTCTTCGTTGTCGTGTCTTCAAGACAACAATGGACGACGGTCTCCTTCTGCGAACAAATGATGCTGGCTAGGCGGCGGAACAGGACTGATAGAGACGGTCCGGGTCTGCACACCGACCTCCGATCTTGATGAGCGTGGGTCTGATTACAAGTGGAGACGCATGTCACTCGGTAACTGATAGTCCGACACCACCGTGTTTTAGTCGGTCTGAGTCCAAAATAACCACGGAGGACAGAATATATATGATGACATAACTACCAATGCTGGTTCCGACAGAGGTCGGGAGGAGGATCCGTGTGGATTCGTGTGGATTTCCAGATGGTCAAAAAAGGGTTAAGTGGGTAAATTTTCTATAAAACAGACTGTGGTGGGGCCTTCGAATATGGAACAACAAAAGAACAGTATTCTTAAAACGGATGTCATTTTTTTAACACAGGTGTTATTCTAGAAGTTTGTAATGAGAAATGTGCATGAGATCATTCTTGATAACGAGTTTTGTATTTAAAACAGTGAATATTTCGCCCATTGAATGTTACAATGACGTAAATAGGTAAGTATGTAAATACAAAAAAAACTAACATTAATTTTAATTTTTGTAACTAACAGTGTTATTTATATTTAAAGCTCAACATCAGAAAAAAGTAAGACGTTGACGACAGTCAGACAGTTAGACTCTGCCAGTAGTGAACGCGGCCGCTACGTAGGAGACGCGGGTTCAATTCCCACTCACTTCAAATATCAGTATCTATGAATGTGTCTATTTGTATTGGTCTAGTCGTGCCTGGAAAAGCTCGTTCCTTTCTCAAATGATCATTTATGGCAGTCGTTACGGGCTGTTGAGATCCTGAAAATCGAACAACTATTCTAATTTCAATGCTTTGATTTCAACAATGAGTTTTAAAGGTTAGATGGCAGTTGTTTCATGGAAAATATCGAAGATCAGTTACTACTCACCCTCAGTTAGACTAGTTAACGCTGACCCCAGACGCTGAAGGGAGATCTTCGAATGCGATTGGGATTAACGCTATATGAAGGTAGTTGGGAATGGTACATTTCCTTTTAAATAAGAACCGAAAACCATTACACAAAAATCAATGATCTTCCTAGTGCCAACCGCAGCTGCAGTCCCAAACTTACACTTTGAGATGTGAAGCTCGCTCTTCGAATACTAAATTCTATGATTTGTTCTGGTTGACTTTTACGTGAGGGATTGATTCATTTATTATCATGAATTTAAGTATCCGAATCGTACACTCCACAGCAATAGCAAATTGGTACACATATCCGTGAAGGGTAAATTACATTTTGATACGATAACTATAATTTTATAATGCATAATTGAATTTGAGAGATTTACCTAAACATAAATACGAGATGAATAAAAAACCGAATCTAATTTGTGAATCAATTTGTAGTTTTTATAATTTCGTTATACAGCGTAACAAATAAGTGGCGTTCCGTAAAACGCACACGAAAATCATTTATGGCACTTTCCCCATTCGTGCTGAGATAGACACGGTACTACGCCTAATTTTTCTGTGTCGGAATCTCTCGTCTCGCCTATCCGGATCAAACTTTGAAATCATTAGTTGTTTCATCAAATCATCCTGTATGGAGTAGAAATCTGTTATACTCTAGACAGAGTATCCCAGAAAACCCAATCAATTCTTGGCTATCAACTTTGGCGACATCGATGTGTTGTTTGGAACGAAATCCTTATCGTCACCCTAGACCTGCTCCATGCTGCTGCTGCATTTATCGCAAGTTTATAAGTGCCCGGTTAATGGCAATAGGCTAGCCACCTAATACATTGTAACTTAAACATAAACTGGCGAAATGTGGTAGCTAGCACCTCTGCCTACCCCTTCGGGGTTGTAGGCGTAAAAAAAAACAAAATAAAAAAAAACTCGTAAAGTTTAACGGTTCGCTCCACTTAGTGCTGTTGATTCATCAATCAATTAGTAGACAAATATTGTATAATTGTAGGTAATTACCGTATTAGTCACTGCAAAATTTACTGGTTTTAGTCATAGTTGCAGCTCGCAATGATGGCCGTTTTGCCACGACTGGATTTGCTCGTTTTCCCTTTTTTGGTGTGTGCAGTTAATTTTCTGTGCCAATCTCGCCATATTTTTCTATAGTTATTCGTTAAACAGTTTGTCTGACCAAGCTCTGTGAGGCTAGAGGCTAATAAGTTACTGCACGCTCAGTTATGTGATAGCTGTGCCTGTCCTGAACTGTTCAATGTTTGTAACAATTCCGCTCTGAATGTGGAAATTTCCAGAAATAAATGGACTAATAATACAGCACCTGTCTTCAAGTAATGTCTCAAAGCAACTCTCCATGATTTGTAATAACTAATAAATGTATACGACCTATTGTTTCATGAGGACATAATTACATTTTTATTAGCCTCTTAAGTAGACGAACCACTGCCTGCCTTATGAAAAATGGTTAATGCTGCCTACTTTAGAGTTAAGTGGGTTAATTGCGTAAGGTTAATTGTATGTAGAACGTAAGAATGGGTAAGGACTGAAGAATAAATATATATATATATATATATAAAGTAATAGTGTGAGTACTGGATGTGTGTTTTACGGAACAGCGCATTTCGGTGATCGATTAACATTAATTCATGTGTTTTGTGGTAGGTACACCACTTTTGTGTGATAAAATATGTGTATAATATGTAATAACGAATGGGTTTCAAGTTTCAACAATAAAATTTGGTTTTATTTCAAGTCTTATTAATTGAGACAAATAGGTTACATACATAGTAGATATAGCGGGTGTAAGAGAAACACTCCCGAAGCCGAAGACCATAGGTAGTTCTCCTGGTACACTAGATATCACTAGGTATATTTTTCTCATTTTTTTATACTATTGAACTAGCGTTATTAACTCTTCAACGTGTTAGTAAAGCTAAATGAAATGAAATCGCACAATGGCGCCATTGTTTTTTTTTTTGCAGTAGAGTTTTTTTATGAAATTATTTTTAGCTTTACTGATACGATTCCAAATTGTAATTTTTTTAAGGCCAATATATAATGTTCCCGGAGAGCCTTCGGCTTTAGGGCCTGTATATACTTTTCATTCCTTCTTCCATTAGAATTAACACCACTGAATATTATCTAAATCTTGTGTATTATTGGTTTAAATATTAATTTTCTTTCATTCTTAGATCGGAATCTAATCGAATGATCGTAAATTCCGTGGTTCCGTAGAATTTCTGTTAACTGAGTATCATATTAATCACACTCAAGCTTTAATAGCTTTGTAGATATATTCTCTCACAGGCATAAAAGGCGTGTTTCACGTATGTATGTGCCGATTCTGTGGCATATCTTACGATAAAAGTTTGGAAACCGTAACGTGAGTTATTGATTTTTTTGTAATGGTAACTATAATTTTAATCACGTTCTCGCATTGTTCGTTTTATAGTCGTACCGAAGCGCTTTGAAATTCACGATTGCTGTTTGATGCACTAACTCAGAGGTGGAAAATTTCCACTACAGCCTTGTATGTCAATCTGCAGATGAACGTATTTAAAAGGTCTTACTTAAATAGGAATTTTGATATACTTATGTCAGAATAAGAGTAATGAAATTTTTGTCTGCTTTTAGTTTAGTTTCGAGACTTTTCTTACACCAATGACGAATCTGGCCACTGATTGGAAATGATCTGTGAGTCTAACAAACTGGATTCACTGCGGTTGTTTCACCTCAGCAATTAAATACATTGTCGGAAGTTTACGTGAATATTAAAATTATATTGATATAAAACTATTTTGAAGAATGCTTCACCGTCGCCGCGTCGTTATTTCTGCTTTTTTTATCGTGCGAAAAATCCTAACGGATACGATGTTATATTTATATATAGAGATGATATGGTGTAACATGGTCTATGTTTTTTATACCACTCATGTGGCAGACAAGCACGCGGCCCTCCTAATGGAAAGTGGCCTATGGACGTTTGCAGCACCTGATGCACTCAGAGAAGAGGATGAAAATGGGAAGGGGGACGGGGAGAAGGTTAAGAGAGTCTCTGTGCTTTAAGTGCAGAAGACAAGGGTTTCTCGGTCTTCCCACAGATAACGCAACCTGTCCAGTGAGCTCTGGCATTAGTATTCTATTTAAAAATCAAACCATTTTTGTTATATTGCGAAAAATCTCTACGGATACCACCCGCCAAGACCGGTTGAGGAGGTTATGTCGGACTCGAGCCGACCAAAACGCACGCCGTCTTTGAGTCCTTAGTTGCCGGAGGTGAGATAGTAACCAACATATCCCTCGCACCCCGGCAGACCCCGGTCATCTCTTTCGAGATAATCGCCTTCAGGTAGGGACCACGATGTCCTAGTCATGTAAGAATCGAACCTGGGAAAGTAAGATCAACTTTACAACCACTAATCTTCGAACGATAACTATTTTCACACAGTGCTATAGCTGGTTTCAACTACCGTAGTTACAATCATGTACTGGGCCTACTTACTCTGTGGCTATACAATAAAATAGACTTGACCTTGAAAGTGTTTATTATTCTTTGTGATGATGCGAGTAGGTAAGTACTTGAGAAAATATTTTATTCTTAACTTTGAATTTCAGACAGTATCTCTGTCATAACTAAGTGATATTGATGCGGATAAAGCATATCCGCTTAATTAGCATTTGTCGCGACATTTTTTTTTTATAAAGAATATTAGCAACCGAAGTTACTAATATTCCCTTTAACCCCTCCTACTAAGCTCAATGGCTTGTGTTAGGAGTAGGAGAGACATTGGTACCAAATGAAATTCAAGATACTTATACCACTTCGGTGGTAGACAATGGCCTGCCTGATGGGAAGTGGTGACCGTGGCCTATGGACGTGGCGTCACACTCGTACTGCCGAACCTGTTAAAGGCATAGGGAGGGGTGAAGTTTAGGAGAGTTTCTATGCTGGCAGTGAAGAGGACAAAGCAGGATTTCATACCAGCACATAGCGGTGTCAATTGAAGCCCTCGGTGTTCCCATTGACAACACAAAACCTCTTCAGTGTGCTCTGGCTACCCTACTGACCGTGGAAATCACAGCACAAGGTTATTATTAGCCGCGGTAGTCTGTAGGGCCGATGTACTTCCTGGGCAGGGGATACTAGCATATCTTACCTCCGTCAAAATAGGTCTTACTGTAGTGGATACACTTATTTTTTTATTTATTAGTATTTACACTTATCTTACAAGATACAACCAAGTGTGCCAGTCTTGCCATTCAAGATACAATAAGTAGGTATACAAAAAATGTCAATAGCCAACAATGGTCCGAGTTCGAATCTTACTATGAAAGTAAGGTAAGATTCTTCTTCTGTCGAGTCGACGTCATTTTTGAGTTGTCATCGTTGTGTAGTAATTGTTCAAGGCCGCGCCGCTACTCACGAAGAGGGCCCGAGCAAAGGTTTCGCTCTTCAGGAAGGCTTACTACGTAACCTAAGATTGAAATAATATTACTTTTAAGAGATAGCGGTAAGGCCCCTGTGAGGAAAACTTGCGACCGTACCTCATTCGATGCATGTGTGGACTTCAATGGGAATGATTCATAAAATGCACTTCGGACGTGAGTTGCATATAGAATTGTAATATTCCTTGTAGGAAAATTTACTAACGGAAAAGGTTGATAACGATTATAGGAAAAATCCTTGTTGGACAGACACCCTTTGTGGCGTGGCGGTAGTAAACACAACCCCTAACTAGGAGACGAGGGTTCAATTTTAGTGTGCATGAATATGGCTATTTGCATTAGTATGGTCGTGCCTCGGAGAACACGTCCACGGTCCCGGTGCTCATACGAATATCTATAACAGTCGTTATGGGTAGTTGGAGCCCTAAAAAAACGGACTGGTGACTCTAAACTCCGAGCTTGAGAGTTTCGTATGCCGTTGGGATTAAAGCTAGGATGGATAAAATCATTGTTGTACAGGATACTGCCTTTAGAAAGGTTTGAATAATAAATATAAAATATTTTTTATACAGTTACTGATCTCCTACAAGAGGACCAACGGATACCTAAGGTGTACAACTCTTATTCGAGAGATGCGTCTTCATATAGAGCTAAAGTAATGCTGCTAACATATTGTGTTATTTCTGTAAAATGCGAATAAACTTACCTGGATACCAATATAAATATACAATTGCACAGAGCAAGAAAGGAAAGAAACTAATGATACCTATCTTACTTGTCAGTGGAACGGTACCCCACTGAGGTGGTCAAATTAACTTCAAGAATACCGTAATTAAATTAGTCACATTCATAAAATATGCATTAAAACAATTATAAAGTTTGGTTTTTAACTAAAACAATAGAAAAACGTAATATAATAAAAGTCAAACACTGGTATGTACTAATTAATGTGAGTTTTATACGAAAATTAAGTCCACCTTTGTAATATTTTTCTGTGCATAAAGTTTAAAAAATAAATAATATTTAACATGGAATAATGCAGTACAAAATAAAAACAATATACTATTCTACAATTTATAATAACCCTTGTACACGTGTGACAGTGAACGCGGCTGCTACACAGAAGACGCGCGTTCGATCCCCGCTCAGTGCAAATATATTGCATTCATGAATGTAGCTATTTGCACTGATCTGCTCGTGCCTCGGTGAGCACGTTAAGCCGTCAGCCACGGTCGCCATACGAACATCTATGGCAGTCGTTACTGGCAGTTGGAACCCTCAAAAGTCCGACGGGGTGGGTTATTCGACACGACATAATCGCGGATGTACTGTGTATTTTCAAATTATTTTATTAATAATGTATAAACCTTAATCGAATTAATTAAAACGTCGCTCATTAATTGATAAATCAACCTCAACCTCAATTTATTTTTATTTAAGTAATCACGTTTAATGATATTGAACAGCTTAGATTTATGGCATAATCTGTTATAATTTAAGTGGCAAAATATTATTAGACATACGTAAATTATTATAGGTAATGAAATAAATCGTGATATAAAACCTGTGAAAAAAAAATAGTATAAATTGCTTAGACTTCCGACAATATTAAAAATATATGTTTATTAAATACGCCTCTAAGTTTCATCATTATCAACATTCTGCGCGTTAATCCTGGTCACCTCGGAGTCTGGGGGTCTGCATTTTTCCAGTCTAAGTGCATTGCGGCTGAACCTCGATATTTTCCGTGAAGCGACTGCCATCAGGCCTCCACAACCTATAAGCATAGGCGATATCGTAGAATTACAGGTAGACCTGTTGTTGAAATTTTGAGTTCTCCAACTACCCGTAACGACTGTCATAGATGTTTGTAACTTAACTGACGGCTTAACGTGGTCTCCGAGACACGACCGAACCAGTGCAAATAGCTATATTATTTCCATTTATATCATTACCTATATGGTATTTACCATTATGATATTACTTTTAAAATCAAAATGGTAAATATAATAATTTACCTTTTGATTTGATTGACCTTTCGGTCAGGTTGCACTAGCCGTGGTCACAAGCTGACATTGTTTTTTTAAACGTGCGCAATATCCCCACGGATACCAACTCCACCAAAACCGGTGGAGGTGATTATATGTCGGACTCGAACCGACCAAAAGGCACGCGGTCCATGGGTCCTTCATAGCCGGAGGTGAGATCATACAAGACATATCTCTCGCACCCCCGTAGACCCGGGGACATCTCTGTTGAGATGACCCTCTTCTCTGGTCACAAGGTCACTGGAGTATGCGCTGTCACGACTCTGGGAAGTGAGGAGTTTCTTGTTCATTTACCCAAATACAAAGATAAATTATTGTATTTACCATAATGATCGCGTTAATACCCGGGTTTCGCTAACCATATATCATTTGGTATTAGTAAGATATATGGGTGTAGTCATTAAACTATGCCAATATATCTTACTAATTATACATACAATACATAACGTTAAGAGTGCTCATTATGTTATTGATGATGTGACTTCGCCTTGAACTTTCTTTCTCGGTACCTGGTTAGCCTTGTTCTTTTCACACTTGGTTGTTATAATATTTAAGCGCTATGAGCTAACTGTGACAATGGTTAACCTGAGAATCTGTCTGAATCGATATTCATCGATATATCGATATATATATCAACATAAATACCTACACAATGATGAACTCTTCCAATTAGTCCCTCAGATACCTTTCTTACACAAGACAATGCGTGCAAAGCACATAGAATATTCCACCAGTAACCAAACAATTCGGTGACTATTTCCTATGCTGCATTATTAAGTCTTGAAATTCCTTACAAGTTCACGTGTTTCCTTCTTTGTACCGTTTTGGGTCCTTTAAGTGGGATGTGAAAGAGTTTTTACATTATTGTAACGTTGTAGATGTTTGTAATGGTGTCTTTCCTGAGACTAAGTGAGCTCACTTAAAGTAAACTGCTTACAACAATGCTTACTTTCTGTCTATTTAAACCTGTTTAGAATACAGTGGAATAATATACGAGTACAGCACACGAAGATCTATGGACGATAACGGCCATCTTTAATTCAAATTATTTACTAGAGTTAGTGATTAGGCTCCTGTTCATTTGTTTCAAATGATTTATTTACTAAGTATTTTATATATTATAAATTATAATATTTTTGCCAAATGTAGGTACATAATTATTGTAAAACTTTGACATTCATAAGTGCTCTTTATGTGCCTAAACTGAATAAACGAAATTGATTCTTTGATTCTTTGTTGATCAAGCTTGCTTCAGATTTTAGAATGACCATTACTGGTCAATTATAATTCCAAACAATTATATAACAAAACTAGAAAAACCCGTACAGACGATGAGATAATTGTACCCGGAATGATTACCTGCGAGTCCAAGGTTCAACGCCGTCGGACACGATCAATTATTATTTGTAATTTGTCATGCACATCTAAATGCGTTGTAATTTAATTTCTCCCTAGGTAAATTCCCTGGTAGAGACTCTTCTGTTGATAGAGGTCTTTTTTTACTGATCACGGGGGAAATTGCAAATATTTCAGTCAATTAAACGAATCCGGCAAATTAATTGAGATTCATGTCATCTAATTAAATACATTATGTCCTTTGTGTTCATGTCATTCAACGTGAAGTAGGTACCTAACGTTGAATGTGTAGAGTACCTAGATTTTGTGTAGTAACCAAATATTCTTTACTACTTAGGTAACAAAGTCACCAAAACCGTCGACATTCGGTACTGCAATAAAATACCGTCAAGTTGAAATTCCAACTATTCGCTAAGGAAAAGATTTAAAAAGGTTTTATAAGAGTTTAATTAACAAGGCCTGATCAATTATTTAATGATAAATACTATAATACGTTTCATTTAGGGGTACCATTAGGCGCCATACCATTTTGGCAGTTAGACATAACAAGTTGTCACCTTTAACCTCAAAAGCGTTCCAAAAAACGTGTGGGATGATGTTATTGATTAGTTCCTTTTTGATAATTGGTATACGTATGGTATGGCGGGCCGGTTAAAGCAATCATGGCGCGGTTTTTGAATGTGGATGAGTAGTTAATTCAATTCACCCAAATTCGTTGAAGAAGGGTAGCAGTCTGTTCACACTGTAGATGGTTTCTCAGAGCGTTCCTTTTTAGTTTTCCTTTTTCCGGCAGACCCGGGGCCGTCTCTTTCAAGATGACCCCCGTCGAAATGCGAGTAAATCAATGATCTAGCGTTATGAAAAACTCAGGTAGACGTGCAAATTTAGGCTTGAAGCAGTGAGAATAGAACAAGTTTCTGAGTTATCAGAAGCAAAATAGTAAGAATAGAATAGATTGATCAATGTTTGATTGTGGGCCCGTGTAGAAGCAAAACACGTGTCGAGGTTTATTCTTCGCGGTTGCAGAATTTTGCACATGCAACAACATCTCCTCAGGTAAGAAGTCTTTTACATGCTTTGAGGGGTGCGGTTGGACAAAAAATAATAATTTAGTTAACTAAAGTATTCAATTACAGGCGAAATAAAAGGTAACGAAAGAAGTTTATCAAAATAAATACTTATTTTGTTATTACTACTAGTATTGTTATTAATAGAACTGCACTGTCATATTATTAGATAACAACAAATTACGTAGCTATATCGCATAACAACTGAATAAAGCTGTTCACAAGCTAGGATACATTTTGTTACCTTATTTTGTTATTAATAACAAATATTAAGTTAATGACGTATCACCGTTTAAGTTATAGGACTGAACTCAATCCATTTTTAACTAAACAAAAAACTATTGTGGTAATAAGTAAAACCTGCTTCATAAAAAAGTGTTCAAAGTTAAGAAAAAAAAAACGCTTCAAGGAGATGTCATAACGAGAATGGGACAATTTATTTGTCAAATACTTTCTTTTTTTTTATTTACTGGCCATATAGAATTAAAAAACTATATTTTTATTGGAGTGCGTGTCACGTGATGTGACGTGAGGATGGCGATGATGCGATTGCCATGATTTCACTTCACCTAATTTTTTTATAAAGTTGTCAAACGCGCCTAAAGTGTGAAATACGAGAAGTTGCTCAGTATGCAGACAGTATAAATAATAACAATAATTGCTTACAAACACAAAGTCCTAAATACTTCGGCATCGCAACACAAGCGAAATAGACAACAAAAAATGCGTTTTTATACAATTCGTTAGGAATTTCCTACTATACGGGTGTTACTTATACTGTTTTCATTTACATAGTTATCTATTTTGTTTTCACGGGGCACTATGAATACTTACCTAACTAATCTAAATATCTAAAAAAATAAAAAGTTGAGGCCCGTATTCAAGATGAATAGGTCACGTGTTTCCTTCTTCCTACAGTCCCAGATTCTTTAAGCGACGACGCGTGAAAAAGCATCTGATGAGCCTGTCAAGCTGAGACCCACGCCACCATAGTAACACTGTACATGTTAGTAATGGTGACCCTCTTTCCCGAGACTTTGCTTTCAGCTTGCTATCAGGCGAGGTGAAGTTTTTTTTTATTTATGGCACCTCAATTTGACTTCACCTCGCTTGATGGTAAGCTGAAGGCAAAGTCTCGAGAAAGAGGGTCACCACTACAAACACGTACAGTGTTATTATGGTGGTGATAAGGGTAGGGTATGGAGCGTCGTTTTGACTCAATGGAAAGAACGCCCATGTCAATGTCAGCTGCTTGTCGGACCACCTGCTAAACAACTTAGGATTTCTGAGAACTCTAGCGCAGGTTTACTTCTTGGGTTTTAAAAGAGGGAATGTTAATACGTCATAAAGAGCATAGGTCGCATTTCCTCAATTCACATTGACCGGTGACAATGACAGCCATTTTAAATATTGCAAGGAAGGTTAAGGTGCGTCTGTGCATACATTTTTTGAATGTAAAATTAGGAAATATTATAGTGCATACAATAACGATTACTAGCCAAGGGCGAGTTGAAATCTGCAGGTTTCATAGCAGGCTATACAACAGGTGGAGCATAAAGTTTTCCTTTTGCCAAACTAGAGTAGGAACCTACTAGACCTAGAACTAGAGTACTAGAACTAGAGTACTAGCACTAGAGTAGGACCTACCTAATCTTATAGATTGCAAAAAAACTGATGGGACAAAATGGTATGGAGACATTATACTGAAGGACCGATTGCTAAAAACGGTTTTTAGAGAGAACCTTTACGAATCAGTAGATAAGTAGTGAATGTTAGTACTGAGGTAATTCTATATTTACGTCATAGCGGATTGGACGTTGACTGACATTGACGCTGGTCGAAAGACTTGCTTGATTGACAATAGTCAGTAGTACCTAACCAAAATTTGTTGGTGAACTCATTATATACTTATCTAGATTTGGGAGCTTACGTGTGTGAACTGAGGGACCCACTTAAAGCGATATATCTTTTGAATGATGTCTTTACAAACTCTAATATTCATTTTACAAATATTTCCACATCTTTTACTAAGGACTACTGTTAGTTTAACTGCAAAAATAGCATAAATAAAAATGGGCTCTCAGTCCACATATACACTTTTACCGGGGCTGCAAGGGATGCACCCAGTTGCAAGGTTTGCACCATGCGCCACTTCCAAGTGGGTTGCATTTAATATTTCGCAGCTTATCGTAGTTATTATTTTTCAAAGCTCCTCGCATTTTCCAAACATTGTAAGTAGCGCCATCTATTAGTATTTATTATAACGACTAAGTATGCATCGCAGTAGTAAGGGTACTTGACAACGGATAAAAGTTTCATAAAGTGTTACATAGATGTCGTATTACTAAGTTTTAATTTTTCACACACGTACCACATACATTACATGCACTTACGCAGAGAAAAGCTCAATCATATGGAATCACTTTCTATAATCATTTTGAAGTAAAATGGAACTTGGTTCTAGCTTAGCCAAATCTAGATTTTAAACTATGGGTATTAACATAGATACCTTGAGATTTATTTATTGTACGAAATATTATATGTTATAACTGTACGAAATCTATTCTGTTTATAAATACGACAGTCTGTTATCTGTCTGTTACGTTTTCCCGCATAAACCTGTACAAAGTCTGGTTCTCGAAATTGCAGTTGAGTTACTCTTAGCCTCTAATTTCTTGGTGACCCCGTACACCCCTATTACTGTTACCCTGGCATCACAAGTTCAGTCAAGCCGTTTGGATATGGATACTTATACGCTGTCAGAAACAGAATGAACCGCCGAAAGCAATTCAATAATGTACTCTACAATTGAATGAACATACTAATATATCTATCAGCTAGTAGTAATGCTAATGTACAATCACATTATGCAGGGCACAGCCTGTGTGTTATCAATGTGTCATACAATAACAAGCCGGTTAATTAAACGTACAACATGGTTACGACAGCTAGTTACGATAGAAAACATACGGGTATAAACTGCGGCGAACTGGATTAATATGTTCTTGATATTACCATGGTAGTAGGTACGCAGCCCCTTTTTTATCGTGTGCCTAATCCCCACGGATACCACCTCTGTCAAAATTGGTGAAGGTGATTATGTTGGATTCAAACCAACTAACACGCACGCCGTCTATGGGTTTTTGATTGCCGGAGGTGAGATTATACAAGACATAGCTCTCGCACCCCGGCAGACCCGGGGACATCTCTTTGAGATGACCCCCTTCCCCCACATGGTGTCCATTTCTAGCACACCATTATGGGGAGACGCACTTTGCGGCGCCGCAGTGGCCTGCTTCTGCTAGGGTGACAGGCGGTTCCACCGAGCCTCCTGCGAGATGGACGGACGATATAATCAAAGTCACCGGTATCCGCATCTGCATCCATAAAACGCCACCAACCGGTCGGTTTGGCCGACCGAACGGGGAGGCCTATGTTCAGTAGTGGACGTCATATGGCTGAAATGATGATAATGATGAGGTAGGTAGCAGTTTGATGCAATTGCTGAACGATATAATACAAGTAGCAGCAACAAGAAGTTCTTGACGTCTTTCTGTGACGGTCATAACGCTTCAATACGGTTTTCAAAGGTGCTATAATTGACATAATGTATGCATTTTACAGTAACCAATCAAACGCGTTATTTGAGTTATGTTTTTGATATGTACCATACTGTTTTTGGTTGCTGAAATTAACACACCTTCTTTCTCGCATGAAAAAACTAAATCAATATTCCATTTCAATCTCAATTGTTATAACCTGTCATACGCAGGCCGTTTGAGCACTATTTTTCGTACTGGTTTTTGAAGTTCAGCGTTGGAATTTGCTGGCCTAAGATCTTCAATTCTAGTCCCAATTTTATGGCCAGCAAATTGCCAAAAAAATTTTAACGTCAAGAAACACAATACATGCTACATAATTGTTGATAAATTGGTACATTTGCTCTTATGGTGTGGGGCCCCTTTAAAGCTGGGTCAGTGCAACTAAATCCCCGTATCCTGTCAACCATACTACGTACATCTGTATCGACCGCACAAATGCCGCATATACGTGTTAATTAAACCATAACAGCGAGAACCACTCTTATATTACATATTTAGATCAATACAGAATATCTAATTTGAACATGAGCAACCAGAATAATATAATCTGTGAATCTGTTACCACAGAGAATTTGGTACCTGACAACAGCCTTTTTCCTACTAACTGTTGCACAAGGCAATAAATGGCTTAAACAGTGTGACTGCAACACTACGTTTCGGGGCACTTTCTGTACGCGGACGAATATCCATTCAAAGATTTTCAAAATATTATTTGATTTTTCTTCAGCGTTCGTAGTTAATAATAGGAATGATGACTACGTTATCCTTTTAGAAAAATAAACAGTTTATAACAATAACAATAAAGCGAAATTTCCTTTGAAGTTCCAAGTAAGACTGGTTGGACGTTTGAGGGCTAAGAGTTATGATTAGTAATATAGAATTTAAGTTGCACAGGTGGCGCTTAGGTCGCGATAACCGACAGCCACGCGGGCGGAGCCGCGGGCATAGGGTAGTGATTCATTTATGGTTGTTGGATTCATAACAAATGTCACTTGAAATTTAATAAGGAATTTAAATGGTTATAAGTTTGGACTCAATTAAATTTCATTGTTTGAATTTTGATTAGCATGATGAATGGGAGAAGCCCTATGTTCAGTGTAGTGGACATACCTACACTATTGCTGAAAAGATGATAATGGTAATGATGATGGTTAATGAGATAATAATTTATATCGATCACCGTTCAGTGCAAATACTTGTATGCATTAATATGGCTATTTGCACTGGTCTTGTCGTGCCTCGGAAAGCACGTTAAGCCCTCAATTCCGATTGCCATACGAACATCTATGGCTAGCCTAACTACAGAAGTTTGATCGCCAGTTTGATTATGGAGGTCCGATGGCAGTCGCTTCACGGAATGCATCGTTCAGCCGCATCTTGGTTAGACTAGAAAGCCGACCCCAACTGAGTTGGCAATACGCTGAGATAATGAATGATGACTAAGATATATATTGGGTAGAATCAGACGATAGTGTTTATGATTTTCGGGACTTCACGCGATATATTTTTGAACACTTACTTTTGTCGACGTTTCGGGTGCGTTTAAAAGTTACAGAATCAGACTACTTTGTCATCATTCCTATTCTGTTCATAATTATCAAATCCTGTCAAGTATAACGATAGTCAGAGGCACCATTATTGAAATTGATAAGGAGTGTTACATAAATTGAAATTAAATTGAAATAGAAGTTTGAAAGCAATAGAAGAGCTCTCCATGACCCAGACACAGAACTACCTTCAATTAAATTTAAATATCAAAGGTAGCCCGTTGTGCAAAATAGATGCTGCGTTACGTAAACGTTTCCGTCCCGTACAATTAATTATGCCCCCGCCATAATAACTCGCGGCTCATTAAAACTGAAACGCAAACCCCGTAACACTGACACTTTAAAATCATTTGTAATTTATTTATTTATGAGTTATGGGTTGTTGGAAAATGGCGCTTGTTTATTTTAATTATTATTTTATGTAAAGTACGTTTATATTGCGTGTTATTGTTTATTGATTGGAGTTTGAACCCGCTGTGATGAATTATTAATTATTAATAAACGTGAAATTCAGGTCGTTCTGTCGATTTTGTTAAATGGTGCATTGTCGTACGACCTCACTCAAATGGTAATGATGCTTAAGTATCAAATGTTTAATTGTTTTTGTATTTTGGTTTTAGACAGAGTGTTTGGGGTGTCACTAAGATATTTGGGTTTTCCACCATGTCCATCGTGTGATTTCCTATCGAAAAATCTCCACTCTAAAACTCAATGTTCTTCCAATTACTTTCTTCATTAATTACTTCTTTCTTTTATTTTATTCGTTTTATGAGTGGAAGCCTCTTTGGGTAAGACCTCGTCTTTACCATTTAAACGAAGGTTATGTCTTCAGATAGGAAATCGACCCCAGAATTGATTACCTTTTACGGTCAATTCAGACCAGGCGGAAAAGTGCTGGAGCGCATTTCTGCCGTGTGGTATCGGTTTACAAGGAGCTTTATCCCTTCGGCGTGGGTCCGAAAGACAGTAATGGGCCTCATACACTCTTCATTATACAATTTTGGAGTAAATAGTACAAAAGTTTAGTTTACAGGTCAATCAATCAGAATCTCTCCCAATATGCGCCTCCCAATTTGCACCATTGCTACTAATTCCCCGCCACCTTTTTTGGGCCGTCAGTCCATCTGGCTGTTCCGATTGGTCCTAGAGTGGTCTCCACTCTAGGACTCGTGTGCTCTACCAGCCATCGGTTCTTCGACAGATGTGGCCAGTCTTCAACTTCAGCTTACTTATTTTGTGAGCTATGTCCTTCACTTTAGATCTTTGTCAGATTACCTCATTGCGAATTTTATCCTCTTAAAAAACTACAAGCATAGCTCGCTCAGTAGTCCGCAGCCTGACTTTGAATTGATGAACTAACCCCACCGTCAGTGTCCATGTTTCGACATCGTAGGTCACAACTGGCAAGACGAGTCGAAGGCAATTTCCAGCTCAATCGATGCAAACCCTCTTGATGTCTATATAATATAGCTATGTTAGGTGTAATACATTTATTTTATTTACAAAACATTATTTGTGTCAAAGTAAAACGCCGTCTCCAAGTGAAAGAAAGTTGTGTTTCTAAGGAGGAGGTGTTTTACGTAAGATAATAATTCCATTGTTCCGCGGACTTTAATTTCTAGCGCCACCTGAAAGGTTCGCACGGGTGACAAAGCTATGAGATGACGGTACTAAGGGTTCTCGAATTGATTTAGGAGCGAATTTGTTTATCGAATGAGAAAATAATAAGGAAAGTCTGTGAGAAGTGATTGCTAACTTAAAATGAAATTCTGTTTTAAAAACGTCATTAGTACTAACGGTGGTTTCAAATACAGAACTTGTGTAAAATGTGTGTGCTTGCGTTACGGTTTAATTAGAGCACTGGTGTAAGTTATAAGTATACCTTACAATCAGCTAGTCCTTACGTAATCTGGAGGCCAAATTCTCGAAAAACTCTGTTCTAAATTTCCTCATCATCTGATCTCTGGCTAACAAATTTGAAAAGCAATCAAAACATCTTGATTGTTGTCGACATTTGGGAGATTGAAATTAGATCGAGATTCAATTTAGAATATATTTATATTACGAAAATATCGGCCCTGTGCTACTTTAGAAACTCATTCCGGCAGTGGTAACTTTATTGTATTTGTCTCAGATATTGTTATAATCATCATCGCATTTCGAATTCAACATTTGTACTCATCTAGTATCCTAGATATAGCTATTAATTTTGACTTTTACTTTTTCTTTGACATTAATCTCAAGAACGACCTCACTGACATATAAATTAGTTTGACCTGGAAAACTTTCTTCTGTAATTCACTTTTGCTAACCGTAAAATGAGTTTGTATCTGGTTTATTGTTCATAGCGTGGTTATAGATCTTTATTATGATAGAAGAATGTATTTGAATTTGAAATAAAATATTTTCCCTTTCGTAAAGGTGTGTGAAGCAAACGGTGCATCTGATGGAAAGTAGTTACCAATGTGGACGTGTGCAGTGCCAGGGGAGATTATGAGTATGGCGCAAAATGCCACCCCATACCCAGGGGCTAAATCGGGACACCATGGTCCCCACATTGGGGGAAGAGGGGCATCTCAACAGAAATGTCCCCGGGTCTGCCGGGGTGCGAGAGATATGTCTTGTATAATCTCACCTCCGGCAATCAAGAACCCATGGACGGCGTGCGTTTTGGTCGGTTCGAGTCCGACATAATCACCTCCATCGGCTTTGGTGGAGGTGGTATCCGTGGGGATTTAGCGCACGATAAAAAAAAAAAAAAAGAAGGGGAGATATATGAGTGTTACCGATCCAGTAGGAACTTTTTAATGTCTTTGTTGAAGAACCCCATATTATATTCGCTTGGAGTAACCACAACAAGGAGTTGATTCCACAACTTAGCAGAAGTTTGATTCATACCTGACTGTGGGTAGCGTTTACAGTGAACGAGTTGTAACTCGTTTTTTATGAATGTACGGTAGATAGATGGAATACATAATTATAACTCTTTCATAAATAAATGGCAGAACGGATTTGGATGAAATATATTTTATAATCCGGAATAGCACACAATTTATTTACTTAAAACCACACGGGCTGCTAATAATAGTAAGTCCTAATTGAGCAGTCCGACTGGGGAAGTTCCTCCGCCCTACAGATAATCGCGGCTAATAATAACCTTGTGTTGTGTTTCCAGCGGTGAGTAGGGACCGACAAAACATTTGTTTTTGCATTGACAGCACAGAGACTCTCTTAGCCTTCTCACCTCCCCCTTTCCCCTTCCCATCTATTCTCTATATGGCAGCACAAATGAGACGCTAGTGTTGCAAGCGTCCATAGGCCACGGTAACCACTTCTTTCAGGTGGGCCGCGTGCTTTTCTGCCACCTAAGTGTTATAAAAAAAGAAAAAGTAACTCACTCAATATTCATGTTAAGAAAACCAATAGTTGGGACTTATTCAAGTCTCGACTCTCTTCCTATAAAATGATAAGGACAATTTTGGAGACAAAACAGTAAATCTTCTAAGCCCCTTACTTTGTTACTTAAAATAGTATTAAAATAATATAATTAAGTCATTTTATTTGTGTTTATTGTGTATAACCTTTCTAAAGTTGTGAGTTTCAAATGCGAAGATGAAAGTATTCAGTGTATCGAGTATGATTTTAGATTGATATGATAATTTTTATATTCACTATGCGGTCATCAGCATTCCGTGATCATGAGCGGAGGTCACTCGGGCGTTGGAGGTCACAGAATGACCTCCGTCCGTCATGAGCGTGTGCTTGGAAGTGACGGCTGTAGCCGTTTGTCACCCTAACAAAAGTGGCGGTGCTAAGTTCGCCTAATCATTCCTAGAGGCTAGATTCTGATGGGGATACCGTGAATTCCCCACAAGGGGAAAGAGGCAGATGACCTCTTGATGGAAAGAAATGGTATCGGGTCTGCTAGGATGTAAAAAATATGTCTTGTGATATATCACCTCCGGCAAACGAAGACTCACAAAACCACTCTCCGGCTTCGGTGGGAGTGGTATCCGTGGGAATTTTGACTAAAAAAAAGTGAGTACACCGCGATCATGGCGCTTGTAATAGCGCCGAAATATCGGTTACTCCCGTCAAATTTAATAGAAGTACTCTGTACTCGTTGCGGTAATTTTATCTTCATTAAGATATAAGCCGCGATAACTCCTTTGGGCATAAACTAGACATGAAGATCTGATATCTCTAAAGGGTCTGGTTAAGTTACTAGCTTTATAACTTGATTCATTACGCTTAAGTATGACATCTTCAACAGTTCCCTTTATTATATTATGATATTCATTAAAATATTATCTATCGACGTAATATTATTTATAGCGACGTCTATCTGAATATCTATTTAATGTTTACTAGCTGTTGCCCGCGGCTCCACCGCGTGGATGTCGATTATCCCGTTGTATGACTAGATTCCCTACTTGCCCCTTTATACTACTTCTCCTTGCTGTCATGACAAAGGAAATAGTTAGTTACATTAGCGCCAATGTATAAAAATCTACCGGATCTATTGAGATTTGTGATTATTGCTCCGCTCCCTTGGGTGGTAGCGTGATGATATATAACCTATATTACTCCTAGATATTGTAGCTTTTTATAGGTGAAAGAATTATTGAAATCGGTCAAGTCGTTTCGGAGCCTATTCGTTACAAACAAATCTTTCCTCTTTATAATATTAGTGTAGATTCTACCTTTGTTAACTCACACTCGAGAGGGCCTTCGATGGTTCTAGGAGGTATATGCCAGAGGCTACATCACTCTCGGGAACTGATGGTCCAAGACGACCTTGCGTTTTTGGTCGGTTCGAGTCCGTCACAACCACCCGAGTTTACTACAGCGAGGGGGTACCGAATGAAAAAAGACTATGCATTTAATCCCGCGAGTGCCAAGTTCTTGAGAAAGCAGGTAACCACACTCCACTGCCATTCTACCATTTGTACAAAGGATCACTGACATACTAAATCACTTCTTACATTCTCAGAAATCGTATCAGAAATTTGCAACAAATCAGAATGAGGTTCACACCATAAAAGGGTCCTAAAACGCCTACATGCCTCGCTAATTTGCACTACCTCATAAAAGAGAAGAGGTTTATGTGTTTTGTAATCTGTTAATCAACTCTTATATTACCACACGGCTCCCACGGGTGCCATGGAACACGACTCTATGGTAAGTGAGTCCCATAACAGGCCAAATGTTTCAGTAAAATGATTGATGATGGGACTTGTGGCCAGAAACGGTAATGGAGTACTGTGAATTAGCCCTGAGCTTCACAAAAAAGTTATAAAAGTGTGATTTAGCTAACTGAATTTTAACATTTTTGAAACATGGTTTTATTATGATGTTGTTGTAAGTTTATTCTGCTACGCTGATTTTATTGCAATGTCCTCAGACTGATGGACTAAACCTTAGTTGCATCAGTTGTGTGTGTCAGTGTCAGACAAATACAATCGATCCTATGAAGGCGCGGGCACAATAGGAAGTTCGTAAGGTAAGGTCAACTTGTGGCTAGACGGGGACACCGTGGTCCCTACACCCAAAGGGGGTCATCTTGAAGGAGAGGGCCCCGCGATGCGAGGGCTATGTTCGCTACTATCTCACCTCCGGCAACCAAAGAATCAAAGACGACGTGCGTTAAGTCCAACATAACATCCCTCATCGGCTCCGGTGGGATTGGTACTAGTGGGGATATCGCGCACGAAAAAAGATCAACTAATTCATAATGATTTGGTTTTTGTTGTTGTAAGTGACAACCGCCTGGCTGCCCAAAGTAGATAGAAAAAGCTACGTCAGAGCCTTATGCCCGTATGTGTGAGCTTGCAGGTTAAATAAGTTGGAAGGACCTTGTACACCCAGATTACTAGTTAGAAGGTCTTACGGCAGTTGCTTCTGGAAAGCTAATTATCCAACCAAAACTAATAGCATATCTCGGATGCAAAGCATAAACTTGGGTCTTCATTGGAATTCACTATGAGGATGATGACGCTTAATGTTTTGCCATAAACATTCGAATATATAAAGTTATTGGTATTGAATATACCTAAACGCTATTAGCTGGTGTGCTCAAAAGTTCAGAGGTTTCAGGAGCAGTACAGTGAATTTCATTCGCTACATTAGTTGTGTTCAGTAATATATCAAAGATGCACACAATACTCGCTTCTTGCTAGAGGTTGGAATGCCAACGCCGAAACTTTTCCGCGTTTCGGCTTACCAAATACTTTTCGGCCTTTGATGTTACATTTTTCTTTTTTTAAACGTCATTATAAATTTACCAACTCGTTCTAACTTAAAAACGTGGTTGTTTTTATAAATGTAGAATTAAAAGGGAACTCATTTGGATAATAGAGACGTATTGGTGGTGTGTACTTTTTAAGCCATTCGGATGGCAGACAAGTAGATAGACCACTTGATGGAAAGTGGTTACTGTGGTAGACAGTGTGCGCGAGAGTAAAATGAAATTTATTTATGTAAATGAAACCTCTTTTGACTGTTAATAGTATAATATTATCTATGACCATAACATTTATTAACCAAAAAAATCTTTAAGACGTGGGACCGAAAAAGTGTGATTGATTTAGAAACGAAAATACATTATTTTATTGAGATAGTAAAATATATTGAAACAATAGCATTTAATGTTACCTTTTACATAATTATACATAATCTCACACTGTTTCGGGTACAACATGCAAAGATGTGGTATAGTGTTGAACATTTTACATTTACCGAATTATTTGTAGATAGAAAGTCTCTCTCAAGGTTTCCTCTAAGTATGAGATTGCCCGAAATGTATTTCTTTCAGCAATTGAGATAGATTGAGTGAGGAAGGCGTTGGACGTGGACCTGACTTCAAGGATCACGTCAGGAGATATTTTTCGGCTAAATAGTATCGGTTTCGGCCTCAATATTATTCTGCATTTGCGATGCACCAAGCCCATCTCTACTGGAATGCTCTTTTGTCCGCATACCTCTTCCACGCCGATGCATTCTCTCAGTAATCTGTTTCGTTATCGTTTTGAGGATTTTATAGAAGTTGAAATGAATAAATTGCAGGAGTTTTTAATAAACAGTTTTACAAAGAGGCTTTTGGTTCATTTATTTGAAATTGTTACTGAATAAAACATATCATCATCATCCATGCGTTAATCCTGGTCGTATCCGAAGCTAACACCTCGGTTTCCTACTTATATATAAACCGTTTGACGACCTCCGTGGCGTGCTGGTAGTGAACGCGACTGCTACGCAGGAGGCGTGGGTTCGATTCCCGCTCAGTGCAAATATTTGTGTGCATGAATATGAATATTTGCATTGCTCTGGTGTTTCTATGTTTAATATGTATGTATTTAGAAAAAAAGAAGTATCTAAGTATGTTTATCCGCATTCTAGAACCCATAACACAAGCTAGTTAAACTATGCTTACCATGGGTCTAGGTGGCGTTGTGTAGATTGTCGTAAAATATTTATTATTTATTTATTTTGTTTATTTACAACGAAATAAATAAATATGTATGTATATGTAACCGTATGTATATGTTGTTTAGTAATCTTTGAATAAGATAATAGGAAAATACAAACATTTCGTATTTATTTGTGTTATTTTCCGTTGAATATGTTTAATCTGACTTTAATCTGGTAATCGATTCACGGTTGAATTGTCATGGAACTGAATTAACATGTACAAATAATACGAAAAAGAGGGTAATTTCTACCTTGTAAGATTTACCTCCAGGAACAAGTTGAAGAAAGGTTTTTGAACTGTATTTTGATGAAAGGAATAAAATTATCCACAATTATAAAAAAACATTATAATAGAACCGCGGTAGCCTAGTGGTATGGGTAATGGACTACTGAGACGAGGTCTCGAGTTCGATACCAGGTTTACCATGGCACATACCAATGACTTTTCGACGCTTTTCGAAGTTATGTGTGTATTTGCTATATTTGCTGGCGAAATGTGGGTGCTAGCACCTCTGCCTACCTCTTGTTATGTTATAAAAAAGCCATATAATATACACTATAATAATAATATGCAGTATTACCTACTTACTTTAAAAGTTGGTCGAAGAAGTTTATACCAAGAAGAATACGGAATCATTATAACGTCCAATGGTATTAAGTGAAATTGCGTTTTCATAACGCATGTTTCAATTCAATTCTTTTGAATGGCTTCTGTGTGTTGCCACAACTTGCCAATGTCAGGGTGTTGTAAAAACGCATGTTTCATATAACTCAATGTTATATCTTCTGAAAATTTAACTAGATATATATAACTTCAAACTCTCAAACAATGAGTGATTTCTGAATAAAGTTTGTATTGGCATATATAATATTAATATTATATAAATCGTTTTTATAGACTGTTTCTGAGAGTACGTTAAGCCGTCGGTCCCGGTTGCTATACGAACATCTATGGCAGTCGTTACGGGTAGTTGGGGCCCTGAAAAGTTCGACTAGCCTAACAACAGAACTTTGATATCACCAATTTGGTTGTGGAGGTCCAATGGTAGTCGCTTCACGGAAAATATCGAAGCACAGCCGTATCTTAGACCAGAAAGCCAACCCCAACTTAATTGGGAATAGGCTCAGAGAATGATGATGATATAAATCTTTTTTACGTTTTTATTTGTAAGCAATCTGTTTTGAAAATAGAATTGAAATCCAGGACAGAGTTTCGAATAAAAATGAATCGTATAAACTGAAAGCTTTTCTTCAGAGTAATGCTTTTATGTCTCGAGTGTACTTGGTTAAGTTTAAATTAAAACACTGGAAAAAAAACTTCTGAAACGAAATGTACTTAGTTTTTAAAAACTTTGCACTCCTTTTGCTAATTATAAAATTTCTTTGGCATTTTATTTTTAATATGAAATGTTTTTGTTAGACTTTTTATTTACTGTACCGGGCTTTTAAATATGACGTCGGGAAAATCCGACAAAGTTCGAAAAAGCTGACTACGGTTTTATATAGTGCGTTAAAAACTTTTTCAATAAACTGTGAATAATACTTTTACATAATGTAGTTTTCAGGTATGCTAAGGTTGGCATATTATCACGATATTATCAATTGGTGATTATTGATTAATTAATTATTGACATTATTGATTAATGTGAAATTGTGAACACAAAATATCGCACTGAATCGTAATTATAGAAATGTCAAATACATTTTAACTGTTTTTATGCGCTGCAAAGATTTTTGTGATTATCTCCTATTTTTTCAATACATACATACATAACATGTTCACGTCCGTAATCCGCGAAGGGATTGGCAGAGGTGTATTAAACCCCCATAGTATGTCGCCAACCATGATTTTCGGTCCCACGTAATAGGAGGCAAGCCCATTGCCGCCAATCGGGCACTTGTACAAAAAAATGGCTATGCCGGCAATAAATTCCTAACCAAAAATATAGTAGCAAAATAAATTTGAAATTTTTTTTTGTCCCGAATCCTTGCTATGCGATGTAAATCGCAAGGAAGCCGTACAAGCACTACCAATTAACGTCTTGGAGAGTACCAGACGGTATTTTTTTATTTTACGTACTTATTTTTAACAAAACAATAATCAAGTTCATACGACAAACAGCGAACATAACAAGACAAACGTCAGACATATCTTTCTTGTTCTACATTTGATATCAGAGTTTCGATGTACGCCAGTTCACAAAATGTGACATTCTGGGCACAACATTGTAACGTTGCTCTTAATATATCGTCATGTAAAATACGCGGCGAATTCGCTGTCAACAGATAAGCGCGCTTCTTCCTGTGAGCTGGCGCTGCCGGCGAACGTAGAGAAGGGAAGGAGTTCAGAGATGTCAATATCGTATGATTTGTAATTAAATAAAAATAAATTAATATTCTAGGACAATCTACACAACACCATCTAGATTCATGGTGAGCATAGTTTAACTAACTTGTGTTATGCGTTCTGGTATCTGATAAACATACTTAGATACTTAGATTATTGTAAATCCATACATTTTAAATATAGAGATATTTTATGATTCAGGTTTTTTATGTAAATACTTGCTGTGTAATTTTGTGTTTATTTGTTTGTTATTTATCTTTCTGCACTGCAGTTATCTAAAAGAAATGTATTTCTTTTTCTTTCTAAATCCGGAAATTTTAAACAAACAACTACAGAAAGAAATTGTGTTGTGACTGTTTGACTCATTTTTAACCAAATAACACTAGAAGGTATCCTGAGTACCATGATGGACACTGACAGTCCATATGAAAGTAAAGTAAGATTGTAATAACATGTGTATTGTATGATTTTAGATTGACATGGTCATTACTATTAACAGTGTGACCCAACGTAAATTGTTTGTATTTACGTTTAACAATATACATTAAAACTTCAATCCAATTCATATTTCAGTAAAAAGTCTTTTACTACGAGTGGGTATTGTTTTATTTACATTCTCTGAGCGAAATTACTCTGCGTCCGCGTCTACCGTTCTGTGTATAGGGTGTTATATCGCGTATAAAACTCTACACGCTGATTATAATGCTATTCGCTTAAGGAAACGTGCTGAGACATATTACTTGTACTTTAAGTAATATTAAAGGTTCAAGCAGCTTTAGCAAAATGCTCTACTTGCCCTCTCTTCTAGCTAAATTGTTGGCATAAGTACGTCGTATGAAGATGCTTGCAGCTGAATGATTAGCATTTTTCTCACAGCCAAGGTTGTCACCTACTTCTGATAATCTTGAATGATCACTATCACGGTGCTACGTTTAGTTATGTTTATATTTAGTAGAATGGGGTCTATTTCTCGAATTTGTCTATTGATTTAACTTATCTCGACTTGACTTCTCAATCTATCCAGTGCCCTTAGCACGAAATACTATCGTATTCGTAATGTAAAGGTATCGACAGAACAGACAGATTCCTGTTAACCTGTAAGCGTGTGATGTCTGCCAATGGCAATGTTCTATTTTCTCGATACCTTCACATTACGAATTTGCTAGATTTTCGTGCTAAGGGTACTGTTCGAATTGACTATTCTATAGTGTTTTATTTTAGTCTATTCGTAATTGTATCCAGTCTATGCCATTATCTTTTTCGTTTGTCAGGATGTGAATATACTCTGCATATACTCCCGGGGTCTGCCGGAGTGTGAAGGACTATTATCTCACTGCCGGCAGCTAAAGACCCAAAGACGGCGAGAATTTCAGTCGGATCGAGTCCGATATAACCTCCTTCAAATCTGGTGAGATTGATAAAAAGGGTACCTATCAGAGAGATGATTTCATTTGGGAAAGTGATGATTTGAAATAATTTTATTAGCTTTACAAAATTACGAAATATCAAATGTAATAAAAATAGCACAGTACCTAACGGTAAGTAAATAAACTTGTGAACATTTTTGTATTGTTATCTAATACCAGTAAAGTTAGGAATACGCAGGTGGAATTCCAAACTGAATATAATGTTTGTAGGTTTTTCAAAGAGACGACGGACGCTTAGCGGTTGGGCGAAGCGTGTGCTTGCTTATTAGAGCATTCATTCGGACTTGAGCACGGTTAGGGCTGGCAACATAAATAAGGAATTTTTATGTAAGTATTTGTTTAATTAAAAATATTATTACATACACTTACGAAGTAATATTTACTGTAATCCTCTAGTAAGTTTGTTTTATATTACCTAATATTATTACCAAGCTTGACTATGATTCGAAGCCGAGTTCTGTCGATCGTAGAACCGACTCATTAACCATTAAGTTACCGAAGTTTTTTTGGAAGTCAAATTTAAAGAGAGAATAAGAACTGCGATGATATTATATGATTTTAAATTGACATGGTCATTTACATATTCACTGTTAAAATCGGCATATTTACCATGTTTGTTTATTTCGTTGAGTAATCGATATTTCAGCGCTGTTGCAAATGCCATGATCACGGTGTACTGACCCGATAAATTTAACAGTGAATATGCGATGATATGATACGTCAGTCATCTTGCAATGTATAAGTCTTAGGTAATCTTATCTTACATCCAAGTGGTGCTGAAAACCCCAAACGGCGTGCGTGCGTGGTTTCAGTCGGTTCGAGTTCAACATAACCATTATCATAGGCGACGCGTCGAGAAAATTTTTGCGTGAAAAAAGGTCTAGAAAGGTTAAGGTGTCTAATTGGCAGAACTAATGAGACTGATATTTTACATACATACATACATATGCTCTTGCGCGTTATCCCCGAAGGGATAGGCAGAGGTGTATTAAACACCCACATCTCGTCAACTATGAGTTTCGGTCCTACGTAATAAAAAAATAAATTCGTAACCGAAAATGTTGCAGCAAAATAAATTTGCATTCCTTGCTATGCGGTGTAAAATCCAAAATATTTTATTAAGTGTTTTATTTAATATTCAAATTAGACGCATGACAACCCTAAGTTAGTATCACAGACTAGGCTGCTGCTTTCGGCGTCGGTCGCTAATTCTCTTTAAGGTAAAAACATTTTATAAAAAAACTCGTCGACGTTATAGAACTTGTAGAAATCTGTGTGAATTTCAATGATAACAGATTTCTTGTTTAATTTTTCATGGTATGGTAACTGCCCTAGATCCTACCTACCTACCTACTAATAGTACTACCTTTGACAACCGAAGAACCAAAGACGGTGTGCATTTTAGTCGGTTCGGGTCAGACATAACCACTCTCACGGTGAGAATTGTATTCGTGGGCAATTTGTTTGCACCGTGTTTCCGCCACGCTGATGCAGTGCAGGTTGATGGGTAGCCAGAGGCTTGTTTGCCACCACTGTCTGGTGAGGTTGGCTTACGTCCCGAAAATGATGGTCTCACGATCACCCAGAGGAATGGAAAACACAGGGGAGTAAGGGTCGCCCCCTTACTCCCCTGTGTGCACCCAGTATATTATATTATTATTTTGCGTAATGTATAACGTCGCGTTGCACACAAGCTGAGGAGTTTATCTCAGAAGGATATTAGCTTCTCCCCTCACGTTTACGAGCATCTAAGTGCGATAGACAGCTGATCCCGGTTTATGTATTTTTAATACTTATCAATTTCGAAGTGAATAACTACTGATGGAGTGTAGTGCTAGAGTACTTGATGTATCTCAACGGTTGGAAAAGTACGACAAGTTAAAAATGTTCATTTGTGACGGTGAGCGCTTATCATCACAAAAATAAAATAAAATTCATAAATAAAGTTGTTTCGTACGAAATAGGACTACAAGACAAACACAAATAGACATATTGATGGATAAATATAGTGGCAGTAATTGGAAAGTGAACAGTAGGCTACTGAAATTACTGTCGAATATTCTGCCATATACTCGTAGTACTGACGTAGTTAAGACGTTTTGTAAATTAAGTATAAGCTGACTGTACCAAATAAAATATAAATGGTAACAATTTTTAAGTACGTCAATAAACAATATCAAAACAGTACTTACTTTGTCGTTGTAGGGTAAACCATATAATTCATTAAAGCATTTTATATTCAAGAGCACGGTAACATAATCGAATTTTAAAATGTTGCCTAAGCCACAACGTCTACACCGGGTGCCGTCTATTTGGTAGAAACTTGATACTCCGAAACCTATTTGGGATAACTCACTTCGCAGAAACTTCTTTAATCGATCATTTATTAGGCATAAAAAATATTTGACATAAATATTTTTAGGCATAATGTGCTTATGACCGAATTTAGAATGGCATACATTTAAGATAGTAGAATTTTATTTGGCATAATTACCTTTGGCATAGTTAAAATTTTGTATAACTTCATTTAGCATAACGTTCATTTAGAGTACAGATTATTTGGAATAATTTGACTAAGCATAATATAAAGAGCATAGAATTTCAATTAGAATAATATGGATGGGGTTACTTTCTTCTTTAAAAATGAGTAGGTTAGGTTAGGTTAGAACTGTGACCCAGAAGTAGTCAGAATAGATAGTTGTTTACACCCCGACACAGAGTACCCCGACTCGGATAGGTTAGGTTAGGTTAGAACTGTGACCCCCAACAGCGCGAGCCGAGCGAGCGAAGCGAGCGTGCCGCGGTAGCGGCCGGCGAAGCGCCAGAATAGATAGTTGTTAACACCCCGACACAGAGTACCCCGACTCGGATAGGTTAGGTTAGGTTAGAACTGTGACCCCAACAGCGCGAGCCGAGCGAGCGAAGCGAGCGTGCCGCGGTAGCGGCCGGCGAAGCGCCAGAATAGATAGTTGTTAACACCCCGACACAGAGTACCCCGACTCGGATAGGTTAGGTTAGGTTAGAACTGTGACCCCAACAGCGCGAGCCGAGCGAGCGAAGCGAGCGTGCCGCGGTAGCGGCCGGCGAAGCGCCAGAATAGATAGTTGTTAACACCCCGACACAGAGTACCCCGACTCGGAGTGTTGCAATAATCATAAAAGATGATTCTTGCTGTAAACATTATGCTAAATGATGGTTCTACTTTTACATAGTTATGGATAAGAAATTTATACCAAAAGATGAATCTGGTTTTGAACTTTCTGCGATGTGATGGTTATACATTGTGATTATTATGGATACAAAAATTATGCGTACAGATGATTCTGACAAACAAAATTATGGGTTTCAATGTATGCAAAATGAGTTTATGCCAAACGATATTCTGCGAAAAGAGGTTTATGCTATTAGTTGTTATGCAATATAAAATTATTACTTAAAAAGTTCTACTATATGAGGTGTACCCGTCTACACCACAGACTTAGAATATACTAGATATCCAATATCCCTTGCAGAAGTGGGTTAAATGTGGTTTCCACAAACTCTTTTGTGAGGGGAGAGATTTGATCACCAAAATCAGGTCAGGGTTGCGAACTTTGACAGATAAGGTTGTTTACGCACTGTTAAAATTTCATAACTAGCATAGAAGTATAACTAGCATACTAGCCTCTCTGCAAATATTTGTATGCATGAATATGACTTTTTGCACTGGTCTGGTTGTGCCTCGGAGAGCACGTTAAGCCGGTGGTCCCGGTTGCGATACGAACATTTATGGCAGTCGTTACGGGTAGTTGGAGCCCTCAAAAGTCCATCCAGTCTTACTTGGAACTTCGATATCGCCATTGGTCATTGGACCATTGGTTGTGGAGCTCAGATGGCAGTCGCTTCACGGAAAATATCGAAATTCAGCCGCATCACAGTTAGACTGGAAAGCCAACCCCAACCGAGTTGGGAAAAGGTTCAAAGAATGATGATGATAGAAGTCATAATTGTAACACGTGCCGGCACTCCGTGAGTTAAAATACGTCATCACGTGAAAGAGCAAAAAATTATACGCTAAATTCTCATAATATTGACCACACAGTGACATCTAGCACAGTCTATGTCTGTTATTTATATTTTAAACCACAGAATGGTGTGTGCAGTCGAGTAGCGGAGAACCGATATTGAATATCGTTCGAGTATGTGTTTCAAATAATTTGGAACTGTCTGTCTGTACAATATATTGTTAACAAGTGTCTATACATCGATGACATCGTGAACGGAAAGTCATTGAACCGTTAACTTGGAAAAGGGTGACCTTTCACAGGATGTGTTTACCGTTTTAGGGTGTTCAATGTGAAAACAATATAGATCCCCCTAAATAATATTTTGACTTAAATAATTTTATTTCAGCAGTAGTCATGTTTTACTATTTTTATTGAGGTTTTGTTTGTCACTAACATTGTTGCCATGGAGGAATGGTAGGTGCATGGTGTGGTACGGTTTCCAGCCACTGCAGCTGAGGATGCAGCTGCGGCGAAGCGACTCAAATACGAAGCGCTATAGATTCAGTATCTTCAGAAGCTGCTGGAACGTGGAAGGTTTACAAAGGACATCCGCCGGATCATACTTGCTGCAAAGGCTGACTATTGCTATCCAGAGAGGCAATACATGTGTGATGGGAACTTTCGCATCTCGTACAAGTCTGAACGCATAATCTTTTATTTTTGTATTCTTAATTCAGTTAAGGGACGAGCACAAAGTCTGATTGATCGATTGATTTAACAAATCTAAAATTGTTATTGACCTATATCTCATTATCATTGAATAAGTTCTTAGATTTGATGTAACTAGATAAAAACGAACTTTTATGAAAGAATAAACAAGAATCATTTTATCCAACATCCAACAAAATGGACTAAGTCCGAAGATTACAAAAAAGGATGGAGGTACTGGATCGGATATAGCTCATTTCTGATATCGGAATATTATACAATAGGGGACGTGACTCAGTTCCCAAGACTGACCGTCGTATACCGACGAATATAAAATTTATAAACTTGTGTTGGTAAAAAGTGACCTAGAAACAACTTGTTTGAAAGTAGCATGTGTACGAAAACTCATTTATTTTTCAATATATTTCATTTTGCCTCTAGTTTTTCACCCGTATGACATGTTGTAAATGTTTAACTTAACTTTTAAACTATAGCGTTTCAGGATGAAAACATGATAAAAAAATAGATTACGGGATTGAATTTTTCAGAAAAAAGCTATGAAAACGAGAAAGTGGATGCCGGACCGACATGGGTAGCTGGAATGGACTGAGTGTTATAACGTACTTCAAGAGATCTTTATTTTCTATATTCGACTGCAATAGACTGATTTACTGATAACTGATGACTGATTAAGTCTTGAAATTCCTTCTTCCTACAGTCCCGGGTTCTTTAAGTGGGGCGTGAAAAGGCATCTGATAACCGCTTCCGTCAATCTGAGCGCTACCATTGTAACACTACGTGTTTGTAAGGATGACCCACTTTCCTGAGACTTTGCCTTCAGCTTACCACCAGGCGAGGTGAAGTCAAATTGACGTGCCATAAATAAATAAAAAATTGCTGATGGAATATAGTATCCAAACATATAAGTTTATAGTATAAATTAAATAAAAAAATGCAGGCTAAATCCAAGATTGAGCGACAGATTTAATAACTGGAGAGAAATACATTGATGTTTGTAAAGACAGATACAGACAGTGGCTGTTGTCCCCACGTACCCTTAAACGTGCGTAAACCTAAATATATATGAGGAAACAAAATTCACCGCCTTATAGAAAATATCTCCAAACAGAAACGTGTGGCTGTCCTAAATATCTCGAACGTGACTGAGACTCAATATTCAATTTCCTAGAGTTTGCCGATACAACGATAGTATTTTTAAAGGGTTTGTGTTTATATTAGAGACTGTGTGTGTGTGTGTGTAACTTTGATGTACCTACTAAATTTGTGACTCTTTTAATGTCTGTTGGCATTCTCTACCAGTCAACCATAGGGAGGTGCAGAGCTTGATGTTAAGCAAGTTAATACTTGCTATAAGCTCTATGTTATAGCTAAATACGTATCTAGATTGCTAAAATTTGAATACCTATATATTGACGACAAATATATGCTAGCAGTGTTAAGAGTAAAACCATTTGAGAAGTGTGATTTAATTATTTCCCTATGTTGTATGTTTTTCTTATTGTAGTATTGTTAAGAGCATTGATAACTGTGACTTTTATGGAAATGCACGGTAAAATTTTTAAACGTGCGATTACGAAAAATAAATGCCGTGTTTATTCTACTCCTGTTTAATTTTCATGCTGTCTATTTCATCATAAAAATAGAACTGTGACCAATTTACAAATACATTTGTTTTGACGAATTAACTTTGATCAATGTACAATAACCCCTCGTAAATTAACCATTTCCTCTAGGTTACTTAAAAACACATTGTAATGATTAAATAATAGCGTTCTTTCCAGTTGCTTCTGAAAGAAATGCCTGTACTAGAGTTTCTTCCAGGCTTTTCTATGTTCTATATTCGGCATGTAGATCTATCTGTTTTAGATCTAGCTGTAATTATGTAATTCTAAAATATTTTTTATATTTATGTTGCACCTGAATAATTTTTGTATTATTTTGTCAATTGAAGGCTGTTGAATATTATACCAGGTATTTTTTGATCGGAGTTAAGTGAAATTGCCACTTGACTTTATTGGATAGGAGATGAGGATAATGGATTGGAGTGCACTTAGTCATTCTCCAAAACCGACCAGACCCTTTCAAAATCAAATAATGTATTCCAAGGTGTACACACAGACCGAAGGGGGTCATCTCGAAAGAGAGGGCTCCGGGTCTGCCGAGATGCGAGGGATATGTTCGCTAACTATCTCACCTTCGGAAATTAAAGACCCAAAGACGGCGTGCGTTTTAGTCGGTTCGAGTCCGACATAACCTCTCTCATTGGCTCCGGTGGGATTGGTATCCGTGGGGATATAGGGTACGGGGAAAAAAGGTGTATATACGGAAGATCACTTTAATCCTTCGGAAGAAAATACCAATTTGTTTTCTCTATTTCTTTAATACTGCGAGCAAACACGAACGCTACGATCCACTGTCATATAATAAGTTAGAGGTTATATTTCCGTTTAGTGTAAATACTTTACATCTCTTGGCTTATATGTCAGCCAGTATAAAAAGAAGGGTACGGAGTCCCGACAAACATCTTCAGTACTCCAACCAACCTCACCTGCCCGTGGTGCTCTCTCCTGATTAACGTCTCGTTCGTTCGTGCTCTGGCTGCCCGCCTATTCTCACTGGACCAGCAGGTCTGTTCACCCAAGTAAGAGACGCAGGTATCCTTTGGGAATGCCTGTGTTTTTCATATTCAGATCGTAAAATTGACTGCACCACGCCTGATAGGAAGCAGTGGCGCAGCAACGATCCCCACAATCACGGCCTCGACATTTGTTTTTTCACGCGCCGATTGAAGGACTCGAGACTGTAGGATGTAGGAAACACGTGTGCTGGTAGACCATTATTTTCAGGACTTAATGGTGCGACATGGAATTGAGTCGCCGAACCGCTTAGTGCTTGATGGAATCGTTTGTACCGTAGGTAGGTGACATCCACGCGTTGTCCTGCGTAGGAAGGGAAAGGGTGGGACCAGTTGGAAGAACTCATCAGAACATTCATGTTCAGTAGTGGACGTCCAATGGCTGAAATGATGATGATGTGTTTAGAAAAACATGTCTACATCGAACCTACGACATGGCATATAGTTCTCGAACATATTCCGCTTTCATTATTAACTAACAGACCTCAATTTCAGACAACAAATACATTTTGAATACTAAAAAACCCTGTATACAGATCATGTCAATTCACTTTTGCAGAACATAAACCATTGGAGTTACAATTAGCCACTCGTTGATACGACCCCGAACTGTCAATCTGAAAGAATTATACGACGACCACATGCGGGCTTGTACAGCCAGAGCTGATGCCTAGAATAAATACTACAGGAGTAGAAATAAACAAATATCAACTCTAATTGCTATGAAATAGAATCTAATTTAGCTTTTTAGCTGCTGCTCAAATTGTGTATTGTTTTGGTGTTACCAAAACTACAACTGGTAGAGAAATTAGTGAATGTGATCCTGTGAATCATGGACAGAATTATTGATTAACTGTTTAAGCTATAATGTATGACGTCACACCGTGGTATTGCCAATTTTAAAATTGAAAGCTTAAAATTGTGAACTGATTGTAAATCGATATTATCTAATAAATAAATAATAATAAATAATTATTTAGGACAATCTACACAACGCCACCTAGAATGCGGATAAACATACTTAGATACATTTTTTGTACATACATAGAAAGACTCAGACGAATACAAATATTTACATTCATGCACACAAATATTTTTACTGAGCGGGGATCAAACCCGTAGCAGTCGCGTTTACTACCACCATGACTCAGGTGTCGTCAAAACTAAGCAAATAATATGATAGTCTATAGGTTATTCCAGAAAACTACTAATACAATTTCGCAGTTAATAATAACCTTGTGTTGTGTAACCGGCGGTGAATAGGGTAGCCAGAGCTCACTGGAGAGGTTTGGTGTTGTCAGTGGAAAGACCGGGAAACCTTGCTGCACTGACCGCCCAGAAACTCTCTTAACCTTCAAGCGTGCTCCGTCGACCACATCATCACTTACCATCAGGTGAGATAGTGGTAAAACGCGAACCTATCGAGCATAAAATAAAATAAACAAAACGTGATAGACTAACAAATATCTTCATAAACTCTCATATTTTTAATACAGGTAGGATATAAAGGCAACTAAGTACTGCGACATATTTCCAGGTAATCTGTGCTAGTAGCCGGCACACACATATCGCCGGAGTCCCTCGAGAAATTATCAGTGATCCCACTATCCGTGTGTAACTTTCCATTATATAACTCAGTTTGATTTGTTGCGGATATAAAATTCTCATGACTTACCACTGGCTGTTATGAATTTGAAGCGTTTGCTATTTACTCGTATTTCTGTATCACATAAATGCACATACCAATACCTGTCTGTCTTGTTCACGGAGGACCGAATAATGATTAGATGATTGTTGCTTTTAAATCTGTGCTTGCAAAGTAGGTTCAAATCCTGTCACCTTCATCGACATCCTACGTCCATCGTCTGGAATAACTAACGTTGCATAGAGATAGCTATGGACATGGACAATTTAATACATGTACAACCCCTGTAAACGCCCGAATGAGGAGGTAGAAGTGACACCCACATGACATGGATACGGAAGTGTTATAATATTTGGTGCAAAAGGGCCATCCCTTAGGCAAGATTCAAATGGAGATCGCTTGCACATGGAGTGCAAGCGATCTCCATTTGAATCTTGCCTACGTAGGTCCGAATCCTACCTCCTGTGTGAGACTATAATTGTATAGAACACGTCAATATAATCATTATCTTCAAAACAGGCCTCCAACATCGACCCCCAATCCGACTGTTTAGTTTAGAGGCTGTTGTTAGAGGGGGGAAGAGAATTTTTATCGTGGAAGGTAATCTGTGCCATGGCCCCATCACACTGCTGCAATGCAGGTTGAAGTGCAACGAGCAGGTGGTGCCCTCCTAAATTTAACTTCACCTCGAATGATGGTAAGCTGAATGCAAATTCTCAGGAAAAAAACCATTACCGAAACCAATAATGTTACAATGCGACGGTGGTTGACGACCTCAGTAGATGCTTTTTATTTAAAGAACCCGGGACAACTTATCGGCAGATTTGAAATCCTTGTTGTTTTAAGAGTGCTGTGCCAGAAAATCAAAATGGGCATTGGTTCAAGTATAGTTGCGCAAGCCTAGGCTAGCGCAAATACACGTTAATGTAATTTGCACAAGTATCTTCCAACACACGTTACAATATATTTGTGCAAGTCTAAATTTGTGCAAATTGGCACAGGCTTTTATTACGAGTTTTCCTTATTTTGTTGTGAAATTGTCTGCGTTTCCGTTAGTCGCCTCTTACGACCTCTTTCACTTGAGATGGGGTAGTGAATATTCTTTCTACGTCATCACACAGATTTCAAACCTACGTTCTTTTATTCTTACGTACTTCATGAGCTTATCCTGTTATCATTAAACATTTCATGCAAACCTTAATTACTTTTTATTCACTAATTCCCTATATTAATTTAATATACATTTTATATTACCTAATCTTCATAATGAAACGTGTGATAAAAAGTAGCATAAAAATCTTATAAAAAATAATTTATATTTGTATATTATAACCAAGAGATAATGTATGCGCTTATATGACTGCCTCCGTGGCTCAGTGGAGTACCTAGTATGCGCCGGCTGTGCAAGAGGTTATGGGTTCGATCCCACACAGGACAAAAATTTGTGTGATCCACAAATAGTTGTTCTGAGTCTGGGTGTACTTTGTGTCCGTTATTTGTACATTTGTAAAGTCCCCCGCGATACAGGGCTTGTTACCTAGTGCGGGAGTTGTCTTTTTAAATGAAAAAAAAGGAAAGAAAAAGTTAGCTGTAAGTTGATAAATAAATAAATAAACCTTGTAACCATATACTTAATTCTTTTTCACTTTAATATAGACCTATATTTAAAATAGACCTCTTATTCTTGTTCTCAACTATATTTATTGTCAATACATGATCGCAGCAAGAATTCTGAACTTGTCAAATCTTCCTAAGCCTTCTATTCTGATTTTGTATACAGTACATCACCGTGGCACTGAATAATAGGATGAGCAAATAATATTCAGATCACGTGCCACGTACGGGAATCGAACAGACGACCTGAAGTTTATTTACTATTCCTTATGTATGTCGCGATAAATCTAATTTGCAGATTCGCACTGCGTATACCGTACTACGAATGTAAACTTCCGAATGAAATTTGCAAACATTTTTATTTTAGAGTACCTACCTATAATAGGTATACCCGACAATTAGTATTTAATACTCGTAACTTACAATGGCTTCTCCGACTAAAACTTAAATCCCTCTCAACTTTTCTAATTATCATGTTATTTTTCATACACACTCATGCACACAAACACACACACCCACACACACACATACACACACACACACAAACGCATCCACGAACACACATACAAACACACACGCACGTACTGGTATAATCGCATGCAAATATATAAATAATATACCTATAATTACAATTTATTCGTTATTGTGGTAAACGTACTTTAGGTATCATTAAGGCCTTTCCTCGACCAAACGTTAGGGAAGTACTATATCGTGGCTACATAAGAAGTTGCATAAGGCGTCATTCTCATGGGCTTTGCGATATTTCGTCCCTATTCCTTTCGATACCTAAACATATTGAACTAAAAACAGATATCGCCATACCGCACGCGGTATTATTGACCAATAACGGCGGTGTGAATGAGGCCTAAGACCCTCGGGGAAGGTTCTTTCTCAATAAAATTTGGCCATTTATAAATAGAATTCGCGGTTATAGACAAACGTCACAGAAAACTAAATAACTAAGCGAAACCGTTGCCACACTGATTAATAAGGAAAGATCAGGTTCGTTAAAATTAATGATATTCAAAAACTTCGCCGTTCCCTCGCAAACTTTCTAATTTATTGGCAAACAGGAATTCTAAACTTAATATTGTGGGTTCATAGTCTTGCTGCGTAGATTGTGTTGTTTTATTACTTTGTGTGGGAACAAAATATGAGTTTCAGATGGAAAAGAAAACTGATTTTAGTTGACGAAGAATAAAATAATAAATGACGAAGGATTCCCAGGATGGCAGCAGTGTATTGTTCGAAGTATAGTGATAGATTTGTCTTCGTTTTTGTATCTATATTACCTATATCTGTTTGTATGTGTGATAGTAGTATAGTCATGTTTATGGAAGACCATCAAATTACCTCGAGCCTCGAGCTTGGGAAAACATAATTTATAGGCTACACAGACTTTTTAGCTAGAAATATACTTTAAGGAACTCAAACAGAGGAAGTAGTTAAGATTTTATGGATATTTATCGCTTACGATGATAACCCAATGAAATACACATAAATAAATTTGGAAATCCACGCGTGGAGAACTGTGGCTAACAGCTAGTTTCAGATATATTGATAACTAGCTGACCCGCGCAACTTCGTCTGCGTCACCCCATTTTTGCAAAATTTTTCACTTCTGCTCCGCACCAGTTGGTTGTAGAATAATGTTATATACATATAAACCTTCCTATTCAATCACTTTATCTATTAAAAAAACCGCATCAACATCCGTTGCGTAGTTTTAAAGATTTAATATACATAGGGATAAGGGATATAGGGACAGAGAAAGCGACTTTGTTTTATACTGTCTAGTGATTTTGTCATGTTTTAATAAATAAATAAATATTCTAGGACAATCTACACAACGCCACCTAGACCCATGGGAAGCATAGTTTAACTAGCTTGTATTATGGGCTCTAGAATGCGGATAAACATACTTATATATATTTTTTGCCAATATATACATATTATACATAGAAACACCCAGACCAATGCAAATATTCATAGTCATGTACACAAATATTGGCATTGAGCGGGAATCGAACCCACGCCTCCTGTCGTGTTCACAACCGCCACGCCACTGATGTCGTCAAAAAAAGTCGTTTGCAACTACAAAGTTGATGTTCATTCCATGTGTAAGACTTACTGTTAGGTTTTAATTAAGAGGCTGCGGTTACAAGTCCGGGCGGTAAATGCATCAGTGCCGACGTGATACTATTTGTCACGCAAGCGTATAGCTTAGTTAATCTGAAGTCCAATTCCCCTAGTAGGAACCAATTCAAATTAAGTCTTAGTTTAATCTCAATTTTATGTCAAAACGACCGCACGGTGTAGTCTAGTTAGAGCACCCAGTCGAATAGCATCTGAGCGAAGAGGATCTAGTCTTGTACAGTTAAATAAATAAATATTCCAGGACAATCTACACAACGCCACCTAGATCCATGACCAGGATAGCTTAACTAGCTTGTGTTATAGGTTCTAGAATGCGGATAAACATACTTAAATACATTTTTTTATAAATATATAGTCATATTATACATAGAAACTTCTAGAAAAATGACCATATTCATATTGATGCACACAAATATTTGCACTGAGCGGGAATCGAATAGTTTATTACACCACCCCACGAAGATCCAGTTAAATCAATGTTCAAACTTCAACATCATATTATGAGAGTATAGGTTAAACATCCATTTAGATCGTAAGTACTTATTTGTCTCCGTGGCTCAGCGGTAAGAGAATTCCCAATGTAAAAGCCTCGTCAGAGTAGTTAGTAGCTGTAGGGGGTTCGATTCCCAACAAATAAAAGGTACATTTTTTGGTTAGATAGTGTAATCACAAGACAGAAATGCGTTATACAATTTTATTTTATGTTTACATTACAACGTAGTTAGGTGCTGCCGGGAAGCTACGTTTTGGTAGCGTCCGATTCCCGTAAGATTTTAGATTTAACTGTTTTAAATGGCCATCGCACCAACCACAACGTTCCCGCGAATGTTGCTTAGGCTAGCACTTTTATAATGTACCTACGTGACCTGTACAGAACCTTTACTAAATTGCTATCAAAGTTCCATTACAGATATTGGGCGGAGTTATCAGAAACAATGTCTAAATACAGCTGTTACATCATTTATCGTGACCGATAGTTCGTATAATGGCCGACGCCCACCATTGCCCCATGGGGGTTGTATAGGAGAATTTCGATTGCTCAAGACGTGGCTCCGTGGCTTAGATGTTAGAACATTCCCAAAAGATGAGTAAGGTAAAGGTCGCGGATTTGATTCCCGTCGGAGCATTCACTCTTTTCAATCTAAATAGTTATTTGTGAGAGATAAAAATTGGAACAAGACTGCTATTTGAACAGATTTTTACTAGCGAGGTGCAGATACGAGTATTTTCTGACGACTTCAATATATATTTGTGGGGTACTTAATATCATTCACGCTTGACCTGACCCCTGACACAAATGTGCCTCGAAAAGGTAAAAAAACAAGTATTTCAAGCGTTGTCGCGTCGGATACATATTACTTGTAAAGCACTCTAACATGTTTTTGCAACGATCCAAGGCCTCCGAAATGATAATGATTGAATTTTTTTTTACTATTTGTGGTATTTTTAGCGTCGGGGGATTTTACACTAGATCTATCCAAAATAATTGATCCTTCAAACAAAAGAAAAACTACATCGAAATCGGATTATCCGTTCGAGAGTTACACACGCACACACATACACACACCCACGCGCGTGAGAAATTTATAACACCGAGTCGTTTTTGTTCAGAAGTTAAAACATAAGAATAAACATGCTATGTTTGGTCACGATAACCGACATCTTCGCGAACGGAGTACCTACGTAATAAATAGATTCTAGAATATTCTACATAGACCTAAATATAGCCCAGCACACAACAGTGTTAATCATGTCACCAACGAAGTAGGTGCGCTAGTTTCGTAGTAGTAAGTTGTAACCACCAAACTTCAGTTGTTGACAATAACTTAATTGGAACTAGTTAACAGTTACGATGTTCCGCATGTCTTGTATGTGTATTCGTAGGCCTACTATAAAACATTCGAAGTTACGGACCGAAGTTTTGGACAAACATACCTATTTATTGCACGATTTATCCAAGACTATGAATGAATGGAACAAGGTAGGGCGACTGTCTCTCACGTCCCAATTGAGCCACCGACTGGGGAAGTACCTCCTCCGTACATAATATATCTTTTAAACTTTCGTGTTGCATGATATAGGGTTGATGAAACACGCCAGCAGTCAGCTTGTGACCACGGCTAGTGCAACCTGACCGAAACGTCAAGCCAATCAAAAGGTAAATTATTATACGTCAGATGGCAGTTGCTTTACGGAAAATATCGAAATTCAGCCGCATTACAGTTAGACTGGAAAGCCATCCCCAACTGAGTTGGGAAGAGGTTCAGAGAATGATGATGAGTCAAGTATGACCAAATTATACGTTTAACAAGAAACAATTTCGCAAATCCACGTCACCTAATCCTTAAAAACGAGATCAAAGGAAATCTAGATGATTATAAGATCAAAAATCTTAATCAAGATCCACAGCCTATACTACGAAACTCTTTAAAACTTGCGACTCTTTAGAAGTACGAGACTATATATATTCCCTTTATAGAACACGATAGGGCTTTTCTATGTCTGGAGGGTAGCTCTCTAACGGCTGGTCTTCATTAATGACACCCGATGCCTCTCCAATTAACACGTTGATCATCAATAGAAATTTTTAGGGTACCGTATCTGTAATCAGGAACCTGGTAATTTTTATTTGACGTTTTTGCAATAATATAAGGTTTTCGCTATAAATATTTTTGGATAAACTAAAAATCATGATACGATATAGATGTAGGCGTTACCTGGCGGAAATCCATTACAAAAAGATATATATTGGGGGAGGGAGGAGGGCCCACCGCTCACCCGCGGTTCAACACTCCAACAATATTTATATTCAACACTCGTTTCAACACTCCAACAATATATAAGTTTAAGTCCTTCGCATTAGCGGAATACTGCATGGTACAACATCTCCTCTCTGGTAAGATTTTTTGTTTTTCTTACTTTGAAGCGGGTGGTTTGACATTCCAATATATATTGTTGGAGTGTTGAACCGCGGGTGAGCGGTGGGCCCTCCTCCCTCCCCCAATATAATATCTTTTTTTAAAAATCATGATCTTTGCGGTAATTCAGGTCTAATTTCAAGCTGTCACTTCTTTGATCGTGGTTTTCTTTCTGCAGTCTAATTGCGTCGGGGCTGAAATTCAATATTTTCGGTAAAACGATTATCATCTGTGCCCTTAGCACGAAATGCCTTCTATCAAATTCATAATGTAAAAGCATCGACAGACAGGCCGCCTATCGTAATGCTCCATGCATTACTTTAGGCGGCCTGCCTACTGTGAACATGTGCGTGCGTTCGTGAATCGCGCCAATCGTCGCCATCTCTCGATAACTTTACATTACAAATTCGATAGATTTTCGTGCTAATGGCACTGGTCGCCACAGCCTATTGGTGATATCGAACTACACCAGTTAAGACAAGTTATAAGTTATAAGGGCTCCAACTACCCGTAAAGACCGCCACTTTTTTAGTTTCGTGCGCAAAATCCCCACGGACACTAATCCCACTGGAGCCGGAGAGACTAGAGAGAGGTTATATGGGACTTGAACCGACTAAAACGCGTACCGTATTTGGGTCTTTAGTTACCGGAGGTAAGATAGTAGCGAACATATCCCTCGCACCGTGGCAGACAGAATCTACATTCGTCATCGCTCTGAAAATGTATGACATCATGACATACCGACAACAAATGTCACTCCAATACATTTTCAGAGCGATGACGAATGTAGATTCGGAACGGATGCATTTTGGCTAGGCCCCCTGGGGCCCTCTCTTGATGACACCCTTCCCCTTCCCCTCTCTTTCGAAAAGAAAATTGTGTAAAGCGATGCCACTACACAAAAAAAGAGTGAATAATTTTTTTTCAAATTAAAAACTAGAACCGTTGTAACCCACTGTAAGTACTCAACCGCATATGACTAGTAAGTGATGTCGATGGCATTTCTTCGTAGATTATACAAGTAACTAGCTGTTGCCCACGGCTCCGCCCGCGTGGACTTCTAATCCCGTTCACGCTGCTCCATTCCGAGCATTTAGGGGTATGAAAAATAGATGTTGGCCGATTCTCAGACCTACTCAATATGCTCACAAAATTTCATGAGAATCGGTCCAGCCGTTTCGGAGGAGTATGGCAACGAAAACTGTGACACGAGAATTTTATATATTAGATCTAACACATGACATGACGGCGAACTCTGCCGTTTCCTACAGACAACCAACAGCGTTTTACTAATCACTACTAATACCGCAGTACAAGACTTCACTACAACTACTTTTGTACATCGATACAAATACGTTTGTATCGATGTACAAAAGATACTATCAATCTCACAATGACTAGTGAGCATCAAATACACAGCGTGTGACTGATGTGGCGTAACAGTATGGCCCATTTCTCGGTGGCATTAATTGTCATCTACAGTAGAACGTATTGCTCTGTGGCCAGAAATAATTATGTGTGGAATTCAACCAAATGGAATAGTTACATAGGTCTTGGGCGACTGGAAGGACCAAAAATGGATGAATTATGAACCACTTAGCATCCCCTTGTGACTCTTGCACAAGGAATAACGGCCTCACAATTTTTTTAATCCTACTTATCCATCATTTCAGCCACAAGACGTCCACTGCTGAACATAGGCCTCCCCCATCGACCTCCAATCCGACCGGTTGGAGGCGGTCTGCATCCAATGGGTACCCGCGACTTTGACTATGTCGTCCGCCCATCTCGCAGGAGGCCGTCCCACGCTTCGTCTACCGGTACGCGGTCTCCATTCAAGAACCTTTTGGCTCCAACGGCCATCTGTTCTTCTTGCTACGTGCCCCGCCCATTGCCACTTCAGCTTGCTAACCCTGTAGGCTATGTCGACCACTTTCGTTCGTCTGCGGATCTCCTCAATTCTGATTCGATCTAGCAGAGAGATTCCGAGCATAGCCCTTTCCATAGCTCGCTGTGCGACCTTGAGCTTTCTTATGAGGCCCATAGTGAGGGTCCACGTCTCGGCGCCATAGGTCATCACTGGCAACACGCACTGATTAAAGACTTTTGTCTTTAAGCACTGAGGTATTTTGGACGAGAAGACGCTGTGTAACTTCCCGAACGCTGCCCAGCCGAGTTGGATTCGACGATTGACCTCCGCCTCGAAGTTTGATCCGTCTAATCGGACCATCTGTCCAAGGTAGACGTACTTGTCTACAACTTCGAGGGTCGAGCCTTCAACTGACACTGGGGAGGGCCTTAGAATATGAGCATTCGCCATAACCTGGGTCTTGTCCATATTCATCTTGAGGCCCACCTGTTGAGAGACTCGGTTGAGGTCGTCGAGCATTGTGTTTAGATCCTCCAGCGATTCTGCCATGAGCACGATATCGTCGGCAAAACGAAGGTGAGTGATGTATTCGCCATTAACATTAATGCCGAGACCTTTCCATTCCAGTAGCTTAAAGGCATCCTCCATTGCATTGGTGAAGAGCTTCGGAGATATTACATCTCCTTGTCTCACTCCCCTCTGCAACAGTATCGCCGCTGTGCTCTGATCTTGTACTCGGACTGACATGGCGGCGTTTTTATACAAACACTTCAGCACTTCGATGTACCGGTAGTCTATATGACACCGCTGGAGAGATTGTAGCACTGCCCATGTCTCGATCGAATCAAAGGCTTTCTCGTAGTCCACAAACGCTAAACATAGTGGCAAGTTATACTCCTGAGTCTTCTGTATGACTTGCCGCAGCGTATGAATGTGGTCTACGGTACTATAACCTTTTCGGAAACCGGCTTGTTCGGGCGGCTGGAAGTCATCAAACCTGCGTTCGAGACGATTCGTGATAACCCTCGAAAACAGCTTATAAACATGGCTCAGAAGCGAGATGGGTCTGTAGTTCTTAAGAGAGGCTTTGTCACCTTTCTTGAAGAACAAGACCACCACGCTTCTGCTCCATGCTTCCGGCGTAGTACCTTCGAATAGGACGGAGTTGAAGAGCTTCTGAAGGACTTTAAGTATCGGTGTTCCACCCGCTTTCAGAAGTTCCGAAGTGATTCCGTCTTCTCCTGGTGCCTTGTTATTTTTAAGCTGCTTGAGGGCCACCCTAATCTCGTACAGGCTGATGTCCGGGATATCCTCGGTGTAGTGTCGGGTTAGCTTGGCTCTTGGATCTTTAACCGTATCAGTAGCAGGCTTAGTGACTGAGGTATAAAGCTGTCCATAAAACCCCTCGATCTCCCCCAAAACATCTGCCTTAGTCGACGCGACGCTGCCGTCCTTCCTCTTCAGCTTTGTCAACTGGCTCTGCCCAATAGACAAGTCTCTTGCGAACACTTTGGAGCCTTTATTTCGCTCAATCGTTTCTTTAATACATTGAGTATTAAAGGCACGGATGTCGTGTCGCAAAGACTGCTGGATACGTCTATTGAGCTGCCGATGTGCTTCAGCGTCATTGGTAGACTGCAGCCTCATAGAGCGTCGTTCGGCCATGAGTTTGAGGGTGTGATCGGTGAGCTTCTGTGGTCTATCTCTTCGACGGGGCCTGAAGAATTTGGAACCCACTGAATGAACAGCTTCAACCAACCTGTTATTTATCTCGTCCACTGTACTGCATTCTTCTAGGCAAGAGAAGCGATTCGAAAGTTCGAGTTGAAAGCTCTCGGGGTACTGTATATGGGAAGCTCTAGGTCGGAGCGTAGACCTCATCAGACGGGATCTCTCCAGCTTAACATTAATATTCAATGTGCCTCTAACCATTCGGTGATCACTTCCGGTTTTCACCCTATGGATCACTGAGACATCATTGAATATCCGTCTATGCGTCGTCATGATGAAGTCGATCTCATTTTTGGTACGACCACCGGGGCCCATCCAGGTCCATTTCCTGTGGGGCGGCTTCTTGAAGAAAGAGTTCATCATAAAGAGTCGCTCTTTCTCAAGAAAGTCGGCCAGCCTCCAACCCCTTCGGTTACGCCTCCCATACCCATATTGCCCCACTCTCAACTCGTTATCACCTCTCGTACCCAGTTTTGCGTTGAAGTCCCCCATAACAATAGTGAAGTGTGATTTAGAGGCATGTATGGCTCTACTAATGTCCTCATACATAGCCTCCACTTCATCATCTGGTCGTGTCGAGGTCGGTGCGTAAACCTGTATGACCTTCAGCAAGTATCTCTTGGACACTCTGAGTACCAGGTACGCGACCCTGTTCGACACACTCGTGATGGATATGATGTTGTTTATGAGGGACCTATGGACGATGAACCCGACACCACCTTGCGACTTCTCGTCGCCCTCCCGGTAGTAGAGCAGGTTGCCAGACTTCAGGGTTATTGTGTCCTCTCCCTCTCTTCGGACTTCGCATAACCCAACGATGTCCCAGCGCAACCTGCTCAATTCTTCTTCCAGCTCTGCTAGCTTCTCGTCTGTCCTCATAGTGCAGATGTTGTGTGTCACCAGTGACAACCTACGTTTGCATCGGTTGTCCATTGTGCATGCTTTGGTCGTCTGACGGAGGGATCCCGCCCGGTCATTCTTAGCACCCCTGGCCCCAGCGCTCGACTGACGCCCGTCAGGCGCGTCAGTGTTGTGACTGGAGCCCCCGGGCACTTGGGGCCGTTTGGTGCACACCAACATCTTGGGGGGTTTTCGGACCGTATACCCGCCACGCTGGTCCAGTGCGGGTTGGCGGGTAGCCAGAGCCTCGTTCGTTGGTCGGCAGAGGGCACCACGGGCAGGTGAGGTTGGCTTGGGTCCCCAAGGTGGTGGAAGGGACCCCTTACCCTACTTATCCAACTGTTATATATTTCGTACTTTTTTTCTAATATTCAAAATTATTGAGGATAAAAGGGTATATTGATACATGGAAGTTTATAATCCAATCACACTAGAATCGCTGAACGGATTTGGAAGAAATACGGCATAAACTATAGATTACTGCTTTGTGATGGTATGAAACCGTTTTTTGTATTCTGCACTGACAGCACAGGAACTCCCTTAACCTTCAACCCTACCAGAGGGTCGGAGAGTAGAGACTCTCCGTCACGACTACAGGGTTGGCCACAGCTTATTATATATAGTAGAGAGGGTTGGCAGCACGAGTGTGACATCCCCGTTGTTGCAACCGTCCATAGGACACGTCAGGGGAGCCGTGTGCTTGTCTGTGCTGTGTGTGTTATAAAAAAAAGATTACAGTTTGGACTGGAGTCAATTTTTCTTATTGTGCGCAATATCCTTTGGGTAAAGTACACTGGTGACTAGCACTTTTATCACAGGAACATGTTTCTGTGGATTACAGCAAGATACTAATTCCCATATTAAATTGACACTTCCATACACTCTCGATCTGTGGTATGAAAATGTCTGTGTGTGACGTCACAAATTGTCCCCTATTCAGTTTCGAGATTACAGGCAGCAACGCGTGCCGAACTAATTTCAGTTCAAAATTTTCACGTGAGCGTTTGTTAAGAGTAATTTGAGGACGTGGTAGGAATATGGAGTAGAAAACTCAAATGATATCGGGAGGTAGTCGGGGCCAAGTGATAGTGTTGTTTAACCTATAGTCCATTTTTGTTTGGGTACTTTAAAAAAGGTAAACCATCTTAGCGTGTCTTTTAAATATGTTTTGTTTGAAAACTCAGTATCTAATATATTTTTCTACTTAGTAACTTATTTGGAAGATTAAAAACTTATGTCAAACCACTAGTTAGTTGAATGATTAGTCTAGTTTATTTGTTTTACATTTGTTTTTTTTTAAAGTATTTTTTTTCACTTTTACAACTGTCATTACTGGTTTTCCTTATTTATTATAACAACCTGACGTAAAAACGAAGTAGTGTTACCTATAAACTTCACGCGTTTGTGTGTGTCTGTGTTTGTGCGCGTGTGTGTGTCAATTTAAAAACTACAAAATAAAAATAAAATTATTCAAAAACCCCCGACACAAAACATACCTCTACAAAATTTGCCCTTGGATCGCTTTCGAACACCATGTCAATTACCAGTTAGAAGTCCCCCGACATGACAACGCTTGAATTATTTGTTTATTATTTTTCGGACGTATTTTTTGCGTGGGTATTGATTTTTACATGCATAAGAAAGTATGTATCATATTGGTAGGTACTTAATACATTTTTTGTTAAAATCAATAATTATGACAATTGATAGGTGAATTAAATGTTTATAAAATATATTTTCAAGGCCACCCTTGTGAACTCACTCTTATCAATCAGGAGAGTCTCTTGCAAGAGGTTAGTTTGCCTTGCGGGCTTCAACAGTTTTCAGTACGCCACACGTACTCGTTCGGTTCACATAAACTTAGCAGTCCTGAAATGTCTTTACTGAAAACTATTTCTCTAAGTATTTCAACCACCTGTATTGAAAGGGTTAGAATAGAATAAAACAGAATATAACAGAATAGAATATATAATATGTTTTTTTAATTATGGCACGTCAATTTGACTTCACCTCGCCTGATGTTAAGCTGAAGGTAAAGTCTTATAAAAGAGGGTCACCATTGCAAGCACGTTCAGTGCTACAATGATGGCGCTCAGCTTAACGGTCTCATCAGAAGTTTTACGCCCCGCTTAAAGGACCCGGGACTGTAGGAAGAAGGAAACACATGCATTGGTAAGGAATTCTAAGACTTAATCGTGCGGCAGAGAAAGGACACACCGAACTGCTTGGTTCTTGATGGAATATTCTGCACCGTATGCGGACATTTAAGCCCTGCACGTGTTTTCCTTTAAATGTACACCAGTATTTATATAAAACATAATTTAACAAAATTCATTGAGTACAATGGGTGGTCTTATCGCAAACTGCAATCTCTTCCAGACAACCTTAAATAACAACAACAATCTTAAAGGTTATATTTCTTCTGACCTCAGGCTCATTCAATTCCACCATTCCAATTACGAATAAAGTGGAATACATTAAGGGATAAAAGGGTACACACCATACATACGTGAATAGAAAAACTTAAGAAATTTAAGATTTAGATTGACATGGTCATTTTTAAATTCACTGTTAAATATGTCGGGATGTATGGTAAATATCACGAAATATTTTACAGTGAATACTTCAGATAGGTATTTTTGTATTTGTAGTACAACATAAACCTATATTTAGTTTAGTGTGTGAAGTTCAGACGACTGCGATAAATTCAAGATTCAAGATTAAATTCGTGTGTAAACATAACGTAAACGTAACTAGAATATCGTATTAATCTCGGTCTCACGTGATATCACCTACATGTATCAATTTAAAACTATAATGTATTATTATAAAGCTATAATTTAGTCGACTTCCATATTGATCTTGAATAGTTAGTGCCTTTGTCCGTAGTTCTCATAGCAATTTCCTGATTACGTATAAAGTTTACACCATGGTGAGTGGGTTCCGTTTATTGTTTTGGATTGGTTTGTTGGCTTTTGTGAAAATGACTGACATCTGACCTCCAAAAGAACTACCCTCAGGGTTCTTTTCGTTCGTTATTAGGATGTACTGACTTCTGAAGATGGTGCCACGTATCATTTGGTTGATAGCCTTTGTGTCGTAGCGGTAGTGCATTCGACTACTACACAGGAGCATGTATTCTATTCCCGCTTAGTGCAAATATTTAAATGCATGAATATGTTTATTTACACTCTATTACCGAACCGCTCGTCATAAGCTGGTAATTCACCTTCACGCATTATGTGAAAGAAACTTCATCCCACACAGGCTCAAGGTACGGTACTAGCTGCGTGCAATGGTTTTCCCACGGGACTTTAACATGGGGTTCTTCAAGGTATTAGATTACTATTGGGTCAGCAGCACGAGCGTATCACCCCTGGTGTGGCACACATCCATAGCTCATGATAACCGTGACTGTATGCTGTGTGCCGCCTAAGCGTCAAAAAAGCCTAAAAAATGTAAATTTTCAAACAAGTTTTAAAACAGTAAATCGTAATATTTTTCCAAACACTAGTCCCGCACTCCAGCGAACGTTCCAGAACAGTTTAGTGCAAGTTATTCAGTGAAATGTCACAACGAAATAGTGCCCTTATCTCGCGCAACTTCATGTGTGACGTATTGTGTTCCATAACCGGTTTGCGCTTGGAAAATTGTCGTGTATTCGCAAAAAGGACATTATGTTTTGAAAACGCTGAAGATTGTGGCGTTCGTTTTGTTTTTAATGAATGTGGAGATAAATATTTGATATTATGAAAGAGTGTTTCATGTTTAGCAAAACCCGGGTATTAAATAAATAATTTACTTTCTGATTTTGCTTGACGTTTCGGCCAGGTTGTACTAAAGAGAGTACCCTGCGACTGTTGGGGTGCGAGGGATATATTCGCTACTATCTCACCTCTGGCAACTAAAAACCCAACGTTTTAGTCGGTTCGAGTCCGACATAACCTCTCTCACTGGCTCCTGTGGGATTGGTATCCATGAGGATATCCTCCGAGCGTGGTCAGCGTGTGCAGCCCTGAGTGCAGCAGCGCATCACAGTGATGGCACTCAGACGTTGACTCCTTTTCTCGGAGGTTGCTTCCTTCTGATAGGTACACCTACTGACGAATGAGGTTTTAATCTAGGATTTCCTCTAGAAGTTGGCAGTTTCATGGCATACGTTCTCGTATATTCAAGGAAAGCCACCGCGGCCTACCTGATGTAAAGTGATTACCATGGTCTATGGACGTTTACAACACGAACAACCATATTCAGAAGAGGGGGGAATGAGAAAGGGAGAGGGTAGAAGGCTAAGAGAGTCTCTGTGCTATCAATGCAGAAGACAGAGATGCGGTCTTCCCACCGACAACACAAAATCTCTGCAATGAGCTCTGGCTACCCTACTCACCGCCGGAAACATAACACAATGTTATTATTAGCCGCGGTATTCTGTAGGGCGGAGGTATGTCCAAAGTTGAACTGCTCAATTAGGAAGGGAGATACCGTCATGTTCTACGTCCGCCCCTTTCAAATATATACATAAAATAATTGAATCAATTCCCGTAAACATAAAACTACGAGTATCCCTATACCTCCCACCAAAATAGCAAATATTATGATTTGGTAATACTTGTATCTTCAAGGGAACAAATTATAGGATGTAAAGAAAATCCTACCGAAAACGAGGATGAGGGATATTACTGACGATTTTTACATAATCGGGCTACTTTTGTTTTTGTTTACAAAAGTTTTTTTTGGTAGGTCCTACCTTGATTTTTGAATCCTTTTTGAATTCCCATCCACCCTCATTTTGCCAGTTTATGTTTAGGTCCCACTGTAATAAGTCGCGAGCCTATTGCCACCAACCGGGCACTTATAAACCTATCTACCTCTTCGGGGTTATGGGTGTGAATTTAGGTATTCTTTTTTTAAACATGGTGGGTACAATTTTTTTTATTTATTTAGGAAAATATGTCAATTTGACTTCACTCCGCCTGATGGTAAGCTCAAGACAAATAAAAAAACTCATCAAAAAAGTATTGCAATAAAAAAATGTGGCCCAATTTTGTAAAAGTGGTCAGTATTAGATTCCTGAATTCGATTCCCTAATACCTCTTATAAATTCACAAAACACCAGAATATCTGAAATGTAAATCAACAATGAGAGTAAACTAACAACTTTAAATTCTAATGTAATTCAAACGATAGTTTTTACAAGGAAACGATTCCACTCGCAAACTGTGACGTAATCGTCCGTTCGACACGACGAACACGTATAACTGCATAATACCGATGTTGATGTTAGTGATAGCACTTAGTGTAGGGGTGGAGTGCATTCTCACAGATGCACGAGTAAATATAACTATAAGGTTTAACCTATCCACTCTTCTATACTTTTAATATTGCTTATTTTTGGAAGCGACGTAGCATTCTGACCCCTAGAGGAAATCCTGTAACATAGTCGACGGACCAAGACCCCGTTTCTACTAATTGCCAGCAATTGAGATTTCAATAAAGTCATTAAATATTAGATTTTACCGCTATGCTGTTAAAGTTTTAAATAGTAAATGACTTCGAATGAAACTTCTTTTCAAAGCTATGATGACCACTCACGCTGACTTCGGCGATTCGTGGGTGCCTCGCCGCATGGGTCGGATGTACCAGGTTGTATGTGATTGCCTACAGCCGTTCCTGTACCCTGTATAAAATAAGGCTTCTTTTAGCTACCTATACCAAAATTCCGACGAGCTTGAATGAATAACAAATATCCAAACGTCTCCACCAAATTTTGCATTTATGGTATACTAGCTGATGCCCACGGCTTCGCCCGCGTGGAATTTTGTTCCCGTTCCCGCAACCCTTGGGAACCTTTTCCCGGGATAAAAAGTAGCCTATGTGTTATTCCAGGTTCTAATCTACCCCTGTACCAAATTTCAACCAAATCAGTCCAGCCGTTTATGCGTGAAAGAGGAACAAACATCCATCCATCCAAACAAACTTTCGCCTTTATAATATTAGTAGGATTAAATAGAATGAAATAGATGGATACTAAACAGAGCAGAGAATAAACAACTAGTACTACTTTATCAGTTGATTTTTCACGCGAAGCCAATAAAAGAACATGGCAATTATTCGAAACTTTTCCATGTAATATCGGAACGGAATGGATCGCTAGTTTATAATATTCAAATGTACTACAAACACGATTTTGTATGAAAACGAATCCAAACACGAGCCGGGACAGAAACGCTGGATCCGACAAGACAAGCAGACGTCTAATCTACATAATGCCGACGTCGTGTCGGCAATAGTAACAGGACTTAGTGGGGTGGCGAGCGAACTTCCAATGATTTTAACCAATTGCCGTAAAAATATAACATCCTAGAATATTTGGACGATAAAAACTTGGAAATGAATAATTGTTCACTCAACTATGCAATTCAAGCGAATTGTTACATTTAAACTTAGTAATGTAGTAGATGGGCTAAACACCTGTAGAGAGGTGGATGAAGTGGACTGTATGCAGAAGGCTGAAGATCGAGAGTAATGGCATATATTGGGAGAGGCCTATGTCCAGCAGTGGACTGCGATAGGCTGATTGATTGATTGCAACTAAGTAAATTTATTTTTAATTTTACGTTTCTTAATTTTTGTTTATTGTTCTATATAGAATAAATGATTTTAGAATTTGAATTTGGGTCACTGCAAAAGGGGTTATGAAGAAGGGCGAAAATTTTCAAATGGAAGCCGGTGAAATAGAAACTTTCCACGATTTAGTATGTCTTCATGTGACCCATTGTATTGTTTACGCTTTTTCGACCGTATTGTAGTACTTTTTACACGTGCAGCCTGTGGGTTAGGTATACTCTAACATCATCGTACAACGCCCTTACAGTTCAATATAATTATAGGATTAAGATGCTGAGGGGGCTGCCACGCTTCTGTTATGAGTCAGGGATGTTCACCGATGATCGTGTTGATTGTTTTCATACCACAATTAGAAAAGGTTGTGCATCCCTGATGCGCAGGGTGAGGGGGAGCGCTAACAGCGTTCTAAGAATGATAGCAGACAGGCTAGACTGTATGGACATGAATCACTGCAGTGCTATCTCCTATGGGATGAAGTGATGTGTGTTGATTCATTTAAAGAGCTGAGTAGTATACTTGTATTTTATTCTAACCATAGATGTAAGACAATTATTGTTACTAACAAATTGGACCCAGTTGCCATTAATAAATGAGTTCAATTGAATTTTGTGAAACCGGCAGGACGATTGCTCAATAATTACAGGGATCCCTCACTGACTGTATTTATTTTCTATAGATCGAGATACACTAATTTTTGATTTCGTCACGATTGGTTAGAACTTGCTCTGGTAAGTAGGCACAGTTGCATTTAAGATATTGTGGGTTCAAATAGCAAAGTTGACAAAGTTGTCTTATTCTTACGAATACTGTTCAATATCATAGTTATTAAGATCCAATATCATACTAACTTAGCCAGCAGAAGTTAATATTACCATAACAGATATTTTCCGATATCAATTTCAAATTAATACTAGGTCACGAGTTAACAGACTTCATAGTACCCCATTGTATGAACGCTCACACGCACACACACACGTCTGTCTGAATAATAGACCAATCAAAGCGCAATCAGTTCTCTCCGCGTTTCCTCTCAACATGTCCTCACCAGAATCCACACAGACATCCGTAATCCTCATAATGGATGAAGATTCGAACGCTGTCGGTAAAATCGTAACAGATTTTTGTTCAATTATCAATCGATTTGATTTGTTGACGGTACATTTGTAGCAATTTATTTGTAATCATTGCTGGGTTGTTGTAGAATGATGGACGGATTGTGTTGAATTATTGGGGGGAATTGCGGCCTCCCTATTATTTATGAGGAATTTTGTAGGATTTGATGGAAATGGGCACATGAATATTTGGTGGAGTGCTGTTAAGCTGAAAAGAGGTTACCTTCCTAGAAAATTTCAATATATAACTTAGTGGTAACACTGAAAACATTTTGGTAAAAAAGATTGACGTATTTCGTCATTTTATTTTTCAGATATAACCGATGATGCAGTTTTTTTTAATATATAGTGTGAATAAAGAGAAAGGTTTATATGCTCTTTTATATGTATCATACTGTTACGAATGTCACCACTCATGACGTAAGCCGTCAATGATTGAAGCATTTGATAATTTCGACTAGAATCTTAATAGCCGCGATGGCCCGATGCGTTTAGCGATGGTCTGCTGTGCAAGATGTTGACGGTTCGAGCCTCGCATGTACACAAATGGGTTTTTGTGATTTTTAATATTTCTAGAAATTTATTGGGTAAGTAAGGTGGAGAATTCTCGATTTAAATCCTAAAATTTATAAAGTTCTAGCTAGTGATAGAATATTCTCGAAGATGAGCCCAAGTTCTGAAATTGAACTCCTCAAATGGAATTAACTAGAATAATTGTAAATAAAGAGAATCGAAATTACGATCGTAATGACGATCGAAAAGACTAGCGAAATTAGGATTTCCAGAAGATTCTTCATGGTATATAAACAGCACCGGGAGCGCCAAAAGGGCAGTTAAGTCTCAGTGGTTGAAGTGGAAACAAGAAGAAGAAGTAAAGTGAAAAGTGCAAGTAATAGTGCTAACAAAAAGTGTCAGTGAAAGTGCCAGTGGTGCATGTGCAATAACTGCATGTGTTGTGAACCATACACGCTCAGTGAACGTAGCCGTTCTAGAGACTGTGTATAAAGACAGTGCAGTGCAGTACAGTCCTCTAAGTGCGTACGAGTGCCTCGGACAATAGACTGTGTGTACGCTTAAGACTGTTGGTGGTTTGAATAAAGTGTAAATCGCTCGAGTTAGTTTACTTCCAATCCCGAAACCCGCTTCCCGTTACAATACTACAACCAACTGGTGCGGAGCAGGAATTAAAAATGTTGCAAAAACGGGATGACGCAGATGAAGTTTAATTAAAATATAGGAATATTAGGAAGAGATAAACTAAAGATAAATAATTTAATAGTTTATAAGATTTATTAGTACTATTTGATACAGATTAAAAAAATACATATGGTATCGCGATGCCGATCCATTATGTGTGCAAAACGTCTAAAGTGGATTTTTGTAAAATGAAGTTTGAAAAATGCTGAAAAGAGATTCTGTTATATTCCGGATCCGAAGCTTTTAAATAGGTATAAAAAAGGCAAATTGAATGCAGTATACGCAATCAACGTTATACAAATCGCGATTGTTATCACAAAAGGCACTTATTTTCCCTTTGTAGAAAACACAAGTAGACTGAATCGATGGAATCACGTCTGAATCGTGTTAGATTGAAGTGCTGAACTCGATCTATGTACTGGGGATCAGGAAGCTTTTAATAAGAATTTAGAATCGGATCATGTCGAAACGTTTTGTTATTCACAGTGTGGCTGAGCCAATAAATAGAATACCAATATAGCCGTGGGCAAATTCAGGTGCGTGTTAGACTCGTCTACATTTTGAGCTGAAGCATTTACGAATACAGATTTTGTTCTGTTGTTACATAGATTATAAAGCATCGGTTTAGTAGTTGAATGGTCGGCCGTATGATTGTGAAGTTCCGGGTTCAAAGCCATTACAGTACCGACGTGAACAAACTTCTAACTGGAGCAATTACGTTCAGCTTCACTCGCTAATGTTATAATTAAAAATGTCAATGTTACTTACTGATTAAATATTCTAGCAGTATATACACAACGCCACCTAGAGCCATGATGGTTAGCATAGTTTAACTAGCTGTTATGAGTATGAATGCAGATAAACTTACTTAGATACATTTTTTTTTATAAATACATACATATTATACATAGAAACGCCCAGACCAATGCAAATATTCAGCCCTGGACGGGAATCGAACCCACGTCTCCTGCGTAGCAGTCGCGTTCACTAGCGCCACGCCTCAGAGGTCATTAAAGAATGAAGCTAATTCACCACGTGCCAGTAATGTAACTGGTGTATTAACCACTCACTACTTACCAACAATACTTTAAAAAAATAAATAATTCAATTTAAACAAACGCCACGTACGTCAGCACTGGCGCTCCAAGTTGACTGGGCCGTGCGGTCCGGTTTCAAGTCGCTGCTGCTGAGGATGCAGCTGCGGCGAAGAGACTCAAGTACGAAGCGCTACAAGCATGTTATCTGTTTGTTCCCTTTGCGGTAGAGACGCTAGGCTGCTGGGTTTGCGGAGAACATCGGGCGCAGAATTAGGAGGAGGTCGGGTGATCCTCGCGCCGGATCGTACTTGGCGCAAAGGTTGGCTATTGCCATCCAGAGAGGCAATGCGGCCAGTGTGATGGGCACTTACGCACCGAATACAAGGCCGAATGCATAATCTGTTTTTTATTCTTTCTAGATAGTATTTCACTTTTGTTATATTTTTAATATTATAATTTAAGTAAATTATTAAAATACTTAAATACTGTAGGTACTAGAAAAAATTCGGAATATACAACACGCAATTTCTATTAATATCGACATTGTACAACAACTTTTGTACGTAGTAGGACTTGTGTGTTAGGAAGACTATTGGCCTGAATCTCTGACAGTTTTTCATAGCTATACATGTATGACAATGAAGAGTCATCATCATCATCGTAGCGTTAGTCCCGGTCGCATACGAAGCCTTCGCCTCGGAGTCCGGGGTCCGCTTTCCGGCATTTTTCTCTTCCACTTCGCTCGGTATGAGAATGAAAAGTATAACTATAAATATATTATTATATGTATATTTTGTATGTTATATATACATTTTCGATTTGAAATATTTTCGAGATACGCTAAACATTAGGAGACATATTGATTTTAGATTTATGTCACCATTCATAAAAGCAATTTCTTTTAGATATTTTTGCGCATATGTATAAATATCTTATATTGCGTCTCTCTACAAGCTAAACAGGTACGGGTTTCCATTTAATAATAAACTGAGTGTCGAGAAAAATATACCTAATTCACAGCAATGTATTGTAATGTTATTCCTTTCTTTGCAAATATTGAAGTAAATAAATCATTCTGTGACAAACTACACAGCTTTATTTAGCCCCAATCTAACCATAACTTTTTTTACTTATTTATTTATGGCACATAAATTTGACTTCACCGCGCCTGATGTTAAACTGAAGGCAAAGTCTCATAAAAGAGGGTCACTATTGCAAACACGTACAGTGCTACAATGGTGGCGCTCAGCTTGACGGCCTCATCAGATGATTTTTCACGACCCGTAATAAGGGTGTCTGGAATGCGTATGAAGATACTTTCTTTTGCTTTATTTATTTACATATGAAATCAGTATTACATAATAATATGACCTATTAAATCCGCATGGGTTTAACTTGGGCATGACTGTGTAAGTGCCTGAATATTCCTGTTTCAATAAAACGTAATGAAAGCTACCATTATCTTCCTAATATTGTCTGAAATATTAGGTGCAGTTATGTGCAGATCATGAACGCGATTGCAGCGTAGAAGACGCGGGTCCAATGCACGCTCAGTGCAAATATTTATATGCATGAATATGTCTATTTGCATTGGTCTGATAGGATACGACATAATGATGGAATACGGCAATAGGCTCACCCCCTATTACGTGGGAAAGAAAACCATGATTGGTGAAATGTTGGTTTTAATTAACCTCTTCCTACCCCTGAGGGAAATAGTCAAGAGCATATGTATGTAGATATAGGAACAAAGAGAGAGGAAATTAAATGTCTACAAGCCATTGATTAAACAGTCGAAAGCTTTTGTAAGCCTGTTTTGTTTTTTGATGCTCAGATTCAGGCATCTGCTCCAATTACTAGTGAGCGCAACATTTAACTGAAAAAATTCTAAACGTTTTTGAGGAAAATATTTAGATGGTAGTACTGGAAAATTGCCATAGTATCTAGAACATTAAAAGAAACTGACTGTTTAGAACACTACAAAAATTAAAAAAATATATTTAAATTCTACCTAACCAGTTTATTGGTGAGGGAGGCGTGGGCTTTAGTGGGCGTGAGCCCAACAGTATACCAATTAATAAAATGTTTATTGAAGAGTATTAGTATATACGTACATACAGCCTCCGTGGCGTGGCGGTAGTGCATGCGACTGCTACGCACGGGGAGCGGTTTCGATCCCAGCTCAGTGCAAAAAATTGTATGCATGAATATGGTTCTTCGCATTGGTCTAGTGCACGGTCTTGAAAAGCATGTTAAGTCGTCGGTCCCAATTGGCAAACAAACATCTATGGCAGTCGTTACGGGTAGTTGGAGCCCTTCTAGGAACTTTGATGTCGCTATTGGTCATTGGACCAATCATTGTATTCATTATAATCATTGTATTGTTGACTCGAGTCATCCGTCTGAAACTGAGTCTGGGCTGCAGAAACTTATCTAATGTTAATCAGCCTTATCACTTAGGCACTTTGTACGACATCGCATTTTTTCTCCGTCAGGAACCACGCCGCGGAACAAGGAAGAATTTTAGAAACAATTTTTTAATAAGTTGTTACTCTCTCTAGCTAAACCAAGTTGCACGTATTAGATATTCGTCATCATAATTATGATGACTAGGATACAAATCCCAGACTTCATGATCGTAAGTACGACTTCTTAATCACTAAGCTACCGACGTTTGTCAAATTATATTCTAACGCTATCGTGATACTCACACATGAACTCAAACTAGTTCTAGGTCATAAAATAGGTAACAAAATACGAGAAACAGTACAGCAATAAAGTAAAAACGTTCGGTTATTACTTGTAGTTATACGTAAGACTTGTTGGGTGACCACACTGTGGGTACTAGAGTAACAAAAAGTAGGATAAAATTATTTAGGTTACACATACAGCCACTATGCGAATTAATTCTTAAAATGCATAAAGAGGCTGAAAGAACCCAAACCTATAAAAATAATTTCAATTTTCATAATAACTTAAGAAAAATTCTTTCTAATATGGCTTTCTAATATTATTATGTTTCAACTATATGATTTAAGAGTATTTCACTATCTAAATCAGCTTCATTAATAAGTATGTACATTGAGGAAATTCAAAGTAAGTTTATTTTTGTATATTAAAGTTTGTTATACACTTAGTACGCAGTAGTTCTTTTGGCTACGAGAGAAAATTGTATTTGTTAGATTTCATACTTGTTTATATAAGATATTATATATTAAGATATTATATATAAGATATTATAATACACAATTATCAACAGTCAATCACGGCTCGAGCCCGAATCACGCTATGAAAGTAATGTAAGATTGAAAGTAAGAAATTGAATTATTCAGTCGGGACATTTTCATAATTAACAAATAGGTATATGGATCCACTATAGTAAAATATTAATTCTTTGAACCATTTTAACCATAATATACAGGTAAAATTAGTATAAAACTCACTATGAAAGTAAATTAAGATTGATATAATATTACTTATAAGACGTGGTGATAAGGTTCTGGCTATCGTGCAGAAATATGGGTCTCAACTCATACAATTTTTGTCCTGTAAAAATCATGGAGTTCCTACACCTTTGAGGGAACTGCACTCTGCTACATGAAACAAATGACCCAGAAACTACACTTTCAATATAAAACCTCGCTGCGGCGAGTATATCTTACTTGAAGGAATAACTCAGATTAGTTGGTAGGTTCTGACTAAAATGACGCAATGGATACTCATGTAGTTTTTTATTTTCGTTTCTTTTTTTTTCCTTATCTAACCACTGATTACCATATCAGGTTACCTTAATGTGGCAGTTAGTAGCTTGATTTTATATTATTTATGGCATAAACAAGCTGAAATGGCAATGGGTTGGTTATCGATTGCTGCCGGATCAAAGGATTCCTTGAGTGGAGATGACCTTAAGCGGCTGGGACAGACTGGACTCCTGGACATAGGCCTCTTCCATTTGCTTCCGATCCTACGCTAATTATACTATTATTAATATTATTTACGATAGTTTCACAGAAAATTCATCCTTTTTAAAACCACAATCATTTTCCTTGTAAACTTCGCACCGTTTTTGGCATGTGTCCTTTTTGACCGAGTGAAGTAGTAAGAGTCTCCGTTTTGACAAGGTGAACGATTTCGCTTTTGTTTCTATCTAATTATGTCGATATTTAAGCTCGATTACTTGACGAAGTACCGACCAAGTCAGGTGATCCTGCAAAAATTTGACACCTTTGTGCAGATAGATCTATCGTAATATGAACTCGCTTAAAGCACGCATGTTCGTGTACCCGACAATTCAGCACTACAAATCAAAATAGATTGAAGTGACTGTTCTAAGTAGAAGTGAGTAAATAATCGCTTACTCTTTCGACCAGAATTATGTCCCTGTGCGAATGAAACACGTATTAATAAATAATGGTCAAAATAACTCATTTATTTATTACAATCAGAAGATTAAAAGTTATGTAAACAGATAAACTGTTACACATCCATGACACATTGATAACGATTGATAAGATATTACAGTATTTAGTATATTTTACTCTGCGGTAGGTGTAAGACGTAAAAATGAATAGGAAAGATAAGAAGAAAGATATCAAGAAAGAAAAAACCAGTGTAAAAATTAATAAAAAGAAAGTGAAAGATGTGAAAACTAGCAATGATATTTCTGTAAGTTATTTTTATGGTTCCCTGTCTAAAGGGGTAAAAACTGAACTATATTTCTGAGACTTCACTATACTTGATAGCTAGTCAGTTAAAATTAAAAAATAAACCACATATTCTCAGCAACGATTCCAGTTGCATCTCAGGTGGTTAACTTAGTGCCAGCGTGTGTTTTAGACTTTACGTTTATCTGATTTTGATAATTATGGATAAGCATTTTTTGAGGCTATTTTATATATATTCTTCTCATGATAAAGAAGAAGTACCTGAGATATTTCTGATGACCGGGAGGTGTTTCAGAAACAGATCAGGTAGCTATGGCTCATGAAGAAATTATTTAGACTATACACTTACAAATCTTATTCTATTAAATCGCAAGCACAACAAAAATAAATGATCCATTTCAGTCGAGTCTTTCTGAATTGCTTTTCATTTATAGATTTGAATGATACATGTCTAAGTATGGATAAAATATACAGGATTTATACGTAATCTAGAATTTAGTTTTGATAATATTGTTTGTACAAAAGTTAAACGATTCTACTATCAAAGAGTTATCTGTATTAATTCTTAAGTGCTTTGGACAAGAACTGTATTCAATATTTCAATCATTATTATTATTCATCACACATTTTTTTATAACATGCACACTTCCCTATACCCTGGACTAGATGGGGACACCGTGGTTACCTCATCAGAAAGTGACGAGGGTACGAGGGATACGGCGTGCGTTTTAGTTAGTTCGAGTTAAAAAATAAATAAGAAACATCTTCAATAAAGCAACACATTCACCAATGAAATAAAAATATCTGTTGCGTGGTGCAACTGCTACGCAGAAGTCACAGATTCGATTGACGCTCATTGCAAATATTTGTATGCATGAATATGGCTATTTGCATTGATCTAGTCGTGCCTCGATCGGCTGTCATACGAATATGTACGACAGTAGTAGCGGATATTTAGAGTCCTAAAAGTTCGTCTAACAACATCTGAACCTTTTCCCAACTCAGTTGGGGTCGGCTTTCCAGTCTAACTGTGATGGTGCTGAATTTCGATATTTTGCGTGAAGCGACTACCACCTGACCTCCACAACCAATGGTCCAATGACCAACGGTGATATCGAAGTTCCAAGTTAGACTGGTTGGACTTTTGAAGGCTCCAACTACCCGTAACGACTGCCATAGGTGTTTGTATGGCAAACGGGACCGTTCGTCCAACATATCTACAGAATTTTGATGTCGTCATTGGTTAAGGTTAAATGAAAGTAGTTTCACAGAAAACGTGACATTTCAACGTCTTCTTGTGAAACAGGGTTGGGTAAAAGTTTCAGAGAATATTGTTTATAAATAGAAAAATATTTCTAAATAGCTACAAGTTTCAAAACTCAAGCACGTCAGAAAGTAAGTGAAAAGTCAATAACAAAATTTCCACTTGAACAGACGTAAAGGAAAGTCAGTTAATAAAATCTTAAGAAAAGTTTAAAAATGAGTAAAGATTCTTACCAATCGAATCATATTTAAATGTTCTTCAAAATTTTCTTTGTCATTCACAAGTTCAACAAAGCATAAGAAAAACAGATTTCTATTGTATTATTGCCTATTATAATATACATACAGATATCAATCAACCATTTTGCATTTCACAGCTGGACGTAGTCCTCTCCCAATAATCTAAATAATTTAGCTTACAGTTTACACACTATCCAGGCAGGTTTGTACGGTATTTTATTCCAAATTTTCCTTGAGCTGCAGTAAAATTGACTACGTTTTTCGTTAGTCGCCTCTTACGACAACCTTCGGTTGAGACGAATTTCTTTCTTCGTCACCACATGGATAATATGATAAATTATCAGAACTGTGACCATATTTTCAACCGCTTTTCATATCTTGTTGCCTAAGTTTTTAAGGGAGAAGTTCTGTAAGGGAAGCCTACACCATAGCTTCGTCTGTCAATCAGGAGTGCTCGTACCACGAAAAACTATTGAATGCGCAATGTAAAGGTATCAAAACGGCGGAGCATTGCAATTTGTGGGCTTTTAGGCACACACAGGTTCAGGATAGACAGGCTGACAATCGTAATGTTCCGTTCTCTCGATATGTTAACATGATTAATTTGACAGTTTTTCGTGCATGTATATTATGTATATATATTATATTAGCCCTCTTTCCATCGACTGATTTTAACCCACACATATTTTGGTCTCCCCTTTCAGGTATGTTCCATAATTTCAACATTAATACTAATAGGTATATCTATAGGAGCCTATGTGGTCTATAAGAATGCAGTGCAAGTTCCAGAGATGCCTAAACTGGATTTAAACGTGTGGTGGGGACATAACACCACTGAACCTCAGGACAATTCTATCAGACCGTATAAAATTGTTTTTACTGAAGCGGTGAGTTCAAATTCATGATCAATGATCAGTGTTTCCAACCATGGACTGGCTGGAGAAAACAAAAAAAAATGATATCGCATAACATCACAACTGTACCACTAAATCACGAACCACACATAGCGTGGGTGCGGGTCGGGCGCGGGTCACTTTGTTATCCATCGCCATTTACAGAAATAAAAAAATAAATACTATGTTAAGACAACAGTAATGAATGGCAAAATGAAACTTGCCTGACCCGCATCTGCACAATGTGTGACGCGCCTAACTGTTTGTAGCTGTTATACAGACATTACAATTAGTAGTCGTCCTGTGAACCTGTTCTTAGTGAACGCGACTGCTACGCAGAAAGCGTGGGTTCGATTTCCGCTCAGTGCAAATATATGTGTGCAAGAATATGAATATTGGCATTGGTCTTGTTGTTTCTATGAATGATATTTATGTATTCACAAAAAAATATCTAATTCTAGAAACCCATAACACAAGCTAGTTAAACTATGCTTACCATGGGTCTAGGTGACGTTGTGTAGATTGTCCCAGAATATTTATTTATTTTGTGACGGCATTAATGTTGTTATAAATCATCCGTTCATAAATGACGCGACAGCATACTTCCCCCTTTTTTCTCCCATAAAAGCTACCAAAGAAATTTGTGTTAAGATCGTGCCAAGTTTAGAGAAAATCGATTATGAAATGCACCCTTCAGACCAGAATTGGCCATATGAACGAAAGCAAAATCGTCGACCTTCTCGAAAGTAGTCGAAAGTTTAATCCAACTCTGGCTCGCTCTAATCGCTCGGTCAAAAATGCGTGCTACGTACTGTTATATCCATACTATGACAGCGATAGTGCTGTCCTGCAGCACTTCTTGCTGACTTGCATTTGTCAGTCGCTGGCTCTATCCAGCGACGCAGGGACTCGGCAGTCTGTTTCAAATCTCCTTTCCGTGCGGTTGCCTAAAGATCGATCCCGTGTTTTCTTCTAATAAAAGTTAAAGTTACTGTTCACGTGACTCGTCTTTTTTTTAAAAAGCAAATCTCGAAACCCCGTATAACATTTTGGTGGCAGCGGTGGGATCGAAAATCCCCAGTGCCGGCAACCGCTAACAGACTCGCTCCGCATCCGTTCAAAACCCAATTTTAGTGTGAAAAGTGATAAAGTGAATCCTCACACGGTCAAACCTTCAATATAAGTTCTCTGTGTCCGCGTGTGTTTTAACAAAACATACTAACCAACTGTGTATCCTGTGTATCCTGTGTATCCTGAGTGTATCAACGCGCATCAACGTGTATCTCACATAATACTCGCCTGACGTCCTGATCGTATCCTGAGTGCATCCGGAGATTAACCTACAAATAGTCGACGGCGAGTATAATCTACGAATATTTCGCCTACTATTCTACCCAACGAATATCCCCAAGACATCCAGAACTACGTGATATTGTTTCGTCTCTTCCCAGCGCAGCGCGCACCGCATCTTATCAATCGGAATGTTCCTAGCCGTCGCATTCGTTTCCGCCGCCTACGCACTGCAGTGAGTCTTTGGTCATTGTTTAGTCTAGAAATATCAGTGGTTCTCAACCTTTTATTATTGTAAATCATTTGTACACTACTGTTTTGTATTTTGTACCTCACAATCGATACCTACTATGCCAGATCTGCCTAAGGAAGACGCCAGTAAGTTGCAAACCGAAACCGCTACTGTTAGTGATAGGGAAACGGTGAAGTCACCCGTTCCCACTCGCTCTACCCGAAAAATCCAACCCACCACAATGGTCGATATTGATTTAACGACGTTATTTAAATTCATCAAAGCCTACGATGGCAAACGAGAAACCTTAAATTCCTTTTTAGTTAATTGCGATAACGCATTCCAACTCGCATCTGATATTCAGAAACCAATTTTACTTAAATATATACTCAGCCAACTAAATGGAAGAGCTGAAGTTGCTTGCTCGATAAAAGAATTCTCATCTTGGGACCAACTAAAAGACTTTTTGAAAACCCAATTCAGTGAACGAAAACATTATTCACATCTTCTAACAGACCTACAAGAAAGCAAACAAGGTCCGCAAGAAAACGCTAGTCAGTATGCCTTACGCGTAGAAACTTACCTCTCGCAACTCCTTACCGAAATCTCATTATCTAACACTAAAGTAAAAGAACTAGCTGGTCGTACCGCCGCTATGGAGGACCTCGCTCTCCATCATTTCCTAATGGGGCTACAACCCCGAATCTCGAACATCGTAAGATGTAGATCGCCTAAAAACCTGAACGAAGCTATCAACTTAGCTGTTTCCGAAGAACGCATACAGCAAACGCTGCACAAACGTCCACAAGTAGACCCAAAATCCATTAAATCCAAACCCGTCGCGCAAAAACCCGATACAACTCCGGATTGGTCACAGAAACCAAACACCGCTTCTCAAAGTTCTTCCACTGTTGTTTGTCGCTACTGTAAAACACCAGGACATGATATCTCTGTATGTAAGAAGCGAGAATACAACAACAACCGATATAAAGTCCAACAACACCCGGCGACCAACCCAACATCAACGAGACCATTTAATCGGGTGAATCTCGTTGAGGAACCGGTCGAACCCGTTGAACCAGATTGCACTGAACCGATACCCGATAATTTAAACTAGTCAAAGTCTCGACTCGGTGTCGCACGAGACCAATCCCCAAAGCCGATGCCCTTTCCAACTCTAATTCCAGGGACCACACGGGTAACCAGCCCCAAAGAAGCGCCCTTTCCAATTCAAATTCCAGGGACCACACGGGTAACCAGCCCCAAAGAAGCGCCCTTCCCAATTCAAATTCTAGGGACCACACGGGTAACCAGCCCCAAAGAAGCGCCCTTTCCAATTCAAATTCTAGGGACCACACGGGTAACCAGCCCCAAAGAAGCGCCCTTTCCAATTCAAATTCTAGGGACCACACGGGTAACCAGCCCCAAAGAAGCGCCCTTTCCAATTCTAATTCCAGGGACCACACGGGTAACCAGCCCCAAAGAAGCGCCCATTCCACTTCCAATTCCAATTCCAATTCCAATTCCAATTCCAATTCCAATTCCAATTCCAATTCCAATTCCAATTCCAATTCCAATTCTAATTCTGATCTCAATTCCATCTCAAATTCCAATTCTAATACCAAATCCGCTTCTAACTCCAATCTTTCTGCTTCCACTAGAACCAAGATAATTTACGAAATTAATCTCGACACAACGAAAAGACTCTTACCCCATGTGTTATTGCATTCTCAAGTTTCAAGCACTCCCCTATCCCTATTAGTGGACTCAGGCTCTGCCATATGCCTCCTAAAGGAATCCAGCATCCTGAAAACCCCGAACCTTATAAAAGAATCAATCAAGCTAAAAGGTATAGACCCCGGTGACGAACCGACATTAACGGAGGGCCATTTCCAACTCAAACTTAACCTGGGCGGAAATCAATTTGCTACGCACAAATTCCACGTCGTCAAGAATATTAGCTTATCTTACGACGGAATAATAGGTACAGACTTCTTAACTCAATTCCGTTGCAAAATCGACTATACCTACGACATTCTGAAAATACGAGACCTAGAAATTAAACTAAATTTCGCCGAGCCTTTCTACATTATTCCACCTCGAACAGAATCCGTCATTGAATGCTCAATCCAGAAAACTAACCTCAAGGAAGGGGTCATCACAGACCAAAGTCTTTCGGATAACCTACTGATATCCAATTGCATCGTAAAGGTTAAAGATAATAACCGCGTTAACCTCACTGTTGCTAACACATCCGAATTTCCAGTAACCGTTAATTCTAATTTGAATTTGAACATGGCTCCTTTATACCCTAACGCCTACCAATTAGTCAATGACCCCAAAACCACACTCTCGCGAACTAGCGAGGTGATTGAAATGTTAAGACTAGATCATTTAAATCAAGAAGAATCCGATGTTCTCTTAGACCTTTGTTGCCAATACTCAGATATCTTTCATCTGCCCAACGATCAACTGACATATACCCCTGCCATTAATCATCAAATCAAAACCACAACCGACACTCCTATCCATACTAAATCCTATAGGTTCCCCGAGTGTCACAAAAAGGAAGTTGAGACACAAATCAGTAAAATGCTTGATCAAAATATCATAGAACCTTCTCTCTCACCCTGGAGCTCACCAATTTGGATAGTCCCTAAAAAGGTGGACTCGGAGGGGAAACGTAAGTGGAGAATTGTCATAGATTACCGTAAATTAAATGATATTACTATAGGAGAAACCTATCCTATCCCTCAAATATCAGAAATCCTCGACCAATTAGGAAAGAGTAAATATTTTTCAACATTAGATCTCACTTCCGGGTTCCACCAAATCCTGATATCAACCGAGGATGCTCCTAAGACTGCATTCTCCGTTCCTCAAGGTCATTTTCAGTTTAATAGGATGCCTTTCGGGCTTAAAAATGCACCGAGCACGTTCCAAAAATTAATGAACAACTGCCTCTCTGGTCTCCAGGGGACTCGATGCTTCGTCTACCTAGATGACATTGTCATATATTCCCCAGACCTGACCTCTCAAATAAATAACCTGAAAGCTGTCTTCGAAAGACTCCGTCAATTTAACCTTAAGCTACAACCGGAAAAGTGCGAGTTTCTCCGCAAAGAAGTCGCTTATCTAGGACACATCATTAGCGAAAATGGAGTCAAACCCAATCCCGATAAAACCAAGGCCGTAACCAATTTCCCTACTCCAAGATCGCCTAAAGACGTCAAATCATTCTTGGGCCTCGTCTCCTATTACAGAAGATTCATTTCCGACTTCGCTAAATTAGCTAAACCTCTTACATCCTTATTGAAGAAAGATACTCCCTTCGAGTGGCAGAATGAGCAACAACTTGCTTTCGAATCCCTTAAAACTAAGCTTGTCACTGCCCCAATCCTAGCCTACCCAGACTTTACCCAGCCATTCCTCTTAACCTGCGATGCCTCTAACTATGCTATATCAGCAATACTATCTCAAGGCCCTGTCGGTCAAGATCGACCAATCGCGTATGCCTCAAGAACGCTAAATAAAGCGGAATGCAATTACAGCGTCACTGAAAAAGAATGCCTCGCCATAATTTTCGGCACAAAAACATTCAGACCCTACCTTTATGGTTACCGCTTCAAAATCCTTACCGACCATAAACCGCTACAATGGTTATTCAACTGCAAGGATCCCGGATCCCGACTCATACGCTGGCGCTTAAAACTGGAAGAGTTTGAATACGACATTCAATATAAAAAGGGTAAGATTAATGCCAATGCCGACGCCCTCTCCAGATTCCCTGTTAATCCGGTCCAACCCGAATCCACAGAACCTACTCTAGAGCTGGATAGCGACCTAGAGAACCTAATGCTTTCTCCACCCTCTTTTAACTTAGATGACCTACCTCTGACCCATTCAGATCCAGAAAACATCGATATCGATGTAGAAGATCTTATGCCGTTACCCGAATTAAGCTCGTCACCTAATGTTCCACACACTCAAAGAAATGATGACACAGACGAGTTTCTCCAAACTCTTGACGATCAACTCGAACAACCACAACCAATCGATATCCAACCTGAACCTGGACCCTCGACAAGCTCACATTCAAATCCAACCAACGACGATTACAACTCGTTCTTAAAAGCAGTAACGAATAAGACACAAACCTTTAACACTTCTATAGAAGAACATAATGCGAGCCTAATGAAAAGCCCATTAAAAGTCATTTTAATACCTACATCCATTGACTTAGACGAATCCAACCCTTATATTCAAGACATTTTGGGTGACCCTGAACTGAATACCCAAGCAATCGACTCTGAAAAAGAACTTTTCTCCTTCCAAAAGATACAACGAAGTAACAGAATAATTTATCTACTGTTCACCAAAGTACACCATTTCGATGAAGCATCATATCCCGAAATCTTTGTCACATTAAGGACGGTTAAAAACCAGTTGCTTCTCGAGAATATCAACGAAATAGGCATATCTGACCTAAAGAATCCTTTTGAAAAACACTCCTTTGTTAAAATTTACAACATCCTTTTATACCTCTTTCACAACACCAACATTAAAATTAATATCTATCATAACAACATTCTATACCCAACTCCAACCGAAATCAAGAAAATACTTGCCGATAATCACGACCTCCCTATCGCAGGTCACCTGGGTTCCAATCGAATGTATAATAGAATTAAAGAATTATACTATTGGAAGGGAATGCGCGGGGATATAGAATCTTATGTAAAACAATGTAAACCTTGTCAAGAGAACAAAGCCCTTAGGAAAATAAATCGCGCGCCAATGCAAATTACTAGCGCATCAACGGAACCCTTTCAAAGGATATCTATCGATATCGTAGGTCCTCTTCCCGAGGCAGGGCCTGCAAAGCTTAAATATATCCTAACCATACAGGATGACCTCACTAAATTCTCTTCCGCATATCCCATTCGCAGTACAACAGCGGAAGAAACGTCCGAGTGCCTACTGCATTATATATCTATCTTCGGAATCCCTAAAACAATTCTCACAGACCAAGGCACCAATTTCACGGCAGACCTCTTTAAAAAGACCTGTGAGTTCCTGAAAATAAAAAACCTGTGGTCCTCTCCATACCACCCGCAAACTCAAGGAGCCCTTGAGAGGAGTCATTCGACTCTCAAAGAATACCTCAAATCCTATATTAATGAAGAACAGACGAACTGGCCTCGATACGTTTATACAGCCATGCTGGTTTACAATACAACCACACATTCCACTACTCATTATACGCCATACGAGTTAACGTTTGGAACCAAACCATTCATTCCAAACTCCGTGTATAATGAACCTCCCGGTGTAACGTATCCCGATTATGTCCGAATGCTGCAAAATAGACTAAGACATTCGAAAGAGAAAGCTCTCGAGTTCATAAGAAACTCCAAAGAATCCTCTAAAAGGTACTACGATGCTCGTACCCGTCCTACAAGCTACAAAGTGGGCGACTATGTCTACGTTAAAAACCACCTAAGACTACGAAAGGCGCTTTCTCCTGTCTGGAAAGGGCCCTACAAGATTCTGAAAATAAATGGTAATAATACACTTACCTTGCTCATCAACCGGCGTCACGTCACTCATCATTTCGATCAAGTAAAACCCGCTGACGTCAGTGCAGGGCTATAAAAGAATAATATATAAATATACTAATAATATACAAGTAATATAAAAACAAGTATTACTTATACTATGTAGACTATTATAGAAGTAAGTAATGTAGTTGTTAGAATTAGAGTAGAAAGTTACTTAAATTGATATAGAATACCTACGTTAACTGTAGTTATTACATTACAGTATAGTTCGAGGTCAATCCCCGCAAGACTTCGTCCAGCCGATCACCACCAGTCCTGGTCTCTATTTTGACTACCTAGGTAAACTTAAAATTAATAATGTACAATTAAATATCTTGATACCGGTCGATATTTCACACTTCGGACCACACATACAGAACATTGAGGTTGCTTTAAACACCACAAGGTACTTATGTGAACAAACGCGTATCATACAAATTAATGCAGAATGTTATAATGTACTACAACCATTGACAGCTCGCTTTGAGGATATGAACAAAGAATTCGAATCCATTTCACACCTGGTAGATAGCCGAACCAAACGTGGCGCTTGGATTGGAGGTATAGGAACAGTTTTAAAACAAATCTTTGGAACCTTAGATGAGAATGACGCGATTAGATATGATGAAGTTCTTAATTCTTTACAATATAACGAAGAACGGTTGACCTCACTGATGAAAGAAAATATTCTGATCACAAACTCGGTAATAACATGTTTTAATGACACATTATTTAAAATTATGGATAACGAAGCTAAACTAAATGAAGCTATTGACAACCTCTCTCTTACTGTAAGAAATATTTCTGAAGTTACTAATGGACTTCAAGTACAGGCTAACGTCAATGAAATTTTGAATGCTCTAGAGACCTCTATACTTACCTTATCCTTTCAATTAGAGGACATAGTTAACGCCATCCTATTTAGCGGTCAAAATTTACTGCACCCCTCAATCATGACACCAGTACAGCTTCACAGAGAGCTTGTCAATAACTACAGGCACCTATCGAGTGACCTCGAGCTTCCTGTAACGTTAGATATTAATTCTGTACACTTTATTTTAAGTATTTCTAAGTTAGCGTGTTATTACATAAGTCATAAATTAATGTTTGTTCTTCGAGTACCACTGGTTAACACCAAAGAATATGTATTGTTCCACAGTATTGCTCTCCCAACACCACATAATGTGAAGAAGTCAGACTCATTTAGTTTAATTATTCCAAATTCCAAATATATAGCAATGACCAAAGATAAATCCCAATATTGCGTTTTAAATGATCTAGAACAGTGCAAGGCTATAGGAACCGGAAGTTATATTTGTGATATTGAGAATGTGTACTCTACCGACGCAAAACTTACCTGTGAAAGTGAATTACTAACAAAAGTGATCAGTCAAAAACCGCCGCAATGTGAAACAAAAACTCTTTTCGGGAAACTGGACATCTGGAAACCATTAGTGAATAACCGGTGGATCTATATACAATCGGACACTATCAAAATTTCTATCGACTGCTTAAACTCTAATCTGTACGAGACTACAATACTCGGTACTGGGATATTGCACATCCCGAACGGTTGTATTGGATATTGTAAAAGCACTACATTAATACCAAAATATAATGTTTTAAATGTAACCTCACCTATTAATCATATGCCAGACTTTAATTTGATAAATGACTCTTGTTGTAATACTGCAAAACTTAATGATATTGGGAATGATGTGCCCCCTATTCATTTAAACGGGATAGACTTAGATGATCTTAATAAAGTAAATAAGATGAAACTACAATCGCTTCTAAATGATATTAAAAATACACGAATCCCTCATATTGTTGAATATGGGACACAATACTCGATTACAATAATTATTATAGTTATTCTTGTATTTGTATTTGTAAGCTACTTAATTTTTAAGAAGTTTTGTAAATCCGGCGGCAACCGAACCCCTCAATTTAAAATTAATATTAATAAATCATCACCCCAAGATACCCCAGAAGTAATATCCATGACTGACATACAAGACCCTGACGAAACCACAATTACACCCGTTGCTCCACTCAGGACTAGAATCTGACAGAGACTTTGTTCAAATTCAACCCCAAAGTCTCCTCTTAAAGGGGGAGGTGTTATATCCATACTATGACAGCGATAGTGCTGTCCTGCAGCACTTCTTGCTGACTTGCATTTGTCAGTCGCTGGCTCTATCCAGCGACGCAGGGACTCGGCAGTCTGTTTCAAATCTCCTTTCCGTGCGGTTGCCTAAAGATCGATCCCGTGTTTTCTTCTAATAAAAGTTAAAGTTACTGTTCACGTGACTCGTCTTTTTTTTAAAAAGCAAATCTCGAAACCCCGTATAACAGTACGTAACTAAGTATACAAAGAATGGGTCAAAATAATATTCATCCACTCTTTCATCTAGTTTCTGCATCTCGTTTCACAATTTCAAATTCACTCATGCAGGAATTGACACATTTTTTGTACGCGCTTGTCTAGTGGTAAGTGTACGTATATTGAATTAACCTTTATTAATTCATTGGATGCTGTTGATATTTCTTCACCATCTTTTAAATTTTCCACTATCTTTATTTCAGATGGAAACACAGCTCAGATCCCTTATTGATGGGTATCGTAGACTACAGAAGAAGGGAAGTTTAGAAGACACAGCTTGGACTTATGGTGTCAATAGTGAAGCATTCCATAAGTTTTACAATTATTGGATCTTCAACTATGACTTCAAACAACAAGCCAAGTTTTTGAACAAGTTTGACCAATACAGGACTAAGGTCCAAGGTTTAGATATTCATTATCTGCACGTCAAACCGAAAGTCGATGCAAATGTTATGGTAAGTTACACATACTTGTAAATTCACGCTTGTGTGAGTGTTGATATTCTCATTTTACCACCTGCGATATCAGTGTCCCGAGCACGAAACTTATGATTCGTAACGCAAAGGTATCGATAGATCGAAGCATTGCTAATTGCGATTAGCAGACTTCACAATCACTCTAACACACAGGTTCACAGTAGACAGACAGTCTATTGTAATGCTCCGCTCTCCGATACCTTTCCGTTATGAACGTGATCATTTTGGATACTCGTGGCACTTATTTAAATTTACTACCTATTATGTTTGTGAGCAATCGTGAGCCACACAATAATAATTATTTTTTTTAAACTATTATAACAACGCATATATTCTTCTCCAGGTCAGTGTTATAACAATATATTCCTTGAAAATTAATTGTTTGCAATAAATAATGCTCGTATAAAGTGTTGTGAAGGCACTTGCGCATAGTAAATAATAACTAGATAGCCATTTGCGGTCACCCAATGGTGTAAATAGATCTGCCTCTGCAGACAAGTGGCCGTAAGTTTGTATAATAGAATAGAATGGAAAATGTATGGAATTGACTTACGTTTATGCCTGACTTAAACGTCAAAATACGTGTCATTTCCATACTTTGAACAGCCTATTATACGAAACGACAACCAACGCATTGCCACTAGTCTAGGGGGTCTGGGTTCAAAGATAAAGTGACATTCTGTCAGAGGTAACACTAGTGAAATCGTAGTAATATGTGTCACCATGTCCACGACCTAGGTGATAACTCCTGTTCTGGGTTATTCCTGCGACAAAAGATAGCCATCGTAGTCCAGCGAGCCAATGCTGTCCATCTTTATTATGTACCTTTGCGTCAGGAACTATTTGGGGTGGGTTATTTTTGTATGTTCGTTAGCCGTTTAATAACTTATCCAAGTCGTTTATAGGCAAAATATATATTTTCAGTGTCGCATCATCATTCTTGTCTAACGAAGATGCAGCTGAACTTAGATATTTTTCGTGAAGCGACAACTGTGATTGCACCTCTGTATACATACTTACTGTATATTTACTTGTTATGGACACTTCTTGTCCCTAAACTGATTTTTTTCTCTGCAGGTGTTACCTTTACTGCTATTGCATGGCTGGCCTGGATCTGTGAGAGAGTTTTACGATGTAATTCCATTATTAACCACACCGAGACCTGGATATAACTTCGTATTTGAAATTATTGCTCCTAGTATACCTGGATTTATATTTTCTGAGGTGAGATAATTTAAAATATATTTCTATGAAGCCATCTTCAATTTTGGAATCGAGAAATTGACATGCGTTAACATTTATTCTAATTAATTCTATTAAAAAAATATATAATTTCCAGGCACCAGCTCGTCAGGGTTTATCTCCGCATCAAATAGCAATCGTTATGAGGAATCTAATGCAAAAGATTGGCCACAAATATTATTACGTGCAAGGTGGTGACTTTGGTCATGCCATTGGTTCTAACATGGCCACAATATTCCCCAACGAAGTTCTTGGCTTTCATACAAATTTGCCAGTTAACTTCGCAAGAAATACACTGTGGGTATGGCTGTTTGGAGCTCTTTGGCCATCATGTGTGGTTGGTGACTTTGTAGATAAATGGTATCCAATCAAAGACAAAGTGAACTTCTTTTTGGAAGAGTCTGGTTATATGCATCTACAATCTACTAAACCAGATACGATTGGTGAGAATTTTGATTTATTTAGTTTTTGTACCGGAGTGTGGAGAATCGGGAGCAATCAGTTATATTGGCAGAGTTTTATGTCCAGCAGTGGGTCGCAATAGGTTAATTGATTGATTGATAGTCTTTTCATGTCAAATGCCATGACATGCCAAATCCATGCACGGTGCAGCAAATTCCAATTGATGGAAGATTCGAGTGTTTTTAAAATTCTTTTTCTTCATCTTTTTTGCTCCCATCAGTCGATCCATTTAATCATTGAGTCAGTCAACTGGGACAAATAATTAGGAGATTAAAATTAACTCCGACCCTTTTACAGGAATCGCCCTTCAAGATTCTCCCTTAGGACTCGCAGCTTACGTACTTGACAAATTAATGATATTCACCGATCCAGCAAACAAGCTGTCACCGGAGGGCGGTATGGACAAGTACTTCAGTTATGATAAATTACTAGACAATATCATGCTGTACTGGATCAGTGGCAGTATCACTACTGCTATGAGGCTGTATAAGGAAACCATTGTGGATAATGACGTGGAACAAGTTTTGGCTCAGTAAGTTTACCTTTACTTCCAATTTTATTTCTTCTGATGGTATTTTTACTAGTTTGGTCTTTATTTGATTTGGTTGCAGGTTAATATTTAGCGAGATAAAGTCACTCAGATGAGTTCACTAATCAAAGTTTATTGAACTGGGACAGTACGGGAAATAGCTGTCTTATACATTGAGTATATTTTTGTCGAAATCATTTTTATTTTTATGAGTTCTCCAGACTCATTTCGACTAAACATTTTTGAACTCATATTCTCATAGTAATTTATTTTTTTAGTTATACGTACTTTACTTCTATGAAATTATTTTACAATAATAATTAAGTAAAGGAACTTGCGCCGGGAACTTTTGGAGTGGATTATTTTTGTATGTTTGTGAGCCGTTTATATATAAAATATATATTTTCATTGTCTCATTATCATTCTCTGAGCCTATTCCCAATTAGGTTGGGTTCCGTGAAGCGACTGCCATCGGACCTCCACAAACAAATTGGCGATATCGAAGTTCTGTAGTTACGATAGTCGGGCTTTTGAGGGCTCTAACTACCCGTAACGACTGCCATAGATGTTCGTATGGTCATGAACAAGCACGGTTACAATGCACGGTTACAAAGCACGGTTACAATGTGTAACTATAGGATATTATATGATTACGTGGGAACAACTTCTGTCGGTTTAATACACGAACCGTGTTCCACGTTACCCTTCCATGTGATGGTGCGGTTCTGCCACATGTATTATTCAGATCAATTAGAACACGTTTTGCTGAAATCCATTCCGTCTGTTCCTTTTTATGTCGACCTACTTTATTAAAATATGTTTTCTCAAACGTTTATGCGAATTCTGTGATATTATAGGTTTGATACCTGAGTATTACACCTGGAACACGGTGTACAGTACGAAGTGTTACAGATTTTTTTAGTTAATTAACCCACTCTGTATTTTATAAACACAGAGTAGATACGCTAAAATTTACCCGATTTCGTTAGCCAGCGAATTTTAGAATATAATAAATGAAAAAAACTAAAAACAAATATGCACACAAATATTTGCACTGAGCGGGATTCGAACCCATGACGAGGCGTGATGATGACTGATAAATGTATGCGATTGACACCTATTTAGACGCTTATTCCTACGACATTCTATTATATTTATATACACAAACGTATTACATCTTGTCTAACTTTTAAAATAGTTGCTGAATTATAATTACCCATTCGGGAATCGTTCGTGATATAGTTATTATCGAACAATCTGATAAAATACTGAAAACTAGGTTGCCACTCATTAAAAGTTTGTCCAGCTAGGTGTATTATTTTCTTCAACCCTATTAAAGTAATCAGTGAGTGACTGAAAGTAATTAATACGAGTCTACGTTGTAAGTCCCTAAACGTCCGTAGTGTATTTATATCAACAGCCATTGATTAGTCCTCCCTAGCAAGTTCTATTACATTTTACGTGACGCGAGCAACTGGGTTTTAAATAGATATAGAACTGATCTCCAAAAGTTCCTGGACAGTTTGAGACTAAAATTGCACGAAATAATGCCACTACACAACTACTAGTCTTAGAACCTTCTGGATAATAGATCTTTTTTTTGACGTGACAACGTCTTATAAATTGGCTTGCCGGGTGACACTTCAAGAAACTGCGTTACGCTCCGCTCACGTTATGCGCTCACAATGAGAGCGAGTGAGAGGCACGCGTCCCTTCCACTCGGGCATGGTTAGCCCGCCTAAGAGCGAGAGAGACAGACATAAAAAGTGAAAGGCACGCGTCCCTTCCACTCGAGCACAGTTAGCCCGCCTAAGAGCGAGAGAGACAGAGCGAGAGAGAGAGAGTGAGAGAGATAGGCATACACACCGGTTCATGTCTTACGCTTCTATTTCGCTTAGGCTCCTGCATACAAGTTTACACGTTGCCAGTTAATTGTAAAACGATTGTGTAGTGATAATGTGAAGGTAATAAAATTATTTTACCACTCAAAGTCGTTGTCACGTAAAACTTTCGCCCGTATACCGACTTTACAGGCAACCAATTTTTTTATCGTGCGCAAAATCCCCACGCATACCACCTCCACCAAAACCGGTGAAGAGGATTATGTCGGACTCGAACCGACCAAAACGCACGCCGTCCATGGGTTCTTGATTGCCGGAGGTGAGATTATACAAGACATATCTCTCGAACCCTGGCAGACCGATAATAGACGTTAATAAGTTAATGTAGTTAAAGTTTAGGGTGCGTCTTGCATGAGTTTACTTATTTTCTTAAAAAGAAACAAAACATCGATCCAGTTTATTGTATTAAAGCTGTCGTTTCGTTATTTTTGATTAAATTAGACTTAAGCTGTCAAAGGGTTATAGACCAGGAAGATGTCCAGGAACTTTTGAAGTGAGTTTGAAGCGTAACTAGATATAATACGTGTGTATTATATCTAGTTCTTACGCTTAACCTTCCTATACTCGTGTCAAATAGTAGGTATGAAGAACCACATACAGATCTTTGAGGTGCAAATAATATTTGTTTTAATTACAGAATTCCAACATCAGTTCCAACGTGGGGGTTGCGTTTCAAGCATGAGCTGGCTCACAGTCCCGACTTCATTCTAAAATGGAAGTACCCAAATCTAGTTGGGACGTCTAACTTCGATTTCGGAGGTCACTTCGCAGCTTTCGAAAGACCAGAAGTTTTCAGCAGCGATGTGTTCAAAGCTGTAAAAGTATTCGTAAGTCGCAATAAATAAAGATGATTATGAATTTTTCTTGTCTTTCATTTCGTATGTACGAGGGATAAGTGATTTGTTCAGTCATGTGGGATATTTGAAAAATAAATTAATGAAACATATGTCGAAAAGGAAATTGCATTTTATCTCGATATTGGAAGATTTTTCGATATTGTTTTTTGATGTGTTTGATAAAAATAAATTAACGCTCTCTCATTTTTAGGTAAACTGTGAAAGATTGGCCTTGTTCACCCTATTGCCAATCTCAATTCCTTCCTCCTTTACCTCAAAGTTATGGAATACAATCGGGCTGTATGACATAATGCAGCTTTTGTACTTTCAACTCTCCAACTACGAGAGGAATACTGGTAAGGAGCTGGTATACTGCAGCTAATTACTAGTGAAACTCTGGTGCATGCTTTGATAAGTTATTCAAGTCAAAATACAAGTACAAAGTTTGTTCTTATTTATTTTATGTTTACATGTAAACCTTCCTGGAAGCATTCTTATCGATTTAAAAATAATGATGACTGCAGAGTTTGAGTTGTTTTTGTAGTGCTTTTGAAGTGATCGTTATATATGAGAAATTTTATATGAGTCACAAATAATAACTTGAAACTGAAAGTACATATTTGTGTACCTTTTTCTTTCTGAAAGTGATTTTCACCTACAGTTTTTAAAAAGATATTTGTCACATGTCAGTTTGACATAATCATGTTTCACCTATCACTTTCATATTCAAAGAGAATACAATACTACGTAAGATTCATATTCTTCGAAAAAATCTGCGATTAGTTGGTATAAAATGTGTTCTGCAACGTCAAGTTATGTCAGGTTATTAAAATATTGTCAGAATCAGGGTTTAAACATATCACACAGAATAAACGCGCAACAACAGGCCCAAAAACAAATACTACGTCGTCGGCCATTTTAAAATAACCAAAAATTGAAAATGGCACGCTAAACCGTGTTTTCTAAAAAAAGAAAGAATAAAGTGAGGCATAGGCGACGCTGCGGACGGACGAAGGGAATAATTCGATTTAATGTCGCTGACTGGATTGCAGACGCTTACAGCATCGAGTTGAAGTTGTTTATTATTTTGTTTTGCGTTTGCGAATTCGATGATTGAAATCTAATGAGGTTATGTTGGGAGATGTATTTTTGTTTGTGATTTCTCTTTATGTGAGTGGTTAGTGTTAGCTTCAGCGAATGTTATGTTGTTAGAAAAATATTTACAGGTCTTATGACTTCTTCTACTTCGTTAGATTCTTTCAGTTTATTTATTAGATCCAATCTTTGTATTGTGGGGTAAATTATTAAGGTCTATATTTGCAATTTTTTCATCATACCTTGTCATAATCTTCTTTCACACAGTCTATCCATTTTTTCTTTTCTCGCCATGTACATACCTTCCCCTTTTTTGCTTTGCTTGTCACCATCTTAGTGTTGTATCCCAATGGCATCTGTTGCCTTTATCTCGGGGCACAGGGTTCACTCTCCTGCTTTGACAATATTTTTGCGAAATCACTTGTACGAAAAGCTATTGCGAGGTTATATGTTTAAGAAAAAAATATAAATATGGAATATATTCCAAGCGACAAGTTTCCCAGCTTAACTAGATTCTACTCCGTCAACCGCCACTGAGCACGCGAAATGAATATTATTTACTTGCTGTCCGAGTTGTACGGCGCGCGGCGGTGACAAAATGTAATAAACCATTGCAATTGGCTATTTCAATTTCACGTCACCAACTGCGCTAAACCAGCCAATAGGAATCTTGTTCTAAATGAAGACTGAAGGTTTGTTTTGGCGAACACTTGTCTATGCTTAATATCTGCAATTTTTATACGAAGTGCCCGAATTGGCGGCAATTTGCTTGCCCCCTGTTAAGTGGGGCCGAAAATCATAGTTGGCGAAATGTGGGTGTTTAATATGGGATGTGTTAAACCCCTTCGGTGTTTACAGGCGTGGGTATATGTATGTATGTATTACTGCCAACCGGATAATGTTTCTATCGTTTGTGCTGATTCTATCGGTTTATACGGAAACGTTATTTAATCCATGATCAGCATTTAAGGAGAACAATGCTGATCATCCCTTAAGTAACGGTTATGAGAATATTTAAATCATGATATGAACTTACTTTAATTTATTAATTGAAGTTAGACTTACGAACGTCTACAAGGAAATAAGTAGTTACATATTTTAATTAACGCATATTTTTATGGCTCATCAAAACAGGATGCAGCTACAGAAAATGAGTTTTAGTAGAAGCTCACAGAAAAAAAAATAAGCTAAACTCGTCTGCAACTGTGCAGAGAAATAGAGTGAATCTAGTTTAATGTCTGCGTTGCGGTGGCACAACTTTTTCTGAACTGTCTACGTCATTCCCAATGATTTGCCGGGAACGGGCAAGTTTGGAGTGTGTTGGACTCGTGATATATTTTATCTTCTCAGCTGGTTCTGCTTTGATACAACTTTTAAATAAAGGTAAATCTGAATTAACCCAATTTTTAAGAATCATATGGTACCATTCCGCCTCTTTGTTGAGCAGTCCGACTGGGGATGGTCCATTGCCCTACAGAATGCTGCGGCTAATCATAAACTTGAATTGTTTCCGGCAGTGAGTAGGGCAGTTAGAGCTCACTGGAGAGGTTTTGTGTTGTCAGATGGGATGACCGAGAGCTTGACACCGTTATGCGATGGTGTTGTTGTGCTTTGTCTTCTACACTGAACACAGAAACTTTCTCAACCTTCACCTCTCCATCTCCCCGCCCCCCCACCACTCTACGGTATCGGCAGTACAAATGTGATGCCCTTAGCGTTGCAAAATTCCATAGGTCACGGTAACCGCTTTCCATCCTAGGCCGCTTTTCTGTCACATAACTTGTTAAAAAAAAGTATCTATTAAAATAGATTATTTGAAATATAACATATTGTGTTTCAAAATCATAGTAGGTATATATTTTAATTGTTTTATCGATTCTACTGTCACGTGAGTAACGTTATATCAATACGTTTTCATTAGTACAGTAATTCGACTCTGATTAGCATACAATTCCAGAATGATTACGCCGCCGTGGACTATGCAGAAACATACATTTACAATTCAAAAGTAGCTTCTACCACGCCTCGTTTCGCAGATGCAAAACAATACAACATAGGGCTGGCAACTCACGAATTATGATGACGTTTTTTTTATAAGCTCACGCCTGTATCCCCTAAGGGGTAGGCAGTGGTGCTCGCAACCACATTTCGCCGGTTCATGTTTAGGTCCCAATGTAATAGGTGGCGAGGCTGTTGCCATTAACCGGGCACTTATAAACCTGCGATAAATACACACATAACTTCGAAAATGCCATGTAAAAACCTGGAATTAAACCCGAGATCTCGTTTCAGTAGTCCATTACCCACACCACTATGCTACCGCGGTATGATGAGGGTACCCTAATATTTTCTAGAGACTAAGCCAAATTCATCAAAAAGCTAGTAAAAACTAAAGGACAAGGCTCTGGCAAAGGCCTTTACTGTCAATTCAACTGACATTAACTAGTGTAAAAAACACTACAGACGCAAGGCGGGATCGAACATAGGTACATCACTTCTTATGTAATGATGGGTACGGGCCGCGGGTTATATCCCCGCTCAGTGCAAATAATTTTACTACAAATATGGCTGTTTGTATTGGTCTGGCCTTGACTAGCACAATACGTTAAGCCATCGGTCCCGGTTGTCATACGAACAACTATGGCAGTCATCACGGGTAGTGGAAGCACTACTAAGTTCAAAACTGGTCTAACTGCAATTCTCCGATATCATCAATGGTTTGTGGAAGTTAAATGTCAGTCGATTCCCTTCTTCTGTCAAATCGACGGTGTTATTTTTATTTCGTTTTTATGGATCGTGGAGTAGTAATTTTAAATCACGCTATTAAACGGCTGAAAGTGGACCTCAAACTAGGAGATGAAAGCTTTGAAAGTGAAATTAACACTTGAATGAATAAGATACATCAGTTCTTAAGTCTGAACAAGCCATTTCCAAAATACATTAAAAGTATTTTTTACATTCTTTTACAGCAAGTACGATCATCGTCCATAATAATAATACAATCATCTTTATAAGAGTGCACTTCATTAAACTATTGTTACGAATGATGTAAGCCGTCAATGATTGAAGCATTTGATAGAATATACTCGAAGATGAGCCCAAGTTCTGAAATTGAATTCCTCAAATGGAATGAACTAGAATAATTGTAAATAAAGAGAATCGAAATTACGATCGTAATGACGATCGAAAAGACTAGCGAAATTAGGATTTCCAGAAGATTCTGCATGGTATATAAACAGCACCGGGAGCGCCAAAAGGTCAGTTAAGTCTCAGTGGTTGAAGTGGAAACAAGAAGAAGAAGAAGTAAAGTGAAAAGTGCAAGTAATAGTGCTAATAAAAAGCGTCAGTGAAAGTGCTAGTGGTGCATGTGCAATAACTGCATGTGTTGTGAACCATACACGCACGTTCTAGAGACTGTGTATAAAGACAGTGCAGTGCAGTACAGTCCTCTAAGTGCGTACGAGTGCCTCGGAAAATAGACTGTGTGTACGCTTAAGACTGTTGGTGGTTTGAATAAAGTGTAAAATCGCTCGAAGTTGTTTACTTCCAATCCCGAAACCCGCTTCCCGTTACACTATGTTATCCATAACTTATTAATATTATAAATAAACAGAACTAATTAAAAAGAAAATAAAGGATAACGATAATCTACCTGAGTTTCTTGCTGGTCTCTTCTCAGGAGATTTAACTACAGAACCAGTGAAAGAATCATTTCCAAATGATTTATTTACTAAGTATTTTATTTATTATAAAGTATAATATTTTTAACAAATGTGGGTACATAATTATTGAAAAACTTTGACGTTCATAAGTGCTCTTTATGTGCCTAAACTGAATAAACGAAATTGATTCTTTGATTCTATCAATATTATGTAATTTTCATTGAGTTAAAAGTGAAAATCAAATTTAGTAGAATATAAACAAAATTATTTTTACTTATCGTTGTGTTTTCATTTTAGGAACAAATTGAATTTCGCCAGCCCTAAGCTCGCCTCATTTGTTTAACAAATACTTTTCGAGACAAGACTTGGTATACAGTTCTTGTTGAAATAACCAGAAGTTTATTCGATTGATCGTTTGCGAATTTCTTTTTTTTTCTGTTCCCAAGTGGTATTCAATGCTTTCCAATAGATTTGCAATTTTCGTATACATTTTTATATTAATTTGTTATGCTTTAAGATTCGATATGGTTTGGCATTCCTCAACAATTAGTAATAATTTACTATTGTTATTGATTGCATTGTTGAACCGTGGGTGGGCCGTGGGTTTCCCTCCCTCCACCAATTTATATATTTTTGTTATTTTTTACATTACAAATGAACTTATTCATTGCTTTATATTAGATGTTTTTTTTTTATTTATGTTTCATTAACGCGTTCTTCATTGATAAATTACTTCACAAAATTAGAGTAATAACTCTCCCGCCCCCCTGCAAATAATTACTTTAATCTTATGAAGTCATTACCTTACACACTTCTACAAAAAGTTGCCTAAAGAAATGGGAATATTTATAAGTCAAATGTACCGTTGCCAAATAAGATCATAACAAAATTCAAGAATATTTATATGATTACGATTAGACCCCTTCGGTCGTCTACGAAACCAGAGCTACGTAACTAGTTACTAACTAAACATAATTCTAACTAAACTAAACAAGAAGATACGTCAAATTTATTCTAAACAATGACATTGTCATAGGAATTATCACAGATCGGTTCTGCACAAAGGAGTTTTTCCTGTATGAGGTCTAAATATAATTTGCCTTTAATGAGGTTTGAACGAGTTACGTCGGAAGAATCGGTATTAGACGATAAATAAAATTCGAAATGAAAATTGTAATCAGATGAATTGTTATATGAAAACAAAATTCATCACAGAGAGGATACAATATCATTATCTTAGGTATCAGTGTGTCGTTTCTCACAAGTAAGGATTGCGTTTCACAGCGGGAGTGTTACGGAAATGAGGTCTTGATCGATTAGATCGGATGATTGACTACCAAAAGTGCTTTACGAAGAGCTACGCGACCAAAGTTAGACGCCAAATGTAGATTATCACGCAAGAGAACTAACTTTTATGAGTATATAGACTAGGTAGGGACGAATATATAGCCTAGTGGCGTGGCGGTAGGGTACTCGACTGTTTCGTACGACGTGCGGGTTCGATCACTACTCAGTGCAAAAAAGTAGTATGCATGAATATGACTTTTTGCACTGGTCTGGTCGTGCCTCGGAAAGCACGTTAAGCCGTCGGTCCCGGTTGCCATACAAACATATATGGCATTCGTTACGGGTAGGTGGAGTCCCCAAAAGTCCAACTAGTCTAACTTGGAACTTCGATGTTGTGAAGGTCAGTTGGCAGCCGTATAATATCGAAGTTCAACCGCATCACAGTTAGACTGAAAAGCCGACCCCAAATGAGTTGGGAAAAGATTCAGAGAATTATGATCAGACTAGGTTCAGGTGTAGACTTTACCCCGGTTTTACATTAGACAACTAGAAAAAGATTATAAATCCGTCAAGTTCTATTCTAAAAACTCGCGGTATCCGCTATCTTGCTTTTTGAGAGTTTTTGATTAGTTTTTGAGACGCGGGAACTCCTTCTGAGGGGCTTCTCTGCGGTGGGAGATCATTCAGCGTATACTCCCACAAGAAACAAATGAAATCAATACAATTCAGTAAAGAGATGTAAAAACTGAAATAACTGTTATAATTCATGACATAAATTACGGAGTACACATTACATTGTCCTAAATAATGATAACAAACCTAAAACCTAAATTCATCAGGGAATTCAAGGTGGGCTCACATAACGTTCCTTAATCCCTATGTACCTGCGGTATGGAAATAAAATTTTAATCATCATATCCTTGCTCTTAGCACAATTAACGGGGGTCGTCGCAACATGTCATTCTCCTCCACACGTTTCTGTCAGACGACATCACCTCAGTCACTCCATTCTTTGCCATATCTTCTGTCAAACAACTCAGGCTTCTCTGGTTCTCCTCGTCTCTTCTCATACTCTCAATGCAGACTTTTAGAATTATTCGCTTGTTATTATCTCTCTAAAAATTAACCTAACACACAGTCATTGTAACATTAATATAGCGTTGTAATAGCGGTTCGGTTTTAAAACTTCCGCGCGGCGGAGCGCGAGACAAATTTAAATAAACCTACCTCTCTGTATAAAAAATGAAACTGTAATCCATCTGGGCTGGGAGTTTCATCGCAGTTATAATTTCTCTAAGATTCGTCGAAGATGGATAGGAAACTAATTTATAATTAGCGTTATATAATACGTAATACGATAGTAAAAATTACGTTTCATCTTCAAATGAAATGCCACCCTTTTTAAATATTTGATCTTCGGATTAAATGTCACTGTTTCAAATTTTGAAGTGTCAACTCATCCGAAAAATAATTAATGTTATTAACCAAAAAAAAAATCGTAGAGACTCGAATCGAAAGTAACTTGGTCAAAAAAAACTGACTACTAACAAGTAAAATATGCATTGATATTAAATAACGATTGAATTTACTACCAATAAAAATTCAGCGTAATGCGAGAATACAAATGCAATTGATTGATCAAAGTTAAATAAATAACCAGGCAAATATAAATGTTGTTTCTGGCAAATATAAATCTTAATGTAAGTTTATTTGCATTCTAGAAAACGTAACACAAGTTATTTAAGCTATGCTTACCATTGGTCTAGGTGACGTTGTTTATATTGTCCTAGAATATTTATTACTATTTCGACGGTGCCTTCGACCTTGTGTGTGTCAATCGATTTTGGCGTGACTCATGAAGAGAACAATTTTTTTATTTCATCCAAGTTACAACTAAACAAAATCAAATTATTTGGAACATGAGTACTGAAAAATTCTATTGCCGCATTCCATTTAATTGATAATATATTTTACATTTATCTAATAATCTAATAAACAAAGATAATTTCTTAAGAATTCAGATTTGTGTCCTCAATATGGTCTTATAATTTGACATAGCTTCAGCAGCAAACGATCAAAGCCCATCTTTTTTTTAAATAATAATTTAACACAACGTTTCACCCGCAGGCCTTTCCTTATCCTGTAGCTGTCATGTTCGTACTGTCTTCTGCCATGGCATTCGCTGAAAAATGAATACGAATTAATTCAGAGAAATTAAAATTCTTTAACAGCGTCCACTTCTTCAAGATTATTTTAGGACGTCACGTTTCACGATTGTAATGACGACATTTAAATCATTATGTCCTTTGATATAAATCTATGTTGATATTGATATACTTTTCCTTGTTTTTAATAAATTTATTTTGTAACCAAGCTTCAAACCTACTACCAGTCGATTGTAAATTTCACATGTTTACCATTATATAACTTAATAACACAGTTAGTACTAGCAACATTTTAATTCGATAGTAAAATACGTTTAGATGTTATTTTTGAGTATTAAAAATGCCTGGGTACAAGCACATCACTCTCATCACTAAGTTTAATTTACGAGTATGTTGAATATAATATGTATACCCCATGTATTAATTATAGGTACTTGAAAACCATTTCGTCTTCGAGTCCTAACCTCAACCAAATCCTGCCGATATTAACTGCACTTTTCATCGCTTCATTAAAAATTAACCCATTCTTTGGTCATAATACCAACTTGGGGACTATTTATAAATCTGTGGGTGGGGTTGACTTTCTAGTCTAACTAAGATGCGGTCTGAACTTCGATATTTTCCATGAAGCGACTGCGATCGGACCTCCACAATCAAATTGGCGATATCCAAGTTCTGTAGTTGGGCTAATCGTATTTTTGAGGGTTCCAATTAACTATAACACTGCACGTTCTTATGGCAACCGGGACCGACGACGGCTTAACGTGCTCTCCGAGGCACGACCAGACCAGTGCAAATAGCCATGCAGCCAGCCAGAGCGGGGATCGAAACCGCGTCTTTTGTGTTCACTACCGCCACGCTTCTGCCAGATTATTCATGGTGTAAATAGTTTAATAAAGTCATATCAACGGCATTTTTGAGTAGCCATCGTGGTGCAGTAATGTGTTTCACGTTAGCGTCGCAACTCACGGAAAGGGCCCGAGCAAAGGTTTCGCTCTACGCTCCCCTCTTATTACATCCCTTCCGCACATACAATATTCTTAATCATTATGTTGGAGTATTTATACAGTACATAAATATTCTAGGACAGTTGTGTTCAATACCGCAAAGACATAGAGGCCATCAGTTGATCGCAATTTATGAGTCTTTGTAGAAGAAGTAGTAGCACTAGCAATTGTACTGGATATGAGGATATGATATGATCAATAACGACTACGTGAATTGGTAGTAAGCGTCGGTAGCTGAGTGGTTAAGCCAGCCTACACACAGGGGTTCTGGGTTCGAATTCTGACCGTTACACTACTGACGTGAACCCACTCATAACACAAGCCATTGAGGATAGCTTGAGGAGTTAGAGGAATTATTAATGATTTCGGTTGCTAATATTCTTATTTCAATAAAAATCCCATCCATAAATTAATTTATTGATTAAAATTGTGAACATGTTTATATTGGTCTCATAACTAAGTATATAAAAAATTATGGTTTCTATACGAAATGCTAATCCTTACCAACACTTTCATGAATATAATTTTATCAAATCAAATCACTTGTCAGTTACTATGGTGCGTTCAAGTATTAAATGTAGGGGGACTTGAGTATTTCCATAACATCACTCACGTTACTTTGATGATACAGGCGTTAGTCAAAACAACACTTAAGTCGGTATGCTCATGAATAATCTATATAATTCGCATCGCTTAATGACAAGCCAACGTAATTCACCGAGATATAGACACGGTGTACTCGTGGTAAGCATGTCAGATTCAATACTAGAGCGGATGGACAATAATAGAATAGTTCATTTTATAGTTTTAGTTAGGTTACATTTATTGGTTGATCCAAGATCACCTAAAAGGTGTTTCAAGTGTACCTAGAATAAAATTTGGTACCCGTTGGTTCACCTTTAAAGTAAACCTAAAAAGAGGACATTTTGTGGACATATTGGAAATTTTGGTAGTTTTCCTTAATGAAATCAATTATTATTGATAATGGAATGTTTTTACACGTATCAATCAATTAACTTTTAGTTTTAGATAGTCTATTGCAATCAGTAAGTCAGATTCGGGAGCAATGGCGCACATTGGGAGAGACCTTCTTCCAGCAGTGGACTGTAAGTGTTTAATTACACAACAAAATGAATTATAAGTTTGTGTACATTTTCTTGTTGTTTGATTATAGGTAAACAGGGTGAAGGTATCCCGTTGCTCCATGAAAACCTTCCGTAGAGTTCAAGGAACAAATAAAATAAGAATTATTCGAATTGGTCTAGCCGTCTTCGAGTTATGCGCTTACTAACATATTTCGCGATTCATTTTTCTATTGATAGATATTGAATGTTCGTTCGGTTAAAAGGCCATTTTAACATGGTTGGATTATATTCAGTAAAACTTTAGTTTCATAAAAAAATTAAATAATGCATCTAATACTACTACCTTGACAAGAGAAAGGAATCTCTTCCATGACACCGTCGCATTACATATTCGATGTCGTTCAATATTAATGCGAATGCTCCAATATGTAAATTGATTGATAAACGGATATTATAACGTACAGTAAGCAATACTGACTTAAAATTGGTAGTGGAGTAATTTTATCAGCGTAGTTTATTAACAAAGAAAAATTCGTAACCCCACTGTTGAAAAATCACAGCTAAGGAAATATCAAAAATGTGGAATGTCCCTTTACCGATGTGTCGATCGATGGTGACGAAGCTCAGCTATCATGCAGCTGAATATGCGACGAACTCGCACTTCTGACACTGTCACAGTAATCTGTTACGTAAATGTAGACGCGGCATTATACAGGTACATAGACTATGTCTTTTGGTTTCATGAATATTGTAAGCTCTGTAGAACTTGCACTCAAATCAGAGTTTAGTTGCCGCAATCGAGCCTGAAGGCAGTACGTGACACTTTGTTCGGAGTAGATTCTACTGAAAGGATTTTGAAGTAACTTCTCAGTACTTAAATGCTAGGTTTTTCGTTCGCTTTTCGAGCGGGCTTGAGTTGTCGAATGAATTTGTAACTAGCTGTTGCTTGTGACTTCGACTGCGTGGATGTCGGACTCCAGCCACAATGTTATTATGATAGTACAGTTGTACTTTGGTAAATTACTATAGGTACAATGTATGAGTCCTTCAAGCTGGGGCGTGAAAAACATTTAATGAGGCCGTCAAGCTGAGCGCCACCATCTTAATACTGTACATGTTTGTAATGCTGACCCTCTTTCCTGAGACTTTGCCTTCAGCTTACCATCAGGCGAGGTGAAGTCAAATTTATGTGCAATAAAAAAAGAAAAAAAATTCTTTGAAATTTACGAGGTCATCACACATTGTTATAAAACCGCGAATCCATAAAAAGTGCTTCCGTTTGCAGCAGACACCGATAGAGAAGCCTGCGCTACACCCGTGAACAACCAGCTTCTTTCTGTCGGCAGCTCGAATGTGACGTCTCTGGAATTGCAAACGTCCATTGGCCACGGTGGCCACTTACCATCAGATGGGCCGAGTACTTGTTGGTTGAAAATGTATAAACACGACTGTATATCGTCACAGAAGTGGACAGAGGTATACTACGAGTAACAAAACATTTCGCTAAACTTATTTCGATAACGCGGGTACTTTGTCATGTTATATAAACTATATATACTTTCAATAAACTTAATTGGTTAACAGTATTTATTTACCCCACAAATCAATCCTTTCTTAATCAAATTTCACAATATCGTAGCATGAGATTCCCAAGTAGATACCAAGTCCGTGTTGTATAAACGAACAGACAGATAGCGTTGGTTATAGCCTCGTATCATGTTGACACAAGCTACAGCCTAATCAAGTCACTTCACACGTGTGACGTAAGCTCATTGCAAATAGTACAGTTTAGAGAATATTATACTATCGATTTGTCCTAGGTTCACGCCGTAGCTCATAAGTCCGACATAACCACCCCGACCGGTTCTGGCGAGGAGTATCCGTGGTTTTCGCACTATAAGGAAAAAAAAATGGTTAACGCCGTAGCTAGGTGAAAGTCTTAGAAAAAGTCCTACTTAGTTCACACTTAGTTAGCTCCTACATTGTGGATAGTTGCTATAAAGAGATTAAATTACATACAACTTTGAAAATAAATTGTAGTTATGTAATATATTTATTCTAAACTTTCTGTGAACGGCAAAGAGTTCTTCGAATATATAATTTTGAGTGTATTACCGAAATATTGACGTAGTGATAGAGAAAGAACCGAAGGGAGTCGTAAGCTACTAACTAAAAACTAACTTACTAACTGTTTGGTCAGCGTAGGAATAGTAAGCCCTAATATTGGGACAGACACATCTCCAGGAGCAAACTTTGATAGACACACACTACTTACACTAGAATTACACTATTAAAAAGAATTAAGATTGCAGTCAAACAACGCCCTCGGAAATGTATTGCAACGTTAAGTGCAAGTATGAGATGTAGTTCAGTTAAGTTTTGTGTTAGTTCACTATAATTAATACGTACAGTATGCACATACCTTTGTACTAAATGCCCGGGATACTGGCCAAAACGTCAGGAAGTTCGAAGCTATGTAAGTAATTAAATAACACGAAACGCTAACGTTTAATCAGAATTTGTATTTAATTATTATGGAATGTGGGGTGAGTATTCAAGCGAGTATGACATGCTAGGGGAAGCTAAGTGGAGCGTGAAGTGTAGACTAGGGTAGAATGGTAGGACTGTTTGTTGCCATTGTGGTGAGATGGGTGGGAGAGATGTGGGAGGGTACGTAGTAAGACTTCCTAAAGAGTGAAACCTAAGCTAGGGTTTTCTCCGTGAGTAGCGGCGTTGCCGTGAAACTAATTACTACACCACGATGGCAACTCAAAAATGCCGTCGATTCGACAGAAGAAAGTGAGATACCGAGTGAAAGGTGTTAAGGGTGCAGGTGGTGTGGATCATTTAGTGCTTGAACAAGTCAAGTGAAGGTGTTATTATGATGTCAGAGAAATACAATGTTGCAGCAATTTAGGCATGCAATGAATATTTAATTTTATCTGTCTATATTGGAAATTATCGAAAACAGAAGAAGAGGTCTATATTGGAAGAAAGATGATTGGTCACCTGATGAGACACGACTTGTTTCTAACAAAGATCTTAGAAGGGAAAGTAGAAGCAAAGAGAGGAAGAGGTAAGCCAAGAGGAACTTTTATGGCACAAATAAAGGAAAAGATACAAGTTGTGTCGTATCAGGAGGTCAAGGGATTGGCGGGAGACAGAGAGGAGTGGCGATTACTCCACCGACAAGAGCATAGCTCTTAAATTTAGAGAGAGAGAGAATGAATATTTGCTTTGTTATATAGCGAAAACCGAACCTTTATTATGGAACCTAATGCAGTAGAAATTACGCGAACGAAATTATAAGACTCACAATTCTCAAAATTACGTTCTTTTGGACTCACCCTTACTTAAATTTTTCTTTGTGCGAAAGCCCCCTAGGAAACCTACTCGCCGAAGTCCGTGCGGGTGGTTATGTCCGAGTCGAGCCGACAAAATCCGCACGATTGTCTCGTGCCGTCAGCTGTCGGAGGTAAGGTAGCCTCTGGGCATATCCCCTTTTTCCTCACCCTAAGAGACGATATTCAATTGAAGTATAAAATTAAATAATACAATTTTATAAAGTCGGTTTAATGGAAAACCCTTGTTTTCAAGTTTTAGTGAACGTGACGAAATAATACATGATAAAAATATAAATACTTCAATTTTAAAGTAAAAGATCTCTCTTAATTTACGATTATATTGTTGGTGAAAGTGTTGTAAATAATTGTAGGTTAACCTCAATAATTTGTGTTAGGCGTGAATGATACAGAAACGATATGGGATGAGTAAGACTTGGAAAATAATAAAGTTGAGACTAATTACAACAAAGTCAGTGGCCCATCGCACCGTCTCCACGCCTTTTCTAATGAAGTTTTGAGCTCGTCCGTATTTTATCCGTACAATATCCTTTTTCAGATAAAATTTTACTCTTTAGACTGTATCAAAAATAAATTGGAGAAGTTCAAAGTCCACTTCCTTCTTTAGTAAGCAGGATACGGCAGGCAAACGTAATATCTATAACATATACCTAACAAGTGAAGTGTAGCCGCGGTAGCCTAGTGGTATGTGTAATGGACTGCTGAGACGAGGTCTCAGGTTCGATCCCATGTTTTACCATGGCACACGCCAATGACTTTTCGATGCTTTTCGAAGTTATGTGTGTATTTATCGCAGGTTTATAACTGCCCGGTTAATAGCAATAGGCTCGCCACCTATTAATAAATATAATACCCCTTCGGGGATGTAGGCGGGAGTTTATGTTATGTTATGTTGTAAGAAGTGATAAAGTACCTTTTTATTACCCGTGCGGAAATCCCCACGAATAAGTGATAAAGCGCCTACAGACACAAATATTATGGACCGTCATAAGTCTGTTACATTTGAAAGAGGAAAATAACTCTAAGTACCTGGATATTTTCACTAACAGTCTTATCTCCACATACTTAGCATATATCGCACAATACATCCCCGAAAACATACGCCTGTCTAAAGGAGACAGCACACAGAAAGGGATCGTCACCGGCTTTTTAACCAGGGACGCGGCGCTTAGACAGGCTTACCGCTAGTTAATCAAACTGTCACTATGACCTCAATTCTTGACTTTATTCGTATAGATTTAAAGTCTAAAATTAATTTGATACTTTTTGTGCAGTTGCCGTGAGCGTGTTCATTTGTTTTTTTATTGTATTTCGAGAGGCGATACGGTTACGATCCGTTTTCGATATGTCTGCTATGACCCTAAAACTGCTTGAAAGATTCCACAATACATAGAATCAAGTTGAAATGGATTCAGACGGCTGGATCTAAAACCTTTTATCTGGATTGAATGGCCTTCACGTTTTATTTGATAACTCTTTTTATCTACTCCTTCTGTCGAATGATTCAATTGATTTGTTTGGTGAGCGGAAGTTTCAAAGGAAATTTATTTGTTACCGAATTTTTCAAAAGGAAGACCCTTATTCAGTGATAGAAAACATTTTATACTCGATTGCAAGGAAATAGTTATATTTTTAAATGTGTTTTTTAATAAAAAATAAAAAGAAATTGTAAAATTATTTATTCTGAATAAACGGAACTTACAAAACGTCAACATTAAAAATGTATTTTAAAATACGAACTACTCCTTGGCACCAGAAGACCCCGCAAGAAACACAGCATCAGGTTTATCCATTTGTTTTCTATTTACAAACATTTATAATTTGCTTGAGTAAGAGATAATTATATTATTCTTGACTTTTTGGTATATTTTCTTTTAATTACATTATTCAATTTATTTATTGGAACATTCCTAATTTCATTAGGGAGTATGTTAAAAAAGTGAATACACAATACAAGACAATACCTTCGAGTCTACCATAGACTACAAGATTAGTTTTGTGTCTGGTTTAGGCGCATTGTTAATGTTTTGTGAAATTATTTTGAAGGGAAATGCAGGCACCTATTAAGTGAGTTTGGTGTTGCAAAGTCTAACTTGCTACTATTATAATGTTTTTTTTATATTATAATCTTGGTGGCAGACAAGCACACGGCCCCACCTGACGGAAAGCGATCACCGTAGCCTATGGACTTATAAAACACTTAAGGCGTTACCCATCAATGCCCTTTTTTAGAACCCCATATTGTAAGCGCTTTGAAAACCTCAGTATGGAGTTTATCATGTGGAAATGTTTGTTACTGAACTACGCTCATGCAGTGGGACGGATCTCTTTGAAAGGTCCAGGGATCAATTACTTCTTATTCCTGAAATGTTTCTGGGTTACAAGAATCTTAGCACAAGGGCGTGAGTGGAACCGCGGGAAACTACTAGTACAAAATAATTAAGTACCAACTTTAGTAGTCAAAGTTTAGCTTCAGATTGGCTTCGAATCTCAAGGAACTAGGAGCGAGTACGGTACTCCGCGCAAGTTTTGACTGTAAACTATTCCTCTCTGCACTGGATTATATCGATGTTATAGTTCGTTTGGATACGAATTCAGAGATTTTGAATTAAGCTTGTTATCTCTGGAGATGAAACAATTTTGTTATAGTTACTGGATTAGGTATTATAATAAAGTTATCTTTAAAGGAAGAAAATGGTGAGTGACATAAGTATCTTAACACAAAAACTAGACGTAAGAGGCAGCGTATATGAATCGAGTCTCGTTTTTTTTATAAACTAAGTTGACTACTAAACTAAAAGTCACAAATGACTGATATTGTGTACTACTTTACTTGATAAAAATCCGGTGGGAAACAAGAATAACCTTGAAAAAAAAATCACCTATTTTTTTCCTATATTTTTCCATACACCAAATTTCAACGGATAACAATTTCATCGGAGCCGGTGAGAGAAGTTATGTCGGATTCAAACTGACTAAAACGCACGCCCTCAGTGAGTCTTCAGTTGCCGGATGTGAGATAGGACTCAACATATCTATCGCACCCACTCAGACCCGGGGCCCTTTCTTTCGAGATGACCCCCTTCGGATGTTGGAACGGTGTCCCAGTCTATTCCCTCCTGTTTCTGCTAGGGTGACAGGCGGCTTCACCCGTCATCGAGAGCTACCTAAGTATAGCGTGTTATATGGGTTATAAGACAAACATTAACATCTTATATACTTACACAAAGAAATACTCGATCCTTATAGCCAAACTAAAATATATTGCACACATTAATCCGCCTAAAAGTCACAAAGTAAAAAAAACTGTAGTGCATAAGTAAAAATATAAAGCACACATTAAAAAGTCTCCGAAGAAAATGATATGTTAAGTACACAAAACAGTAAATAATCCTACACAACAAGACATAATGAACCCGTTATATTTAATAAAATAAACACAACGAAAAGCCTCAAAGAAAAAACAAAGTCGGGACACATTAAAGGGTACATGTAAAAGCTGAAAGAGATATGAAAAAAAAAATCTCTTTTCCATATCAGTACAGTCGGGCACAACACTTGAATCCCTAATAAACCGTCTAATTAACGAGGTGCATTCAGACCGCTGAGCTGCGGTGACAATGAATTATGTGAAAAAATACAGGAAATTACTTATTAATTAATTAGTAATTAGTTGTTAGAAACTAGAGTTAATATTGTACACCACTTTCTTCAAAGTAAACTATTATACTAAAAGAAACTCGTCGTGAAGCTGGTTACCGAGATAGTTATTTAAGTAAGGGTGATACAAGTATAGTATTTCTAAAGTATTCCATCCGGCACGACTTCATCGTTACTGGCATCAAAAGTTTCATCGCAACTTTGAATTTTGAGCCCGGAATCCATTCTTCATTTTAATTTTGATATGCCTTATCTTGATTTTTGTGAAAATTAATGTTATCTAATCTGGTACCCATGTTGGTAGCAATTATACTTAATAAGTTTCACTCTATTTTCTCCAAGATGTATATTGTATGTGTGTATGCATTCGTGCACGTATATGTTCAGATTAAACAGAAATAACGTAGAACAGAATTTAAAACAGCTTTATATTCAATTACGTACACAGTTTGAATAATTCCAAAGGCAAACGAACTCCATTCACCTATTCGTCCAATAGTGAAGTTTACGAAGGAATCGAATTACTAACTTACATAACTATTTCGTTCTCGCTAACTCAGATAAAACTTTTGGTGGTTGCGAGACTTTACGTACAAATGGGGCAACATCAGGTGCAAGCACTAAGGAAAGAATGCGGACCGCTTAAGTGAGGAAATGGTTTTATGACGTCAGCTCTCAGAAGAGTGAGGGTTACGGCTCCAAAGTTTACGGTACTGAAACCTGAAATAACTTCTAGGAAATCTATGAATAAAATAAAAATAATTTTGTCCTTTCAGTAATAAATTTTAGCAATATCTTTATAATGAAACCATTCTCTTTTACATACCCATTCTCTAAGGTCAATAGAAAGTGAGAAATTGCCTTAACTGTCTTAATTATTATTGAGTTCTTTATGGGTATCATGTTTGTTTTATGATGAAAAAATATTAAATTACGCTATTTGAGCGTGTGTTTGAATTTTGTTTACTTTTGTGTAATAAACTAAAATCTACCCAATCATTAAAACATCATAATATTGATAATATTTTCAGCCTGTTCCAGTTCTGGAAATAATATTTATTGAAAGCGGAAAAAAGTAATCCAAAGTTATGCTAATGCTAATAAATAAGATAGAAGCAATATAATCACATTAAAATTGGAAATCTGATTCTCCCTGAGAGGTTTCCTTGAAAGTTATTTCCTGTTTGTGATTGTGGTCTCGGAATCTATACGTAATTATTTTTTATCAAAATATAGCACATTGAATGCGTTCATTATAAGTTTTAAATGCTAAAATAGCTTTGGTATAGAGTGATGTTTTCGAATACAAAGATTACGAATACAAAGAAACATGGATTAGTATTATTCACATTTGATTTAGAAATTACAATTTAGTTTTGCGGAATGTACAATTTGCTTTGATTATTTTTGACAGTTATATTGTATTGTATTGTATTTTATTGTTAACATCATAAAAACTTTCAGTATCTTAGAATTTCGGATAACATCATCTAGTTACTCAGATTTTTTCAAAGTTTCTATCGCCAAACTTCTTACTTATTGCTGGAACGAACTTTGTTCGACCATTTCTGCGAATGCGTCCCTTATCATTTTCGGACCTAATACTGTCAGTGGCAAGCTGTACAATAATAAACCCGCATCTGCTGGCATTTATAAGTAAGTCTTTTTGCAATGTGACTATGAATTTAGACCAAAAATACTTTTATCTCTGTTCATACTATTATGTTAAAATATTTAGATTTTATGAAGTACAATTAAAAATGAAGTAACTCAAGCGGATCCCGGACTCCGAGGTGAAGGCTTCGGATGCAACCGGGACTAACACTAGAATGATGATGATGATGATGAATTAAAAATGAAGTCTTCAACATTAATGTAGATTAGAAAGGTAAAGTTGGTAGGGATGGCTTTTATATTAAGAAATTCACTCACCCATAGGCCACGGTAACCACTTACCATCAGGTGGGCCGCGTGCTTGTCTGCGAACTAATTTGTATAAAAAAAGAAAATAAATAATCATGGGCAACTTTGCGCCGGGAACGATACGGGGTAGGTTATTCGACACGACATTATCCCGGACGTATACTGTGTATTTGGGTGAATTTTGACATACTTTAATAATTTTGATAAATAAACATTTGTAATAAGGACTATCCTTTGAAAGAGTTAACACATGTGCAACCTTCAATACAAGCCGAGTATGCAATTAGCGTATACTTGTTGACAGATTATGAGCTAGCTCTGTCTTGCTCATACACCCACTCTTTGGTATGTTAGAAAGAGAAAAAAGTGTTGGAATAGATGCGTTATTATACTATAAACCCATATTAAATTTTATGATTTTTAGGGTTCCGTAGCTCAAGACGAAAATAAAAATAACTCTGATAGGAACACCTTTTTTGTTCATCGTCTCTGTCTTAGTCTGTCATGACCAAAATGCGTGGAGGTATCAAACTGAAATTAATTCTATTCTCAAATCCTTGAAGCTGTGAAATAAATATTATTTTACATGAATGCTATCGGAAGACGACACCCCGGTTGCTATACAAACATCTGTAGCTGTCGTTACGGGTAGTTGGAGCATTCAAAAGTTCAACCAGTCTAACTTGGAACTTCGAAATCGCCATTTGGTCATTCGACAATTGGTTGGGGAGGTCAGATGGCAGTCGCTTCATGGAAAATAGCGCAGTTCAACCACATTTCAGTTAGACTGGAAAGCCGACCCCAACTGAGTTGGGAAAAGGTTGAGAGAATGCTATCAAAAGACACAGATGTTTATATCCAAAGTTATGCGATACGATACGAGAACCGCGGCTCCATCTTTATCTACCATTCCAATTTAAAAAATGAATAAAACTAATTTAAATTTTATTTTCGGCAAACACAATCTTCGTTGTCAAACTTCTATATAAAAGAGGATGAATTACTGTTTCAACTTGCTTGAAATAAATCCTTAGATATTTAATGAAGGTACAGTCGGAGGTTGTCATCATGACTTGTCTGTTAAACACTTATTGAACTATTCGCAAGAGTGTCCGAATCCCATTCACATGTGTACCGAAATACATAAAAAATCAATGATCCTCATAACTATAATTTTGTACGGAATCCTCGGTGAGCGACTTTGAATCGCACATGATTAGCTTTTTTACTCATAAAACACTAAAGTATGTCAAATTTTAGATTTAAGTCCCATCACCCCTAAGGTGGTTTTATAGGTGAATTTTGAAAGCTTTAGATATGGCTTTATGACTCAGCGGTTAGAGCATACTCCCTGTAAGAGAAATGTCGCCGGTTCTAGTCCCGTCGGAGCATTCATTTTTCTGATTTAAGTTCGATGTAAAACAGTTAGGCGTAATGAAATTTCATTACGTGTAATATCTACACGAAAATTCTCCGAGTTTGTACCTATATTTTGCATGAAGTCTATTCACAAGAACATTTTCAACCGAAAAACAAAACAAACACATTATAAAGTTAGAAGCACTTTAGCGAGTTCGATTCTGTTTCCCAACCGATTAAACTTGGGCAAGTTTCCGCAGGTGTCGAATTTGTTATGTCTGTTTATTCACAGTTCAGGCGTAACGGGCCTCAGGGCTCTCCCCATACCCTAGACGGGGACACCGTGGTCCCGACGGGGGTCATATTGAAGAGAAGGTCCCGGGTCTGGCGGGGATGCGAGGGATATGGTGGTGAGATAGTAAGAAACATAATTATCCTTCGCACCCAGCCGACCCGGAGCCAGCACTTTTGAGATGGCCCCTTTCGGGTACGAGAATCACGGTGTCCTTATATATCTCCGCGTAGCATTACCTGCTTCTGCTAAGGTGAAGAGGTGGCTCCACCCCTCACCTCTAGTACTTACCCATAGAGGTTTCATTCTGTGACCTTTTTATACAATTTGGGAGGCAGGCAAACACACGTCCCAATTGATGGTAAGTGGTCACCGTGTTCTATGGACGTTTACAGCACCACAGGCGTCACAGCCGTGCTTTTCACCTTGTGAAGCACCACCTAATGCAGACTATTTTCACTTCAATTTCTACAATTTTCATTCCTTCTATAGGATGGAAGCTGTCAACGTCCTTCTAGGACGACCGAGGGGAAGGGCCCGGCATGGGTTAAACTTTCACTCATAGACGAGAAACGCATTCGACCGCGGCAGCAAAGCCAGCATTACCGTTGCACTGACTATTTTTTTTTTATTTTTTATTTATGGCACGTCAATTTGATGATGATGATGTTAAGCTGAAGGCAAAGTCTCATGAAGGAGGGTCACCATTGCAAACACGTTCAGTGCTACAATGGTGGCGCTCAGCTTGACGGCCTCATTAGATGCTTTTTCACGCTCCGCTTGAAGCTTATTAAGTATACATATATTGAAGATTTTAGTGGAACTATTATGTCAACTACTTATTTAAATGAAACTTGTTTGGAAGTTGGAAATAACTTTTTTTATTGAAGATCACCGAATCAGCGAACAGAAGCAATCTGGAATTTTATTATGGAAATATCACTGGTCAGCGAGGTCAATTCGTGCGGCTTCCCACACGGCTATAATCAAGTGACATCCTCAGTTTGTACTTTAATAAGTTACCCACAAAACCATATCGCAGGTAAAGAACTGAGGAAATAATTTAAATTCTTATTGACCGCGATATGGCAACACCTAGATAGAGTCGCTTTTAAATCGGAATTGAATTCACATTGGAGCGTCTCTCTGTATTCGGATGAGGCGCCTCTCGCTTATTCGATTTGTTGCTAGTACGAGATTTGAGTTTGTAAGACCCTGAGGATACTAAATGTTGTAAAAATGGATGCGGCATTGAAGCAGTGGAATCGTTAAGAAAAATCTGTTTCTGATTTTTTTTCTTCTTAGCAAGGTACACGACGCCACTAAGACCCATAATAGTTAACATAGCTTAACTAGGTTATGTTATGGATACTGGAAGGCAGATTTAGAGAAGTATATTTCCTTCTTCTTCATTCGTGTCAACAATCCACCAATGTTTAGTCCACTCCAGAATAAAACCTGGCCATATCGACTGCACCATTAGTGGCTCCATTCAGGTCGGCTTTAGTGCAGGAGGCAGGGTATAAGGGGAACGAAATTAAGGGTGTCATGGACTGCACGGGGGCACCGCAGTCACATGCGGCTAGGCCCGGGTCTCGCATTCCTCACCTGCATAGATTTTGCCGCAACCGACCGACCAGTGGTGAGCGAAGACGGTTGAGAGACCGCCATACCGGCCATGGGAGGTTGTGCCCGGGAGCTAGTTTCTCCTGGGGAGGTAGGAAGTCAGAGGGTGGTGGCAGTTCCTCTTTCCATAGGGACACTTTCATAGCAACAGGGAGTTCGTAACATACTTTTATATTTATTTTGTAAATATATTCGCCCGCTTATGTTAAGGATAGAAAAAATGTATATTCTCGACTTTGACTGGTGACAATCTTGACGTACACCATGGAGAATATCTATATAGTTCGGTCCTCCGTGACGTACACACATCACATAAAACAACTAAAGCGTTTTGAAATAAAACCTTTATTATTGATTTTATCGCGGTTAAGAAAAATCCGTTATTTTGAATTTTCAATGAGTGACATTCACGTACATTTTCAACAGTATCAATCAAAGCTTTGTTGAATTAAAACCACTGTCTTCGAAGTTATTATTATCAAAATATAGAATAGAAACATCCATTTTACGACAACAAGTCACATCAATTGTTTTAAGAATATCACATCCACATTTAATCTTATTACTTCAATGGTCTCCGTACAAAATCCTCTCCCGAGAGAACCATTGAATAGTAGAGACTTCTCTAGATAATATACAGACCAGGGCGAACTAGAAACAACTGTATTAATTAATATAATAGGTATGGATGCAACGCTGACGTCGTTAGTAGGAACTAGGAGAATAATTCCGAGGATAATTTTGTTTGAGGAGATATGATATGAAATTATCACAATGAGTAGACGAGAAACTTGATTTTCGAACAAACATGGACTTGATAATGAAGATAGAATGGCAAATTATTTCTGTTGTTGAAATAGATCAACCTCATTTCATTTTGTGAGGACTGGGGCTCTGGACGGGGCTTGACATTCTGTTGATTCTACGTAACAAAAGAAATAAAAAAGCTGAAATTTATAGATTGTTTTTAATTGTAATTGTCCCCCCCGTCCCCCCCCCCCCCGTGACAACTGAGAAACAAACTTCCCATTTGTCCCCTCTAGCCAACATTCAAAGGGAACAGTCGGCACAAATTGTCACCCCGGTGACAACTGGGAAGACAATTCCCAGCTGTCACCCCGGAGGACAGAGCTAGAGGGGACTACTGGGAATAATCCGGCAGAAGCTGTGGCGTGGCGGTAGTGAATGTGCGATTGCTACGCAGGAGGCGCGGGTTCGATCCCCGCTCAGTGCAAATATTTGTACGCATGAATAATTGCTATTTGTGCTGGTCTTATCATGACTCGGAGAGCACGTTAAGCCCGGTTGCCATAACGAACATCTATTCATGCTTGAGGTTTTTTTTTTCATTTAGGACACATCAATTTGACTTCACCGCATCTGATGGCAAGTTTAAGGCAAAGTCTTAGGTCTTAGGAAAGAGGAACACCATCACAAATACACACAATGTTACAATGGTGGCGCTCAGCTTGTAACTAAAACTAACAGGATTTTTGACTTTATTTTATATGGAATTAATGTCAGCGTGACAGTTTATTTTAACCAAATCAACATCTATGCTCTATGTGTTAAAATAATCCACCGGTATATTATTTAAATAAATTAAAACTAACATGATAATAAAAATAACAAAAAAGGAACTAAATTAAAAAGCGTCGTGGAATTCCTTCGCATCGCAAAGCTCTTGTAATCTAGTAATGTTCCCAAAAGAGTGGCAGCATTGCCATGTTGTATGGTATTGTTACCTGTCTTATGCTTATTCTTTGTCCTAAGAAGATACCAGTCGACCATACATTATTATTTTAACTACATATTGTATCTATATATAAATTAATGTAGTATCATACAATCCATTGCTAATGACGATATACAAATATAATGTCACTTTGTCTAAGCTAAATAATCTAAAATTGTATAATTTACGTGATAGATATATAAGTGTCCTTGTGGTGATAGAGAAAGAATATCACCACACTATCCATCCGAAGTATTTTGTTTGAGGTGACAATATGAAAATGCAGACACGCACCATGGTCCCCACATTAGGGGAAGAGAGTCATCTCAAAAGAGATGTCCCCGGGTCTGCCGGGGTGCGAGAGATATGTCTTGTATAATCTCACCTCCGGCAATCAAGGACCCATAGATGGCGTGCGTTTTAGTCGGTTCGAGTCCGACATAACCGGTATTGGCAGAGGTTTGCGCTGGTTTAAAAAAAAAATTCTACTGACATATTTTGCATATATTTTATCTCAATCTACATCACCACTAATATTATGAAGAGGAAAAACTTATATCTTTTTCTGTGTGTATTTTGTACTGAATAATTAAAATTGGAAAATTCTTTCATCATTGCAAAGCTATATTCATCCTGAGTAAGATGAGGTATTCTACACTACGCGTTAACCGATATCCACGCAAGCGGAGTCGCGGGCAACAGCTAGTACGATATAAAAGTAAGAACATTAGCACTTACAGCGGTCGCGATTATCTGCAAGTGTTACATAAACAAACTATTTATAAACATCTGCTAAAGATTTCTTCAAAGCAGATACTACTAATATCATTAAACATCCTCGCCGAAATCAACAGATTCACACGGAAGTCACGTGTTACTAAACGACTGAATGAGATAGGAATCATGCGAGGTCCACCCCTCTACAGACGGAACATGACGACGCCGCCATACAAATGTTGCCATTGAAACACCCAAGTTTCGAAAGATGAAAGAGAGGCTTTTCGTACGATAGGAAGCTTTTCGTCCTTTTGAGTGGATTTATAGCTATATATGAAATAAAAATGGCGTTTTGTAAACAATGTTAAAGAAAAAAACATACAGAAGCAAACATCAAAGTATTGTCATTGTTTGAATATCTTTCACCGCATCTTGTCTTTAAGTATTAAATCTTGTTTTCGATATTTATGCCTATTCAATTTTTGCTTTTTGTTGTCGAAAATATTACACCTCGTAAGAATGAATGGTTTGTTTTGAGGTCAAACAAACAAAGTAACATTGTTGTTGATATAAATATCATGGACAAGCTTATTACTTAAGAGGTTTATTGTATTTGTTTTTTCATTCGGAAACCGGTGTGTAAATAAAACGCTTTAGAACAGCTTCGATATAATGAATATGTGTGAACTCACCGTCTTTTGTTCAATATATACCGGTACTTATATTAAATGAAATGTTTTTGGCATTTATTGTATTGCATATTATATCATTTTAATAGTATCTACTCATGTACTATTAGGTACTTAAACTTTTAATATTATATCACAGTTACGCTATGATCAATCAGCTACCTCTACGAAATATGATTGTAGCAGTTTGCTTCTAAATTTTTTATTACCAGCGGAATAAATTTCCGGACTCTGACTCAGACTCGGAGACTCGGACTCCAACCAAGTAAAATCGGGCGGGGTTTCGCCGTATCTGACTATATTGTCAAGATACTTGGCGTGGTCTAAGTCAAAAACCAGCTGCGACCACTATCAACACCCCAACGTGTTATTTATAAATACATCTCCATCTCCAGAGAGAGCCACATGAAAATACAACGCATCGTCTTGGGAGCAGTTTGTTAACACTAACCAGCAATCTCGTATCTCACCACTAAGATAAATAAGACATTTTTATCGTTGTATAAAACCTCTTAACAGATAGACTGATTACAAACTATTTTACTTAGCATTAGTAGCAGGGGGTGAAACAATAGGTACTTGTTTGTGGGCCCAAGTTTCATCCCTTACACAATATAGCTCTTACTGCGTTCGTTCATTCGCTCATTCATTCAACTCCCTTAGCGGTAAGCTGTGTAGTTTATTTGTAGAATGAGAGTGCAGTTTTTGATTTTACAACGAAATCGTAAAGTTGCTGTTTATAGCATAAAGTTTTATTTAATTTTTGGTTCGTTACGGTTGCCATATTAAATAATTAATTTGCTATTTTTATCAGTTGCTGTTTAAAGTACAGAGATTGCCGTTTTAAATAATAATTTGCTCTTTTTATCAGTCGCTGTTTATACATTTTTGCTGCGTTATGGGTTGCCATTTTAAATAATTAATTTGCTATTTTCATCAAGTGTTACCTGGACATTACTCGTTCAAATAATCTTAATCGCTATTAAACTTTGTCTAACTTTGTCCTATCGACCCTTTTGTTTCACACCGGCAAATATAATTTACCAGAGACTATGAGAGTGATGTGATCTTCATATCTGTCAAACCATATAACCAATGCTCTATGTTAGCTGTATTCGAACACATGCAACGGGGAACCAAAGATTGCATGTCATTTGATAAACTACCAACTTGTCTGGCCAACTGGTATGTGTATGTAATGAGATAAATAAGGATATGGCCCCTTTGGCAATAGGAAAGGAAAAAAGAAACAGTGGAGTGAGGAAAAGGCAATACCCAACTTTTCGGTTGTATTTTTCCTGTATGTCCTAGCGACATTTGCATGCAAAAATATAAATAAGTATACGTATACCAGTCAGCAGGTGTGCTCTTAAGTTTTATGGTTGTACTATAGATGGATAGTACTGTTCTTACAGGTGAGTAGGGTCATGGGTCATCTCTAGGGGATCTGTTTGAAACACTGATTGACATCTTTGGGTCGTGGGTGTTTCACTTCTCATGGAGGAGTATTTCTTTTGAAAGAGTGACTCGAAAGTTATCACATTTTTTAACCTAGTACGATCCCGGTTCAGGGTTACGAAGTCAACTTTCTGATTCTTTCTTATATTTGTTTGGTGTATTGGTATAGGAGTGTTTGGGGCTATATTCATTACCGCCACTGGGGCCCCATTCCCAATGTTCAAAACTGTATTTGAGTCTGATACTCTCCAAGACTATTTAATTTGTCTGGTGATATTACATGTACATACAATTTCTGGATTGGATAGTCTTCTTAAGCCATAATAACACATACACAATTCAAATACTGTTAGATTTAAAACATGTAGATGCAGTGAAGATCTCGTTAACAGTGATGTGTTAAATTTTGTTACTAACTTTCCCTCATGGAGTTCACTTTATGCGATTCGCACATTTTAAGAGCCTGACTGTACTTTGTGTCCAGTATTTTTTAATGTGTGTAATCCTCCTAACAAAGGGCTTTTCTGTGTCGTTGAGATTTTATTTACATTTTCATTTAGCGCGAGCCTTTTACATGGTTTCCACTTGTGTAAAGTGCCTGTGATGACGTTTTGAATTTGATTTCCAGAACAAACTAATAGTTACACAATCACAATATATCTGTACAGAATTTCTAGAAGCAGCATGAGTCAAGGGAAATTTCAAAAATACTGAATTACGGGTAAATAGCGCAAAACAATTTTTACTACCCAGGGGATTCAGGGGATTCTGAAACCCAGGGGATAGATTCAGAAAAAAAAGCGTTTTATAATCATATGAACAAATAAAATTACTCACGAGATCTAAAGAAAAAAACTTATATAGGTTTTGTTTAACTTATCAAACGGAATATCAAAGGGTATTTGGAGTTATTTATATAACGAAATTGAAATCGTGTGTTTTGAAAATATGGCGATACCAAATTGAGCCATAGTTCAATAACATAAGATGTTAGTTTTTTTTTATTCTACGAGTACTTGATGTGAAGTACATTGTATTATTTTTATTGCTTCAACATTACGGGCATAGTTTAAGTATGTATAACCAATATTCATCTAGGGCTACAGCCTCTCTAGTCGCACGTCATGCAAACATTGATGCATTAAGAGGTATCAAATGAGACAACAGCATTGTTTGTAACAACGGCTGCCTTATTAACGGAGCACTCGATGCACCGTCGCTGCAGACACAAACGGGGCGTAGAGTCCAAAGATGTGTTTTTATAATGTCTGCTTTGAGAACATTATATGTGTATTTTTTGATGAGTCTTATCACTTCTTAAAAATAGGATCAATTTACAGTGGGCTCCATAAGTTTCTGAATACCTTAAGGTCTATAATCCTTTGACAGCTTAAGTCTAATTCAACCCAAAGTAACACAGCGTTAAAATAAATTAGATCGATATCTTGTTTCTTTATAAGAAAATATGTAGGTAAACTCGTGCCAGTAGTGGCCTAAACTTATAACATTAATAAGTATTTACTTTATTTTTTTACTTTAATCGCGATCTAATGTCAATTTACCATATTGTATCAAATATTCTTGTAACACAATTTTTAACGGGAATTGTCATCGTTTTTGACAATTGGATTGGGAAATTCAAATTTAAATTTAAATTATTAATGAACATGATAATTAAAACGAAACCAAAAGTGACTTAAATTAAAAAACGTCGTGGAATTTTATATAACTAAAAAATGTGTATGCCGAAAATAAATTCCCACCAATAAAAAAATATTACAGCTAAATAAATTAGGAAAGCAATTTTTTTGAGCCGGTTCTTTGCTATGCGATGTAAATCGCAAGGAAATTAATTATGTACTTAGCCGCACAAGCACTACCAATTAATGTATTGGAGAGTATCAGACGAATTTTATATTGACATTAGTAATACCATAATTTAAGTTTAACTTTATTAAAAACTGTTAAAGATGTATGTCGTGGTGAAATGAGATGAGTTCGTCTGCACTTAGCAAGATATTTCTTTATGACATAATGCGACATAAAACTTGACACAATCATCCATAATTTATATTTCAAGTTGGGCCCCAATTTTCGGAGTTATATTAAATTTGGACTAAGGTTGACTGATGGTTGGCATTAATAAGCAATCTAATCTGACAGCTGAAGATTTCAACGTTCAAGATTGTGACGTTTTTAATGCAAACATTTGTTACCTATATTTGCCTAATTATCTAAACAAATTTCTTAATTCATTTGAGCCGACCACAGAAAAGAAAAATATATATTTTTTTTTAAATTTAGGGCTCTTCAATTTAGGTTTACCTGATTCGCTAAAGCCAAAGTATCAGGAAAGAGGTTCACCATTACAAACACGTACAGTGTTGCAATGATGGCGCTTAACTTGACGGCCTCATCAGATGCTTTTCGCTCCCCGCTTAAAGGACCCGGGGCTGTATAAAAAAAGAGACACGTGAGCTTAGGAATTATGGAAATGTTTACGTCGGATTCGTAACGGAAACGATGTCCAGTAAACATTTATTTTGTTTTGCCTTTACTGTCTTTATTACCAACAATGATTTCCAAAGAGGGAACGTAATGAGCCTTTCCGAAGAGCGAAACCTATGCTCAGGTCCTTTCCGTAAGTAGCGGTGCTGCCGTGAAACAAATTACTACACAACGATCGGAACTCGAAAATGCCGTCGATTCGACAGAAGAAGTATCCAACATATACTTCGCACCTCGGCAGACCCGAGGGCATCTATTTCGAGATGGTCACCTTCGGGTTAGGGGACAGTGTCCTTATCTTGCCCCCGGGTATGAGAACCCGAGTTATATGAAGTGATACCACTACACAACTATTAGTCTTATACGCTACTGGACAATATAGAACTACTTATTTATTAATTGAAGTTTAGGATAGTACTTGCATCAGTTTATTTACTTTGTTATAAAGAAACAAGACGTCGATCAAGTTTATTTTATTAATTTTAGGTTACTTTTACTTTAAAATAGATATAGTGCAGGAAGATGTGACTGTATTTCCCATCCTAATTGAGCAGTTTGACTGGGGAAGTAATAACCTTGTGTTGTATTTCCGGCGGTGAGCCGGTTTGCCAGAGCTCACTGAAGAGATTTTGTGTTATCAGTGGAAAGACCGAGAAACTCTTCTCAGTGACTTCCTTAACCTTCTCCCCTCCCCCTTTCAACTTCTCCCTCTTCTCTATTTGATCGGCAGTACGAATGTAACGCCGATGGTGTTACAAACGTCCATAGGTCACGGTCCACTTTCCATGAAGTGGCTTGCTTGTCTACCACCTAAGTGGTATATAAAAAGGCTGTCAAAGAATTATATAGATCTTAAACTGTCTAGAAACTTTGGAGCTCACTTTATATATTCTCAGGTTATACTTAAATTCGCACTGAGCAAGCCCAATGTCAACGATCAGTGTCATCAGAGCTATTGTATCAACCCTTTAAGACTGTAAGCAAAAGAATATAAGTGTATGTATAAATTATAAATTTACTGTTACTAGCGTTAATAGAGCTACAGTCTCCTGATTATCGTGTTACCGAATTTAAAATGCCAAACGGATTTAAATATGCACTTTTTATGACACCCGACTATATCTAACAAGTTGAAAGACTTACATTATAATAAAAGTTTTACGGTGCATAATTTACTCTGTCAATTCCTCACACCTAGATATTGTGTAAAGATATACCTGTCACTGGCTCACTATGTTCCTCTAAGTATTACTAATAACTTTATGATACAAATAGATTTACAGACTTGCCACCATACATACGATTTGCACACAAAAGAAAACATTAGATTCGATTCAAACGACATGATATTTCTTTTAACAGCAACAATTCAAGAACGACACTCTAGTCCACACTTTTGTTACTTTACTTACTTGTAATACGAACCTTATGGCATAAAAATTAAGGTTTATAGTCCATTGAATGGCAGGCACCGTGTCATAAACTGTTACAGTGAGCCCAGAATGCCTTCAGTCCGGCCCACTTAGTGTAAATCGCACACAATTTGGGTAAAAAGGTTTCGCTTTTGTCTTTACAGCGGGATCTTTTAAATTGGTAGGAAGAAAGTTGCTTTGGAGGCAAACCAGCTAATAAATTGAAAATAACAACCCACTACGAGTAGTCTGTTGTTGATTTTAATTTGTTTCCTGATACTGAGAGAATACATGGGATGTTTTGGGCCTCTACCAAGAATCAACCAACTCCCTGCCGTGGTTTTCCCAAGCGACTACAATATGGGGTTCTTCAAGAAGGGCATTAGAAGGTTTCTACAGGGTAGGCAGCACGTGTGTGACGCCTCTGGTGTTGTAAATGTGACCACGGTGACCGCTTCCCATCAGGTAGGCCGTGTGCATGTCTGCCACCTAAGTGGTATAAAAAAAATAAAAAAGGCCTTGGCCTCACAGATACTTCACTTTCGCAGCATAGATAGACCTACATTTATTAACTTTTGAGGTTATTTTGACACTATATTTTATTGTTTAAAAATATATTATATTCACAGTTAACACTTAGTATTTTCCTAACTCCTACTCTCAGGGGGAGGTTCGCATCCCCCTAAATTTATAAAAATTGTGTTCCCTAAAACTTTACTGAGTTATATGCAGGTGTGAATAGCTGCTTAATTTGATATTATACTTATGTATATTTTATATTTACTTATTTGTTTTATTTCAATACTATTAGCAAACGGAATTACTAATATTCCCTTTAACCCGTCCAGCTAAGTTCATTCGTTTGTATCATCAATAATTGATTTTACTATAATCACATTATTTAGCTACACGCACGGCAACAAATCTACGGATGTCACTAGCCGTGTACAATTACTTGAAAACCCATGAAAGTTATTTCTCACCAATAATAATTTCTTAATACATTTACAATATTTACTTGATATTGGAGAAATTGCAGCGACTTTAAGCCTAGACCATCTTACGAAGCAATTGAAGTTCGTCAGTATAATTTGCTTTTGTATGGAAGAAAGGTGAAGTTTGTTCAAGCTCAAATAACGCATATGGCCTTCCTATATGCGTTATTTGAGCTTGAACAAACTATACTTGACCTGGATTTATTAAAACCACCAGCCATTGTAAAGTTCAACTGTTACATTTCTCTATTCCAATAAGAACAGCACCGATTGCGGCCGACACCACAGATTTCCATTCCATCTGGAATAAAGTCTGAACAAACGGAACTAAATGCATTTCCCAATAATATCAACAGCGCCGACAAAGTTTAGACAGTTCAAACCGTTCTCAATGCTCTGATAAGTCCGCAGACAGCCTTCAGCACTTTATCTTTAGTATTGAAATCAATGGTATTGACGGCTAGATATACATCGAGTACCTTTTCATTTTTATTCATGGGTGAAATCCCCTTGGTTGACACATCCACCAAAGCCAGTGTAGGTGATTATGTCGGACTGGAACCAACTAAAACACACGGCGTCTATTGGGTCTTTCTTTGCCGGAGGTGAGATTATACATGACATATCTCTCGAACCCCCGTCAGGTCCTGGAACATCTCAACGAGTACCTAAATGTTGTATTGTTCAATTTAAAATTAATGCCTTAATTCAAGTTGCACCATGTGCCGTGTTAGAATGAGGGCACCATTGTAATAATATAAGTAACTGAAAATCTATTAGCTTGACTCCAATCAAATAATGTATCTACAAAGAGCACGAAACTAACACGTACTGAAAATGAAGTCAAACAAGGTCATTTCAGTAGATATAATTTTTACATATATTATGCATAAAATGGGGTTGTAAGAAGTTCTTTGCCTAAGTGTTCAAACTTAGAGGTCGTGCGAGAACGTAGCCGAAGTTCTATTCATTCTATTTTACAGAAGATACAGAGTTGGCCAATAACCTAAAGTTACACATTCAATATGAAAACGAGCATAATTATATTACTACATACCATTAACCGACAAATTACGTAATGTTACAATAGGTACTTCGGTTACGAAACAATCAAAATGGTTGCACTGTACGTCCAAAATGGCGAGCCATTAATTTTCAATTTACACTTCAATGGAGCTTGGAATGACGCTTCCTGAATGGAAGTAACCTATAAACAGCGATGTAATGCAAATTGCCAATCCATAACCAGCAGTGCTACACTAGACGACATGTGGTTTTGGTCGTTTCGAGTCTGATGTAACCATGTTTCGCCTTAACCATGGAGTTTTATTTCAGTGCCATGCTTAGACTTTGTTGCACCACCTACCTGTTAAAGTTAGGGTTTCCGTCAAATTTAATGGTAACAGTAACATTGATTCTAATGGTTTGGCTAAATTTGTTGCACCAGAGTATTTAGTAGCTCGGTTAAAGTTATCTATTTGATATAATGTGACGTTTGAGCGTGGCCGGTTACAGTTAGCGTCAAGATAAGACGTCATTTTATCAATTTTCAAATGGTGCAAATTTTAACTGCACTGTCAGTGTTAAAGTAAGAAGGTGCAACCTAGGCTTACAGTTTTATATTAATTTGAGAATCCATGTAAATTTGCCTAAAAGATATGTTAGTAAATGCATATTTAGGCATGGTTCTCACTAGTTACGCTACCAGACTGGTAAACATATCGATAAAAATAAAGTTTATTCACTTCAAAACAACTATTCACTACACCCATCACGTTCCAGTTTCCATAGTTACCTCACAGCGTTAAACGGCTCCATAAGCCCAAGGTGCTGATAAACGATCTGTATGAGGTGAATTTTTAGTTCCAAGTTCTACTGCCAATAGAAAAAATACCTTAATACGAAGGCAGTAAGGTTGATTTGAACGTGACATAAAAGTGTAAATACATGTTTTTCCAAAAAAAAATGAAATGTCGGAATATGTGCGGTATTTTTTTTAGAAGCAGTGTAGACATTTGTTTTTTCATCATCATCCTAATAGTGATTTCAGAGTTGCATAGTTTGTACTTTTGAGTTCGAGATCCGTTTATCACTTTTTGGTAAATCGACTTTTCCGAGAGCGAAATACGTCAACACTGACCTCTTTTCGTTGAGAGGGAAACCTGCGCCAGAGACAAATATTGGAATGAAACTACTTTTTACGAACTGACTAAAATAATAATATAGACAAAACGTATAGAACTAGCGAATGAAACCGCCCATACTAATACTCAAAGATTTTCTTCCCACTGACTATACAAAACCTTTCCAGTGAGCTCTGACTATCCTACTCACCATCGAACAACAGCTTATTATTAGCCGCGATTTTGTAAGGCGGAGGTACTTCCCCAATCAGACTGCTCAATTAGAATGGGAGATACCTTTATGAAACGGTGAAGGTGGTAGGACCTATGTTAAAAAATCTCAAAGATGTTGTACGGGGATAAACCTCGAGTAGACATTTCCATATTCTCTATATCATTGTATAATTCAAATAACTGTAATTGTCATAATTTGAGTCGCAAATCTGAATTCTCGGTATATAGGCGTACATTGGCCGCCCAGTAATTGTGTGCAAAATAGCAATAATTTTGTCGTTAGCCCTGTGTTGAAATGGCGATTTATTTTGACATACTCTGGTTGTGGTATGCCCATAATTGGGATAATATTCTGGAATACATTTGAAATTATGGATGATTATTTGCTAATGCAACTGATTGAGTGTCTATTGTGGTGCTGTACTTCACTGTTTAGTACTTTAAGGTGGTAATTATTTCAACAAGTTATACTCGTATCTTTAGGAATATTTTACAGATAAAAAAGTAAGTAAGTGTTATCATAAAGATTATTTTTTTTTATATTATATAAAAAAATAATCTTTATGATAACATTTCAAATTATTATTACATTTCAAAAAGAGGTCCCTCTAGATGATATTCACTTTTTTCAATATTAAATCGATTTGAAAAAGATTCATATTAATGTCTCAAAAATCTTCGAGCAAAAGTGTGGAAATATACAATGAAAAAAACTTCATGACATAAAAAACTAACTATGATTTATTTTCCCACGTCCTCCTTGAATATAACTTTGATGAATTTTGTATAACAGTATCTACTATTACTAAATTGAATCCAAATCTCTTTCACCGCAACTTGAATGAAGTTAGGAACAATACAAATGTTTTAGAACTACAGAGCAAATCAGCTTAAGACATGAAGATATCCCACGCAGAAACGATTCAAATCTTGCTCAGCTTACGCTGGCAGCGTATTTTTGGAAAGAAAGAAAGAAACTGATTTAACTGGAATCTCACATGCATCAGGATGATCTAACTGGAATCTCACATGCATCAGGATGAAAAAAAAAAATCAAAACACAAAAAATATATACATAATAGCAACATCTGTCTGATACTCTCCAAGAAGTTAATTGGTGGTGCTTGTGCGGCTAAGCACGTAATTAATTTATTTGGCATTTACACCGCATAGCAAGGAATTGGGTTATTTTTTTTCCAAATTTAGTTATTTAGCTGCAACTTCTTCGGTAGGAATTTATTTTCGGCATACCCATTTGTTACAAAAAGCCCGATTGGGGGCAATAGGCTCGCCCCCTATTACGTGGGACCGAAAATCATAGTTGGCGAAATGTGGATGTTTAATACACCTCTGCCCACCCCTTAGGGGATTATGGGCGTGAGTATTATGTATGTATGTATGTATGTATAATAGCAACAAAAAATAACAATAATAATAACAACAATCGAGTAGGTACACTAATGCAGCTACTCAGGCGACGAGCGTCGATCGAACACTTTATGCATCTACATGGCTATTTGCACTGGTCTGGTTGTGCCTCGCAGAGCACATTAAAAAGACGGTCCCGATTGTCATATGAACATCTATGGCGGTCTTATGGGTAACATGAGCTTTATAAAGTCAAACGACTAGTTTAATTCCTGTTCTTCGAAATCACCTAGGTATACCAAGACTACAAAAAGCAGACCCCGGACGGAAGCGATTAAGACTAACGAACGGCTGATGATAGCATAAAGATTATATAATCATCATCATCACCATCATCATCATAATCCTTGCGTTAGTTTCGGTCGAATCCGAAAATGTCACCTATGGAATCCATTTAAAAGTGATGTGACTTGGTTTTTTGGCAATATTCTGTGCTTTTTGACCTTCTTTTGCCTTGGGACAGACTTGCTCAGGCCATCCTCTTGACTTAACAACTATTGACATCAGGAATCCGCTATTCACGTGCCCAATCATTCAAATGAAATCGTTGTGGTGAAGGGAAACATATTTTATACATAAGGAAACACTTTACAAACCATTGACATAATTTATCAGCTTTCCTAACTCAAGCATTTCGTATAACATACTCACAAAGAAATCAAAGCATATACAGATACAAGCCTCAAAGAAATGTCATGTGCAAATAGAAATACAAAAATCAAAAGGAATTTATCTACGCAAGCATCGCATTTTAATGTTGCTAAAATATTTATAATGTATAGATTCCCTTTCTTAAGGTGAATTGAATGGTATCAATAATTGGGTATAAACATGTGTATTTGTAAAAAACCTCGTATAAAAATATTGTACGTTGTAAATGTTGTATTGAACCTTGGACATACAGCAGAGATATCATTCCACGCCATTTTTGTGTTTTACGCAGGCAGCCATGGAATATATGTATGATGAAAACTATTTGTAGTATTATTTATTATCATGGTCATGACCACAGAATACTTTCCTATGGCCATGGGAAGAGTATTGTGACTTAAGACGAAAATAACTAAGGTAATACGTTTGATATAGAATATTATAATTCTTAACGTTAACACAAAATATTAAGTACTATTGTAATGTAAAATACCAACTCGCGAGCGCTCGCCAGTTCCACGCTAGCGAGTTGACGAAGCATCTCAAATATCTTTAAAAGTAATAGGAATCGTAGACTGAAATCAAAACGTGTAAACTCTCCGAATATTCTAAGTTTATAAACAACAACCATGATCTGTATTGTCCCTACAAATTAGGCATCTAGTACCAAACAACCAACCTCGTTAGGGATTCATTGTTTTGTTTGAACACAAACAGTCTTCATTATAATGCTATAATTATAGACATAGATGTTCCATCCAATTATTTGCTAGTATACAAAACTTCAATATTATGTTATAAAATATATGAACAACAATATGTACCTTCCTAACATACATATATATATTATATATGTACATACAAAATATACTTACTCTTATTACCCTCCGGGGTATCTAAAAACTATATAAACGCACCTCAAATTACACGATACCTCAATTACAACGTACCTGTAATTTAGTTTAGTTACATAAACTTAAATTTATAAGTATATTTTCATTTCTTTATTTTTAAATTAAGATTGAATAAAGCACCAATCACAGAGAGAGCTTCGATGAAATTTATTTATTTATTATATACTTCAATGTAAGCCAGTTACAGTATTCATGATACAGAAATTAAGAAACTACCTACCACCTGTAGGTACTACCATCCAGAAATACCTAATTTGAGTCTGTTTAGTTAAATATATAAGGGAAAAACTCTGGAAGTCAAGTGAGTAAATAGGTTGCCCCATAGACAATCTGTTCGTTGCATGACCAAGTATCGCTTTCCAAGCATGCGATCAATATTTGATTTTGTTTCATAAATAAATACTATTTCTTTCAAAGTGTCTTATTATTTATAATTCTATATAATTAATGTAACAGTTTGTAAGCATTTCTACAGTAGATGTATTCTTATTACCTTATGATTTATGTAGATAAGGTATCTATAATGAACATTTAGGTCAGTTGGTAACTTAACTCTAATAGAAAGAGATCGCCATGGGCTTCAGTAGATAAGTAAGAATCTAAGTTTATCTCCTGTGTACTCAAAAACTTGAAAGGAAATCCTCGTTATTCGTCTTTTTGCTTAAAAATATCAAACGCTCTGATATTTTGGAACTTGCTACGAGAAACGTAGACAGTAAGCAAGCATACTGAGATAACATTCTACAAGTGCTACGGTTGCAAAATGATGACTCGGTATGCTATCTTACTTTCCAGTTTTAATACATACATACATACATACATACATATGCTATGAAGCGGTAGGCAGTGGTGTATTAAACACCCACATTTCGCCAACTATGATCTTCGCTCCCATGCAATAGGGGGCGAGCCTATTGCCGCCAATCGGGCACTTTGTAACTAAATGGGTATGCCAAAAATGTATCAGCTAAATAAAATTGGATGAAAATTTAACTTGATTCCTTGCTGTACGGTGTAAATCGTAAGGAATTTAATTATCTGCTTAGCCGCACAAGCACTACCAATTAACATCTTGGAGAGTATCAGACGGATGACCAGTTTTAATAATTGGAGTAGAATTAATCATTGATGTTTTGGAATTCCATCAACACGAACCAATACGTTATCCACACTCAAGAAAGCTCTCTACCAATAAATATGGCGGAGGATATGACCCTAGGTCATACACCTTACATACCGGCGCCTATAGACTGAAGGGTCCGTGCGTTATAACTCTTTTTTTGTACCACTTAAGTGGCAAACAAGTAAATGGCTCATATGATGGAAAGCGGTTAAGATCTTTGGACGTTTGCAACAACAGAGGCGTCACATTCGTCCTGCCAACCACGAAGACCCAGGTGGGAGGGAGGGAGGAGTGGGGAAGAGTGAAGGTTAAGAGAGTTTCTGTGCTGTCAGTGCAGAGTTCAGCGTTATATATATTTTTTTTGTTTATGGCACGTCAATTTGACTTCAACTCGCCTGATGTTAGTCTGAAGGCAAAGTCTCATGAAAGAGTGACGTGTTTGCAATGGTGACCACCATTACAAACACGTTCAGTGCTACAATGGTGGCGCTCAGCTTGACGGCCTCATCAGATGCTTTTTCACGCCCCGCTTAAAGGACCCGGGACTGTACCCGGGACCGGGATGTAGGTGAGCTTTATAATAACTAATAGAACACAAAATGGAGCCGAAAATTCATTCGAAATATAATAAGTGTTCAAACAACGTTTAAGTATCTCGACCAAGTAATTATGCTCTCAAGCTGAACTGACATTTAGGACCGCGACTCTGAATGTCTTTATTCTGAGAAACTTATAATATGCAGTAAGAGGATACTAATTTAGCTTAACAAGTTCGCTAATTTATATGTCGCTATGATGTTTCAGTTCTACGTTGTGTAGACTGAAGTATAGCAGGCTGGAACGTGATTTACATAACATAACATAACATGAACTCACGCCTATATCCCCGAAGGTGTAAGCAGAGGTGCTAGGTGTGTGTATTTATCGCAGGTTTTATAAGTGCCAGGTTAGTGGCTATAGGCTCTCCACTTATTACATCGGGACCTAAACATAAACTGGCGAAATGTTATGTTATGTTATGTTATTCCTAACACGAGCTGGCTTAGCTGGCTTAAAAATAAATAAAATCGTTATTCTTGCGTTAATCTCAATCGCATCCGAAGATCCTCCACAGTCCGGGGTTCAGGTTCAGGGTTTTCAGTCTAACTGAAGAGACTGCCATTTGGTCCTCACAACTTTTTTTTAAATTTAGAACACGTCAATTTGACTTCACTCCACCTGATGGTAAGCTGAAGGCAAAGTCTCAGAAAAGAAGGTCAACGTAACATAAATAGCCATATTCGTGCGTGCTAATATTGGCACTAAGCGGAGATCGAACCCGCGACTCTAACTCGCGTTCACTACCGCCATGACAAAGAATCTGTCACTTCGCCAGCGTTCGCGACGCCTCATACGACACGTCGCGCTCGTCTCGCGAGAGTAACTTATACCGAGTAAACTAGCGAGTAAAATACAGTACTTTTCTCTTTTATTTATTACGACTCGTTAGGGCCTAAACAACGTAAGACATTGGTATTGTATATCATTGGAGCGTTGTATTCTAACAGTGATATTTCATTTACAGTGGCTAATTATAACTCCAAGTACTAGGTCCAAAAGTGAATATATAATTAGTTGTCTAATTTGGTAAAACATTTCGCAGCATTCCAATCTGATACTCTGCAAGACGTTAATTGGTAGTGCGGCTAAGCACGTAATTGCCTTGCGATTTACACCGCATAGCAAGGAATCGGATAATTTTCTTTTTTCCAAATTTATTTAGGTGGGTGCTACTTCTTCGGTAGGGAAATTATTTTCCGCATACTCATTTTTGATACGAACGTGAGACCGAAAATCATAGTTGGCGAAATGTGGATGTTTAATACACCTCTGCCTACCTCTTCAAGGATTACGGGCGTTAGCATACATATACATACATACAAATGTATGTATGTATTTCGCAGCAATTGCCAATAAGTGCCATTGTCTCTGTATATCCTACTGGGAAACAAACGTGAAATGTATATGTAACATCAGTTGGGATTCCGAGAATAGTGTTCATTTTGCATGAAAGCGTTCGTGATTACGGAGAAATCTCTGCATTTCGTTATTAAATTGACAGCTTTAGCATTTCCAGTAAGTGATAATCCCACTAAAACACAAATGTAAAAAAGGAGAGCCAAGTTCAATACAAAAATTATGCCTAGCCGTGGCCTTCGCTGCAAAAAGAATGGAGATTTAAATGAGCGCCAAGTTCGATGCAAAATTGTAATATGTATTTATAGGAACAAAATAACAATATGAACAAATATTATAATCTATTTCTTTATTTTATTGGACACCTATAATAATTGGTGTTACTTAAATAAAATTGAGATTAATGAAGTAGCCTAGATTTCACCTGGCCAGTTTTCATTACATCAGTCATTTTATAAAGTTATTCAACATTTATATATTTTATTAATTCTGATAAAAATTGGCCGAGACAAATCTAAACCACTTGAAATCTCACAATTGATCACATGAAATTGACCTTCTAGATGTCCTTATGGATATAATTCAACACACCTTGTTTTATGTGTTTACGTTAAAGAGGTTTCAAGTTACAGTAGTGTCAAAAGTGGCACCAAGTGGTTCGTATAATATTAACGCTAGCTAGCCATTTAATTTGCTTGAACTTGGCATGACACGCTGCCGCGTATCTAGATATGACAAATACATTTTTTTATCATATTATATTTTTTATCAATGTATTAACTAGTGAGACTTTATTTTTAAATGATTCTGAATAAAACTAACGTTGTTATTTTATACAACTTAGGTGGCATACAAGCAGACGCCCCACCTGATTGAAATTCGTAACCGGGGCCTATGGAAAGTAAGTCCAGGGGCATCATACTGGTACTGCTGATTCTGTAGAGGGAAGGGAAAAGCGTAGAAGTGAGGACTAAGAGAGTTTCTGTGCTGTGTAGAAGACAAAGCAGACTTTTATACCAACACACAGCGGTATCAACTTAACTTTTCGGTCTTCTCACTGACAACATAAAAGTCTCCAGTCAGCTCTGGCTGCCCTACACACCCTCAGTTTGCTCAATTAGGACGAGAGAGAATTATAAAGGGGATTGAATAATAAACATCTAAAAACAGATCAACCAACACATGCATAGATAATATTAAAACTCTTTCCTCTCAATAATTCACATCATTACAGCTACCTACTTAAATTTCCCATTAAAACTTGGCTGATGTATAAGAGCTCGCAGTTTCTGCAAGGGGAATTTAGAATAAAATAAATCCTCTCCCTCCTAAACTTCATTTAGGGATAAGTATATTTATGACAGATGATAACGTTTGGATAACACACGTTACGTCACAACTTTTGGCGAAGTTTTCTTTCTTATAAATTACCTTAGATTTACTTTTTAAATGGCCATTACTAAAGTTACGACAAGGAGTCTGAAATACTGTAAGGTTAATTTATTTTATTTATTTATTTATCAACCAACTTATATTTGCAGTATAGCTGACTAGTCATATAAGTTAAAGGTCACATAGGTATATGTACAAAGTTATACATAATTGATAACACACTTGTACTTCTTTACAGACAGAAGTATAAGAATGTTATCACTTACGTATAATAGTGATCTCCATCAAGTGCCATCAATCAACAGCATAAATAATTTACAAAGTTCATTATGATTTTTACTACATAAGCAATTAGTCCTTTAGCACTAGTCCACTTTGTGCCAGTAGCGGTGGAGACCCTTCCAGAAGGAGCCAACGTCCGAATGCCACCACTGTGATGAGCGAGGACTCGGGGCTGCACACGCTGACCAAGTACCCGGCGTGGGAGACACCGAGGCGTCAGGCACGGGGGAGTACGTCTCTACACACCCGGGGGCTTGATGGGGATACAATGGTTCCAACATTAGGGTAAGGGGTCATGTCAATAGAGATGTCCACGGGTCTGCCGGGATGTGAGAGATATCTCACCTCACCTCACAATCAACGACATACACAGCGTGCGTTTTAGTATGTATGCTCCACCGGTTTTGGCAGAGGTGGTATCCGTGGACATTTTGCCAAGTGTCAAGTGTGACAGACAACTTCGCACAGGGAGAGATCAAGAGCTGGTTATTGGATTGGTCTTTAAGTTGATACTACTGTGAATATCTAATTTAACTGAAATCAAATCCAAATGCGTACATATTCTGAATAAAAAGTTATTCTTACTTTTAGCCAATATATAACCAGACTATTTTGGGTAAATCAAAATATTAATTTATTTCCTACTTTTGTCACAGCATTTATAGCACTGGATACGTAATATGTATACCTTAAAAAACATAGACTTTAGTTGATGGATATAAATGTTTACATTAGTCAAAGGAAGAGACATAGTAAGCCTTCCCAAAGAGCGAAAACTATGTAAACAAATTACTGCACAACTACGACAACTCAAAAATGCCGTCGATTCCACAAGAAGAGGAAGTCATAGTACAGTGGATGAATGGTAGAAAATTGAGGTTCAACCAAGAGGTTGAACGTCCCCTTGCCCTATAAACCTTTGACAGTTGGAAGTCTGCCATATGCCATACGGTTTTACGATCACTGATCAAATTATTACCTATAAAACACATATAAACATCACCCCAACACCCAAAAAAATTCTTTGGAAGTGAAATTCAGTTGTAAAGTATCTGAGGTAGGAAGAGGCGCTAATGATGAACTGGAACGTCGCAATAAGAGGACTAGGAAACTCAATTTAACTTCGTCACGATCTTGTTAATAAAATTCATGAATTACAAATCAAAGTTTGTTTCGTGGTGGCGTGAGAAAAATATTAACTAATCTACCAACTAATCTAAAGTAGTATCATTTTTGATTTGAAGTTAAAAATAGAAAAAAGCAAATGTTATTTTTGCTTTCGAGGTTGAGGGATGCTCCTATATTATACCTCAGCATCTGACATTTAGAAATTCATTGATGTATTTTATTGACCGCGGTAGCCTAGTGGTATGGGTGATGGACTGCTGAGACGAGGTCTCGGGTCCCAGGTTTTACCATGGCACACACCAATAACTTTTCGATGCTTTTCGAAGTTATGTGTGTATTTTTCGCAGGTTTGTGCCCTATTAATGGCAATAGGCTCGCCACCTATTACATTGGGACCTAAACAGAAACTGGCGAAATGTGGGTGCTAGCCTCTGCCTACCTCTTCGGGGATATAGGCGTGAGTTTATGTTATGTTATGTTTTTCGGAGCATCCTGTGAGGCGTAGCGGTAAAGCATTCGACTATTAGGTCAAAGGTATTGGGTTTGATTTCCTGTCTTTCGTATGAATATGTATATTTGCATAAATCTGAATATTTTTATATACTAGTATTCGGTCTGCGGCTTCACTCGTGCGTACGCAAGTTTTGCTCATATCATCAGTTCTACCCCACCAATTGTGATAAATAAACATAACAAAAAAGCAGTATCATAATCCGTTCTGTAGTTTTTGCATTCAATCCGCATAAACAGATATACAGCAATATTTTTATGTTCCATATTTTTTTAATACATATGATATGAATAGATATAGTAAAGAGAATGAGGTATAAAAAAAATGAATCTAAGATATTTACATTCTTAAACTCATATTACAAGTTTCAAGTTGATTGGACTATGCGGGAATACAACCCTTTACCTCCCTACCATCACATAGTACATAACAAGAAAGTGCTTATTAGTGCATACTTATTTCCTTGGTCTTGTGCACCATGTATGTGTCCAGACAACATATCAGCACAACTAACCACCATAGCGCATTAAAGTCTTATAAGCAAATCAACTAAAATTGGTGACGTCTCGATCTCAAAATTGGAAACGTTTTAATACTTCATCTCAGACATATAAGGGTGGTTGCAGACACCAATGATCAAAACATGTATTTTGACATGTTTTTATACGTCGCAAATTTCAGTGTGAATGAAAATGTGTTTTAAACATGTTTACAACTTGTTTGAGACAGTCAATACATGTATAAAACAAGTAATCGTGTTCCGACGGGTCTTCTACAAGTTCTTAACAAATAATCTTCAATCAGTTTTGTATCAAATAAGTTTACAATTTGTTTCTTGGTGTAATCAAGGGGATATGACTATAAAGCTTAATTTGTTCTAAATTTGAAATCATGAATTGAAAAAAGGAAGGGCAGACCATAAGGTTATCTTAAGAGGAACAAAGTTGGTTAGTTTACTTTATTGTTTTTTAGTGATCTATATCCAATATAATTAGTGAGCTTCGACGTTTGGTCGATTTTCCCGCCTGTGGACAAATAAATGTTTTAGAAAGGTAGGAGTGCCTGTCAAAACCTAACTGAGTAAGGTTTTTTGTAGCGCGGATGTTATCGCTACTAAATCACTTAAGTACTCATTATGTTATGTCTAGCAGTTTATAAAGAAATACTGCAACAGAACTAAGCCTCTCAGCACTTTTACGGTTCGTTTAAGTTAAACACTGGTTTTTCTTTTAAGCCATAATAATATGTTGTTAGGAACACTGTAATATTTCGACTAATAAAATTGCGTAAGTTTAGATGTATATATAGATAAGGTTTTTCATGAAATCACGCTAAGCAGCTAAACATCTTTTTTTTTTATACTACGTAGGTGGCAGACAAGCACACGGCCCACCTGATGGAAAGCGGCCACCGTGGCCTATGAACGTGTGCAACACTGAGGGTGTCACACACGCGCTGCCCACCCTGAAGGGAAAGGGGGAGAGCTGGGAAGGGGTGGGGAGGCTAGGAAGGGGAGGGGAAGGAGGGGTACAGTGAGCTCTGGCTACCCTACTTACCGGCGGTAACACAACACGATGGTTATTATGACCGCGGTCTTCTGTAGGGCGGAGGTACTTCCCCAGTTGGACAGCTCATTTCGGACGGGAGATACCGTCGTGTCCTACCTCCGTACCGACCTACCTACATCTACATAAAATTTGCTAGTTTTTGTAAGGTCTGGATGCAAATAGGCACCACTTCACTCTAGCTACTCCCAGTTGCATCCATATTTCGCACTTTGGAGTCCAGGGCAGCGGAGGCGATTTGGGCGTTGGAGGTCGCAGAAGGACCAGTCCTCCAAGAGCGTGGGCCTGGGGGTGACGGGAAGATCCGCCTGTTACCCAAGCAGACACGGGTCGCGACGGCGGCGCACGGTGCTCCTCCCTATGCCCGGGGCTTGACGGGAAGACTGTGGTTTCTACACCCGAAGGTAAGATTGTGGGGTACAGTGCTCCTCTAAAAAGATGGCTCCGGGTATGACGGGGTGCGAGGGACACATTGGCTATTATCTATATCTATTAAAAAAACCTCCGCTGGGAACTAAAGACCCAAAGACGCCAGGTGTTTGAGTAGGGGGGTATCCGGGAGGATAAAAAAGGCCCTATATTTCCTCAATATATTTTAGACTAAATGTAATATATACTTGAATTTATACTCCAATTTATGTAAAGACTGCAATACTCAGCTTGAGCAAATTAATTACTCAGTTATAACGGACATGCTAGTAAATGCTAGAGGCAATAATCCTCATGTAACCATAACCAACCAACTAAACCCGGAACAAACTAAAAGGACATCTTTTGGAGCCGACTAAATGTTTATAATCGGTTTCAGGATTGCCGCATAAAAACGACCATGACAAATTTTGAATTTTATGCTTTGAGATCCATGTCTCTGATTTGGTGTTCTCTTAGTTGCTACAAGTAGCCTCCGTTCTCGAGCATGACGTTCTGACCTGCCGTCATTCAATACCATCCAATAACAAATTTCCTCATTGTAAATGCACCGTGTGCACGTCGGCTCATATCATACCCGACACATTTCAACTCCATGTACAGGCTCTAATAATTCGAAGAGCGAGTTAAACCTCATCTCGTGCAAATCAAATATTTAGCCACGACGGCATTTCGTAGAGACATTTCACTATATATGTAGTTTGTAAATAAATATAGAGAATGTTGAGAAATGTAGAGCCTCATTTGGTGGATATTGGCGTGTTAAATAAATATTGTGGCTTGTACAGGTTTCGACAGTTTCAATATTTATTTATGGACGGCTAAATACAATCCTGATAGTTTTTATATGGGACGTGACATCATGCTGGGCCGTGATCTTAGGACTACCAGATTTTGGTCTAAAATGGTCACCAGTATTTTAGCTTCAATGTAGTTTCTTAACTTCTAATGGTGCAGTTAGCGAAACTCATGTATTAACGCGTTCATATTTGTCTCGTCGTTTTGACCAGGTTGCACTAGTCGTGGTCACAAGTCAATGATATATCATGTACTGCGAAATTTTAACAGAAAATATGAAAGAATGAATATAAATAAAATCAATCAACAGTTTTACAATAAAAAGTGTTCACTTTACGTTTATTTCGCTGAACGAGCCTAATAAGTTTTTACTTCAATGTTACATGTAAATAACAATTTGATAAATTGGTAGTACTGGCCGTGTAGAATCATTCACATTGTTCGTGTTAACAAATTTTATAACAATCGTGTTGGTGATACGTATTCAACAGCTTACCCTAAAGATCTCTAAGGCTCTAAGGATGTTCAACTCAAGGTCGAACCGAGAAAGAAAGGAAAAAATAAATAAAATTGTTTTTATTGCGGACCGATTACACATATAAAAGAAATGCGAACCAAAATAAATATAATTAAATAAACGAGGACAATCTACACCACGTCATCTAGACCCATAGTAAGCTTACCTTAACTAGCTTGTGTTACGGGTTATAGAATGCGGATAAACATACAAAGATATATTTTTTTGTAAATTCATACATATTATACATAAAAACACCCAGACAAATGCAGATATCCGTATTCAAGCACACAAATATTTGCCCTGAACGGGTATCTAACCCGCACCTCCTGCGTAGCAGTCACGTTCACTACCGCCACTCCATGGAGGTCTATTTATCTATGTATCTATCTATCTATCTATTTTGACACGCCGGCGAAACACCACCCAATCACCACTGCTAGTCTTTACCATGTGACGAATAACGTAAATACTCACTGGATACTACCCAAGGGTTGTATTAACGAACGGTTGCGCTCATTACCCCGAAATTACTCTACTTAGGCTATTGACGCACTCGCGTCACGTGGCGAGGCACGGGGAAGGGTGGTCTTCTAAGGAGCTCTTTATAAATAGAAAAATTGAAAAGTAGGGCAACTAATGTGCGTACCAACAGAAATCATGCCCCGATGAATCCTGCAATAACATGTACAACTTTCGGACATTTCGCAACTTTAGTCCGACAGCTGATGGACATTTCTACGTAGGTGTTTGAGGTCATCTGAAAATATGTCCGATGTCTCTTACATTGAAACAGAAATGATAAAATAATCATACAAAAAATAATATTTCTTCTTCTTTTCGTGTAGTGGCAATAATTTATAATATCTAGAGGCGTCCAGCCCAAAGGTCAGGTACATTGACCACACCTTCCGTCACCATATTCAGTTTGGCAATCGTGCAGGTACAGAGGTACGGAGGGCACGACAGGAGGTAACCACCAACAATAAAAAAAATAAAACCGACTCCAATAATTATAAGAGTACACATAAAAAGGGGTTTTATTATGAAACAATATAAGGGGAACCCACCATTCGCCTATTTTTTAACAAACTTAACTATAGCAATAGCAAAATATAACTAAGTATCATTCGGCAGCAATCATTTTTCGATATTACAGCCTTATTCAAAAAGAAATCAGATTTGGTAGGTACCCAAAAATATCTAACAGCTCTTGAGCTAAAATTTTTTTTTTTTTTTTTTTTTTTTATCGTGCGAAAATTCTCCACGGATACCCCCCCACCGGAGCCGGTTGGGAAGGTTATGTCGGACTCGAACCGACTAAAACGCACGCCGTCTTTGGATCTTCATTTGCCGGAGGTGAGGTTGTAGCCAACATATCCCTCGCACTCCGGCAGACCCGGGGCCTTCTCTTCGAGATGACCCCCGTCGGGTGTAGGGACCACGGTGTCCCCAACTAGCCCCCGGGTATGGGGAGGCGCATTTTGCGCCGCCGCCGCGGCCTGCTTCTGCTAGAGTGACAGGCGGCTCCACCCGTCACCCCCAGGCCCGCGCTCATGGAGGACGGAGGTCATTCTGCGACCTCCGACGTCCGAGTCGCCTCCGCTCGTCGCGGGCTGTGCGGGTCCGGAGTCTTCTCCGAACTCGTTCCGCCGTCTCCTTCTCGAGCATTACTTGCTCACAGAAGGAGGCGCCGGCAGCCCAAGCGTTCGCGCACCGTACCATCGCCGTGAGCAATGCGGCGAGCGAGAGAACTCGCACTCCTAGGGCCGCCACTAGGACCCGCCTTGGCGTCTCCCACGCCGGGCACCCGGTCAGCGTGTGCAGCCCCGAGTCCTCGCTCGCATCACAGTGATGGCACTCGGACGTTGGCTCCTTCCGGATCCGATGCAGGTAATCCCCAAAGCATCCATGCCCGGTGATCACCTGCGTCAGCCGGTACGAGAGGCTACCGTGTGGCCTCTCTAGCCAGTCCCCCATGATGGGTCTTACCGCCGTTACTACGGCGTGCCCTGCGCTTGGTCGCCCAAGTCGTCGCTCCCACTCAGCTACCATGTCCCTGTGGAGCTGGGACTTCACGGCCCGGAGCTCACCAGGCTCGGGTTCATGTCCCCTCTCCCGCGCCTCCTTTCGGTACCGATATAGCACCGAAAGGGATCTCGCATCCAGGATCCATGGTATCGATCCGGCGAGGAGACTCGCTGCTTCAAAGGAAATTGTGCGGTACCCCCTTATGACCCTGATGGCCATCGTGCGCTGCGGAGCGTGCAGCTTCTGCACGTGTCTAGCCTTCAGGGTCTCCGCCCATATTGGACACCCATATAGGGCCATGGACCGCACGATTCCCGCGTAGAGTCTCCTGCAGGAGTCATCCGGCCCCCTCATGTTGGACAGCAGCCGCGCCAGAGCGTCAGCTGTGCCCTTCAATTTAGGGGCCAGACGCTCTTGAGCTAAGACTGAACGCACTTGAAAAATCTGCGCGAAGAAGCAGATATGCAGTTCCGCATCCACGCGCGTAGCCATGATTTCCCCGCCCGCTACATGACACGGTGTAGCATGCCAATCGCCTTAATGTAACCACTACGGATTATTGTTGTTAATTAACCAGACGTATTTGTGGTGGATCGATATCCTTGTCTTATCTTATACAAGCTATACCTTGCGACTGTTTAGGGTCATAGCAAATGAAACTACTATTAACTGATTAATTGAAAATTAGATTGTTATAATTATGAGATTCATTCTCGCGGACCCAGTTTTCTGCTTCTATTTTTCATTGCTTGTGGCTTGTTTTCCTTCCAAGCCTGAACGAAAAACCTTGGTCAAAGTTTTGTCCGTCACTCAACAATTTCCCTCGTCATGTTGCAAGTATGGTATCATAATGCTCGAATTTTCTCGAAATATCGAAATTTTGGTCCAACATATGAAAAAATGCGTACTAAGAGTCTACCAAACCGTTATATATCGACTAGGGACATGTCAGCGAACCGCTGAGCCACCGACTTTGATTTGTAATTCATGAAATCATTATGAAGTTGACGCCAAACTTAAATCGACTTCCCTTGTAGTTCTACACAAAATTAACTTCACTACATGTAGAACTTTAGGACTAACGATATTAAACTTTATTGTCTTGAGCATAGAAGTCAAGGCATTTTTGAGATAGATAACGAGTAACAGCGAATAAGTTTGTTCGTAATCTGACATCCAAACTTCGGTCGAATGACAATTTGTTAAATGTCTTTAAGTTTTTTTTTTGTTTGATGGAATGTTTAAGTGGAAAGATTAATTGACAGTTTTTGGAATGATACCTACGCAGTTCAAAAATGAAAGGTTACAGATAAAGATCGTAGAACTGTTAAACCTACGTCATTTTAGGAAACCCAACTGGGTTGGGATGGTATTCGTATTTAGTAGTTTGAAATTGAGGTTCTCGTGTATGTGGCGAGGTGATGTAGGTCTAGTGGTTTGGGTTCCTAATCTAATTTAAAGGTACCTGACGTGATGTGAGGCTCTTATCGATATTTTCTGCATATTTTGGACGCAGTTAATTTCTTTTTGCTTTGGGCGCTTTCATCTGAACGGGGTGTATATCATTGTAACATTGCAAATGAGTCCTTGAGTGGAGACTACGAGAAGGCAAGCGGAAGGTTGGACGCCTCCTAGCCAGTGGACTGATGACCTGAAAAGCCCGCTGGATGCGGAGGGCAGAGGATATGGAGCAGTGGTGTATATTGAGATAGGCCTATGTCCAACAGTGGACTAGTCTAATTGATTGATGATGTATACAGTTGCATCCAAAGCTTACAAGTAAAGTAAGCTTAGTGGAGCCACAAACATTGAGAGCAAATAATTATGTTCTTGGAAATCAGAATACATCATGAGCAGAGTTTGTAAGTAAGTACTTGAAATGCACTTAGCTATAGAGTATCAATACCTAGATTTGAACCTAATTAAGTTATCAGCTACCGTCTTCTCTCGCATGGAGCTTGCACTTCGAACTTACTTAACTTAATCACGAATGCGATCGTAACTTACTTAAGTACTTGATATTTGTGTGAACTAGGTGCATTACTAACCAAGGCTTGGTTTGGTGGCTAACTTGAGAATAAAGCATTGAATTACTTATAATTGGTTAGTATTAGTTACCGCGGTAGCCTAGTGGTAGGTATAGGTAATGGACTGCTGAAACGAGATGTCGGGTTCGATCCCAAGTTTTCTTAAGGCACACACCAATGACATTTCGATGTTTTTCGAAATTATGAGTGTATTTATCGTAGGTTTATAAGCGCCCAGTTAATCGCAATATGCTCACCACCTATTACATGGGACCTAAATATAAACTGGCGATATGTGGATGCTACCACGTCTGCCTACCCCTTCGGGGATATAGGCGTGAGTTAATGTTATGTTATGTTAGTATTAGTTATAAAAGTTTTGATAGTATGAATGGTCTGGCCTCCTAGACAACTGGCAATTCATTTGTAAAATGGAATAGAAAGTAATTCAACAGTGGATGTGGATTTCAGGCACTGTACATTTCAGAGTGCTTACCTAACAATCGTGATCGTGCATTTCATGGAGACAAGTAGACCCTGCATACCGTAGCCAAATATGACAAAGTAATTATGTAATTTACTTAGAATGTATGCAGTAAAGTACCAATAATTTATCTGATTTAGGTAGGGTATATTTGTATATATTTACTTCTATTCTATTTTATATACTTATATACATGCTCCTACTACCCACATATCTACTATTAGTTCCAAGTTGGGAGCGAGCCTATTGCCGCCAACCGGACACTTTGTAAAAAAATGGGTAAATAAATTCTTAACCGAAAATGTTACAGCTTAATAAATTTAAAAAAAGAATAATGTTTTGACGCGATTCCTTGCTATGCGGTGTAAATCGCAAGGAAAATAATTACGTGCTTAACCGCACAAGCACTACCGATTAACGTCTTGGAGAGTATCAGACGATCTATTCTGTTATATTACAGAAAAATACGATCAACGATATGCCACTTGTCTAAGGGGGCAGGAAAAAACCCATAACACTTAATAACAGTTTGCACGTACCGAAATTCGAACTCATATCATACATATTGATATTAAGAGTCGGATGGAAATCACCCGTAGGATCCGATCGTAGAAGTTATATTTATTGCGAAATCTTTACGATAGTTGAAAATATATACATAAGATAGGCATATATTTCTTAAACTTGTATATTATTATACTCTTTTAAAGTAACAGTAGTCCATAGGCCACATTAATCACTTTCCATCAGGAGATCCGTGTGTTTTTCGGCCACATAAGTAGAATAAAAATAACATCTATATTTAGTAGATATCTATACAAAATCATCGGGTACTCTTCAGAAGAAAAGTACAAAGGTAAACACAAACATGACATTACGCAAATATAATCTCGGCGTCAGTTAGCTCTTCAGCGTAGCAGTAGTGAACGCGAAGAAGGTGCGGGTTCGAATACCGCTCTATTGAAGCGATGGGTACTTACATTGATCAGGTCGTGACTCAGGCTACCAGAGGTGCTAGCACCCACATTTCGCCAGTTTATGTTTAGATCCCAATGTAGTAGGTGGCGAGCCTATTGCCATTAACAGGGCACTTATAAACCTTCGATAAATGCACACATAACTTCGAAAATCATCGAAAAGTCATTGGTGTGCGCCATGGTAAACCTGGGATCGAACCCGAGACCTCATCTTAGCAGTCCATCACCCATACCACTAGGCACTAGGCAGATTTCTACAAAAAAATATAATTTTTTCAATCTTAAAATTATACATTCCAATATCGTGGCTTAGTACTAATGAGAACTAATGAATGAATCTCAAAGTAGTCTCAAGAATACTGAATACATTCCGTAATTGTATTACTTATTAAATTTATCTTTCATAATGAACTCAATTGGATATAAATTGTGTCCAAAATTCGTAACTCAATGAGCGAGTGCGTCGCGCGAAAGCGCGGTCACATAATATTAGGCGGCGTTTATACTGCCGCCCTAAGCGATACACATATTTGAAGACCAACTAAACTGTGTAAGTTTTTTCTTATTAATATTGCACAGATTTTTTTTTGCCTTAGGCTGAAATTGGCAAAACCGGGATATCAGAGTTACATGCTTATCTTGTAATCAAAGCGTTGGTAAAATTTGCATGTAATTGTGTTTTGAATAAGAAGTATTAATTCTCTCCACTAAAACTATCAGTAAGCTACCTTACCTCTTAGCTAAGATGGGTGATCATAAGTAGTATTTTACCTGAGTGCTTTCTTGCTTCAAAAGCGAAAATATCGGAAATTCCAAACAATAATTTGTGTAATAATGTAGTAGTAATTATATGAATTATAAATTTCTTGAATTAAGTAAAAATCATGACATGTAAAGAAATTATACTGTCTTCTATTTAACTATTATAATTTCATTACACAAAACATAAAAAGAAACGTTGTAAGATTTTATCAAAAGGTAGAAATAATATAACCTGAAGGCAGTAACAGCGCCCTTCAACCTACACAATTGCTTCTCTAAACGAACTTTAAACTTGTGCGGTTTACTCCGAAAATAGTTATCCCTTGAAAATGGTGTACTCTCTTCCCTTAACACAGGAGACCTACCCTAACTTTTCAAACTCGGAACATCATTTGCAGCTCCCGACTCCCGAAGTCCCGACCGCACGCCAGTAGCTCTCGAACTTCGGAAGGGGAAGAACGCTTCCCGCTTTTATCTTGGCGGGAAACTGTGACAGTTCTTTTTTCGAATGTTGAATTTTTTTTTTCGTATTGTTTGTGAGTTTTTGCGGTCTACAATTTTGAACTATACTTGTTGGTGAAATATTTGTGACATTGTCATCGGTTCGGTGAGTATTTTATTGTATTAACAGTTGTAAAATAAGTTTGAGAGTTGTAATTAAAGTTTCTTGATAGCTTCCTTTGTGTACTTATATTTTGTTGACAACTTTTATCTTCCTTTGTATAGAATTAATTATTTCTTTATACACAAAGCTAAGTTTCAAACGTGTAGTGGTGTAAAACCACTACTAATATTTTTTATCTGCATGCTATAATTAAACGCATATAAATTGTTATCCAACGTAACACGTTTCGTAAATGCACATAGTTACAAATTAGTTCTCTCCTAGCATGTAATTAAAGTATTATTTCGTTACATTGTTTAATTAAACATTGTCAAGTTTGGTCGCGTTTCTGGTGTCATATTTGATAATTAAGTACAACCATTGTATTAGAATAATTTATTAGCATAGTTAAAATGCTCAAAAGCCAAGGTTCCATACCGGCATCGAGCTGTCAATGGGCATGACACTGGAACGAGATTCACGATTTACACTTCGAGCGAGAGGCATCGTTTTTGTGCCGGCTCTTGAAGCATCACCAAGAATCAAGATGGCTAAGTGAATCACGGGAACTCTGAACGCGATGAATCGCGGAGTTTCCCGGCCATCATCCCTCATCGTGACGTGGTAGGCGCAGCGACGTACCCCGACGATTGCTGGCGTGCTGTGGCGCGCTTATTTCTGCGACGGCGTGGCTATCCGCGAGTCGACGTGTCCTCCGAAGGACTGGCACGTGGCTGTGTCAGTGCTGCACCTTTACGGCAAGGGTGCAGTGACGCCAAGGAGACACCTGGCCCATAACGCTCCTTACACTACGGTCCGGGAGCAGCCGCTGGTTGCAAAGCGACGGAGGCAGTGAAGACGGCGAGCGGCGCGCGATGCGTTGCTGGACAGGCATCAGATCACGATCGTTCGTGATACGAGGTATTTCACCACCAAGTTTCCTTATTACATGGCCATTCGTCCGCGTCGCGTGTGTTCGTTTGCCACCGAGGCTATATTTCGTGAGTGCTGTGCATCCCCGATGAGATGGACAATATATAGATTAACTAGACATAAGGTCCACCATTGTTAACAGTATTCGTTTAATAATATAAACTATATATACTTGTCAGTGATATCTTTCATTAACATTCCCGAGGTACCCATGGTCAGATTATACTTACAAACTTCTAAGAGGTCCTTGAACCAATGGTTCAGTGCTGACCTACCGAGAGTACTATCCGATAGCACTATTTTAAAACTTAGATTCATTGTAGCTTACTTATAAACTTTTATATTCTTTCAACTCCAAGAGTACTTATACCCCTTTTATTCGCCACAATCGGCCTCCCCTTTTTTTATACGCTACAAACGTTAACGCACCCGAGTGAAATGTACACACCGGTGCTTTAAATTAATTTGTCTTATAATTAATGAAAGACGGAACTAAATTTTTGGATGAGTTTAATAGCCCTATTTTGTACAAAGTAAAATACTTATTGTTTATATATTTGGTACCGATAGGTATGTAGTTTTAATCAGCAAACTGAAGTATTGTGAACCCTTTGTACATGCCTTGGTGTTTATAATATTAAAATAGAGCAATGTTGAATAGTTTTATGTATAATTTGTATTGAGGTACAATATTTTAAAGTACCTATTCTATTATCATTTATCCACATTATAGACAGAGACTCACAATAGAATATAGTTATAAGTAGATAATATATATAATACTGTATCGTAAATATATCGTAAATGTATTATTATTGTCACGGACCTGCAATACGGAGACAACAAAATACAAAATCATAATTCTGTTTTTAGTTTGCCGCCGTAGATTTATACGGAGTTTTTACTGAAAATAGACATACATATTCACGAATTTAAATATTTCCGTTGAACGGGAATCAAACAGGCGACCTCGGGCGTAGCAGTCAAATACTGCACAAAGGTTTCTTGTCATCTAGTTTGGTTCCTAGTTGATTTCCACCTTTGTTTGCATTTGTGAAGTCATCGTTTCAGTTTCCTCGACCTTTGTAACAATATTCTCAGAATCCGAGTCTGTAATTATTGTACCCTTACCTATACGTACCATTTACCATCTACATATTTCTGTAGGTGTTTAACGTGAAGACACACGGTATTTTTTGTAAGGCACTGGTCGACAGCAGCTGAATGGGGAACAGAACCGCGAGCTCTCGCCGTTTTTAAATTGCCCGACCGGAACCACGAACCCAGGCCCTATCCTAGCGAACGGTAGCAGTTTGAAAACAATGTCAATGCATATTGACTGTCCTTTTGCGGGAATGCTAAAAATGTTTTTATTATTTCTATATTATATTTACCCGCGGTATTTGGCGTACGAAAAAAAGAATTCTCTTTACGAGGGAATGCTTCGGTCTGTGAGATTTTTTCATTTTTTCATTATAAGAGGAGCAAATATTTTGGATAATTTGGATGCGATTTGGTTTATTGATATAAGAAAGAGTTAGTAAACTTATGCACTTATAAGTATTTTTAACATTACAATAAAACAATAAAATTAATTATTATCACTTATTTTAATTGATCAATGTATTAAAAACCTCTTTACTATTTTCATTTCGTATCTTTTTTATCCGTTAGCTGTCAACATTTCAAATGGGTAAGGCATATAATTGTGGGAAACAGTTGTGATTTTATGTATGTATGTATTATTAAAATAAACATTACGTACAATAATGACATTTTCCACAAACACACACGTGTTTTTAATTTTTTTAAGGCTTCTGTAGGTAATTGCTATCCAATTACACAGTCTCTTACCTATTTAAAATGTTCACAGCTAACGGATAAAAAAAAATATACAAAAAGAAAATATTAAGGAGGTTTTAACTTAATATACATTAATCAATTTATAGGTGACTTTGTACCTATACTAGCTGACCCGCGCAACTTCGTCTGCGTCGCCCCGTTTTTGCAACATTTTTCATCCCTGCTCCGCACCTGTTGGTCGTAGCATGATGTTATATACATATAAACCTTCCTCTTTAACCATTCTATCTATTATTAAAAAAACACACAAAATCCGTTGCGTAGTTTAAAAGATTGAAGCATACAAAGGGCCATGAAAAATAGGGACAGAAAACGCGACTTTGTTTTATACTATGTAGTGATTTGAGAAAATAGTGTTGACGGCTTTTTTATTAATTACTTTATTAATTACTATACCGACGGGTCCGCCCACGTGGCTGTCGGTTATCGTGACCAAAGCGCCATCTGTGCAACTTAAATTGTATATTACTAATCATAACTCTGGTTTTACTTAACCGATTGCAATCAAACAAACGTAAGATTTTAAGTTAGACCAAACCCCTTCAAACAAAAAAAAAACCGCATTGAAATCCGTTCAGTAGTTTTGGCGTTCATCGCGGACAAACATTAACTTTTTACAATTATATAATAGTATAGATAGATAGATATATAGATCGAAATCGAAATTCGACACCTAGTTATCATACATTAAAAAAAATCTTTCTTTCTTTCTATCTGTCCTGTTAACTTTATTCTTTATTTCTCGCTTACCTTCTTTCAAATCCTTTTCTAGAACAATAACTGAATAGTTAAGAATTCGTTCATAAGAAATTGAAATTGGCCGGATAACTGTATCGAACGGGCCGGGACATCATTCGCTCTATACCTGTGTTTGACTTTGATGGATCGGAGTTTCATTTTGTAGCAACAAAAAACTTACCTTAGCATTTTTTCGGTGTTATAACAAAAAATATTACAATACTGAAGGAGTTTCAGTTGTTCTTTGTTAGTGTTAAGTAGACTTAAGACTTAACCGACTTTGTGAAGTGGTGGTAGCGAACTTGACTGCGATGCAAGGAGTGTGGGTTTGATTCCCACTCAGTGCAAATATTTGTATGCATGAATATAATAGGTATGTATGCATCTATTTGAGTTCTTCTGGGTATTTCCGTGTCTCAGATAGCATGTCAAGTCGTCGGTTCTATAATACGAACATCTGAATAGCTGTTCAGGATATCTGGAGCTCTAGAAAGTCCATCAACTAGTCTAACTGCATTACCTCCATATTTCCAATGCTTTGCGGATGTCATATGGCAGTCGCTTCACGGAAAATATTGAAGCTCAGTAACACTAGCATGAACTCCTATCATCGAATTCGTAATGTAATGATTCCGAGAGAACGGAGCATTGTGATTAGCAGTCTGCCTCTTGTGAACCTGTGTGCGTGTGTAGCCCGCCAATCGCCATGCTTCGTGCTGTCGATACCTTTACATAATGAATATCCTGAATTCGATAGTATTTCATGTTAAGGCTATAGTAACGCAATTAGACGGGCATATGTACCTACCCTGGACCATGGAGTTGAAAATTTCGGAGGCGATTAGAACTAATGCAAAGATGACTTAAAACTTATTGACTCAAAGTTGCACAATGAGCAAATTTCAACCAAATTAAAAGTTAATAAATACATTCATACATTCATTAGTTTATAAATAGGTACATACTTCGCGTCAAAATATCGTGCAACAAGCTTTGGATATAAACACTACAAACGAATTAGGTTGGCAGCGTACACATTTAATACACAAGGTAATAACATTTTTCTTCATTACGCACACATTTAGTGTGTTTAATGAAGAAAAGTGATACCTGTTATATAGAGTCGACGTGGGCTTTGACTTATTCGCAGATACATTACGAGATAATATATTCATAATATTTCTATTTTCATCGCAAAATTTGTATTTCCTAACAATATTATGAATTCAACAGACATTGAAAAGTCTATTTTCAGAGCTGCCTAAAAACACTTAGAGAGTCGTACTTAGTCGCAAAAATAGATTTATGGAATGAATGAAAATATCGCATTAAAAGTTTAGTACTAAATGTAATAAGAAATGTAACAATAGATAAACATTTACAAAAAATTTTGCTAAGCAATTAGTAAGCTGATAGGAAAAAGTGAATGCTTCGACGGGATTCCAACCCGCGATCTTTCCCTTACAGAGGGATCGCTCTGACCGCTAAACCACTAAGTCTTAATTAAAATTTTTATATCTTGAAAAATCATAGTTTCACTTTGATCATTCGATGGAGGTAGATGTGGACGAAGTAGACATACATGACGGTATGCCCCGTCCTGATTGTCTTTAGGCCCTGGTAACCACTTTACATCAGGTGGACCGTGTGCTAGTCTACCTAAGTGGTATAAAAAGAAATAGTTATCCAATGTTTCATATTTTAAATATTTTTCTTATTTATGATTTCTTATATTTTTGTATCTTATTACCACTTCCTGACGCCTATTGCTGCTGTAATTTTTAGTTTTTTATAATATTCATACCCACTTCTGACTGCTACCCGCAGGGGCGGAGGGGACTAGCTATCAGACTAGGCTGTCGACCTTGAAATTATGGCACGTAAGTTAATGACACTGACAGAGTCATTTTCACTCCCCCAATCAATCAATCAATCAGCCTATCGCAGTCCACTGCTGGACATAGGCCTCTCCTAATGTGCGCCACTGTTCCCTATCCTCTGCCTTCCTCATCCAGTCTTTCACTCCCCCAATTCATGTTAATTAGGTAAATCAAATAACAAACTCTAGCAGATTACCCATTTATACTTTTCTGTACTTGTAATTACAAATCGATTATTTGTGGCTAACAATGTACAATGTATTCTGTGAATGTTGATATATTTGGAAACGCCAAAATCCTGCTACTCGTACATGTGTTGCGACACGTCTACAAATTACATATACCTAAAACCTATATTGAAGCTTTACCCCAGCTTAAGATGTATCGTACTGAAAAAAAAAATACATTCTGATATAGTTGACCATGTTCGAGCTGTATATTTTATGAGACCAGAGCTGAATTTTTAAAATTTATTTTGATTGTTTAAGCGGAAATTCTGTCATTAAAGTTTTGATTTAAACGTTTTAATTTAGACTATTCAATATGAGAGTAATATGTAAATATTATTTATTATTACAATGTACTCATATAATGTTTGCAAGCGTACCTTGCTTCTGTTATCATTGTCTTAATGACCTACAAGGATTCGTAAACTTTATGAGTGCGTGTATATGCCGTACTAATATCCTTATCTCTGTGTACCCTACAGTGCACAAATGACGTTGTGAGGTACTGCGAGTAGGGTAATATAGTAGTTAAAATATTAAAGCCCTGTACTAGTAATTAATTACGGATTCAAATTCTACTAGGATCCTTATTAGGCTTGACCAACCGTAACGTAACTACGCGGGATTGTATTGGGTGGCATACATTGATCAATCTAGTTTTTTAATAATGTTACAGTGGATTATGAGCGTTTGCAAATCAGGGGAGTCACATTCGTGCTGTCGATTCTATAGAAGACTTCTATTGTCTACCTTGAACAGAAGTATTAGTATTTTGTTGCATTCTACAAATCAATTAAAATTACATTATCAATTGTGTATCTCATTACGTAAATATCAACGAAGTATCAAGATTTTTTAGGCTCTGCGAATCAGTATTTGTGTGTGGCCAGAACGAAGCCGTGCTCATAGCGCTTCAAATAGCGTCAAAGTATCGAATAAACTAATACCCTGACAATTATGGTAAATATCTCGTCTTGTTCTGTCGTATCGATGGCATTTTAGAGTTGCCATCGTTGTGTAGTAATTTGTTTCACGGCAGCGCCGCTACTCACGGAGAGGCCCCGAGCATAGGTTTCGCTCTTCAGGAAGACTTACTACGTCCCCTCCATATCCCGTCGATTATATTAAATTTCATAATAATGACATTTCAATTTAAAACCGATTGAAATATTGAAATATTGCAAACAAGATATTTCAAGTAAAATGTTGTAGTAACATTACTCTAGAAGGAAGCAGGAAATGGTGATATTTCCCGTCCGAAATTGGATCTGTCTGACGGAAGGAGAGTCCACGCTAAAGAAAACCGCAGTTAAAATAGTGTTACGTATTTCGAATACAGTTTTCTTCATCCTAGTTCCAGCAAGTATGCAAGACTTACGCTTTTGAACCTGATATGCGGACTTCTTTATACCACTTAGTTAGCAGACACGGCTCACCTGCTGGAAAGTGCCTAAGGCCGTTTGCAAAACCAGAGGTGTATTCCTCATGACGTTGGTGAAACTTTCTAATGCCCTTCTTGAAGAACCCCATATTGTAGTCGTTTGCTAAAACCACAGCAGGGAGTTCGTTCCACAGTTAGAGCATGCGCGGGATGTAGGGTCTTTCATACTGCACAGTGCGTTTCGGTCGTCATGTGCGAGAACGAACTTCCTGCCCGTGGTGGGTGGTGCAATGACAGAAAGTTGGCGTGGGCTTCATGGCCGAACAATTCTTCTGAACACAAATTTCTATTTCTTAATTATTCTCTTCACCTGTGCTGTTCCCATCGACAATAAATATACAGCCCATGTAGGCAATTGATTCGCCCTTCTGTTACATGGAAATGCAAATCTTAATTGGCGAAATTTGGGTGTTCATACGCCACTGGATACACCTTCAGTTATTTACAACGTAAATGTATATTTTTATCATAAGAATATTAGCAACCCTTTAACACCTCTAGCTAAGCTCAATGGTTGGTGTTAGGAGTGTGTCGGTAGTGTAATGACCAGGTTTTGAACCCGGTATCTTTTGATCGTAAGGTTGACTCCTAAACCACTAAGCTATCGACGATTAAATATGTAATCAAATTAAAATCAAATCAAAAATCATCTATTCTGTAGCTCTATTTATTAAACGGAACTTACAAAACGTCAATATATAAATAAAATTTCATAGATTAGTGAGCAAATAGACCACCGGCGAAACGTGGCCCCGACCTGACAAAACTTCGGTAAGAAACTCAGCGGGTTTTTCTTTTTTTTTGGTCCATTTACAATCATTTACTTAGTAATACAACGTCATCATATAATAATCATTTACTTAGTACGGAAATTTGCTTGAGTAGTAAGTTGAGTGAACAGCTCATTTCCAGGCTTGTTTATCATCCAAATAATCTTGGATTTTATAATAAGCTTTATGGCATAACTTTTTTTTAAATATTAAATTTTCAAACATATTGATGGGCAAATAGTGTAAAGGTTCTATTAAAAAAGCGTACACAATTACCTTGTATGAACTATACGTTGTAAAATGCTAAAATTTTACTTGTTGTTGATATTTTCTCATGGATAGCATATAAGCCCGTTTGCATCGAAACTTGGTCGTTTCGAGCACGTTTGTCGAGAATAGTAAACACAAAATAGCCTTTTGTTTAAGAACTATGTACACAGCAGAAGTTAGTTTGTATTACTAGTCTATTAAAGTTATTCTGGGTACAGTTCTCACTATATGTGGCTACTGTTGAGTAACTCACTTAAGTGATTATATCATTAACTAGTGAGTTTACTTTGTGTCAGGTAATATGCCAAATTTTATTCAGATCACCCTTTTTTACATGAAAAGCTAAGAGACACGTAAATCTTTCTCAAAAGTTATCACAAATTATTTACAACTAGCTGTTGACCGCGGTTTTGTCCGCTTAAATGTCAGTTTTCGCGTAATGCTGTAAATTTTAGCGTTCTACACGATGTTCTACTCACCTCTCTACTTGACTCACATACTCATGCAACGAAAGACGTCTTAGGGCACTTTTTACACCTTGGGTTACATTACATAAGTTTTAGTAGATCCTTTTCTAGCAAGAAATATTGCTTATGTTACCGACGGTGAATGTAGCTTTCCAATGGAGAATTTTTTTTAAAATCGGAGTTTTGTAGTTTATTCATTACATTATATACACTCACACACATACACACACAAATACATTTTATTTCTTTATAATATTAGTGGAGATATAGACAAGTATAGCAAAATCAAAATGTAAATAACATATTACAAAATTGCTGAATTTTGTACAAACATAATCTCAAAATCGAATATATTTGTTGCATTTGTGCACTTTATACGCTGCGCTGGTTCTTCTTATAAATATAATACATTAAGAATTAAAAATATTTCTCATTTAACAAGTCCTTTAGCATTGGTGCTGGTTCTGGGCGGGCGATGTCCGGACGCGTAATAATGTCTTTTATAAGTAACGAGTAATAAAAATGTACCGTACTGAGTTACTACCTAGTTAATAATACAGGTGTATTATTAGAACATACCCATCTATATTATTAGAACAATGTATAATAATAAACGACACAACATAATAATAAAAAAGGGAAATCTTATCGTATCCTTGGGATGAGCCCCGTGCCTATTTGTTTGTGTGTATTATGTCAACCCAATCATTTTGTTGAGTGAACATTGATTTCGAGCGAATTTCGCATGTAGGCAGTCGTGAATATCTTATGAGTTATAGTTCATATTCACGAATGGGGTCCTTGTGGACTTGATTGTATTAAATCGATCGAATTAAATCGATATGATGTATTTATTATTAGATATGTCAACGAAAACCTCAGAAATATATTTCTCTTCTATTTATATTATATATCGAGAGACGAGATGAGATGAGATAAAGAAAATTCGTTTATGAAAACATGTGTAAATACAAGGTGATGTTGTAAAAATACATTGCAAGTTTCAACATGTTCTGTCAATGTTCGTGTCAGCACGAGGTACTTATCACTTATCTAAAACATAAAAACGTACTATTTTAAGTTTTGTTATATTTTTTTAATACTTAACTATTTACATTAATTATAAAATAGTTATATACTTAACTAGTTTCTGTGGTATTTTTATTGGTCTAGGGTATGTGAGTACGTCTTTATACGGGCGTAAAAAAACAACTGATGCGAACGTCTGGTCGGTTCGAGTCCGACATAACCTCTTCAACCTGCTCCGGCGGGGAAGGGTAGTATCCGTGGGGATTTGTCGCACAAAAAAAGAGTGATAACCGCCGTTACAGGGACAGCACCTGTGAAGGCGGTCACCATGTTTTGTACTGAGGCTTTGCTTACAATCTAAACTTAAAAAAATATAATTACACTAACAAAGTGCCTGCCGAAATCAAAAATTTACACTTTCTGTTCTCTCGCAAATGGTACCGCGTGGGATAATTCTCAGGTGCTCCATTGTTAAGGGAGATAACACCGCCCAATTAATCACTAAACCACTGAGATTCCGTACAAAACTTCTTACTTTGTTTGTTTCTAGGTCAAAATTTAAAAAGATAATACAATTTTTTAGAATCTGTGGAAGATTTTATTACCACTTAAAAGGTTTTGTTTAATCCTACTTTCATACTTATTAGGATCTGATAAGGTTCAGTTTTGAAAACATACTATTAAATGTTTTCGATGACCTTGAATAGTTTTATAATCAAAGAATCAATTTCAAAGAATCAATTTCGTTTATTCAGTTTAGACATATAAAGAGCACATGATAGGTCTTAATATTTGAAATTACCGAAATATTCTTACAGATTCATGAGTTCGTTATTCCTGTAATATAATAGCTATTTCCATTATTTATATTTTGTTTGAAAGTTGATTTCAAAACTTTACAACTCTGTATTAAATTTTGTTTTTATTGACCACTTGATAAATTAAATTCTATTTTCAAAAACAGTACTACCTAAATGCTATCCTATTTGATGATAATAGTAGTAGTAAGTAATACTTTTTTACAGCTGTCACTTTCCAAAAATGTAATAAAAGTTGCTGTTTGATTGATGTTGTCTCATTCGTACACAAAAGAAAAAAAATTAGATTTGTGATTGGTGATTCCTCAAAAAGGCAAAAATGTTAGTGCTGAAAATTGAGTTTTCTCGAATTTCTTCGAACGAAACCATTTCCAAATTTCATATATAACGACCTAATATGAATGTCAATGCTTTAGAATAATATTTGTCTAAAATATCGTAATTTATAGTAAATAAAATAGGAGGTAAATAAAATTATCTTTATCTTTTCTTTCCTTTTTTAATGTGTATTTTTGTTTATTTCTAGTAAATAGGTAAAAGAGCAAGAGATTAGGATAACCATATACTTATAATTGCTTGGCACGTTTTTACTCCGCATCAGCTCATCTGATTTTCATTATTTGCACACAAATTATTATCACAGGCCCAAAAATAGGCAAAGTAACCTTCGAAGAAAACCCTGTTGTTCTTTACAATCAGAAAAATAAATCGTAGAAGGTCGTACATTAAGCAAAGCAGCGGATGACTACTAGTATAGAAGTAGTGACTTACTTCTGTTGAATTATATATAGTCCATATCGCGAACAATAACATATACCCTAAATATTTAATTTCAATACTTCCAAAGCCTGTTTACAATACACAAAGAGTAGGTTAACAGCGAACTCCATACACATTGCCGGTAGATTTTTTCGTCAAATCGGAAGTCAATTTCCCCTATGAATATGTAAAGAGAGGCTGTTCGCCTGGACCCTTAGGATATAATTATAGAATACGGCCTCCAGACCCTTCCGTTTGGGCCAAACCTATAAAACTGTTGAATAAAATACTCAAAGGAAAATACAAAGGAGACTGAAATGATTTCATACAATCTTGGGCCCAGGGTGTAAGAAGATGAAAGTGGTGTCAATTAATAGCTTATATATATTATCAACCTTTTACTGAATATTCCGCGGATTTTGTCAGTCTGAGAACAGAGATATAAGAGATTATGTAAAAGTGACATTATGTTACAATCTTTAACCAACAGCTGATTCCTGAAGTGCAAAATGTGTTCTTTTGCACTCATAATTATTATATTTACTAGAAAATGTTTGAAAAATCATATGAACTTCAAGCTAAAGGTAGGTAACAGGTGAAAAGATAGGGAAAGGATGTCTAAAATAAAATAAAAAATCATTTAATATATGTAGTGTTTTATTCGCCTTATATTATAATTAAAATGTCGTCTAGAATATGAGCGCAGCAGCCTATAGGTCGTTTCCCTACAATACAATTGCAGTACCAGTAATGAATTACTATAGCCTCCCTTCTTCTACGAGAGCCGTCGACTAAAATATTAATAAAATAAGTTTTATTAATCTTCAGCTACATTAAACAATACATAATTAACTGTTCCGTATTAGGGTAATAAAACATTCTTTGATAAATAAATAATTCTTTGCCATAACTGTAAACAATCTCCATAGGCCTTCTAAGATGAGGTTATATTTACTCACAGACTGAGGTGCAAGCCATTGCCGGATCACTGACAGAATTGTTTTATCGTGTAAGGGTGGTCTACCCAGTGTATTGCAATGAGCAGTGGATATCCCACAATTCACACAGAAATCCATAGTTTCAATAATATCCAATTCACAAGCCGGCGGTAAAATCCAAAATAACAATCAAAATTAAATCAAGTCAAACGTGTGAGCGATCTTCGGTGTCCAACGTAGTATAAGGTAGGCAGGGTCAGAATCCGTAAAATACAAAGCAGTGGTCGTAAAAAATTACAAATAATCGGGAAAGCAATCAAAACGCATTGGAAAATACGAAACTAGAGATGAAGTGAATATATTAATATTAGTTAAAAGATTACTTTCAAGATTCAGGTATTAGTAATCCGACCGACTATGATATGGTAATATTGCTGATATCAGTAATATTTCAGATCTTGTTTACTATCTGACATGGTCGTGTAATATCATTCTGTTTTCGATTGGTGAATATTAGTCTATGGAATGGATTAGTGTGTGATGTATTCGCTCGGATCGTATTAACTTCGTTGCTGATTGGTTGCTGACTGAGAATAAATATTCATTACTTGGTACCATTTTTATAAACAATAATTTGAAACTTGCCATCGCAAACCATGTTGGTTAGACTATTCTTATACACAGACATAACTTGTATTCTAAGTATCAAGCAAGTCTTATATTGGAAGCCGAGGGCAACAGCTACTAGAAACTAATTTACTTACTTACAAAAAGAAACGCAACTGGTCCTAACCTACCTATATCTGTATTTAAAATATAAGAAAAATGTGCCACCGACTTCAAGTAGGTACCTACTGTAACTATGTTTGTTATTATTATTATTCCAGTCCTCAATCACGATGTGTTAAAGTATGCTGTACCTAATATCATACATAAATCAAAACCATTATTAAAAATATATCAATCTTTCATATCTTCAGCGATAATAATAGGTACCTACCTAATCAGTCTATTCAGCGCAAGAAGATTGACCTATATTTATTAGTGCAATAATATGTCAATATTAATACGATCATAGATCACCGCGGTATTTGACGATTGGTTGTCGGTAAAATATTACTAATATTCAAATATTTGTTAAGATATTATAATATCATGAAACTAATATATTAAGATTAGCTAATACCAACGAATATCGGTACTAACCCATCTCTACACGAAACACATGAGCAAACAAAACGGCAACTGTCAGTGTCAATGCTATTATTATATTTTTATTTTTTTACTGTCATGCCAGTGACAGCCTAAAAATATAAGAGAGATTTGAATCGATACTAAATCGATAATCTTTAATATTGGTTTTTCAGTAATTAATTGATATTTGGTTTAATAATATGACTGTAATTATATGCACTATATTGCATGTAAGTATATATAGTGCATTTAATTACTTTGAGTTAATTATTTACTGCAAATGTGTAATCGATTACTTAATCGATAATCTACCGAAAACTATTTTCTCATATTTCTCCGCTTCCAGACTGAGAATTGAGGTGATTTTTCATATTCTAAGACACAAAAATATGACTGATTTTTTAGATCATATCTCAACTTATTCCATTTTGGGCCCACCGATTTCCGTCTCCTTTCGGATATATTACTTTTAACTTTTTATATTTTTATTTATTGAGAATTGGATATGAGGCGATTGTATATCGTCTGAAGTATCGAATATTTAAAACAAAAGTTAAGTGGTACCGAATGACTTTTCGCTTTGTAATCATCTTTTAATGTGGGAACCATGGTGTTGCCGGATAGCCCGCGTTCATGAAGGACGGAGGTCATTCTGCGACCTCCGAGGCCCAGTTGCATCCGCTCATCGCGGGCTGTGCCATTGCATCTGAGGCTAAGTATGTCTGTCTGATGTTAAACAGTTAAATAAATAAGGCCTTGTATCGCAGGCATGGGTAGAAATGGGATGGCTCAAATTCTGTTCTACTGGGAATCGGGCGGGTAAAGAATACTCTCGTGGATATGGTATATTTGTACCAAAACTACATACTAACTAACTACATACCTAATATATGACTTTATACAGTATTATACTTTCTTTACTAGGTTGGTCTGGAAGGCAGTAATTTCTTTTTGTTTTATAAAAAAAAATATTAACGAAAATTTGTTATATTCCTTCTAACACCTCCATTTAATTCTTCAATATTAGGAGTAGGTTAATAAAAGCAGTAGTTGATCAGAATTCGAACTCGTCAACTATATTGGCGAAATAGACCCAGGGGCTCTAGCCAAAATGCATTCGTTCCGAATCTACATTCGATGAATGTCATGTGATCCGATTCCGACAACAAATGTCGCTCCCATACATTTTCAAAGCAATGACGAATGTAGATTCGGAACGAATGCATTTTGGCTAGAGCCCCTTAGCTCTCAGGTTTAAGCTTCGTAGAGCTACTACCAGTGACTATGTTATGATAATCCAGATGTGTTATTTGACCATACATACAAACATAATATTTGCATTATAGTATAGGGATTTTCTCATTTCAATTGCTAATAACCTTTAATGCATACTGATATAATAAATGCAAATAATTCTGTCAATCTGTCAGTTTTCACTGTCGCTTTCATACAAACCACTGAACTGATTTTAATGACATATTGTACAGAGATAGGCCAGAATAAAGCTTCCTTTTATCGCTATAAAGAGGGTATAGAGCTTGGGAAAGTAGTCTGTATAGTGTCAGCGTAAAGCGCAATTTGTCTTTAACTTTGACAACCCACTACCCCCCCCCCCCTCAAGTTACATTTGGTTTTTATAGGATTGGCAATACGAGTGTAATGATCCTAATGTTGCTAACATCCTTTAGCCATGGTAACCATTTTCCATTAAGTGCACCGTGTGCTTGTCTGCCATCTTGGTCATTATAACCGATACTCAGTCGCGCAGAGCAGACTCTACTCTACTAGTACTAGTTACTCATAATTGAAGAATTTTGGCTTAACCAGAACCATTTCCTATATCCTCTAGAAATTCCTTAATCTCCTACCGTATACGTAAGATACACCCGAACCTTCGATAGCGTCACTCACACAAAGGACAGCTGTTATAGTTACCGCAGGACCCCTGGGAAATTATTGGCCGAACACTAAATATGTGCGGTATGATTTATACCCCGTCTATTGTAGGGTTAAAACGTTATCGGAATTGCCATGAAAATTATAAGGGTTATGCTCAGATAATGAAATCAAAATGAAGTGAGATTAGGGAACACGCAGGAGTCAGCCTCTGTAGCGTGGTGGTAGTGCACGCGACTGCTACGCACAGGGCGCGGGTTCAATACCCGCTCAGTGCAAAAAGTTGTATGCATGAATATGCACTGATCTGGTCGTGCCTCGGAGAGTACGTTAAGCCGTTGGTTCCAGTAGCCATACGAACATCTATGGCAGTCGTTACGGGTAGTTGGAGCCCTCAAAACCAGTCTAACTTGGAACTTCGATATCGCCATTGGTCATTGGACCATTGGTTATGAAGGTCAGATGGCAGTGGCTTAACAAGCCAGCTAAAAGAGCAACAGCGTCGGATGCGACCGAGATTAATGGAAGAATGATGATGATAATCTTTGCTTCGTGCCCGATTGCTCTCGAGACCTTATTTTAGAACTTAGGGTCTATTTACTCCTTCTATTAATTTATGACTTTTATGAGAGCGAAAGCACTGTTTTTAAACCACCCAATACAAAAGGGAGAGCCTTGTCTGTTACTGATAATTTTAACCATATAGCTTCAAATTGTCTTGTACTTCATTGTATGCCACAACGTGGTTAAGCAAAAAAGAATTTCTCCTTAAAGCAATCTAAAATTGTCATCATACCTACTTACGTACGTAATCCAAAGATAAAATCTAATGAAGAGAAATTTCGGAGTCGCCGAAGCCTGTCAAGTAGATTCTCGTTGCGATCTAGATAGCTGGTATTATCATTAGTAAATGAGGAAGAGAAATTGCTGAATAAGTAAATTTGTTGTCTATGAGAACAAATTATGCATCTCATTGGCCGACATCCGTGCCGTGGCGGTAGTGAACGGTTTGGGTGAATCGGTCTGGGTGTTTCTATGTAGGTATAATATGTATGTAGTTACAAAAAAAACTATTTATATTTATGCTCATTCTAAAACCCGTAACATTAGCTAGTTCAGCTATGCTTACCATGGGTCTAGGTGACGTGTAGATTGTCTTAGAATATTTATTATTATTATTTATCATTTAAGAGCCCTAGCAAGGCTGACATACTTTAAGAATTAAAAACTCACAATTCCATTTAATAGTACTTATAAAAAGTATAAAAGGATAGTTTCATAAATGGACAATCGGTTCTAAACGCGGACCAAGTCTGATAAGACTGGCAAGAAACTCAGTGGTCTTTTTTTTCATATTTTCAAACCTTTACTTAGATAAAATAAGTTGAGTAAACATCTCATTTACAAGCTTGTTTATCTTCTAAATAATCTTGAATTTTATAATGGCCTTTTTGGGCTAATTTACACTTCGACACTCAATAAATAAAGGCATGAAAAAGATCTGAATCCGAAACATTGTTCAAATCACCTAATGAACTTCCTTCTGAATCTTCCATTACAATAGAAAATAAGAAATAGTTGAAATATCACAAAATATGCTTCAAATTATAAAAGTACATAGACTTCTCCCAATGTGCGCTATTGCTACTACTACTAACTAAGTAATGCTATTCTACGCCTATTCTAAATATTGCCTGCATAATATTATGGGTATTAAATTAGTGAGTATATTTTTTTTTAAACTCTATGCTTACCACTATGTGACACCGTTACCAACACCAATTGTGACAGATTGTGATAATTTCATCCAATTCAATACACATGTTACAACTTTGTATCCAATATTGGCCAAATTTTCACTTCGGTCATTACTCCCAGAAATTCACTGCGTTTTTTATATAATTCAACGCGAAACTGAAAGTAACTTTAATTATACTCTTTTCAGTGTAAAACGTGATTATTCTCTTTAAAACATGAAGCATGTTTCGTGATGTTTCAACTAGCACATGAGTTGGCACTTAAATTATTTTCATACCAATTTTAAATGCACGGTTTTTTTTTAATTGTAAACACAAAAATTAATTAGCAGAATGAGAGTTTTGCAGTACCATAAAGTGTTTCAAAAGCGAAACAATTTTTTATGTTTTGTAAGGTGTCAAAATTAATTTACTCATAAATATAGTTTTTGTGTCAAGTTGTGTAGTGTTTCCGACAGTGAGTAGGGTAGCCAGAGCTCACTAGAGAATTTGTGTGCTGTCAGTGAGAAGACTAATTTCACTCTTGTGTTGGCGGCATAGAAACTTTCTTAACCTACCACCTCAATTATTCAAGAAGAGCATTAGATATATAAGGTTGTAATATGAGTGTGCCACCTCTCGTGTTGCAAACATCCTTAGGCCACGGTAACCACTTTCTATCAGGTGGGCCGTGTGCTTGTCTGCCATCTAAGTGGTATAAAAAAATGTTAACAATTAATTCACGTTTCACTCCCGAACGGGAACACAATTTTTATCACAACCGTTTGTCTATATAAAACCAATTGTAGGTATCGGTAGTACAGTGGGCTACAATCATTGAACTGTATCATTCATATATCATTAATATTTTCAAAAAACTGTACGTAGCTATAAAAGTGTGAACATTTAATTTTAGAATTGTTCATAAAATCTCATATTATTTTAAACGTGTCTCAAAAAAGAACAAAAACTCCACCGCAGAATTTTGTCAAAGAATTAAAGGTTGTTATGACTTTTCTGCCAGCCGGTGGACATCTCGTTACGGTTGTTCATAATAAGAAATGTGACAGACTATTATTTTGCTGGATTGTCAGTTGTCAACGTTTTTGATGTGGGTGAAGTTGCTTGTTACACGAACGACTATAAGAAACTCTTGTATTGTGAATAGACAATGAATAGTGTGTAAGTAGTTGTGGTCAATTTTCTTTTGGTATTTGTTTTTGTGAGAAGAACAGATAACCGTTGGAGCTGAAAGATTCTTGAATGAAGACCATGTACTGGTAGACGCGGTGTAGGACGGGGTCTAGAACTCATCCCCGTCCCACAGTGAGATGAACGGATGATAATAATCAGAGTCACGGGTACTCGTTGAGTGCAGACCGTCTCCAACTGGTCGGACTGGAGTTCGATGGTGGAGACGTATGTTGAGCAAGGGATGTTCTATGACTGAAATGATGATGATTTGGATTTCTGTAGAAGAAATTCAGAAGTCATTTTGATTTTTATTCTGATAATACCATTAATGAGCACTCCGGTTCATAAAGCACAAATACCAAAATACCCGAATCTCCGATTACAAAGTTAGTTAAGCTGATTGGATAGTTGTTACTTTCTCATATTCAAAATTCTGTTAATTGTAGGTCGATAATTGCTACAAGAATAGCGGTACTCTGAATAAATACCATCTATTTATCCATCTCAACTTTCACATTTAAATATAGTAAGATAAGGCCTGTAGCAATTAAGGATTACAATTTCTTAAATATAATTGAATGATCTGACAGATTCCGCAACATTAGACAAGTTATTGATCGATCTCCGGCCGGGGAAGGCTTTAACAAATTATATTAAACAATTTCTTGGTTTGTTTTTCGTACTTAAGCTAAAACACAGATAGGAACTACGGAGTAACACGTCACCAAAAACATACCCTTGGCTTCGAGGTAAAGGCTTCAAATGCAGCTAGAAATAACACTTTTGCCTCGACTAAAAATCAATTTAGGCAACAGGAGTTACTTTAGGTAGGCAAGTAATATCAATTAAAAGATTCATTGCAAATTTTGTACGCACTTATACCCAACAAAGAGAGACTCCTTAAATAACGTTAATTTTCAACGTGGAGTTCTCAATATTCATAATAAAATTAATTTGCCCCAATTAGATACAGTAATAATTATCGCCGAGAGAATTAAATTAATTTCGACTCAAATAATTATAGATAATTAACTTTGTTACGATTTAGAGCTAACCTTTAAGATTTCATTCTGAAAATTGAGCGAAACTAAACTACCTATAATTAAAAATTACAAATATATAATAATTAATCGTTAAAAAGAAATAGAAAGGACGTGTTTTTGCTATAGTCGCAGCTGCAGCATACAGGACTCCATTACTTTCTTCACCAATTACTCTAATTCTCGTCGAAACGCCACCGTCTAGAACTTCGTGATATCACTGGTCAGTTTTGGAAGTCAAAAGGTAGCTGTAGCTTCAAAAAATATCGAACTGCAATCGTTTCAGAGTTAGACTGAAAGCCAGTCGAATAACAATCTACTAAGTTGGATTGAATTGGGAGAACATACACACGTAGAAACCGTAGTAACAAAAACTTCCAGAGAGACAATATTATTTCAAATCTCGCGAAGCCTGAAATATGGGCATGTTGAATTCTACAAAAACAGCTCGCCCGACTTCAATCGCAGCCTATTACAGATGGTGAAGAGAGGCCGTATAAAATTCTATTCGTTAGTCTAGACTTGTTATCAACATTTTCGCCACCCAGATCTTTACAAACCCAGCCACGTTTTACATTTTTACTACTTACCACAAGCGACATTGTAGACGTTACCGCAGTAAACAGAGTAATAAAACCACAAAGGACCTATCGTGACGCGATCAGCGACTCATGAATAAATTTACGAGATTTTTGAAGACAGCTCTGATAGTATTTAGTGAAGGGAAATTTTAATATGTGCAGTGGTTTATAGCTTGGGGTGGTACATCTGTAGTTGTTTTGCTTAAAATGGTTATAAAAATACATTTATTTTGTACTCAAGTTACGGAACATGAATTGGCAAACTACCAAACTTCTACACCCGCCTTTTCTCGTTTGTGTACGCAGGGACATCATCTTACTATCTGCGTCAGTCTTTAAATACTTCACGAGCTTCCTGTACTAATATGAAACCTTTCATGTAATGTAAATTTATGATGCTATAAACTTTATGACTATCTACTCTCATAACCCAGTTGTTCTGTATACAGCCAGCTATATTCTCAAGTGTTCAAATCTCTTTCAAATAAATGAAATGTTATTTAGATCCGAAATTCTACAGCAATTTCCATAGAAAATCTATTTTTAAAATTGCACTGCCGATATTTGATTATTTGCTTAAGGGCACACGTATTTCTAGTAAAGTGTGTTCTATATACATTTATTATTCCATGACGCAGTACCACTCGAATTAAAACGTACCAAAAATAAATCGGTGGTTTTATGGTTTCCAATAGATGCCGCGCGCTTCAATATCTTATCAATGTGCTTGTGAAGATATGATTCAAATGACATTTGTATACGAATAGCCTTTTTACAAGGTTAGTAGAACAGGAAAAGTAAAAGGTTGAAAACAAAAGGGGTTGCAAACAGATGCAGCCAGTTTTAGTTTTCAACTCACGAATATGTTTGCCGTTTTAAACATTATTCTGTTCTCTAAAATTCAATAAACTAAATAGTTTTTAGTTAGCATATTGAAGTTAGTCGTTACATGACGGAATTGTTAGAAAATATGTTATGAGATGGGTTCTACGAGTATTCATTTATTTATTTACTTATTTAAACTTTTTGCACAAATACAATTAATTGTACAAAGGCGGTACAAATGCCATGATATCAACCTAAGGCTGACTGGTAGAAATGCCATGCCTCATTTCTATCAATCAGTCTTAGGTCACCATTAGGTTAGGTTAGGTCGCAGAATGACCTCCGTACTCCTTGAGCGCGGACCTGGGGGTGACGCGAGGTGCCGCCTGTCACCACGATTTCCACAGTAGGAGAAGGGAGTAGTAAGAGAAGGGAGAGCACCATGGCAGACCCGGGGACATCTCAAAGAGATGTCCCCGGGTCTGCCAAGGTGCGAGAGATCAAGGTGAGAGAGTCTTGTAAGAAATTATTCTACTATTGCTATCGCTGAGATTGTTAAGCCATGGGTGAGTTGTGGATACAATGATCCCATGATACATTATCTTAAAAAGATTTTGAATCACACGTTCTTTAAAAAGAATATAATCGTTGGCATAGTACCTATTGGTAACTAAGACTTTTATCATTTGATTTGTTGATATTCTTCCTGTGGTTTTGACTCTCTTAAAAGAAATTACATCCTGCATCAGAACCTTGTCCCCTCAATTAGGTGCCATTGCACTAGCTTACAGGTGACTTAGGCCCATATCACTGAGGCCCCGATAACAGATTTCGCACAAAATAGATACAAATATATTCAGTATTACATATTCAAATATTTTCTGTACCTAAGCGGAAAAAATATTGTTTTGTACAGGGAAAGTTATTGCGAACGTTTTGATTGAAAAGTTGGTAAAAGTTTTAAAATTTCCATGCTGAGTTCAATTTTAAAACGTTGTGGTTATTTTGTTTGGAAAACAGTAAAGTTTTACAACTCAATTATTATTTTATACCACTTAGGTGGCAGACAAGCACACGACCCTACCTGATGGAACACCTATGGATATTTGCAACAGCAGGGGTGTCACACTCATGAGGGGAGGAGGGAAGGAAAGGGAGGGGGCCTAAAAGATAAAGAAAGTTTCTTAACTGTCAGTGCAGAAGACAAAGGGTTTCCAGGTCTCCCGACTGACAACACAAAATCTCTCCAGCGGTTAACCTACTCACCGCCGGCAAGAAAACACAATGTAATTATTAACCGCGGTATTCTGTAGGGGAGAGGTACTTCCCCAGTCGGACCGCTCAATTAGGACGGGGGATACTGTCATGTCCTACCTTTTTAATAAGAGTAACCCCAAAGCACTCGTGCCCGGTGATCACCTGTGTCAGCCGGTACGAGAGGCTGCCGTGTGGCCTCTTTAGCCAGTCACCCATAATGGATCTTACCACCATTACTACGGTGTGCGCGTGGTCACCCAAGTTGGTGCCTTCTTTCGCTACTGATATAGCACCGAAGTGATTGAATTCCCCAGCGCCACCAGTAGCTCAGCAGTTCTCCATTTTCTATTAAAATATAAAACAACCTCTATTTAAAAAACGTAATCTAATATATTTGAAGAGTTTCGAAATAACAGACAATATTACGCGAAGGACCTCCTTTAAGTAAAAGTATAAATTAATTGTTGACAAGCTATTAGAGGTTGTTTCGAAGCGTCCTTTGATCATTCCGCCAGCAAATATTCCCCACGATGGTTAAATATGGCCACCCTTTCAATAAATGGATATTTAATTATGATTCATAATATTTTTCTATATTTATTTAGAAAAATAGGTTTATATTTATCTTTATAGACTATATGAAAAAGAGAGCATATAACAAGTAAACACGCCATGTTAACACGTTGTTAAGTTAAGGCATACTTGCCAGGTCAAACTTTGGATGGGTGATCTTTCCTAACTCATATTATAATATTTATTTCCTTCGTGCCTCGCAGAGCACGCTAAGCTTTTGATTTCCGTTGTCATTACATCTGGTGCATATGTTACGGGTAGTGTTGAAGCTTTTTCTATACTTAGGCAGTTGATGAGCTCACAGCCCACCGGATGGCAAGTGGTTACCGTGGCCTATGGATGTTTGCAACACCAGGGGCGTCACACTCGTTCTGCCGACCTTATATAAACTTCTAATGCCCTAAAAGAATGAAATACAATCTCAACTAAATAGTGAAAAGATTTCGAGTTTGATAAATGATTCTTGACACAGCTTCTAAGGCGTAGCGGTAGAACGTTCAACTGTTACGCACAGGGCGTGGGTTGGATACCCACTCATTGTGAATAATTAGTTTGCATGAATATGTATATTTGCATTAATCACCGTGTTTTTATGGATAATATGTAGGTATGTGTAGGGATATGCCAGACTCTATGGCGGGGCGATAGTGAACGCAACTGCTGCGCAGAAAACGCGGGTTCTATCTCCGCTCAGTGCAAATATGGGTACGGATGAATATGGCTATTTGCACTGGTCTGGTTTTGCTTCGGAGAGCACATTAAGCCATCGGTTCCGAGTGTCATACAAACATCCATGGCAATCGTTACGGACTTTTGAGGGCTCCAACTACCTTTAACGACTGCCATAGATGTTTGTACGGCAACCGGGACCAACGGCTTAACATGCTCTCCGAGGCACGACCAGACCAGGGCAAACAGCCATATTTATGCATACAACGTTTTACACTGAGCGGGGATCGAAACCGCGCCCCGTGCGTAGCAGTAGCGTGCACTACCGCTACGCCACGGAGGCTGTAGGCGCCAGAATGTGCTACAATAAGAAACAAAAAGTAAATTTAATTACAAGTTCTTGAGTAACTGTGTGATTCATCAAATCAGTTTATTTGTTAAAAGTTTATGCTGTTCTTCACAAATTGTAAACTTTTATACTAATCTATTATATGAAACTTTACGTTTGAGGCTGAGGTTACGTGGTTTTCAGGATACAACTCACCAACTGAATTTTCCACAACTTTCAGAGTTATGATTATATTATATGGATAAGAGAAGTGTTTTAAAATATACAGAATTAGATAGATGACATTAAAGAAGTCATATTATAAGCTAGTTGAATCATGCTTCATTTTGGTAGACAGCGTCTTGTAGAAAGTTCTAAAAGATCATAACATTTAATTTGAAATATAAAAAATGTTAATGTATGGAAACTTTTACTAACATTGATAGATTCACTATCATTCTGCTCATAAAATATAGGTCTTATCTTTTCATATGTATGTATGTAACTTTTGCGTAGCGGCAATAAACACGACTGCCACGCAGGAGGCACGTGTTCGATCCCCGCTCAGTGCAGTCTGCAACCAAATCCAAAGGTTGCATAGAAAAGATTATCGTTGGTGATAAAGCTGCCCATTGTACATAATTTGTTTGTATAGGTATATAATATACTCTTAACTTTGTCTCCTGGTGTAAAATAAAGAGTTATCTGTGTACCTAACTATCTGAATTTATTTGTTTCAGAATCGCTCATGATGCAGCAAATATTCACTATCTTAGCGGCGGCAGCCGTCTTCAACATCTGTAAGTATTCATTTGTAATTTGCGTACTAAAATTTGAGAATTTGTCAGTGTTGTCAAATTCTTAATGTTTATTGAATTAATAATTTTGATATTATTTGTAAAATTTTGACGTGATTAATTTATTTCGGATATTGTTAGTCAATTTGAGCTTCCCACATAACTGACGTTTACTGTATTTTTGTTAATTGTGATTAGAATAGTTACCGAATACATATTCCATCTAATATTTTAACATTATTACGATGTAACTAATTTATAAAATTAAAATCACTAACACATTTACACATTTGAATAATGCCTAGAAAATTTAAAACCCTGTAATTTAGAAACTAATCGTCACAAATCTGTAAAAAAGCACAGGTTTTCCTTCGCCACTTACATATTTGACAAACTAAAAAAAGACCAATGAGCGAACAGTAGTGCAGCAAAAATATTACTCTAGGATTCTTTGTTTGTTTTCGCGATACAATAGGACATAAAGTTCTTTAAACATAATTTTTGTTGTTCATTCATTTCATTCATAAACTCGCGTCACAAGTTGTCGCAAAAACAATTGAAGCAACATACACAAGTAAAAATTCACCGACCATTGCGAGTAAAACTGAATTGTTTTACATTTTTTCTACACAAACCTGTGAAATAATCACGAGCACGCTCAGTTACTTCCATTCGCTCATCACTCATCGCTCATTCATTCACTCGTTCTTTCTCGTAGCCATTCGCTCGTACACTTTGAATGTTATTCATTTGGAAATTTTGTAATGTGAGCATTTTAGTTGAATTTCCTGTAATTTTGCTTTAGTATTTGCTGATGCTGAAACGTAGTAGAATGTACCAAGAATAAATTATTCGCACACATATAAGTACGATGATATATTTTATTTTAACTACTACTCAAGTATTTTGAGAAGAATTTATGAAGTATATTTGATACAGAAATACTTATCTGTATCTGAATACACGTTTACCTGAATATTATACCTATTTTATAACTTGTTCCACGGTAGCCTAGTGGAATGGGTAATGGACTGCTGAGACGAGGTCTCGGCTTCGATTCCAGGTTTCACCATGGCACACAACAATGACATTTCGATGCTTCTCGAAGTTATGTGTGTATTTATCGCAGGTGTATAAGTGCCCAGTTAATTGCAATAGACTCGCCACCTATTTCATTGGGACTTTAACATAAACTGGCGAAATGTGGGTACTAGCACCTCTACCTACCTTTTCGGGGATATAGGCGTGAGTTTATCAGAGCCAGAAAACATAGGCAGATATGTGGTATGTTTTTAAAAATATGATAAAATTTTCTCAAGAGTCTAACACTTCTACCTACACTTTCACAGATATACCAGTGTAACTATACAAAATAAAAAAGGCGGGTCGTTTCGCCCCATAAACTTTTAGTTGCAACTGGCCCCCAACACTTAAATTGATTGTTATAGGGGTGTTTCGACCTGTTTACGCCATTGTACGGATAATGCTGTTAACGGCAATCTGCACTTTAATACTTTTACCGTGAAAAATAACTACAGGAATTTGTTCTTAACAGAATCGAACTATGGTAAACAAAAGTCTCCCATCATTGGAATAGACCTATGTCTAATTGATTGATTAATACTACTTTTTTTGTAAGAACTAACGCTACAAGATTATAAAAAAGAGATTGGTTTTATACGCCACCGTTGTAGCAATGAACGTGTTTGCAATGGTGACGCTCTTTCATGAGACTTTGCCTTCAGCTTAACATCAGGCGAGGTAAAGTCAAATTGGCGTACCATAAATTAAAAAAAAATACGCATTTAAAAAAAATATTGCCAAAATATACTTATCGACCTACCTACATGTTAATGCAGTAATATTTTCTGCAAAAGTACAGAACTACTGTCAGTTTAGCTACCTCGTAGCCGATGTCACACGTACGACTGCTACGCGCTCGTAGCACGTCGTAGATCGTCTACGTGCCCGTGCCGTAATGTATTTTCCCCTGTCTATATGGATGCACACTATTTATTGTATTGAACCATGATAATAAACACAGTATTGATTTTACTTTGTGAGAAAATATAAATAGCAGGGGAAATACAGGGGTGAGAATGCAAGTTCTGCATTGGTATCCATTGGCTGTCGGATGAGGAATCCTCACGTGTGAATCTACAAGATGATATTTTTGGTAAACATGAATCGTTGATAGTGAAATGAAAAGGGTGTAATGAAAACTTACTTAAGTTTGACTTGATCCTTTTGAAAAGAAGTTCACGCAGTGATACATCTACTGATATAATACATCGCCTCTTTGCTTCTATAATGTGTTATCTCGAAAACTGTGATTTTACAGGAGAGTGATTTTAAACTTACAAAATAAAACTGTGACAAAACTAATAACTTTTTTATTGTCGATCTTTAATTTATTATTTGATATAGTAAATAAACTATCGGAATAGTTTTTAAAACCCTGGCAATTTGAAAGTTTAACATGAAATTAGCATCAATTTAAAAAAAGGGGAACATATATCACGTTTTTCTTGCAAATAGTGAGTATTATGAGTGTTACAACCTAAGTCGTCACGTTGTTGATGATATTACGTTTCTCATGACACTGAGTTTTGCCACAAACAATCATTGTTGAAATAAAAACTTTGGGTTTTGAGAATATTTTTTTATTAGAAAGAGGGATACTACAACCACACTTAATAATTAATTCTATAATAAAATTAAAAACCAAAAACAAATTAATACTATAAATAATCACAATTTTTAGGCCTAATGAAAATCACTTTTGACTTTTACATTACAGCATATTTAGGTTAATATAAAATAGCTGGACCCGGGACCCGGTGGAGGTGTCATGGCCAGACATCTGTTACCCACGTAGCCGGGTGGTCGCCGCTGAACATGGCCGTACCAGCGAAGGCTTAGCAAATATTTAAAATGCATTTTGTCTGCAATGTCATGGACATGGAGGCTGCCCCAGATTCGAGATGCGAATCCACCAGGGCGATGTCATCAGCATACATGAACACCCACGGGGGCTGCTCATATAAGTTTCTGATACTGTCCGACAGAGCGTCTAACACCACGCTGAGCAGATACGGGCTAAGAACAGATCCTTGGTGTACTCCGAGGGTGATGGGGAGGGGGTTGGTATCGCCAACTGAACAGCGGTCCGGGCCGGAATTGTAGTTTCTCGGATAGTGTCAATATAGAATTCTGGAACCCGCAGTGCCCACCAGATCACCGCGTGAGGAACACAGTCGAAATCCTTCTGCATGTCTACAAACAGACAGTGCAGTAGCGTATTCTTCGTTCTGTATTTGTCCGCGACAATTCTGAGGGCAAAAACTGGGTCCATCGTTCCGTGACCAGGGCGAAACCCATATTGACACTCCGAGAGCGCACACTCATGTCGGATCTGGGAGTCTTTTATCCTCTCGTAGAGCTTCATGGTGTGTTTCATTATCTTTATACCGCGGTAGCTCCCGCACTCCTGAATCGATCCCTTTCCTTTGAAGACCGGAGTAATGATACACAGTCTCCATTGGTTCGGAATCTTGCCGGTTTGGAGTATGCGGTTATAGAGGTTTGTGAGGATGTACACACAACGGGGACCCATCGCTTTCCAAGCTTCGATGGGAAGTCCATCCGGTCCGACAGCTTCCCAATTCTTGATGCGACGCAGAGCAGTCCGCACTTCGTCAGGCGTTATTGGTGGCACTAGTCCTTGGTTCGGAGGGAGATCCGTTGGCTGCACATCTTTATGCTGCTTGTTTAGCAGCTCATGGAAATAAGTGCGCCATCTCTCCTTTACCGCAACATTATCGTATAGCAGCTTGCCATCAGGGTCTTTAATGCATATGGATATATCCTGTGCTGCTTTGACCCTGGAACGTGCCAACTTATAGATAAGCTTACCCCTCAGGTGATTCCAACTTATCACAGAGATATATGGTCTCGTCTGGCTCTGGCTACAGCTTTCTTAGTGGCGCGCTTTGCTTCATTGTACGCGTCGCGGTGTTAGGGATACCTGGACCCTTCTTACTTTTTAAAGAGGGCTTGACAATAGCATTATAAGTTTTAGCAATTTCAAACAAAATACAAAATTAAAAAAAAATTCTTAACTAACCAATATTGTAATACAAATGTAACGGACTACACTTAGTCAAAACATGAATACAAAATAGTCCGTTGAAAAGAAGTAATCAAATTAGAATAAATCTACATTTAAGTTAAGACAAAATTACAAAATTAAAAATCCATTATGATCTTACACAGCAATCAGAGATAGTCTTGGTATTATTTGATGCAAATATTAATAATCAGTTTTCATAGCAGCCTATATTTTTTTTTTAAATCACCCCCGCTACGCTTAATGAAGAGTCGTTTTCTAAAAATACGTTTTATTATTTTAAATATTTGCTAAGATAAGTAGTTCTTTATTAAACTAAGATACGTCAAATACACCACAAAGTATAATATTCACATAATATAGTTACCTGCACTTGTCACTTGTCTTCCATCTAGATTCCATCTGAAAAATTTAAGTACCAACGGCTATTACTTTTAGTATTTACAACGGACTATATTAGAATATTCCTAAATAAATACATTTGTTTTTGTTCAAAAACGAAACATCTATAATTATCCATCGCTTGAATTTTAATTTGGAAAAAGTTTCATCACCTACAACATTACATCTTAAGTTAACTCCAAATAAAACATTCATACTTTCGACAGCAATGTGACATGTACGATATATAACAATTAACATTCCACACTATTTTTCAGTATTAATGTGTCACATCCATATATCACGTTATAAAATTTAAAATCATAATTGAATGAAGATTTATCTTTACAATCAAAACGTGATAAACACGTTATGTCACGTTTTCGTAGAAAATCAAGAGCTCCTTCCTCTGTAAGTGCGTAGTGGTTACTGTTATGTTACGTTCTCGCAAAAATCCTTGATGCAGTAAGAGCCAGTGCGATATTGTGATCTGACACAATGACGCTATCTCTTTCGCCCACAGATTCGCTATTTACCGCGTAAAAAATACCACGTTTTTTGAGAAAATAAAATCGATCACGGCGGTTTCAATTATCAAATAATAAAAAAAACGAAATTTCGGATATGTCACATTATAGAAGCAAAGAGGCGACATGATACATGTACTGATTTGAATGAATACATTTATTTATTTTATTTTTTATTTATTTATTTTTCCTTAACGTTAACATTACATGCTATTCGCCTAATGCGATAACATGCATAACTATTTCGTATACATAGTAATAAACAATAACAAAAACATAACATCACAAACTACTAAGCACGATAAAACATATAAAAAAATAAAATTCTTAACTTACAATTACACAAGTATAAATACTCATATACGCAATTGTATACGAAAAAACTTTTGCGAATTCACTTCTCACTACTTCCCTTAATAACAGATAAAATAGAGGAATCATGTAGTTGGGTGAACGGTGGGACCGACAACCAGGTGAAACCATGAGGTATAATATAATACTAGTATAATTAAATTAATAAATGTCTTTGTATGATGTAAACTTACTGTAAATTCACTTATTTTCCAGGATATAAAGTGCTTAAAAGCCTTTCGATAACAAACCACTTAAAGAAGTTAACGTGTAAGGCTTCCCATAGAATTATTGTTATAAAAATAATGTTTTCAATTTTAAATCAAAACTCAGGCGAAACCGTAGTCTTTATTTAAATAGTAAGTTCTGAATGAGACTTAGAAAACGAATGCAAAGAAAAATGAACGAATGAACGGAAATATAACAATAGATATGATTATGAAACGATACGTGCTTGAATAAGGAACGAGCCCACGGTCGAAAGAGTGTAGATAATTTATCTTGTGGCCACGAAATCAGTCTTCTAATTCTATGGTTTTTTATATTATACCTAAGCAGGATTTTGACGTTAATATTGATGCAGGAATGTAAGAAGAAGAAGAAGTCTACCTGAAACTCGAGTGCCCGAACACCGTTTTGTTAAAATTACTTTATAAATGTAATTATATCATGTGGGGCGCTACTAAGGTCTCAGACGACCAAACTGACCTCGTCTGCAAGCTGTAAATTCTGCTGATTGACAAGTACAAGTTAGATGCCGTTTACCTATTTTTTTTTTACTTATGACCATATTATCTTCGTGCCCGAAGTCAGGTAGTTGTATTTTGTTGAATGATGAAATAAACACAGACACAAACACACAAGCACACACACGACTGATGTGCGGAATTCAAATGTAAGATATGCAACTGTACAAAAAAATATAAGATAAACAGTATACTAATTCCCAGGCAAATTGAAAATTGCGATCAAGAAATCTTAGCTTCATTAATTAATCGCTGATTTCATAGCTTCATCCAGATAGGAAATGAAATGTCAATTCCCGAACAAATTGCTTCAGAATTTAAAATAAGAATTAAGAAATCTTACATTGATTGCAAGTCTCATTAATTCCATTCGTTCCTCCCATTCAGTCATTCGTTCTACGAAGTTAATTCACTCTGGCTAATATTGTCTCTGCAGCGTTTTAATCATTTTTTTAATTGTTTTATATTTGTTATGTAGCCCATAAAATGTTGTATCTGTTTCTTTATTTAAGTTTTTATTCGAATATAATGATTTATACTCCCTTGAAAATGAAACAAAATAAAAATTTGATGTTGCCCTTGGTGGTGCAAATGTAGCAAGACGACTGTATTTCAAATTCCGAGTTCGATTCCTGCATAATTTTTAAAGCATAAGAGAAACATAAAGCGTATGCTAACTATTCAAGTCTTAAACTATTCGAATTAGACTGGAAAAAGTGAATGCTCGGACGGCACTGGAACTGCAACCAATTATCCGACCAGTTTATTTAATTTAGTCATTAACAATTTTCACATTGTGTTTGAAACTTACTTATTCCTACCTTATCGGGCTCTGACCACTGCACTGAGGTATTGAGCTACATCATGAGCAACCGACATGCTTTTGTATGTCTTCAGCGTGACCTTGGAGATACTCTTACGAACTATTGCAATCTTTTTTTAACGAAATATCGATATCCATCGGTCTAAACATTCACTTTTCAAATTGAGTTTTTTTGTTATTTTTTTAATCTGATATCAATCAGGATCGACACAAGGTTTAATATTGGTTTCAACCTGTAAACCAAACCAACGATTACATTACAAGTACCGCAATACAAGGTAACAGCATTAAAAAACCAATACAGTTGAATTATTTGCCGTTACTTGTTTACGAAATTCGAACATGGAAACTCCAACCTCCAAGTCGTAATATAACCCTTTCAAAATTATAACATTTACCTTTAAATGTTACCCAAAAGCTTGTCTAACAAGTACTGTCGAAGTCGGGTAGTTAAATTCGTGAAATTAATCCATTCCTCGGCATGAATATCCTGTATCGCCTCGGGCGACGCCTTCGATTTAACATGAGCTGCTTCGGTATCACTGGGTTACTAGGCTGTGTATTACGTATTCATTCCCAATTTTGAGTTTATTAAAATAACCTTTGTGGTTTCTTTTTACTATTTTTTTTAATACAGAAGATATTTTAAATAAAGAACTTAGTTTGGTCTATAACGCGACGTTTCACACGCTATGCCATTGACCATCAGCTCAGCTGTGTATGATTACTACCTTAGTAACAAAGAAAAAGTAGTATAACATTACAAATACACTACATCGCATCCGAAAAGAATACAACTACGCACTTAAAGTCAACGTAATTTGATATCTAAATCAAAGCTATTAAGAGCTGATATTGTATACAGCCCAACATATTCACTAACGTACCTACATTTGCTCAGCAAACTTTCCGAACTTGTTACACTTTGCGCGGTTTTATATTGAATTTGTCATTTCGTTGATGAGATCATTGATGCGTTGAACTTTGATAGATCGTTCGGAGTTTGTGGTTATACGATTGGGATATAACGAAGGTACTTGTATGCTCCCTGCTATCAGTCTTGTTTTTATACTAGAGATGATAACATCGTACGTATAACACGTACCGTCAGCTCGCTTGTCATAAAAAATGCCAACTTTTTATTGAAGTTGTTAACTGAAGTTTAACTGACTTCAAATTGAAATGGTGTTTCAAAACGTATTTATTAAGTAAACTATGATTACAAGAGGCATACATCATGTTATCATCATGTCCACACTAAGTTCTGGTGTCTGATTTTTTTTCGTCCACCACTCCGCGGTTATATCTGATTGTGTGTAATTATTATCAGGCACTTCGTTTTGTAGCACGCAAGCCAGTAGCCTAATGAAGGTACGCGGCCACGAATTTGTTACCCGTATACTTAAGCCCGTTCTTATTTATGTGCTTACTGCCTAGTACTCTGGTGTTACCCCTCCCCCCCCTTACACAAAGGGTAAAAGCTTATACAACCTAAAAAACAAGCGAACTTCTTATCCAACTTATTATAACTTAAATTTTAACAATAACGAAGCCGTGTTCGCGTTACGTAGCTCATTAAACTTGCTGAAACCAAATATAAAACCACGTCAAAGACTAACAAGTTGCAGACTGTACAAACGCGCACTAATGAAGCGCTAACTGCCTAATTATGTTTGATACTGAGTTGGGACTTATCTGTGCGATTGCTTTGATGACTAGAGCTTGTACACAAGAAGGTATTTAATTACCCTGAGGTGAGTGTGTAATGATGGTTTCTTTTCATTCTGTTATTGTTTTTCTATCCTTAATTAAGAACTAGCTGTTGCCCGCGGTTCCGCCAGCGTAGATTCGGTTAAAATTGTGTTAAAATCACATACGGAGATGGAGATAAAATATCATTATGTCTGTCTCGTCTACTCCTACCACAAATGTAATATGGGCGTTGTAACATGTATCTGTAACTCTCATTGTAACTGTCATTTGAGTGGTGTCACTACACAACCTTACTCAATTGTGGTCATACTAACGGTAATTGTTAGCGATATTAGCGCTAGTGTATGGAAATTTACTTGAGATTTATGAATATTGCTTCTCTCCCTTGGATGGTAGCTTGATAATATATAACCTATGTGTTATTCTGATGTATAAGCTAAATTATTGTAAAGTTTCATTAAAATCCATTCAGTAGTTTTTGCGTGAACGAGGAACAAACATCCACATATCCACACTCACGAACATTTGGCTTTATAATATTAGTAGGATAGTAAAAATCTGAAACAGTATGTACACAGAACTTTTTGACTCCCATACTTCCTCATGAGTTTTGATCACAGCTTATTACGTGGAACCGAAAATTTTACGTTTGAGCCTATTGCCCACAAGCAGGAAATTTGTACCGGGCTGTATATTTGCTATTACCAGTTAACCTGCAGTCTCGTGTGCTTCAAGTGGGGCGTGAAAAAACATATGTCGAAGCCGTTAGGGTGGGGACCGACGATGCAGGGAATGTATTTGAAACGCGGCCACCATGTTTTCGACTGCACCCCTGCTAACCATCAGGGGCAGTGTAAATAAAATGTAACCTAAATTTAAAAAATTGCTAATGATGTCACCTGTTGATAACGAGCTTAATTTAGTACCTACAATTTTTTTAAAGCAATGTCATATTTTACCGTCTATGTTAATTCTATTAACAATACGAACTCACATTACATACTCGTACCTATTCAAGTGCATTCTTTACGTCTGTACAGTTAATCTTTGCAAACAGTGAACACTTATAAACTCTTCACTGTTTGCAAAGAAATAAATATATTTATTTATTTGTCTATTCATAAAAGGGTTAAATATAAATGAAACCGTGTAAAGATAACTTTGATTGGTACTGGTAATACTCCTGATTAAAGAATTCAGGAATAAATTTTTTATTCAGTTTTACAAAGAGTAGAAAAGGCACATATATTATGAATGTCAGCGTTTTATAATGTTATTTGTCAAAAATATAATAAAAATAAACAATTCGTTTGAAAATTATGCTTGCCGTGGTTCGTTTGTTGTATCTACTGAGAATAGAGAGTAAGACACTCAGGTAGATTTTATCGTTATACCTACTTTATTTTGCTTTTTTAAATATAGTTTTATTCATTTTTATTAAATAATATTGTGAGAGAGATTTTGTTTATGATCTCTTCATCATAAACACGAGGGGGAGTCTGTCCCCCTCCTTCCCCTCTATCAAAAACGAATGCCGATAAAAGTTGTGTTTTATTTAAATAAAAAAAAACATAATTACGTAATTTGCCGTAATTCAGTTAAGAAATGCGCTAGACCAGAATTGACAGACAGACATGCAGACATAGATACGGACGAAAGCAAAATTAGTCACCTTATCGATATCGATATAGTCTCCATATGGAGACTATATTGTTCGCTTCGCTCGCTCGGTAAATAATTTAACATCATCATCATCATCATCCACTGACCTTTTTCCTAACGGCATTCCAGTCTAACTGTGATGCGGCTGAACTGAGATATTTTCCATGAAGCGACTGCCATTTGACGTCCAAAACCAATAGTCCAATGACCAAAGGCAATATTGAATTTCCAAGTTAGACTGGTTGGACTTTTGAGGGCTCCAACTACCCGTAACGACTGCCATAGATGTTTATATGGCAACCGGGACCGACGGGGCGCGGATTCGATCCCCGCTCAGTGCAAAAAGTTGTATGCATATTATGCATGAATATGGCTGCTTGCACTGGTCTGGTTGTGCCTCGGAGAGCACGTTAAGCCATCGGTCCCGTCGGTAAATAATTTAGCATATCGTTTTAATATTCATTACATATTAGATATCTCAGGTTCTTTCAAAAAATCATAATTCTATAATGAAAAGTAAATCCGCTAACTAGCTCAGTGGTTAAAGCATGACAACTGTAAGGTACTAGGTAGTCTACCCGTACCCGTTAAACCCCACATCGAATACCCAAGCAGAACTATTGCCCTAATTTGGCAATACGACTGCAGATACAACGATACGTATGCAATTAATGCCAGGATCACGATGATTGTGGAGCATTTCACCACACGTCTACATATAGGACTGTAAATTGTACAAACCACGCGTCGAGCATGTAACAAAGGATACTAACGAACCAATCGCCATCTATACCACGATTTGTGAGAAGTTGTACTATTTGTGACGGCATTCAGTTAGCAGTAAATCTATATATTGCCATGTTGGTTCCCGACAGCCATCTCTTCCCATGGCAGAAGATTAGGGGTTATGGCTGTTCTCCACCCAATGACATTATCATCCGCTTTACAGCTATAGGCTCGTTAGAAAACAAACCAATTTCTGTCGGACGAGGGACCTAAATCCATGTTTGGTGAAATGTTGATATTCCATGCCTATTCCTTCTAGAATTCTCTGGTGTAAAAGTATGTTGCGTGCACCATAGAATGATGCACTTTCCTCGCCACGCCACGTACTTCATTGAAGCGGTATTAGTAGTCTGCTTTTCGAAATTTTGAGACTCGTGATCTTGATAGGGTCCCATACTCTTAGACAATATTTTTTTATATTAATTGTTTTTTTTTAAATATCCGAAAAAGAAGATTTGAACCCGGGTCCTCTCGATTGTAAGACCGACTCCTTAGCCACTGAGCTATCGATCGAATAATGTCCGTTAAGTACATTAGGTTCAATTTGAATTTGAAGGTTATGTTTGTACAATGATTCCTTGAGTTAGATACTGTTATAAAGCTATTTATACAAGACGTGCCTACAGACCCATTTGGGAGGATTACAAAATTATCAAGGCCAGTACCCTTCCGCGGAAAAGATTTTCTGACTTGATTCTCTATTATACATAGTCACGTTCGTTGTCACGAAAGAGTTAAGTATTAAGTAAAGATGAATTAGATAAATCCCGGCATCAAATTAGATCTAAAATACATATTAAAATATTGTTGTCTGGGTGTACAAATCAGTAAACCTGCTGATAAACGGAGTAGGTTCAGGCATGGTCATTTTCTTCAGGGTTGAGAAGTCAGACGGCTGTCACTCTCACAAAAGTCGTATGAACCTTTATACTCCTAAGTACCTGCTCTTTCCCTACTTCTGCGTGTACTTAGGTAAAGTACACGCATAAGTAGGGAAAGAGCAGGTTAGTCAATTTTGAGCTGAAAAATATAACTTCTGGATAAAACGGGGACTAATTTTGATACAAGTGTTAACGAAACAAAATCCCGCGTTTTGTGTTCATGAGGTTTACACTCACTTCGCTGTACACCATAACCTAGCTCAATAGAGGACTCGGACAAGGCCACTGCGGGGGCTGTCAACATCACCGCATTTTAGTCTCTAATACCTCTGAACATTGCCACATGAACCGCGAAGAAGACCTTCAAAAGTGATAATGATATTCTTAAAAGTTATTATCCAAACAAAATTTATGATTGATGTGAAATTGATGGATTGTTCATGTGAGATAATCATGCAAAGAACCAGCTGCTTAATTTATTAATATACACACAAACAGGTGAAGTATGACCGAGAAAATCTGCTTTTTGTGCCAGAAATATGTTACTTTAGAATGTGGAGCCACAAAAAATACTAATATTAGATAGTACCTGTTGGACTTCTGATCCCATTCCCGCTGCTTGGACTTCTGATCCCGTTCCCACTGCTTCATAAAACCTTCTGTAAGGGTTCAAGGAACAAAAAAAAACAATTACTCAAATTTGTCGAGCCGTCTTCGAGTTAGGTATGCGCTTACCAACATATTACGCGATAAATTTATATATATTATATAGATATAACACATTATAATATTTTCTTAAATAACTGTATACTCAAAATCAAAATCAAAATCAAAATCAAAAATCATTTATTCTGCAAAGACCAGTAAACGGCACTTACAAAACGTCAATATCAACAATATTTTATCAAATGCAAATGGACCACCGGTTCGAAACGCGGCCCCGACCTTAGAAGACTCCGGCAAGAAACTCAGCGGGCTTTTCTTTTTTTTTTGGTCTATTTACAATAGTTTACTTAGTCTAGATACAAAATTTAGCTGAGTAGCAAGTGGAGTGAACAGCTCATTTCCCGGCTTGTTTATCATCCAAATAATCCTGGATTTTATAATAGGCTCTAGAGTCTACTATCACAGACAACGAGATTATTTTTGTGTCTGGTATTTAGGTTATGCCTATCACAAACTCTTGGAAAGATTGTAATATTTTTTCTAACATACATCAAGTTTTCGAATATATTACTTATACTATATGCTTATATACCTCCCTGTATTTAATTTAAACGAACACATCTAATGGACACGTAGCACTTACCAGCTTTGTACAACTATTAGCGAAAACTAGGTGAATTCGATTCTATACAATAATTCTGACAGTAGCACGGCTCTCAAATTTCAGATGTTACCTGGAATAGAAGTAATGCCAGTGTGAATGGAGCTAGTTAGGTGCGACTTGCGTTCATTAGGGGCACATTGTGTCGAGTATTGAGTTACGGAGCGAGGAAACTCCAACTGTATATCTCAGCCTTTTTTATATGGACGATTTTGTGCTGGAAGGCTATTTAATGTTTGGAAAATTAAAGGTTCTTTTGTGTGTTGTAGAAAATGTTTCGGCTTTCAAATAGGTACTTCATCTTATATACTCACGCACGGGTAGGGTGGCCATTGATTTTTTTTTACATCTACCAGTTCGGAAATTGAATTTAGGTAACTAAGACTGGTGGAACCCGCACACAAACAAGCGATAAGTAAGATTTTTACTTTTTCAATTACACAAGTCACGATAGAATCTGTTCGAATTATATGTACAATATTCGCGTAGAATTTCGTTATTATCATAAATATTTTTACAAATCACTGCTGAGATGAGGTCTCGGGTTCGATCCCAGGTTTTACCATGGTACACACCAATGACTTTTCGATGCTTTTCGAAGTTATGTGTGTATTTATCGCAGGTTTATCAGTGCCTGATTAATGGCAATAGGCTCACCACCTATTACATTGGTACCTAAACATACTGGCGAAAAGTGGGTGTTAGCACCAACCTCTGCCTACCCATTCGGGGATATAGGCGTGAGTTTATGTTATGTTATGTTTTTACAAATCATTAATTCTGTTTTCTAATCACAGCTTCCGCTTATTATGACGCCGCTTAAATTATGACGAAATCACATAGTGAAGCTCGGCTTTCATTTAAAATTCTTGACAACTAAGTTGGATATAAATACTTTGGCCTGGTCGAATATAATGATGTAACGCTTATTATGACCCATATTTAATAATTTTCAATCAATTTCATTCAGTTATACTGCTAGATACGAGTATGATTCCTAAAGCCATCCGTTGCTCGTCAACAAATTCGATGAATAGGTCAATCTAATAATAATAACAAGTTCTGTATACTTGATTTCTAGGAAGCTTCTGATGATATCCGGTTAACATGGCGTAACGCGGTAGCCTAGTGGTATGGGTAATGGACTGCTGAGACGAGGTCTCGAGTTCGATCCCAGGTTTACCATGGCACACACCAATGACTTTTCGATGCTTTTCGAAGTTATGTGTGTATTTATCGCAGGTTTATAAGTGCCTCGGAGAGCACGTTAAGCCGTCGGTCCCGGTTGCCATACAAACATCTATGGCAGTCGTTACGGGTAGTTGGAGCCCTCAAAAGTCCAACCAGCCTAACTTGGAACTTCGATATCGCCATTGCTCATTAGACCATTGGTTGTGGAGGTCAGATGGCAGTCGCTTCACGGAAAATATCGAAGTTCAGCCGCATCACAGTTAGACTGGAAAGCCGACCCCAACTGAGTTGGGAAAAAGGTTCAGGGAATGATGATGGCGTATTTGTCACTTCCCTTCATAGTCAATATAAGCGGATTCTACTGAACTACACATTTATATCCAAGCTGTACTTAACTAGTAGTCTGAGTGGCAGTGCCTGTGCGGCTAAGCACGTAATTAATTTCCTTGCGATTTGCACCGCATAGCAAGGAACCGGGTCAAAAAAATAATGCTAAAACTTATTTAGCAGCAATGTTATCCGGTAAGGAATTAATTTTTGGCATTCTCATTTTTTACAAAGTTGCCGATTGGCGGCAATAGACTCGCTCCCTATTACGTGGGACCGAAATTCATATTTGGCGAAATGTGGGTGTTCAATACACCTCTGCCTACCCCTTCGGGTATTACGGATGTGAGCATATGTATGTACTTAAATAGCTTGTACTGCTACATAATTATATAACATACACATATATCTATCTAGCCAGATATACGCAAACAATCAAAGCGACATCAGTAATGTTGGTGTGGATCAGTCATGCATACAATTATTTGCCCTGACCCCTGAAGTAGTATTGGAGCGTTCAGTGTGGTTCAGCAACCACGGCACACAAATTGTCAATAATTGAGCAATGAGAGGATAATAAATGAAATATAATTTTAGAGCAATTAGTATGTTAATAATTATTCCTATCGATGTAACATGTAACTCAGTTGCAATTTTGGTAATAGGTCTTTACATATGAAATTGCGGAAGTTTTCTTACAGATTCATGAGTACGCTATTCCTGTATTTTAATAGCTATTTCCATTATTTATACCTATCTTGTTTGAAAATTGATTTCAAGATTTTAGAACTCTGTATTAAATTTTGTTTTTATTGACCGCTTGATAAATTAAATTCGTTCTTCAAAAACAGTACTTCCTAAATGCTATCCATTTTGATGATACATTTCGTATTACTTTTTTACAGCTGTCAATTTTAAAAATCTTATAAAAGTGCTTATGCTTAATGTTGTCTCATTCATACACAAAATATCCTAAAATGTGTATTGTGGAAAAATGTTAGTAGGTATCTACTGAAAATTGACTTTCATCCAATATCTTCAAACAAAACGGCAATATCATATATGTAACGACCTAATATTATGTTATTGAGTCAGTTAGAGCATTCCTCCTGGAAAGATCTGGTCGTGGCTTCAAATCACGTCTTGTACGTGCACTTTTTCTAATCTAAGTCAAAATAAGGTGAAATAGTATTTCATGATATAAATTGTTGAAAATATGTAGATACTTTAGTATTCTCACAATTTTTAAACATATGCAAAATATTCTGTGCTTCTTTTTTTAAAAATCTTTAAATATTCTCTACAATACCAATCTTGTACTGCATAAATTTTATGCTACAACAAAAAAATGAATTTCCATTTAGGAAAACGAAATTCATGCAAAGGGGACATCGCATTCAGCCTTGTCATGTTATGATAATCTTACGCATCTGAGGCCCGTCATAAAGTTTCTTTCGAAAAAGTTTCGCTTATAAAATAAAAAGAGATCAAGCCTAATTTGTGCAAACCTTTTTGGAAAATTGTTTTGTCCTTTACAAAGTCTTATGAGTAATGTTTTTGTAACTAAACTTACTCTTCATGTGATTGTGTGTGTTTTACTATATATTTCATCATCATCTGAACTCAAACTTCGATTGCATTCATAGTTAGTGCTACGGAGTCTTTCTAGGAGTTTAGAGACTTATACGGCGTTTGTGAGAGGGGCAGCCGTTTGATCTCCTAGACTTAAAAGTAAAGCCTAAGCCAGAGCTCATTCTCATTCATCATCTAACGGGTACATCGGTTTCCACGTGAGCTTGGCTAGACCTCACTTTTGTTTGCTGATATTTCCTACACTTGAATAAACAAAGCCTGGCGTTCTGGACCTATGTATTCCACATTAGTAAAATACATTTGATATTGACAGAGAGCGCACTTCACTCAACAGTCTGTTCGCTGTAACAGGTTGATCCACAGATTTGCATGATATTCTGAATCAATGCAATCGTAAAGTCAATGATATAATTCTTTTTGTATTATTGAAAATCACAATACCTACATATCTCACATTCTTCTAGGTAATGATGTGATTACGATGGAACAGCTTTCCTTAGTAGGTATTATACATGAAAAAAAAATCTCACTGTCTAAATTTGTGTTTCCTGAAAAGGTGTTGTGCCTAACTTTCCGGAAACATATATTATGACAATGAGTTCTACTAATTAGGTGTATACTTAACGAGTGAGTAGTCGTAACATTTCGTATAAGTGGAGTGGCATCATCATTCTCTGAACCTTCTCCTAACTCAGTTGGGATTGGCTTTCCAGCTGATGCGGCTGAACTTCGATATTTTCCGTCGACAACCGTCGACGACGTCCACAACCAATCGACTTTTTTTTCGAAGTCCAATGACCAATGGCGATATCGAAGTTCCAAGTTACACTGGTTGAACTTTTGAAGTCTATAACTGCCCGTAACGACTGCCATAGATGTTTGTATGGCAACCGGGAGCGAAGGCTTAACGTGCACTCGGAGGCACGACCAGACTATTGCAAACAGCCATATTCATGCATACAACTTTTTGCACTGAGCAGGGATCGAACCCGCGCCCCGTGCGTAGCAGTTGCGTTCACTACCACCACGCCACGGAGGCTGTAATATATCGCTGTGCATCTGGTAGTTTGTTGACAGATTAGGAATATACCATGAAAAATTCTGTGTTTCCGCAAACATTTTATTAAAATCCTTTATAGCTGAGCGTGAAAAGCAACCGACGAGGCCGTCCAGCTTACCTCTACTAATTGTACGCCACAATATCACTACATAGTATAAAACAAAGTCGCTTTCTTTGTCCCTATATCCCTTTGTATGCTTAAATCTTTTAAATAAAGATTTTGATGCGGTTTTTTAATAGATAGAATGGTTAAAGAGGAAGTTTTATATGTATATAACACCATGCTATAACCAACTGGTGCGGAGCAGAAGTGAGAAATGTTGCAAAAACGGGGTGACGCAGACGAAGTTGCGCGGGGCAGCTAGTCTACAATATAATATTGTACGCAATTTATACTCTATGAGATAATTGTTATTCATTTACATCTTAGCATCTTATCTTGTGTTTTGGGGTGTGTGACTGGAGTTATCACGGACACATTGATCCTGTGGGATCATTTGTATCGACCCCAACCTGGCTCACATGTTTGAGGAGGAATAGGCTTCCGAATTAGGGTGGTTATTTCTATTAATGGTAGATGCATGTAATCCTCTGGCTTGGGATATCCTTGCCTGTGAAGATCCATTCGTTGTATAATAATAATAATATAAATAAATAAATAATAAATATTCTAGGACAATCTGCACAACGCCACCTAGGTTAAGCTAAGCTTAGCATGGGTCTAGACCCATGCTAAGCTAAGCTTAACTAGCTTCTGTTACGGGTTCTAGAATGCGGATAAACATACTTAAATACATATTATACATAGAAACACCCAGACCAATGCAGATATTCATATTTCATACACACAAATATTTGCACTGAGCGGGACTCGAACCCGCACCTCCTGCGTAGCAGTCGCGTTCACTACCGCTAAGCCACGACACTCATATAGTATGTGTTTCATAGTTTTATCGTCCTCCTTGCAGTGTCTACGTTTATATCAATAAGTAATCCAGGATACTGCCATAATATAGGATAGCATAAAATCGTATATTTTTGGCACATCCGATTCCCGTTATTCCGGAACGCGACATGTATTGAAATTTCAGATAATTGTTGGCGCAGCTGTGTGTAATCATTACCGGTGTGATAAATCACAGTTGCTCGGTTATAGTAGCGATATGGCAAATGCCATTAAATTATTATTCGTCGGGGGTTTTTCTCAGGTTTTAGTGTTCTCCTTACCTTGTTATGAAGTAACTCACAGTATATATTAATCAGACTGCCTCTGTGGCGTTGCAGTAGTAAATGCGACTGCTACACAGGAGATGTAGGTTTGATCCGTGCATATATTTGTATGCATCATTATGGCATTTGCATTAGCCTGGTTGTGCCTCGGAGAGCACATTAAGTGGTTGGTTCCGGTAGTTATGTTATATATTTATATCTTTTATCTACGTATGTGTGTAATAGGTATTTTTTCATACAAATATTAACACTCTGAGTAGGAATTAAACCTACAACAGGTGTCAAACACTGTGCATTATCATATAAATAGACCAATGCATTTTATCAATTGGAGTGAAAGTTTCAACGGTCATTCTCACTTTACTACTTACTAGCTGACCCACGCAACTTCGTCTGCGTCACCCCGTTTTTGCAACATTTTTCATACCTGCTCCGCACCCGTTGGTCGTAGCTATCTTTTAAAAACCGCATCAAAATCCGATGTGTACTTTTAAAGATTTAATTATACAAAGGGACTTAAGGACATGAAAAATAGGGACAGAGAACGCGACTTTGTTTTATACTATGTAGTGATGTTCAGTTAAATACCGCTCGAGAATAATAAAAATTACTAAACGTTTTTAGTCGAGAGCTAGAACAGCTGTTAAAAACATCAACACAAAATTCCATACTATCACATTTAAGTTTTCAACTTTCAAAACTAAACAAGTAAAGTATGATAATGAGAAACAGTTTGCGGCACTCGAGACGCGCTTAGCGAGTACAGCAAAACTCATAAATATGTATCAGAGACAGCCCTTGCATGTCAATTTCTATGGAATAGCTAAGAGGGAAAGGAATGTTCAATAAATTTTGTAAAGACTCTTTTAATATCGACTAAATGTAATCTTCACATACACTTATTGAGGTAAACCTATACGCCATTAGTTTAGGTGGTTAAAAATAGGCAAACAATCTTGTGTCAACTTTTTATAAAAAAGCAGGCCTTTTTAACATGACTTTTAACTTGACGGCCTCATCAAATGCTTTTTCACGCCCGGCTTAAAGGACCCGGGACTGTAGGAAGGAGGAAGTACGTGAGCTGGTAAGGCATTCCAATAATTAATAGTGTGGCAGAGCAAATACTCAATGAACAGCTTGGTTCTTTTTCATTCTTCTACTTTGTTTTTGTTCCTGATAGTAGCAGAGTGTGCATAACTCCTTTGTTAGTGAACATTTTCGTAGGATAGGCTCACGTGTTTCCTTCTTTCTATAGTCCTTTAAGCGGGTCGCAACAAAAAGCATTTCATCAAGCTGATCCACCGTTGTAACACTATATCTATTTGTAATGATGACCTTCTTGCCTGAGACTTTGCTTCCAGCTCACCATCACACGAGGTGAAGTCAAATTGACGTGTACTAGATTAAAAACAACAGGTAAACTGTGAATCCCTCAGATTAAATAATATATACTCAAAACTAATAACAAAAATCGCTTAACTTTTCCAATTTTCAACATAATACACGAGCACAGAACTATTCGCTTGTACATAAATATTTCTTATCTACTCTAAGCGCACGTACACGTAAAAAATCCTTTCTAAACGCAGATAATAATCTTTCTTTCACTTAGAACGAACATTGTTTTGGCGTTATCAAAAAAACATAGCACCGATAGAGGTAGTGACCATGAATTGTGGGATACAAAGCGATTCGCCGGGAGCTATTTACGCCATTACTTCGATAGCGGGGTACCCTCATACATTTTGCAGCGGCTACGTGGATGGTGACTACACTGCTACATGTTGTAGGATATTGGAGGTGCTGAATTGTTTTTATCTAACTTTGTAGTTTAATATAACTCAACGTAGCGTCATTGTAATTGGAGTATCATTGTATTTTTTTTTGAAGTAGCATTGTTTTTATTTATTTTGAGAAAGTTATAAGTAGGTATAATCGGAGTTTAATGTTCTTAATAGTCGCTCAAAATAAATAGTCAATTTGAAATAATAAACTTAAAATATAATTTCATGATTAGTAACCATATTACGTTTATAATTCAAATAAATTTATGATTTACATTTTGAAATACATCTGTAAAATAATATTTGAAAAATATACATCGGGTACCACCCAAGCTACTAGCAGTTAAGGATCCAGAGGGAGAGGAACATTCTCACAATACGAGCCGTGTCGAAGGAGAATCGCCTTCTGCATCAAGGTTGACCTGAGATATTGGTCTAGCCTCTTGGCTAAATCGGTGAACCAATACGACTATCGCCACAATAATTGCTGAATGAATATCCCATATGTCGATAACCTCGTGATTCAATTCTATATTACTATTGAATTAATAAATCTTACAATTGTATTTATCCTTTCTTTAATTCTGAAATAATTGTCACACGCTCCCAAAAGACATAACTTTATCTTTCAGTTAGGTAAGACTATATATTCAATGTACGAATCTCCGGGTTATTCTGACATGGAGCGAAATTATTGGTTAAATTGATTCAGTTTTTGTTCCTGGAACATTATTATCGTCATAGTTCCGGTTGCGTCAGAGATTTGGTTCTTGGACTATGATAGCGCCTTCAGGTTTTTAGTTCTACGCTTTGCATGGTTGAACACCCATGGTAAACGAGACTATTGACATTTTCTACAATGTCAAAGCCAGCACAACAAATAGGTACTATGGTACAGTTCACTAGTGGAAATGAAATTTCAAACTAACGCACGTTTTTTTATAAAACTTCACACTTAATTAAATAAAAAGTGGAATTGTATTATAAATTCGAGTTCAAACCTACTCGTAAATTATTTAGTTCGCTGGGTTTCAGTGGAATTATAATTACGCTTTTAATTTTATAGCCAGCGGGAAATAGTTCGAACTTTCAGTTTACCAACCTCATGTATGAAATATAATGAAAATTTTCTGAAACAATTAGTGGACTAACTGTTGACATCAAATTTACATTAGAAAATGTGTGTGTATGTGATAGCTTCGACGGAATTCGAAATTATTCTTAAATATCGAATCTTTCTTCGCGATCTTTCTTTTAGGGAGGGATCACTGTGGCCGCTAAGACACGAAGCCACGTCTGAATCATTCGTACCTAATTTACCTATACAGTCATCTTTGGGACGATGGTGGGAGTCATCGACCCGCAATCATATGAACTATCGATCATTATGAAGGAGCTTTAGCGTGAAAAACATATTTTTTTTTTTTAAAGTTTTAATATCAAGGATAATGATACATAAAAAAATTGAAGGCAATCGTGAGACCATTAGCGAATATCGCAAGCTTTTGAAAATAAAATAAAATTACCAATTGTTTGGGTATAAACTTTTTTAAACTCATACCTATCTACATAATAATTTGTGACAATTTTTAAAATCTTTACTCATATTAGGTGATTATATCACCACGGGTTTCACCCCCGTGCTGCCAACTTTATGAAAGCCTTCTTGAGGAACTCCATATCGTAGTCACTTGGAAAAACCGCAGCAGGGAGTTCATTCCACAGCTTAAGGGTGCCCCAGATGAAGTTATTTTCATACCGCACCGTTACCTGTCACAAGGTACAACGTTGAACTTCTCGCCTACGAGGAACGGTGCATTTATAAATAGTTCTAGGTATAAGCATCACGTCATGTTTGTGTTTACTAACCATAATGTTTTTTTTTCATGTTTCATGTACTAAAATAGTATGATAACATAATTTTGACTTCAATTTTATGTCACTGACTGTCTGGTAAAAAATATCACAAAAAAGAGAAACAACATTTTCTTTCCACCCCTGTCCGCTTTCAACCAATCGCGTGTGCTCCTGAGTGTCTATTGTACGTCACTCACCCTTATCAGGAAACTCGAGGATCGAACATTTGGCCTTTGTTCCAGTACCAACTTAAGATATTTCCGAAACAACGTTGGACTTTTTGGGGAAGTTTTCGGGTAAATCTCTTTTCCGTAGGTATTTTATGTTCAATGTTTTAAAAGTGGATGTATAAATTATACGGATCTCAGACCGGACCAGTATCAAGAGTTTCAAATGTTAAAATGTTGGAAGTCTTTATTGAGAAATCTATATTCGTCTTTGATATTTATAACAAAATATTATCTATTTTTGTCCGTTAATCTTTTTGTTTTTTCAGTTTTCAATTTTCAGTCCTAATATTTTTTTAATATTTAAGTACACAGACTTAGGAAGGTTATGATACAATCTCATCATTCTCTGAACCTTTTTCCAAATCAGTTGGGGTCAGATTTCTAGTCTAACTAAGATGTGGCTGAACTACGATATTTTCCGTGAAGCGACTACCATCAGACCTCTACAATCAAATCAAGTTCTGAATCTAGTCTGAAGCTAGTCAGACTTTTGAGGGCTTCAATTACCCAATTACCTCGCCTATATCCCCGAAGGGGTAGGCATTTCGCCAGTTTATGTTTAGGACCCAATGTAATAGGTGGAGAGCCTATTGCCATCACCGGGCACTTGTAAACCTGCGATAAAAAGTCAATGGTGTGTGTCATCGTTAAACCTGGTATCGAACCCGAGACCTCGTCTCAGCACCACTAGGCTACTGCGGTCACTCTTTGTCTAAAAGTCCACACATACGTCGCAATGCCCGCATTTCTACTGCATTCACTCAACTCTATATATCTATCTCTATACATCTAGCTATTAATTTGAAATACCCTAATGCTAACCCAGCTCAATCAATTAATTAAATTCACCTTTGTTGGAAGATGTAGGTCTGCAGGTATCTGAGATAAGATGGCCCATTATACATATTAGATTTTGAGTAGGTACGTCAAATAGTGTGGATATGGCGTCGGGAACGATGATGTAACGAAAATTGAGAAACCTTATTGTTCAATTGCATTTGATAACTGCAAAACTTCGATATTATAGGAAAAAATATGTAACACGTCATTTAGTGGCGGCGCCGCAAATCTACTGTCCGCTAGATGATTCTGTTAAAGCAATTTCTTTTTCTAAAAATGAAAATAAAAATATAACTGACTTACCTACAGATAAAATGATACACTATCAGTAGGTTTTGATTGTTTTCCTGAACAATTTTTGGAACCTATCACCATGCACTTCATTGTGGAAGATGGTTGAAATGATTTTTACATGCAAAAATTTTCACGTAAAGCATGAAAAATGATGATGATGATGATGATGATGATGATGACAGTCATTTGAAATTACAAAGTGCAAGTCAATAGATGCTGTAAAAACAAAAATATCTACTATTTTAATAGTAATAAGGTCCCAATGTAATAGGTGGCGAGCCAATTGCCATTAACCGGGCATTTCAGGCGATAAATACACACATAACTTCGAAAAGCATTGAAAAGTCATTTGTGTGTGCCATGGCAATTAAGCATACTACTAGACTACCTAAACATAAACCGGCGAAATGTGGGTGTTAGCACCTCTGCCTACTCCTTCGGGGATATAGACGTGAGTTTATGTTATGTTGTTTTTAATAGTAATAATTATTGTTGAAAAATATTTCAGCAAAAAGTCAATCGCCTACATTTGATCGCATAGCACATACCAATACCAATAGCAAAAATGCATCATACTTAGATGGACTTCTAAAAAATGCAGGCTCAGTAAGCGAGAATATTCAATATGAATGGTTGCACTACTTGTTGGATGCTGGAGCATTCCCTATAGTCCATGCAGTGAATGTTTCACATCTGCACACGTGTGATCTGGGTCAATACCTGAAAAACTTAAACAGTGTAATGGAATGCATAATACGCGTGTTATTGAATTATGACTTGGTATAATTCTAGATGAAATAAATATGTAGAAGGTTCAAAGATGTATAAACTTCAGAATACCAGTAAGGATGACTACGCATATATGTTACAGGTAATGTGTATGACGCAGGCATTCTATACAATACCTAGGAAATGTATAGAATGCCGGGGTATGATTTTCGGTCCCACATAACCGGGGGCAGGGCTACTGCCACCAATCAGGCACATTGTAAATAAATGGGTATGCCGAAAATAAATTCCTGCTATGCGGTAGGACATTAATAACGTGCTTAGCCGTACAAGCACTACCAATTAACTTCTTGAAGAGTATTACTTCGGGGCTTACTGCCGTGAGAATATGTATGTATGCATGTGTTATTATTATGTACTACATGCCAAAGAAATGAAATAGAACAAAATTCATATTCATTATCATTAGCATTAAAATTAAAGATTCAAACGCCGCACTAGATCACTTCTAGAGTTTTCTCGTAAATCGTTACAATTTAACTGTGGAACAGGTCATACTGAGACCATAACATGAACTCTTAAAACAGGTCAATAATTGAATGGCTATGATATTACCAACTGCATAAGTAACATTGTAATCCCATATAAATATATAGCATTACAATGTTACATTAGCAGTTGGTAGTTCGACTGTCGTTCAATGACTGACCTGTTTTAAAAGTTTATGGTAGGCCTGTTGGAAATACTAAGTTACGACGTGTATTCATTCATTGCCAAATTGTTCTCCATACATTGGATTCTATCGATATTTGGCAGAACTCCCGTATACTTATAATAAAATTCAGACAATGTTCTATTGTAGTATTTTAATGGGGTTAGACGGACTTACCCTTGGGGTTCAAACTAAGCTCGCCTGCTAGGGTGCACCTGTTATTCATTGGATAAGACTCTGTGGCACATGTTTTTTTCTTTACGATTAGAAAAACGGGAAATGAGACAACCCAATTTTCAGTACTAACATTTTGAATATATGAAATACTATGTTTTTGTGTATGAATGAGGCAACATTAAGTGAACGGAAACTGTTATTAAATTTCTAAAAAGTGACAACTATAAAAAAGTAAGGCTGCATTCACACTGACGTTTATCCAGTTCGATGAATGTATACGCAACGCAGATGCCGCGACAACGCGGATGGAACATATGAGTACGATACAGTAATTTCGATGGAACGCTCGAACGTCGATAGAACGCACGACGTACGCACATGTTCCAGCAAAGACTGCGCTACGTATACGTTCATCGAACGCCTACGCTGAATGAACGCCAGTGTAAAGGCAGCCTTATACGAAAGTTATCATAAACTGGATAGCATTTAGAAAGTATTGTTTTTGAAGATCGAATTTAATTTATCAAGCGGCCAATAACATCAAAATTTAATACAAAGTTTTAAAATTTTGAAATCACATTTCAAACAAAATATAAAGAAACAACTATTAAATTACAGGAATAACGAACTCATGAATCTGTAAAAAGACCTATTAGAATTCAAAAATATTTGAATGAAAATCAAGCTTGAAAATGAATAGTTCACTCAACTCGTTACTCAAACAAATCATTGTATCTAGACTAAAGTTAGTAAATACATCGAAATGGAAGAAAAGCCTGCTGAGATTCTTGCCAGAGTCTTCTCTGACTAGGGCCAAGTTTCGAATCGATAGTCCATTATTTGCTGAACTAACCATTGATATATTTTGAAGCGTCATTAGTTAATGGTGTATACCATAATATAAGTAAAATGGCGAGAGAAGTAAGCGGTTATGAAGTAAAACCTTCGAATGCAACCAAGAACAATGGTTCAATGTCATTGAAGGAGTATAGGGCTGAAAGTGACACCTGGACTATAATAACCAAGTCCAACATTGCCACTGAACACAAAGCATCCAGACTAATCCCAAACACATTGTTCAAATGCAACATAGTGCAGTAACTGCATAAATAATATCTCATCTTAAGTGCTTACTCTCGCATACGGAATATTCATCATTGAATTCCAACTCAATAATTCATATATCTCATACATAATGTAACTGTATTTAATTTAATTAATTCTGTTCAATACTCTTGACCTCAATTGGGCAGCTTCTGTGGCGTAACTGTAGTGGAAGCGACTGCTATGAAGGAGGCCCGGGTTTACTCCCCGCTTAGTGTAAATATATTTCTTTTGTTAAGGGTACGTCTATTTGACTTCACTTCGCCTGATGGTAAGCTGAAGGCAAAGTCTCAGGAATGGGGATCACCGTGTTACAGTGTTACAATGGTGACGCTCAGCTTGAAGGCCTCATCAGATGTTTTTCATGCCCCGCTTAAGGGACTGTAAGAAGAAAATAACACGTGAATTGGTAAGGAATTCCATGACTTAATGGTGCGGCAGAAGAAAGCCTCAGCAAACCGCTTGCTTCTTGATGGAATATTTAGCACCGTATGCGGTAGACATCAAATATCTGTATGTGTCGTCCTGTGTAGGAAAGAAAGGGGTGCGATTAAATGGATTTTACAAGTATGCATGAATATTACTATTTTTTCAGGAAAATGAATGTACCTATCAATATTTTACATAATCTCCATTTTTTTTCAACGTACGAAAATCCCTACTGTTCCTCCCGATGGCGGTCAGCGAGGGTGGTTACGTTGGTCGGACTGGAACCGACCAAAACCGCACGGCCGTCTTGGGTCATTAGTTGCACAGGGTGAGGTAGCCTCTGATATATCCCTCACGCCCCGGCTGATCCACGACCAGCAAAAGCCCTCTCGGGTGTGAGACTGCTGTGCCCACATCGTTCCCAGGATAGGGAAGCGCGGGTACACCTGTCACAAACAGACCTGGGGTCATGTAGGACAGAGTTCATTCTTTTATATTATTATGAATTATTATTATGCGAAAGTTTGCAAAGATAAATAAATGACTATTTGCGATTCTATCACACAAAAACGACAGATGTATCTAAGTATGTTAATTCGCATTCCAGAACGCATAACACAAGCTAATTAAGCTCAACTCACTGTGAGCCTCAATAGTGGTGTAAAGAAACAGATGCGAATAAAAATGACACATCGATAAAGACTCTGGTTATGGAGATATAAAGCGTTACGGGTAGTTAGAGCCCTCAAAAGTCCGACTAGCCTTACTACAGAACTTCGATATCGCCAATTAGGTTGTAGAGGTCCGATAGCAGTCGCTTCACGGAAAATATCGTAGTTCAACCGCACCTAAGTTAGATTTGAAAGCCTTAACTGGTCGGGAATAGGCTCAAAGAATGATGAATAAAGATTTAAAGCTGTCCTTATTATAAATTACTCACAAAACAAGAAAAAAATGAAGAATCTTAGACCAAATATTAAGAAACTAGAGTCTACATATTCAGAACATGCTTCCTATTGTCTAGAGTGAAGCTAAGTCACGTTGTTAACCGCTCTTACCTTTATCATTTTGTTCCACCAACTTAGATAATTTGTGCCCCCGAGGGAACTATTCTGGCTCCACCGACTTAGGGGTTTAAATTTTAATTTTCATTGTAATCTGAAACTTTGAGTGGGGTGTGGAATGTGGAAGTAGTTCTGTAGTAAACCGGTTCCTACATGCTATGCAGTTACTTATTTAAATACATTCGTGTAAGTTCATTCCCAAAGGAGGAAAATGAGTAGAAATAAAATATGGTTTCTTCTTTAACAATATTCCAAAAAGTATGGCGATATTTTTTTATGAGTTATTAAAAAAATCTTTTTTATACCACTTGGTGGCAAACAAGCACACGGATTACTTAATTGAAATTGGTCACTGTGCCCTATGGACGATTATATCACCAGATGTGTCACATACGTGCTGTCCACTTTGTAGAAAACTTTTAATGCCCTTCGTAAGGAAACCATTGTAGTCGCTTGGAAAAACCACAGCAAGGAGTTCATTTCACAGCTTGAAAGTGCGTGGTATGGTAGTATGGTGAATATTCCTTACTGTTCTTACTTTTTAATTCTTTTTTAATTGAGTACAGTATTTTTTTAAACATTTTTTTTTGGTGTCGTAGAGATTTGAATATCGACCTGTGTCTTCTGACCAACACTGCGCCGGTTGAAGCCCAGATCTTATATAAACTAGCAGACTTAGGTTTAGAGTAGACGATATGTCTTCACGGAGCGATGTGGTCTCAAAGCAATAAAACCCTTTAATAATAATAAAAAAACAGTTATTGTCATATCTGAATATTTGCTGTATTTCTGAGTTGCCTAAAATCTTAGTTTTTTCAAGTGAATTATTCTCAGTTAGAAAAAGAAATCAAGATAGTCTCCCGAATGAGCAGTAATTATCACTCCCCTATATTCACAAGAGCATGAATCAACATATTTTCGGTAAGGGTATAAATATACCGTTGCCTTATTTTTTCTCCGGACTAAATATTAGTATTTAATTTTCAATTTCAATCAAATTCTTTACATGTACCTACATCCTTTTTTTAACTTCATTTTTCATTCCTGCTCCGTACCATGATATTATATGCATAAAAACCTTCCTCTTTAATCACTCTATCTAGCAAACATAGGGACAGAGAAAGTGACTTTGTTTAATATCATGTAGTGAAGGGTAAATAAATGTATCTAATACGGTAAGAGGAACGGTTTGACCCATATTAATTATATAACACTAGTATGCTGTATATCCTGAATCGCACTACAAGTGAAGCAAGATTGAAATAATTATATATTCATGAGGTGGCGGTAGGCCTCCTGTAAGTACATGTGAGTACTATGGATGTAACAATAATGGTCACACATTGATTAGTGATATTCAGTAAATGCTAGGTAAAGTAAAACTATCTTGGAGCCGTCATCGTTTTATTAATCAAACGGCTACAACGGCTAAACAGATCCAGCTGGAATTTGGTGAAGGGATAGATTGCAGACTGCATTAGTATTGGAGGTAGCAGAATAATCTCCGTCCTCCATGAACACGGGTCTGGGGGTAACGGGTGGAGCTGCCTGTCACTCTAGCAGAAGCAGACTGCGGCGGTAACGCAAATTGCATCTCCCCATACCCGTGGGCTAGATGGGAACACCATGGTTCCCACGTTAGCGGAAGGGGGTCATCCCAAAAGAGATGTCCCCGGGTTACGCCTGCAACAGTTCGAGTAGTTCTTTTTTAATTTATTTCTTGATCTCTAAAGAAGGTTTTCATGGGGCAGTGGGAATGGAATTAGAAGTCTACGTGAGTTAGTACAACAGCTAGTAAATTAAAAAACCAAAAACCAAATATATGGGGACCGTTAAGAAGTCCTTTGAATTTCAATTTTGATAAATTTACTAAAATTCAAAATTGCAGTAATCTTTTGTATGTACCTACAAATAATCCGATATAAGTATATTCACTCAAGTTGAAGTAACGTATATTTAGTCTGAAGCAAATAAAGTGGTGCTTAAATTCACCACAGCTACGTCTTATGTTGTATCTTGGAAGTTATTACACGTTGACCTGAACAATATATGCGGAAACATGGAATTGTATTTCGTAGAGCACATTTATAAATCTGCAGCTCAGGGTTATGTGTATGTAGGTACCCGGAGTATATAGTTGGCATTGCTCTCTAAGCAAATTATATAACGTAGGACTTAGATGTCACCCGCATACGGGGTGGAATACTCCGTCAAGAACCAAACGGGTTGGTGAGTCTTTCTTCTGCCGCACTATTATGTCTCGGAATTCCTTACGTACGTGCGTGTTTCCTTCTTCGTACAGTCCCGGGTCCTTTAAGCGGGGCTTGAAAAAGCATCTAATGACGCCATCAAGCTGAGCGCCACCATTGTCACTATGTGTGTAACCCTTTTCCTCAAAACATTGCCTTCAGCTTACCATCAGGCGGGGTGAAATCAAATTGACATGTCCTGAATTATAAAAAACTAGCGGTTGCCCGCAGCTCCGCACGAGTGGATGTTGATTACCGTGTTGTACGACTCTACTCGTTTCTTTACTTGCATCTCTATACTACTTCTCTCTGTCATGACAACGGAAAGAGTTAGCGATATTAGCACTAATGTATAGAAAGCTACCGAATCTATTGAGATTTATGAACAATGCCCCGCTCCCTAAGATAGTAGCGTCATGATATATAGCCTATGTTACTCCTAGATACTATAGCTTTTTAGAGGTGAAAGAATTATTGAAATCGGTCAAGTAGTTTCGGAGCCAACAAACAAACAAAAATTACCAATCGAATTGAGAACCTCCTCATTTTTGGAAGTCGGTTAAAAATAAAACAAAATCTTTCCTCTTTATAATATTAGTGTTGATAAAAAAACATAAGGTACAATCATGGTACGCAACAATGTTGCCTGTTGAGCATTAACGACAGTTTAAATCTCTTAACTCTGAACTTCGATATTTTCCGTGAAGCGACTGACATCTGACCTCCACAACCAATGGTCTAATGACCAATGGCGATATCGAAGTTCCAAGTTAGCCTGGTTGGACTTTTGAGGGCTCCAACTACCCGTAACGACTGCCATAGATGTTTGTATGGCAACTGGGACCGACGGCTTAACGTGCTCTCCGAGGCACTTATAAACCTGCGATAAATACACACATAACTTCGAAAAGCATCGAAAAGTCATTGGTGTGTGCCATAGTAAACCTGGGATCGAACTCGAGACCTCGTCTCAGCAGTCCATTACCCATACCACTAGGCTACCGCGGCTTATCTCCGGTGGCGGTCTCCAACACAGTGTGATGTGAAAAAAATAAAAAGAAAGTAGGACAGAAGACTTGGATGTAAAGTTTATAATTAGTACAATTCAATACAACACGATTACAATAGGTATAATCAATAATTGATTATACCTATTATTAGTGCAATTTAGATTACGTTGGTTCAATTTAGGCCATGAATTTGATTGAGCACACCGTGATAACTGCATTTAGTTAATCGCGTTTTCACTGATGGATTCCAGCATAGAATTTATGGCGTAATTGTATAATACTGAAGATGTCTATGGTTACACAATGACCTCCGTAGCGTGGCGGTAGTGAACGCAACTGCTACGCAAGAGGCGCGGGTTCCATTTCCGCTCACTGCAAATATTTGTGTGTATGAATATGAATATCTGCATTGATCTGAATTTTTCTACGTATATTTTGTATGTATTTACAAAAAAACTATCTAGGATCTATGTTTATCCGCATTTTAGAACCCGTAACACAAGCTAGTTGGGCTATGCCATGGGTCTAGGTGGCATTGTGTAGAATGTCCTAGAATAAATATAAAGATAGATATATATGTGTACATACATATCTATACTATTATATAATTGTAAAAAGTTTATGTTTGAACGCGGGCGGAGCCGCGGGCATAGGCCAAATATATATAAATTAATGTATTATATCGCCCGATACTCTCCAAAACGTTAATTGGTAATGCTTGTGCGGCTAAGCACTAAATTAATTTCCTTGCGATTTACACCGCAAAGCAAGATATCGGGTCAATTTTTTTTTTAATTTATTTAACAGCAGCATTTTCGGTTAGGTTAGGTTAAGTTACATAACATAACACCCTTATTTTTTAAATCAAATGAAGGAATAAACGAAAGAAAGAAAGAGTCCAACAAACCCAAACGGTAACTAAAACAGTATTTTAAAACCATTCAAGGACAGTTTTTCAGCACATTAGCCCGTCCCACAACGAGGTGCCTCATAAAGGTTACACTTCACACGAAGATTAATGATTTTTTTTAATAGGAAGGTGCAGATAAGTACTACTTCCTTTTATAGCTACGCACCTCCATTAAAGATAGTGTCAATGAACACAAAAAGACAGGACCATCGTATATTTACGTCCATATATCAATGAGTGGTAAGTAGATATGTGTGTTTCGTTTGTAACTGATTTCGAAAGATAATGGCGCCTTTGGTGACGAGCTTTCTTTTTCTCTCTGGGATGGCTAAGCAAAGTACTTATTAGATGCTCTCGACAGGTTGCAGCGACGTGCGGTCCGCATTATTGGGAGTCCTGAGGTCACAAAGTCCCTCGAGCCTTTGCAGATGCGTAGAGATGTTGCGTCCTTGGCAGTATTTTACCGTCTCTACCATGGTGAATGTTCTGATGAGCTCTTCCAATTAATCCCACCCTCCCCTTTCCTACACAGGACAACGCGTGCAGGGCTTAGGTGTCACTCGCATACGGTACAGAATATTCCATCAAGAACCAAGCGGTTCGGTGAGTCTTTTCTCTGCCGTACCATTAAGTCCTGGAATTCCTTGCCGGCGCACATGTTTCCTTCTTCCTACAGTCCCGGGTCCTTTAAGCGGGGCGTGAAAAAGCATCTGATGAGGCCGTCAAGCTAAGCGCCACCATTGTAGCACTGAACGTGTTTGCAATGGTGACCCTCTTTCATGGGACTTTGCCTTCAGCTTAACATCAGGCGAGGTGAAGTCAAATTGACGTGCCATAGATAAAAAAAAAATAAAAAAAAATTCATCCTAACGCCAGTCCCGGATTAATTCATAGCTCGCAGTTTGATGTCCAGTGTCTTCCCTACTTCTCCTATTTATTCTGATTTTTATGAGAACCATTTTATGAGAGCCATCTGATCTGGTTGGAAACCTCTAAAGAAAAGCTCTCAACACAACGTCTCTTTCGTCAAACAACAATGAAACTTAAGCCCTATTCTGACCCATATAATATGGTTCGATTCCAGGTTTTCCCATGGCACACACCAATGACTTTTCGATGCTTTTCGAAGTTATGTGTGTTTTTATCGCAGGTTTATAAGTGCCCGGTTAATGGCAATAGGCTCGCCACCTATTACATTGGGACCCTAAACATAAATTGGCGAAATGTGGGTGCTCTACTCCTTCGGGGATATAGGCTTGAGTTTATGCTGTGCTGCCTTTATTTGCCACACCTTAAAAGTTATTTATTAACAAACTGCTGATAGCAAGTTCTAGAAAACTACACAACTCTTACAAAAAAAAAATATTTTCGTTTTAGTGCAACATATTTATTAATGAAAAGTTTATTTTAAGTGATTTTGTATTTCACGTTTCGTTTTATACAATATGGTTAACCGGAATTCATCAATACATAGATCGCGTGAATATCCATTAGCATTATTCTATATGTAATTAATGAACACATAGTCAACCAGCAAAAAATCATCACTACTTTAAAAATTAAAGCAACCAATATTATGCAATATAATAGCAATGCACGAAAAACAATTGCGAGTGGGAGTCGCATTGTTGAATAATTAACGCTTGGTTCCTGCAGAGAGATGAAGTAATTAAAATTTTGGAAACTGCCTGGCTCTATTATGCATAATTGAGTTCAGTTGCCATGCGAACAGTGTGATCACCGAAGTGACGAAAATTGTTCAGCCTGCTTCTGACACGTTAATCAATGTTTGGCAATATGTTGAAGTATGATTTAACATGCGAACAACATGGTGATTTAACAGCTGGCATGAACATGCATGTGAGAAGATTAAAATGCATGTAGTTAATAAAAATTGATTAAAAATGGCTTCTGTGACGTGACACGAGGAGGCGAGGGTTCGATTCCCACTCAGTGCGAATATTACATGACTACGAATATTTGCATTGGTATGTATGTTCTCATGTATAATATGTAGGTATGTATTAAAAAAGAGTATCTAAATATGTTTAACCGCTTTCTTGAATCTGTAACATAAGCTAGTTAGCTAAGCTTACCATGGGTCTAGGTGGCGTTGTGTAGATTGTCCTAGAATATTTTTATTTATTTATTAGGAGCACAACATGCCTGAGATAAAGCTCTTGACAGACACACGGACAGACGGACAGCAACGTGACCCTAAAAGGGTTCCGTATTTTTCCCCTTGAGGTACAAAACCCTAAAATGAGGCGATCTAACTTTCTCTAAATCTGTGGTCGGGACAAACAAACAACAGCGAGGAATATAGATCAGAACACAGCATAAATCTCAACAAAAGAAACTCAAAATGCGAAAAGCTTTCGTACAAACACATTCTAGCTCGTTGATACGCTGATTTAACAAAAGTAACATATGTAGACGTACAATTCTTTATACAAAAATATGTTTCCTTCCATTCATCTTTTCTTTTTTTATTCACCCCACAAAGTATCATTACGCTATCTGCTAACGGAAACGGGTACACGCTTCCTGTCATTACAACATGCCGTTTGTCGTAACCCTTTCCGGAGGCCCTAAGAGAGGTTTCACACAAGATTGAACGGAGTATTGCACAAGCTAAGGTAGAAGGTTCCATTTGAAGAAATATATTTCAAGAACTGTTTTGATATTGCAGTTCCTTTGTAGGTATTGGAAAATAAAAATGTATTCGTTATTTATTATTCACATACATTCCGCATTAACACGTCAATTTGACCTTATCTCGCACGGTGGTAAGTTGAAGGCAAAGCCTCAGGAAAGAGAGTCACATTGGTGTCGTTCATTTTGACGAACTCAAAAAATGCTTTTTCACGTACCGCTTAAAAGACCCGGAATTGTAAGAAGAAGGAACCAAGAGAGCTGGAAAGTAAATCCAAAACTCAATGGTACGGCAAAGGAAGGCTTTCTAACTGAATTGCTTGGTTCTTGATGGAATATAGAACACCGTATGCAGGTGACATCTTCTAGCTAAGAATCGTACCTCAATCACCTTGATGCCTGCGCTTATGGAGAACAGCTATTAGTTCTGAGCCTCTGGAACTTTCTGTTCTTGTACTACCTTACTTTCGCTCCATTGTAAACTCCGCTTAAAGTACAAAATATGGGCCCGCCTGCCTTTAACACATGTCATAATTGCACGTTATTTCGTTCTATGAGACTGCGGGCGTGTAGTTATATGAAGGGACGGGTCTTATAACAATGTAGCGTATAATTGCGTAGGTTGAATGGGCATAGCGTGCTGATTTAAATGAAATAGCTTTGTTTTGCTGTGGAAAGTAAATGGTATGAACGAGTTTTACAGGCTTATGTGGGATGTAGACTTGTAGGTCAGCGAAGAAAGTTGATAAACACTAACGTTTTGTTAAAGTACGAATTTGCTTCTGAGGAGGAACGGGATGTGATGTTTTTCCAACACAAGGGGAGGATCCTCCGACCAGGCAAAGTGACCGATGGGCCGTGGCCCAACGGCTGTCGTTGGGTTGTTGTATATTTATGTTGCACCAGCGCGAGAACTTCGCCTTCGCGATGCAGGATCCAGAGTGACGTAGTAGTTCTCTTGCTGTCGCTAGATGGCGCTGGGTACATGGTATCGCCACATTTCTAAAACTTGAGCTTTGGAGCATGTGGTTCGTTCTCTTACTTCTTTTCTGGATATGGCGCATCAGGGCTTTTGCAAAAGCGACTTTTTATAACAAAGAATATTAGTAATCGAATTTACAAGTATTGTTTTCTTCTAACATAGTTCTCGGTGAAGCTTTTCATCTGAAATCTTCTCGTGAGTACACCATATACAGCATGGCAGGGAAAATTAGAATATCTTTGCCTTTATGAACTAATAAAACAGCAGGCGAATCGGTCAGGAGCATTAACGCCATCAACCATGTGATAATGATAGTTTACATACCTAGCTATAGCCTTCATCGCTGTACTTCAAACTGGAACTTCTTGACACCTTCAAATGCAATAGTAAATAAATCATCGTTATCTGAACTCTAAAAGAAATTGTCTTTTTTGCCAGACTTCTACCAGAATACATAAATGCAACAAACAAAAATGAATCAGAAACGACTCCAGTAAAGCAGTAATGATGGCCCTGATTTCAGTAGTGGCTCTTCTTATTCAACCTTATTTCTAGGCTCATAAAGTTCATAATTGAAAGATGTTAACCATCCCTATATTTTCACATTTAAATAACTTGTTATACTAAATTCTACTTTATTACATGAGACATAAAGAACAGATTTTGATGTAGCGTTGTAGTTGATGGGGTAACTGAAGCCATATTTTGAAGGATAACAAAATGATGGCAACATTAACGATGGACGTTTATTATAGTACGTATTTCGGGTACAAGACCTTGTTAACGTCCCACTATTGCGGTAAATGTACTTGTCAAGTGCAGATAACGAGTTTTTAGGAGTAATTTCACATTAGGAGTAATTGCACAGAATCGTGATTGTGGAACATTTTATCCTATAGCTTAGTATATGAAGTTTGATTTTTTTCTTTGTTCATATTTTTACTACTTAGATAAATAAATTTGGAAGAAATTTTGCCCCGATTCCTTGCTATGCGGTGTAAATCGCAAGGACATAAATTACGTGCTTAGCCGCACAAGCACTACCAATTAACGTCTTGGGGAGTATCAGACGGATATAGTAGGTATATAGAATATTTTACGTCACGTGGTCAGGATAGTGAAAACCCGCGCCTCCTGCGTAGCGTCGATTTATTGCAAATCAGGTGTCAAGAAAGTTATGGCGCACACTGATATCGATGTTTCGATTGTTTTTAGTCATAGTCATGGAGACATGGTTGTTCTTATGATCAGAGGAATCAACAACACGTCCTAATTAAGTATTTATTCACGGAGCTTTAGGCAGAGATGAATAAACAACTACATTTCTCCAATCATTGTATTGTCTCCCACGCAATAGAAGGTCAAAGAATCAATTTAATTTATTAAGTTTAGACATTTATGAATGTCAAAGTTGTACAATTATATTTGTCATAAATATTAAAATAAGGTAAACAAATCTTTCGTTGGTTCGGTAGTTGGATCTACTGAAATAAAACCTCGCAAATGTTGGTACATTCACCAAATTGAGGTATGGGAATATCATTGAAAAAATATTAGGTCAAAGAAACACTCGATATTTATGTTATACAGTAATTTATTCGCCAGTAATTATATTTTGATGATCACGCCGTCATTTGCACGATATTGCCTAATTATATCAAAACCGATAACGATATTGTTTGCTAGTTAGTTAGAATTTGTTTAGCTTGATACATAATACAGGGTGTAAGGTAAACAGTCCCGAAGCCGAAGGCCCCCTGTAGTACTCCTGGTACACAACATATCTGCATGAGAAAAATATGGCAAAGCAATTTTTTTTTTATGTTTTTATCACATCACCAGGGGCTTTACATTCGTGCTGCCGACCATATAGAACGAGGAAGGAAAGGGGGAGGGGAGAAGGTTAAGAAAATCTCTGTGCTGAATACATAGAAGGGTTTTTAGGTCTTCCCACTGACAACACACAACCTCTCCAGTGAGCTCTCATAGTAGCCCTCCTGGTTGATATTTGTCAGTCGGTAAAACACAAAATGACAGCCACAGCAGTTCTGTCCATCAGAATGTTAGCCTCATTCATCAATCATCGAGCCCCTTCGACCAGTGGTGTACAAAGCGTTGCGGCAATATCTCTGAATCCCTATTACGTGATCCAATTATAGTAGACTTATGTCTTTGACATCTGTGACAAATGAATGTCGACATTCCTATTTATTCTGCTGTGGGCCATCACTTTTCATCATCTACATCTACACTAATATTATAAAAGCTAAAAATGTGTGTGTGTGTGTGTGTGTGTGTGTGTGTGTGTGTGTGTTTGTGTGCGTGTGTGTGTGTGTGTATGTGTGTTTGCAATAAATAAACTCAAAAACTACAGTGCCGATTTCAAAAATTCTATGCATTCATCCGGAGTAACAAAGGCTATATTTGTCGCTAGAAAAGATTAGGAATTCTTACTACAATACAAGGTGTAAAAAGGTGCCCTAAAACGTCTTTCGTTGCATGCCCTGGATTGATGATAGAAAATATTATGTAAGTCAAGTGGAGAGATGAGAAGTAAAAATATGTCATACACCAAATGTCACAAGCCACTGCTACTGACTCTATAAATTAGAATACGCGATAATGTATAAATCTATTTATGCCAGAAATATCTATGGTTAGCACACTGCCCTACGCAACACGCAGCGTAGCGCGCGAGTGCGTGTCCCTCTTTGAACTGAAAACACGTAACACAGAAATAACATTACAACAATATACACAAAAGGGCCCCAGGTCTGCCACGGTGCGAGAGATATGTTGACTACTATCTCGCCCCCGATCTAAAGATCCAAAGACGGGGTGCGCTTTAGTTGGTTCATGTCCGACATAATTGCCCCAAGGGGTGAGAATTTTTGCACGATAAAAAGCGTGCCAACCGCCTAATTAACACTATCATCTAAGAAATCTCATTAATTTTATCAGCGAGTACTACATTAATCCATTTTGCATTGTGTTTCTACAAACAAATTTCCATATATTATAACATTAGTATAATGAAAACACATGAGCAAAGCTTAAAGGCTGAGTAGGAGCGCAATTACGAGGAATCTAATGAAAATTTAATTACTGCTTCACGATCGTACAGTAGGATTTAATAAAGATCTGTGGAGAATACAGAATTATTATAAATGTATTAAATTTAAATTTCCATTCATTTCAAGTGCATAACGCTTGGGGGCTATTATTGTTCTGGGATGTGTGTTACACCGATGCGTATCTTATTTATTCCTCTTTACTACTGTTAGATGAAAAGAGTTTGGGTGATGAGTGGATATACTCGTACATCTGTAACACAATTATGAAAGAACGACTAAACCGATTGGAATGAAATATAGAGTTAGATTGTATTCTGGAATACCAGATCTATTATAAATGCAAGAGTTACAAATATGACAAAAGAATGAATGTTATTATTTCAGTCAAGACATAACAACCTACTGGCAAGCAATATCGAAATTCTGTAGTTATAGAAGATTATAATTATCGATATTTTTAAGAAACTAATTGCCCATAACAAATGACACAGATGTTCACATGGCAACCGGGTTTGACGCGCGATGGTTTAACCTGCTCTTCGAACCCGCTTTTTATTTTATTACACTTCGGTGTAAATGCGGTATACTTTGCCCACGATATGTGCTCACTAAATCGAGAAATTCTGACCGACGCGTTGCGGTAATGGGAGGCGTTCCGCCTTCACCGTTAGAGGGGAGTAGTCTTCGCAATTATTCTTAGCAAATGATCGGAACAATGCATGGAACATGGAATGGGAAGTACAGTCAACAAGTAAATAGAAAGAATTAATTAATTATCTTGAATTTTATGTACAAATTTATTTTTTGTAATACAATTTTAAGTTCATTCTCTAAACCTTTTCCCAACTTAGTTTGGGTCGGCTTTCCTGTCTAACTGTGATGCGGCTGGACTTCGATATTTTCCGTGAAGCGACTGCCATCTGACCTCCACAGCCAATCCAATGGTCCAATGACCAATGGCGATATCGAAGTTTCAAGTTAGACTGGTTGAACTTTTGATGGTTCCAACTACCCGTAACGACTGCCATAAATGTTTGTATGGCAACCGCGACCGACGGCTTAACGTGCTCTCCGAGTCACGACCAGACCAGTGCAAACAGCCATATTCATGCATTCAACTTTTTGCCCTGAGCGGGGATCGAACCCACGCCCCCTGCGTAGCAATTGCGTGCACTACCGCCACACCACGGAGGCTGTCACAATTTTAAGTATCTGTGTTTATTGACGTAAATGTTGCATACTGAAATGAAACGCTTTATACCATAAAATATATAGGTATAGGCTCAAGTCATGGACGTAACATGTGCTCATAATGCGCTCTATAAGTACGCGCAGTGCTCGTTTTTGGGCTGCCTTTTGAGGTTAGCGCACAAACGTAGTGGATGTAAAATCTACGAATCATAAAGTCAAAGTCAAGTTCAGCCAAGTCAGTGCAGAAATTTCTTAAAATAATACCAACATTACATATTTAGTGTAAAAATTGAACAAACTTCTGAGACAGTAAGAAGTGTTTGTAAAAGAGATTACTAAAATAAACGTATAAGTTAAGCTCGTGCCGGACTGCACTTCCAACTTCCTTATCTTAACGAATAGCCAATGGAAAAAGCTTATGCTCAGTTTTCGACGGAACAGATGGAAAAAGTTCCACTTTTCGTTACACTAGCTACGTTTTTTATGGGTATTCTTTTCCTACGTAGTATACCATCTACACTAATAATTATAATATAATAAAGAGGAAAGATTGTTTTTTTTTTGTTTGTTTGCTTGTAACAAATAGCCTCCGAAACTATTGGACCGATTTCAATAATTCTTTCACCTACAAAAAGTTTCAATATCTAGAAGTATCGTGGGCTATATCATCACGCTACCATCCAAAAATCATAAATCTCAATAGATTCGGTAAATTTCTATGCATTGGCACGAATATCGCTATTTGACATGACATGACAGTAAGGAGAAGTAGTATAGAGAGGTAGGTAGATAATTGAGTGGAGTCGTACAATACAATGGGATAATCGACATACACATGGGTGGAACCACGGGCAACAGCTAGTTCTACCTAAATCAGAGCATCATTAGATTAGAGACTAAGACCATCTATCTACTAAGCGATTGCCCTCTGACCTCTACAAACAATGAACTAGTCAATGGTCAAACAGTGACCAATGGCGATATCGAAGTTCCAAGTTAGAATGGTAGAATTTTGGAGGGCACCAACCTGTACCCCATGCGTAGCAGTCGCGTGCACTACCACCACGCCACAGAGGCTGTTTTTCCGATGTATATCAGGTATCCAGTATTTTTGACATTGGTATGACTAACGTCGCTGGTGTTGCACACGTCCATAGATCACGGAAAACCACTTCCCAAGACCTGTGCTTGTATACCACCTAAGTGAAGAAAAAATTCATGTATATGACAGATTTTAAACAGAGAAAATATTATAAGATGGTGTGTAAGGTCTCTTGCATCTAAAGAATGGCACTGTTAACAGTTCCACTACAAGCATATTTATTGCTAACTGTCTGCTATCAAAGTGCCCTACCTATTTCGTTCCAGCAGAATTAGAAATTTAATCTTTAAAGGCACGCAAGCGCCATCTACATTAAATGAGATTGGATTTTAGGATGATATTGTTAAGGAAGTACTTTCGTCTCAGAATAGGTTTCGTGTAAAGGTACGTGTGTCAATCGCACACTTTATTTCTCTAAGTATAACTTTATGCACAAAACACGAGCTACTACAACTCGCAGCAGCTCTTAAAAACTATCAACAGGCGGATTTCGTAGGGTTGGTGGAATTGGAGTTGATGGATCAGTTATTTTCTAGTTGGGTAGTATTGGGACGACTGTAGTAGGTAAGAATAGGGTCAATTATACCTGCTGATTAACTGAATTTTCTCCTCCCGTGAGTGAAGGGTCAGGCAGTAGTCCCTCCTAAATTTTAATACATACCTGTCCATGCAACTTATAAAGATATGCCCCGTTTATATAACATTTTTCATTCTTGTTTGGACCCATTGGTCGTATAGCATATGTTATATACATATAAACGATTAACTTAAATCAGACTATCTATTAAAGAAAACTGAATAAGGGCAGACAATTTGGGGGTTTGCGACTTTATTTTAAACTACATAGTCATATTATTATCTCCTTTCAAATAGTTATAGATGCAAAGAGCACAAAGAATCTCAAATAATTTTCAGTACCAATCTTTTTAGTGTACTAAAGCGCGAATATTCAACAAAAATAAATAGTAGATAATTATATTACAGTTAAATAGGACACCCATTAAATATATAAATTGTACATTTATATTCTGTGGTAAGCGTACCATTACATCCTCTCATAGTTACACGGATTAACTTGGATTATGTCAGTTACAATCGATTAATGGTATACTCACGCATTTATATCTCTGGAAGATACCACTGTCAAATGTTGATTATGATAAAATGGAATTTGCTCATAAAACTATAAGTAAATAGTGGTAAATTTATCCCGACGTTTCGAACGTGACGTTAAGTCTAAAGTCTGGACCGAAGACTTCCACAATCAATTCCCATTCTATCATAATAATTATGCATGAATATTTATTTTAGCAATTTTATTTATTTATTTTATGACTGCCTCTGTGGCTCAGTGGACGTAGTATGCGCCGACTGTGCACAAGGTTATGGGTTCGATTACCACACAGGACAAAAATTTATGTGATCCACAAATAGTTGTTCTGGGTCTGGGTGTACTTTGTGTCAGTTAGTTGTATGTTTGTAAAGTCCCCGCGATACAGGGCTTGTACCCCAGCGCGGTAGTTGTCTTTTAAAAGAAATGTGATCACATCTTGATCGCCGTTTATCTTACAAATATCTATAGCAGTTGTTACAAGTTATTATGGACTCATAATAAGTCAGACTAATTTAAATACAGAACTGCTATATCGGCAATTGACTGTGGGAAGTCAAATAGCAATTGCTTTATGGAAACTATTGAATTTCAGCTGCATTTTAGACTAGGAAGTGGTCTCCATTCAAGTTGGGGTCAGCCTCAGAAAACGATGAGAATGTTGAGTGAAATAATTTTAAAATCTGATATTTTAGAAGGTATACACATGTATTGTGTGTTAAGAAATAACTTCCAAATTTTTACTATCTGTTAAAACGTGCGAATTGTTTACCATAAAATAACAAAAAAAGAAACTTACTCTAACGCCAAGTTGTACCGAAAAAAGAAATATTCATTACGTTTAAAACAACTGTGAGCCTCCCTAAGTACTCCGGATTCCTCCGCAAAGTGGTTTCAGCAATAAAACGGTATCATTATGCTATTCCTATCTGAGACGGTATCGTTTAGTCGGACCGTTTCGCTAATGTGCTTTAGTTGAATTGTCCGTATATATACAATTTTCATTCTTCTTAATTGTTATGTTTAAATTTCAGGGTTTACGGTAAGAAAACCATTTGTATGACTATCATCTCGTTAAGTTCATAGCCTCATTGTCAACTTAATTTGCTAACCACTTGTGAATTAGTGCGTTCGTCTTTCGGATCTTAGATGTGTGACCACTTGGTATTCCTACCTCATTTTATTCTCTTAGTAGCAACATTTTCAAAAATCCTTTCGTAGTGAATGATGAACAGGAAACTGATACACAGAATGCATTCTTCCAACATCCCGTGCCCATCTCCCACTTTAGTAGTAGAAGTAGAAGAAGTTTCCTATGAAGGACGCCTACAGTAGTGGGTCAGCCAGAAAGCGTTCGATGCTAGAGGTGGCTCATCGAAAATAGATCCCCTTCCCTCTAGTCGCAGTAGTTCGGTTGCTAGTCCGGTTGACCGGTCAGACACTTTGCCCCTCACGTCTACAATTTTTCGACTTGAATGAGGCGACGGAAGATAGGACGGAGGACGCATATAGCCATTTAAATGCTTGGTATTGCTACGAAAAGAAGAAATACATTCTGTGTACTAAGTATCGGGAATTTGTCAATAAAACAAAAAATACAAATTATTCATCTAAATTTATTTTATCACCTTCAAAGTAGGCTCCATCGCTTGCAATAGAACATCTTCACCGCTTCACCCAGTCTTCCATACATTTTTCATAGGCTATTTGTGGTATGGCCTTTAGCTCATTCAGCGAATTTGCTTTCATGACTCAAATTTGGGTTTCGGCTCGTTTTCGAGACGCCATTCTAAAGACTGTTGGCTTGTTTGAACGTCATACTCATAAACCCATGTCTCGTCGCCAGTTATTATAAGTTTCATAAAGATCGGATCCGCAGAAGCTCGGAAAACCATGTCTTCAGCGACATGCTTTAGCTGCGCTTTTTGAACAAAATTGAGCTCTTTTGGAACTAGTCGAGCGGCGACGCGTTTCATGCCTAAAATATCAATGAGAATGTTGTGGATGGACTTAAAAAGTAAGTTCACCTCACTAGCCAACTTTATCAGACTCATACGTCGATTTTCGAGCACTAGCTTCTTGATTCTGTCGATGTTTTCTTTGGTCGTAGTGGTTGAAGGGATACCAGAACGAGGCAAATCTACTACTACTTCTCGGCCTTCTTTAAAAGCCTTATACCATTCATAAGCCCTTGTTTTCGATATACACGATTCGCCGTAGGCATTTCGCAACATTTTTAGTGATTCACCACATGAAATAACATTCGAAACACAAAATTTAAGGCACACTCTTTGTTCAACAATATTTTCCATTGTAAAAATCGCCGAGGACTCAAAACTATGACCAACAAAAAGTGTAGTTTAAAACAAATTAGATGACAGATCCCGCTCTAATTTTGCGCGCTAAATCAGTACAGTGCTAGCAACATGCAGTAAAAAAATTAGAACGACCTCTTTTACGCGGGTCTTTTTATTGACATATTCCCGATACTTTTTACACAGAGTAGTATATGATTATAATATAGAAAGCTGTTAAAATTTCAAGTGTAGAGATTCAGATTTTGTCTATTAGTTAGTTGCGACAAGTAACTATAACGATTGAAATTGGAAAAAGGGAACTTGAACACACAATCTGTCATTATCCTTATCCGATCAAAATAAATTTGACTAGTTATGTAAAGCATGCTAAAAATTTATTAAACTAATTGGGTGGGGTAATTGTTTAACAATGAATGTTTACAATAGTTCGTAAGACCATCGGTAGATGGCTTAAACTACGGCCCTTAAAACGAATAGGAGAATATCGTATTCTTATGACGTAGCTCAGTAGCTTAGTTCCCAGAGAATTTCCCATGCAAAGGATTAGTCGCTGGTTCAGGTCCTTTAGAATTCCATTAAATATTAATTTTGTAAGTTTGGATGAAAATATTGAAATATAATATTTATCTATTTTAGTACCATAATTTGAATTGTAAACCCTACAAAACTCATAAATTTCCAATCGTCCAGGAAAACAAAAAGTTAATGTAAACAAACACAAATAATATCGAAGAAATCCGCCGAGATATTATTTACATTGGTTATTATTGACAGAGTAAGAGTTATTGATCAAAATGTTGTCATCGTAGCTTCGTAGAGCTGCTACGGCGTAGATATATAAAAAAATGATATGCTGTATAATGTAACTATCTGATTTCCTCTAATTAAGCCACATTTTTAGTGATATTACAATGTGAAAATCTAGGTAAACAAATAAGGGTTTGACCTCTGCCCTCCATGAGCGCGGGCATGGGGGTGAAGGGTGGCCGCCTGCCCCCTAGCAGAAGATGACCTAGGTCTGCCGGGTTGCGAGGGAAATGTTGGTTACTGTCTCACCTCCGGCAACTAAGGACCCAAAGACGGCGGCGTGCCTTTTAGCCGGTTCGAGTCCGACATAACCTCCCCGACCGATTCTGACGGAGAGTATCCGTGGGGATTTTTCACGCTATAAGAAAAAGGTAAACAAATAAGGGCTAAAACTAAGACACAAGCTACGGATATCGAATCTGTGAACCTTGAAGTAGCATGCAAACGCTGTGCCGTTACGCCACAGAGATTGTTACCGTCACACAAATATGTGTCGGATTTTCATTTTGGCTGAATCTGTGATACAGGGTATTAAATATTCGGTTCGAAAACCAAATAAATAAATAAAACCACGTTGCGTGTACTTCGTATTGACATTGCTCTGTGTTCTAGTTTATCAAACGTATTTCACATTTTATATTTGTCCGCTTTGTGGTGATAGGCACTAGTTGTTAACTAAAATTGTGCTCAAAATGCGCTTTATTGTTTTTTTTTGTTACTTTTTTTACGTGCGCTATGTGCGCTGTAAGCGTTATTGGGGGATGTCTTTTCATAGATTTTTTATACCACTTAGGTGGCAGACAAGTACGCGATCCACCTCATGGAAAATAGTTACCGTGACTTATGGAAGTTTGCTACACCAACGGCGTCATATTTTTGCTGCCGGTTGGCGCGGTATACAGTAGGAAATGGGAAAGGAGGTTATTCTGTGACACCTAAATTACACGAGAATTTTTCTTATATTTGGGTTGTCAAATGACAACTTTTACCGCCATTTTAGATGAAATAGCTATCTCTACTTTCCGTTCATTCTTAAACAGAATACATCTATTAATAATACTTTAAATATTATTTCTCTTTATTTTCAATAAATACACTTATAAATTACATTTTTAAATAAATTTATAAAAAACATCTAGGTAAAATATAAAAAATAGTAGCCCACCGGTATCAGGTACAGGGACCAAGCTACCGGTGGTTAGGGCTCCAGGGGGAGGAACCTATTTTATTATTGTTTCTTAACGGGGACGCCGGAAACTGTACGGATGATCCCCCGATACACAAGGGAGCAACTCCATTCATTTCCCCATCAATACATAGTTTAATTATGTGTGATTAATCGTTCATTACTATCTGTACTACTCACAAAAGTACAATGAAAGTGATTGTGGGTTCGCAGTGACCTTTGTCCGTAGTGTCCAACCCAATGCCTAATAAGCAAAGTTAGACCATACATTACTAGATCTCTTTGTGTCACAAAAGCGACTGCTGTCTCGCATCGCCTTGTTTCCTGACCCTCTTCCCTTTGTCAAATGAACAGTTCAGTTCTAATAGTTTGTATAATGTAATTACTAACTGCGAAATACAAATGACTTATTATATATAAATTACAATGAACGAACATTATACTCACATTTATAGAATAGTGTTTGACATACACTTGTAGTCGTATCCGTAAAGGAAAGGCTTGTGGCTAAGTAGGTAACCGAGCAACCATAGATTATTATAAATAAGTAAACCAAAGTTTGCGAGAAGCTTTACATAAATACCAGATACAAAACAATCTTATATTCTGAGATATTAGATTCCATAAATATAGCAATTCTTTCCATAGTAAATGGGAATACGGGTTTCTCACCAGTTTCCTAATAATGACATTAAGGATTTACCTTTAAAATAGAAATTTAAAGTAAATTATGCCAAAAGGTTACTAATAAAATCCATGATTATTTAGGTGATAAAGAAGCGTGGAAATGAGTTGTTCACTCAAGTTGCTATTTAAGCAAATTATTACACTAAGTAAATTAGTGTAGGTAAATAATTTGCTTCCGTTTATAAATAGACCAAAAAAGGCCCGCTGAGTTTCGTGGCTGAGTCTTCGAAGGCCCGGGTCGCGTTTCAAATTGATGTTCTATTCGCTAAACTTTCCTTTAATATAATTTCATTTTTAACGTTCGATCAGTGTCGGGTAATAGACAGAACATTAGTTAAAAAAGGTAAACAATCTTGTGGAAACTTTTTACAAAAATACATATTTAACAAAGAAACTAGGCTAGCTAACTGACTAACTAATGTTTCGATACAGGTTTTAGGTCTTCAAAAAAACGTTCTTTCGTTCGTTACTAAGCAGAAAAGTATTTTTGTAATCAGTTTTTAAACAAAACATATTATAACACACTAAGATTGTTTACGTTTTTTAAAGTATCTAAACAAATTGACTCTAGGTCACCTTTGTGTTTTCTTGTTTTAGTGTTTTTGGTTTGACTTCGTATACATTTTATGGAACAACTTCCGTCCTCCCAAGCTCCTTAAATATACAAAAGAATTTCAGTAAATTGTCACGTAATGTTACTCTAACAGCGATGCAAACATACAAATCACATGTTCAAACAACTCAACTTAGAACAAATATATGTGAGCAGGTCATATGAACAATGTGTGTCTATACCTGATTCTATTTCTTCAAATAGAGAAGAATATTCCTATTTTTTTGTTGCATAACATTATACATAACTTTCTTAAGTCTATACATCAGTGCATTGGCCTCTCAGCAGACTGACAATATTATAATTGCCTTGTTTTGGAAATGAAAACTTCCAATATCAAGCATTCGTATACCTGTACATTAGTCTCTTAGACAGATTTTTTATTTTTTTTCGTGCGTGAAAGGTCCTTGATTTGCCGGAGGTGAGATATAGAAGACATATCTCTCGACCAGGGGACATCTCTTTTGAGATGACCCTCTTCCCCTAATGTAGGGACCATGGTGTCCACATCTAGCCCCTTTTTTTATACAACGTAGGTGGCAGACAAGCACACGGCCCACCTGATGGAAAGCGGCCACCGTGGCCTATGAACGTGTGCTACACTAATGGTGTCACACACGCGCTGCCCACCCTGAAGGGAAAGGGGGAGAGCTGGGAGGGGGTGGGGAGGCTAGGAAGGGGAGGGGAAGGAGGGGTATAGTGAGCTCTGGCTACCCTACTTACCGGCGGGAACACAACACGATGGTTATTATTACCGCGGTCTTCTGTAGGGCGGAGGTACTTCCCCAGTTGGACAGCTCATTTCTGACGGGAGATACCATCGTGTCCTACCTCCGTTAATGGGTATGGTGTATCACTTTAGTCTCTCAGACATACTGACGATATTATAGTTGTTTTGGTTTTGAAATGAAAACTGGGTATATAAATATGCAGAATAATAATATCAAAATGACGCAACGCTTTGTGAAAATCTGTTGGTACTCGTATATCAATGTACCTCTGTTCGTCATTTGGTGTATCAATATTACTCTAACTATACTTTCTTAGTTTTTCTACCAACTTTCTTATAATTAAAGCAAAAACTTTCATGAACGATATATATAAATTATCGAAGAAATACGATTTTAGGCACCACTACCTGAAGTCGACACGCCATGACAAATTTATCATCGAAATAGAACCCCCATAGGGTTCGAAACCGGTAAGAGTTTCCCTAAGTACACGCTTGAGTACAACTTGAAATAATTGTTGCAAATCTTTGATTCTAGTTCTAGCGAGTGTGAGATCTCCAGCAAGGAGTTTGAAGCGTCGGTAGCTTAACGTTAAGGAGTAGGCCTTACGATCTAGACGGGTTCGAATCCTGGCCATTACAGTACCGACGTGAACCCACACCTAACACAAGCCATTGAACTTAGCTGGAGGGGTTAGAGTGAGTATTAGTAACTTCGGTTGCTGATATTCTTAAACAAAATAAGGTTTTATTTACTTAGGTGTGATACAAATACACAACTCAAAAGTGAAAAGACGAAAAATGGTTACCGTGCTCTATGAACATTAAAATGTAACCAAATATTATAGTAAATAAGCAAACAAAATTTACAACAAGCTTGTGGTTATTTTTAGATATTTGTAACTTAATCCCGCTTCAATGGCTGAAAGGATCTGGCTGAAATTGGGTACAGAGATAGATTAGAGCCTGGAATATACAGGACACTTTTTATGGTAAAATAGTAAAAGGTTCGCATAGGTTTTGGAAACCGGATTAATATTCCACATAAGTGGAACCACAGGCATGAGTAACTAAATGAATAATGTTGAATGGCCAATTTTTTCTTCTCCCACCATCTATTACTCCGTTGAATGAGCAATAATGTACTCATATGTCAGATATCTAGCCCCCAATTTCTCAAAAACCACGTAACAAATCTTATAAATGGAGGCATCCGATATCACCGAATCCTTTGTTGGATCCGGCGGAAACTCAAGAAGTTGCCGAGCGACGCAAATGGGAACACTTTTAGATCTGAGATAAGGTATAGTGGACTCGACGGATGTAGATGTAATTGTATGTTCGTGAGTTGTGAGTAGCGAGGACAGGGTTGAGTATAACGAGTACAGGGTTAGAAGTTATCATGCGGTTAGAAAGTTTGACATTTCAACATTTTGAATTTGGAGGGTTTAAACACTGACTATAATAATGGAAATTCAAAGCGATAAAAAATTTAAAGTGGTATGTCGGTAAACTCCTGATATTTATAAAAAAAATATATTGTATACATTTTTAAAGTTACACGTTGAGTACGTTTCGTTGAGTATTTTTAGGTAGATAAAAATCATGGAACTCGCGTCATCGTCATCATCCGGCACGAAAATATAACTCTTTAGGCGCATTGAGTAGGTACTGTTTGGATGAACAAATGGGCGTATGGTGTTCACATCTTGCCCTGATTAGGGAGGAGCACCCATCACGCTGCCCCCTGGGCCTGCTCTTGCTAAAGTGACTGCCGGCTACACCCCTGTCACCCCCTGGTCTGCACTCAGGGAAGACGGAGGTCATTCTGTGACCACCGACGCCCGAGTTACCTCCGCTCATTGTTAGTAGTGGGTTAGAAAGTATAATACAAAGTTAACCCTAGAAATATGTGGGTATCACACACCATGGAACAGAAAACGTGAATTTCCTGTCGGTAGCAAATGATGCGATGATAAATTTGTATGGGCTGCATGTTAAACAATTCTTCGGTACACACATCACAATAGAAACGGTAAAACACACACAAAGAGATGTAATCTTTCTTCAAAATAAATAAACAAACACGCTTGTTTTAAACTTTATTATCAAGATAAGGGTACGAAAGGGTAATAAGTATTCAGCAATTGTAAGGATACGGAATACAAATTTAGGAGAGTTGTTTGTAGATCTGTGTGCAATTATTGTGAAAGGCTGAATATAATGTACTAGGTACTATTACAAATGCGTTTTTCATGTAGCAGATCTGCCGACTGCTAAGTTGCAAGTCGCGGGTTCGATGAATATGTATAATTTTCATTGTGCTTATTAAATTTATTTTTTTGAATTTTATAGTACGTTACAAAACAAAAAATGTGGCTAAGTATTTTCATTTGAATTTTGAAACTCATGTTACAAGCTTAGTAAGTTATGTCCACATAGATAGAGCTCTGTAGGTTGTCCTAAAGTATTATGTATATACAGGGTGTAAGGGAAACACTCCCGAAGCCGAAGGAATCTGGTAGTACCTATTCCTGGGTACTGGTACGATTTTGCAATTATTTTCTTTTTTTCGCATTAAATAATCAAGTAAATTTTAAAAGCAGTTTCTTATTCGGATGATTCAGAAATCAAAACCTTCGCATAAAGTGGTTTCCGCTCCATTAGTAAAAGTATTGAATTTCTTACCAGTTTCGTCCAAGTTTATAAATACGGGCCTGAAGCAAATTCCTGTGTTTAGGTTTAATTTCTTTGTAGTAAAATAAATTATTTTATGAAAATGAAACCAACTTTATTCTAGGGACATAAGCCTTAATACCCAGCGAAGAAAGTTTTAAAACACTGTAAGATAGAATTTTCTCGATACAAACTTTTCTCAAAGTTAGCTCAATATTATGAGAATTTCATAAATAATATGTGGTGCAGAAAGCAGTGAAATTCATTAATATCGATAAATGAATTGTTCTATTACTCTGACGTAATTTTGCGTTAATTTGCGAGCGTGTGTGTGTGTATGCGTAAGTGTGTGTATGTTTGTTTATCTCTATTTGCGTTACTGTATCTATACAGGGTGTAAGGGGAATACTCCCGAAGCCGATAGTACTCATGCTACAGAACATATTGGCATGAAAAAAAAATACGCAGAGCAGTTTATTTTTATAATTTCGTTTTTTTTTCGCATTGTTCACTCTCCATCGTATTAGTAAAGCTAAATAAAAGGAAACTTTCATAAAAACATCTCACTGCAAGAAAAACAAGTGCACCACCTTGCAAGTTCATGTTTTTTCGTGAAGTTTTGGTTTCATTCAGGTTTACTAACACAATGGAGAGTGAATAATGCAAGTTAAACGGTTTAGGAAATGAAAAAAAAATGGAAAAAAATTATTAATAAAAAAAATTGCGTTGCCGTATTTTTTTTAGTGCCAATATGTTATTACCATGAGTACCTACTCCCAGGGTTCTTTGGCTTCGGGAGTGTTCCCCTTACGCCCTGTACATTGAAAGGTGCTCTAACAGGACATGGCTAGGTGCTCTTCGGATGAGTATTTTAACTAAACTACACCATTATGCGCAATTACACTGAATTTATTATTCCTTCATAGTCGATGTCTCATCAAGAAATTTCATATAAAATTCAAAACTTGTTTCGTAGGATGTGGATGATGTACATGCATACATGTGAATGACTACAAACCATACCTGTTTAGATATTCACTACATTAATTCCGAGATCTGCATCACATAATATCAAACTAAGCCATGGATCACTCGGGATTCAATGCAGAAATTTACATCAAACTACTAATCTAAGCTCGTCTTATCCGAAGTTATCTCCTTATATATTCATTGCTTCAAGATCTAGGCATTTCCCTAGTGGTATAAATCACAAGAAATGACTATGTATCTTATTTGGTTGGTATCATGATATCGAGTAGCCGCGAATAGCAAAAATTTGAATAACAAATATTTTATTTGAATTTTAACTATATATTCATTATCTCTCAGCCCTTGTCCCATACCTTGTCATTCTTCTCCACTCATTCTAGTCAGATGTCATTTCCTTAGTTACATCCTTCCTTACCAAATCTTCTTTCACACAATCCATTCATCTTTTGTTGGGCCAACCTCTGCTCCTAAAGGCCTCTACTGTCCTACTTTAGACCTTTTTCACAACATTACTTTCATATTTTCGCTTTTCAATTTGTCAATTGGCTCATGCTACTTTCAAAATATCTCTGATAAACTCATTCCTTATTTTATTTTACCCACTCTCGTCACTTCACGCATACATTTTAACATTCGCACTAATTATTATAAATGGTAAATATCCCGGTATCTCTAATAATAATTTAAGAAGCAGAATTGCTATAAAAATAAATGTTGATAATAATATTGGTTTAGGTATTGACATAGGCGCTATATGACGGATTTCCAAAAAAATCCAAGAAAATATATTAAGGGAGAAAGAAGAATCCACCACTCACCCTTTGTTTAACAATCCCAACAATATCAACAGAAAAATTACTAATTATTAGTTAAGTAAAAAGACTTCTTACCCGAGGAGATATGATTTCGTATGTGCAATATACTGACGGCATCTTCGGCGCCGCTACAGCGAGTCACTGTGTATATGGTTTCTAGAATAGTCCGGTTGTAACCAAAGCCTGCACCTCAAAATCTGCAGCATGACCCTTGAAATGTATCAGATGGGAATTAAGCTCTCTGACGTAGCAGTTGACTGGTATATCAAAATGGCTACACCTAAAACAGCCTCATTATTGTACGGGCGGACGTCTATATCAAATCCGAGTGACCTTCTTAGCTAGAATCTAAGGACAATAAAACGTAATCTTGGGTGGCTTTGCGTTTACGAGTGCACGAAGCGTTGTGTACGAAGAATTTTGTTTTTGGGATATGTTTATCTTGGTGTAGATGTTTGTAGGTTTGTTTTTATATTGATAGTTAACAGGTTCTTTGATTATTGATTGATAAATATTCCATCAAGAACCAAGCGGTTCGGTGAGTCTTTTCTCTGCCGCACCATTAGGTCCTGGAATTCCTTTCCGGCGCACGTGTTTGCTTTTCCTTGCGGGTCCTTTAAGCGGGGCGTGAAAAAGCATCTGATGAGGCCGTCAAGCTGACCGCCACCATTGTAGCACTGAGCGTGTTTGCAATGGTGACCCTCTTTCATGAGACTTTGCCTTCAGCTTAACATCAGGCGAGGTGAAGTCAAATTGGCGTGCCATAAATTAAAAAAAAATAGATATTTGAGCAGTATAATACATTATATTACATATAGGTAATGTTAATAGCCTCTTCGTTTTATTCTTTAGGTTCTATTGCTATTTCTGTAAATGTAATATCACATAGAACCTTTACCGTATCAGACCTAAGTTAAGACTTTCTACAATTATAATTCATGTCTAAATCGCAGATACATATATCATGAATAACATTATCATGCAAAGAATATTTTTAATGTGTCCTTTACGAGCGAGTGTATCGTATATTATATTTTTTCGATTCAACAAAGCTACTCACTTAGCGATCCGAAACCTTTTGATGGATCTAAATTCTATTTTCAACCGTTTTAAAAAAGGTTTTCTTCACAATAAATATACGAGTATATCTCCAGTCGACGTTTTTATTTTCTTTTGATATATGTTCAAAGATTGTAAATCAATTTTAATGATATGTGTTTGTTTGTGATTTATGAATAGATAATTGGATATAGAAATAAAATACATTTTAACAGCTACTATATTGCGGTGGCCTGCAATACAATTTTGCGACTAGAATTTCATCAAAACAATTAGGCAGTTTGGGCAAACCGGACCAAAGAGTATCGAGTGAATATAATACTTACCAAGTCTCTTATACACTGGATATGGATGGATATGTCATCCTTGCCTTATTCCTGGTTGCATCTAAACCTGTCACCTCGGAGTCCACAGTCCGCCTTTTCCAGTCTAACCGAGTTACGGCTGAACTTCGTTATTTTCTGTGAAGTACATGCCATCTGGCCAAACTGTAGGCGATTTAGAAGTACTGCAGTTAAAAAAGACTTAGTTACGTTCACTACCATACACACTGATTTGTCATTCTTATTTGCATTTTATTGACTTATTTGTAAGAGCAGTTTAGTTTTACGGTCAACAATCAGCATAGCGGATATCCACAATATTGAGATATATATCTGCTAAATTAATTTAGCAGAGACATATCTCAATTTTGTAAAACCAATAACAGGAATTACAAAACGTCAAAATTATTTATCCTTTTGACTATGTCGTCAGTCCACCTCACAGGGGGCCGCCGTGTGAGGTGGCTTGACGACATAGTCAAAGGTGTAGGACGTTGGATGTAGACCGCCTCCAACCGGTGGGCTTGGAGGTCGATGGGGGAGATCTATCTTCAGCAGTGGAGGTCCTATGGCTGAAATGATGACAATCTTGCTATCCATAAAATCGAAACTTATATATTTGATACCTAACAAGTATATTGTTATGTCCACTATTTACATACCGGTACATATTTACCTTGGACGTATATTGACGTAACCCAATTATGTTGACAGAGCTAACATCGGCATGAATTGAGAGTACAAATTGCATTTGAAGAGTTTTTAACAAAATCATGTTGATTCTGTCAACGACTAAACCCAAATACGTCACTGGCCTTCTTCGATAAAATTTCAATATTTATTCCGAATGTGGTATACTTATCTTTCAACGGCCGTACTCACTTCAAAAACTAATCAATTGGAAACGGATATATAAAGAGGAATATTTTTCTACTCAACTGGTGGTCAAATCTCTCATAATGAGTTAGGGAATCATGTTGGGAAGCTTTGGCCCACTGTTTTCACGCTAGCCTGACGTGTATAACAGAATTATCAAGTCGTCTGACCAGCGTGAAAGAAAACAGCATCAGAAGCAGAATGGTTCCTCCATTCTATATTCAAAAGTATTGTGGAATGGTTAAATGAAAATAATTTCATTCTAATTCTAATTTTAACAGTGTCATTAGAGCCCGATAATTTTCCAACTTTAACAGGTAGATTATGACGCAGCAGCTCGTATCTTAGTAGACAGATACTAATAGGTAATTATATATGTGTATATTATAATTTTAATACATATATATTTACCTTTATACACTTCTTGAGTTAGGTATAGTTCAGTTCAAAATATTTCACAGTTGTTTATGTATTGTTAATGATTTGATTACTTATAGCTTAGTTAAAATAATCACTCTAAGGTAAATAACAAGTGTGGAGATAAATTTGTACTTTGAATCTCGAGGCCCGAGGTTGGTTTATTAGTTTTGTTGGTAACAGCATTTTTGAGAACATCTGCATCTGTTCTCTCGACCTCAAGAGCCAAGCTTGCACTAAAGTCTAGTCCGCTTTTCTCTAAGTTCACCACCTTCCAGGGGGTTGCCTGGACTCTCAAAAGCAGTATACATATTTTATGTAGACAAATCTATTGCGAACTGAAACTCCTTCTTCAATAAACTCGTAACTTGCCTATTAAAAATCCATTGTAATACATAATTCAAACTAAATTATTCTCCTTAAGATAGCATGTAATTTATTTTCTACTTAAGAAAACTTTATTTAGTACCTAAGTTCACTTGTCCCGAGAATCGCAGTAAATTTTAATTAAAAGTTTCATATTTCATTTTAGCTCGCATTTCTTGGTGATTTAATTTTCACAGTTAATTAAATAGTTTTGCTATTTATTCTCTCTAGTCTATTTATATTAATTTCAACATTCTAAAAATAACCTCTATTTATCATAGTTGTATTATTTGTACAAAATCAATTCTTCTAAAGACCTCTATGGTGTGACGGGGGAACGTTTGACTTGTTAAGTTTCCGGGTTTGATCCCGCTCAGTGGCAATATTTTGTAGATGCACATGAATATGTATCTCAACATCGATTTGGATGTATTCATGAAAAATTTATACTAAGAATCCACAAAAAAAATCTATCTACGTATATACGTACGTACGTCATGGAGGTATCCATCCTCAAATTATGACTAGACGAAAATGCAAAATACCCAAACCATCAGCGAGATTGCTTCACCCGCGGTCAAACTCTTTGCCAAAGTTATCAACAGTGACACAGTCCGAGGCTTTGTCACGACACACCAATCAAACTTTGTAATTACGTTGTTGTTTCTCCAGACCGCTACGAAAATAGAAAATTTATATTGACGTACTTTTTAACCAACAACGAAATAAGGATTCTTCTTCTTTTAAAGGTCAGCCCTAGTGGCATCCAAAATTTGTATTTTGAGGTTCATTCTCCTATACTATTCCTTTTCATGTTAATGTATATCGACCTTTAGTCAACATTCTCAAGAGGAAAACGGGTGCCAAAACTTAGTCCATTTCTGAGCAGCTTCACAGGTGAGGAGAGGTCTAGAAGATCTTAATGGAGACATACACAGACACATACTCTACACCATATAATCATGCATCATACACACTAATATTTACACTGAACGGGAATCAAATTTTCGGCCTCTAAACTAACAGTCAAACGTTTTACCGCTGCGTTCGCTACCCAATTCGCTACATTACGTTCAACAAAAGTATTTTCACGTGTTTCTATAAATAGCAAACAAAACATCAACTTTGTTGAATCATCTAATTCACACGACGGAGGATACATTGAATTTTTCATCAAAAATGTATAGCTTCTAAACAACCTATTGGCGCAGGTGCTATTACTGAGGTACCTCCTCGAGTTTCTTTTCATAAACCCTGATGAAAAGGCAAGGCCCCAAATAATAAGCACCCTCTACTGACTTTATGATTCCATTATCCTATCGTGAATGGATAAAATATTCTTCTAGATATATAGATTAAAAAAGATAAAGGTATCAGACGATGTTTTAATAAAAAATTGAAGAAGCAAGCTATGCTTCTCTTTTATTAATTTTCTGGAGCCGAAAGGTTCTCGAATGGAGACCACGTACCGGTAAACGAAACGTAGACGGCCTACTGCGAGGTGGACAGACGACATAGTCAAACTCGCGGGTACGCTTCGGAGGCAGGTCGCCTCCAACCGGTCGGATTGGAGGTCGATGAGGGAGGCCTATGTTCATCAGTGGACGTCCTATAGCTGAAATGATTAATTTTCTAAATTTAAATCAGTAAAAGTAGTTGCACTGTTGGTTCCTGAAAAAAGTGGGATTGAACCATCCCGTCCCGTTTTGAGGGTGGCTAGTACGCATATGGAGCCGCATCGTCTTAATTTTTTAGTTGCTGAGTACCTAAAACGCAGTCAGTCAATTTCATGTTATGCCTGTACATAACAAGATATCGCCTTGCCCTCACTTTATCCGCGTCCATAAGAGAAATTCAAATATCCCTGTAGTTCAGTTGGTTAGAAAATCCCTTCTGTAAGGGATGGTCACAGTATCTAGTTTCATCCATACTGTTGACCTGTTTTAGTAACGCCACGGTATCAGAGACAATATTGAATAAAATTAACAGTTGTTTTTGGTTATACGATGTATGCAAAACTTTATGTAGAATAAAAAGAACATAAAAGTATACAGAAATGGGTATGGTAATGATTTTTTTTATAGTGGGGAATGTATCCAAACCATATGTGATCCTGACTATACATACTCGTATATTATTATGTCAGTGAGTAATAAAAACAAAGTAATTCAGTTGTTTTGTTACTCAAACATTATTTGTTTTTATCGCATTTACATAATAATGTTATTCATGTTACGAAGGACATTAGAAAATTGATACTTAATACTCTTGTGTTTATCGAAATAAAGCTTTATTCGAAATAGCAAATAAAAAACTTGATTCATAATTACATAATAATGTTATTCAAGTTTCGAAGAACTCTAGAAAATAAAGCAGATACATACTTTATTCGAAATAGCAAGTACTTAATAAAAAAAACTTGATTCATAATTACATAATAATGTCATTCAAGTTTCGAAGGACACTGGAATATTGATACTTAATACTCTTTTGTGTTAATTGAACCAAAGTAGGTATATACCTCATCCGAAGGAGCAAGTATTTAAAAATAAACTTGGTTCATAATTATGTATTTATTACCCTTTCAGTTCCAGTTAATTATTTACTTAATGATATTTATGAGTGATTGACAAAAACCTCATCAAAAATAGGTAATAAGGCTGACATAAATATATTTGAAATACATTATGTAAAGACGAAATTTCGTCGTCCGAGAACTAAGAGAAGTCGAGATAATTGAAATGTAAGACAAACGCAAGTCACGTGTACAAGCTCACCGATAACAAAACTTTGGATACGGCATTATTGAAATCCAATATAAATCAAATAAATGTACTAACTACTGTACTAACTCGTCTAGAGTACAAAAGTCGGCCAGATTAGTTATCAATGTGTGATGGTTTATATTGGCCTATGCCCGGTCAATACATGCGGTCTGCCGCGGGCTGATGATAATGATGATGATGGCTTATATTAGTGTTTATGTTTATTCAGTAAACCCTAACGTTTTTTCATTCTCCACATTTCCATTTTCCAGACGATCTAAGTTTTTGATTTTTATGTAGTACAGTTACCTACTTAATAATGACAGTTCGATAGCTTAATTTTTTTACTAACTTACTTGGCAGTATCCCTCGGGAGTGTTCCCCCTAACACTGAACACACACATAAATATACTTTTAGCTTCATTTTGTAGAATGATGCTGTCAAAATACTACTCTATAATAGTAAACAATATATCACTTGTTACCCGAAATTCCAAAGAAAAAGAAAGAATTTTCTTTTTAATTATAGTTTATTAGGCAGTTTGTTTTCTTTCCTTTGAGATACTACCGTATCCTTCCCTTCAAACAGCCCAACGGGGGCTCAGATTGCGGCCAAATCCGGCCCGGTAATATTGCTCACAATCTTGTTTTATCCGCCTAATTCCGTTTAATACCGTTTCACTGGTAGCTCATAATTACAACGAACTAAGCTGCGGTATGTCAGCCTCGTTTGTGCTACCAAAGCCTATTCTTAATTTGATTTTAGCTACAGAGGTGTGGTAAAAGTATTGACCGTATATCTGATAGATATTTAGAGTTCTTTATTTAAGACTAGCTGCTGCCCGCGGCTCCGCCCGCGTGGACTTCTGATCCCGTTCCCGCTGCTCCATTCCGAGCATTTTCATATTTGTTCACCTTTTAAACTATGTCTGGACTTCCACGAATAACGCAAGACCAAAATTAGCCAAATCAGTCCAGCCGTTTTCGAGTTTTAGCGAGACTAACGAACAGCAATTCATTTTTATATAGATTTGCACACACCGAGCTAACATTACATCTATTGAATGTTGTCAAGTAGGTACTGCTTATTACTTCATGAAATTTCTCTCAGCAGACCAGCAGCGAGAGGAAGTCGTGGAAAACAATAAAAGAGGTATAAATGTGTGTATGGTAACTAGAAACAAAAATAGACTCATATGAGAATATACATTACTAAACTTATACGATATGAATTTAGTGTTTGATTAGACCATAAATAAGTAAATATTTAATATTGTAATAATCACTTATATACGGTCTTGGATTTTTTGGAAGGATGAAAGGTGAAGTTCGAATAGTACAAATAAGTAAATTTCAAATTAAAAGTAAATTGAATGCCAAGATTTATTGCTATAATTTCTAGAAGCCATCTTTAGTTTGATATCTCGACAGAAGCTTCTTCACGCCCCGTTTCAAAAACCCGGGACTACACAAAGAAGGAAACTCGTCCGTAGATAACATATTTTACTACAAGGATTTATACTCACCCTTATAATAGAATTTTATACCATATTGAGTGCCCTCCGGTATCCATAGGTTTACAATAAACAACATAATGGAGAAGACATGTCGGAATCGAACCAATTAAACTGTATTCTGTCCACATGATGTTCTATGAGTATATCCCGTCGGCGAAATTAAACTTATTTGCAGTTTATGCTGACAGGTTAACGTAATTTATTTTGTCAAAATATTAATAAAATATTTTAAAAGATTAATGTAAATTCTGCGTAGGCACAACGGAGACCGGAAATTAATTTGTTTTTTTTTTAATAATTGAATATCAAGTATCAAATTTCTCGTCAACAATTTGTTTTACCTTTGAGATAGATGGCTTTATTAAATATTTAAGAATTTTTTATATCATCAACTTGTAAGTGGCGTAATTACCAATATTATTAGTACTCCTAATAATCACCTTAGATAAGTTTGTGCTACGTGCGAGTTTACGTTGGTAGTGTAATTGTCAGGTTTCGAACCCTAGACCTCTCACATGCCGCTGCCAACAACAGCTACAGGATCCTGATTAGTCGCATATAATCCTGAATACTTGGAGAAAGAATTTATTGATCGAAGACCTTTCAAACTACCTATAACGAAAAAATGCCCGAATACACGCGCCAGGTAATAAGACATAGTCATGAAATACCTCTGCAATACGTGTAGTTTTATTACTGGGGATTCAACCAGGTTACAACGACCTTGGTCATTTCCTGTATTTCATTAATGTGTAATATCCCCAGCTAAGCTTTGTAATAACAACTTTGAGAAAGAACTAGCCAGAAGAATCCAGTTGGGTTGGCCAGCATTTGGCAAATGACTCCTCCCCCTACTGCAATACCTGAAAACAAAGGTATTCGACCAGAGCATCCAATAGAAGATTCATTACTCCGTGGGCCTACCTGTTATGACCAGTGCCGAAAAGTGGACACTGACAGTGGGGTTAGCGGGTCATGTATCGCTCTATGCTACGCTTGGAGTTTCTTTGAAGAATAAAATTTGCAATGAGGTCATCCGTCAAAGAACTAACCACACCTACCGAAAGACGTTTTACCGCTGCAGCAAACGAGTCCCTGAGTGGTGACTACGAGAAGGCAAACAGAAGGTAGAACGTCTCCTAGTCAGATGGACGGACGACCTGAAGAAGCCAGCATTGGGCTGCAATATAATCTCTATATCTTCCGTGAGCGACTTCCACTTGACCTCTACAACCTGCTGGCTATATTGAAGAATTGTATTTAGACCAATTATTGTTGATTATTATAGGGCTCCAACTACCCGTAACGACTGTCTTAGATGTCCATATGACGACAGGAACCGATGGCTTAACATGCTCTCCGAGGTACGGCCAAACCAATGCAAATAGGCATATTCATAAATACGAATATTGGTACTGAGCGGGGATCGCACCCGCGCCTAATGGGTAGCAGTCGCGTTCTCTACCAACACGCCACAGAAACTGTCAATTGTGAAAGACAATATTGATTAATATTGTTACGAATGTCACCACTCATGACGTAAGCCGTCAATGATTGAAGCGTTTGACAATTTCAACTAGAATAATTGTAAATAAAGAGAATCGAAATTACGATCGTAATGACGAACGAAAAGACTAGCGAAATTAGGATTTCCAGAAGATTCTGCATGGTATATAAACAGCACCAGGAGCGCCAAAAGGGCAGTTCAGTCTCAGTGGTTGAAGTGGAAACAAGAAGAAGAAGTAAAGTGAAAAGTACAAGTGAAAGTGCTAGTGGTGCATGTGCAATACTGCATGTGCTGTGAACTAAAAACGCTCAGTGAACGTGGACGTTCTAGAGACTGTGTGTAAAGACAGTGCGTTGCAGTACAGTCCTCTAAGTGTGTACGAGTGCCTCGGACAATAGACTGTGTATACGCTAAAGACTGTTGTGAGTTGGTGGCTTGAATAAAGTGTAAAAATCGCTCGAGGTTGTTTACTTCCAATCCCGAAACCCGCTTCCCGTTACAATATTATAATACTAGGAAGTGTGGGGGCTTTTGAGAATATTACATCGTTTCAATATTTTCATAATTTAAATTAATGTTAATAGTAGTGCGTCGAGCGTATGATGAGTTGCGTCCTTAGCTCTTTCAAGAGCTACTTACGTCGAAACTAGGCATACGTTATCCTTCCGACATTGATGTACCAGCTTGTCGACGTGATGGACTTAAATTTAGAACATCTTGATGTGGTCATAAACTTATTATAACTATATTATATTATCATGATTTTTTGAGGAAATGATATAGCTATTAGATATAGATATTATAGTCGCCGTAGCCAAGTGGTAGGGTTATATAAATATTTGTTAATGATATAATGATGATAGTGCGCATTGGAGCACGTCCGACTGAATAATGTAGGTATAAATCTTCTAAGCGGTAAGTAAAGGTCGCGGTAGCCTAGTAGTATGGGTAATAGAGTGCTGAGACGAGGTCTCGGGTTCGAAACCAGGTTTTACCAATGGCACACACCAATGACTTTTCGATGCTTTTCGAAGTTATGTGAGTATTTATCGCATGTTTATAAGTTCCCGGTTAATCGCAATAGCCTCGCCACCTATTACATTGGGACCTAAGCATAAACTGGCGTAATGTGGGTGCTAGCACCTCGGCCAACCCTTTCGGGGAGATAGGCGTGACTTTATGTCATTTTATGCTTTTATTTTCCCGTCGGTAGAAAATATTCTTACGGTTTTTTAACACCGAATGTAATTTTAAATATTATCAGTTAAAGGGTAGTAGGTGACCTGAATAAGAAGAGTTATTTTACAAATAATATTAATACTGACCGACCTGCAATAATAAGGTGTGGGTTCGAACTTCAATTGCAATTAAACATTCATAATATTTCTTTGTTATTTAACCGACTTCGTTACGTGACTAATCGCACTACCAGTAAACCACATTAAGGAACTTCCTTCCAAAAGTAATATATAATAATAATAAAATTATCTTCTCACACACAAATAATATTATTATCCGTCCGATAAAATTCTTGGAACTACATACCTATTTTCGGACATTGCGTGTATTTCGTTATAAGTAGTATTTTTAAGTACAAGTGAGAGTACATTCCCGTTAGATAAATGTGACTACTCTGAAATCGTAAATGTCATCTGAATTTTACCAACATAATGTGGAATAAAGATATTGTGCTGTCAATTCGAACGTACACCAAAATACAGGGTAAAATATGAAAGATCTCACTTTTAAAATAGGTCGGGTAGTATCGGGACGTAATATGACAGGTGATATGATGTCATATCGGTTTTCGTTTCCTTTTTTACTGGTGCTGTTATTTTGTGTTAACGATTTATGTGGCATTATATTTCATTTGCATAATATTAGAATACGTTATTGGTTCAGGGACTCACTGTAGAGGTTTTGGTCGCAGACAGATTCTTATGTGCGTATTCTTGTCCAATCCATAACATAAGAAGTTTCAACAACTTACAATTTTCAACTCTTGTACCTTGAAATAAGGAATGTAACTCGCATCTTGAATCTATGTTTTCGGCAAGCTATTCCCTGAGAATATGCATGTTTCGAGTGAATACGCTACTTCAAAGTGAATATTTCTTAAGGTACTACATCATTTCTTATCGGTAGGTGAGATAATAGTCAACTGCGAAAAAGAATTAGGTACAAGAGTGAAGAAAAAAGAAGCCATGTTCTAGCTGGTTCCTATCATTCTCTGAACCTTTTCCCAACTCAGTTTGGGTCGACTTTCCAGTCTAACTGTGATGCGATCTGAATTTCGATAAATTCTATGCAAATATATCTATAATGCAAAATCCTATTACGCTTAAGCTCATCGAAAATAAATTTCACTAAGAGCTGCTCTTGCTATTGTTACGAACAGCTAGCTCAAGTAATGGGAACAAGGCATGAACTTCTCAAGTTATTGCCTTTACATTCTCAAATCGTTCGTTAACATATTTTAATCTTTAAGTAGGAAAATGTCAACATGTCGAACGAGCGGAGGCGACTCGGAGGTCGGAGGACGCAGAATGTGTAAGGAGCTAGTTCACGACCGTAGCGCAATGGTCTGGATTCAAAACCAAGACCTCTCAATTGTAAAACCGACTTCTTAACCACTAAGCTACCTGGAGTAGTATAAGGTGCCTCCGGCTTCGGGAAATTTTTTCTAACAACCTGTACAGTTAGTTAATCCTTCGAATTCATTTACCTTTCACTGCTAGAACTGAATTCTTTTATTTTCCAAGCCCCAGCAACCACAATGTAAGCAGTAAGTTTCACATTAACTGCTATTTTAGTGAAACTTCGTCATAAGCATAACATAACTCTAACACATTTCTAACAAACAACATAAACATAGTACGTACGTACATACTTAATTAACTATATAAAACAAGGGTATAATAACAGTGTTGTACTGTAGTAGGCAATAATATTACTAATGTAAGGAACATCGTTAGTACCAAATGTTGTTTGAAGCGCAGCGCACACAGAAACGACATTTGTGCACACTAATTTATCATCAGGATAAATTGACAACTATGAGACAACCAACATTTTTAAGCTGAATAAAAAAAAAAGTTAGTAATCCATAAAGCTTCATGAAAAATGCATTTACAATAAAAAAATGACGATTATCTGAAAATTGTATCGTCGATTCAACCACATACGAAATAATCACACAGACAATCTTACATACGCATATTTTAGTCTTAGGATCTCCTCCTTAAAGTATATAATAGATACAATGTTTTCGTTTACCGGCGAAAATAGATACTACAGTTGTCACCAGCAATTGCATACAAATCAAAGATAAACAAGTGGAGGTATGAAGTAGGCGGGGTACGCTAGGCGTTTTAACGTAACAAAGGACGAATTCGACAATATGAACCTTACTGTAAGAAGATAAAGTTTTAAATAACTCTCTTAGAATTTACTGAAAACTTTTTCGTAAATATTTATAATATACAAGCTTTTTAGTTAGTTTAAATACGACTAATTTGACATTAAGGTAATAAGGTGTTTACATAATATAAAAATTGCCGAAAGTTTCTTACAGATTCATAAGTTCGTGATTCCTGTAACTTAATAGGTATTTCCATTATTTATATTTTGTTTGGAAGTTGATTTCAAGATTTTACAACTCTGTATTAATTTTTGTTTTTATTGGCCGCTTGATAAATTAAATTCGATCTTCAAAAATAGTACCTCCTAAATGCTATCCATTTTGATGATAAATTTTTGTATTATTTTTATACAGCTATTACTTTTCAAAAATATGATAAAAGTGGCTGTTCGCTCAATGTTGTCTTATTCATGAAGAAAAAAAATCATAAAATTTGGATTTTCATTCCTTAAAAAAATTGGGTTTCCTCTAATTTCTTCAAACAAAACGGCAATTTCATAGTATGTAACGACCTAATATAAATACAACCAATCAAAACAATTGAATACTGGAAATGCAGCGTATTATTAACGGTTGCAGTGCAAGTTTGGCGACATCGATTCTGCTACTGAATCTTTCATGTCAAATTTCTACTATATTTTCCATACTGTGGTAGAATCTCACTCAGCTCACGAAAACTTTGGTTTTACTGTATACGTGTGCCATTTATCCATTGACATAGAAACTATGCTTCATTTCAAAACCGTTTCTGTTCTACACACAAACAGTGCTATCCATTCAAGTATCGCTCCTCCGATAATAATGGCGGGGGTTCTTCATTGAAAACTACTCGACTGTGTTCCACTCCAATGATTTAGCAATTTGTTTCGATACTAATTCAAATGAAAAAGTGCACGTTAAAGGATATCTGGTATCTTTTAACAATTGTAAAATGTATTGAATTCAAAATTCCATTAACTTCTACTTTTGTACCTAGTTCGTTACCTTGTTCTACGTTATAGTATACCGCTTACTCTGTGTAATATAAATATTAGATTATATTAAATTATATAAATACGACACATTCATGCTGCCGGCCATATAAAGAAAAGGGGGGAAAGGGTAAGAGAGACCGAAAGAAAACAAAGAGAGTCTCTGTACTGTCAATGCAGAAGACAAAGAAGGGTTTCTTGATCCTCCCACTGACAAGATAAAATCTCTACAGTGAGCTCTGGCTACCCTACTCACCACCGAAAACACAACACAAGGTTATTATCAGCCGCGGTATTCTGTAGGACGGAGGTACTTCCCCAGTCGGACTGCTCAATTAGAACGGGAGATACCCTCATGACCTACCTCCGTCACGTTTGCCCATATTGTAAATTTTTGTTTTTTTGTATAAGTACAACAAAAAATTATCTAGCCATCTATCTATGTATTTATCTACCTATCTTGAGTCTGGCGAACCACCGTCGAATCTTCAATTCAAACGTTCCAATGTACGCCGAGCCTATGTTCCAAATGTTGTTCGGGGCAAATGGCCGTTTCTGGTCCATTAGCCTTATGGCCACCGTATCTTGCTCCTAACTTGTGCACCAACCACTAATTGTAGTGTGTACTGTAAGAAAGCACTGAATTTGTGATTCTTTATTCATGTTTATTACGTTCTTATTCTCTTCGTGATACAGAAGATAGCCGCTCGCTGCGATTTGTTTTTAATTATCCTTAATATGTCGAATTTTCATGAAGTTATCATTGCAAAAACAGATATTTTCTTCTCGATAGCTTTCATTCTCTGAACCTTTTCCCAACACAGTTGGGGTTGGCTTTCCAGTTTATCTGTGATGCGGCTTAACTTCGATACTTTCCGTGATGCGACTGCCATCTGACATCCACAACCAATGGTCCAATGAGCAATGGCGATATCGAAGTTCTAAGTTAGACTGGTTGGACTCAGCGAGAATATTACCACCCCATCATGTCGAAGAAACGCTTTGTCGGAGTACAGTAGTGTCGGAATTAAGTTGTTTCCATCTAAAATATTGTCGAAATTGAGTCGTATCGGAGTTTCATGCTGTCGAAGTAAAATCTTGTCGTAGAAGGATTTGTCGGAATGCCGTTTGGGACCATGTAACAACTAGGATCGAGGACTTAACGTACTCTCCTAGACACGGCCAGATTAATACAAATACAAATAGACATTTCATACATGCAAATATTTGCATGTATCGAACCCACACCCCTGGCATAGCAGTCGAGTGCTTTACCGCCATATCACAGAGGAGGGGACACTCTGCTTATCCGCCTCACCTAAACAATGAGAATAAACCATTTGTTGCCTAGTAATGGAAGTGGCCTGTCAGATCATTACCCGCTTAGGTATGGGTAGTTAGCATCTTGCTTTTAATTTTCTTGAGTGAATTTTGCGTGAGTAATTATTCAATGTTCCTGTATTATACAAAGTAATTTTGACGGCCTCTGGGGCGTAGCGGTAGTAAGTTCTATTGCTACGTAAGGGGCACGAGATCAATTCCAATTTTAATATAATAATGCTGTACATAAAAATGTGTATTTGCTTTGGTGTGGACTGGCTATTTCTGTCCAACGACCATTATGTATGCACTTCTAAAAAATTTAAATAACTGAACTGAATTTGAATGTGTGATGTTTGTGTAAACTGGCGATAATACGGTCATGGATCATGGATGCCTGCGATAATGTGATCAAGAGAGAGAGACGAAGATATAATAAGCAATTCTCTCTTGCCGTTTTCCCAGTTCTCTCCTAGTTATAACTTACAAACTTTGTAGACGTACTGATGATAATCGTATTTTTTTTTATGCCAATATGTTGTGTACCAGTAGTACTACCTTTTTTTTATCCTGCGCAAAACCGATGGAGGTGATTAAGTCGGACTCGAACCGACCAAAACGCACGCCGTCCATGGGTCACTACTGAGGCTTTCGGCTACTAGTGTGTTCCCCTTACACCGTGTATAATCATTACATTACAGATATTTTTTGTTTAAGAGTAATTTTACATTTTCTTAAAACATCGCTTGGTTTATAATAGGGAGAAGATACTCAGTCCACTGGGAGGCTTATGTGGTGACGTATCTAACACGTAAAAACCTTTTAAAGATTTTTAATACAATATAAAACGGGACACCCTTTGGGAACGGCCCATGGGAGTATTGTGTGGATCTTCAGTTCGGTACATTTGAAAATAAAAAGAAGTGTTCTAATAATAGCAATAAGAGATTTTTTATTGCGTTAAAGTGTATTCTTTTAAATTATATTAGTGAACCACTCTTTACTCTGTACCTACATAAGTTCATAGCAGAACAATATCGGGCATCATAATTGTATGATGATTTATGATATATGGTCATGGTCATACTTAACATCATTCATTATTATCATCATCATCATCATCATCATTTCATTTATAAGACGTCCACTATAAACTTAACATCCATTCGTGTAATTAGACTAAGTAAATATTTTGAATTTTGAGCTAATCTGTGAAAAGTATATTTTTAATTTTGACGTTTTGTTAGTTCTCTTACGGTCTATATAGAAATAATGCTTTTCGAATTTGACAATACTATGACGAAATCTCAAAAAAAAACTGTATTGCTCCATACACTGCTAACAAAATAATAATTTTGTGATATTTTTTTCTATTTTTTAGTTACGGAAAATAATTTGAAGTGGCTATGCCATTATCAATGGGCTTTCAACATCAGATAGCTGACGAAATAAGGCGTAACTTAGGTCACACTTACGTTAGAAGAGATTCAAAATATCTAATAAATCTTGTATCAGAATATTTTTGCTGATGTCAATAACTAAAGCTCCGGCAACTAACTGCGTGTGTTTTAGTCGAGTTCGAGCCCGACATAACCTCTCTAACCTGCTCCAGTTGGGGGTATTCGTGGGGATTTTTCACACTATACAAAAAGGCCGCTTATTCGAAATGCACCCAACAAAGACTCCCCCCATCAATTAACCAGCTACCAAGTTAGCAACACGAGAAAAAGTCGTACACGAATAGTGGCGTGTAGCAGTACAAGAACGTACTTTACTCCCATAATTACTGTTTCTACGTTGTCAAACGAAAAAAGCCATCATCTCACTAACTAGCTAGCAAACTCAAAGTTATAGGGTAGTTGCAACGATAACTTGTATGCTGGGTTCTGTACGTTTAGTCAGTATTATTAACTTAACACATCTATATACATAAACATTAATCGCGAATTATGTTCGTAAGCGCATAACTCGAAGACGGCTTGACCAATTCGAGTATTTTTTTTTTATTTGTTCCTTGAACTCTACGGATGGTTTTTATAGATCAGAAGTCCATGCGGGCGGAGCCGCTGGCAACAGCTAGTTACAAATATAGTTATCAACGACCTTAGTTGTAAAACAATAGGATTTGTCATGTAAAGATTACAAAAATATAATACCTATAGTAATAGTAGTAGTAGTCTTTATCCCACCAAAACATAAATGTAAAAAAAAGGAGAGCCAAGTTCAATTCAAAAATTATTCAATAATTATTATTAATACGAAGAATTTAAGACGAAAGTATAGGTGTATTTGCTGTGTGCTTGCTGATAAATTATTTTGATTTATTTCAATGTTAAGTAAATATCATTTAGAACCTTCGAGATGTAACCTTTAGACGTCATGAGACTTAGATGCTCTATAACCTGTGTTTCTAAAAGTTTCAGCAACTGGAAAATTGTTCCACAGTTAAACATTCCATTCCGTACTTTGCGATTAAACTGCATATATTGAAGACATTGTTCCCAAATAACAAGTTCTCATAAACACTAAATGTAAAATATTTATTCATGCCATACACAACCCTAAAACCTTCTCGTATAACCACAAAAAGGAACACAAGCATGCCTAGAGTTACATCGAACGTACTAATAACTACGCATCATTAGCCTAATGGCAAGATATGCCCAGTTTGAAGCATTAGTCATTCATTCTGCACTCTCATTCACTGTAGATAAGAGTCTATTGATGTAAACTGTAATGTAATGATTGAAAATTTATTTAATGGCTCGTGGTCATAATTTTAACAGATGAGTGGATAGTTCTCGATAGCGGCTATGATTTGTGGTTATTACGTAATTAATTATGAAAAGCACCGTTATATATTTAACCAATGCCTTTAAAAGTTCCCAAGGACTAAGGCTTTGAAGTTTTTTTCAGCGCGTTATTGAGTCTTCTGAAAAATTCACGCTATGGTGCTTAATGTTGTATTTCCTTCTGAAGTATAGAATTTATTAGTGTGATGGCAAAAAACCTTTCTGCCATGAAGATTTTTTGCCTAATTCTACCAAGAAACGGGCGAACTTTTTCTCTTGAAATAGGTTAATGTGAGTAGGTATTGGAGATCGGTACTACCGGCAAAGCTAGTTTTGAATCAGAATTCTATTTTTGAAGGGTGAAAAAACTCCAATATGAAGCCGGTGGAAAAAAAAGTTATCTGTAAAGACAGTACATGGCAGATTTGAATTGAATTCTGTACTGTCATGACTTCAAATTTCGAATTTTCTATAAATTCAGTTCTAGATAATGCATAATATGTAATATAGAAAATCTCTAATACGTCTTTTCTAAGCCGAGAAAGCCGGCAGGTATCGGTTATATAATATTCACAGAATAGCCTAGGATTTAATGCAAAAAAAGTAGATGAAGTGGTTTTCGCTAAGCTATTATGAGTCTTATTGTTGAGGTAATATAATGTCTGTATTTGATTGTAACAACTCAAAAACTAAATAAAGTTTAATGTTCTAGGGTATAATCTCACTCCTCCTATATGATCACGCCCTCCTCCTATATAATACCCCGGTTTCTACTACTAATATTCGCTCTAACCCCTCCAACTAAGCTCAATGGCTTGTGTTGAGAGTGGGTTCACGTCAGAAGTGTAATGGCCAGGATTCGAACCCAGGTCCTCTCGATCATAAGGCCGACTCCTTACCCACTATGCTACCGACGTTTCAACAACTAAAAGTGAACTATTTATCGAACAAGCACACGGTCCATCTCCAAAGTGTCAGCTTCTGTCAGGGCACTAGTATTAAGCTATTAATCTGGGTCAAACATTATTTCTTTCTATACAGAATACTCCTAGTATGTGGTGTATATAATTATATTTCAATTAATTTTGTAAGATTTACAAGTCACAAAACGCAAAATGTAATGTAAAGTATGTATGAAAGTAAAAATAAGTATGAATTAATATTACTTCATGAGATTATTACTGACTGTCATACTGAATTTCGAAGTTCAAAATAGCGATGAACTATAGACCTAAAGTACAGAAACGCGACTCACGGTAGTGCGAAAGTGCGCCACATCGATACCCATAATTTCGAATGTAAGTTAGGTCGTATTTTATATGACAAAAAAGCTACATAATGGAAAGTAAGTGCCAGTTTTAGATAGAGTCTATTATAAGACTTGTAGGAATACATAACACTTTTATCTTTCGTCAAGTCAATTCTCCCATGCACCCCTTCACGCCCTCACATTACCCGTGGGTGTGTTATGATATAAAGCTTTCTGGCAGTAAACCAACTCATACTGTGAACTATGAATTTAATGACTGTATCATTTTGTTTTCAACTTTGGCAGTTCATGATAATCTATATATATAAAAATGAATCGCGAAATATGTTAGTTGGTAAGCGCATAACTCGAAGACGGCTTGACCAATTCGAGTATTTTTTTTTTATTTGTTCCTTGAACTCTACGGATGGTTTTTATAGATCAGAAGTCCATGCGGGCGGAGCCGCTGGCAACAGCTAGTTACAAATATAGTTATCAACGACCTTAGTTGTAAAACAATAGGATTTGTCATGTAAAGATTACAAAAATATAATACCTATAGTAATAGTAGTAGTAGTCTTTATCCCACCAAAACATAAATGTAAAAAAAAGGAGAGCCAAGTTCAATTCAAAAATTATTCAATAATTATTATTAATACGAAGAATTTAAGACGAAAGTATAGGTGTATTTGCTGTGTGCTTGCTGATAAATTATTTTGATTTATTTCAATGTTAAGTAAATATCATTTAGAACCTTCGAGATGTAACCTTTAGACGTCATGAGACTTAGATGCTCTATAACCTGTGTTTCTAAAAGTTTCAGCAACTGGAAAATTGTTCCACAGTTAAACATTCCATTCCGTACTTTGCGATTAAACTGCATATATTGAAGACATTGTTCCCAAATAACAAGTTCTCATAAACACTAAATGTAAAATATTTATTCATGCCATACACAACCCTAAAACCTTCTCGTATAACCACAAAAAGGAACACAAGCATGCCTAGAGTTACATCGAACGTACTAATAACTACGCATCATTAGCCTAATGGCAAGATATGCCCAGTTTGAAGCATTAGTCATTCATTCTGCACTCTCATTCACTGTAGATAAGAGTCTATTGATGTAAACTGTAATGTAATGATTGAAAATTTATTTAATGGCTCGTGGTCATAATTTTAACAGATGAGTGGATAGTTCTCGATAGCGGCTATGATTTGTGGTTATTACGTAATTAATTATGAAAAGCACCGTTATATATTTAACCAATGCCTTTAAAAGTTCCCAAGGACTAAGGCTTTGAAGTTTTTTTCAGCGCGTTATTGAGTCTTCTGAAAAATTCACGCTATGGTGCTTAATGTTGTATTTCCTTCTGAAGTATAGAATTTATTAGTGTGATGGCAAAAAACCTTTCTGCCATGAAGATTTTTTGCCTAATTCTACCAAGAAACGGGCGAACTTTTTCTCTTGAAATAGGTTAATGTGAGTAGGTATTGGAGATCGGTACTACCGGCAAAGCTAGTTTTGAATCAGAATTCTATTTTTGAAGGGTGAAAAAACTCCAATATGAAGCCGGTGGAAAAAAAAGTTATCTGTAAAGACAGTACATGGCAGATTTGAATTGAATTCTGTACTGTCATGACTTCAAATTTCGAATTTTCTATAAATTCAGTTCTAGATAATGCATAATATGTAATATAGAAAATCTCTAATACGTCTTTTCTAAGCCGAGAAAGCCGGCAGGTATCGGTTATATAATATTCACAGAATAGCCTAGGATTTAATGCAAAAAAAGTAGATGAAGTGGTTTTCGCTAAGCTATTATGAGTCTTATTGTTGAGGTAATATAATGTCTGTATTTGATTGTAACAACTCAAAAACTAAATAAAGTTTAATGTTCTAGGGTATAATCTCACTCCTCCTATATGATCACGCCCTCCTCCTATATAATACCCCGGTTTCTACTACTAATATTCGCTCTAACCCCTCCAACTAAGCTCAATGGCTTGTGTTGAGAGTGGGTTCACGTCAGAAGTGTAATGGCCAGGATTCGAACCCAGTTCCTCTCGATCATAAGGCCGACTCCTTACCCACTATGCTACCGACGTTTCAACAACTAAAAGTGAACTATTTATCGAACAAGCACACGGTCCATCTCCAAAGTGTCAGCTTCTGTCAGGGCACTAGTATTAAGCTATTAATCTGGGTCAAACATTATTTCTTTCTATACAGAATACTCCTAGTATGTGGTGTATATAATTATATTTCAAATAATTTTGTAAGATTTACAAGTCACAAAACGCAAAATGTAATGTAAAGTAAGTATGAAAGTAAAAATAAGTATGAATTAATATTACTTCATGAGATTATTGCTGACTGTCATACTGAATTTCGAAGTTCAAAATAGCGATAAACTATAGACCTAAAGTACAGAAACGCGACTCACGGTAGTGCGAAAGTGCGCCACATCGATACCCATAATTTCGAATGTAAGTTAAGTCGTATTTTATATGACAAAAAAGCTACATAATGGAAAGTAAGTGCCAGTTTTAGATATAGTCTGTTATAATACTTGTAGGAATACATAACACTTTTATCTTTCGTCAAGTCAATTCTCCCATGCACCCCTTCACGCCCTCACATTCCCCGTGGGTGTGTTATGATATAAAGCTTTCTGGCAGTAAACCAACTCATACTGTGAACTATGAATTTAATGACTGTATCATTTTGTTTTCAACTTTGGCAGTTCATGATAATCTAAACATATATAAAAATGAATCGCGAAATATGTTAGTTGGTAAGCGCATAACTCGAAGACGGCTGGACCAATTCGAGTATTTCTTTTTTATCTGTTCCTTGAACTCTATGAAAGTTTTATAGGGAGAAGCGGGAACGGGATTAGAAGTCCAAGCAGCGGTAACGGGATCAGAAGTATATAAAATAAAAATAAATATTCTAGGACAATCTACACAACGCCACCTAGACCCCTAGAGCTTGTGTTATGTGTACTAGAATACGTATAAACATACTTTGATAGTTTTTTTTTGTAAATACATATTTATTATACACCCAGAGACCAATGCAAATATTCATATTCATGCACACAAATATTTGCGTGCATGAATATGAATATTTCGTGAATCGAACCCGCACCTCTTGAGCAGTAACCACGTTCACTACCGCCACGCTATAGAGGTACGTATATGAGGTAAATAATGCAAATAGATAAAAAATTATTAATAAAAAAGGTATATATCGCGAATGGGTTATGGAGGTCGGTGCCCTTAGCACGTTAAATTATAGAGCGTAAAGCGTATAGAGACCGCGGAGTATCGCGATAGGTAGACTACCTAATGTGAAGCACGCCAATTGCAAAGCTCCGCTCACTCAATTCCTTTAAATTACGATTTCGAAAACCATTTGAAGCACAAAAAACAGACGTTTCATGAATCCAACTGATAGTTTTCATAATCCTGGCCTGCCTTTCTCTCTGCAGGTGACGATACAAAAGGAGAGTTCAGATATAATACCATCAAGTTGTGCTTGTTTGCTACCTTAGCAATTTAAAAATAGTCAAGAATTGTTGTGTTACATTTCTTATCCTATATTATTTATTTCTCTATCTCAACATTAACCTATTATTAACACAGTACGTGCAGCGTATAGCCATGATTAATGAAAGGAAATTAAAATCTGTTTAGAATAAATATGTATTGTGTTGAATAAAAAACTCGTTAGTAGGTACTGAAACAAAGCCAACCGTAATGACAGAAGAATTACACTCTCGCGTTTGTACATTATCGAGCAGTTAGCCACATTTAGTACATTTGTACTAATTATAATTTCAGAAAAATATGGCATTCCTCACTGAAATGTCATTCGAAAATTGAAAATTTCTTAAAAAAAAAGAAATGGCGTACATTGGGCGAGGCCTATGACCAGTAGTACACTGCAATAGGCTTATTGATGGCATACAGATACAGATTAGCCACCGCCAGTCCTATAATGCTCGACTGAAGTTCTTTGGGATGTGTCCTCTTAGCCATCGTAGACGCATGTTGGATCTAACATTTTTACACAAAATGGTCAATGGCGCGACGGTGTGCGAAGACTTGCTATCGTCAGTTAGTATCAACGTTCCCCGGAAACCTAACTCACGCCTCCCTCACACCGAGATTTTCCACATTCCCTTTCTCAGAACGATCACTGGCCGCAACGAACCTATATCTAGGATGCTAAGAACCTACAACCAGTTCTGGAAACTGTACGGTATTGACGTTTTCGGAAACAGCGCTGCCGGGTATAAACGGAGAATAATGAGACAAATGTAATAAAAATAAAAATGCATGCATCTAATATTAGCTTAATTGTGTTTAATATACTAGCTTTCTTTAAAATTCTTTAATTATATTGTTTTAAATTTACTTATATAGTGCCATGTACTTAGGCTTACGAACGCTGTGCATATCAGTAATTGGGTTATGTACTAGATATAAGTCCATAAACCTAGTATTTAAGTTTGAAATGTAATGTACATAATCTGTTGATGTGCCTAATAAATAAATAAATAAATAAATAAATAGATAGAAGTTTTTTTTATTGAAGAACTAGCTGATGTTAGCGGATTCGTATAATATTGAAATGAAATGAAATAGAGGATTGAAAACCGGAAGACGGATCCCGGACTCAGAGAGGGCTCCTCAGATATATGGTCTCACATACCCCTAATATGATGATTATAAGGCGAAGTCTTTGTGAGAACAGCGCCTGCCATTTTACCACCAAGTGTAGAATAGCCTACGTCAGAGTAAGCTCTGATGTAGACTAAGGCCTTTAATTAATCAGTAGTGGACTTGAGTCCTGAGAGATCTTGGTGGAGCCCAAAGTGACAAAGTAGAACTATTACACTACGGCAGTATAAAAAAAATGTCTTATGCGAACAGGGCACTGTAAATAATGGCTTTAAATAACAAATTTGTGTCGTTTCTAGGACAATAAATTGCAATTTGTGGGCTCACCATCGTTTAATGAGACCTCATTCACGCCTCGAATGAAATTTCACACTGAAAATTTTCAATTTTCGTCACTGAGTTAACAACTTGTATTCAACCTGCTGTGGAAAGTCGGCTGCTGTGCTCATTTGTAAGCAGAGAAATGCTGAGTTGATAATTTTACTCTGCATTTTTTAATTAATAAATTTGAAATTTTTAATAGTAAAATCGTGATTCTTTTATATATGAGATCTCTTTTCTTTGCTACACTATAATTACTTGGAATAGTTGCTACCTTCTATCGTGACTCCTGGGTGTGAAAGTGCCTCTGATATGGCATTTAAACTTATTGATAACTCCGCCCAATCAAATGTACAGATAATTTTCTAAAGCATAAATCTCGAACTTATTTTCCTTTGAACATAGACCACGCTGAGCAGAATTGTAACGGTAACACGGTAACGAAGAGACTTATTTATGCTATTAATAATAACTTTATGTCTTCACCATGATTGATTCCCGTTAACGTTATTGTATGTCAATGTTTTATTTAGGCTATCAATCATAATTCATGACTATAATACAAACCGCTCGTTCATTCAAATAAAGAGGGATTATCTATATTTCTGATTGAGCTAGAATTAAATAGGATTAAATCAATATTATACTGTCATTGGAAAAGGGCTGTGGTTATTTTGTCCGTTGGATTAAATCGTTTGAATTCTCCAATATGTGGTATTATTTAAATTCATTTAGAAAATCCGTACACTCGGCTTGTCATAAAGGAATTTTGAGAATTTGAACAATATGAATTGTTTAACTTGACTGTGGTACTCCACACTTCGGCTTGCTTTTTGTGATAATAAGAAATATAGTTGCCGAAATGGGGGTGTAATGTGTCTGAATGTACTACCTTTATTAAACAATTCAAGAATTTTTGGATGCTATCATCAATATTTTACAATTATTTTACATCATTATTTAAAACCACGGTAGCCTAGTGATGGATTGCTGAAACGAGGTCTCGGGTTCGATCCCAAGTTTTACCATGGCACACACCAATGACTTTTCGATGCTTTTCGAAGTTCACACATAATTTCGAAAAGCATCGAAAAGTCATTGGTGTGTTATCACAGGTTTATAAGTGCCCGATTAATGGTAATAGGCTCTCCACCTATTTGGGACTCCACACATGGGGACCTTACATAAACTGGCGAAATAAAGCACTACTACTAGCACCTCTGCCTACCCCTTCGGGGATAAAGGCGTGAGTTTATGTTATGTTATCAGTATTTTGGAATTGTTCCTGTTGCATTTAAGCCACAGGTGTCCACTTACTATTTCTGCTTCCTCTGGGTTTAGTTTTGAGCTTTAAACGCTTTTAAGAGAATGACAGCTGTCTATCCCTCCAACGCAGAGTTTGCTAGAACCTTACACGTGAATCAATAAGTGCACAGTTGCAAGAGGTTGATGAAACCTCAATACGCTCCATATATTTTATAACCGCTTACTGCTTTTTGACTGTGACTATGTCAGATACATTTACAAAAACTACACAACAAAATTCAAATTGTCATACAACGTAGCAATGCTGCCTGTCTTCTGGGAACATTGCCACAAAGGAATAAATTCCATGACGCTTTTGGATTTGACTTATTTGTTGTTTTGATTTTCATGTTAGTTTTAATTTAGTTGAATAATTATTTTATATGGTATATAATAAAACTCGTGTTAAAACAAATTGATGTATAGTATAAACAAAGATATATTAAAAAATCTGCGATATTAAAAAAAGAACAAAATCTTACATTTCAGAACAACCGAACATAACATAAACTCACGCCTTTATCCCCGAAGGGGTAGGCAGAGGTGCTAGCACCCACATTTCGCCAGTATGTTTAGATCAAAATGTAAGTGCGATTAATCGGGCACTTATAAACCTGCGATAAATACACACATAACTTCGAAACGCATCGAAAAATCATTGATGTGTGCCATGGTAAAACCTGGGATGGAACCCGAGACCTGGTCTCAGCAGTCCATTACCCATACCACTAGTCTATTGCGGTTACATTTCAGAACAAATTGTGTTATTACCATCTCAGCGAAATTCATAATTCGTACAGACTCAAATAATAATATAATATCTCGTATAACGTAATGAAAATTTATAACGCGTAAAACAAATTAAACCTTTACAACTCGCAGTAAAACAAACGACGCTCTTATATTTAAATTGTTTTCCATTCAAATTTCAAATCGTTAATTGCGACACATAAAGTCTTGAATCTTTTGTTTGTCTTGCCTTGTACATCTGAAGCACAGATTTTGAACACGCTAGATATACAGGAGAGACTTTAGTGGTAGACTCTTGGTAGCGGAGTTAGATGCAAGGTTAATCTGCACTAACCAGGTCACTTAAAGCGGGTAGGAATATTGAGGAAGCTTCGTGTTTCGGTGTGTATGTTAAACTCGTCAGTCCCAGTCGATTAACGAGCATCTATTAAGTAGAAAATAGTCCGATGCTGTTTGTCAACCGTAGTACTAAAACTGACCAGTTGCAGTTTCGGACCTCGGGCTGTTGGTCAACCGGACTCACCACCAAACTACTGTCATACAATAGTTCGATGTTGTTTAACAGCTGAACTAGAGGTCTATGGCAATACTCATTCTTAAGATTTTCCTTGTAGTTAACTTATCACTTACATAAATGATAAACCTCAAGGTAATTAACAGAGAAGACACTGGCATAGGCCTTTTCAGGATTGATAAAAACCAATAAATCAGTTAAAAATATAAAACTGATTGCTAATGTGTAAAAGCGTTGTCTTAAATAAAAAAAATGAAACAAATAGGAACTTGACAATATACAAAAATCTCCCACACCGTAGTGACTGGTAGTCTTATGACATAAAGTTAATAGTAAGTAGTAGTTAGTACTTAGAGAGACAAAGTGTGCGAGTGACAAACATATCTTTACTTAAAACCTAGGCCTGAGAAACGGACCGAGTATATGAATACCTATTTGAATCCGTATAGAAATCACTTTTATATCGTGCGAAAAATCGATTCCTTTTCATTAACCTATCAACTTGTCAAATATAACCGGTTATCATAAAAAGTGTGTATTTAAATTTATTTGACATTTTTAATTCGGTGACGTTGTAATGTAGAAACTTTTGCTCTGTTTACGCTAGTATTATTAACTTTATAAACTTCAATATCCAGCCAATCCTAATTATATGGTGTGAAAACTCTTTGAACATGTGAAAATTCTTAAATGTATCTTTAGATGTGATGTTATGAAATACCCAGCATATTTGACAAGCTGTCATTATCATAAGTATCATCTTAACGAAAGTCGCGGCTGCATATGAGTATGTCATCTCAAATATCGAAGTACTCCTTCGTATGATTGGAGTTTGTGATGTATGACAGTAATTTCCGTCTAAATATACTAAAATAATATGTAGTTTTAATAAAGTATTTATTGTATTGTTTCAGGTGCTGGACTTACAGATCACGTCAGCGAAAAACAAGAATATCGTACTATATTGAGGCAGTATCACGGGTAAGATATTAGTTTATTGTTATATATAATATAGTTTATTATCAAAGTCACGGGTACCCGTAGAATGAGATCCAACCGGTTGGATTGGAGGTCGATAGGGGTGGCCTATGTTCAGCAGTGGTCGTCTTATGTCTGAAATGATGATTACGATAGTTTATTACATATACTTGCTGCTCATGGATAGTTCTCATCGCGACCCAAAAATAGCTTATGTCCTTTTTTAAGCTCTATCCCACCAAAACATAAATGTAAAAAAAGGAGAGCCATGTTCAATACAAAAATTATTCTCTGCTGTGGGCTTCGCCGCAAAAAGAATGGAGATCAGAGATTGAGTGCCAAGTTCTATGCAAAATCCAAATATGTAGTTTAAGGGCTGACTTGGCTGGTTTTCCCATACGATATATTATTAAGTACCTACTTTTACACAGTCATGGAAGAGCCTTATGTTTGATGGGTAGTTTATATCAGTAAGTAAAATTTTCGGAATAATAAAATAAGAACCGAAAGGTAACAGGTTTAAAACATGCGAAGGCTATATATAATTCGTATGGGAAAACCAGCCAAGTCAGCCCTTAAACTACATATTTGGATTTTGCATAGAACTTGGCACTCAATCTCTGATCTCCATTCTTTTTGCGGCGAAGCCCACAGCAGAGAATAATTTTTGTATTGAACATGGCTCTCCTTTTTTTACATTTATGTTTTGGTGGGATATCATTACTTTTTGTAGGTAAGTACATATCCTCGTAACGCCGTGAGTCCTTTTAAAAGGACAAATTCAAAACTAAAAGTTGACTTTATAAATATAAAACAATTGCATTGCCAAGCCCACAGCAGAGAATAATTTTTGTATTGAACTTGGCTCTCCTTTTTTAAATTTATTTTTTTGATGGGATAATAGATTACAATATCTAATGCCGCCGTTCTAACTCGCCGCGCCGGGCCGACCTGGCGAGCAGGCGGATATGGTATGTATAGGCCTTAATGATGCGTTAATATTTTTTTTAATAAATTAATAAAATTAAAAGTAGACTATATAAATATAAAACAATTGAATGAGTTACTGTATTTTCCTACGTTTACGGGATATAATTTTCTTCTCAGTGTTATTTTCTATATTTTCTTGTACCTTTGAAATATTTGAGTGAATTGCCCATTCCGTATCCGCTATTTTTTTTAACGTTTTCTGTTTATACTCAATTTGGCTAAGTCGGGGCGGTTAGGTAATGATTTTACACTATTTGTGCGCAAAATTAAAAATAATAATTAATCCCAGTTAATAACGTAGGTACCCTATAAGTAATATTAGGTATTTATGTTAAGCGTTAATAATAGAATCTAATTATTTAAAAATTGCCAGTTTTTTATTTTTTCCTTTGTATTCATCTAATTACCTATCTGCTTACCAAATTTTAACTCTCTAGGTCATCTGGAACTGGGTTAAAGTTTTGGTCTATAGGTCAGTCAGTGATAAAAATGAGGAATTTTGGACATTAATATTTAAATAACCGTTTGAGATAAGCTTATGAAAATTAGAACATATATGTATCTTGCAAGTCTCAATATATGAGCCAAATTTGACACGTTTATGTAAAATAGTTTTTGATTTATGAGGGGGTCAAAAGTGGCTCCAAATGGTTCGTGTAATATTACACACGGTGCGGCTCGCCAGTTCTGTTTCTTGAACATTGGCTTGACACGCTCCCGCGTGTCTAGATAACTTTTATATAAACTTTTATTCCCTATATATTTATCCTACACCTTCCATCTTCTTTTGCAATAAGCGGTGATCTATATACTTTAGCAAAATCTAGTCCATTGTTCTATTTTAGATACGAACACATGAGCATACCTACAGTCAAAGATAAAATAAACGCATATTCTCGAAAATGTAAGGGCTGAGCTGATAAACCATCACAATCAGCTGGCTATCCAACTCACCCTATTAGACTATTTAAACCGTCCCAAAAGACAATAACCCTGGTGCTCAGCAGCACTGCGCTAATGTCCCTAACGAGGAAATCATCTTACAACTTATCTGCTCAAAGTCAGCTGACAGGTTTCACGACGCATATTAGAAAAAATCCTACTACTACATTGCAAAAAAATCAGTTCAGTAGTTTTAGCGTTAAAGCAATTTGAACATGAAACACACGTCTCACCAGCTCTCAATATTAACTGTCTAAATTGCTATTTAACTAAGCGTTAATTGTACTTTGCCGCTGCGTTTATTTCACTCAAATTATATGGAGCAGTAGAACTGTGAACGCCAACTTAATTGCTAGTTGAATCGACGATCACATTTGGTAATTTTGTTATAACGCCAGTTGGCCCAAATTAACTAATATACGATTTTGTAATATGACTTTTATGATGGTTAAAAGTTCGGCAACTTATTTTTTTGTACCACTTAGATTCAAATTCAAATTTATTTATTTCTTGAAACAAGGTGCAAAATATGCTATAAAAATAATCCAACCAAACGCAAACAGAAGATAGGACGCCCCCTAGCCAGATGGACTGATGACCTGAAAAAGGCGGCTGGGACAGACTGGATGCGGAAGGTAGAGGATAGGGAGCAGTGGCCCACATTGGGAGAGGCCTATGTCCAGCAGTGGACTGCGATAGGCTGATTGATGATAATAGAACCAGCTATGTTCCACCGGAAGCATACGAAATATTGCAATCAAATCTTATTCACACAATATATATTATATATTTATAAATATGCACATGCCAAATTCAAATACATTTTAGTTAAATAGGTCAGAATGTAATTTAAATGCAATTAGTATCAGAATAATTAAGTCCCATGAAGACTGTCAAAATGGCAATTAGATATATCAAATCTCATATACCTAATAATTAAATCCCATGAAAAAATGCCAAAATAGTAAGTAGTACTTTATCAAAAATAGGTGGAAGACAAGCACACGGCTTACTTGATGGAATGTGGTTACCATGGTCTAAGGTCACTTGCACTGCCGATATTATGTTAGTCAGTTAAGAAAGCTTTTGTAAGATAAATTGCTAGCTATAGTATAGACAGCAGATAAAAAAGATTAGAAAGAAAAATTAACCGATTCCTTGCATAGCAAGGAATAGGATAGGCGCATAGGCGCTGTAAATTGCATGAAAATTAATTATGTGCTTAGCCGCACAAGCAATACCAATTAACGTCAAGTAGAGTATCAGACGGTTTTGCCAAAGCTTATTATATCCGGGAAACTATGTAGGTAATTAGAATTGTAACATAATTACTGAAACCATCACCATTACTGATTATATCAGTCACGCTGTGATTTCGAGTTTATTGTAATATTCTAGGAAAATCTACACAACGCTGCCTAGACCCAAGGTAAACATAGCTTAACTAGCTTGTGTTATGGGTTCTAGAAAACGGATAAACATACTTAGATACATTTTTTCAAATACATATTCTAGGACAATCTACACAACGTCACCTAGACCCATGATGAGCATAGTTTAATTAGCTTGTGTTATGGGTTCTAGAATGCGGATAAACATACTTAGATACATTTTTTTTGTAAATACATACATATCATACATAGCAACACCAAGACCATTGCAATTATTCACATTCATACACACAAATATTCGCTGAGCGGGAATCGAAACCGCGCCTCCTGCGTAGCAGTCGCGTTCACTACCGCCACGTCACGGAGGTCGCCTGTGATGCAAGTGACGTCACTTTCTGTACCTCACCTCAGTGTACATTATCTTACTTAGTGTCATCAATTCTCTTTATCCCATCTACTCTTTCAACCACCTAGATGGAAACTGGTTCCACCAACTAGAATTTCGACTATCGGCTATCTTAAAGATACTGTTTAAAAGTTGCAGTTTGGTTCTTGAGACTTTGAGACGTTAAGCTCGAATCGTGTCAACTCGAGTTATGTTTGAGTTTCATAATATCAAGTCTAAACCTTAAACCGCTTAACTGTACCGATCTTAATGCATTTTCATTCAGAAATGAACTAAAACTTGTGGAAGGAAAATACTTGCCTTAAATCACGAAAAGGGAGTTAAAACAGGACAAAATTTTGTGAAATTTGTAAATAGTTACATAACATACATACATAATACCCGAAGGGGTGGGCAGAGGTGTATTAAACACCCATATTTCGCCAACTATGATTTCCGGCCCCACGTTATAGGGAGCGAGCCTATTGCCGCCAATCGGGCACTTTGTAAGAAAACGGGTATGCCGAAAATAAACTCCTAACCGAAACAGTTGCAGCTAAATAAATTTGAAATAAAAAAAATATTGACCCGATTCCTTACTATGCGGTGCCGCACAAACACTACCAATTAACGTCTTGGAGAGTATCAGATGATTATTATTACATAATAAATGATGTATCTTATTGAAATCAGTCCTGTAGTTAACATATTTATAGGTACTTAACTAGATGACCCGCGCAACTTCGTCCGCGTTACCCCATTTTTGCGATATTTTTCATTTCTGCTCCGCACCAGTTGGTTGTAGCATGATGTTATATACATATAAACCTTTCTGTTCAATTACTCTATCTATTGAAAAAAAACGCATCAAAATCCGATGTGTAGTTTTAAAGATTTCAGTATACAAAGGGACATAAGGAGATAGGGATATAGGGACAAGAGAACGCGACTTTGTTTTATACTATGTAGTGATATCACCCTAAGCTGTACTCTTACCAATACTGAACTACACTTCAACTAATATGAAGCAAAGAAAATTACAAGTCGTTTCAAATATTTTCTCACCAGTGTATTGATTGAGTACATTTATATAGAAAAGTGCTTATCAGCTATGTCGAGCTGTTACGTTTTATTGACTTTAAAGTTTTATGCTTGCGACTGTACGGATTTAAGCTTGGGACACAATAGACTATCGAATGTTAATGCATTTTAGGTCGGGTACGACGTGATATATTTTTCTATTTCTTTAAATAATGAATCTTGAGCACTGGGGTAGAGTTTAATGAGTTCCACTGAGACAGCCTCTGTGGCGTGGTAGTGCCGAATGCGGCTGCTACGCAAAAGGTGCGGGTTCGATCCTCGCTCAGTGCAATTATTTACTCGGAAAGCACGTTAATCCGTCGGTACCGGTTTTCATAGGAAGTTCTATAGCGCAGAAGCACTAGTCACCCATCCGGTCAATGACGTCCCCACTAGAAGTAGTAGGAATTAGGGGCTTACACGGCAGTCACTCCTGTTAAAATATAAACTAAACAAATTATAGTAAGGTGGTGAGAAGGCAGATCCCGGTTTCTAGAGTGTGAGCTTTGGATGCAATTGAGATTGACACTAGAATAAGAAGAATAAACACATATGATGTGAGATTGAGGGTTGAAAAACAACATCTATTTTTCATAGAACTAATATCCCAAACCATATATGATGTCATCTGCCGGCGGGACTGTTATTATTATTTATAATTTTATTTTGTTTTGTTTATTTTGTTTCACATTTTTTTTTATATGTGTAATCGATTTACAATAAAAACGAATTTCTTTCTTTCTATATATAAAACACTTTCTAGCACCGTAATTTTCCTCCAAACTGCCGTTGTTATTTTCGCTTCACAGTCTTTTGACCGTGGATATTAACTCCTGAAAACTTCCAGTGTGTCCCCAACCTTTTTGTTTAGCACCGACTGACAAAGTAACAACATAGACACGTCGAAATGTTAAATTGGGGAACGGTATTAAATTCCAGTAAATTTCAACCCGTCGCTTATGGAGGATGGAACGGGAATAATAATTACGATATATATGTTTTATGTTACTGGGGTACAATGAGTACAGACAGTAATGTAAGTAGCTGCACTGTTTGAGTGAACCCCACGAGTGTAATGCCTCTGCTGTTGCTTCCATAGGCCACGGTGACCGCTTTCTATCAGGTCTGCTACCTGAATGATATGAAAAAGAAATGGATTATGGAAATCCATATCAATCAATCCTATCGCATTCCACTACTGGACATAGGCCTCTCACATTGTTGTGAGAGTTGTGAGAGGTTTTGGCCTAATGTTTCCACGCTGGCCGGACGGGTAGGTACTGGGTTCTAGTTTTCCTTCTCTCTGTCTGTCTATTTTTCCATTAGTAGCCTCTAGACTACCTAAGAATGAAATGTGGTGATATTTTTTCTCCGTCACTACACGCACTGTCTTACATACTTCAAATTATTTTTATCATTTATTTATTTATTATTTTAACTTTATGCACAAATACAAAATATTTGTACAAAGACTACTTAATCGGCTTAACGGCTTATATTGCATTTTATTTTAATAAAATTGTATGCTCACTGGGTGAAACACAGAATCATGAAACTTAATGTAATCGCCTATAATAATATATATAATATCCGGAAACCACGCTGTCTGGGTTACTTTCTATCCTTGGAATTTTGTTTCATGATCTGCAGGAATGAGATTGCGTTTTGGGGAAAGATAAGAAAAGATAAAGTATTAATTAGTGGTTTATCAAGATGAAAAACGAGTATTTTGCTAACCGTACAGTTTACATATTTATAGAGGCAAGGATTATCACGAGAAAGGCTTATTCTGTAATAGAGAGAGTAAATATAGCATGATGAACTAGTAGCTAATATTCTGGTACGAGCAAACTCACACCTAGGGAATTGCGAACTGATTTCTTGGTACCTACCTAGTTGGAATTATAGGTACAAATTGCACTTTTTTGAACCTAACTAAGTACTTTTTTCGATTGGATATCCCTACGGATATCACCCGCCGGCAGACAGGAACAATTACATTCGACTCGAACCAAACTGTAACTACACACACACTGTAACAGTCCCCGAGGAGTATGGTAGCGCTGCCGCAATACCTGCTTTCTCCTGCTAGAGAAACAAGTAGCTCCATATGTTGCCCCCAGGCCTGCACTCATGGAAAATGGAGGTCGTAAGCTGGTACGCCAGCTAATAAACGAGTGAGATTCATGCTTTATGCTAACGCTCTACGGAAGCAACGCATGCCCAGAACCTAGTGCTGCTGTCCAGCCTCTCTTTGCTGATGGTGAATGTGCTATGATCTATGATCAAATTCCAACTCCTATACATACATAATTATGTTCAAGCTCATAATCTCCGAAGGAGTACTTAGAGGTGTATTAAACACCCACATTTCGCCTACAATGATTTTCGGTCCCACGTAATGGGGGTCTAGCCTATTGCCGCCAATCGGGCACTTTGGAAAAAAGTCGGTATGCCGATAATAAATTCCTAACCGAAAATGTTGCAGCTGAATAAATCCAGAAAATTTTTTTTGACCCAATCCTTGCTATGCGGTGTAAATCGCAAGCACAAGCATTACTAATTAACGTCTTGGAGAGTATCAGACGGTCCTCCTATCCGATCCTATTCTATCCTATACGATGCATAAAATACGCACCTATAACAACATGAAGTCGCGTTTTCCGTTCTATTCTGAAATTCCCCTCGAATATTGAGGTTATCAAAACTACTTCAGCACGTCCTCATAATGGGTTAATATTATTTCTTATGTTTTCATACTCTATTTGAACTATTCAATTCAATTAATGCGTAGATGGTTACAAGCCAATGTTTTTTGACATAAAATGTCGCGTTTTACCTATGTCAAATAACATTAGATAGTATTGGCGATTAGATATTTTCAATCTATTTTGTGGTCCTAGTGTGTCCTAGATAAAAAAAGTAGTTTACATTTCATGATAGTTAGTTAGATATAGCCTACTAAGGGGTAACTACCCCTGAAAAAAATGTCAAGTAATTGAAACATTAATAGCAACGAGGTTAGTTTTACATACATAACATAAACTCACGCCTATATCCCTGAATAGGTAGACAGGGGTGCTAGCATCCACTTTCGCCAGTTTATGTTCAAGTCTCAATGTAATAGGTGGCGAGCCTATTGCCATTAACCGGGCACTTATAAAGTTGGAATAAAAATAAACATTACTTCGAAAAGTATCGAAAAGTCATTGGTGGGTGTCATGGTAAAACCTGGGATCGAACCCGATACCTCGTCTCAGAAGTCCATTACCCATACCACTAGGCTACCGCAGATTACTTTTAGTTAGTTAGTTTTAACATGGGTGACTATTGTTAAGGGTTGAGACAATACCATACGTATCCAAATTTAAGCGCTCTTTCATTTTGTCATACAAGCCCGGCGTTTTGAGTACATTTTCTTTTATTATATGAAATGTTCAATATAAAACTGAAAGAATTGTTAAACAACAAAATGATAACTGCATAACCAGCTTAATTGATCATCAATTGTATTTCTAATTACGGTTCCTTGTTTCAGTGTTGCGCCGGTGTCCCGGGCCCCCGGGATTAGCGGCGACGTTCCCGACTATCCCGGGAATTACGGTGAGTAATGGACGCGGTTATTAATGCACCTCTAGGGATCCCGGTGTGGTGATTAGTTAGGTATTGTTATTTTCTGAAGCATTTGACGCTTTAAAAAATGACTGAAGTATTTAAGCAATTAGTACTTTGTTTTTCGTGTGGAATGCCGACACGAACTTACTAAAAACGCACGCCGTTTTGGGCCTCATCAATTTTATGAAGAGAGAAGGTCGACAGAGGTCTCTACTTGTCACCCCAGTCTCTAAATATTAGTACCTAACTAAATATGCTATTTTTCGTACCTATACATAGATCGGAAAAGTAAGTTTCGCCCTTATATTTATACCCAAAGTTTTCTTGCGTGCTTGGGTCCCATAATTACCTCCATCCTACATAACCGCAGGCCTGGGGGTGACAGGTGGAGCCGCCTGTCACCCTAGTACTTACGATCACGCCGGGGCAGCAGCGTGATGCGCCCTCCATCCTCTCCGGGGTAAATATGGACACCGTATCACACCCGCAGAAACCCATGCTGTATCAGTCCTGGGTCAGCCGGGGCGTGAGGGACATGCTAGAGTTACCTCACGCTCTGAAAATGATGGCCCAAGACAGCCGTATGGTTTATGTGTGTGGGAGTATCAGAGGGGAATTTATAGATTCCGAAGGTTTTTTTTGCGTCATAGCAATAAAAAGTAAGTAATAATAATGAAATAAATTGTCTAGAGGCTTTTACTACTTAAAATACAGAAAATATAGCTCATAGTTCAACTTTATTACTCCATATAACTACATCAACAAGAATATTTTTTCCTGCAATCAAACATTACGAAGCTATCCATCTCTGTCCCTGTATTGGACGTGAACAGTGAATTCGGTCCAAACTATCATTTCGATTGAACCATCCAAACTGTCAAAACTTATCTTTTGCGCTTCTTACGATGTATAAAGTTATTGGGAATGTATTAGATTCGGGTTCCGAATTATAGGAATAACTATTGATTAAGCTCTCAAACTGGAGAGTAATAACTGGTATCATAACATCATAGCAGGTGAGATAGACTTGGTCCTGAAGATCTTGGTGGGTACCACGGAGACCATACACACTATATCCATATACATTTTTTTTTATAATATCACTCCATATCCCCGACGGAGTAGGCAGAGATCCTAGCACCAACATTTCGCCAGTTTATATTTAGGTCCCAATGTAAATAGGTGGCGAGCCTATTGCCATTAACCGGGCACTTATAAACCTGCTTTAATACACACATAACTTCGAAAAGCATCGCAGTCATTGGTGTGTGCCATGGTAAACCTGGGATCGAACCCGAGACATCATCTCAGCAGTCCATTACCCATACGACTAGGCTACCGCGGTATTTCCATATTATCCATATATTATTTTCTTATATTTAACCCACACTAACGAGGCAAGATGAATAAAAGTTTCATTGTTCGCAAATAAATTTCATAGTTTCTCCTTCAAAGTTGTAGTAACATAATGTAGTATTTTCTCATCCGTCCATCACATTAACTTCCCCATTACAGCCTGCAGCTCCAGCATGCACACGTACAAGTTGCCGCTCGCGTGGGAGTACAACAGTTTGGTAAAGTTGGAACCAGTCCTTTCCAGTTTGTGCCGCAAGTAACAAATATTCGCACATGTACTGGCATATATAAACTTTAGAGCTGGAGTTTATGTTAAATACTTTCTCTTCTAAGTAATAAACTAGCTGGAATTGGATTAAATTTATTGTTATAATATATAGCTGTCTATCTAAAGGTATGGTTCTAACCAGACCTTCAGAATCCAAGTAAACCTCACCTCTTGTGTAGCAAACGTTTTGAACACTTTCTATCAAAAAGCAATGTGCTTATTTGAAAAATCTGAAACCTACTGATCTTCAGACCAAACTTATGGCGCCATCTATCCTCTCGAAATAGAATCCAGACAGCAAATGCTTTTGTTGTCGTTGTAAGTAAATATGGCACAATTTGAAACCACAAAATCAATTTCAAATTAATTCGAATTTATCCAAAAATTGTAAAATATATTCGCTAGTAAACTACGCGTGTAACATACTCTATGTCTTCGACAAAACTAAAAGCAAAAGCAGTTAACAAAACTTGTCTGAATTTATTTCCCATTTTTATCGCAAACTTCCTTATCTTAAGGTATTCCACCGTGCTATTCCCCTGAGACGTTCCTAGTTTAGAACAATAAAATACATTGTCATAAATACTAAAGAATTCAACTGAAACTTTGTCAAACCACGCACTATGAGTATATTAAAGCAAAATAACGTTTTAAGCAATTTTGTACAAACCCAGCAATAGATTCACGAGTATAGAAACTTCAACAATAGCCTTAAATCATTTCTAAATGGCTACTTGGAGACAATAAAACATAATAATAATGTATTTTATCATGCGTAAATTTTAAGTCCTTAGTTTGTATTAAGTGTATTAACCAACAGTCTGCCGGTAAATTCTGTGTTATGTTTTAAGTGGGATAACATTAATATAGCACAATATTATTGTAGGTGTAGGCGGTCGAAATCTGTACACAATATAACATACCCTATCTATTGAAACTGTAACCTAAATCTCAAGAGATTGCGTTCGACTATGAATTTATACAATGTTTACATTTACAACAGGTTGAGTATGTCGGGAGGACAACACCGATTCGGGATTGAAAACTTGTATATATCCGTTATAACACTTTTACTTCTGTTGAGAGGTATTGAAACGTGATGTTGGTATAAGGAAATTTATTCAATCAAATAGTTCAGAGTAAATATGTGTTGTATAAAGACAAAAGGCAAAGGAAAGAAGTAGGAACAACTCTGTATGAAAAGGAGTGTTCTCACATCCTTTATCGTGTACATAAATAGGTACATAGGATTACTTGACAAGATTATTTTACACAATGTACCCATATGTTTATAGCATAGACATTAGACATAAATGTTCAAAACATTAATATTACTAGAGTAAATAGACGAATAATAGAAGAATAGGTAGCAAAAACAAATAATTGTATTTAATTAACAAGGTTTTAGGTTTGCATAAGAGTGTTTTTGAATTAAATTTTTATCATTTTTAGCCTTTTAGATTTGAAGTCGATTTTTAAAGGTAGTTTTTTTTTATTACAAACTCAATTCTAAATTTGATTAACCATTTTTTTTATAAATAAACACATATTTCAAAATTAGACAGAAAATTAGACAGCCTCCGTGGCGTGGCGGTAGTGCACGCAACTGCTACGCACGGGGCGAGGGTTCGATCCCCGCTCTGTGCAAAAAGTTGTATGCATAAATATGGCTGTTTGCACTGATCTGGTCGTGCCTCGGAGAGCACGTTAAGCCGTCGGTCCCGGTTGCCATACAAACATCTGTTACGGGTAGTTGGAGCCTTGGAGCCCTTAAAAAGTTCAACCAGTCTAACTTGGAACTTCGATATCGCCATTGGTCATTGGACTATTGGTTGTGGAGGTCAGATGGCAGTCGGTTCACGGAAAATATCAAAGTTCAGTTGCATCACAGTTGGACTGGAAAGCCGACCCCAACCGAGTTGGAAAAAGATTCAGAGATAGATAGATAGAGAGATACTTTACTATTGAAACTGTACTTAATCAATTTTTATAATATAGTAAACTTCAATAGGATCAGCTGTCGTGCTTTTGAATTATATGAACTCTTTTATGTAGTATTTGGCAAAAGGTTTATTGGATCCAATAAGATGAAAATTTACAATATATTTTTATACTACTTATATGGCCGACAAGCACGTGGCCCACCTGATGGAAAGTGGTTACCGTGGCTTATGGACGTTTTAACACCAGCTGCTTCACGTTTGTGCTACCTACCATATAGAGAAGAGTAGGGCAGTGAAGTCGAATTGACGTGCCATAAATAAAAAAAAGAAACAACAATTGTAACAAAATAATTACAAACAAAAATGTAACGATTAAGTCTGAAAACTCAAACCATCTTTTACTATTTATCTTGCAGTTATTACGGTTATTGACTGTCTCAATCTTTGACATTTGGATACAATATCATAAATGTAGTTCAAACTCAGCAAACTCGTCGACAATTTCCGGTATTTCTCGTTCGTTTCTCCTTTTAATTTAGTTTTAACCGCAATAGAACGCGACTGCTGAAGCGTGGATTCGATCCCCGCTCCGTGTAAATATTTCAATGCATGTATATTTTCCACACCTTAAACCTCCAAATTCCTATTTCTCTTACGTCAGTAGGTACTATTATCTGCTCTGTGCTTCAAGGTCTCTGAGGCCCCACTAAGAAGACTTTTAACTAACCTAACATCAGTATAATCTCTATGTACTAGAGTTAAGTTAGGTAGACTAGTGATATTCGATTGTCAGACAAAGTTTTGATCACATGACATTCCGACAACTAATGTCACTGCCATACATTTTCGATGAAAAACCTACCTTGGAGTTCAAGAAATAAACCAAAACTCGAATTGGTCTAAGCGTCTTCGAGTATTCCGCTTAAATATAATATATAATATACGATTCATTTCGATTATTTTCCTTTTTCATTCACACTTAGTTTCCTGCTGACATGCATTCACATCTGTTCAGGATGATTCTTAACTCCAACTGACTTGACGGGACCATTCACAAAGTTTACAATTTATCGTTCTAAACTAGCTGTGTACGACAGTCCATTGTGAACAGGAATGAAATAAACTGCAAAACTGTTTTTATTATTACATTTATGAAGTACCTATAACGTATGTTCAGTCATAAAATTATTTTAAATGGAAGTGTTTTAAAGAACTATGCTTCTCCTAACATGAATGTTTTGATTCAACCAAAGTATAAATATAATGAATATATTAATTCAAGCTTAAACGTTTTTCACACATCATCACTCTCTAAACCTTTTCCCAACTCAGTCTAGGTCGACTTTTCAGCCTAACTGTGATGCGACTGAACTTCGATATTTTCCGTGAAGCGACTGTCATCTGACCTCCACAAACAATGGCCCAATGACCAATGACGATATCGAAGTTCCAAGTTAGTCTGGTTGGTCTTTTGAGTGCTCCAACTACCCGTAACGACTCCCATAGATATTTGTATGGCAACCAAGCGATTTTCACACACTTGTGACCAGTTAATTTGACTTACCCCGCCTGATAGTAAGCTAATCGCATAGACGCAGGAAAGAGGGTTACCATTACAAACACGTACAGTGTTACAAGGGTGGCGCTCAACTTGACGACCCGGGACTGTAGTAAGAAGGAAACGCGTGAACTCGACCTCGATTCTATTAATTATTCTTAACCATACACGACCGTGATCACAAAAACTGCCATGGCATTTTCTGCTTTATGAATGCTGAGTTAAAGTTCAAAATGAAATGAAAACGAGTTTATTACATCGTTTCATTCAGTCTACACAATACCATTTAATTTTGAACGTTAACTGTGTATTAGTAGAGTCCAAAATTAAATTTTATAATCTCAGTTCCTTGACAATGTTTGAAAATTAGTAGAATCGAGGCCTCTTGGTAAGGAATTCCAAGACTTAATAGTGCGGCAAAGGTAACACTCACCGAACCGGTTGGTTTTTGATGGAATATTCTGTAGCGTATGTGGAAGACATCTATGCCCTGCACGTGTTGTCCTGTAAAGGAAGTTGGGGCTATAAGTAGGATGTTTGTGTATTTATATACTCCCGAGAATATGGACGTAACCTTACATCCGAAACATAACATAACATAAACTTACGCCTTTATCCCCGAAGGAGTAGGTAGAGGTGCTAATACCCACATTCACATCGAACTCGAGACCTCATCTCAGCAGTCTATTATTACCCATACTAATAGGCTACAGCGGTTCATACATCCGAAACGTCGGGTCGGTATAAAAACACATTATTAGTAGTTCACGTTTAAATCCCGTTTAATCACAAAACATGATGGATTTGTCCAGCAGTAACGATGATAACTACAATTATTGTAATTGTACATTTCAGATTGAATCTCTGCTTATGCTTTTGACTATATTCACGCTCTAAATGAATTTCATTAAGTCTAAAGTGATCTCTTCAACTGAGTGCCTATCTAGATTGCATTCAAAGCCTTTACTTTGAGGCATGAGGTCCGTTCTATAGCTCCGTTATTTGAAATCTGCACTAATGTATCGTCTGTCCATCAGCCGGTATATGAACTTATAGGTGGGCACTTAAGTTCTACCCCTAGAGGAACTAATTGTACCAGTAATTTAATTACCTTTACACAAACCTAGGTGTGAGATAGTGACAAAGTAAAATGTAAAAATTAAATGTCAATGTCAATACGATATAGAAGTAGCCGTTACATGGCGGAAATCCATTACAAACAGGTAGGTATATATTGGGGAAGCTAGAATAACCCACCATTCACCCGCGGTTTAACAATTCCAACTATAATTGTTAAATAGAAAGTAATGCCAAAACCACAGGCAACTATTAGGTAATCTGTGCCGCAGGTCCCTCAAAGCAAGTAAAAAGACTTGTTACCCGAGGAGATATGTTGTCGTATGTGCAATATTCCGCAAGTGCGAAGAACAAACCTGCAGTACATCTATCCTACATCTTCAGGAGCGCTCCTGAAAATGCCTCGTATTTTTGTTTCTTAAAGCTGTCAACTTGTCATAATAGTCATAGTAGTATGGTAGTCGGCCATAAAATGTGCATATTGAAATTCATTAAAGCGGTAATGAAGAGACTGTTGCTCCATATGTACCAGTAATTATAACTTTATGGTTCTACCCATAGGTACATTCTTTATGAAGAGCATAATAACTAAAGCTTATTGGCTTCAGTTATTCTGCAAAGCAATTTTAAAAACATTTAACTCTAGCCCACTTATGAAGTAAACAAATCATTCCGAGCTTTAGTAAAATCTACCGAAAAACAATTAAAAAATGTTTTCACTTTATGTAACTAGTGAACCCTATTTCTGTACTCATAAGGTACTATTTGGTTCGGATATTAACAAAGTTTAGTATAGATTAGCGGTCTGGAAACTGGAAACTTTACGGAGAGAAAAATAGTGATGGGTTGTGTGGGTTACTGTTTTCGACATCATGATCTCGGCAATAAATCAGTTCTAGGAATTCGTGTCGGATTTTTATAAAGAGTAGGTACTATGAATTTGTAGATTTTTTCAGTTTTCGAATTAATTTCTTTGAAATTTCTGAAATATGTAAAGTTGTTAGTATGAAATGAAATAACTGTAGGTACTTAACCTCTGATTATATTATATTTTGTACATAAACGGTCAAGAAAGGAAGGAAATCTCAGAATAAGACTCTGTACTAACCCGTCTATAGACTAAATAATTTGATTTGTATTTTTTTATAAGAATATTGGTAACTGAAATGACTAATATTCCCTCTTAACCCTCCAGCTAAGCCCTATGGCTTGTTTCAGAAGTGGGTTCACGTCGGTAGTGTAATGGCCAGCTTTCAAACCCGGTACTTATCGATCGTAAGGTCGACTCCTGAACCACTAAGCTGCCAATGCTTTAATAACTGATTCCTAACTATTATTCCTGTTTAAAATTTTTTCATCGATATATTATTTTACTATCGATGTTAATTGTTGTATACAGTTACTTAAATACTAGGCTCCTCACTAGCCCAACCTACGGGCTACGGAAAGTTTGTAGTGCATTGGAAGTTAGTTCACTAGTGGGTACTTTTAAACTAAACCGTTTGGAAATTGCGGGATCCCAAGCGCCTTTTTACTTTTTAATTTTTATTTTAGTGAAAAGTCGGTTACCGCTATAGTTTTATGAATGCAAAGTTTGAAGCAGCAAGTTTAGTGTAGGTAAGTATTCGAAAATTGATTTTGTTTTTATTTTTTTTATTGTATAGCTGTTTGGCAGTTTAATAATTGGAGGCTATGTTGGCAGGCATTCGAGAAAGTTCGATTATTCGATTACCTAGGTTAACAAATTGGATTTATTGCTAAGAAGTACCAATATAACAAACGTAATTTTTTCTTACTTTATGTTTGTCCACACAGATAGTATCCCTACTTTTCATTTCTGAGAAAGGTGTTTCTTATACGAAAGACATAATCTGCTTCGATGGTTTCAGAAAACGTTATTTTAATGACGCTCTCGATGTGGTTCTTATTATTCTGTTTTAGTTAATTTTCATACTGATTATATTCAGGTAAACAAAATTAAATGAGTATACCGACTGGGGAAGTACCTCCATCCTACAGAATATCGCCGTTTAATAACCTTGTGTTGTGTTTTTGGTGGTGAGTAGGGTAGCCAGAGCTTTTGTGTTGTAAGTGGGAAAACGAAAGGCTTACCTACATCTTTTGCGCTGACGACACAGAATGTCTCTGTTCTTACAGGGGTTGCGGCACGAGTGTTATTCCTCTAGTGTTACACTCGCCCATAGGCCACGGTAACCACTTACCATCAGGTGGGCCGCGTGCTTGTCTGCGACCTAAGTTGTATAAAAAAATGAATATACCGACTGTGGAAGTACCTCCGTCGTACAGAATAACGGGGCTAATATTAACCTTATGTTGTGTTTCTGGCGGTGGGTAGAGGGACGAGGGCCACATCCCTGGTGTTGCAAACTTTCATAGGTCTCGGTGGCCAATCGCCATCAATGTGTCGTGTGTTTCAGTGCCACTTAAGTGGTAAAAAAATACATAGTCAAATCTCTTTGAACTTAAATCTATCATACAATAGTTACAGTTGAAATGATTTCTTCGAAAAGCGATCGCTCGGCGGCGTCTTTACCTTTCCCTACGGCTTCCAAGAAGCGGTAAAGATTTATAAAATGTTAGTATTATTTTTAGAATGGAAACTATTCCTTAGGGAGTTGTAACAAACGATTGAAGTATTAAGTACAGCAAAATTATATATCGTCTAATTTCCTTTTACTATTGTAAAGTGTTATAACTATCATAGAAAGAATGCGTGTGAAATTTAATCAATCTTGTTACCTTTATTCTGGTAATTCAACTTTTAATGAATGGTATGTTTAGTGTTGTATATGTGTATTCGAGTATGGCAGCCTCCATGTCGTGGCGGTAGTGCACGCGACTGCTACGCACGGGGCGCGGGTTCGATCCGACATAATAATGTTATAATGTAAACAGAATAAATATATTATTAAAAAAATGTTGATTGCGCTCAATCTATCGCGGAGATGCACAAAACTCACTAACAAGGTCAACTTTAAATATTTTTATCGGGTAGATGGCTAACTTGTCATTCATCTAAATATCACCAACAGGTGTTGGAATACCCTAACTACATATAAAATAAAAATCATACCAACATAGCTTCATTTAAAATATTGGGTTTTGGGTATGAGCGCCATATATGACGCTCCAATGTGCGTCGGTCCCGGTTGCAATACAAACATCTATGGTAGTCGTTACGGGTAGTTGGAGTCCTCAAAAGTCCAACCAGTCTAACTTGGAACTTTGATATCACCATTGGTTATTGGACCATTGGTTGTGGAGGTCAGATGGCAGTCACATCACGGAAAATATCGAAGTTCAGCTGCATCACAGAGACTGGAAAGCCGACCCCAACTGAGTTGGGAAAAGGTTCAGAGAATGATGTGTATTACAGTATGGCTGCCTTTTTAGAGGGTCTTAGATCAGAGATTTGCGTGCGGAGATGTGTGCTTTTATAGATTGCGTGCTAATCATAATTATGTTCTATCCTATGTGATTATTATACAGTATCTACATCTTTTGCATAACCAGAGAATATAACTATTTTCGTTCTCCTTTTAAGCATCTTTTTGATGGATATTAATATACTAATAAATTTTTGTCTAATTGTTCCAGGTATTAGCCTGTCAGATCATCATTATACAGGCAGCCGGTACATTAAATCTAGGTAAGTATTTTATAGTTTTATACTTTGTCCAAATAAAATACTGTGGTTACTTGTGTACTTATGATGACTAATAACACTATAATATGATTTTGTTCGATTACAACTACGTGGTGTTCAGTCATATACTTAATTAAAAAGTTCTCCAAGAACGACATGATCTTTCGATCTCCCAAAATGCCGAGTCTTATGCACAAAGGCCCAAAAAGGGAGGCTAGGTGCGGAAAAAGGAGTACCAATACAAATGCCGAGTGTTATATGATAGAACATGGAAGTGCATAGTCAAGAACAAGTTTCAAAGTCAAAATCAAAATCAAGTCAAATTCTGTATAAAATTATGTAATGGAACTTACAACCAGACTAATGTTTGTAATAGTCACAAGACCACGGAGAAACTCTCAGCAGACTTTTTTGGTCTATTGGTAAACTGTAGGTAATCGTAATGTTATTTAAATACCATTTATCGACACCGTTAAACAGTGAAGTTTTTGGATTTTTTATTAGTTGCCTTTGCGAAGTCGTATTGACACGCAACAAATAAAAACCGTATGTTTTAAATAAAAATCAAATACAAAAAAAAGTAAAGATAGATTGAAATAAGAATTGGTGGTACTACCATATCCTAAACCAATATTATTTCATTGGCAACTCTCATACTAGGTAATAATGATTAATGTAAGAGTTGAGGAATAAAATAATATAATAGTCCGATGACTAGGACTATAGTCAGTCGTCATAGTCCGTCAAATTATTAATATATAGTCCGTTGTGAATGTATTTAAATTATACACTACAGACTATATTTCCATTACAGAGTAAGAGATAGAAGACATTGCATGATCCGATTCACACTATGAAACTCACATAGTACGATTGATATAATGTGTGTATAATTATATAAAAATCTGCATCAAAGTCCGTTCAATAATTTTCGCGGTCTAACATATATACGAGTACGGACGAACAGACACAATAAAAATGAAGCTCTAAAACTTAATCGAGATATTTGAACTCTACAAAATCATCTAATTAACAATTTCAAAATGTGAAGTCCATATATTTTGGAGACGGTAGTTGCCACCCAGTATTGGCACACGCGATCGTGTCAATGCATAGTAATGGAGGCTCAGAGTAAAAACAAATGAAACGGGAACTTGCTTGATGTGTTTAAGTTTTTAATGTTTGTAGAAGCTAAATTCTGATGAGTTTGCACCAAGTTTTGAGGGTTGATTTTCTAGGAGTTACGGTGCAGTGAAAAACAGAGCAAATATTTTTCTGCGTAGTCTAAAACGAATTTTCAGAACTAGTAGTTTGTTAGTTGCTGGCTAAATAGTTTTGCTTTTATTTTTAGGATTTTATCGGTCAAAACTCGTTTTTAAATTGTTTCTTTTTGTAAATTTTCATGTAATTTTCGCACAATGACGTTTCTTTCTCATTGCGGTTGAGATTACTTGTTTTCATTTAGATATAATATTATTACTCTTCTTCTACAGATTATTATTAATGTTCTTCATTTTATATCGGTTTTATACTCAAAATTACTATTACGAACGGACTGACGACCCGAAAATCGTGGCTGGGATAGGAATACGGAAGATTAAGAGAAATTGCGCACATTGGGAGAGGCCTTTGTCCAGCAGTGGACTGCGATAGGCTAATTGATTGATTGATACTAAACATGTAACCGATTTGATTGATATACATACGCGCACCTAGGTTGACATTTAATATCACATTATTCAATGGCATCATCATTATTATATCTGTCTCCGTTAAATCTAAAGCTCTTTACTTTTGCTTTGCTATACTTTGCTGTCCAGGGTCCACTTCACGGGAAATAACCTCCAACATTGGATCCAGATATATTGACTCCAACTACCTACCCGTAACGACTCGTACGACTATGTAACATAGATGTTCGTAACCATGACAGACGGCTTAAAATGTCCTCTTAGGCACGGGAAGCGGGAAGTCTGAAGAATGGTCACCATTCCTCAATCCATCCTATTTTTTCCCGTGTGCGATATCCCCATGGATACCAATCCCATCTGAGCCAATGAGAGAGGTTATGTTGGTCTCGAATTGATTAAAACGCACGACGTATTTGGGTCTTTAATTGCCCAGAGGTGAGATAGAAGCGAACATATCCCTCGCACTCCGGCAGACCCGAGGCTCTCTTTCGAGATGGCTCCCTTCGGGTATAGGGACCACGGTGTCCTCGTCTAGCCCCCGGGGTGGCGCACTATGTGCCGCCGCCACGGCCTGCTTCTGCTAGGGTGACAGATCGCTCCACCCGTCACCCCAGGCCTGCGCTCATGGGGGATGAAGGTCATTCTGCGAACTCCGGCGCCCGAATCTTAATTCAACCTGCCTAGAGTTGCTAAACTTTACAAAGAGTTAACCCTGTCGATCATCACTTATTTAAACATTATCACACTATGCAAGTGAATTTCATTGAATTAAATGTGATTACGCGGTCCAATTTCGTTGATATTGAATGATTCATTGATATCGTTGATCAAATTCGTTTGAAGTATTCGTCTAAATGTTATATCTACCTACTATTATTTTCGTTTTATCTATCAGTAGTTAACGAAACTTTTGTTAATCGACACTTCACGTGACTGAGTCATAACATCGCCCTTTTGTTAACGCAAAACAATAGTTAATCAACATTGTTAGATTTTCTTTAGCTTGCTGCAGAAATCATTAGTTAACACTGGAAATGATTTACAGGAACAGCCTTGAGGTTCTCAAAATCACCAGTGCTTCATCAATATCTTTAAGTACTGTCGACCATTTGTAATATTCATTTTAAACTAGTTCGAAGAGTGTGCAGTGCACTTCAGGGTTACTACAATAGTCATCTTTATTTTATTTTATCTGTTTATAACACTTTTATTATTGCAAGCTTTTAAGATCGCTTGTGGGTGATTTTTCTTTGGTGTAAAGTGTAATATGTATTGATGTACCTACAACACAGTGTATTATTGTCCTCAAAAGTCACAATTATATGAACGTACAAACAGATGTCATTTTCTTGCTGGTTTATTGAAGAATACAATCGACAGTCAGTCCAATACGGTTTTTAAATATACTGAAAACTTTATTTGGCGCCTTGAACTAACCTTATCAATTACTTTTCAATTAAGCCTATAGCAGTTCAGTTCACTGTTGGACATAGGGCTAGCCATTGTGCGCCACTTTTCCTATTCTCTGCCCTCCTCATCCATGATGACCAAAACAGAGTTTTACAAATCATTTATTCCATAATAAAGTACTTCATCTAAAATCCTAACTATCTTTTTACAAAATTCATTTCCTTACTTCATTTTCCGGCCACTTTTTAACAAACCTCTACATAATCCATTTTCCCATTCCTTCTTGAACAAACAAAATAAAGTTCAACAAATTATAATTACTACCAGCGTAGCTTAACCGCCGTTAACTTAACTATGCATAAATTAAACTAAGATTAATGAAATTACCGTACATGGTCGGGCCATGCCGCCGCATAATGCTCTCTCAATTTGAATTTATGACTGTGCTTGGAGCGAACTGTTACGGTTGTCACTTTATGGCCACAGTATTAAACAAAGGATGATCTATCGAACTTTAATATTTGAATAACGAAAATGCGGTTCTAAATACATTTAATACACTGGCTGTTCCTCGTGAGAGCTATCATTGTCATCGTCTTTGCGTTACTCTCGGTCGCAGCTAAGGCACTCACCTCTCTGCTGTGTGTATAGGTATAACAATATACCTAAGAGGTGTACAGTTTCATATCTCTCGGATTTAGAGCACTCGAACACGTTTTGGTAGGCTCACTGATCGTGTTCCGGCGACGTATTGAAACTGAGAACAATAAAATTGATGAAAAGTATTTTATTCGTGACATATTACTAATTTTTTTTTTGTTTTTCTACAGAATCATGACCTACGAAAATAAAAAATCAAGACTTGACAACAAGCATTACGAATCTGAAGGTATGTTTAATGTATATTGGAAATAATGTTATAGATATATTTAAAATATTGCAACGAGTCGACTTTGACTGCTCGCAAATCATTCATGTCAAATGTTTACCGATTTTTCATACCACATAGGAAGACAGTATCAAAATGAAAATATTTCCTTTTCAGAGATGCACTTCATGAGACGTAAAAGGGACTTGGCGTCAGGGAATATTATTATAACGCACCACTTCAGTAACAAAGTCATCACTCCCGGAGAAGAGGTATGGGATATAACAGTAACTGGTGTAGGTAATTTTAACAAAAAAAACTTTCACTGAAAAATAAAGAAGTAATAGCATTCAGTCGGAAGATCGTATAATGTATTCGATTTAATATAACTACACTAATATTGCTTAAAAAGATAAATTCAAAAGTCAAGAAGAAAATATATTATGTTAAGTATGAACATGAACCGAATGAGAAGAACTTTTGTATCAATTTATCTTTAAAAATAATCAGTATCGGTGGTTTTTCGATAACCATAGTCCAGCAATTCGTTAGATTTTAGTTTTATTTCAGTTTTCATAGCATGTATTTTGATTCTTATGTCTTTTAAATTTTAAATATAATATGTATTTTAGGTTAATCTTCAATGTATTGCAACTGCAGATAGACCACCCAGATTTATTTGGGAAAGGGATGGAGTAGTCATATCATCTAATACAGATCAGAGGTAAATAATAATAATAATAATCTTCATAACCATTATATCTTCATAATAGGTTAACCCAGCGGTCCCGCTTGCGATGATGTCAGTTATTCTGACTTGTTAAACTATTTAGTTAATGCATTGCTATTTTTCAGATATACATTAGGTCAAATGATGGCATCTTCAGGAGTCGGAGTAGTATCGCAACTGAATATATCAAGATCTAGAGTAGAAGATGGCGGCTTGTACTCTTGTCTGGCTATTGAAGGAGAGTCTAATGCCGGGTATTCGGCTAGAGTTGATGTCTTCGGTGAGTCAGATTTTAAAATCTTAAATAGCTGAAGTTTAACTTCCATGATGTTATAATATCGTTGAGGAGTCAGTTTTACGATCTAGAAGTCCCGGGTTCGCGAACTGGTCATTACTATGTGAATTCACTCCTCATATAAGTCATTTTGCTTTGCTAGATAAATTTCGACTGCTAATATTCCTAAACAAAATATAATTAATTAATAAGGTTCAACAGCTTCAGACTCTATTAGCAGTCCATTGGTGGACATAGATGTTTCCCAATATTGAGAGGCCGTGCCTACTGTTTCCAAGATTGCACACTAGCCTAGGTAGGTGGCAGTGATTATCGTCTTCGTATTTTTCCGTTTGCCGCCTCTTACTTTGTACTTCGAATGAAATGGGGGTATTATTGGATACCTAGATTAAAGTTTTATAAATCACTCGTGTGATGAAGGGATCGAAAACTGTTAAGAAACTTTTCACTATGAATTTATATCTGAACAAAAAATAGCTAAACAAGTTATATTGGACGTTGCCAAAATAAATAGCAAAATCTTATATTTCACCGTGTTTTACCACTAATGTTTTGACATATTTCTTGAGTATAGTTCAAAGAAAGCAATGACAGAAGATTTACGCAAAGAGTAGTGGCGTAAACGTACCTAATAGCCAAATAATTTGAAATGACAAGTTACGAAAAGTGGTCCACTAAAATTTATCAGGTCAATGTTTGCAGCAGAACTTTCAATACTGTTTTAGAAACATTAATAAATTTAATTAAAATAAAGTGAATTCATCGGTAATGGACTGTATAAAATAAATGTCCTTGATTATCTTGCTAACGCTGTGGTTATGTGAAGTGATGTGGAAATAATTATTTGTACGATCCAAAAATGGTTGATGATGAATGGGTGTGATTATTTATTTTGCCTCACGTTCCGCAATTAATGACTTGAGGAATGCAGTTTTAGTCGGTTCGAGTCCGATATAACTACGCCCGCCGCTTCGGGTAAACCAAAAGGTGTATTTCGTTCAGAGGTATGTGACTTTAGCGCACCTCTGCAAACAGTTGGCCTACCATCTATCATATCACTTCAACACTTCCCCAAGTGAGGATTTAAACAAGCGAATCCAGGGGCCGCCAGTATCGACGAATTTTGGTACCTATCTATGAACATATCTAATAACAGTAATAATTACTATCTACTCGAAGAAGATAGCTTTGATAACTTTTAAAATCTCCTGTGATTATTATTATGTGAAGGTATGTTTTGGAAGCATAACTGATGAGGCCGTCAAGCTGAATGCCACCATTGTAGCACTTTACGTGTTTGTAATGGTAATCCTCGTTCCTGAGACTTGGCTTGAGTTTACCGTGTGTGGTGTGAAGTGAAATTGACGTGTCCTAAATTTAAAAAAAAGTCAGTTAGAAAGGTAAATAAATTGCGGTTTTTTCAGGTGCACCATATATAAGAACACTACCTCCGATAAAAGTGCAGAGTGGAGAACCATTAAAGTTAAGATGTCCATACTACGGATATCCAATAAGGTAAATATATATATTTTTAAAACGTTTTTGCGTTGTTTCATAAATTTTCAGTTCGGTCATTTCGAAGATTGATGTATCTTGTATCTTGCCTGTAATTTACAGTGAAATACGATCAATGAAATTCGAGCTCGATAAACAAGTTTTCCATTGTTTGAAATGCCCTTATATCTTTGACAAATTTATAAATAAAATATAACCTGTTATAGTAACTCAATTGTTACAAATTTACATTTCATTATTCAAATAAATTTCATAAATTATTTACTTACAGTAAATTAGAATGGGAACACAAAGGCAAGAAAATCGCCAGTTCAACCATTCCTCAACATGCTCGATATAAACGAACACATTTGACCAAATTGAATAATATGAGAAGAAAACGAAGACAGCTCTTTGAATCAGAACAAGATGGTGTTCTAAATATAGCTAAAATCGTCAAACAGGAGAGTGGAGATATCTATACCTGCATTGTATATAGTCCGTCGGGTGAGATGGCCAGAAGGTAAGTAAATTTGTCCAGAAAAATGCTCAAATATTTTCCATTTCATTTAATAACCACATTTTTGTAAAGAACAAATGAACAAATAACGTCTTTCACTTTGCAGGTCTTTTGAAATCCAAGTAGTAGAAGCACCAGAATTAGGTGAGCTTCGATTGGGGACTGAGTTACACGAAGGGCAAATAGTACAGATTATGTGTAACATTATCCATGGAGATCCTCCTATTTATTTTTCATGGTTGAAAGATGGCAAGAAGCTGCCTGCGAGCTTAAAGGTACAGTGTATACTATTAGGTTCATTCTTATGTTTATGTGTTTCTGATGTTCAGCGAATTTCGTATTTTGCGAATGTGGTATTTTTTATGAATGTGATTTTTTTTAATATGATATTCAGCGACAGAGGGTATGAACTTCAAATTTGGAAGAAATAAGCTTACCATGGTCTGCAAAATTTTCTTTCGGTCCGATGGTATAACCCTGTGGTACATCTTATTTTTCAGGCAACAGAAAAAAGCGCCGATTCATTTAGTATCCTAGTTATAAAACGTGTATCATTAGAGCACTGTGGACAATATACGTGTATAGCAACCAATCATGTTGGAAAAGTTAATAGGACCGCCGATCTTTACATCAACGGTATGTAAAAGGTCAAAAGCCTTACCTGTAATTATTTTTCTGTTTCTTATTCACTAATGGCCACCGCCTAACCCGCATGGAATTTGGGCCCATGGGTGTCTTCTCCTAGTCATCAGCTATAGCCATTGATTGTAAATGAGGAACAAACATCCAAAATCACATAACATACTTTCACATCTATAATATTTATTATGCAGTACGATGTATAATAAATAGTAGAACACAATTACCGTTTTATAACATTGCTGGTTTCTATGATGATATGATTTATTCATGCTATTATTACAGTTGCCCCAAAATGGATAACGGAGCCTACTAATACCTCTCTGTTACTGGGGCAGCGAGGTGTAGTCTATTGTAATGCTAAAGGATATCCTACGCCTCAAATACATTGGATGAAACGTGACGGTAGGTTCAAAACACGAGTAATATACTCGTACTTTAAAACTTTAGCGTTCTGTGACGAAAACGTACCTATAAATGAGAACTTTAATCTTCATACTCTTTATATATTTCAGCAGTATTGGGGATATGGAGACCAGTATTAGATCTAGCAGGTGGAGGAGTAATGAGTTATCCTAACGGTACTCTCATTATTGAGGTAGTATCACTTGGAGATGAAGGCATGTACGCGTGCAACGTTGAAAATGGAGTGGGAGATGCCTTGAATAACAATTTATGGATCAGTGTCAATAGTGAGTTTAATAATTCTTTTTGAAATGGATATTAGGTTAATATAATGTAGATATATAATTGAGGTAACGATATTTTTATTTTCCTTACAAAACATGTTTATGCCACTGTTTTCTAAATAAGAGAAAATCATCGTATATTATGGTTCTCTCGTTTGTTCTTACTCAGACATAGTGAGACGAAGGGAAAATAGGACTCTACATGTACTCACCTGAATCGTACAAAAAGCAGAAAACGGGAAAGAAAGTATACACCTTTACATCGAAAAGTATAGTTGTAAATAATAGCTGTTGACCGCGACTCCGTCTGAGTGGATGTCGGTTATCGCACAGTGCAATATAAATGTAACTATGTTACTTAGGGTGAAAGGAAGGCACATTGGTGCAAGAATTTTTGAAATCGGCACAGTAGTTTTTGTGTTTATTCATTACAAACATACGTACTGAAAATTTAAAAAAGCAATTAGTACGCTGACTGTTCAAATCAATTTTAGATAAGAAAAAGTGATGCTTCGACGATCTAATTTTGATAAGCACCCGCGCACGTTAAACAAAATTTTCCTCTTTATAATATAAGTGTACCTAAAAATGTTTAAGTAAAAGTGTATACTTATTTCCTTGACCGTTTCCATTTGCTGATATGTTAGGAGCATAACATATTTGTAACTTGTCATCATCAAAATCAGTCTACTTTGTACTAATTGCAACATGACTTCCAGAGCCAGTACACTTTGAATCTGTGGGTGTAAATATGACGACCAAATTAGGCCTACCAGCGACATTGACATGCAAGCCACTAGGAGACAATCCTATCAGAGTCAAATGGTCACTGGATGGAAAACTCGTGGACTTTGCTTCTTCGAGGTAAGTAACTTTTCTAATATTTTCTAATATTAAGGCTTCTTGTATTACATACCTACAGCTGTGCGATTTTTTTCCTTGTTTATTTCTTACAGACTTTATTTATTGCTTTGCGATGCTGGCGGTAAATGATGTTCACATTCATAAGTGTTACTTTGTGAACTACGTGAAAAAAATTATTTTGAATTGAATTTATTACAAAAAATATGTACTTAGATATATTTTAAGTGACAGCAAAGGAGAGAGTTCAAATGTTAATAACTGTTATTTTATATATTTTTATTATTAGTTCTATTACTTCTGTTTGATGCAGTAATCTGAAATAATGTTTTGGTAAAAGTAAACAAATAATTTTATTTTCTTTCTCAACCTGACAAAATGCCATCTAGTTGGTTTGTCAGGAAACAACTGTACCATTACTAGGGTTCCGAAATACGTACTTATGTTGTACCATTTTCCTCTGTCACTTGATAATAATGGTTAAAGATAATCTCAACAGATGGCGCAAATGTAAATTTTTACGTACTGATCTTTTTCTTTGTAGACTCGCAATATCAGAATCTATGTCGCACAACGGACTGAACAGCGTTATGAAAATCAACTATGTGGAAAGCAGAGATGGTGGAACATATGAATGCAGAGCCAGTAACCCTTATGGAGTAGCAACGTTCAATGTGCATTTGGAAATACTAGGTAAGTTTTATTTTTTAATGCTTTTTTTTCATCTGTGTTTAATGATGGATGGATTTCGTCACTGAACGAACTAAGAGCCCGTTCAAACTAGCGTTAGTCCAGCGTTTTTTAATTTTAAGGAAGTGACTACCCTCTGACTTCCCAAGCCTTAGAAACGTCATATTTAACAGATGAATGGTTAATAGCTGAAGACCACAGCCTCGTAGGTATCCCTTCACACCCAATAAGACTAAAGCAACAATTTTTTTTTTACCACTTCGCTGGCAGACAAGCACACGGCCCACCTGATGGGAAGCGGTCACCGTGACCTATGGACGTTTGCAACACCAGAGGCGTCACACACGTGTACTTCTACCCTGTAGAAACCTTCTAATGCCTTCCTTGAAGAAACTCATATTGTAGTCGTTTGGGAACTCCACGGCAGGGAGTTCATTTTGTCTGCTTGTTTAAAGTACTTAGATGTAACATAATATGAAATTCAAATTGTGAAATTTCAGAGCCTCCGACACCCCCTCTAGACCTTATAGTAGACTCAGTGTCTAGCAACTCAGCTAAGCTGTCCTGGCGTGATACCATCAGCACTCATGTTCAGTACTATACGATGCAGTACACAACTAATGACTTCCTGATGTGGGATACTGCAAAGAGTTTGAATATTACTAGGTACGTAAAAGGCAATTCCTTTCTGGAGGTAAGATGGATCGCGGAACCCACACCCAAGAAGCCATCCGCTGAAACCGGAGTAGATCTTGTGTTCGCTGGAGTAGCGACTAGAAGAATCAAGATAGTGTTTTTTATTCACGTCAATTTGACTTCACCTCGCCTGATGTTAAGTTAAAGGCAAAGTCTCATGAAAGAGGGTCACAATTTGCAAACACGTACAGTGCTACAATGGTAGCGCTCAGCTTGACGGCTTCATCAGATGCTTTTCACCCTTCGCTTAAAGGACTCGGAACTGTAGGAAGAAGGGAAAGACTCACCGAACCGCTTGGTTCTTAATAAAATATTCTGCGCCGTATGCGGGCGACATCTAAGCCCTGCAAAGTTCACGCACAGGTCGAATTCGCATTACTGATCCCGGCGGGCGATTGGAGGCTGGTAATAAATTAGAATATTCTTTTGTTCTAACCGTGCTTTTATAAAACGTTTCAGACAAGATGACGATACACGACAGGGTATTGAATTACGCGATCTTCAACCCGCCATGGATTACAGAGTACGAATAGCGTCGGGTAATCAAGTGGATCTAAGTCCTTACACACAGCCTGTGCACTTTGCTACTCAACAAGAAGGTAAGTACACTTAAACACAAAAATGTATTGTCACGTTATAACGCAGCGGAAGTGTTTTAGTCCATACAGTAAACTTGTCATAATTTAGTTTTTACCTATATTTTCCATTTAAGAGATAATAAAAACATTCTTCAATTTAGACACCATTGAAAATATTCAAAGTAGCCTATTCAATCGTGATGATTATATTGTTTATACCGTTATAAGGGTCCAACCCTATCAAAAGAAGCAATGCGAAGAATTTTACAATATTCAAATGAAATTAATTCTTATCTACAATGCTTAAAGTCTATTTATTGTAAGAGCAGTATGTCACCAGCTGTGTTCGCCTGTCTGTTTCCAACTGCTTTGATAATATAACCTTAAACACTAGGGTATAGGATATAATTTAGTTCAATGTTTGTAAAATCCGATGATGTGCAGGGCATTGTATGAGGTTGTTGGACTCTATTTTTTTTTAATGTTGTGACAAAATAATAGTTTATATATATAACAGTAACATAAAAATCTTCTAACTATTAAAAGGCATATTGAGGCAAACGTTTGACAGAAGAGATCATAAAGTATTATTACTAGCATAAATAGAGCAACAGTCTACTTATTACCGCTGAATTGAAAACGTCTAATTAATTTAAATTATGCACTCTTTATAACAGCCAGCTATATCTGGCAAGTTGAAAGGTTTATAAAAATACCTAGGTTTTGTGTAAAGATAATTTATTCATGTCACTCGCACAATCTTTACTTATAACTATATGGTAGAGACACTGTACAGTGTTTATTTGTTATTAGGTCGTTTTATCATTGAAACATTATAATTGCATTAATTTTTTTATTTTTAAACCATCTAGTATATAACTTTTAACAAAATTAGGCGACAATGTTGCTACTAATCCAAGATCTATACTCATATACGTTAGTGTAAACCGAAGGAAAATTTTCTTGACCACATATACTAGATCCAAAACTGACAATACCACTGACTTCGTACGACAAACCATTTTGATACATTAGAGGCATTCCACCATCACCCCTGCAAGAATCTTTGCCTTTCTCCCCTCCAGCACAAAGTTGCCCCTTCCATAATTCTATACGACTAGATGCTTTACTGAACACTTTTTGACATTCCTGTGAAAAAAATACAATATTATAATTTAATTCATAGTGTGTGTATAATTTAATGCACATTTATGGTGAAGTCGGAACCCAGGACACTAGTTTTTGATAAATAATTGGCTAGCTCCATATTGTACACTTATATCTGTCGAGATATAATTTATACAAAACACAAACGGCGATACTTTATCTGCAAATGGAATATCAACTCACATCTTGTTTGAAGAAAGGTAAATTCACGTACAACTTCACAGGGCTTGATTTTTCAGTGGTTCTCCAGGAAGCTAGCGTAAAATCAATTCGCCCTTGTTGGATTGTTACATCCGCGGTTGGAAGACAAATCGGGCGGATAAAATCTGAAACCAGTGAAAAAAGTAACATTAACAAAAAATTTCGTGGTTGGGGCTCCAGAAATAATATCATGATGAGAGATATAATGTGTATTTTCTGCATCATTGGGGACTGCCTACTGGATCTGGCTCAAAACCCAATTTACCAGTATGAGCTTCCTTCGGAATATTGGAGGCTTTTAACAATTGGTTCGTGGACTGATGTTATGTAAATTATTAATAAGTCCCCTCCGCATCAAATAATATTCTTGCTAAAGTCATCATTCGAGCCTTTTCTCATCATAGTCGGGGTCGGCTTCAAGTGTAATGGCATCACACGCGTCTGATCTTCGTCATTTTCCATGAAGAAAAAGGTTTCTGACCACCACAAGTAATTATTCTAACGTATGAAAATCATAATCCTTGCGTTCGTATCTGAAGCTGCAACACTTTGGAGATAGCAGTCGCATTTTCCAGTCTAACTGAGTCGCTGCTGAACTTCAATACTTTTCGTGGAACAACTGCCATCGGCTCTTCCACAACTATATCGATATCGAAGTTCGAACAGTTACTGAACTTTTAAGGTGTCTAATAACCCGTAACGATTGTCATAGATGTTCGTATGACAACCGGAACTCACTCTCCGAGGTACACGACCAATGCAAATAGCAATATTCATACATACAAATATTTGCACCGAGCGGGGATCAAAACTACGCCTTCTCCGTAGCAGTCGTCGTCAAATCAAAATATTTAATTTTGTTCGAACTAATCTATACTAATATTATAAAGAGGAAAGATTTGTACCTATTTTTGTATGTTTGTATGTTTGTAATGAATAGGCTCAAAAAGTACTGGACCGATTTAAACAATTCTTTCACCTCTAAAAGGCTACAATATCTAGGAGTAACATAGGCTATATATCATCACGCTACCATACAAGGGAGCGGAGTAATAATCATAAATCTCAATTGATCCGGTAAATTTCTATACATTGGCGCTAATATCGCTAACAATTTCCGTTGTCATGACAGCAAGGAAAAGTAGTATAGAGAGGCAAGTAGTGAATCGAGTAGAGTCGTACAACGCGATAATCGATATCCACGCGGGCGGAGCCGCGGGCAACAGCTAGTTATAAATAAACAAACCTGTATATGGTGCAGCTGTCTGCATTCTGATCAAACCTATGTCATTTCTTCTTAATTTGGTATCGTAATCCGGGTGTGGTATCGTGCTTTCAATCAATATCCTTATTGCTCCAGTAGTACATTCATTACCAATGCAATCGGGACCTTCGTTCTCTGTATTGTATTCCCCAAGACGAACGTGTGTGCTGAAGATAGAAATGTGATAAGGTAAGATCAATTTTGCTGTTAGATGAGGTGTACATTCCAATTCACTTATAGGAACTATGAAATTTTATTAAAAACGACGTACGCTTACAAATCGTATCAGCTAAATAACGGACGAGGGTTTGGTGCGAGCTTTCCTCCCGATTTTGAAAGTTAAAGAGCAGTAGCTTTGGCGTAGGTACATAAAGAAAGGTGGAGTTGGAGAACCAACCGCGGGATACGAGATATTTGGAAAATCATTCTTATTAATACCCTCTTTGGAAAATACTTGTCAAGTACAAGTCGGTCTGGCGCACTGATAGTTTCATATAAGGGAGAGACGAACTTATATCTACATAAACTGAAATAATTTTGATCGCATTGACTATTTTTTTCTGTTTTAATACTCTATGAACCTAGATATTAGCTTTCAGTTCGGATTTCGCATTCTTAACCCTTAATTCGACGTTGTATAGCATACTATACGTTACATTTACAAAATTGTAACCGACGCGCTACTAAATATTTCGTAGTTTTTTTTAAATTATATTTATGGTAGCACATTTCCTTTCAACGTAAAAAAATAATAATGTCATTATTTAAACAATCAATGTCAGTTTGACAGTAAAGTGTCTAGAAAAATGGAGCACTGGCGGTTTGTGTCCGTAAGTAACAAGTTATTTTTATTTTTTGCATGTAAAACTAACGTAAAATTTATTGAAATAAGATAATAAACGTTTTAAGTTTCGTATACAATAAAAATAATTACATAAATATGTATTATTACTAGTTAGTTTTTGTTTTGAAAGTATTGTATAGCGGACTATACGTTTCCGTTACATTGAAAAAGGCGCCATTTTTTTAAATGTATAACGGGCTATACGTTTCTGGTTGCATTACAAAAAAGGAATAATAATCATGTGTAACATATAGTATATATGGTTGGTATATATATATATGGTTGTTTTACAAAAACGTAGAATATACTCATGTAATCTTACGAAATAGTCAGATTGCGTATTATGATGATATTTTGACTGAAAATTTAATTCTCCTTATATACCTACAGTAAAACGGGGTCAATAGGGATGCAGGGGTGAATAGGAATAAAATAGTCAATTAAATAAATTAAATAATTTCTTTTACTAAATTCAAAATAAGCCTATTATCAGATATTTAATGATTTTGTTATTACAATGAACCAGTCCAAAGTTTCGCTTGACCCTTATACCCTTCATAAAGAACCCCATATTGTAGACCCTTGGGAAAACCATAACAGGGAGATATACGCTTATACTTTCTTATTTATCTTTGCATGGGTCTGGGTGTTTCTATGTATAACATGTATTTACAAAAAAAAGCATCTAAGTATATTTATCAGCATTCTGGAATCTGTAAAACAAGCTATAAAATGCTTAGTATGGATCTAGACTGCGTTGTGTAGAATGTCGTAGAATATAAATTTATTATTTATTTATCAAAGGCCTATGTTCAGCAGTGGACGCTCGAAATCCTCACTCTCATCTCACGGGATGGCGGGCAATAGGATGAAAGTGAGGAATTTTCTGAGGACGGTAGAGATGGTGAAGATGCATATGAACGAGAACCTCTGTCAGATGGGTCTTCAGACGCGCCGTCATTGGAACCGGGATTAATGCAATGTGCATTTACTGCCATCTGATGAGGAAGACAACCTACAGCTGCAGTAAATTTTGCAAGAAAGGCGAAACAAATGTTTTCTGTACGAAATGCCAAATGAGGCTTTGCCTAATTCCCAATAAACTGAACTGTTTTTACAGTTTTCATGATAAACTTCAAGATTAATATGAAAACTGTAATAACAATATGAGAAATATTAAATATAAAAAACATGAAACTGTGTTTTTATTAATAAATATAAGAAAATAATATTCCTACTTGGTTTTATTTATACACTAGCTTCCACCTACTAGCTTTACCAAAATTTGAATTGTAGCCTATGTGTTATTGTAATGTTTAGGCTACATTACTGGCAAATTGTTTCAAAATCTATACAGTAGTTTTTGGATAAAAGTGTAATAACCATCCTTGCATTTATTGTATTAGTAGGAAATACGATAGGATTTTTATCAATATTGTATAGCCGGCTATACATATCTATTTTGCCGTTAATCACCTAACTCCCGGAAATGTATAGTATAGTATACTATCGATATAAAAAAAACATGAGTACTTAGATTTTTTTTATTTTTTTTCGTGGACATTCTAATATAATGACATTAATATTCCGGAAAAGAAAATCATAAATTATCACTTTATTTTTTTGTCGAATTAAGGGTTAAAAGAAAAATCTTGACAGACGGACAATAAAGTGACCTAATAAGGGTTTCTTTTCTCCCCTGACGTAAATAACGGTAAAATATCGGAAAAAGTCAGAAGTCGTCACATTTAATAAAGTTACGAAATGAAAATAAATAATGGTACTTACGGTTTATACTTTATTGTTATCGGCGACTCGGCGATACAATGAGCTGAAGTCAATACATATTTCCCACTTATAAGAGCACCGCCGCAAAACGTTTGAATTTTACGGTCATTTAGACCTATGGAGTCAATGAGCGCCAACCATGGATACTCCGATATATTTACTGGTGAACCACCTGAGAAGTAAAATATCAGTTAGCCATTGTTGTAGTATTTTGCTCACATATTTCCTAGTAAAGGATATGTTGACTATCGCACACATTCTTTATTTTTTCAAAGAATTCAGCAAACCGACCAAAATCGGGCCATTAGTTACCGAGGGTGAGGTAACTTCTGATAAATCCCTGACGCCCCGAATGACTCAACTCAGGCCTGCTCTCATGCAGGACGGAGGTATTCGACATCTGAATCTCCTCCAATCGTAACGTGCTGTGCGGACACGGAAACTCCTTCGGATCTGTCCTTGTCCTTCCAAGGAGGCGGTGGCAGTACTATGCTTCAGAAAGTCGCCATGGGCAAGGGCCCTTAGTATAGCGAAATTTCTTATAGATACAGTCTTTTCGTAATGTGCTTGTGTAAATGAATTAGAGTACTTATCTCTATCCTTGTATCATGTAATGGAAGAATACTTATCAATCGTTTTTGCAACTGTTTCTTAGTTTCAATTTTAGCAATCGTTTGCGCCATCAATTCATAATGATCACTTGGTTTTCATATCAATTACAAAGTTGAAAATTTCAAACAACTATAAAGCTTCAGTGTATTGACATCTTTTCTTTAATTAACTTGACAGAATCAAGTTCTCGACTGTATTTTAGAATTAAAAACTGGTTATTATATAGTTTTATTATTTCATTGTTCGCATCATGACATTACTTAATACTCACCACGAAGCTTGTCTGATCCTAAGACGTCAAGTCCACAGCATCCAGTTTTGGGGTCTGGTGGGAACGTCAACACTGTGGCATCACACTTTTCACTATTTGTATCTGAAAAGAAATACTGATATATAGGTGTTATAAATCAGTGAAGATTAAGGTGCGTCCAGATTTAAAAATTGAACAGTGATATCCGGATCCGATGAACCGGACAGCGTTTCATCAAGACACGTCATTGAGTGTGGACAAAACAACTTGTGGCACACGGGCGCACAAATTAGAGTTGTGCTGACACGGCCACTAGTCAGTCGATGGGTTCATTTAAGCTTAACTATCACGCCGCTGAATACGCGATGGACATGCGCTTCTGACACGGTCACGGTAAAATGTTACGTAAATATAGACTGCTAGTTAGTGTTGACGTTAAGACAAGTTGCAGTAGTGCCTACTATCTTTTGTATGATTTATCAAAATGCGAATAGCCTTACTATTATTATAGTTTTGTTATTTATTCACGGAACCAAGGATGACCGAAGGTAGGATATGACGGTATCTCCCGTCCTAATGGTGCAGTCAGACAAGGGAAGTACCTCCCCCCTACAGAATACCGCGGCTAATAATAACCTTGTGTTGTGTTTCCGGCGGTGAGTAGGGTAGCCAATCCCAATTGATTACTTTCAAGACCACGACCTCTGGCGGTAGTGAACGCCATAGAGCCGCGGATTCGACGCCCGCTCAGTGCAAATATTTGTGTGCATGAATATGAATATATGCATTTTCCGGGTGTTTCTATGTATATAGATTTATATATATTTCTATATTTGTAATTTATAATGTATTTACAAAAAAAATATCTCAGTAGGTATGTTTATCCGCGTTCTAGAACCCGTAACACAAGCTAGTTAAGCTGTGTTGTCCTAGAATAAGTGGTTACCTCTCGCCATTTGCTCTCGCCGTTGTTCTACTGTGTGCTAATGGACTCACCACCATGGATGCGCAAGACCGAACGAAGTGGAAGAGATGAAGCCGGAAAGCGGACCCTGGACTCCGAGTCGAAGGCTCCAAATGCGACCGGGACTAACGCTAGGATGATGATGATTTAGATGTTCTTCAAAATAATTAAGGATCAAAAACGAGATTTAGTCGTTTATTTAGTGATTAATAGATTAGGTGTCGGTCGAACAAAATTGATAATCTTTATCATGTTACAGCGAAGCATAATGGAGTTAATAAATTATTAGCATAACCGGTAAAATATTTGCACTTCAATAACAAGTTTAAACTTTTTCTGTTTCACAGAATCAATAGCCGTTTGTAATCCCCGCGGTCAATGACCTTACATTAATATGAGAAAGAAGATAATTATGTTATATTTATACTATACAAGCTATTTAGCTTCACTGGAGGGGTTAGCCGGACTATTAGTAATTTCGTTTGATAGAATTCTAAAAACATCTTATAATCAACTAAAGTTTTGTTGCAATGCGATGAACGTGCAACAACGCCGAAATATCGGATGAATAAATATTCTGCTGACTCTACGTACTACTAATTTTTAAAGTATAAGCGAGAGATGTGTGTGCGGCCTTATTAGAAGTAGGTAGATGTAAAAATTGCTACTGCAATAATTCACATTCTTAGAATAAGATCAAGTCAAGAATTCGCGGTGATCAAACAAAGTAGCATCGGTATTTTCCTTATATCGTACAAGTCTTGAGGAAAACATAGGTATATAATATTGATTTTGTTTTGGTGTTTTAATTATGTGCATAATAAATTATGTTTGCAAACATGTTTATCTGTATAACATTAGTAACCAGATAACAACATAGCAACATCTAGTTGTTATTAGCGAGTAGCATAAAAATGCATAAAAAGGCAAGTACCCACTGATACATCCACATTCCACCCACATGAATTTCTAAACCTGTTCCCATAATGCTTAGGAAAGTCCTTCAATTTTATATCTAAAATAGGTAGTCCATTGATAAAAACCTATTCTTGTTCTGCACAAAAATACGGACTGACATCCTCGAGGAGCCAGTTAAACCAGCGCCGGGCATTCGTGCTCGGCATCATGCTGAACTGGCTCCTTTCTTTGTGCGACACAAGGGTGCAAGATGGGATTGCGTTATATTAGCACGCCGAAAATATAATCATTTACTATTTGTATGTTTTCTGTCGCACAAAAACAAATGTTATTTTCTTACTTTCTTTCAAAAAGTATAATCTATCCCTATATCAAAGTTCAGCTAGATCCATTCTTCTTCTTTGGTGGCAATAGCTTATAAAATATTGTCCGCCGAAATGATAAACAAGCCTAGAAATGAGCTGTTTACTCAATTTGCTACTCAAGCAAATATCTATATCTAGACTAAGTCAATGTTTGTAAACAGAAATTCTTGCCAGTCTTCTCAGGCCAAGGCCGCGTTTTGAACTGGTGGTCCATTTGCTCACTAACTTATAAAATATTGTTGATATTGACGTTTTGTAAGTGCTGTTTGGTGGTCTATACAGATACAGAGTGAACGATTTTTGAATTTTGTTTTTTTTTTTAAACTGCGCCGCTACCCAAATTGCTTTCTCAGAGGCACATGAATACCTCCGATGTACATAATGATTGGGCATACAGCACAGATTTAATTAGTGCACCGTAGGTTGTGGAGTTATTTCACATTCACACCGCATATCCACCTCATCTAAGAATCCCAACCACATTCAGAACCTTCGGTGTGGTTCATGATAAGCAAGTAACAGTAGGATAACAATACAGGTTGAATAATACTTACATTCAATCCTCACACAGCAGTACCACAAAAATATAAATAATATTGTACTATGATTCATTTTTAAACGTTGGCACTCTTTGCTAAATGACTGTACAATGAAGAAAATTCAAGTAATCCTAACTTTTATAGACGACCGCTAGTAATAATATTTGTAAACAATTTTAGACCTTATAGTCTCTATTTGTGTAGTTCATTGTGTCCACTGTATTTGATGTATTGCGACCGGTTTTAGAAACAACTCCCCATAGATACATGTCATCGTTATGTTGATGCTTTGAAAGACCTCTATCAAAATAAATGTTGTCAGGCTATGACCGCGTGTTGTACAAAAAAAATATTGGAATTGCGCGTGCAATTCTGATCCTGATCTGATCATAGGCACTGCAATTTTGAAGGACGCGACGGCGTCTGCCGTCCCAATACAGAGTACCGCGGTTAATAATAACCATGTTGTGTTTCTGACGGTGAGTAGGTTAGCCAGAGCCACAGATTAATAAATTGCTATGTCCAAAGCTCACTAGAGAGTTTTTGTGTAATCAGAGGAACTAGCGATTTGTCTTCTGCGCTGGTGGCATAGAAGCTTTCTTAACCTACCACCTCCCCCTCTGCCCAATACATCTCCAAGAAAGCTAACCATCATATCGGAAAATATTTGTTTCTTTGGCTATACCTGACAATATCGAGAAATTGAAAAGTTTACATACATTTTTGTTGCTAAGATGATCGTAAATAACACATTACATTTAATAATTTTAAAAATGTATCTGGGAATGTAAGAAGATGCTTTTAGCTACACCGTTGACTTTCCTGCTTAACACAATTGTAATGTTGAATAACAAATGATAATCATTTAAGATGATTTTGTATTAAAAGAACTTCGATAAATATTATCATTCATTTTCCTCATAGTATGTTTTTAAAACCACATGTATGTTATATTCCATACTTTTTAATTTTGTTTTTGTGTTTATTTTATGATGATTGGATTCATTGGTGGTGAAATATTTTACGCTCAAGTGGAATTATTCACTTGGAACCCGTGGGAAACTATGCCAGGGTTAAATACCGGGGTAACGAAGTGTTATTCCAACTCATAATACTTCAACCAGATCGTTAGAGTGTGATTGAATAACAAACATCTTGTTTTACACCACTTTAGTGGCAGATAAGGCCCACCTGATGGAAAGAGGTTATTAGACATGTGTAACAAAAGGGGCGTCACACTATCGCTGCCAATCTTGAAGAATTCTAATATTGCCCTATTATGATGAACCCTATATTGTAAGCGAAAACCACAGCTGCGATTTCATTAAACTGTCAGAGCACAAGGGAAAAAGTTTCTTTCACACTGCACAGTGCGTTCCGTCGCAATGTGTGAGGATGAGTTCTCTGTCTGCGGGGATAAAACGAAGTGGTAGGCATGTGTCAAACAATTCCTCTGAAAACTCACACAGCGAGGCAGTCCCTCTGAGAGATACCACACCGCCTGTGCTGTGAATACGATTGTCGACAATTCTGTATTCACGAATTTATCCCGAATTATTTGACATACCTATCTAGTTTGTTCAAAGTAAATACTTGTCGAATAACTTTAGAATTAAGATCCTTTCAATAGTGCAAAATATTTACAATTTATTTAATTATCTTTTTTATTTTTTTTTATCTTGTTGATTTATTAGAAACAGACATTTCATGGTCAGTTGTCGGCAATTAACGAATTGTTTCATATGTAATTTAAATTGCTTCGAGGACAGAATCAAAAGTTCACATATGATTCTTGAACAACATGAATAGATTATCATAATTAACTAATTCAATATTTTTCAAACTTTCAGCGCCATCATCAACTCCTCTTAGTGTACAAGTGCAGCCGACAGATAATCCAGGGGAACTCATGGTATGGTGGTTGCCACCGCCAAGAGAGAGCCACAACGGTTTATTGCAGGGATACCATGTGAGGGCCGTCCCCAAAATAAGTGGAGAGTTAGGTAGTAGTAATTCTTTGTATATTTTTTTCATACTCATTATTTAAATAGTAAAAGATCATCTTGACTATAATTTCAAGCATAGGAAGTCTGCTGCTGAACATAAGCCTCTCAGGTACCCGCCTTCAATCCGACAGGTACCCGTACCCGCGACTGACTATGTTGTTCATCCATCTCACGAGGGGTCGCCCTTCGCCACGTCCACCAGTAGTTAGGTTCCCATTAGAGAACCTTTTGGCTCCAACGGCCATCTGTACACGCCCACTGTCACCGTGCTAGCTTTCGTTCATCTAAAGATCTCATTGATTTTGATTCGATCTCGTAGAGAAAAGCCGAGCATAGCCTTTTCCATAGCTCGCTGTTTGACCTTGAGCTTCCTTACGGAGTCATAGAGCGGTCACGGTCCACGTCTCGACACCATAAGTCTATAAGCATCTTTAAGCACTGAGGCGTTTTGGATGAGAAGCCTCTGTGGTGTAACTTTCCGAACGCTGCCCAGTTGAGTTGGAGTCAACGATCGACCTCCGCCCTGAAGTTTGATCTGTCTGTAACTGAAAGATATCTAGATAACTGTCTTAATTAACGACTGGCTGTTGGCCGCAGCTCCATTTGAGTGGTATTCTGAATCCGTTACGGTACCCATGAGAATCTTTTGTGGCTTTTCGGGTTAATATACTTAGGTTAAAAACCTTTTCAAAATCGATTCAGTAGATCCAAACCCCTCCCCCCTTACAAACTCATAGAATATTAAATTCTTTATAATGTTAGGAGCTATTGCCCGCGGCTCCGCCCGCGTGGATGTAGGTTATCGCTAAACTTTTGTTCTATCATCAATAGTTTCAGCAGCATCCAACGAATCACGTTTTAAGGCACATTTTTACACCTTGTGTTACGTTACTTAAGTTTTAGTAAGGATCTCTAATCTATCCTAGATGGATGCATGTGACTCAGGGTGAATGTAGCTTCCCAATAGTGAATGAATTTTTGAGCAATATTTTCTATCTTTATGATATTAAATTGAAGCCGAAACATCCTCGAATGGAGAACGCGTACAAAGGGCGTGGGACGGCCCCCTGCGAGACTGACGGATGACATAGTCAAAGTCGCGGGTACCCGTAGAATTGGGATTGGAGATCGATAGGGGAGGCCTATGTTTAGCAGTGAGCGTCCTATAGCTGACTTGATGGTAACATTAGTTTAAAATATAGATTTACACTCGAATATTTAAACGTATTTATTACTTTTCAGTTCCAAATGATTCACATACAAAAATTGTAAAAGTGGCGGCAAAGAAAGGCAAACAAGAAACAGTACTGAGTGGGCTATTAAAAAATATGAGGTAAGCGTAAGAGTTACCGTCCTTTCTCATAGCTTGGTTTTTTGTATAGATAATTGTATGTCACTCGCATACGTTGTCCCTCCAAATATTACTTATAACTTTTTAGCACGATTTTCAAAAATTTCGCTTTTGGGTGTGGCGTGAGGAACGTTTTTCGCCGTGACTACATTCTTTTTAAGAATTTTCTAGAAATAGGTAATAGGTATAATACTCTTAAATTACAGGTATGCAGTATCGGTTAGCGCTTTTAATTCTGCTGGCAATGGCCCGTTTTCGCTACAAGTTTACCAAACTACAAGGGAAGGAGGTAAGAATTACTTTTTTAATTATAGATTTTGAATTGAAACTTAACTTGTTATGATATAAGTTAAAATGATTGAAAAATGTAGATGATTCATTATTAGGTGATTCTTCTTCTTAATTCTTTATTGCACACACAAAATACAGAGATCATTCATTAAAAATACAAGAATCATACACAAAGGCGAGTTTAAGTTACTATGCTCAGTATGCACTACCTTAGTAGCAATGATAGTTGGAGGTGCTTTTTTTAGATTTATTATACCATACTTCACTACGCTGAGGTTTACTAATATCACTCCCCAGACGATGACAGACGATGGCTAGGTATGTCTTTAGATGAGACACTTTATAATTCAGATTGTTAAACTAGCCCGTGAGATCTGCTGTATTTTCTTTGGAGAGACCATAAATAACTTGATGCCATCTCATGCCGGTCCAAATCCATCACCAGTAACTCGCAATTGGGACTTCAGGGCACCTAAGGTCCTCCATACAAGACATCCAAATTCTGTGAAGTCCTGAGAGATGCTTGCTACACTCTTATGAATTGTGGAATCACCGCTGGCATTCTTCAAGTCCTCCTTGTACTGTGTCATTGAGAAAGTCGTTGACAGCTTCTCCATGCAGTAAAATAAATTAGTGTATAGATCCATTTTTGTCATTGATGAAAAAGTGAAGTTGAGCCATGATAATTTAAATTTTTATATATCAGATAGTGTGGTAAAGGATACAGAAGATTTGAAACTATTGTGTAGCATTTAGGTTATAATATTATTTAAATTTAAAATTGGAAGTATCATTTTTATTTACTTTTATTTATTACCACGGAGTATTTTACCCGTCCTCCTACCACTAGTGAAACATACCAGGGACATGACGGAGCGACTCCAAGTATTCTTAAGACGAAATGATAGTAAAATATATTTTGAATCATAATAATATATTTATTTTAGCTCCTGAACAACCACCATCAGGGGTAGAATGTCGAGGAATATCATCATCGTCACTAAGAGTTGCATGGCAGCCCATGTCTGCCCAAGGAACTTCATTGCTGGGCTATATAGTATATCATGGTACTGAAGGTTAGTTGAACTTTTTATTTTCTTAATATTTCTCTGTTCAGAATGAAATGTATTACATCCATAGTTATTATGTTGGGGGCTAAAAACTAAAATGAAATAATCTAAATGATAATTTTAGTGTACCCAATGAAATACAGATAGTTACAATGATATAAAATGAGGTGTTTAAAGAAGGAAAAAATATATCAGTGAAAACTGGTGGTTATTGTATTTCTATGTAAAAAAATATTTTAAACTGCTCTGAATGCATGCTAGGAAAAAGGACAATGAAACAAAAGAAACAGTTAAAAATAAAGTAGAAAGAAATAGCGGTGTGAAAAAATAATGTCCCTTCTGTTTCGTTGTTCCATGTATCGTTGGATTAAGTAGCGACAATTTTGGATTTCAGATGGGCCCTGGCAAAATATCAGCTCACCACATACTGAGCTATATCTACAATCTCTTCAGAAGTATACCAACTATACAGTAAAAGTAGCAGCGTTTTCAAACTACGGGCCAGGACCTTTTTCGTACCCGATAATTTGTACTACACTTCAAGATGGTAAAATTTTAAATTTCCTTCGAATGTTTCGGTATTTAACCTAATGAGATGATCACAACCCTTGAGACAGGGGATAAACTACACTCATAATAAAGCACATCTATATTACTCAACTCAAATTTCATACGCCATCACCTAATTGGTTGCTAACTTAAAGTATACATAAACAAGCCTTAGAGTACTTCTTACTAAGTGCTTATGATTTACAAGCACAAGTGTGAACAGTACTGAAGATTTTTGACAACCTCACCTCACAATCGTTCATCAACGAAGGGGCAACGTGCATAAAAATAATCACACTGACCCTTATGTTGCAGACAAGTATTTTAATGAAATCAAGTTCTTTCAGTCTCCAGATTTTAGTGTTAATACATGAAAATTATTTTCAGTACCTGGTCCACCTGCAGCCATCAAAGTTTTGGTAGCTTCGTCTACGTCTCTAATTGTTAGTTGGAAAAGACCTGAGCAGCCCAATGGGCGTATAACCCATTATACTGTTTACGTGAAACCAATGTCGAGGTAAGTTTCTTGCTGACAGGAAAATTAACTACGCTACTACAACTAGTTGAACCTGTGTTATTATTTCTTTACGTGTAGTAACACTGACTGTTTCTTACTCTTTACAGCACAGTATCTCCGGAAAGTTACCGCATTGAATCTAATCCGGAGACTTCACAACGTCACCTTACGTTTCCAGTATCAGGTTTGTTCGCTGACAGACAATACGAGGTATTTGTCAGAGCTCATACCGTGGTTGGTGAAGGAACACCGAGCAACAGAGTACATGTCAGTTTGAGTTCTAGAGGTAATAGAGCTTTTAATAACTTTTGTCCATAACCTTTGTATCTATAAAGAAAATTTTTCATACTCAACAATGAGGCTCAAAAAGTTTCACAAGGTTGTGCAACACCCATGATATTTCTACTTTTTCTTTTATCGTGCGCAAAATCCCCACGGATACCACCTCCACCAAAACCGATGGAGGTGATTATGTCGGACTCGAACCGACCAAAACGCACGCCGTCCATGGGTCCTCGAATGCCGGAGGTGAGATTATACAAGACATATCTCTCGCACCCCGGCAGACCATGATATTCTTACTGTCACGCAAATATCGCGTGGCTCATTGTTTGTTCAACGAGGAGAGATAATGATGTTCTACGTTTTTTGTTGTCTTTGTTTAACAACTTTCTGCAACATGGCGCGCGTCTATATTACTTAGTGGATAGTAGGCATCATTATATCACTCTACTCTACAACATCAGCTGCGATAGGTTCTATTCATACTATCGATAAGAATATGTACTCGTATTAAAGTGTGAATATGTACTAAAGTGTGAATATGTAGCAAAGAGTGAATATGTACAAAAGTGTGAATATGTACAAAATTTTAAATAATGTACTATCATTCTCTGAGCCTATTCCCGTCTCAGTTGGGGTTGGCTTTCTAGTCTAAAGAAGATGCAGCTAAACATCGATATTTTCCGTGAAGCGACTACCATCAGACCTTCATAACCAAATTGGCGATATTCAAGTAGGTACTATAATTAGGCTAGTTGGATTGTTGAGGGTTCCAACTACCCATAACGACTGTCATAGATGTTCGTATGGCAACCAGGACCGACGGCTTAACGTGCTCTCCGAAGCACGACCAAAAATGTACTAAAGTGTGAATATGTACCAAAGTGTGAATATCTACTAAAGTGAGAATATGTACATACACGCGAGTCGTTCCAGGAACATGTTCATTGAGCATATTGCTTTCACTTCTGGTAGTTTTCAAGTCTCAGCCAAAGCTTTATATGATTGAATTCAATCACATTATTAAAAACTATGATATTACCTGTTTTCCAGTGGTAGCTGGCGTGGCTTCACTTGGCGGTCCAATGTCAGTGGGAGTAGGGAGTTCCCTGCTATTAGTATGCCAATGTGTGGGAATACCAGCGCCTCGCACTGTGTGGTACCACAAGCACACTATTATAACCCACCATCCTAGGTTCACAAGGAACCATGACGATAGTTTGCTGATCAATAGTAAGTTATTACTAATTAGATTGTAATTGAAAACTGATCTTTATTGAAATGTTGATAAATTTTGTGAGTTTTAATAGCATACAATTATTAAGTAGAAATGATTTTTACGGTATCGAGCCGAAATATCCACAAAAAAATCGAATTTGATACAATTCATTTAATTTAACGTCTACAAATTTATACACTCCATAAAATTCAAAGTACGCTTAGTTAGTACCTAATCTATTATCCTTCTTTCAGACATAGATCAATCTCTGAGTGGAAACTATTCGTGTCTGGCTAAAAATCTATATGGTTCTGACTCCGTATCATACTCAGTGTCAGTATTGCCAACGCCAGACCCACCGAGCTTTCAAGTGACGTCACACAAGAACGCTATACGCCTGCAGTGGGATTCACCCACCAAACTAGGGGGGAAAGTACAGAAGATCAGTAAGTATATCTTTGACATAATTTTGCTATTGGTTTTTTTTTTTAAATTTAGGACACGTCAATTTGACTTCGGTGTAAAGGTCTGTAGTTCATTGGTTTTAGACCATTCAGACTAAAGCATATCCCTCACGCCTCGGACCCAGGGCCAGCGAAAGCCTGGCCGATTCAAGTGTGGGACTACGGTATCAACATCTTTACCTTTATCTGGGTGACAGACAGCTTCACCTGTCACTCTCAGACATGCACTCATGAAAGACCCGCTTTGGCATTTCCCACGATGGATACTTGGTCATCGTGTGAAACCCTGAGTCCTCATTCGCATCAAAATGCGACTCCACAAGGCCATTGGTCCTCTTACTGAAATCGGTTGGAATCCAGGGGGAGTAAGCACGGAGGCTAGTCTTCTTACCACCTCACGTTATTTAGTGGACGACCAATAGGCTGACCACCTTGGACAGGGGGGATCGTAGCAGCTCCTCAGCACTGGTGCTGCTAGAGGCCGAGTCGGTGTTGGCTAAATCCATATTCGACTCGCCTTTTGGCGGATGGGGTTCCTTCCAAGGCGAAGACAATCTGGAAAAAGTGGTTGGGACTGAATGGATGCGGGGGACGAAGGATTTGGAGCAGTAGCGCATAATATTAAGATGTCCAGCAGTGGACTGTAGTAGGTTAATTGATTGATTGATATATTTTTCTAAACCACTAGCCGACCGTGATCATGAATGGAAAAGCATAGGTACATGTTGCGCCGACCCTAAATAAATGTGGGATATGGACAGGAGGTTCATGATAACTAGCTGTCCCTTCCTGGCTTCGGCTTAATTTACTTAATTTCATATTTCAGGTTATAATCTAACATGGAAAGAAGCGAATGGCAGTTGGCAAGACGCTTGGTCCAACAAAGGGACGTCATTACAAGGCATACATGAGTACACCCTCCAAGACCTGAAGTGTGGCACTAAGTACTCCATACGGATGACCGCGGCTAACAGTGTGGGGGCTTCACTGCCTACTTATGTAGATGTCACTACCTTAGGTGGAGGTAAGTAATTTCTGTAATAACTCGACAAAACGGAATTATCACAATTTGTGGTTTTCAACTACTTCACTCAATAATCAAAACACTCATATATTTATAATTTCCTAAGAGTCATCCAGGTTAAGTCGGACATGGACCGACCTAAACCGCAAGGTCTTGGGGCATCTGTTGCCGAGGGTGAGGTAGCCTCTAGCATAACCCTCACGCCCCGCTGACCCAGGGCCAGCTCCTGTTAGGGTGACCACACTAACTGACTTTGGCGGGGCGGTATTCGTAGGGATTTCCGGTCGGGAAAAAATGGAGTCATTCAATGAAACTCTTACAAACCCCGCTGCTCTCCATACTAGTTAATGAAATCTTTTTCTTTACAGCCCCAATATCTCCTACAACTGCCGAGTGGTTTTGGAGTAACGCCACTCATATCTACATTCAACTCAGTGGTTGGGATGACAACGGTTGCGAAATCCTGAGGTTCGACGTCGATTACAAAGAGTACGGCGGTAAAGGCTGGAAGAAGGGTGACAATAAATTGGTAAGTATTATATATACCTATAAGAGAAACAGAAAGGAAACGCAGACTGAGTGTTGAAAAAGATGGTAAGAGAATATTGTGTAAAGAAAGAAGAATTTAGTGACAATGCAGGGAAAAGTATGCTCAGATTGTTCGTGCTTTTAGAAAGAATGGATGACAGAAAATTGACGAAAGAAATTCCCTGTAACCTTTTGGATTGTTATCAGGGAAATAAAATTTTCTTTTGGTATGGAGCACACATTCATTGTAATTTATTTGGTTATTTCAGCCACGACTGGAACAAACCTGGAGTCATAACATTTCTCCGTCCATTCTGAACCAGCCCAACTCTTTTGTGCTAGCAGACCTAACGCCAGCACAGTGGTATCAGATTCGGGTATCTGCAGAGAACGCAGCAGGAATCTCTGCATCAATATATAACTATGCGACTACTACTGTAGATGGAGGTGGGCAATCTTTTTGATCCTTTCTGGCCGTTTTCTAACTGTTGTTCCACTTTAAAAGGTCACTGTGAATAATATGTTTAAATTTGGAAATGGTAAAGTTCATGATCACTACGTTAGTCAATAAAATTTAAAGCCTAGTGGTATGGGTACTGGACTGCTGAGACCAGTCTCAGGTTCGATTCCAGGTTTTACCATGGCACACACTGTAACGGGAATTAGGGGTCCCAATACATATAGCTATGATCGTCTAGTTTACCTAACTTCAAAATCTAAACTATGTCTTTCTTATTTCGATATTCGACAAATAATGGATTCGTTACAAATGAGATGATGTTATGTATTCAAACACGTACTTTCAGTACCGGTGTTTAGTTATGATTAGTTTAAAATGGAGATTATTTACGACCTCAAAGGGTGTACTTCAGCTGGTATTGATATGTAATTGGCCTTTTTTATTGTACATATGATGTTATGCGGTCCGGACCTTCATTTATATTGCAATACCATCTCGCGACACGCAGCCCGAGTTTATAGGTGTATGATCAACTTCCCAAAGGGAAGATCAATTGTCAAGCCTGTAGCAGGCTGATGATGATGATGAATTGAATTTATTACAGTTATAATTCCTCCACTACACTCCAACGTGAATCGATTGAATTGTCGATGCAAGATGTAGAAACCCCTTAATCGCCTCACAAGCAGAGATTATACTTTGGAAGTAACTATGATTATTAAATTTAAATAAATGATGTATGGACTTGTTCCACGGACAGCCTCTTTATCAATCACAATCCCAGTGCTATTGTGATAACATACAGTATATTTTCCAATACAAAATGGTTGTTAAATAACACCTGTTAATGTTATTTAACTGACTTCCAAAAATGATCAACACTCGTTACACATTATAACTGCTCTTAAGTACTGGTTATCAACCATGCATCAAGATTACTCAAACTGAATCAAAATGAAACAGGAGATTGTAAAACTTATGGTTTTGTGGTCTCAGTGTGGTGTAATTAATGAAACCAAGTTCATATTATTCATAAATTCAATAATTCAAAAAAATATCAATAATTCGATATTAAGGCGCATAGGTCCAATGAATATAAATTAGGCCAAATCTGGAGTTATAGTGTAACCCTTTGAATATTATTTCGCACCACGATTGCGATGTAAAGATTCAAATACCTTGATTGATTGATTGATGAATGACGCGATCATTCATAAATTATCTGGCCACAAATTGTGTTCTGCGACACTGCGATATTAACACAAAACACGGTGTGGAGTTTTACTATCCACACTGACACATTAGTAACTTGTCAAAAATAATAGGTTCAGACACATCCAAGCTCCTGGATTAACTCTAGTCTAGATTTTACTAGTGTGAAGATTAATCAGTCTTCCAAAACCCACTGATTGATTGATTGATGAATGACGCGATCATTCATAACTTATCTGGCCACAAATCGTGTGTATTGTGAATTGTGTATAAGAATTAACAATGATATTCTATGTTAAAAATAAAAGGAATACATCACCAAATATCTCGAACTTATCACACACTAAAATAAATTTATCACCACACGAATAATTCACGACCCGTCCCGAAATACGTGTCGTTCCCGAATACGTGTTGCTCACGCTACGCTCGCATAGCAACTATCCCCATCGCTGGAATCGATCGCTCAAAGAAATCTGAGTTGCGGGGGGTGTAAGCCAATTTTGGGTTCATTGTGTGTGAACACAAACCCTTGTGGGTTCTGTTCCCTTAAATAATATTATATTCTCAATCATGCACATCACATTAATTATTTCATGCAATAACAATAAACCCATTTATATACATACATTTTCAATCAGACAAATTATCAATTATCATGCGAAGATATCATGCAGAGCGCTCTTAAAGATGGTAATTAATGATGCATCATTTTATTATGCCAATGGCTTTTTTTTAGATAATCCCAAGGGAACTCAACATATTCAAACTAATCTCTTGAATATATATTATATTAATGCTAGTTAAGCATTAATTAATTGATCAGTTAATCAAAATAGTCTATTAAATCCATTATCTGTCGTTACGATAATATTTAACATCAATTATGGTTAATTTCTCATTATAATAGTATGGATCATTTCAATAATTCTTAGGTATTTTATTTTTGTAACTTAACGTCGTCGGGTCGAAATTTACAAGTGGCAGAAAAAATATGCTTTCTTTATCTTTTTCCTGGAATCAGTTGAAAGGTTCTAAACACGTGTGCAACAGCAATTAACAACTTAAAATATCTATTTATTATCTTTTGGGAACACAATACTTAAATATTTGAATGGGCAAAGGACCCTTTCAAAGTGTATGCCAGATGTGCGACAACATTATACAAGCTTTCAAAACTTTTTGAAATTACGTTAACTGCGTACCATAAAAATAATGGTATACTATGTACCTTTACAGTTCGCCTCCTCAGACTTTGAAATAAACTGATTCGCTCAGAAACAGTCTTCTTTCGAAGATCTGACTATAGGATTAATTCTTATTGCTCCTCTCTTATCGCTTTATATAATACCTCGCTAAATTAATTGTGTTATAGTTACCCTTTATTTGATTGGTTTTGGGATCTACGAGAGTATAACAATTCACATGTGGAATGGCTGCTACTATAAAAGGCCCTTGATATAACAATGATAGCTTTTTAGAAATTTTATGTTCTTTACTTGATTGAATGAACGTTTTTAACTTTACATAGTCGCCTATTTGATATACATCTAGTTTACGACTGTTGTCAAATTTTCTTTTCCTATTCTGACTAGTGTTTTCTGTATTTTTAATAGCAGTTGCCCGTATATTTTGTGATTCATTCCTCAAATGATTATTCAGCCACTGTTGCCCTAATTCGCAATCTGTTGTAAGTAATTTCTGCTCACCAAACGCCAACGCATTTGGAGCAAATCCTGTGCTAAAATGAGTTATATTGTTATAACTATCTTCTATATTAAACACAAAATCTACCCAACTTCTGTTTGACTCTGCACAATAAGTCCTAATTAATCTACCTAACTCGCGATTCACCCTTTCTACACTATTAGAAGTTGGACAGTACACCGATGTGTGTGTAAGAATTATTCCTAAATTTCTTACGCCTTCTTCAAATACCTTTGAAATGAATTGTGGTCCTCGATCTGTTATTATTATTTTGATCGGTATTTCGTTATGAAATCGTTTTGTACATGCTAATGTAGCACGTCCTGTAGCATTTCGCATAGGGTATAACCTTATAAATTTACTGTAAACATCCTGCATAACATAAATGTATTTATAACCAAATTTACCTGCTGGTAACGGTCCATAGAAGTCCGCAAAGACTTTATCTCCTAACTGTTTAGCTAAGACTGGTTCACATGGTCCTACAGTGTTACATATGTTCGGCTTGACTTTTTGACATATGTCGCAAGTTTTAATTGTTTCTCGTATTATTCTGCTCATATTAGTAAAATAGTAACGTTTTTTCAAGAAAGAAATGATTTTATATCTACCAAAATGTCCGATTTCCTCATGAATTTGCATAATTAAAGATTCTTGTAATGATGTTGGTATGACTAACAATGTCAACTCGTATTTGGGTATCATAAAATATAATGTTTCCCCTATTAATTTATAGTGTTTGAATCCCCTCGTCTTGGATTCTTGTTCACCCTGCCTTATAGATTCTATTATTTGCTTTAATTTCGAATCCTCGTTTTGTAATTTAGTTATTTGCCTTAATCCTGTTACTACAGTTCCATGATTTGATGATCGAAACCAATAGATATGTTGTTGTATTGTTTTATTGTCTCTGCCTGTCTCTGTATTTAAAATATTACGGCTTAAAGTGTCGGCAACTAAGTTTTTACAACCGCTAATATGCTGTATCTCATAATCAACTTCTTCTAAATACATAACCCAACGTGTAACACGCGCTCCCATTAACGACCACGATTTCACAAAAATTAAACTTTTATGATCCGTGCGAATAACGATCTTCGCGCCTCTTAAATACGTCTCAAACTTCTTTAAACAGTAAATCACAGCAAAGAATTCTTGTTCTGTAACAGACCATCTTGTCTGTGCCCCTTTGAAAGCATATGAACAAAACCCTATTATCCTTTCTGATCCGTCATTATCTAGCTGAAAAACATAGCCTCCAATGCCTACTGAACTAGCGTCAGTTTGTACATAGTATGTATCATTAAATCTTGGTTGTGATAACATCACACTGTGTGTAAACACCGATTTTAATTTATCAAACGCTTCTTGTGTATTTGCATCCCAAATAAACTTTGTTTTATTTTGTAGTAATTTATACAATGGGTTAGTTAATATACCAAAATCTTTGATAAATCTTCTAAAATAATTTACGAATCCCAAAAATGAACGTAATTGTTTTATTGTTTTTGGTTGTGGATAATTTAAAACAGCATCTACTTTTTGAGGATCTAATGCTACTCCGTCAGTACTGAGAATATGACCCAATAATTTAACTTGTTTGGCTGCAAAATTACATTTTTCTAATGAACATGTAAAACCTGCCTCTTCTAACTTGCTAAGCACCGTATCTACTTGCTGTAGGTGTTCCTTAAATGTTCCACTTGATAATATACATAAATCGTCAAGGTAATTAAGTGTATACGACCTAATTTCATGACCTAAAATATGATCCATTGCTCTAGAAAATGATGACGGTGAACTCTTTAGTCCTTGACATAGAACTTGATAGCAATACGATTTTCCTTCAAATACAAATCCAGTATACCTAACAGATTCCGGTGATAATGGAATGGTAAAATATGCGTCTTTTATGTCTATTAACGCGATATACTTTATTATGCGACCTGATTGTAATATATCACTCATTAACGGCGGTGTGTCCGTTTCACCAATCATTCGCTTGTTTAATTCGCGCGCATCTAATAGTATACGAATTTCACCATTTTTTTTCAAAGTACATGTTAAGGGACTACAATAGTCTGTGGCCTTTCTTACTATCAACCCTGCTTGCTCCATTTGATTAAGTCGGTCTCTAACCTTTTCTCGGTACACGTGTGGTATCGGATATGGTCTTATGACAAACGGCGTCTGGTCTTTCATTTTAATTGTGTGTACGTATTTATTTGTTCGGCCTACTCTATCTGAGAATAACGACTCGTGTTTTCTTAGAACGCTTAATAATTCTGTTTGATGTTCTACTGGTAAATGGAGCTGGTTCACATATTGAGTTAGTTTATCAACCATGCTCGTTGGACTAATAGTCGTTATCGAATAACATTGCAGTTTATTTTGCATGTTTTGTTCCAAATCTATTTCGCAAAAAGCGTTATTAGTTTTGATTATAAATCTCATGCCATTGTCACATATTAAACTACCTCTTGCTAATTGTATGAAATCGTAACCTAGAATTAATGCTTTCGGCAATTTAGTTAGTATTAATGTGGGTGTATCTATTACAATATTTCCTACTTTTATTGGGATTGCAACAACCTTTGTTATCTTTTCTTTACTCGAACCAAATGCTCCAGCAATACGTAGCTCTGGAATAGGTATTTCCGCTAATGGACCTAAATCCTCCAATACTTTGTTATAAATTTCCTGCCTTATACACGTTACTTCACTACCTGTATCTAATAAACCTGTCAAATGTACGCCTCCTATACTAACATTTATCTCTGGCAATGTCAAATATCTACTCGAATCGTTTTCACAGTCTAATAATTCAGTGTCTCTAAATAGTGTATTGATAGCTTTATCATGCCGCGTGGTTTCTGTCGCATCGTCTTTTCCAATAAGACATATTTCTTTAGAGTTTTCTATCTTAGACGATAATAATTGGACTAACATTTCTACTGCCACTAACGATTCTATGTGAAATAGTCTATACATTATTTTATTATTTTTAATTTTATCAAGTTCAAAACCATGTTTCATTAAATATCTTATTGCAAATGGTAAACGGGTGTGTGTGGGGTCAGAACGCCCCACGCTTACTAGTTTTTTGAGTTATTGTCAGCAATGGTGTCCGAACTTTGTTTGTTTTGTATCTCAGTCGGTGGTCTAAATTCTATAGGCTTCACGCCTCCTCGAACATTATGAGATAGTCGTCCCCTAAATGCCCCTCTACCACGTCTGTCATAACCTCTATAAGAACGACCGCGGTTATAATTATTCGGATTATATCTTATAGTATTAACGCGTACTGAGCTATATTTTGTGTTAGTACGTAGACCCCGTGGTCTTTCATATATATTAGCGGTATTCTGTGGTTGCAAACTATCAGGCTTTTCTCTATTTATATTTCGTTCTAAATGTCTTAAGAACTCTACCGCTTCCTTAATAGTCATTTGTTCCTGTCTACTAAAATACGCCACCTGTATGTGATCTGGTAATTGCCTAAAAATAGTGTTAACTTTCTCGGCATCTGAAATGGGTAATGATAGTCCATAAACAATGTTTAACTGTTCCGCAAAATATTTTTCCATAGAACCGACCTGTTTACTATATTTAGCTGCCATGAATTTAGATTTAACTACTTCTTGCTCTGACGTGCTCCAAAATACATTTTGAAAATCCCTTTCGAAATCACTGAAACTTTTCCAAAAATCTCTATAAATATTCATACGTATTTTCGCATCCCCTGTAAGAGATTCAATGGCGAACAATAACATTCGTTCATCATTTATATTCTGTCCAATCATATAACTTTTTAAATCTCTTAGAAAAGCCATTGGATTGTATGCCTTATTTCCATCGAAGGTAGGTAAATTTTGCTTAAACTGTACGACTACACTTTGACGGAGAACCTCGTTGCTCATATTTGTTACTGGAGTTTGCAAGTTGCTCATATTCTGTATAGTAGATGAAACTGAGCCCTGTTCAGAATGTCTTTCATTCTCCAACTTAGTTAATCGATTTAAAATCTCTGAAAGCAATTGTTGTGTTCGGTTTTCAGAATCTAATCTGCTCTCGTTATCAACAGATTTATTAGTGCGACGTAGGTTTTTTCTCTGGCCCGACATATTGAAATCGTAAACTAACCTTTAACAAATAATAACCCTCAGTAATACTTAAGATTGTGTGTTAACTTATCGTAACCTATTTGTCAAAATATATTCACGAAAGTAAGTGCCTATTACCCAATCGTCTTAACGTTATGGTTATCTTTAAGTGTTAACAACAAACTCGAATTTGTTAAGTGTTTTGGGTCACCGATATATTAAATCATCTGAAATGGTGTTATTTTTTTTCTTTTGGTCTAAGCCCTTTTTTTTATAACTTGAAAGTTGTAGATTCTAATGTTTATTTTTTTCTGAAATTCAAAAGATGACCCTTCTTTTTTTTGTCTAAGATTCAAAAGAAGACCCTTTTTTGTCGTTGTCTTATTGAGCACATGTGTGAAAATATCCTTATGTCTAAAATTAAGTTTCCTGCGATTTTGACGGCTTACCATCAAGTGAGGTGAAGTCAAAATGAAATAAATGAATAATAACTATGTGTTTTAATGAATTTAACTGCCTACGTTGTGTTTATTTCTTAATGATTTTGTGTTTTTATTTTATTTTTATCAAATACAATCTTTAATATTATAACTTTTAAGGATCTTTTCGTTGTATTAGGAAGTATAATACATTAAACGAAATTCTGGTCACGCGGCGCCAAAACTGTAACGGGAATTAGGGGTCCCAATACATATAGCTATGATCGTCTAGTTTACCTAACTTCAAAATCTAAACTATGTCTTTCTTATTTCGATATTCGACAAATAATGGATTCGTTACAAATGAGATGATGTTATGTATTCAAACACGTACTTTCAGTACCGGTGTTTAGTTATGATTAGTTTAAAATGGAGATTATTTACGACCTCAAAGGGTGTACTTCAGCTGGTATTGATATGTAATTGGCCTTTTTTATTGTACATATGATGTTATGCGGTCCGGACCTTCATTTATATTGCAATACCATCTCGCGACACGCAGCCCGAGTTTATAGGTGTATGATCAACTTCCCAAAGGGAAGATCAATTGTCAAGCCTGTAGCAGGCTGATGATGATGATGAATTGAATTTATTACAGTTATAATTCCTCCACTACACTCCAACGTGAATCGATTGAATTGTCGATGCAAGATGTAGAAACCCCTTAATCGCCTCACAAGCAGAGATTATACTTTGGAAGTAACTATGATTATTAAATTTAAATAAATGATGTATGGACTTGTTCCACGGACAGCCTCTTTATCAATCACAATCCCAGTGCTATTGTGATAACATACAGTATATTTTCCAATACAAAATGGTTGTTAAATAACACCTGTTAATGTTATTTAACTGACTTCCAAAAATGATCAACACTCGTTACACATTATAACTGCTCTTAAGTACTGGTTATCAACCATGCATCAAGATTACTCAAACTGAATCAAAATGAAACAGGAGATTGTAAAACTTATGGTTTTGTGGTCTCAGTGTGGTGTAATTAATGAAACCAAGTTCATATTATTCATAAATTCAATAATTCAAAAAAATATCAATAATTCGATATTAAGGCGCATAGGTCCAATGAATATAAATTAGGCCAAATCTGGAGTTATAGTGTAACCCTTTGAATATTATTTCGCACCACGATTGCGATGTAAAGATTCAAATACCTTGATTGATTGATTGATGAATGACGCGATCATTCATAAATTATCTGGCCACAAATTGTGTTCTGCGACACTGCGATATTAACACAAAACACGGTGTGGAGTTTTACTATCCACACTGACACATTAGTAACTTGTCAAAAATAATAGGTTCAGACACATCCAAGCTCCTGGATTAACTCTAGTCTAGATTTTACTAGTGTGAAGATTAATCAGTCTTCCAAAACCCACTGATTGATTGATTGATGAATGACGCGATCATTCATAACTTATCTGGCCACAAATCGTGTGTATTGTGAATTGTGTATAAGAATTAACAATGATATTCTATGTTAAAAATAAAAGGAATACATCACCAAATATCTCGAACTTATCACACACTAAAATAAATTTATCACCACACGAATAATTCACGACCCGTCCCGAAATACGTGTCGTTCCCGAATACGTGTTGCTCACGCTACGCTCGCATAGCAACTATCCCCATCGCTGGAATCGATCGCTCAAAGAAATCTGAGTTGCGGGGGGTGTAAGCCAATTTTGGGTTCATTGTGTGTGAACACAAACCCTTGTGGGTTCTGTTCCCTTAAATAATATTATATTCTCAATCATGCACATCACATTAATTATTTCATGCAATAACAATAAACCCATTTATATACATACATTTTCAATCAGACAAATTATCAATTATCATGCGAAGATATCATGCAGAGCGCTCTTAAAGATGGTAATTAATGATGCATCATTTTATTATGCCAATGGCTTTTTTTTAGATAATCCCAAGGGAACTCAACATATTCAAACTAATCTCTTGAATATATATTATATTAATGCTAGTTAAGCATTAATTAATTGATCAGTTAATCAAAATAGTCTATTAAATCCATTATCTGTCGTTACGATAATATTTAACATCAATTATGGTTAATTTCTCATTATAATAGTATGGATCATTTCAATAATTCTTAGGTATTTTATTTTTGTAACTTAACGTCGTCGGGTCGAAATTTACAAGTGGCAGAAAAAATATGCTTTCTTTATCTTTTTCCTGGAATCAGTTGAAAGGTTCTAAACACGTGTGCAACAGCAATTAACAACTTAAAATATCTATTTATTATCTTTTGGGAACACAATACTTAAATATTTGAATGGGCAAAGGACCCTTTCAAAGTGTATGCCAGATGTGCGACAACATTATACAAGCTTTCAAAACTTTTTGAAATTACGTTAACTGCGTACCATAAAAATAATGGTATACTATGTACCTTTACAACACCAATGACTTTTCGAAGTTATGTGTGTATTTATCACAGGTTTATAAGTACCCAGTTAATGGCAATAGGCTCGGCACCTATAACATTGGGACCTAAACATAAACTGGCGAAATGTGGGTGTTAGCACCTCTGCATAGTTGCCTGGAGTGAGTTTATGTTATGTTATAAAGTATCCTTCTATCTCATAATTTGAAATTTGTCCTACAGAGTCGATTGGACCCCCAACTGAATTTATGGACTTGAATATGTTGGTGATCACCTGCAGTTCGATTTTATTGACGATCTGTTCTTTGGCCTGTGTATACATTTTGGTGAAGAGACACTCGAAGTAAGTACTCTTTAGAAAGACTTATACCATTGACCTTTACTTTGACTTAATCCTCTAAGGTAGAGTAAAGGTCAATGAAATAGTTTGATGACCTTTTTATCCATTACCGAACTTTAAAATTATATCTTTTGCTTTTTCTTTAAAAAAGCATTTTTATTTTTTTTTTAAATATCTTTTGCTTTTTCTTTAAAAAAGCAAAAGATATAATTTGTGCAATTTCAATGGATCAAAATGTCTCTGAACTTTTTTTGTGGATTCACTAAAACTGTTTGTTTTTTAAAAGCGTAGCAAATGCTCTGATGTGCCTACGAAGGTTTCATTCTGTCGTGCCGGGGCGGGGGACCTCGTTTTGAAAACGTGTTATTTAAGTTTGAAATGTTATATACATAATCTGTTGATGCGCCTAATAAAGAAATAAATAAACATGTGGGAGTGCTTCACCAGTTAGAGGTCCCCCAATACGACAACGCATGAATTACATTTTTATTCTGAGCATTTTTTTAAACTTTTAATAAAAAAATTATTATGTTCCAAACTCTAAGTAGCAGCAGGAATTTAAAGTAGTTGCTAGATTTTATCAATTATAATGAACTTTTGTTAAATCAAATAGTTAAATATAAATAAATATTCTTTGTTCTAGCCATCAACATCTAACAGAATACAGAAACTCTTTGACGGCAGAGTGCAAATTAGAACGAAGCAACGTTGCCATAAATCAGCCTCAAATTGCACCTCCAGAAAACTTGAACAACAGAGTTTATAGTACTCCTGTCCATCTCGCTGCTGAAAATAAACATGGTGAGTTTGTTAAATATGTCATACCAAAACCTTCTGCCTTTTTTAAGCAGGAAAATTATACATTTCGCTTTCCACGGGTTCGGGAAAGTCGCACGGGTATGAAGGGTTCTAACCACACTAAAAGTAGCTGTCGGATGCCATATACCGCGACTTATTGAGTGAACCATCAGAAATACTACGCTCTCATCGACAAATCTGCCAAGCCCTCACTTTTACTCCTGTAATGGGCGGAAATCGCGGTCACAGGGGTGTGTGGTCAATCCAAAGAGGGAAAAAGCCCTCGATCTCCACCATCAAGATGCTGGGTTGGAGAGTCTCGGGAAGAAGGGGAGGGATGTCAGCTCAAGCCTCAAATGTACACAACATGCAACAATTTCAAATCAGCTTCCCTTATTTATTGAGTAATGACTTATAGCTGAAGATTTATGAAGTGTGTTTATTGACTGAGCGATCGAAGCCAACGAGAGTCTTCATTTCCATACGGTGGCCGATTTTGTTTCTGCCCATATCTATGGCTGTGGTTATGTGTGTATGTCAGTTCCGATCTACAGTGCGCATTGCTTAAACGATTCTCACTAAATTTGAAATTCGATTTAAAACACAATTTTTATCGAGAACATTTCTTTAATTTCAGAATTGTACGAGATAAGTCCATATGCTCAGTTTGCTCTAGGATTTGGCACATTTGGTCATGTCGATAATCAAGAATTACCAAATAGGTTGCACCTACCCGGTAATAGCAACCTACCCGGTAATAGCGGCCTACACGGTAATAGCAACCTACCCGGTAATAGCGGCCTACACGGTAATAGCAACCTACCCGGTAGTAGCAAAACTAGATATGACAGTGGTAAGTTCTAATTTGATTTATTTCATTTCTTGTTAATTAATCTCATGATAAGCTACTATACTAGTGACGAGGTGACTTTTTGTTATTAGTGAGTAATAGTTGCAGGGAGCGCTGGACATCTTTATCCCACTGCGTTATCAATGCAGTCGAAGTTATGTACAGTTTTCATTCAGAGTGTTGTATCTTGACGATGTCAAGACTTTTAGAACTCATACCAACATATGGGAGGGTAAGAAGTCCCTTCCAGGAGGGTAAGGAGTCCCTTCCACCATCTTGGGGACCCAAGCCAACCTCACCTGCCGTGGTGCTCTCTGCCGACTCTGGCTACCCGCCAACCCGCACTAGCCCAGCGTGGGGAGGACACGGTCCAAAAAAGCCTGCCGGACTGCCGCGCCTGACGGACGGCACTTGAGCGCTAGGGCCAGGGTTGTTAAGAATCACCGGGTGGGATAGATCAATAAACGTATCCAGCAGTCCTTGCGACACGACATCCGTGCCTTTAATACCCATGGCAGTGTATTAAGGAAACGAATGAGCTATTCTATTGGGCTGGTCTATTGGGCAGAGCCAGTTGACAAAGCTGAAGAGGAATGACGGCAGTGTCGCGTCGACTAAGGCAGACGTCTTGAGGGAGATCGAGGAGTTTTATGGAGATCTCGTCACCAAACCTGCTACCGACACGGCTGAAGATCCAAGAGTCAAGCTGACCCGACTTTACACCAAGGATATCCCGGACATCAGCCTGTTCGAGATTAGGGTGGCCCTCAAGCATTTTTAAAACAGCAAGGCACTAAGAGAAGACGGAATCACTTCAGAACTTCTGAAAACGGGTGAAACACCGATACTCAAAGTCCTTCAGAAGCTCTTCAATTCCGTCTTATTCGAAGGTACTACGCCGGAAGCATGAAACAGAGACGTGGTGATGAAGAAAGGTGATAAAGCTTCTCTTAAGAACGACAGACCCATCTCGCTTCTGAGCCATGTTGATAATCTGTTTTCGAGGGTTATCACGAATCGTCTCGTACGCTGGTTTAATGACTTCCAGCCCCCTGAACAAGCTGGTTTCCGAAAAGGTTACAGTACCATAGACCACATCCACACCCTGCGACAAGACCCATGAGTATAACTTGCCACTAGGTTTAGCGTTTGTGGGCTACGAGAAAGCCTTTGATTTCGAGATTTGAGAAGCCTTTCGATTTGATTCGATCAAGACACGGGCAGTGCTGCAATCTCACCAGCGGTGTCATATTAGACGGCCGGTACAAGGAAGTGCTGAAGTGTTTCTATAAAAACGCCACCATGTCAATCCGAGTACAAGACCAGAGCACAGAGGCGGTACTGTTGCAGAGGGAATGAGACAAGGAGATGTAATATCTCCAAAGCTCTTCACCAATGCAATGGAGGATGCCTTTAAACTACAGGAATGGAAAGGTCTGAGCATCAATCTTAATGGACAATGCATCACTCACCTTCGGTTTGCCGACGATATCGTACTCATGGCGGGATTGCTGGAGGATCTTCACACAATGCTCGAAGACCTCAACTGAGTCTCTCAACAGGTGGGCCTCAAGAAGAATATGGACAAGACCCAGGTTATGGCGAATGCTCATAATCTAATGCCCTCCCCAGTATTCGTTGGAGGCTCGACCCTCGAAGTTGTAGACACGTCTATCTTGGACAGATGGTCCGATAAGACGGATCAAACTTCGAGGCGTCAATCATCGAATCCGACTCGGCTGGGCAGCGCTCGAGAAACACAGCGTCTTCTCGTCCAAAATACCTCAGTGCTTAAAGACAAAAGTCTTTATTCAGTGCGTGTTGCCAGTGATGACTTATTGCCGCTGAGACGTGGACCCTCACTATGGGCCTCATGAGAAAGCTCAAGGTCACACAGCGAACTATGGAAAGGGCTATGCTCGAAATTTCTCTGCGAGATCAAATCAGAAAGGGGGAGATTCGTAGACGAACGAAAGTGGTCGACATAGCCTACAGAGTTAGCAAGCTGAAGTGGCAGTGGACGTCCTGTGGCTAAAATGATGATCAACATGTGAATATTAAGTTATCTTTTTCATACGTGCCTCAATCGTTTAAAGTAATCAGTTTTTATTAGAGTATAACTTTTATTCTTGTAGAAACGAGCTTCCAGACGAGGTCAGAATCAGACGACAGTGACTACGTGGTCCGAACAACTACATTGAAAAGTGCTCCGCGAAGTATGTAGCTTTCCAATGGCACCCACATCCACACACACACACACACGCACACGCACACGCGAACGCACACGCGGACGCAGACGCACACGCACACGTAAACACAAATACATATAAGTACAATTAAATTTTTCCTCTTTACAAAATCAGTGTAGATATAGATTATAACCGAAGGAACTAGTGAGAAGAAAATGTTTCACTAGTTCCATCGGGACTTTCACTGGAACTAGTGAGAACTATCTATTTGTTATTAATCAAGTGTTCATTTATTTTCAGGAGCTTGCAGAGTGCCATATCATAGGTAACTACGACATCTATGAATGCAGGAAAGCTATGTGTAATGGTTGTGTTTATATATCAACTTAATTACTCAATTTTATAATATGAGCATACGTTTATTATATATGTGAAACTTTGAATATTGTTACGTTATACTAGTCAATTGATGTTTTAAATGTCGTTTATTAAGTAAATTTTCTATCTCAATATTGTATACAGTTTTATTACATACAGTAAGATTATTATATTATATTATTCAGTTATAACTGCTATTGATTTTCAAACGTCATTTTTGATATTCGTTAGAAACTCTTTTATAAACAAAACGTATAACATTTTTTGTAAATTATGGTATATTATGTAAAAAATATGATCTTTACAAAATCATATAGCAAACATTTACCTAGATGTACCCCTTCGTAACAGTGTAACAAATACAAAGTAGTTGCTTTGAAAACCCTTGCATTCATCAATATCTGTAATAAAGGCGGAAACAAACTTACGTGTCGTGTCGTGACGCGTCAGAAGTATACTGACCGACGACATGACACGACATGCAGATATCTCCCTAACCATATTAAATATATAAATGAATGAGAAATCGATATGGTTCTGACGCGCCACGACACGCATTCTGTCGCGTCACAACACGCCACCACGACACGTAAATATGTTTCTTCCTTAGGCTCGCAATACGTATAAATCATTACTAATGGTATTAAACTACGAGTACATCTGATTTTTTTATTTAAGATTTGAACTCGTAAATAGAAACTACTAAATAGATAGAAAAGAAAGAAAGAAAATAGAAAATACTTTACTATTTTCATGTCTAGACTCCCAGACCTACAACAATTATTAGAAACTTTTATACCACACTACTCTGGAATAACATTAGTTAAATTGTTTAAATAGTTTATTCTATGTTTACTATGTATGTCTTTCTGTCATCTGAAGTAAGAATTTATTGAGCACATGTACAGTGGGCTACAACAGTTCCTGTACAGTTTGAAAAATAAATAAATATAAAGTGATGCCACTACACAACTACTAGTCTTAGAAGCTGGTACTAAATTACACTTAGGCTGTCAAAGGATTATGGATCGTAAGGTGTCCAAGAACTTGTGAAGCCCATTGTACATTTGTGTAATTTTAATATTATCTTCTTTTTCTATTGTTTCACTATTTTGTAAATTTCCCGATAAACATTTTTTTTATTTTTCTATAACTCAACATCTCATGTAAATATTTAATCTGTAATTACATAATCGTGGTGTTAATTCATACGTAGATTCAATGATATGCAGTTTCATAATTCACAGACAAGACATTGTAATTTAGTCTGTTTTGTTAAAGATTTATGAAACATTTCCATAGCATAGAAGGAATGAATTCATCTTTATTATTCAAAATCCAAACAGCTGAAATTTAATAGTTATGAATTTGTATACTAATATACTCATACTAGTATCGACGAACATATCAATAGCTAAAGGTATACATTTTTTTTATCATGAAAAACGTGTAGGTAGGTACATGGCATTATTTAAGTGCATTGAGCAACTACTGAGGTTTGTAAACATACAACACAAACTCATGAAACGAATCAAACATTCATTATACAAGAAAGATAATTTATATTGTTGATTTATGAAATTTGGTGGCAAGTATTGTTATGTATAATCGGTTTCGCCTCGCTGCATTTTCAACTGTCAGGTATAACCTTTTGAAAACGCCGCCACGCGAAATCGGTTAGGTTAAAAAAATAAATATCGTGGAGAAATTCCAGTATGTTATTAATATGTGTAGCTTGTGTGTGTTATTTTGCATAATCAAATTTAAATTGTATTTCATAATAGATATATAAATCATTAAAAAACTAATCATCATCATTTACAAAGGATAGTGCCATCAAATATTTTGTGTTTTTATTTTGATGTATTATTTTTTAATTCTGAATGTTGTTTAAAAATTTAGAAAAAAAGTCAAATATAAAAAAATATGTTATTTGGTGTTTAGATATATTTATGTAATAAACCTTTTTTACACATGGCAAAAGTATATCGACTACATATACCGTAAAACAGGGTGAATAGAGATCCAGGGGTGGATAGGGATAAAATGGTCAGCTAAATTCTGTACTTATTTCCATTCAAGCGAAATTTTGGACTAGTTCATTGTAATAACAGAATCATCTAATATATGACAGGATTATTTGCAATCTGGTAAAAGAAATTATTTAAAATATTCCATTGACCATTTTATCTCTATCCACACTTGGATCCCTATTCACCTCGTTATAGCCGTATTAATGTATACTTTTATTTCCTGTATTTTTTAATGTCTGAAACGAGAATAAAGTAGAAATGAAATAAAAATAATTATCTTCAAAAAGACTGATTGTTTACCGTTTGTTTTGTAATGTAAATCCTCGATTTACTATAGAAATAAAATTTCGAAAATATTAAATGTTAGCAAGTAAGGCAATGTTCGTTTCATTTTTACCAATCTATCATACCTAATATATAAGTAGACTACCGGTATAACAGGGTAAATAGAGATCCAAGGGGAAATATGGATAAAATGGCCAATGGACTATTTTAAATAATTTCGTTTACTAAATTTCAACCAAGCCTGATAGCAGATATTTGATGACTCGGTTATTACAATAAACTAGAAAAATTTCACTAAACTTACAGAATTTAGCTTACCATTTTATCTCTATTCACCTTTGGATCCCTATTCACCTCATTTTACTGTATATAATGTAGAATAATTATATTATACCTACAACACATGAAACATACACGTGTAGCGTATTGGCATTCATAATGCGTAAGTATACTTGAGAAATGGAACTCCCGGCCTGAGACTGTGTTTCTGAAAAATTGGCAGGCAATCTTCAAGTCTTCAGTCAACCGGTGCCGCATAAACAAACGTGTTTCACCATATCACATCAAGAGGTCGATAACGGTTGTAAGCGATTCTATCAATGATGGTAAAAATAGCAAAAGCGATGGACTTCATCGACCGAGCGAGTGGGACTCTGTTTCGACAAAGCGGCCGATGTGAATGTAAGCGTGCTTGCGAGGACTGTTTACAGAACTACTAGTAGGTACACGTAATGCGTTGCCCACACGATTTTCTGCCTGAGTGTCCCTGAAGATCATAACCTAGAAATCTCCAAGTCTCGAGAGAATAGGTTCCTTCTAGACAAACCTGCTTCAACTTAGATCTCAATCATCACTTTGGTAGGTACTATCAGGTGAGATTGCGGTGAAATGTCCTACCTATAACATAAAAACAAATTAAGACGTTATTTTTATTTAGGACACGTCAGTTTGACTTCACACCGCCTGATGGGAAGCCCAAGGCAAAGTCTCAGGAACAGGGGTCACCATTACAAACACGTAAAGTGTTACAATGGTGGCACTTAGCTTGACGGCCTCATCAGATGCTTTTTCATGCTCCGCTTAAAAGACACGTTATCATGGAAAAATAAAAACTTCTGTTGATACTGTAAGTAATATGCACAGATACAACTAACTCCAACTTCTTCTAATGATGTCTTTTGCAGCAAAATCGACAACGAAATAGAAAGTGATAGGTATACCTACGTTATGTAAAAGCAAGTGTGGAACAGTTTTGCGGTTTTGGTATGTGGAAATAATAATAAAATAAAATGTAGGTAAAAGATCATTAACAATTAATGTAAGTATGTCTTATGACTTTCTAAACTATTCGATTATGAGTTCTAACCTACATTTTTACTTTTTGTTTAAATATACAGCAAGATAAAAAATTTAAATCGTAAATTTAAGTCGTTCGTGCGACCAAGATTTCTCCAAAAATGAAATGTGTCTTAGCATTTTCGACATTGACGAATATAAAATAATTACCGAAAACTCAAATCGTCCGTTAACGGCGCTCTAAGAAAAGATTTCGAATTTACAAGAAAATGGTAATGAAATACATAGTTATGTTGATGCTAAATTTTTAAAATATTCCACATGGCATGTATAACATAAGAAACAGGAAACTAAGACGGAGTAAACTGGTTTGTTCTAAGTTCAAAGAAGTTGAAGTACTCAATAATTTTAATATATTATTACGATTGTTGAATGTCTAAAAACTGAACATTAACTTAACGGAAATTAAAATTGACAAGTTGAAAAGCAATCGAGGGAAATCAGCGAGGCGCAAAAAAGTGTACACTTTGAGAGATGATGTGATTAGAAATACTCAACTTTGAACTTATCACTGGAGAAATTACAGTCGACCACGCTCTAGAAAAACTTTGTTAGTTAAAAAAAGACGCACGCCATAAAGTTTCAATTTTCCATGTTTTTTTATGTTTTATTTATTAGAAAGTTGATTGATTCGAGTTATATTAAAGTTGGGTTATTTAGTTATATTTTTTTCATATCGTTACGTCTCTATTTTAATAGTATCACAGAAGACCTGTAAGAGAGTAAAAAACTATTTTGGTGGTTTCACAGCAAGTGGAACTACAGTTAATTGACTTTTTTCCATCGTCCATAGAACTACGGAAAAAGGGAGAATTCGATAAGGACGCGTAGTCGGTTTTTAGGGGGCAAATGCATACAAATCAAAAACATATCACAGACATAAATATTATCTATGTCTGTGATTTGTGATATATAATAATATATAGTCTGATAGGTACTCTCCAAGATGTTAATTGGTAATGCTTGTGCGGCTAAGTAGATGGCGCTACTTGTTCTTTTTTGCAGTGAGGTTTTTTATGAAATTTTCGTTTCATTTAGCTTTACTGATATGATGAAAAGTAAACAATGCGAAAACAAAGATAAAAAAAACTCAAAAAAAAAAATGTTTTTCATGCCAATATGTTGTGTACCATGAGTACCTACTACCAGGGGCCTTCAGCTTCGGGAGCGTTCCCCTTACAAACTGTACGTATGTACCTATGTATTACAGACAATTTAGCACGTTTTTTTGACACTCAACGACGAGAACATTGTGAAAATGAACTCCCTGCCTGTGGCAAGCAATATCGAATTATTCTTGTGAACACAAACCATTATACAGGCGGTAAAACACGCACTGTGACTCCAAATACCACTCTTTGTTTCCTCTCTAACCCTATGCAAAGGAATTATATAGGTAGCTGACCCGCCCCAGCTTCGCCCGTGGTATGTTTAAACCGCACGACCGATTTTCTGCAAACTTCACATAAACCATCTACTAAATAGTCCGAACAAAGCCTGAACATTTGGTTTGAATAGGTGAGCTCGATCTTGAGTTATAAAATTACAACGAAAAGTAACATTTATTTTTATATGTTAGAGAGAAGAGATAAACTACCTACTTATTATGACAGCTTCCGTGGCGTGGCGGTAGTGCACGCGACTGCTACGCACGGTTGTATGCATGAATATGGCTGTTTGCACTGATCTGGTCGTGCCTCGGAGAGCACGCTAAGCTGGCGGTCCCAGTTGCCATACACCTAACATCTATGGCAGACGTTACGGGTTGTTGGAATCCTCAAAAGTCCAACCAGTCTAACTTGGAACTTCGATATCGCCATTGGTCATTGGACCATTGGTTGTGAAGGTTAGATGGCAGTCGCTTCACGGAAAATATCGATTTCAGCCGCATCACAGTTAGATTGAGACAAACGGAGTTGGGAAAAGGTTCAGAGAATGATGGTGATAAACTACTTATCATAAACTTCACAAACCCCTTTAGCAAACTCCAAAGTGTTCTTAAACTAATAAATTTAATGACTAACATCGTAAAAAAGTGCTGTCTCATAATGTTTGAGTATCTAACAAAAGTCTATTAAAGTAACAAAAGGTTGGAAAAACTTTCGTCGAACAAGTTTTAGCAGATACCGCTTCGAACAACCATTTACTTGGAATGTGCAGTGAACCAAAAAATTGGCGCATCTCTCTAGGGGCGAAAGTAGTTAGACCTTTTAATAGTTACGGTGTTGGAGAACCACCACGTACATTTATGACATGCGAGTTTGTTCTGTATAGTCATCGTGCACATATTTTCGCAAGATTGTATTTGTTTTACCAGTGTGGTCAAATTTTGCTAATAAATTAATTCCCTAGATTAATTTGTCAGCTTGGCATGGTTTGACTATGTCTTCACGATGTATGCAAACAGGAACAATTAGAACAGTTCTTGCATAATTATGAATGTTTATGCACTCTCTAAAAATAAGTTTCAGATAAAAAGTCACCTTGTTGTTAATCACTGAAGTTTATATAATATATGTTAATGTACACCTTTTAATAGTGAATATCTTGGCGAAGAATAAGTTTGTTATCGATTTGAACCCTTTTATTTTAACCCAATAAAAGGGTTTACCAGTAACGAACAAGCATACCTAATCAGTGGTCACTATGAACGCTTGCAACATCAGACCTGTGCGTTGTTACTTACAAAGAAAACTTAAATAACTCCCTAAACCAAATATGCTTCGAGAAAGTAAATAAAAGATAATTCATGCGATATAGTATCGGGGGACCTCTAACTGGTTCAGCACTCCCTTAGGTTTTAGCAACGATTCAAGGTACTCCGACTCAACAGCGATTGAATTATTAATTTTTTACTTTTTCGATGTATTTCATGTGTTGGGGATTTATAAATGTTTTATTAATTTTTTAATACATTTTAAATAGATCTCCTGGTCATGTCCTTTAATTTGATACTCATATTGATACATAAATTTAATTTGTCATTTTGTGGCGGCGGCTATCTTGAATATAAAATTTATCATCATCATGTTGTGTCGTATTCTACTGCTTTCATTTGACACTCATATTAAGGAATTTGTGATAACAATTTAATCCTCTAATTTAGTGGCACGCACTTAGGTAGGTACCTACACTTATACCTAAGGAATTTGTGATAATAATTTAATCCTCTAATTTAGTGGCACGCACTTAGGTACCTACACTTATACCTACTACTACTTAACCTAATACCTCCCAGAATGAAAGATGATAAATATAATAAGTAAACATAGTTAAGCAACAACCCTGCGAGGATCGAGATCGAAGCAGACTAGTTAATAAAATAAAGAGATCGAGTATAGGCTTTGAACTTATGTCGAAGGCACTAGAAAAAAAAATCTATACTTCGGCAACTGCTGGTGAATGCACTTAGTAGCTCCGATCATTTAACTTTCAGGGCTGCAACTACCCGTAGGTATCACGTAGCAATACATATAAGTATTCACAAAGAAGATGATGTATAATAACAGAAATATACTTTCTTGGAAATATTATGTGTTTGCGTACCTATGGCCCGCCATCAGTACAGAGACAATGTACATACAAATCGTTCTGTTTGTTTCTTCTTTGACCTTGAGAGAGGTATTGGCACGTTTACAAAACGTATCTTTGTCATTGCAAATTAGGACATCGATTCAAGCGAGGGATCCAATTTTACGGACGGTTTCCTTCGGTCTCCTGAGACGAAAGTCTTACTTCATTTCTGCATGTTTCAATAAAAACTTTTTGTCTGCTATAACGGATGAATGTAGAATAGTAAAAAGTCAAATTTAGATAGCAAAAAGTGAATGCTTCAACGGGATTCGAACCCGCGTTCTTTACTTTCCGCCTGTAAGGTAAAGACCTTACAGGCGGAAAGTATAAAGTTATTAATACGAAATATTTGCATAATATGTAAAAAAGAATAAATAATAGAATGAAATCATTATTATCAAAGGAATAAATAATAGAAAGAAATCTCATCTTTTTCAAGTACATGGCAAAAAAATGTAAATTGTTGAAAGTTATTTCAGTAAGTCCTTTAATGTATGAGTTCTAATAAGACTAAAGTAGATTTACATTAGCCCAAAATATTTATGCGGGGTGAATAAAATCTCACAGACGAGCCAGCAAATGACCTTTTGTCGTATGTATTCAAAATTTATGCAGCTGACATAATATTGACCGGCACAATTAAAAAAGAATCAATAAATTCATAGAAATTGCCATAAAATATAAATGTAAAACGTCTAGGCACCTATACAAATACTTTCACGATATAGTTATAAGTGACAAAAGAATTTCATATATAAAGATAGCTCTGTTATCTAAACGTAGTACCAAATTAATATTATAGTTATATAGTAGAGTTACCTCACTATCTATAATACTCTCTGTTTACTCTGCAGAAACTGAGTACAAAACATTTTTGTTTAAAACAGTAGAGCGCCTGCTAGCGTTCTATAATTTCCTGGAAAATATTTTTATTAGTTCGTGGAACCACGTAATAAAATTCTATACAGGAGATTTCAAATATATCTTTTCCTGGAGAACTATAAAAGTTATCTCTTGTATAAACGTCATATTATTTTGCTTAATTAAATTTTCATTTGCAAATAAGGTAGAAAAGGTAGTAAATCTATTTATCAGATCTGGGGCCTTACAAGTGCCTTTTAGAAGTAATATTATTTCAATCTTACTTAACTTCCATGATGAGATTCGGACCGTTAGCGTTCGTCAGGATACACAGAATACTAGGGTTTTAAGGTTAAAATATATTAAACAGTATCTGATACTGTAGTTGATACATTTATTTGTTTAATTTACATTACCTACACAAAATATCGATGGACGTTATCGGTCTGATTACAAATTATACTATGAGAGTAACGTAATATTGGATTGAGATTTTTTAAGAGGTTATGACTTGACCTCTGATACTTGCAAAGACAACCCGAGTAGTGAAAAGAAGTTAAGAATCATATAGAAAAGATAACTTAGGCTAGACTTGATTTAAAGCCAATATATTTGGTAAATTCTAATACATTCCATTTTCGTTCCTCTCGTCTACTTTCGCTGTTTAAAAATGGAACCCTACCAGCTATCTAAGAAAATAAATAGTTTCCTTGTAAAGTCCCAGTAAGCCTCGCTCTGTAGATATATAATGTAGGAGCGTCTGCTTATCGTAGGAACAATACCTAATACCTATGACAAAGTAGGTAGTACAAAGTAGGTAGTACTTTGAGTGAAATGTCTGTGGGTGGATTTACTTCGAAAGCTATTGTTATTAGGTTGTATAAGCTATCTTTTAATAATAACTTGTTAGTATAATAATATTCTGTAAACTATTGTGCAAATAAACTGATTGTTCAACAAACAACCAACACTTTCGTCGGAATCTCGATAACTTGGAAAATCGATTAATATAAAGTTGAAATTCTGAATTGTACGCTCTTTTCTTTCCATCGGCCGGGCTATCGGTTTTTATTGCTTGATTTTGATACTTATATCCGATGGTATGTCTGTGATGGGTTATTTATTTGAAAATAATATATAACACGTTAATTCTATGGCAATCATTCCGTTACATATTGCGCTGGCTGACCATATTATTTTTTATATAATTTGATTTTATATTGAAACTTTATTCTGTGTGAAAAAAATTAAACATGTTTACTCCATGTTAAGCCGAGTTGAGAGAATTTACATCTCATCACTATTGTTTAGCAATCGACTACAATATGGGGTTACTCAAAGACTGTCGGTTTTTACAGGGTTGGAAGCGCGAGTGTGACACGCCTGGCAGTAACCGCGATGCATCAGGTGGGCCATGTGCTTGTCTAACATTTAGTTTTGACTAATTTTTAGCACATTGGTAGTACAGTATTAACGTTTTAGTACAGTATTAACGTTTCCATAATTTGTTTATTATTGAAAACTTCGTACTGGCATTATTAGTATGATGTCATATTATTTATAATGTTTTTTGCAGTGTATTCATTTGGTAGTTACGTTTTTACATGCTTGTTTTATACATGCATTGACACACTCTCAATACATGTATTAAACGAGTTATTGTGTTCTGACAGGTCTACTATAAGTTTTTGGCAATCCACAACCTGCTGTTTGGCATCAAACATGTATGCACTTGTTTGAGACAGTTTCCATTCATGTATAAAACAAGTAATTAGTAACTGGTTGAAGATTGTCATAAACTTGTGGATGATCTGTCACTTCCACAAGTTTATGACAATCTTCAACCAGTTTTGTATCAAACATTTTAAAAATTATATTTTGTTGGTATTAACGAAAGATTATATAAATCTCAACTACGTTGTAACCTTATAAACAAATTATACTATTTGCACAAACTTATTTCCTCGACCACAATTCGAAATTCGTTCGTCCCAAACTTCTCTAAGCTTAACATTTGAAGCATCTATAGTAAGCCGCAACAATTCACCATAGTTTGTGGAGTAAACAAATAATTAATCTACAGTGGCTACAGTTTAATTGCTTGTTTGAGTTTGTCTTGTTCCCTGTTCTATATCTAGTCCACTGACATTGTAAGCCGGCCTTTCATTGCGTCTATACGTCAGATATTCCAAGTTCGTGTCTCTGTTTGAAGTGAGGTAGTCTATTATCAAAATAAAATAAATGCGTCCAAACGATATTGCAACTTAAAATTGGTATTCTTTATTGTTTAGAAACCTTTCATATGTTTTCGTGAAGGTGAAGCTACCTTACTTTACATTCCTAATGTAAGTTCTTACCACAATTTTAATTACTTAAAATTTATGGTAAATCAAATTTATTATCGGGTGACTCAGATGGATTGCAAGTATAACAAGTGGTTGGCAAAACTATGGCTTGTGGTTGTTTTTGAGAGGAACTTCTTTATTGAAATAAAAACATCAGGTGTTATGTAGTTATTTTTGTTAATTCCTCTAAAGTATCCATTTAAACATTTTGTCAGCGTTAAAATTTCAAATCGACTAATATTTGTTACTAGCTGATGCCCACGGCTTCGCCCGCGTGGAATTTTGTTCCCGTTCCCGCAACCCTTGGGAACCTTTTCCCGGGATAAAAAGTAGCCTATGTGTTATTCCAGGTTCTAATCTACCCCTGTACCAAATTTCAACCAAATCAGTCCAGCCGTTTATGCGTGAAAGAGGAACAAACATCCATCCATACATCCATCCAAACAAACTTTCGCCTTTATAATATTAGTAGGATTTATAGTAAGCGATAATTTTGATGGCTAAGGTTTGGTTTGGTTGAAACTATTTATTTATTCATGACTTATTTACTACACTATCCATCCTACAAATAGTTGGAGTAAACAAAAATATTTGTACAAACCAAAGCAAAGTCAAAATAGACTAATATGTATTCTATGACGTATCTATCCTTTTCTAAACAATTGTTGGTATGGCGCAATCCTAGTTAGAGTTTAGAAAGGTCAGTAACACGTAAGGGATACCACCGATGCCTCAAAGGTTTAGAAACTCTTTTATTGATCGCTTTAGTACTATTTATTTTCTGTAAAAGGCAATAGCACATTTCTCACCAGAAAATAGAAATAGAAAAGAATTCTTTATTTGTTAGGAACAGTATAGAAATTGTTACTAATGTAAAGTTCGGAATCGGGGCATTGCATTTAATAGAAAAGCTGAATTTGATAATTAATGTAGATATTAAATTTTAGTTTAAGTTAATAAGCTAAAGAGAATAATGGAAATAATAAATGCAAATAAATATTCTAAACATTCCAGGACAATCTACACAATGCCACCTAGACCCATGGTAAGCACAGTTTAACTAGCTTGTATTATGGGTTCTAAAATGCGGATAAACATACTTAGATACTTTTTTTTTGTAAATACATATATATATATATATTTTTTTATCTATGGCACGTCAATTTGACTTCACCTCGCCTGATGTTAAGCTGAAGGCAAAGTCCCATGAAAGAGGGTCACCATTGCAAACACGTTCAGTGATACAATGGTGGCGCTCAGCTTGACGGCCTCATCAGATGCTTTTTCACGCCCCGCTTAAAGGACCCGGGACTGTAGGAAAAAGGAAACACGTGCGCCGGCAAGGAATTCCAGGACTTAATGGTACGGCAGAGAAAAGATTCACCGAACCGCTTGGTTCTTGATGGAATATTCTGTACCGTATGCGAGTGACACCTAAGCCCTGCACGCGTTGTCCTGTGTAGGAAAGGGGTATTATACATAGAAACACCCAGACCAATGCAAATATTAATTTTCATGTGCACAAATATTTGCATTGAGCGGGAATCGAACCCACGCCTCCTGTGCGTAGCACTGCAGTCGCGTTCACTACTACCGCCACGTCACGCCACGGAGGTCGTCAAACGCAGTACCCAATACAAAGACAGATAAAGAAAATAAAAAAAACTGTCAATTTTATTATTTCAGATTTTTTTAAATAATAGAGCTAGGAAGATGCAACGCTGTAGTCATCTCAAGTGATTTGTCCATTTGATACACAAATACGTACTATCACTTTGAGTGTACAGTAACATCCCATTAGGGCTGAAAGTATTCTTTAATACACTGTATGGATTTTGATAAAGGTTAATGCAACGATTTCAAAAACATAGTAAGAATTTTTAGTGTGGCATAAAGAGGTATCGATTTTAAATACAAACATACTCTCACGCCTATTTACCTCCGGGGTAGGCAGAGGTGGACTAACACCCACATACTTCGTCGGTCCCATGTAATAGGGGGTAAACCTATTGTCGTAGTATACTAGTTAGTTTTAGGTCGGGACCTTGTCTTTTTGACTCAGAACCAAGTTCAAGTTACACCTTATACTGTCAGATACTTTACTTATAAGATCCTAAATACACTTTTTTCAGTGCCGAGTGCGCGTACGCGTACCGATCCACACAGAATATCGCCGTTTAATAACCTTGTGTTGTGTTTTCGGTGGTGAGTTGGGTAGCCAGGACTCACTAGAGAGGTTTTGTGTTGTCAGTGGGAAAACCAAAGGCTTATCCTACATCTTAAAAAAGAAGCTAAGAATCTAAGACCTAAAAAATTGTATAAAAAAAAGTTACAACCAACGCTACTGACTCGACCGTTGCATGTCTTCAACGTGGTATCTGGTTCGGCGGAGTGAATTCACAGAGGCCATTCTTAGTCATTTGAGTCAAATTTCGACTGTCATACTGAATTTCGAAGCTCAAAATAGCGATGAACTGTAGCCCTAAAGAACAGAAACGCGACTCACGGTAGTGCGAAAGTGCGCCACATCGATACCCATAATTTCGAATGTTTTCCACCGCGAAGCACGGTAGTGCGAAAGTATTCCACATCGATTCACACATTGTCGAATGTATTGCAGCGCGATGCACGTCTGTGCGAAAGTCTAGTAAAGGGCATGCTACTTCTTGCATTACACAGAAATGTTTGCTGTAAATCGATGATTGACGAATCGATGTTTTGTGTGAGTACCATTTATTTATAAGTGAATAGTAATAAATACGCAATATTTATATTATAAACAATCATACCGAAAGTGTAATTACGAAATGACTACCTATTTGCCGTTAACTGCACCGCGAAAAAAAATGCTAAGCGTAATGCATCAGGTAGAGTTTAATTGTTTCCCAGAATTATTTCAAGTAAAAGTTAGGAATTAGATTAGGTTATTTATAATTAATGTAACAAAATGTATCTAACTGGGGTTAAAAAAAGAGTTTTTCATTATATTCTAAGTGTACGCACTAAATGAACTAAAATTTTATCTGGAGTTCACAATTGTAGCCTTCGAGCTAGCAGAAAATAGGATGTGGCATGCTTTCGCATTTAGTAGAATTTAGCACTGACGTGCATCGCGCTACAATACTTTCGACAATGTGTGAATCGATGTGGAATACTTTCGCACTACCGTGCTTCGCGGTGGAAAACATTCGAAATTATGGGTATCGATGTGGCGCACTTTCGCACTACCGTGAGTCGCGTTTCTGTTCTTTAGGGCTACAGTTCATCGCTATTTTGAGCTTCGAAATTCAGTATGACAGTCATAAATTTCATGTTAGATTTTATTAATTTGTACTACTACCGTTGCATCGGTTATTTCAGACCGGTCCTAATAGCTGTGGATGACAATTAAATAAATCAATAAAATAAACTTGCAAAAATATCCTGATTAAGATTCCTACATAAAAGTATAATTAGTTTAATTATGTAAAAAACTCTATCAATTCAGTATTACAAGCAAATACTTTATTCTTATTTATTTATATAATAAATATATATCAACATTAGCAACAGTCACAAATAAAAAATACTGGTTAAGTTATGTACATAAAAAACAAACTCAAGATTTAGATGGCCGTGCAAGTGACAATTTCAATTTGGCACCGAAATCTGAAAAAATATGTGAAAAATGACATGGGTAAGTGCTACTAATACTCTGTTATCACTGCTATTGACAACATGTCCATACTAACTTTTACCCGCGGTTTCGCCGGTGTGGAATACATCCGGTTTCAGTGACATACAGAAATCTATTCCCTGGATGAATTTAATGTACGAGTATATGGCCATTCGAGAACAGGACAACCTCACCTGTAAGATAGTACACCTACGGTTTGAAGGTCGTGTCTCTATTTAGGGGACAGCCAAATGAAAACGAGGAGATAAATGATCAGCAGACTTCAAGGTCTTCAAGGAAGGGAGCTTCAAGGTGACACCTATTATGTTGATAAATAAGTGCAAAATTATAAAATACTTCCTTGTTAACACCAGGGTCAAGCTGCAGTTCTTGTCGCAATCCCCGTCCTTTCCCTTGCTTTCGTTCAAAACTCGAAGACTCAGCTCGAAGAAGAAGAAACAGTAGATGTATGTGCAACAGACCTAGCTGCTTAAGGCTCAGAAAACGACAGGAGATACAGGTATTTGGTTGACTTACATGAAACCGATACGCAAATAATTATCACCACGGTGACATAACATAAACTCACACCTTTATCCACGAAGGGGTTGGCAGAGGTGCTAGCACCCACATTTCACCAGTTTATGTTTTAGGTCCCAATGTAATAGGTGGCGAGCCTATTGCCATTAACTGGGCACTTATAAACTTGCGATAACTTCGATACATACACACACACACACACACACACACACACACACACACACACACACATAACACCCACATAACTTCGAAAAGTCATTGTTGTGTGCCATGGTAACCTGGGATCGAACCCGAGACCTCGTCTCAGCAGTCCATTACCCATACCACTAGGCTACCGCGGCACCACGGTGAATAGAAAAATAATGGTCCGTTAACTTTTGCTGTTATTATCTTTTACTTAAAACTATAGACTATTTTAGTGTGAAAATTCACAGAATTATAAAATGATGGTCGTGTCAACACATTACAAAGTTAATACGGTCAGTCTTAGAGACCATTTTTAACGCATGGATACTCCTCTTTGTCCAATACGAACATCTATAGCTGTCGTAATATTTACAACCTTAGTCTGGCTGATATTGCCAGTGGATTTTGGAAGCCAGATGGCAATCACTTCACGGACCACTTTTTTATTCCCTTTAGGTAACTGGTTGATCTTTTCAGTTTAAAAATTTGAGTAAAGTACTCATAAAGGACAGCACTTATTCAACAGCCACATAAAAATACTTTTTCTTGTTACAGAAATGCAATTGCAAAAGCTGCTGTTCTAATTCGTCTACAGATAGTCCAGGAATGACGTGTCCACCTAAAAAATGTCCACCAAAACCATGTCCGTCAAACATATGTCCACCAAAACCGTGTCCTTCAGTTGTTTGTACACCGAAATGTCCATCGAAGCCGACACTGCTACCAACCTCACCTAAAAATCTTTGTCGATTCACCGTAGATGCTTATTTTACTTGATTCATTATTATATATGGACACGGTGTTATTGTCATGTAGAAAAATAAATCCTATAATGTTATATTTCCTAAGGCACCGTCTTGTAATTTTGACTTGAATGTTTCAATGCTCAGGCTCTCTCGAAGTTAACTTAATTTTGCGACGCCATTGACTTTTACAGAATTTAGACAATGCCCCATAATGAATCACAGCAAGTCACCGCCTTTGTGTACAGGACCATAAGTATTCAAAAGCTGTTTTTGATACTTTTCTGGTGTTATAAAGAACTATACATAAACTATGAGTTCCTGTGCACTTGGGACATAGCAAACACTTGTGAACTTATTTTCCATTGAATATGGTAATCAACCACTGTTATGTGACGTGGTTGATCAGTCTTGATGTAAAAGTTTGATGATACTAATTTCTATGGACAAATTTTAAGGACACTTTCCTCGGATTTCATATTCTGTGTTATTTTATGTAGTGTTTTTATTTGAGATCTGTTAAATTAACGTGTTTTATACTTTTAATTTATAGGGACTAACACATTCATGTCAAATAGGTATGCGTTTAGTGAGCCATGGTAACACACATTTTATTTTTCAATTGTACTTCTACATAAACTTACAAGCTCAAGTGTTGCCTTCTTTCTACAGTCCCAAGTCCTTCAAAAGAGGTGTGAAAAAGCGTTTAATTAGGCCGTCAAGCTAAGAGCCACCATCGTAACACTGTGCGTGTTTTAATGGTGACCCACTTTCTTAAGACTTTGCCTTCAGTTTACCAACAGGTGAAGTCAAATTTATGTGCTCTAAATAAAAACTTACAGCTAAACTATGTGATCTCTGTGGAACCTATGGGAAGTAAACTATTTGGTAAACTATCATCATTATGTAGACGTGTTTTCCCGATTTCTAAGTATGTAGGAGTATTTTTTTGAAGATAAATAAATCAAACATAAAGTGGTTTATGGGGATGAAAAGAGTATATCCTTAACCGCTGGCACAAGATACCTAAATAATGATTGTGTTAAATCCCTTATGAAGTCAATCAAGTATGTAAAAAATATATGTGTACTGTATAAATAAACTTGTGATACTACCGCTATTTAATTTTACTCTGATACTCTACAAGACGTTAACTGATAATGCTTGTGCGGCTAAGCACGAAATTAATTTCTTCGTGATTTACACCGCACAGCAAGGACGAAATCGCTGTGAGAAAAGGCAAACTCGCAATGAAACCCTGTACCTCTCTGGCCAGCGTAGGCTAAAACTATGTAGCGACAAACCTATGTCCAGCAATGAACTAGGTTTAGGCTTGGTTGCACCATACTACCTGCTAAAGTTAATATTAACGTAAACGTAGATTTTTATGGGTTTTGCTAAATGTGTTGAATATTTAGTAACTCAATTAAAGTTATCAGAGATGCAAGTCAAATGACCTCACATTCCACACATACCTGAAATTCCTTATAGGAATTCTTTTTAAAGTGGTAATACTAGACGTAAGCTGCCATTTGTCAGGTTTATGCCAGTCAGTTGGGAAGATAATCGATTTGTTGGCGGAATTTTTGGAACCACCATTGAACCTTACATTACTTTAATTATTCGGTCTCAATAAATAAACTGTTCTTTTCTTTACATCAACTAGGTCCCTGGTGATGACCTGTCATCACTCTCGTCTTCAGAACTCGTTTCTGCGAGTATTTCTCGGAGCAAGAAAATATTAATGTTTATATTAGACGACACCTTTTTGATAGAATTTAACGTCAACAATTAATTTTTGCAACCGGCCACGTATCGGCCGGTTACTGTTAACACTAACAAGCAGTGAAGAGTCAAGTTTTGACATTATTTAAACTTTGTAAGATGGTGCAATCGATTTTATATCTGACCAGTAGTTTAACTACACTTATAATGTTAAAGTAAGATGTTGCAACCTAGCCATTGGGTTTTCTGTTTCAATTATCGTTCACTCATTCAACGTTACTATCATATACGCCATGTATTATTTCAACCAATATTTATTATAATAATATTTGTAGTCATATTTATTCTGTGTATAATGAATCACGTAAAGGAATTTATAATTCGCCAAAATTCAGAAGTGACTTCAGAGGCGCTTGGCAAATTACTCAGTTCTTGACACAGAACAGATCATATCCAACAGTATTATTGAAGCTAGAATCTCCGCAGTATTACACTCGAAATTATTCCAATTTTGTATAAATACACCATCTAACTTGTATTGAAGCCTTTATCAATTTTCGTCCAATTAGTCTTACTTCTCTCAGTTAATATTATGTAGGAACGCTCGTATAATTTCGCGGAATGCTACTATTTGTATAATAACCCCCATGCAAAGAGAGATATTAAATTTCAAACTTTTGTTTACACAAAGTCGTCGGAGTCATGTTATTCGACTAGCTGTAAATCCCCAGTAGATAGAGATAATATCTTTCGAGACCACATTGGTACTACTCACTATGTGAATGTGATTATGATAAAGGTTAAAGCTGGTGGGAATTTTCGGAATACCTTTAATATATTGCAACTAAAATAACCTACCAAACACCGCGGCTAAAAATAAGCTTATATTTTGTTTCACTCAAGTAGAGTGGCCAGAGCTCGCTGGAGCGATGCTGTTAGCGGGAAGACCGAGCGCTTAGTTGATACAGCTATATGTCATGGCATGAAACCCTGTTTTGTCTTCTGCACTGACAGCACAGGCGTCCAACTCTTACCCCTCTTCTCTCTCCTCTCTACAGGGTCGGCAACACGAATGTGACGCCCCTGGTGTTGCAAACATCCATTGACTACGGTAACTACTTTTCTTCAGGTGAGCCGAGCGCTTGTCTGCATGACGAAAAATGTTATAAAATAGACAAAACGAATATCCTAGTATGATTGGAATATTGATTGGGTAATCCGAAAAGAACCGTCATTAACTAATTACAAAACTACGAGTATTACATACCGTAATTCAGACGGCAATTCGTTATATAAAAGGTAGTTATTTTCACTTTCCCTAAAACTTTCTGAAAGTAATTTATCAAAGTTACACTGCCTGGTGCGTATTGAAAATGATTCGGATCTGTTCAGCCGCCAATAGTTTCCTCATTTGCAACGACATGATTAAGGGTCTCAAAAGTTATCAAAACCAACGTAGAAATAGACTGGGGTGAAAGAAGTAAAGGGCTCCTTATATTGGAGAGGATATTATCAAAATATAATATTAGTAGGTACCTCGTGGAGAATTCACTAAATTACTACATAGATACATAATATATACAATTATACATACATTCACAACTATTTCTCTCCGGCGTAGGCAGACAAGATCGCCTGCCATTTTGGTTTACAATTACATACCTACTTCACGAACTTCTTCCACTTTTTTTTTGTGGGCAAGTCCCTACGGCTTCCATTCCTACCAGAGCCGGTAAGAGGTTATGTCGGACTCGAACCGACACTAAAACGCACGCCGTCTTTGGGTCTCTAGTTACCGTAGGTGAGATAGTAGCGAACATATCCGTCGCAATCCGGCAGACCCAGGGCCCTCTCTTTCTAGATGACGCCCTTCGGGTATAGGGACCACGGTGCCGCCATCTAGCCCCCGGGTATGGGATGCGCACTTTGCGCCGTGCGTCGTCGCGGCCCACTAGGGTGACAGGCGGCTTCACCCGTCAGTCCCAGGCCAGGCCATATTTACAGCATAGTATTGTTTATACTATTCGCTGGGTGCAAAGCGGGGAGTAGGGACAGACGAATCGATCGCAGCGCCCGCCGTGGCTAAAAAAGGAACTCGCGCCGGATGTCATCCTTGCGTATACATAGTGGAGTGTTGTTGTTTATTGTATTTCGTTAAAAATAAAGAAATATGGGTCACGATACCTGCTGTGTTGATAACTGTAAAAACACTGGCGTAAACAGTGCTTGTAAATTCTACAAATTTCCACAAGCACGTTGGAAACAAGAACAACGAATGAAATGGATAACATCTTGCACATGTTGAGCCAAAACTAATTGTTTGCCTTTTGATGTTGTTTGGGGTTGGAAATTGATTTCGTGTGTTACTGCTGCAAATCCAGTTTGTATTATTAATTTGGCCATGTTTAACAAACAATCAGCAATAGGTCCGTGTGTACTACATAGAATTGGTTGAATTGTGCCAGTTTACACGGCAAATAAAAAAGGCCAACGTTACTATAGACGCTATACATTTACATGTTTTTAATTTTACAATAAACGATTTTAAATACGACGTTTCATTGAAAATATTTCTTTGTTCATTTTACTATTCGTAATGCCAACTCGCCATTTGACACTTCAGAGTCCGCCTAAAGTTCATCCGCTAGTTGGCGCTGCCGTCGCGCACCCAGCGAATAGGAAAGTAATATTGAAATAAATAAGGGTACCTTTATAGTCAGCACTGATATATAGGCATATATATGATAGGTAGAGTTTCCAGAAATTGCAAGACTTCACAGAAATTTCCTGAATACATAGCTTGTAACACGACGACGACATACTAAACAGAACAGGTAAAACTATAACTATGATCCTCTTTTAAATCCTAGAAGTCTTCTGTTTTCAGTATAAACCATTATTATTTCGAGAAACAAGATACATCTTCCACGAAAATTTCCATTCCAGAAGTGTTGCGGATTAAATGACCCACACGTGAAAAAAATATCATTGGGTATGAAAGTTTGGAAGAAAGTGATAGAGAAGTCTGTACGAAAGGAAAGTGAGATAACCCCAAACCACTTCGGGTTTATGCCTGGTCACGGGAGCACAGACGCCATTTTTGCCCTCCGTCAACTATGCGAAAAGTATAGGCGTATTATATAAACCAAATAGATATGACAAAGAAGGGAGTGACGAAAGAAATGAAATCTGGCAGGAATATATGGAGAAGAATGACATGTTCCGCCGATCTTAATTTAATGGGACAAAAGCAGTGAGGTTTTTTTTATACCACTTAGGTGGCAGACAAGCACACGGCCCACCTGATGGGAAGCAGTCACCGTGGCCTATGGACGTTTGCAACACACCACACAACAGCGCTGCCTACCCTGTAGAAACCATCTAATGCCCTTCTTGAAGAACCCCATATTGTAGTCGCTTAAGAAAACCACGGCAAGTAAAATATGAAGATTATATTATCATCCGCCTATTACGATATTGTCGAGTCATCATTCTCTGAACCTTTTCCCAATTCAGATGGGGTCGGCTTTACAGTCTAATTGTGATGCGGCTGAACTTCGATAATTTGCGTGAAGCGACTGCTATCTGACCTCCACAACCAATCCCATCCAAACCATCCAAGGACCAATGGCGGTATCGAAGTTCCAAGTTAGAGTGGTTGGACTTCTGAGGGCTCCAACCCGTAACGACTGCCTTAGATGTTTGTATGGCAATCGGGACCGACGGCGTAACGTGCTCTCCGAGGCACGACCAGACCAGTGCAAAGAGCCATATTCATGCATACAACTTTTTGCACTGAGTGGCGATAGAACCCACGCCCTGTGCGTAGCAGTGACGTGCACTTCCGCCACGCCACGGAGGCTGTCATATACTCAAAATAAAATGATTTTAATACTCATATTTTTCGAACTGTTTCAGAATATTTCAATATTTCATAGTAGGTACTTGTATTACGGCACGAACATTTTGAGTCTCAAGGATGAATGTGCCCTAGTGAAACGTTTGCGGCATTGGCAGATCCAACTTAGATTAGTTGTGTGTTTGCCTCTCTGTAATTACCAACAGTCCGAACTAACCGTTAATATCTCAAGTTTCATTCAAGATATTGCGGATACTTACTGCTTTCTTATAAAACTAATTTATCATTTGAAACTGTTTCTTGAGATTACTTTTTAAACTGATACTTTTAAATGAGCGAAGAAAATAAAATAAATAAATAGGTATTCTAGAGTAGGACCTGTAACTTATAAATAAAAGGTTAATACCATCGAACGGTTGTATTACCACTAACTGAAAATGTAACTTTTTTTTTAAATATTAACAACTGAAATTATTAACCCCTCCAGCTAAGTTCAATGGCTTGTGTTAGGAGTGAGTTCACGTCGGTAATGTAATGGACAAGATTCGAACCCAGGAGCTCTAGATCGTAAGGCTGACTTCTTAACCACTAAGCTCATTTCCAAGCATGCTTTTACATAAATAATACAATTTATTAAGCTTATCATGGAACGTACTTTGTAAAAACACTGTTTGTAACCGATTGCAATAATGTACAATACAAGACCTCTGAGCCTAGACATAGGTTTGAATAGATTCACCCTAACCATTCTGACGTTGGTGATAAACTGATGTAATTACCTGGCTTGAGCAACGTTTGCTTATATAAATTAAACAAATTTTCATCAATTTATAACGAAGGAAATTTTACACAACGTCCAATGTACAGTTCCAAGCATAAATAAAATATGGTGTGTATGGAACACAGAACAGGAAAAATAGTAAAAAAATGTGTTACGAGAGATTCGTAGGGGAACCGATGTCGCCAAACACACATACGACCGTTAATAATACGTTGCAATAATAATAAACCATTCTTTTGAGTAGTATAAATTAATATCTTTATTAAAAAAATAGGTTAAATCACACATACTGCAAAAGGAAAATACACCTCATCCATTCAAAAGTAGAGATGAGTAGGTTAAAGATAAATAAGTCCAATAAGCTTGATTAATTTTAAAAAAAAATCAGATGTATGTCAGTGTGTGAAAGATAAATAAACTTTAAAAAACTTCCAGTTTTTACAAAACGGTATAAATTTCCGCATTGCACTAGCACTTTTGTGTAAATACATATAGGTTATGCGCAATGCGCACTCAGTTCAATTCACACATTCACTAATATTTGGTTGTCCGTGGTATGGATGGATCAGTACTAATATGGGATCCAACAATAAATGTTCAATAATGTATTGAAATTGTCTGTCTAAACAAAAAAATCAGGTAAAGACAGGTATCACAGCGATATCTAAGTTGATTGATATAAAAAGTTGATAAATTCTAAAGTTTACAACTGTATTTTTTTAATTATATTACCTTGTCTTTAAAATATATCGTATAAAGTCAGTAGGTACTTAAGAAAAGACGTAAAGAAAGATTAAAAACTATAATAGAAAATCGAAATGAAATATGGCTACTTAATTATCATGCATTCTATCGCGATTTCGTTTATATATTACACACAATATGTATTGTGTTCAATCAACAGCCTATGTGGCGTGGAAGTAGTGAACGCGATTGCTACGCAGGCGTCACGGTTTCGATCCCCGTTCAGTGCAAATATTTGTAAGCATGAATATGGCTATTTGCACTGGTCTGGTCGTGCATCACAGAGAGCATATTAAGCCATCGTCACTCATCAACATCTATGGCAGTCGTTACAGGTAGTTGGAACTCTCAAAAATCCGACTATCTTAACTACAGAACTTCGATATCACCAATTTGGTTGTGGAGGTCCGATGGCAGTTGCTTCACGAAAACAGACAAGCACGCGGCCCACCTGAAGGTAAGTAGTTACCGTGGCCTATGGGCGAGTGTAACACCAGAGAAATAACACTCGTGCCGCAACCCCTGTAAGAACAGAGACATTCTGTGTCGTCAGCGCAAAAGATGTAGGATAAGCCTTTGGTTTTCCCACTGACAACACAAAACTTCTCTAGCGAACTCTGGTTATTAACAAGGTTATTAAACGGCGATATTCTGAAGGGTGGAGGTACTTCCCCAGTGGGACTGCTCGATTGGGACAGATATACCGTCGTTTCCTACCTTCTCTCAGATTCAGAGAATGATGAATGATGATGATATATTGTGATTGATTGATGATAATTTATGCTCATGGTATATTACGTATACCTACTACAATTTTATTTTAGTACGTTTGATAATGTTAATCATTTATATCGCTGACTGTTAGTAGCTTTGTTCATTATAACTTGGTGTTTCCTTACCTACTAACAATACAGCGTTATTTGTATTTATGACATCATTATAAGTTTTATACTCTTAGGGTTATATGTAGCCCACGCGTGCTTGAACTTCCTTGATTCTATATTCTGACTTTTTCAATTAATACAGTATGTTTGAGACTCATTTCAGTTGTTACCTGTCAGTAATCTTTATTTGTATCAACTCTCATTAATCATTTTCATTATCTGAGCCTATTCCCAACTGAGTTGGGGTCGGATTTCTAGTCTTACTAAGATGCGGCTTTGCATTTAGACAGTGCAATATGAATGAGACAAAATGTCTGCAGCAGACGAGAATGCACCACCTTGAGCTAAATACTACCTGTGTAGAAGCCGTGTTCTGTGTGTACTTAATGCTTTGAAATTGGCAGGCTCCTTCATAACCGTAAACTGAAGGCTACTTAGAGTTTACATTAGGAAGTTTTAGAGCGCTCCTTACTAAGTATTAACTGTTATGCACAAAGATGAACAGTATTAAAGATTCTTGACAAACTTAATAGTAAGGCAATACCCGACATGTTGCTTCGACCCCAAAATGTATTCTTTGATTTTGATCCTAACTTTTTTTGCATCCGTCCCTACAGAAGCAATTATAAAGATATATTCACGTCCAAAACTCACAACACTACACTTAATTCATAATACTGCTACGCAGGAGACGCGGGTTCGTTCCCCGCTCAGTGAAAATATTTGTATGCTTGAATATGGCTATTTACACTGGTTTGGTTGTGCCTCGGAGAGAACATTAAGCTGTTGGTCTCAGCTGCCATACGAACATCTATAGCAGTCGTTAGAGGTAGTTGGAGCCCTGAAAAGTCCCATTAGCCTAACTACAGAACTTCAATATCGCCATTTTGGTTGTGGAGGTCCGATAGCAGTTGCTTCACGAAAAATATCGAAGTTCAGCCGCATCTTAGTTAGATTAGAAAGCCGACTACAACAAAGTTGGGAATCGGTTCAGAGAATGATGACTACACTTGAATCATAAGTCTAACTACCACACGTCACCATCAGTGCAAATATTCCTGGGTGCGCTCAATTAATATTGTATATACTATCGGCACAATAGACCAGAGTGATACCGGCGCTCTATATCTTTGTGTAGGTATACTCTAAGGATGGGGAGAAAGAAAGTGTGTGAGTTACATACGTATCTAGGTGTGAGAAAGTGACAGAGTAAATGAAACGTGAAACTGATTTTTTTTTAAATCTAGTTGAGAACTTTGACAGAATATAATTAATACGTCAATGTTTCTACACTAAAAGTAACAAATCACTGTCACTGATAATTTAAATTCGGTAATGCGGTAATGAAGGAGACTGGGTCTAATTACGCTAGTAATATTAATGCTTATGATGTATTTACGCTTCACGAAAGATTTCAGATTTTCGTAATGGGTAGTGAAACTGTTATTAGAAATTGAGGGCTTTGTGACTAAAAGGTTATAAAATACGAATAGGAAAGGGGATTATGAGAGGTTTATAAGAGGTTTATAAGGGTTAATAAGGAAACAAAGGGTTGAAGGATTTATGCGTTAAAAATCAACGTCTTGGTAAAAGTTTTCCACAACAGTTTATATCATCTACTCTTCCTTTTAGAAAACAATAAATGTGTTCTCATATGGGCATCATATGCAGATCTTTTGTACAAATAACAATGGCCATCAGATGCAAACTTTCAGCTTGTTTAAAATGAAAACAAAACACTATTGTGTTTCATGGTTTATTTGTTTTTTTTTCGGTAAAAAATCTCACTCTTTTATTAACTTGAATATTTTTGTGTATTTTATTCCTGTGTAGGATTTAAAAATGTGGATTAAAGTTCAGCTTGCTACGAGTATGAATTCAAAAATATTATTGAAATTATTATGAATTCGTATTGGTTTCAGCCGGGTCTACTATTTTACTTCTAATAATGATTCTCTGACCGCTTAATTGCTTAACCCGGCGTCAATGACGCTGGGTCATATTGACCCGAGGTAAATGTAAACTAGAAATTTTTATTTCTTGCGATGTTTTTATGGTCCGAACGTTTGTATAGCTGGAGATACGTTCTCTCTCTACCCGTTTCATTGATACGCATAATGCGACATTGCATGTATTGCGAGATACACGTGCGTCAAGTGAAAACGGGTCATTATGACCCAGCGTCATCGCTGACGTTGTTATTTCGTGACTACCTTTATTTCGTTGTTTAGGGTTCAATGTTAATTGTACTGGTTCGTTTCTAAGTTTTTAGTAAAAATATCATTGATAAATGATCCAGTGAGAATTGTGGCGATGTTAGATGAGTGTGATCCCGACTGAAGAGTCCCGAGCTGCTTCAGACGTGGGCATTGACCTCCATTTATCTGAACGCAGCAATAACAGTAAAAATGAACAAGAAGCTAGTGATATGAATTCAGATTTATATGATATCGATCTTGCATTCGTACAGCTCCAATTAGGGCCACAATTATCAGTGCTACATACAACATGAGTAGAATGTTGAAGCCATGTTGGATATAGTGGATATATCTGTCATCAAGGCGAATATACCTAATACATCGGGTCAATATGACAATTATTTTTTCTGAAAGAGATTACATTTTCTGAAAAAACTAGAATTCGCTCTAGTTTACGAGCTTTTACTAGACTTACAAATGCGAAAGTCTCATATAAATTTACCTTGTCTGCGCAGAAGAAAAGCGGATTTTCTGGGTGACCCTAATGAATAGCCTCCCAAAAACATTTCAGGAACTCGCAAAAAAGACATCAAATATGTCCATCTAATAAAGACAAGAAAACATCACACATATATCACCCGTGTCACATTTACATTTGTCCAGACCATTTGATTCCATACTGCAATAATTGCAACAGTTCCGTGGACCTGAATGATGATGTAAATGACTGATTCGTCTTTACTTTTATACTATAAAGCTTAATTAATCTCTGTTAGTAGATGAGATTATTTAGTTCTATCATCGCTAAGGATAATTCAACCAGAATTCAAAATATAAACACGTTATGTTGCCAAAGTTGATTTTGCATGTATAATTTGGAAAAAAATATAAAAATTACATTTCTAGAACCTATTGTAATTACTTTTATTGCTCATCTTAAGAAAGGAATCGTTTTTAATGAACAATCATTAAAATATGACGGGGGATTGCTGAAGTTCCTGAAAAATGAACTATAACATTCGGGTCAATTTGACCCGGCGTCATCGTCCTAGTAACTATTTTCACGTCATTGGCGCCGGGTTAAGGATAGCATGTACACTGGCAGGTACACCGGTTTGCAGGAGACCTCGAAAATTTTCATGGCCTCCCGTATTCCCTTAACAACTAAAAGTTTGTAATAAAAAGTAATATAAACAAAACCCAGGTTCAGGTAACTCCTATTACTAATCACATCACGTAAGAGCAGCACTCGCGTCATATAAAGTTCAGTAATGACGTCATTTCTAGTTTAAATGAGTTTGAGGGGATTGAGAGCGCGAATCATGGCACTTTTAATGGCTATTTTACTTATTAGGCACAATTGGAACCTTACAAGGATAGGATAATTTCAAATGAAAACGTTGAAGACGAAATGCCATATGTATAATTAATAATTATATGAGTATGAATAAATATAGAACAAAATGAAATAAAAAGAAATAGACAGCTATAGTATGACGTCATATAAATTTAGATAATGACGTAATTTGCGGTCCGAGTGAACACGTGCCGAGATTGCGTGAACCAATTAAATTTAATACACGAACAAAGTATTATTGGGTGGAATATATTATTATTACAATTTGGTTGGGGTATTGAGCCTTGTGGTGGCTTTTATTTAGCTGTAGTGAAGCTTATTGTGGGATTTCATTGCAAGAGATAATCTAAATTAATATTATAAAGAGGATTTTGGATTGGGATTGAGAAATTTTTATTTGTGTGTATGTGTGTGTGTGTGTGTATGCTTAGTCACCATCAGGCAAGGTTAGTCAAGAAAAAAAACGTATTTATTTACGACATTTTTCGAAGCTATCGAATCAGAATTTTAGGTTGCAATTACTAACATTTTTCACTTCTGTTGGTTGTGGCATGATGTTAAATACATAAAAACCTTCCTCTTCAATCACGCTATCTATAAAAAACCGCATCAAAATCCATTGCGTATTTTTAAAGAATTAAGCATACAAAGGAACATATATAAGGACAGAAAACGCGACATTGTTTTATACTATGTAGTGATGGGACGCAGTGATTAATCTCACAGGTATCGGGATATTTAATTTATGTTCTGTACAGCACCGAAATATCGGAATCTCCAAACAATACATGGTAAATATCCCGATAAGTATCTCTAGCTACAATTCGAATGATCGTAATAGTTTACATACCGATATCTACACTACTAGCTTCTGAATGAAGTCTCAACAAATGCAATGCAATTTCACACAAGTACAAAATAAACTTCATTCAAAAAAGCAAACTTAGCATATTTAGTTCACTGTTTTTCACATTTAAACTAGAACCAGGAACTGACTCAGCGTTTTACTAGGAGCTCAAAGCGAATGAGGATATCATCGCAAGAAATTAGAAACATGCAAAACAAACCATAAGCGCATAACAATAAGGACTTTAAGAAGTGTAAATATAAATTTGTCACTTATCTTAAAACACTCCCCAATGCAAATAAGCCGCAATCTAGATGCATTCAAGAAAAAGTCGTGAAGATTTTTGTGTAAAAGATAGTTTTTGCGAAAATAGAGCAAGTTGGTCTTCAAACTGTTGGTTAAATGTTGCTACATTCCTGCATTTTTATTGAAATTCCGCATCGTTTCCGCTTTCGTAAGTTGTTTTTTATGATCTGTTCAACAACGATTCAAATGCTTTTGAATATCAAAATGATTTATTTTCAATATTTGCTTAAATCAGATAGTACAATTTAACAGTATTATAAAAGCATATTTTTACTAATATGATATCACATTGCATTGCCTGATGGTAAGAAAATTTAAAAACGTGATAAAATAAGGTGAAGTGTGGCGTGGTGGTAGTATACGCGACTGCTACACAAGAGGCGTAGGTTAGATTCCCGCTCAGTGCAAATATTTGTATGCATGAATAAGGCTTAGGAGAGCAACTTGAAGTTAAGCCGTCGAACATCTATGGCAATCGTTAGGGGAGAGCCCTAAACTGGTCTAACTGAAGTATTTCGATATCTATAGATCGTGGAAGCCCGAAGGTAGCCACTTCATTGAAAATATCGAAGATTAATTGCGCCGCAGATTGAAGAATGTCAAGTCTGGACTCAGATGTAACAACTTCGGAGGCGACTTCGACTGACGCAATGATGATGACGATGATGATGATGAAGAAGAAGGTACAGTATCAGGAAAGAGGGTTAATATTACAAACTACCTATCTAAAATACTTTGTAAAACTTATCTTACATCAAGTTTGCAGTTTTACAGGTTAAATTATTCACAAAATAAAGTTAGTAGGTAGCATCTCAAAAAAAATAACAAGAAAAATACCAGGGGCCTTACCAAAACTTATTAAAGGAGATATTAATTCAATGTAACCTTACTTTCATAGTGTGATTTAGACTCAAGAAGTAAATTCTAACAAATTAACAAATTAATGTATCCACTACTAACAGCCATTTCAACCATATAACATCATATGTATTTTGACGTACGCCGACGGTCCGAATATCACTATGGCAATAAGCTTGAAGTAATATTACTTTTAAGAGGAAGTGGTAAGACCTTCAAAAAACTGACATGTCATAACACAGGGAAGCTATATAATTGTGGGCTATTCCGCACACCTGCTCGACGCGGATTGAAACAAGTAAACGGAATTTTAAGTGCCATGGAATGGGTCTGCACATATAAATGTATTTTGGAAACCCTTGATCATTGGGCAACCCTTCTATTATGACTTATGATCAACGATTTCGATACCGGTACGAGGAAGAAATTTGAAAAATTAGATTCATTCTTATCATTGAGTAATTTTAAAATGTCCATTATTCTTATTGCAACTAACTTACGCCTGCGTGTGTGTCGGTTATCGTGACTTTTGATCATGTCATACATAAGATTTTAAGTGTGACCAAGGTATTTATAATACAGTAGTAGTATAACAGTATAAAACATAAAAATCTGCGCATTATATTTTATTTATTTAAGATAAGCGCTATCTATTATCGTATTTTACATACCTACGGTTGGATTTTTATAAAGAGAAAAAAGCAATGGCACTAAGGCAACATATTGAAAAGTCGACTATAACAATTTGGTACTTAGGAGATGTCTCATACGAAGGCGCTTAACTGTCACAATCTATTCAAGAGCATGATTTCTTTCAACAGTTCTACGAAAAATGTCTAGTTACTAATGGAAGAAATTCTCTCTACATTTGATTCGCCTTCTAGAATATTTTATTTATTCTTAGAATATAAAGCTAAAATCAATAACTTCGTAATGATTCTACCAATGAAATATAATATAGTCAAAATGTTTTCCAGTCGGTTTGTTACCATGTTATATTAATGGTCCTTAAAATTGAGTATTATTACCCAAGGTGTTCTTGAGAGCAAAGCTTCTCAACAGTATTTGTTAATTTGTTGCTTTAATTATCCTCTAATTACCCTTAAATACTTTCCATGAAAGGAATATTCCCTTGTTTGAAGTGTTTCAGTTTCTTTTGATCTCACAGTCTGTGTTTTAGTGCCCTTAAAAGTACTTATTTTGTATAAGTTCCTTTTGCTCGATATATAATAAACTCAATTTACTTCATCTTAATTATCAACGTGATTTTACCAACAACTAGGATGATAGTGTCTCACAACATCATAAATTGAAAAAAAAAAGAAACAATTATTGCTGAGTGATATTAAAATCGAAACAATGTCGAAACTATGTATTTGTTATAATTATTATTTTTAGAACTGACAAATAATAGACTGATATTTAATTTTACACAAAGTTCGCGTTAAAATTATTATTTTCAAATACTGCAAAAAAAAATATTAACGTGAATTTTAGACGTAGATACATACTCTCAATAACGTCGGAATAGCTGAACAATTCTAAGTAAAATAGCACAGGGATAGATTTCCTGCAGTCTAAAGTATCACATAGGTTGGTTATTTATCCCAGAAAAAGTTTCCTTGAAAATAAACGATTTCAAGCGATAGCTGAACAATAAAGTACAAAGGTAGTTTAATCAAAAATAGACGCAAGAACTTACACACAAAGTTAATCTATGAACTAAGAAGTTGTTGCTAAGGCTTACCTCAAATCCTGTAAGAAGCTCCTTAGCACAGTTTCCAACACAATCGGAATGAGTAATCTCTTTATCAGTTGTATGTTTCATTTGGGATTCCCTTTTACAAGCCCTTAGCTAAACACCCTTTGCGATGCTGGTGTAATTAACTAGCAATTTTCTTTGAGTAATTAAGGCTTTAGCTGGGGCTTTGTTTGCTTTAGAGTTGTCTTTAATTTCGCAGTAAGCTATTTTTGCTTTCTATTCTAATTTAATATTTCTATTTATATTTGTAAATAAATGTTGAAATTCTTTCATTGTTAGCAGTCTTACTCCTTTTTATGAAATTGTTAAGTTAATTTCTACACTATGCGAGTAAAAAATATATTTCATATTTCTGCTCACGTGAAAAGTATTGTATATTATTTTTGTCATGATTTTTTGTAATGGTCCGGGATAAGTAGAGAAACCAGAGTTTCAGCAGGCAGGAGGAAAAAGAGAGAGAGAGAAACTGGATAGAAAATAATAAATATTTCACCACGATTCTCTAGTTCTACGAAAGTGCTACAATATTTGGACGTAGCATTAATACTAGTCCTATCGAATGGTACCGACATCTTTAGACCAATTTACGTAATTAATCATTATGATCAAAATTATAACAAAATGAAGAGATAACTACTGTGGATGTGGACCGATTGTCAGTATGTATCTAATATTGATTAAGATCTAGCAATTTATAAATATAAAACTTGTATTTAATATATATAATAGACACACTCACACACTATATAATACACCACATAATTATATGAATCTGTTCAAAGTCACAACTCAAACTGTGCCGGGATCGCAGGTAGAATAAATTAATGCAGAGACGTCGTGAAAATGCCAAGATCTAGAACATTCAGCATTTTGATATGGCAATATTTCGAGAAAGATGATTTTTTTATTTGAACTTTAATTAGCATAATCCGAATAATACACATGACACGTGATTGGTATTTAGTTACTTTATATTAATACAATTAATTGCTGTCATTCAATACCTTGTCATTGCAAATTCACACCATGCGAGTATAATTGACATAATGTTTTGTAAGAAATTAAAAAACGTGTTTATTTACTATTAACATCAAAAGACACAAAGATATTAAAGCTATAAAATCAAAGAACAACAACACTTACTTCTTTTTTACACCTCACAACAATGAAACAAGAAAATAAAAAACCTGTTCACTCGGATGAAAACTTTCATGACTAATGTTAACCTAAAGCTAAATTACCCAAACAAAATTACCTCATCCAATTTCTGTACATCTGGTAGTTCTACCAACCCTCCATATTGCGGGCTTAATCTGCATGTCGTTACGAGCCGTGTCTCGACTCATCCATAATTCACATAATGAGGACGGGCAGAATACTGTGGAGACGAAATAAGTTATTCAGCAAGCACGACATTTAGATTTAGAAGCTTTGGCCTTTTGAATCCGGATAATGTCAAAAAAATTAACGATAAAGAAGAAAATTTTGAAATAATATACAAGTATAATTAGTTGAAGTGAAAATAGACGCACAGATATCTTCAATGTTAAATTGCGCCCGGGCCAAAAAATATTATGCGAAGGATGTGTCTTGTATAGTATCACCTCTAGCAATAAAAGGCCCTTAGACGGCGTGCGTTTTGGTCGATTCGAGTCCGATATAATCATCTCCACCGATTTTTGCGGGGGTGGCACCCGTGGGGATTTTGCGCTGGATAAAATGACAAGTGTAAAGACGTCATGCTAATTGGAAGTTAATACCACTGTGACGATAAAACAATGAAGCTCTCATCATATTCTAACATCATTACCGAAAAATGTCATGAAAAACATGAACTCGCATTATAGCGCCATTTGTTATTTTTGCAGTGACGTTTTTTTATGAAATAAGCGTTTCATTTTAGCCTTACTGATACAATGGAGAGAAAAAAAAAATATCAGCTCGATTTTTTTTTGTATGCCGATGTATGCCGGTGGCTAGTTGTACTCCTGTTACAATGTGAAGTGTACCAGGAGAACAACTACGGGCCTCCGGCTTCGGGAGTGTTACCCTTACGCCCTGGATATAGATACATGCACTAGTTTATCAATGTGACAATAATACAACACATAGACTATCACAAAAGTATAATAACAATGCTAAACTTTTCCTCTCTAACAGTTACTTCGAGAGTGAAATGAAATGAATCTCCGTTTATTTTTTATACAAACCACGTAAAGTACCAGCCAGCCATGAATTAACCAAATCACACTCTTCAACGGAAGCTACTAACGAAGCGAACCCAGGCTTTTATAATTAATTGGATATTTAAAGAGTAATTTCACTTAAAAATAAATAAATCTGTCCTGTTAGGTCAGCATTCTCTTAGTTCACACCATTATTCTATTCTTCGTAAAAAGGGAAGAAATAAATCAAAGGCAGTTTTATTGCGGCGAGGCTACATACATTATTAAGCAGAATTCTGATAAACCGACAAATTTGTATAATACCGCTAGCTTTAGCAATGTACATACAAATTAAGATTAGGCTAACAATGAACCTTTTTGTTGAAGCATAAAATACATTTTGGAATGAAGCGTATACCAATAGACGCAAATTTGCATTTGTGGATTTCAAATCCAGTTATCAGAACTTTACTGTCTGAAAATTATTTCTATAACTCTTATACCATCATAGTAAAGGTTAAATTTGAATGCGAATATAAAGAATACAGCGCAAGTTTTAGCACCCGGAGAGGGAATTCGTCAAGTTTACTTAAAATGTTGATATTTCAAATTCCAAGTCTTTAATGGAGTGAATGTTTGCATTGTAAGGATTGTTAGCATTAGGCGTCTTATTAATACAAAGTTTAAACGATGTTTCTTCCGCTTGATTCAATTTCTAACCAACTTTTTGAGATTTTTGATTTGAATCTGTAGGTATAGAAATTGAACTTTACTTTATATAAATATTTTATTACGGTGCTTGATAAGATATTAAATTTTGATTGTGCAAAAAGGCACTTCTGTAAAATAGAGGCTCCAATTTAGAATTTTAGCATATTTAATTATTGTATTCTATGTGGAAAATAAAAATACATGAAAAAATTGTTGAAAACTTGAACTTGAAAACTATTTGACATATTTCGATATGTCAATTCGTTTGCAAGGTATTTAATTTTAAACTGAACGCGTGGCTTCCCTCATGCGAGTTCCGTGTGACGTCACGTTACACTACTTAATCAGTTTTCCACAACGCTGCCTAAAATTTCACTAGAAATCCTAAAAACTACGTTCGACGAAACGCTTTTGTTTTGAATAGTCCATTCATCCAGAAATGTCTAAAGATATATCCTTCGTTTTTGCGTTATTTGCGATAACCGTACTATTCGGAACCTTATGTTTCACCAAAAATCTAAATCGACATGGATGTGAGCAGAGTAACGAGACGTCATACACGTTAACGTACCCAGTTAGTGGAATACGGTATTTTTGCGAATTTTGAATGCATTGGAATTTTTTGATGAAACAATAACAAGTGTTTATATATATAAATATATACACCTTATTATTGCAAATCTTACAATCGTCTGTAGTACAAGAAACTCATGAAGAATACATATTTAGTATACAAGTTCATTAATGAACATCTCATACTTACTACTCACTTTCAGCAAGTAAAAGACACGCAAACACTTGATGTTAGCATAAAAATAATACATAGTATTGTTAGGTCAAAATTAATTATCGTTAACACCCCGACTCAGTGCTATCCGACTCGGATAGGACATTATATATTGACATTATTGAAAACGAAAGTTATGGCAAATACATTTATGGATTTAAATTATTATGACACTTGATCGATTATGACCAATGGAATTAGTGAAAGTGATTTTAAGTCATTTCACGATTATGGCAACTGAAACCTTATTTCTAGTGAAATTATGGCAAATACCAGTATGGCATTTAAAATTATGGCAAACAATAGTAAACCATCTAATTGCTATACTATTTTCAGAGCTGTAATTACTGGTATTTTGTTCCAAATTAATAACTTAATTTGCCAATATTTCGTTCTAAGGCTACTGGTAATAATCTTCAAAGATAAATGGGTAATTGTGTTTACCAAGTAATTGTTGCCTTATCTAATTGCTATACTATTTTCAGAGCTGTAATTACTGGTATTTTGTTCCAAATTAATAACTATTAAATTCTATTTAATAAACAATTCTACCTTTATAATATTTTCATAATTATATCTTTTAAGTAATAACTTAATTTGCCTGTTCTTATTTCCTTCTGTTTTCAATTAATATTTACAGGTTCGTTCCTTTTAAATGTTTGTTATCTATCCACGATCGAAATAATTCATTTTATCATGGATCTTAAGTTTCAAATAGTTGGGCTAAAATATGTAAGAATATATTCCACCCTCTGTGATTTAATTTGGCTCCCGCATTCTATTTCCGTTGCTTATCTAACATAGTGTAAACTGAGCGACGACGCGGCGACGATGAAACCTATTATTTATATTTTACGTACAGTCACCTGCAATAATATGTATACACTTTGGAACCATGTCACAATAATAAATGACAAGCGAACATTACGACATAAAACGGTAAAATTCGACAAGTTTAATGTGAAAAAGTTCTAAAACGTATATATATATATACACCAATGACTTTTCAATGCTTTTCAAAGTTGTGCGTATATTTATCGCACCTTTATAAGTGCCCGGTTAATGGCAATAGGCTCTCCACTAATTACATTGGGATCTAAACATAAACTGGCGAAATGGGGGTGCTAGTACCTCTGCCTACCCCTTCGGGCATATAGGCGTGAGTTTATGTTATGTAAGTCTTTCTGAGTATTCACTATTACCCATGTAGAAACATACAAACAAACAGAGCTACACTGCAGTAAGCGGTAATATTTTTTTTATTTTTTTTTTATTCTACGCAACATTCCACGAATACCACCTCCACCAAAACCGATGGAGGTGGCTATGACAGACTCGAACCGACCAAAACGTACGCCGTCCATGGGTCCTTGATTGCCGGAGGTGAGATTATACAAGACATATCTCTCGCACCCCGGCAGACCCGGGGACATCTCTGTTGAGATGACCCTCTTCCCCCAAAGTGGGGACCATGGTGTCCCCATCTAGCCCCTGGGTATGGGGTACTTCGCCATCGCCGTGGCAGTAAACGGTTACTGTAAAACCACAGTAACCGTTTACTACAGTGAAGGTTTGCTCTTTCATTCGTTAATCATGAACTGCGAGTACTCGTAGTTCTAAATTGGTCACTAGTAGACTGAAACGGCATAGATAAGTGATTGTATGCTAATTTTATGCCAAGTCGTTCCGTTACGCTTTAATATTTAATTGGTTTGCTTTGCTTTCCGCTCACACATTTCCCCTTTATTCTCAAAATAAGCTAAATTGAACAGTTATTATAGGTACCTACAATAACATTATAGAATGCTCGGAATCTCTCTGCTAGATCGAATCAGAAATGAGGAGATCCGCCGACGAACAAAAGTGGTCGACATAGCCTACAGGGTTAGCAAGCTGAAGTGGCAGTGGGCGGGGCACGTAGCAAGAAGAACAGATGGCCGTTGGAGCCGAAAGGTTCCAGAATGGAGACCGCGTACCGGTAGACGAAGCGTGGGATGGCCTCCTGCGAGATGGACGGACGACATGACATGACAATGATTGCTTTGCTTCGCTGAGTTCGATTAAACGTTCGTAAGTAGCTAATGTTTTGACGTTGTAGCTTACAATATAGAGCAGGTCTTTCTTCTTTTTAGTTGGTTAGTTATTTCTTGGGTTAGTTTTTCTTTCCTTAGTATTAAAGAAGTTTGAAATATGTTCTTTAGAGGATATTGGTTTTGATCTTCCACGGTGTCCAAAATCTAGTTATTCGTATAACGTTTGTGTAAAACAAAATAAAATTTAGATGATATTTTATTCTAGGATATTGATTAGGTAAAGGCACAGCTGGATTAAAAGGCATGCTTGAACAATTAATGGGGAGTTTGGTCGAAGCGGAATTGAACGTTATAAAGTAATGGCCTCAAAGGGAATATTGAGATGGACTTGTTTAAGCTGAGGACTCAGTTCTGGTGGAATATACCGCTGTGAAATTTATCAAGCTTCTTCTTTTATTTTACTATTGCATATATGTATAATATAGTCCTCTGAATAGTTGTTTAACACTATACTACACATTATCGACAAATTTAAAAACGATCTTTACACAGCAGAAATTCATCAGCAATAAGAATTTTACAAAAAGGTTTAATTTTCAGGGAACAAAGTTGACATTTAATTATTTTTTATTGTCTTAGTAACAATTGTGGCTATTCAACGGAATTGTACCTACATCATGCTACCCTGTTGTACCTATATAGCATATACCTAATATGTATGTACATAGAGGTGGTCTTATAATTATTTTATGTATTGTTTCAGATCTAAAGATTAACCTCATACTTATGGGGACTAGACATTCAACTAAGTAGTTTATGAAGCTGTAAAAAATATATCTGAATATAATACTTCTAATATTAGTATTAATGCAAAAAATTGATAAGAATAATACCCAAAATATAATATAGGAAACTAGCTGACCCGTGCAACTTCGTCTGCGTCACCCCGTTTTTGCAACAATTTTTATTCCTGCTCCGCACCTGTTGGTCGTAGCATGATGTTATATACATATAAAACTTCCTCTTTAACCATTCTATCTATTTAAATAAACCGCATCAAAATCCGTGGCGTAGTTTTAAAGATTTAAGCATACAAAGGGACATAGGGACAGAGAACGTGACTTTATTTTATACTATGTAGTGATACTGCATTGATAAGAAATAAAAAAATATAAATTTTAGACACATCAGAAAATTCTAAATTCAAATATTATATGTTCTCTACATTTGCAACCCGTATGTTGATCGCATTTCAATGAAACTTGGACGTTTTTGTCCGCGTTCAGTTTCGTGCTAAGCGTGCTTTTTATTTTTGCAAATCGAGCTTCAAATACCCTTTGTTACTAGGAGCCATACGCGACTGTTGTGCTTCAAGTATATTGGCTCTTCAGTGAATATATCACAGTGACGGGTTTTGTTACTTTTTACTGAATTATTCTGTTGAAAGCCTTTATAAAATGAGTAAATAACAAGTAATGGTCTGGTAAGAATTTTGTTTTTCGATTCAGAATGTGTTGCTTTTCAAGTGGATCATGTGTTAGTTTAATAGTACTAGAGAAATTAATTACTTTTCAATTATTTAGAAAGGAATCCTTACCAGTATCTTCGGCGTCCAAGTCAATCTTGCCTGCAAGTAGACGATGAAAAACGATGAAATGATGGTGCAATGTCTACCGAACTAATTTAATACTCATGAAAGCAGAGAGTTTCACAAAAAGTAATAGTGAATTTATTTCCAAATGAAGCAAAAATTCATTTACCACAATTCTTTTCATACAAATTCATAACTCAACTCGAAACCAATCGATCTTAATGGGCTGTTTAAATTCCATTGCGTCCTTTTGATAAGGGAAGCAATAAAATTGGCTTTGAGCCGTCAAACGATATGGTAATGTTAGAGCACCGTTTTACATTCGAAGCACGGCGACAATATTTCACGGGTAGATCTGCTTGAATTCAGATAAAGGGGCGATGAATAAGGAGATGGATTTTATTGGAATATTTTTGGTCTTGAATTTCTAACTATTTTTTTGGATTCTGAACAAACTGAAATTGAGGTTTCAGACTTATTAAACATTATTATAGCTCTTAAATGAAACATGTGAAACAAAAATGAAACAAAACCACAAACAAAAACACATTGCTCGGACTATTTAGTCGATGTTTTATGTGAAGATTGCGCATTATCGGACGAGCGGCTTTTCTTTTTTTTTTCTTCTTGTTACACAATATACGTAGCGAACCACGTACCGGGCCGCTAATAGTGCATAGAAATGAAAGAATATCACTCCCGCAATCCGTAACACATTTAATTTTGTCACATGCATTACTTGGCACATTGAGAATTCGAAAGGAATTAAAACAATAAACAATATTATTATGATTAAGCCTAGTTCTAGTAATCTTATGCGGTTGAATGCGAAATCATGCCTTTAGATCATAAATTGAATTTGATACTCCAGCATATGCACAACGATTTGATCATGGCTGCCATAAAACACGAAATTATTTGTTTAAGGTCAAACTTTTGTAATGTTAGTCTAACTAGGTTTTATAATAAAATTATTGTTTAAATTATTATTCCAAAAACTGTCTGTACTTTCATAAAACAAACCATAACCGTACGTTGAAAACTAATAACAAAGTGAACTAAAACTGTTAATCTAAAGAAGCTGTTTCCTTACATAATAACCATTCTAAACACCTGAGAGGCAGATTGCGAGGTACTCTTACACCAACTACTGCGATTACAATCAACCTTAGCACGAAATTGAGCCCAATTTCTTCTGCATTACGGTACTTAGTTGCATATACATGAATTTATTCACGCACTCCTTGCTAAACAGCTTTATGCTAATTTCATATTTCAAGTTTAAAAATAAAAGTGAAAATTGATTAAGTAGATATCGTATTGCAATGTTCGTATTTTGGAAAATGATTTCTTGCTAGGGGTGTTGGAGAAACATTTAAAGGAAAAAGATCAACGGAATTGTGAGACGTCTTTTTCAACATAAATGTTTAGTAAGGGTATTCTGGTTCGGAGAAATTATGCGAAGGAATGAAAGTAATATCGTAAATATAAAGGCATGGGGAGAGAAGACTTAAGAGAAAACTCTGTAAATTTAAAAATGGTTGGGAAGAGAGTTACCAATAGATTTTACATATGAAATTGCCGAAATTTTGTTACAGGTTCATGATTTCGTTATTCCAGTAATTTAATAGCTATTTCGATTATTTATATTTCGTTTGAAAGCTGATTCTAGAAGTTTGATCTCTGTATTATATTTTATTTTTATTGTCCGCTTGATAAATTAAATTCGATCTTTAAAAACAGTACTTCCTAAATGCTATCCATTTTGATGATAAATTTCATATTACTTTTTACAGCTCTCACTTTCCAAATATTAATTACATATTTTCTTGATTTAAAATTAATACACCATCTCGCATTTAGAAACATTTACTATGACATTCTGTATTCCTTAGTTTAAAAACAACGAACTACTATTATTTATTCATGCTTTATTGTATAAAAGGCATTAACGACCATTATTCCAAGTTTCGAGAAATTAAAAAATATGTATTGTATGTATAGAAGATTTAAGGCTTCAGATATTGCAAAACTGGAGATGATAACCAAAATAGTTATAAACAACGACGGCAATATTTAATTTATTTACTTACATATTTTTTATTTATTTATTCTTGAATATCAACATCATCATCATGGAAACATGTTTTCGTAATTGCGCCCGAGGCCAAGGTGAACTCCACTCCACTTCGAACTTGCGGGTCCATGGTAATGAGACTATTAGCTCGTATTTCACCCTCCATGACGTTAAACTAGGTCTTTTTGGGCCTACCCCTTCTGCCAGTTACCGGGTGTATTGCTAGGCATTTGTTTTCCATGTAGCGTCATGTCCAGCAGACCATCTCATACTAAGCTGAACAAGTAGGGACTAAGGATAAGCTCTTGATGTACTCTGACGGTGACGGGAGTTGATTATTACCTCGTAGAGCCTAATGGTGTGGAATATTGCCACTTGTTCCTGCACCGATCCCTTGCCTTTGAAGACTGACGTGACCAGCCTCCTTAGCTCGATATCTTACCGGTGAGGAGTGCTTGGTTGTAAAGGTTTTTTTTTTTTTTATAATATCACGCCTATATCCCCGAAGGGGTAGGCAGAGGTGCTAGCACCCACATTTCACCAGTTTATGTTTTAGGTCCCAATGTAATAGGTGGCTAGCCTATTGCCATTAACCAGGCACTTATAAACCTGCGATGAATACACACATAACTTCGAAAAGCATCGAGTCATTGGTGTGTGCCATGGTAAAACCTGGGATCCAACCCGAGACCTCGTCTCAGCAGTCCATTACACATACCACTAGGCTACCGCGGTTTGGTAGTATGAAACATAGACTGTAGGTCCGTATTCCGAATCCTGGCACTGTAACTTCGGTTGCTTATATTCTTTCTAAAAAAAATATTGATACGTAATAAAATATATATAGTCTGCACTAAAAGCGTACATTAATGGTTCACTGGCCAATCAGTTTCTAAAGCTCTTTGAAGACGGAAAAACATTTAGTACTTATTCCGTCGTATTTTAGCTGGAATACGTTCAAAAAGCAAACTGTTGAAATACTGTCCAGCTTTGGGGAAATTTCTTTTTTTGCTATTCAGACGAAATATGAACTTTAACTGTAATAACAAGTTGCAAATGGTTGATAAAATATTTTTGACAAGACCGAAATTTATTACACGATTACCGAAAAAGAGTGTAACGTTTTCAGGTGTAGACAACCTCTGTGGCGTGGCGCTATGCAGGAGGCGTAGGTTTGATACCCGCTCAGTGAAAATATTTGTATGCATGAATATGGCTATTTGTGCTGGTCTGGTCGTGTCTCGGAGAACACGTTAAGCCATTGGTCCCGATTGTTATACAAGTATCTATGGCAGTCGTTACGGGTTGTTGGAGCCTTTGTGTTGGCGTGGCGGCAGTCAACACGACTGCTACGCAGGAGGCACCTGCGTACGCACGGCACGGCACGGCGGCGGTTGTTCTTTGAGTGGCAATATGCCCTCTTATATGGCCAATAAGTCGCGCCTTCTTTCACACGCGAATGCCGTTTCATTCGCGAAATATGAACGGTGTAAAGGGAGCTAATTCCTCTTATATCCGATATTTACAACTTAGTATCCGCTCTCCACCAAAAATAATTAATCTTTCCAAAACTTGCTCTTGCCTTTTACAGGAGTGATATCCAATTGAATCCTCAAAATAAATTCCTATAAACCACATCCAGACATCATCGCAAAAGTTTTATAACAACATTATTAATACTTGCATCGATCCTATTCTTTAACTTAATTACTACAGCCCTGCTAACTCTGCCCCATACAAATGTAATTAGCAAGCAATATTCCTTAAAGGTTGCATTTGCTATTAATTGGAAATTCTGTCTTATCAGAAAAGTTCCTTGATATACAATTAAATTGCAAAAATCAATCAATATCCCGAAAGTCTTGTTAGGGCTACATACAACGTGGTTACCTACAGTAGGTTATAGAAGTCTATTGACAGCTTAAAATCTATAATCCTTTGAGCACTGAAACCTAATTCAACAAAATGAAATATTGATGACGTTACTTGCATGCTGTACCTCTAGTATTGCATTTATTTATAGTTAATACATTGGTACCTGTGTATAACTCTTTTATAAGATGGCGTGTGACGTCACTTCATACAATTTCAGTCATTGTATGACTGAAATCATTTAAATTCCTAAAGATTTTAATATTATTATGCACTTTCTTTCTATGTTAATATTTGCCCCCTAGTCAAATGGTAATTCGCTTATCGTTGTTTCATGGAATATAATGTTCAATGTTCATTCATTCACGCCTGTCATGGACGTCAAAATACGTGACAATCCGTGTCAATCCCATAGATTGAACATTCTAGTCTATTCTATTCTGCAAAACGATCACAAGCGAATGACAACTTGTCAAGGGGGGCTGAACTTTTAAAGGTTTCTAATAAATATTTATAGTAGTATGCAAAGCAGGGTAAATTCATACGAAAAGCAATGTACATACGTGAATACATTTTAAAACATCTTAATGGGCCAACACCTTTTATACGTAATATTCTTCTAAAAAATGTGTTATCGACACGTTATTTTCGGATGTGTTATATTTTAGCGTTATTTTTTTCCTCAAAGAGGACATGTGAAGGGTCTTCCGTTATTTAGGTGAATAACATTTTGATATTAAAGTAGTACTTTGCTGTTTCAGTAGATGTGTTTTTATGAACCATATTTCAAAGTTATGTGGGCCAAAGTACAGTACCATTTTTCAATGCGACCCAAGTGACACATGAATATAACACACTACTGTGATACTAGACCTCTACTCCGTCCGCGTGGATGGCGGTAACCACGACTAAACATAGCTTATATCCTTTCTCAAGATCTAATCTATTTGAGAACCATATTTCAATAGGGTATCTTCAATAATAACAGTTGGCATACAAAATTTTATTTATTGTATTTCTATTGTTGCAATTCTTTGTATTTATGAAGTAAGTAATTCGGCAGAGAACTATAGTTATCGAATAAATATATATAAGTAGTATATCCTGCTTGCCATGCGAACATCTATGGCAGTCGTTACGGGTAGTTGGTCGTACTCAAAAGTTTGAATAGCCTACCTACAGAACTTCAATATCGCCAATTTGATTGTGGAGGTCCGATGGCAGTCGTTTTACGGCAAAATATCGAAATTCAGCCGCATCTTAATTAAACTAGAAAGCCGACCTCAAATGAGTTGGGCTTAGGCTCAGAAAATAAAGAATGATGATGACATAGCTCAACGAATTTGCACAGCTAAAGTGGCAGTGGGCTGGTCAGTGGTCATATTTACCGTAGGGCCGATAACCGTAGAGATAGAGAAATCCCTGAGTGGAGCTCTTCAGATCTGATAGAGTGACGATATACGCAGAGTAGCTGGTAGGGAGTGGAGAATAACAGCCGAAGACGGGATTAAATGGCGTGTCATGTGAGAGGCCTATGCCCAGCTGTGGACTGTCACGGCATAATATTGATGAGTAGAATTGAGCAGGATGAGTTGTTAGTAATAAGCCTCTAATAATCAAAATTAACACATTGAAGCGCACAGTTAATACTTAGACTATTCGGGAGTATTGATAAATGATTAAATGCTCATCTAAGTCGGTAATAGCCCCTCTGCATAACATTACGGTACTTAACTGTTTGAATGCTGCTTGAAGGACCATATCCAGCTACGTATATATTATTTATCATTTTCATCATTTCCAGTGCATTTCAGGCTCTAATAGCCAATCCACAAGTAGTCTGATCAAAGGGAGTTGAGTATACCGTGGGTGCTATTAACCATTTCCACCTTGTGGTTTCACTTATACAGCTTAAGGATATTTCTGAGTGATAACTGCTGAACTATGAGAGGAAAACCTGCACCAGGGCCTCGTCTGCCCTTACGGTATATTAGTACGGTACGGTATATTAGTAGGTATACCAGCTTTTTGGAGAGGTTGGTTTTGATACTGCTAAATTTTGAGCCCTAAGCACTTTCGAGGGAGAATACATTTCGGACTATTTATACAAAAAATAGATACTATAATATTATGAAAATGACATAGTTGTATTTAAAGTAAGTGAAAAAAATATTATTATGGAGAAGAAAATGCCTACCAATCGATTACCTTTTAAAAAAACCTAGACGAGTGCAATAGTAAAATATTAATATCCTGTGGCCCGCGGCTCCACCCGCATTGACTTCTAATCCCATTCCCGCTGCCCCATGTGAAGCATTTTCATATTTATCTACCTTTTAAACCTTCTCTGGACCTTCGGAACCTTCTCTTCTTAGCCAAATCGGTCTAATCATTCTTGAGTTTTAGCAAGACTAACAAACAGCTACCTACCACCTTATTTTACCTTGTACCCCCTTTCTTGTACTGGATTGCCGCTATGTATATCTTATATATCAAGTCAATATCTTATTTTGAATTAAGTATTATAACTTAAAGGTTCAATATATAAACATTATAAATTGTCAGAACACTCATTCATCCACCCATGTCTCCATCACAAGGTTGCAGAAGATATTTGATAATACTGTACATTTTAAGATTAAATTAGTTCACCGTTCTAGTTGAAGTAAAATAGCTTGAAAAATCATCTGCCCATTATAATTCCTATTCAACCCCTGAACCGTATTCATCCCATTTCACCAGTATGTTGCAGCCTCTCACTTTCAAGATTCAACCAAACATGAAAACGCTTAACTGGCCTAATTACAAAAAGATAACAAAATTCGGGCAAGCAGTTTTTCCATCAGTTTTCACTAGCGCATTAAATTCGGCCTACTCTCAACGTTTTTCTGTTGGCAACATCCCAAATGGCATTGGTTTTAAATTTTTAACTCATCCGAGGTGAAACTCGCTGAATTGATGGCAACATTAATATTTCATTCGTGTGTTCGTTACGAAGTGTGTTGCTATATTTTAAGTTCCTTAGATTTAAGGGATTTTATTTTGTAACTAAGTATTTTATGAGAAGTAGCTTAGTGGTTAAGAAGTCGGCCTTCGAATCAAGAGGGCAGTTCAAATTTGTGCTATTACATAATATGAACCCACTCCTAACACATGGAGATTAGTTGGAGGGGTTAGAAGAAGTATTAATAATTTCTATTGCTCATATTCTTCAAAAGCAGTAATAGAGGGCAAAATCAATACACCTGGTTATCCACGAACGAGACTCTGGTGCAAGCGTTCCTCGAAAAGCTCGCTCACGGAAAATGGACATCTCGAGTTTCGAAGTGCAAAATTTGATCGCAACAAAGAAAATCAGTACGAAATCAACAACGTTGAAAATGGTCAGGATTTAGGTGTATGCTAAGCTCTGAGAGCACTTGCACTAGTGCCTCGCTGACCTGCGTTTCTCATTGTTCATTTAGTAGTAATAATACCTACGTGCTGGTTTCACAAAGCTAAATACACTCTATCTGATAGTGGTATGGTGATTTGAATTCGGGCCCTTGTCATCCATCGATATTTGTGTACTATGTCTTGTAATACAAGTGTAAAATGTAATATATCAAACAAATAAATTTATCCATTATAGTAAGAGATACTGTATGTGTGTAAGGGAAACACTCCCGAAGCCAAAGGCCCCTGGCAATTCCTGTTACACGACATCTTGGCAAGAAAAAAATTTTTATTTTTTGAAATTTCTTTTTTTTTCTCTTCAAATTTCTTTTCGCATTATTTACTCTCCATCGTATCAGCAAAGCTAAATGAAGCGAATATTTCATAAAAGAACCTCAATGTAAAAAAAGTGGCGCCATCTTGCGAGTTCATGTTTTTTTTTCATGAAATTTTTGTTTCAGACAGCTTTACTAACACCATGGAGAGTGAATAACGCAAAAGTTAATCAGTTAAAAAAAGAAAAAAAATGCGTTGCCGTAATTTCTTTTTAGTTCCAACATGTTGTGTACCATGAGTACTGTCAGAAGCCTACGCCTTCGGGAGATTTCCCCTTACGCCCTGTATATGTTTTAAATGTGAGTATGACTTTTTCTCTCTTGACGGTAAGCTCAAAGGGACGTCTCTGGAACGAGTATCACAATTGTAAATACACATAATACTAAAATATATTGACGGATCCGTCAAATGCTTTTTCATGAACCGACTAAAATAAGTAGGATTCCAGGAAGAGAGAAGCATGTGAAGACAAGTCTCGCAAGAAGCTATATTGCATAGTCTTTCTATAATCAAAATTGTTGATAAGGATCTAATATGATGGAAATAGTGTAGATTTTAAAAGAAAAACATCTGATAAACACAAGCTGGAGAAATTAATTTCTATTCAGGAATATAAACATTATTCAGCCAGTCTTAATAAGATGAGACTTCACAAAGAGCTGTAAAAATATTTAGATGCATAATTGACAAAAAAGAACCTACAGTAGTTTGTAGACGAAACGAAATTCAGAATTCAGTACAGTATAAAAGACTCTTTTGTGCACAGAAAAACTGGGTCATCCTATTTCCCTATTACACTGTAGTGCATAGAAATGGTTCGATACAAAAAAATATTTTCTATTCTATTCTGCGTGTATTTGTGAAATAGATGCGAATTTATTGAAAATAATCTTTGTACTCCACACAGATTTCTATTTAAAAAATGGCATTTTATTTCGACGCAATCGTATTTTGGGATTGGTTATCAGAGAAATTTACACATCCTGTAAATATACTCTTTATAGTAGTATAAGGTACGACACCTTATAGTACTCATATTACAAATCTGTTCAGAACACAGTCCTCATCTAATCTCAGCCTCCCAAATGTCAAAGACGATCACGTTTTCCAAAATTGTGTGTGATTTAAAAAGGATCTATTTAAACACACAATATTTAAAAATAGTAAGAATCTAGAATATTGTAAATCATTTTAATATTTCCTTTCATAGCAATATATTCAAAGAAATATTGTCCCGGAATGTACGTCAAGTCTGTTGACCACCCGTTTGGTCGCACAGTTTCCAATTAGCGTGGCGCATTGTGTCCTGTGCGATTGTCACCTTAGTCCAAAATTCATGTTGCGATGTCACGCCGGAAATTGTCCGTGTTTTGTGTGAACGCATATGCAATGTAATATGGTTTAGTTGTTGAATTGCTGGGCTATGACTTGTGGCTTTGAAATTACATAATAGGTCTGAATTGATATTATGAAACCTAAAGTATATTTCGCCAATTTGTGGTGGAACTCATATGGTAGTCGCTTTATAAAAAATATCGAAGATCAGCTGCACCGCATAGACAGGAAAGCCAGCAGTGTGATGCACTTTGGTCGGTTCGAGTTCGACATAATCACCCTCACTGAATTCGGCGGAAGTATTCGTGGAGATTTTTGCACGGGAAAAAATGACGTAAACAACGGGGAAAGAAGACTCAGAGAATGACGATTGTTGAACATTAAGTGCATAGAGAACTAGTACATGAGGTTGACTTGGACCCTAAATGTCTTGTTAGGACCCCTTTTTTCCCCTTAGTTAGAGTCGTAATTCTTAGCCATCCACGGATTCACTGTGTATCCATGGATCCCATTCGATGGACCCGGGTGACGGGTTCATCGTGTGGCAGGGAAAGAAATCCCAGATCTCGACAAGTGAGACTCGGGTTGTTAAAGGCCTCTTAGTAACGTACATCAACACTTACCTTCACTAGTCGTGTTTTTCTCTCCGTGCTGCATATCCTCAAACTAAGAATGTACGAAAACAAATTGCTTACATTATTACAGATTTTTTCGAGACTGTCTACACAGTTATGCTCTGTTCCAATTCTATAAGCGAAATAGCCCAAACTCAAATTTTATAACATATGCAAGCGTGACATGTTACTCAGGTACTTGTGGATTCTGATTGCGTGTATACATAAATGATAACGTCACTAATACGTCAACAAACACTTCAGTAATCTGATTTCGGTGCCGCCTTGGTAATTTTGGTTAATAGCAAACAAATCAGATATTGCGGTAATGTTGATTCTATTTTGCTATGCATTTATGTACATACGATAAGTGATATAAGTATTTAAGGTCGACCACTTAACTCAGTCATCGCCTGCGGGGTGCACCTCACGCGGGTCCTGTTGTCATCCTACCTCACCGCCCGTGCACCCCGCAGGCGATGACTGAGTACGGTCAGCCAGTAGGTACATGTAGCGTCAGCTATTCTGTAGAGGGTAGCAAAGAACCTAATAAATAAGACCTAATTCAATAAAATACGTGACAAAATCCCGGTAGAGCACCTCTCTATAATCAAGACAGATCTAGCGAATAACCAATGTGCCACAGAGCCTTCACCATCATGTGTGAGTTATTGTCCGGTGCAAACTGATGTCGATAGTATCCATGGAAATCGCCAATCCATTCAACACCTTGCCCTAGTATTGCATTAGGCATGCGCTCGTATATTACGAAGTGCCCCTCTGCTTTCAACACTCATAACAGAATTGCAAGAATCATGTACATAGATCACGCCCAGAAATTCTCCTTAATTAGTCATGATTCTTGGTAAGGATTCATATAGATACTCAGAACATCCAGTTCAGTGCAATTCGACATATGAATATGTCGAATTGCACTGAATTGGATGTTCTTCCTGTGAAGGTAACCTGACATCAGACGTAGCAGTTGAACGTTTTACGGCCACACGATACACATAACAACAGAAATTAATACCCATTTTTAATTTTAACTTTAATTTTGATTCTATTTTGTTTGATTTTGTTTGATTTTACTTGACTTTATTTTATTTTATTACATATACCTATACTTAATTTGTAATTCCACCTGATTATAACTGTAGCATGAGAATTTTGACATCCTTAACTGGTTTAAAATTTGACATATTCTTTTGACTATTTCCGACTACCTTTTGAATGAAATTCCTGACTAATCCCGATTAATGTTAATGGTATATCCAGCTATATTCGCTTTATTATTTTCTTCTTAAATTAATTAATTCAATTAATACATTACAATAAAATTAACCTATTTTATGTAATTTGCTGTGCCCAAACAGGGCTTCATGTTGAAACCCATAATTATATTTATGTAATATCTGTACAACACATGATGCAAATAAATACTTTGACTTTGACTTTGACTTTGACTTATACCCTATAAAATATTCAATCTGGAACCTAGTTTTACTACTAGGTCCAGTTTTACTACCGTCCCTATTTTATGAGCTGAATTGAAACCCAAAACAGACTCAAAACAATATTTCGCGAAATTAATTTTCAACTCAGTAGCGACTAATAATTCCACCCAAAATTGTTTTAGCACAAAAATCCGGCTCTTTTACATGCATCTAAACTCAAGCTGCCACTGGAAATTTATTCCACTGCGAACGCTTGACCGCTTGCCTAGATAACATGTTGTTACAGAGAGAAGCCCCATTCAGATTCAGAGGAGAGTTACTGGCGTATGAATTAGTTATAACTCTAATTAACATTAAGTGGACATTACTGTGGTACGCGCAATATGAATTGCACTCATATTTTTAATTAATGAGGAAACAAGTTCACTGTTTTTTTTTGTATAGCATAAAAATTTATTTTTTTATGTTATTTTAACATGACATGAACCTAAACGTTCATATTTTGTATGATAAGGACTTATTTAACTAAAAACGTCAACTTTTGCTATTACAATTTGCAGGGTCTTAGGTTTCCATGGTAATGAGACCTTTGGGCACGCGCGTGATCTTCAATGACGTAAAGATTGCGTTTCTTAGATCTGTCTCTCCTACTGAGGCCCAAAAAGGTAACCAGACTTGATATTATAGTTATCAGGTGGTCGCTGTGAAACACCTAGATAGCAGGCCAGCATATTCGCTGTGATGCCACGGACTGCGAATTATTGGGGTATAATACAAATCTAAATAAACCCTTAGATAAAAAGACAATAATGTCAGTATGTTCCGAATGAAAAAACAATGAAGCAAGTCACCCAAATCGTTCAAGTGAAATTTCCAGTTCAAATGCTCCCGTAACGCTTGTAGCCGTATCATTGGAATATCGGGCGGCCCGCATGGCGGCGTCGCAGCGATAGCTAGCCCAATTCTGTTACCGAAATTACTACGATTCGGTACATATAATCCCCTATTTATCTGGTCGAAATAATGCTTGATTTTGTGACGTAATTCTACGTTGATTGTTGGGATGAGTGTTAAATAAGGATTATGATCATTAGCAATTGTCTCTTTAATTAGTTTATGATTTTCGGTGACTTAGAATATCATGAAGTGAGCTAGAATGAGCATCTCGACAAACGTAGATCTAAGCGTGTGTACGCTGAAGTCAAAAGTACTCGCAATGTTTATATAATGATGATGAATTCTGTGACACAAAAAATATGTTATTTCAACATTGTAGTTTACAAGGTGTTAAGGGAACACTACCGATAGCAAAAACAGGGGATACTGCTGACCATAACTATAGTGTAATGTCCTCTCCAAGGCACGACCAGACAAATGCAAATAGCGATATTCATGCATATAAATATTTGCTAACTGCTATTTAGTTCACATATTATTAAGTACTAGCTGACTCGCGCAACTTCGTCTGCGTCACCCCGTTTTTGTAACATTTTTCATCCCTGCTCCGCACCTGTTGGTCGTAGCATGATGTTATATACATATAAACGTTCCTCTTTAACCATTCTATCTATTAAAGTAAACCGCATCAAAACCCGTTGCGTAGTTTTAAAGATTTAAGCATACAACGGGACATAGGGACAGAGAACGCGACTTTATTTTATACTATGTAGTGATTAATTTATTTCTTGTACTCGCGTTTCACCTGCTCAGAGGCTATAATAACTCAATGTTATTATAAAAATAAAAGAATGTCATTGAAAATAATATAAATTATAATGATCCTCTTTTATCGCATAGTCACAATGAAAAGACAAGTTGCTAACGACATCGCACAAAATTCACATACCTATACGAGTATTTATTACGGAAAATGCGGCCACCGAATATTTTACCCTGGTTGAGTGGAAAATCACAATTCATGGCAACTCTGCCTAGTCTTATCTATTGCCTGTTATACAATACATACCGACATATAATTTAAAAGCAACCACGATAAACACGCATAAATGAATAATAAGAACTATTCTCGCTAAAGGCGGCCTGTAATGGCGACCCAGATGTGGTGAGACGCATCTGGACGTACATTTGCATGTATATAGCTTTGCATGTATCAGTAAGTGGCGTGTAATTCCCATGGAATTGGACGGAAGTAGATCGAGATGCAGTTTAGCGACTAGTATTAATTTACAGGAGGTAGTACGAATATGATTTGAATATTGCTGTCGGTTTATTGAAGATGGGTTGGAAGTTGTTATTTATGAATCAAAGAATTAATTTCGTTTATTCAGTTTAGGCACATAAAGAGCATTTATGAATGTCAAAGTTTTACAATAATTATGTACCTACTTTTGTCAAAAATATTATAACTTATAATAAATAAAATACTTAGTAAATAAATCATTTGAAAATGATTCTTTCGCTGGCTCAGTAGTTAAATCTCCTAAGAAGAGACCAGCAAGAAACTCAGGTAAATTATCGTCATCCTTATTTTTTTTTAATTAGTTCTGTTTATTTATAATATTAACAAGTTATGGGTGCAAGAGCAAGAGATTATTATGGCCATGCATTTTTATCACCAAGATATTCGTCTACTTTATAATAACTTTTTTTCATAGAACATCTTTTTGCCTCTATTTTAAACTTATTAAGTGGCAGGTCAGCCAAATCCTGGTGAATTTTATTATATTATTAATGTTAGTTGTACGTACAAATATAGATAATATTTTTTACGGGGAAAATTCAGACTCATATAAATATATAATTTCCACGAGCGGACATCAAATCCGGATCCCTGTGTGGCAGTTGAACTATAGCTACACTTCAGAGTAGGTCATATACGGGTTTCTTATAAGTCTGTGTTATTTGCAATCGCGAATTTCCTGCTCCAAATATTGTGTCGAGCAAAATTGTATTGGAAATTTCTGTTACGAATTTTTCTGTGGCATCGATATTGTGAGATAAACAAAAACATGTTCCTCATCTCGTATTGACTGGGACTGAAAAATATAACTGAGAAATATGGACGGTAATAGATCTCATCCAGTCTTTGGAAATATATAGAAGCGAGTAGGCATATGTATTCACGACTACAGTATTTGATCATTACGGTTATAGTAATCCCAAAAAATATTGTTTTTGGATTAGTATTTTCTGGATCAATAAAGTGTAGTGGTCCTCAAAAGTTCCTTGACAATTCGAAACAAAAATTGTATGAAGTGATGGTACTACACAACTACTAGTTTTAGAAGCTACTGGATAATTAGATGTACTTATTAATGTAATTCAGTTTAGGGTACTACTTGCTTAAGTTTACTTATTGTAAAATATTGATCTAGTTTATTTTATTAATGCTATCTATGTTACTTTTGGTTAATTTGACATTTCTGGGAATTAGAAAATTAATTTCTACTTTAAAATCCTGGGTCTGGTTCTCGTGTATTACATAATTTAGTATATTTTGTTTCTAGTGATAACGATTTTCATCTAATCCCTTTGAGACAAAGGTATACACCAGAGCCTTCTTTTTTGATTCTAGATAGAGAGACACTATGAAATTCATGGGTCCTTAATAAACAAATTTCTACTAATGTTAATTACACATTATGTTGAAAACAAAAATGTTTCATATTCCATTGTGAAAAAGGAATCTATTAATGCGAAGCACATGTACAGCGTTCCAATTTAAAATTCCCAGTTCCCAACCACTACCACATTTCAAAATATCCTTTGACATGACTGCAACACTACTCAAAATTTCGTCTGGAAACTTTTATTCCAAATTGGAACCTGACCTCTGAAATATAGCATGGGGTTACAAAAAGTAGACACACCGTAACACATTAATCCCTGCACGAATCGCCAGTTCGTGACAGTCGACGCAAACAATATAAGCGCTGCAAGCCGCATATGAATTTCAGTTTAGTAGAACATGTTTGCTATGACGAGTTGAGGGACAGTAGTTCATTTGGTATTTAAATAGGGAATAAATATGCAATGAGTCACTAATTATTTAACTTTAAAAAGGAGGATATTTTTTTTCTACTTTCAGACGATAAATAAAATAATATAGTCATTAAATTCTACATGACCAGTAGGTAGATGACTAATTAAATTAACATAATAAATATGTTGACACCTCTTTGAAGTTAAAACTATTTCAGTTACTGAAAACTTTTTTGTAGTACTAATATTTTTATACAGTACGATTTTCATTTCAGTGTTGCTTTTCATTTACTATCATGATAAAAGGAAATCTAATATGAAATCTATTCATCGATACGTGGTCTGTCGTAGATGCTGCAATTGTCCTATCAAAATCAATTCAAAGAGCTCTACCGGGTATTACTGATATCGAACTTACATTCTGTGTTGAAGGGAAATTGAAATACCCATTATTGCACAAAATGTATATTCATATACTGAATGACGAGCTGAAATTCTAATCATTATTACTCTAACGATGTAGTGATAACAATTAATCATGTTACAAAGACACTTTATTTACGTCAATAAATACAATTATTTACGATGAGAGAAAACTTTTGCTAAATAAAAACTGTCATTTTGAAAGTAAAAGTTTATACTTTATCAAAAATACCAACAAGGAAAAACCCTAACAAGTATTCCAACACTTTAAGTATCACTTTACTTAATCTGAAACTGTATATTTTCACCTTAATTACGAGGGGTTATAACAAACAAGTGGATGACAACAAACATAATTTTGCCGCTACGAAATTGAAGATTACGAATTTCCACCAAAGCAATATGAGTTCTACAACCGCAGAAGAAACTTTGTTGGAGTAAGGTTTTATAATGGTGCTTGGTAATAACTTCTTAAGGATCCTACTTAGTATCTAGAAAGGAGTAATGTATATCTTCATTGTGTTTCATAATGTTGTGTATTCTTACTTTGATATTTTGGGTTTAGCTAGAAATTATGTTTAAGAAAATAGGTAGTCTTTCAAGGTATTTTTTTGCTATTAATAATGACTAAGTAAGCTATCGCGGTTTATTGTGGAGGTTTTATCGTTTTTTAGACTTTTTATGGGTAAAGTTTATTAATAATGTCTTTTAAAACTTGACAAGTATAAAAACCTTAAGGACTTATTTTGTGAATTATCATTTGTACGTATCCATTATCCTGATATTTTTAAACTAGTAATTGCCCCTAGCTTTTTCCGGTTTCCCGTAGCATTTCGCTATGTCAAACTTCACATAAATTCGTTTAGACGTTTTTTATATTGATTAATCAATTCGTTAAACTGTCAGATGCTTACGAGTGAATAAGCGTAGAAATAAACGGGGTTGGAACCCGTGACCAGTCCTGTGACAGGAAATAGGCTCTTACCAATAGAGAGGATGACTACCTTGAAAATGATTAACTTATAATGTTGTAAGGAAATACCAAAGTGTTTCTCACAACATTTAGTTTTTTAGATATTGGATATTGAACATTATATTTGTCAAGCCGCCTGAAAACGCTCTATAAAAATTGTGAGAAAAGCGCGAAGCATGGCATTCTTTCGTAGCGCGTAGTTTAAATGAATGGAACGCAATAGAATATCGTACTTATCTCAGTTCATGATGCATTTACACGTATGGTTTATAGCAAATGTCAATTGAAACGTCTAAGCCTTCCCGAAGAACAATACCTATGCTCGGGTCCTCTCTGTGAGTAGCGACGCCGCCGTGAAACAAATTACTACACAACGAAAAACTAAATCGGAACTGAATTTGATTGTTTAATATGAACCTATTTTGGAAACTAAAAATAATGAAAAGTCATAGTTAAGTAATTGTTGTTGTGGCGCCCCAATTCCTGAACACACCGCTCACCATCTCCTCGAGTATCGGGATCCTTGGTGTCGATATCTCCAGCGATGTCCAGTTCCGCAGTCACTTGGAGGACAAGGTTAGGCTGGCATCAAAGAAACTAGGAGTGCTCAACAGGGCGAAGCAGTACTTCACTGCGGAGCAAAGACTCCTTCTTTATAAGGCACAGATTCGGCCCCACATGGAGTACTGCTGTCACCTCTTTGCCGGGGCGCCTGCATGCCAGCTTGACCCCTTTGACTCGGTACAACGGCGGGCGCTGAGGATCGTCGACAATCCCATACTCTCAGGCGGTGTGGAACCGCTGAACATCAGGAGGGATTTCGCCTCACTGTGTGTGTTCTACCGCCTGTATAATGGCCTGTGTTCAGAGGAATTGTTTGACATGATGCCCACATCTACTTTCTATCATCGCACCGCTCGCCATAGGGAGGGAGTTCATCCTCACACACTACGACCGGAATCGGTGCGCACTGTGCGGTATGAAAGGAGTTTCATCCCGCGCACGCTCAAGCTGTGGAATGAGCTCCCTGCCGTGGTTTTCCCAGGCGACTACAATATGGGGTTCTTCAAGAAGGGCATTAGAAGGTTTCTACAGGGTAGGCAGCGCGTGTGTGACGCCTCTGGTGTTGCAAACGTCCATAGGCCACGGTGACCGCTTTCTATCAGGTGGGCCGTGTGCTTGTCTGCCACCTAAGTGGTATAAAAAAAAAAAAAAAAAAAAAAAGTAATGTGTCATTTCACAATGTATATTTTTATAGTAACAATCAAGATACTAAGCTGTATTTGATGGAGTTGGACGATTTTGTCATCATTCCAATTGAGCTACAAATCACTATTTTAGGATCTTGACATTCTCCTATCTAAATCTATACGACATAATAGTATAACAATAATAGCTTTTTAAAGTTATTTAAATATTATGAATAGGCATGTTTACAATAAATATCAAAGTCTTACCTTGCAAAATATCCAATTTATCAACATTTGTACCTACTTTTCCATTTGGTAAAATGAATTCGCCCTAATTCCTGATAGATTTATATTGCCAAAGGAACTTACTTACACCATTAATGAAACCTTGGTTAAGATCTTAATCCACTCGACTCCATCTATAATTAAAGTGGCAAAGTTTACTTAAATCGATTTATGAAGAAATGTAGCCTACCCATTTTGTAGACGTATTAATAAACGGCTAAATATGACTACCTACTAGTGTAACATTACTGCTTTGCACGTCTATGTACACTCATAGTTATTTTCTTTTCTTATCTTATCTTATTTCATCTTATCTTATGTTATCTTATTTTATCTTATATTATCTTATCTAAAACACAAAATTATAATATTAATAGTTGAATACTAACAAAAATACTTATAAGAACTAAGCCTGTGAGTCTTTTTGTGCAACAGTGTCCGTTTGTTTTTGTCCGAATTCTCTTTCTGTCCAATCTTGTCAGACAACAAATTGATTCTATAAAAATTCCGTTTTGTCTTATGAAGTAAAAAAAATTGGTTGCCTGTAAAGTCGGTATACGGGCGAAAGTTTTACGTGACAACGACTTTGAGTGGTAAAATAATTTTAATGTGAATATTCATTCGTCGAGTGGAAGGGACGCGTGCCTTTCACTTTTTATGTCTGTCTCTCTCGCTCTTAGGCGGGCTAACCATGCCCGAGTGGAAGGGACGCGTGCCTCTCACTCGCTCTCATTGTGAGCGCATAACGTGAGCGGAGCGTAACGCAGTTTCTTGAAGTGTCACCCGGCAAGCCAATTTATAAGACGTTGTCACGTCAAAAATTCAAAAATAGTGTTCTATAATACCAACCTATACAATACATGTTCACCATTAGCAGACACGGTAGACTATGATTGAATTCGATTGCAAACAGAATACTATGTACACCGTACATGTTACTAAAAAAAGGAATAGTTCTCACTAGTTCCATGGCATTTTAGAAGTACTTCACTTGAGCTGCGGTTTCCAAAAAAATATGGAAATTGAAGCTTACTACACAATTTTGTAGAATCTTTAAGCATCACTTCAAAGAGCATCTTCAAAACGAATAAAGCAATCGTACTTGAAAATACACAATTAAATTTAAGTTCGACATACTTGCGTGAAACAATTATATGGAGTTCAGTGTTGGCTTTACGCCAGAGTGTGGTCAGAGTGCTTGTATACTGTGGAAAAGTTATACAATCAGATATTTTGGATGCACTATTTGTTTTATTTTTGTACTATAAAAGTTTAAACAACTTTTACAGATTTTTTTCTAATAAAGTATCAAATATGAAAACTACACATATTGAGAACTCACTTGTACTTTTCCACAGTATTTTTATTTTTTAATAGACCTGACCGGTTTCGCCTTACGGCATCCTCAAAGGTTTACGATGACAACCTTTCATCGTATTCCCTTATAAACATTGTTTATAATATAAGGGAATAGGCTTGTATGTCATCGTAAACCTTTGAGGATGCCGTAAGGCGAAACCGGTCAGGTCTATTAAAAAATAAAAATACTGTGGAAAAGTACAAGTGAGTTCTCAATATGTGTAACAACAAATTCCACCAAGTGCCATCAATCAACAGTATAAATAGTATGAAAACTTCACTTCAATTACAATCTAGCTTTTTTTGCTAATTAGTAAACAAATTTCACCTAAACTACTGAGTACATGTAATTCTAAGAATGCGTTCATTAACGCTTTCTTAGTTTTTACTAAGGCGAAGAGACTTTGTTCATGTGTTCTTTGAAAGCAGCACTTATCACTACATTTGTTTGTTTGCCACTAAAAAACTACACTAACTTGATCGGTTTCGTCCATTTCAGTCTTCTTACTATATTAGTAATGTCAAGAAGCTGGATAGCCTCAACATTCACATGGTGATGAAGTCTATTTTCGTAAGATTCTGCGTATTTTGGTATTACTCGGTCTACGACCTCCATATTTAAGTCTCGATGTAGGTCACAGTTCAAAATGTACCAGGGTACATTAACTATGTCCCTGAGTAGTTTGTTTTGGAAACGTTGGATGATTTGGGGATGGCTTTTACTGCTACAGCCCCAGAGCTGGATACCATAAGTCCGCCATAATTTTTGTCCCGCTTGCTCGATATGGCAATGTGATCTCGTCCTGGACTCCTGAAAAGATAGAATTCTGATCTATTACGAAGACTTATGAGTCATAATATTAGTAAATTAGTTCATAGTTGTTTCTAAATATTTTCATGTTACTCCGTCATGAAATGAACTACACCTTGAAGAAGTGAAATTAAGATATTATATTTCATTATTTTCAGTTCTTCATTTCAAGTGCAGTAGGTATATGTATCCAGGTTCCTTAGGTTAATAGACGACTTTCAATTTACCATGGCTAGTATTTCAACGAGTTCCTTCAATTAAGTCTACCCAATTTAACCTCACTGATCAACACAGGGCTGATATTCTGGTTTATACGGAACTGGTGCAAATCACACTATGATAGTGAAGTAAGATTGAAATAAAATTGCTTTTAAGAGGTGATGGTGAACATATTCGTTCTATATCACATCATAAAATATTACAAAACTTCAATTATCTTCCTAAAATTTAATGAGCTAAATTTAATTAACTAAATAAACTAATTAAATATATAATTAAGTTTCACTTTTTGGATTAAACGCCCTCAATATTATAACGAATCAACTCAGGGTAGTAACAAAATATTCTAAAATATATAAGTACACGTTCCACCATCACCCATACGCGCAACAATAGAATTGGTTCGGCGAAATCATTATATCGCATTTCTTAGATTTCCATATAAAGGCGTGCGAACACAATGCAATCGGACTCGTATTCTGTAAGGTTTCAACACTTTAAACCGAACCCATGCTTTCTAAGGAATATTTTTAGCATTTCATCGTTATAACATTTTATTTCAATTTATCATCTACTAGACGAGTAATAACATCTAGATCTATCTATATGCGAGTATACATAAGTCAGTAAAGTCTGTCTGCTTGTACATTAAAAATAACGTCAGTTTGAATACGAACTACGCCATCTAACTGCAACATAGTAACAAAAATCATAATAAAATTTAAAAAGAAACTTAGATTAAATTTTTTCGAAGAATGCTCGGGCTAATTTTTAAATCGGCAGAACCGGTTTGTGGCAAGCTTCACTTAACATTTAGAGACTATTTCAATGAAATAGATTTATATATAAAGAAAAGTTATGTCGATATGGTTAGCGAAACCCGAGTATTAAATTAACACGATCGATCATAATATGGTCAATAAATTACCTTTTGATTTACTTGTAGTTTCGACCAGGTTCACTCCAAGTAAATCAAAAGGTAAATAATTGTATCGACCCCGGGTCGATAGTTGGCTGGGTCTGAGCCCATTCCTTGGGATCGATTGTACATTCCACGTCGATGGCACTGTACCCGAAAGGTAAGAGAGCGTCGATATAGCCGTGTAAGCATTGAAGATCTCTGCGCTGTACATTTTTAAAGAACTACCGATGGCATGTCGGTTCAAGAGTTTTCCGCACAGATATTAACCAGCAAATTCGATTTCCTTTACGGCTCGTGGGCTAGGGGTTTCAGGGGGCACAGAATTGCGCAGCGGGAGCAGCGAAAACTGGCAGCGAAAGCTTTGCAAGTCGTCGTGGGGTGCGCCACTAATTCTTGACCAACCGGTACCATACGCCGATCATCAACTCTGACGTAAGCCCTCTTGCAAACCTTAGTAGTTTCGTTCTACGCTACCTTGAAGTACCCTAAGCCAAGCGCGGTACTCAGACAGTTTATGATGCCGTCCTCTGCGCACTCTCGCTTGAACCAAGGGCATCGGTGACATAGTGTATACCAAGACTGATCATACCAGCGACAGTATTTGCGGTACCTAACACGTCCTTATCTTCAATGCTGCGCTCAACCCACGGAATGTACGAAAAATAGTCATGGAGTCCATATCAGTCCGCTGACGCGTGGTGCCATAGGCGCCGATTTCCCTGCACGAGTCGTGGAGGCACTATGATACTCACCCACGAACAGACCAGACAAATCACTACCACCGCTCCATTTCTCGTTCCTCCCCATTCGAAAGGAACAATTCAAAAATTTATAAGTAAGTAGGTATTATACGTAATATACAAATAATTACGTGTAGTGATCATCGAGCTTTGCGCGACAAACGATAGCTTGAATTTAAATCGAATAGTGACATCTATTGACTTGCTGAGAACCAAACAGGTAGTAAAGATATAGGACAGATGGCGCTGATGATGAAAAAACTTCACCAAAACTTTTATCTACTAGGATATAAAAATAAGTAGGGTTTTCCTTCCTGACGCTATAACTCCAGAACGCACGAACCTATGACCACGGCTTAGCATTCGTTGCAAAGGTCTCGGGCTCCGTGAGGTTTATAGCAAAGAAAATTCAGGAAAAATTTCAACAGAAAAACGGGAAAACCATTTGTGTCGAAACGGAGTTCGCCGGGATAGCTAGTACGTAATAATTTTAGCTGTAGTTTCTTCTCTTGTATTGTACTGAAGAACGATTTATCATTTAAACATTACTGCTGCCTCAACGTTGATGCGCCTTGAATTTTATATACGATCTCAAAACAGTACCCATGCATTCTGTAAAATTAAGTTGATTTATTTATAGGAGTATAGCATAGAAGGAGATTTCGAAGTTTAGACTTTTTGGGAATGAATTAGTCATAATTGTATTCGAATGGTAGTGAAATGATGAGAAGGGGACGTAGTAAGCCTTCCCGAAGAACGAAACTTATGCTCGGGTCCTCTCCGTGAGTGGCACTTCCGTGATACAAATTACTACACCAAGATGGCAATTCCAAAATGCCGTCGATTTGACAGAAGAAAAAGAAAATGAATAGCCAACAATATGAAAACCCATAACTTCCGAATGAGTGCATAAAATAGAATAATTATTATGTATTTTGATCAAAGTCCTTGGGAATAATTATGAACTGGTGTTAGTCTAGTCTATATCTCGAATAACTAAATCACATTATAAGTACTGCATTCTGTGAAATAGGCATGAATATTATGATAATATTGTTTATTGTTTAGTTCATTGCGGATTCTCAATGGGGCCATTTGCCCATGCCGAGGGTTACACTAATTTACGTAAACAAATGAAATTGCGTAGATATAGACAAATGAGCGGATTGGGGGAATAACATTCATCCATTTCTATGGACAATATGCGGTCGAATACAACGTCGAGCATTACCTATTATATTTTGATAGGGATAAAGGACCATTTGAGAAACCGCAATGAATTAAAACATCAATCAAAATTATCGCATTTATCACGATACGCTGACGACAGCGAGACCACAGAAGCAGAATATGCTTCTGTGGTCTGCGCTGTACCATGGAATCGAGTTAAGGCGTTTCTACAAAATCTGCAACACAGTCCTTGAAACAATCATAGACGTGATTTACAAATCGGTACAAGTAACAAAACTCATTTGTAACTCGAGTTAGTAGGTCTTAATGAACTTCCGGTGGAAAGACAGATATTCTGCAGTTTCACAACGAATAGTAAGTACATCTTTAAGAATTGTTGGAACTAGGTTCAAACTTGGCAACAATAGGGAGCGGGATTATGAATGCGGTTTGAAACTGATCTGCAAGATATTATAACTTTTAACTGTCACGTACTCTAGAATAGAATAATATAATTACAAGAAATATTGCAATTGTTTTGTACATCTACACTAATATTATAAGAATAATTTGTATTTTTGTGTGTGTGCGTATGTTTGTAATGAATTAAATAAAAAAATACCTACTGTGCCAAAATCAAAAATTCTTTAAGGCCAGGTTGCAGTAGTTTTTAAAAATTTTAAACGTCTGGATATCAAGTAATATAGCAAATTGCGCTAAATAAAAAGCATATTCATAAAATAGACTATACCTTCTAGGGTCCTGTGAAAACAGAAACACGATTCATGATAATTGCCTCGATAGAAATTAGCGTCAAACATGGGTCTAAAACGCTTCAATTCGATATTTCAAACACGTTTTACACTAAGATGCCATCATCAAATAATGCCGAGATTGATATCATTATAAAGAGCATAAAAATATCTAGCGACTGGTAAAATTATATTTTATCAAACAATTATAATTTTTTTCAAAAACTTATAAAACCTCAAAATCTTTGCATTTGAGCACTCGCAGCGGTCAGTCGGTTGAGTCAGTACCCGCCGAGGCGTGTTCGAGGTAGGACGTGTGCTGTTTGTTTCTGCGAGCTTCACCCCCGCACGTTATTACATATAATCGGTTTCGATGAAAAAATAGGTATAACTCGGTTCATTAAAGGAAGAATTCTAAAATGGCGCAGCTTATCACTTTCTCTCGCTCGCACAATTGTGCTGTCAATTTAATTTAATTTATTTTTTGATTTATGTCTATTTTTTTTTTTTCTTTTGTGCCACTGTACAAAAAATGTACAGTAGGTATATAAAAATTTGAATTTGGTGTACAATAACTAGTCTATATCTATGGCTCTAAAAATTTTGGTAGGATTTTATTGATGACTGCTCTAGTCTTCTTAGCCCCTAACTCTTAGCTAAATTACAAGTGGGTTCACGTCAGTAGTTGGTCGGAGTTATTATTTTTTATTGAATAGATTGCCTTAGTCACTAGGCTACCACAGCTGAGTATAATTATACATATTCTATGTTATAGTGCTGCAATGAGAAGACGAAAAGCCGCTGGTGTTGAACAGCCCTCTAATCTAATTCTAGTTTGCAAAGTGCCACGTAACTATCAGTACTTTTACTAAAATCTGTGACATATTTGAATATTATAAAACTTGTAAAAAAAATTATCTCATAAACCTGATGAAACTTACAGCAGACAGGAATCGTATTGAACGATCAACGATTTTACAAAGAGATTCAAGTAAATGGCTCGAACTAAGAAAAAATATGACAACAGCTTCAAATTTCGGTCCCATTTGTAAACGTAAAGTTACAATAGACAGTGCACCATTAGTAAAAAATAATCCTATATAAAAAAATCTAAACCAAGTGGTTTCAGTAGCTCACGGCATCGAAAACGAGAAACATTCCATACAGCAAATGGAACAACAGATAAACATAAAAATAGATCAGTGTGGACTTTTTATTGACCGCAAATACCCTTTTATTGGAGCCACTCCAGATGGTCTTGTTGGAAATGACAAAATTGTCGAAGTCAAGTGCTCTTTGATTGCGTCAAAAAATGGTTTAGAAAAATCTCTAGGGAATAATAAAATCCAACTTAACGATTTACCATAAATAAAAATAGTAATTGGTTTTACCAAATTCAAGGTCAGTTACATGTGACGGGGCGCAAAATGTGTATTTTTGGTTTATGGGTGTCACAAACAGAACCAGTGTATATAGAATATATAGAAAGAGATGACCAGTTTTGGACCAATAAAATGGAACAACGAATAATTCAGTTTTATATGAAGAGTCTGCTGCCGGAGTTAGTTGATCCAAGGCATATCCGTGTGTAATAAATATGAGTGTTTATGGGTGTTATGTATATGGTTTCTGTGTACCATTTACAAAATAAGAGATGCTATGCGTTGAACACAAGCTATAACAAACAAACAAGTGTGGTCTCCAAAAAAAGGAAAATAATACAAAAGAAATATAAATAATAATCGGGCGCCATGGAGACACACAATAAAATAATGCTAGGATAGTCAACGGTAGATTGGAACTTTTAATCTGCCGGAGGTAAGCTAAATAAAACCAAAACTGAGGTTTACAGATTTATTGTCATCGCGCCAGTGTGCAGAATTTAATTGTTAAGCGTCCAAAGGGGACGTATAAATAAGAATAGGTTCTAAAGTAAAGCTAGTCACTTATAGGTAAGTATATCCTACATCACCAATGCATTTTAAATAAAGTTAAATAAGATAAAAGTTAAATTTAGCTCACGGTTTCCCACGTGGCGAGATTAATCCTCAAGCTTAAGCATGTATAGCACTGGTCTGGATCATCCTCAGCATGTGACGGCAGGAAAACCATGCGTTTCCGTTTCAGCGAAATGCAACCATCAAAAATGCAGTTTTGCGAGTAGCATGCCAAAATAAATGCACAACCAGGCCATCCAAAGAAACAGGCAATGCAAGACAGAAAGAGAAAAGTAGAAAAAGGGTTATTAAAAGTTGATTAAAAGGCGGCCCTTTCGGAAACCTGAAACAAATATAGGTTATCAATTTACGATTCGAATCCACGAGGCCCTAAGTTTTTATTCTTTGAATAAATATATTACTTACCGCCTTAATCCCGTGAAATAATTATCATCCTGATAACAAGATTCATCAAAAGATGCAAATATAGGTACTGTAACAATAAAATTGCGATTAAATTCAAAGTCAACGTGTGACGCATTCCATCGAAGTGAATCCCAATGAAAAACAGCGACTTACCAAAAATATTAAATTATATCATCATAATTCCTTGTGGGAAACACAATTTACGGTCCCACAGACAAAAATACTCTCATATTGATGAGATTAAACCAAATAATTCTAAGCAGGCATTTTAAACCTCCGATGCTTAGTCGAGTAGGGAGAAAAGTGACAACTTACGTCAAAATGACAATCACCTCCCGCGCCGCTCACAGTCGTTCAGAAACTTCAAATGAAAAATCGACTAAAAGCTCGAATTAAAAACCGATGTAACGAACGTTCTAAAACGCGACGTTACACGTGGTATGCCTATTAGAAGCATCGTCTTGAACGAAGAGAAAGAAAATAAAGAAAACCATGTTCCTTCGATCACTTCACATCAACATCAATCCAATCTAGTTGAGGCTGGCTCTAGTGTTACAAACAGAGAGTTTAATATCATATTTGAAAATTTTTGAATTGTGCGTTTTCATCATCACCATCATCATAGAGACTTATTTTCCTGACTGCATCCAAGGCCAAGGTGAACTCGGAGCTCAGGGTCCGCCTTCCGGCTCTTCCTCTTCCACTTCACACGATCTTGAGCGTCTCCCTAAACCTAAACCCTAAAATGCCAGTCAAGTTGAAAGAAATTGGACTTGATTTTAGGATTGCATGTGACGGCGTGCATTTTCTACTAACTATCTATCTACTAACAGATCAGTAGGCAGCACAAAATATCTTTTTTACCCGACTGCGCGACGCAAAGAAGTGGTAATGTGTTTATTTATGTTTCACTTTTCAATAGGTTTTGTTTTTTGAAGACGCTTTTATTTTTTCTATATGTTCATATGTTCCAATGAAATGAAAATACAAAAATATGTATATTAAATTTAAGTGATTTTTTTTCTCTACCTATACAATGAAAAACTATAACATTATGTGCCCGAATCTAACCTACTACTTTTACGATATACGTACCGTGGCGTAGTGACACCCTAGCTTGGTGACGTCACAGACACGAGTGCTCTAAAATAGCAATCTCCCGCACGCGACTTCATGTATGTTTTTTTATATAATTTAAAACAGTGTTGCTACACAGTATATACACGTATAAGTGAAAAAGGTACACATAGCCTATAGTGAGTATTCCGATGAACTCTTACAATCAATCCCACCCTCCCTTTATCCAAAACAACATGTTTTTTTATATCACTTATGTGGCAGACAAGCATACGGCCCACCTGATGCGAAGAGGGTCACGGTGGCCTAGACCTATATGTTCAGGTCTTAGGTTTCACCCTTTGTCAGCTTTCGGACTCCATCCCAGTTTCTTAGTTTTTGTAACAAACGCGAGTCTCAACTTTTCGCGTACCGGGTTATACTATACGACGGCGCGCGCCTGCGCGCCGCCCGCGCTGCCCGCTCGTAGCGTCTATACACTCGATTCGGCTGCGGGGGCTGAGGTACTGAGGCGACGTAAAATACCTACTTGTCTCACTGCAACCTCGCCTTAACCATTGGAAAGCTGCATTCACCCTGAGTAACATAGACTATATTGCACTGCGCAATAACCGACATCCACGTGATGCATGAAGGTCACAATAACACCCCCGCTGGGTTCTGATAGTAGAGGCAAACCAAAGAAGTTCTGGCTTGTAGTCATAAAATATGAGTGCATACAAATGGTCTCACCACTACGGATGCCCAAAACGTGAGAAGCGGAGAAGTATAAGCCAGAAAGCTGACCCCGGACTACTCGGATGCGACCAGGATTGAAGGAAGTGATGGTGATTGTAATTGTATTATATATATATATTATGTACCTACCTAGATACTTTCACGGTGGGCATCTATGGTGGTCATAATCTAACAACGAAGCGTCCGGACTTTGATACTTTTGAAGTTATAGTCTCACAGTCAGTACACTCGCGTTATAAAAGTTCAGCAGTTACACCACCTTCCTTCCTCTTCCCCTTCCTTCTCACTACCAAAGCAATCGAGGGTTGAAAGTTCGTTTTGCTAATGGGTCTAAGACTAAAAAATGGTGATTCATCCTAACACTGACCTTGCGAAAATGGATCAACCTTACAACTTGCTAAAGTAAGTTAAACAAAAGCCCCTAAATGTTAAACGTAAATCGTTTTCATATTATTTTTCAACGTTCAATATAAGAACTTGTCCACAAAAACATGCAGCGTGAATTCGCAAATTCAATTTGTAACCATTCTGTGAAATGTCTCGTGACGATTGCCAGAATCACATTAATCGCCTTGCTGAAAATCAAATCGATTACATCTCAATGTTAGTAAATTGAATAAATCTTCGGAAGGCTTCATTTGATTTGGCGGCACTACAGTTATGTTACAATAAATATTATTGTCAAACTATGAAATTGTTTTGTTAATATTCTTTCATTTTATTGTGTTGATTTTTATGATGGTATATAGTAGTTTTGCAGTGGAAATTGCCCATTTCAATGCATAGAATAAACTTGTTTATTATCCATTATGAATCAAATGAGTTTTTTTGTACTTTGGTGGTTAATCTTATAATAATTAAGGCCGGTAGTTCTCATTCTTCATAACCTCACACGATCCTACGACTTCCGTAGTCTGGCTCTGTAACTCGATTTAAAGACCCTATACCGACCGACCTGGCCAGCCAAGAAACGGTAGGCCAAAACCTCCCAATATTGGGAGAGGCCTATGTGCAGCAGTGGACAGCGATGCACTAATTGGTTTATTGATCGAGTCTAACCCTGAGAGGAGTCTCATTCTTCTCATTTTATACCGCAAGGACACGAGAAGGAAAAGACACAATCAAAATATGGAATAAAATAAATAGCGACGAGAAAAGATACTATATATTAGTATCAATGTATGAGATACTAGTGAACTGGAAGGAAACAGATCATTATGGCTCGAATGTGATTCATAGACGACCTGTAGATTCACACATATTTGGTGCATGAGTGGTCTGAATATTTCAATTCTATTTGGACGAAATTTTAGAATATAGAATCTAATAGAAAGAATCACAGGAAGATTCGATAGTTATTGGAGACGAGAGGTTTTCAAATGGAGACCACGTACTAAAGGGCGAGGTGTAGGACGGTTCAAGGTGAGATGGACGGATGACATCGTGAGAGTCGCGGATATCCATTGGATGCAGACCGCTTCCAACCGGTCGGATTAGAGATCGATAGGGGAGGCCTATGTAATGCAGTGGATGTCCTATGGCTGAAATGATGATGATGATGATAATAATAACATAACATAAAATCACGCCTATATCCCCGAAGGGGTAAGCAGAGGTGCTAGCAGTTTCGCCAGTTTCTGTATAGGCCCCAATGTAATAGGTGGCGAGCCTATTGCCATTAACCGGGCACTTATAAATGACAATAGAATCCCAAAATAATAACTGTGATAAGGAAGTGTAAATTTTTTTCAATTTTATTTATAAGTATATATTTTTTTAAGGTTGCCTTGAAGAGATCGTTTCTTGCGATAAGGCCGCTCATTGTACATACAAATATTTATGTCATCATCATCCTAGCGTTAGTCCCGGTCACATCCGAAGCCTTCGCCTCAGAGTCCGGGGACTCATACAAATATTTATGTATACCTGTAATATACTATTACTGTAATTTTAATTTTTTAGTGTAAAATAAAGATATATATCTATCTATCTATACATCTTGTACCTATCTTTTTCATTTTTTTAAATTAAAACCGTTAAAACATCAGCCCAGACATCGGTTTTGCGCTACTTTCCCAGATTACGCTCGAATCATGAGATAAGTAAAAATGACACCCTTTAGTCAATAACCAACGCCCCGTATCTGTATCTGATGCGTTCATGTACATCCGTTAAACCATATTTTTTATCATACTGGTTTTAGGAACTTATCAATATTAAAGTATCCTGACTTATAATATATATCTGTGTTCAAGCGCCTGATTAATTCGCCACCGCAACAACACACGTTTTAATAACGAAGCTATACCGATGTCTATTTATTAACTTGATCGAGTTATGTCGGTACCTACCTTCTTGTTGTAAGCACAAAATTATATGAAAGTCCAGTCTACGATTAAAGATTGCACAGTTAACATCAAAACTAGCCCAGTTGTTTTTCTTCTGAATTCCTGATTTCCGCACAATCTGACGTGCTTGAGTACCTACCGTCTTAAATCTCTTCTAGGACTCCCTACCTATTTTAAGGTATAAAGGAAGAAGATAAATGCTGTAAGATCTATCCATTGTCTTAGTTATTTCGTTCTAATACCTAGTAAGATTTCGCCTACGATTAACGATTAATGACCTCATTATCTTGAATCTATGTTACAAAATGGACGATATTTCACAAACACGTACGAGAATTTACACACCCAATATTGCTTTTGTAATTCTTTACATTGCAACTAAAGGTAATAGGTATCTTACGTGATTAAAGTATTCAGAAAGCTGGGAGTGACGGGTGCTAGATGGGGACACCCTGGTTCTCACATTAAGGGAAGTGGGATATCTCAAAAGATATGTAGGTCTGCCGGGGTGCAAGAAATGTGTCCTGTATAATCTCGCCTCTGGCAATCAACGGCCAATAGACAGCGTGCGTTTTAGTCGGTTTGAGTCCGATATAATCACTATCCCCGGTTTTGGCGGAGGTGGTATCCGCGAGGATTTTGTACTCGATGAAATAAAGGCTAGACACTGTACAGCCGTTCTTATAGATAGATAGATACATTCTTCATGGTCCACAATCAAATAACTATTTAGACTATGAACATAAACATATAGCAGAATGTACAATGGGTGACTAACGAAAACGACGATCTTTGCCAGGAAACTTTGCTGGACGAAGATTTTTTTTATTTATTTATCAAAAATATACAAACAGAAACAAAATCTAATCTAATCTAATGTCCGACTTAAGCTGCTACAGCTTGTGTGTGATACAAGCAAAACCTTCAGCGTTCATCATAGTATACTCTCTTACAATCGGCTATAGACTGTCCATGTCATGGGCACACAATAATCTCTTTTACAGAATTATATAACATCGTATCCATAGTTCCCGGTTGAGTAGAATTAAGGCCATCCCATCTCTTCCGATGCAGTGTCGTACAAGACGACTAAGGAACAGGGCTGTTTAAGATCAAATAGATATACATAGTCACGGATTGAGTGCGCACTAGTGCCCAGAATACTGCGATAAGCGCACACCGTAACGCGTGACCGAATACAATTGTTGGTGAAAAACGGGTGTCAATAGTCATGATGTGTACGTACAATATTGGAGATTTACAGGTGTGGCTAAACAACAGAACTGAATATAATCTCATGAATTGTATTTAGGTATACAGAATTCGAGGATAATTGCACAGCGTCTCGATGTATTGTGTGTCTATGCGTTGTATGTATAATTAATTATCGGTGACATAGTAATTATTCCTTATTATGGGATTAATTTGAACATGACATAACATATTACGCAGTGTCATACCCTTCTCTGATCGTGATACGCAGGCTTTACTTATGTAAATAAACATAATCTAAAAAGATTACAAAGCTCCATGTTAGGATACGAAATTTATTATGAAGTAAAATAAAACAGTTTTACGTTTTGAAAATCTACATGATTTATTTAGAAAATCTTTATAAATAAAAACGTATCGCAAAATATGTTGCTAAGCGCCAAACTTGAAGACTGCTGGACCTTTTATTAATCCTTGAACTCTAAGGAAGGTTTTTATGATACCACGCGGTTGTGGTCGCGGGCAACAGCTAGTAGTAAATATTGAATGTACTCAAAATTTTCTAAAGCTATTAATATGTTTACTGTTTCACTCAAATTGAAATCGAAAAAAGTGAATGTTTCGACGGCATTTGAACCCTCGATTTTTCCATCCATCACTCCAAAGATTGTAAAGGAGAATTTCGAATGCTTCAGACTTGGCTTCGTGGCTTAGCGGTCAGAGAGTTCCCTGTGTAAAGGAAAGACAGTGAGTTCGAACACCGTCGAAGCATTCACTTTTCCGATTTCCGACCGCCGCGGCCTGCTAGAATTAAGTAGCCTAACCCTTTACCCCAGGCCCTCGCTCACGGGGGACGGAGAACAGTGGACTATAATAGAGTAATTGATTGATTGAAGGACAAATTGTAATAATACCCATAATTTTTTGCTTAGGGATATTGAGTGTGACAACACTACCGTAACAAACGTCCATAGACCATGATAACTATCAGTTGGGTCGTGGGCCTGTCAGCCACATAAGCGATAAAAAAACAGTTGCATAATAATTCTCGACCAGATAGATATATAAAAAAAAATACAACAGATCATCAGCTTCACAATAAAACTCATTATTTTCCAATGCGATAATTAAATACAACAACGAATAAATGAATGATGCAAAACAATCCTTGCCAATGGAAAAAAAATAAAAGAAATGTTCCGTAAAACAGAGGTTCTCGAGTGGTAACGGAAATCCGAACTGAAACGCCGCTTATAATATAATATCACATTATTTTTCCTTTCATTGGGCGGACAATACGGGTCGTAAAGTTTTATCGGGGGCTGGCAACACTGCACTTTAGCTTTCGTTTTGTTTCTTCTGGATATATTCAAGTTTACGTTCAGATTCTCTTTTATTTTCGTAGTTACATTTATTTTTTAAACGTGTTTATTGCTAAACGATTCAATTTAAATTTATAACAAAACTAGCGTTGTTCAGTTCGTAGAGGTCCGTTAAATTTAAAGGTCGTTTTCGAGTACCAATTGCACTCTTTTTTAAACCACTTAGGTGACAGACAAGCACACTGATGGAAAGTGGTAACCGTGGGCTATGGACATTTGCAAAACCTGAGCCATCACACTCGTTCTGCCGACCATTGAGATAGGGGGATGTGGGGGGGGGGGGAGGGAGGGAGGATGATGAAGGGTGAAGATTAAGAGAGTTTCTGTGCTGTCAGTGTAGAACACAAAACAAAGCTTCTTGGTCTTCCTACTGACAACACAAAACCTCTCCGATGAGCTCTGGCTACCCTACTCACCGGCAGAAATACAACACAATGTTTTCATTAGCCGCGATATTCAGTAGGGCGGAGGTATTTCGGGAGATACCGTCAAGTCCAACCTCCGCACTTATAAACAACAATTTTTATTATATATTAAAAAAGCTTATCGTAACAGATGAAGTAAAAAAACACTAATGAGATATCGTCTCTATGCAACAAAGGCTAGTGATTTCAGGATATTAGGAATAATAAATCTGATGAGGAACGAGATGAGATGTTCAATAAAGCAGGCAAATTGATCACGCCTAGCGACGATTATTATTGGGGATTTAATATACGTGTATGCTGTAACAGAGCGAGAACTTTATCATCCTGCATCGCCAAAGTGAAGTTCTCGTGCTGTTACAATAAGTATATATCCAATCTCCCAAATAAATATGGCGTGGATAACATGATAATTTACTTCAACTATCTTGACTTTACTAGTAAAGTAGTTCGGACTTGCTCCTATCGCATTCGTGATGTAAAGGTTTCGAGAAAACGGAGCATTGTGATTGGCAGTCTGCCTCTTGTGAACCTGTGTGCTCCGTTCTGTCGATACCTTTACATTACGAATTCGATAGTATTTCGTGCTAAGGCTACTGAACGCTGCTACGGTTTGTACGCATTTAGTATGGTACAGAGACATTTCCTAAATGAGTTTAGTACTCCACCAAAGAACCAAACTAAATCATGTGGAAACAAAATTAAATTATTGTTGCCGTGACATGATTACTACTTTGGATTGCAATAAAGTTAATGCTATAAGCGATAATTATATCCGTAGGTAAAATCTATTATGCTACCGGTTATGCCAAACAGTTGTCCTGGGAAATATACCGACCCGGCCATTTTATAAACACTAATTAGAAGCGAAAGGTCTGCCTAACGTACTTTCTAACGCCTTCCTTTATGAGGTTAATTTATTTATGCTGGTACGAAATGTGGTAATGAGTTTTGTGTTTTTTATCTTGTGTATCAAAAGTTACACGCATCCGTATGTTGTTATTGGTTTATATATAAAGTATAACATAAATGTTAAAGTACTACGCTATCACGTCTAAGTCAATAAACAATTTTAATAAAATCTGCTACAGAACTCTGTACCAGATTTCATTAAAATTGTTTATTGCCTAACTAGGCTTGTGAATGCAAATAAGTTATTATTTGATCGCGATAACCGACTTTCAAGCAATGAAGTAGCTGGTTTTATCCATAAGTACTTTTTTTAGAATTAGTGTCTCCCTAACACATGTGGGACATCCGAGAAGGCATTGGATGTGACAGAGTCTACCTCAGCCTCAGCAACTGACACGAGATTGACATAACCATCCCCTCTAACCCAAGAGGCGATATCCGTGGGGATTTACACACAGGAAAAGTATTATCTATATTCTGCAGTAATGTCATGTAGGTATGTAGTTAAGTGTGAATCTACATGATAGTGACTGTCTTTTCATTTTTCAGTACAATGATAGCCTAGTTACTCAATCTACTGGAAAAAACAGGCCATTATTCTTTTTCAGCTGTCTATATTTTTTCATTTCTGTACGCCACTCTTTGAAAGAAAAAATCCATTATACCGAATGCCGTTTGCTTTCCGACTCATGACTTGTAAATCTAGCATTCATCGCCGGTAAGTTTCAAAAATATAATCCGTCCTAGTGACATCACTAATGCCTCAAGACCAAATCGATTATATAAAATAACCAGCTGGTGCCCGCGGCTCTGCCCGCGGGGACTTCGGATTCCGTTCCCGCTGCTCCATTCCGACCATTTTCATATTTATTCACATATGGACTTCTACGATTAATTCAAGACCAAAATTAGCCAAATCGGTCCAGCCGTTCACGAGTATTAGCGAGACTAACGAACAGCAATTCATTTTAAATATATAGATAAATATAGTGGACAGGTACAAGTGTGTTATCAATATTGTATATTTATGTCACACTTTGTTCCTCTATAAATAACTTTATGGCATTATATTAACTTCAATTGTTTATGTCTAGCGGTGTACTGCAAGAGATAAATTGATTTATAACCATACTGACCTGCCGGCCATCAAGTATGGATAAATGCAAACTTATTGATAGACTTTTAACACTTTTCCTTCTGATATGTAAAATGTTCTGAACCAAAAAAAGAGAAACGATGTTGCCAGATTATTAAACCCGCTATCGGTGCCATCCACCTCTATATTCCTGATCGCCATTCCCTTTCTCGGATTAGCAGGGGTAGCACTAAAGATTTTATTTTTCGTCATTTCTCTGACATCGTAAAACTTGTACGTGGCTTTTATATTCAGGAAAGAGTGAAATTGTGTATGCAGTCTCGCAGATTAACTGTGCACTGAGAAAAGTATACGCTTAGTGACACGGCTGTACTATTTTTGAACTTATTTTTTGCTTTGTGCTGTAGTTAATTACATTTTTGTTTTGGTTACAATTAAGAGTCAAGTTGTAAGTGATAGAAAGTTCTTTTTATATTTTAGGCACGTCAATTTGACTTCATTCCGCCTGATGGTAAGCTGAAGGCAAAGTCTCTGGAAAGAGGGTCACCATTACAAATACTTAGTATAATGAATTATATTTTATTAAATGTTAAAATGAGAATATTTACTTATATTTTGTTCGTTTAATTTTTGCAATTTGTTTTTGTTGACTTAACAATATCGGGAAATTCCCCAATATTTAGAGTACCAACCTACTCCGACTACGAGAGACTTAGGTAGGTAAGTAAAATTCATTCATTTATAATTCATTCATAGTATAGTTACTTGCAAATGTTGCAAAAATGTGAAAGTCTTATTAGTAGACTTCTAATCTGACGGGCGTCACAAAGCACCCTGCTTCTCGTTTCACTAATTCACGCACCATTGCTCCTCTAAGCATGTGCCTACTTTGCCTTTAAGATAAACCGCCACTGCATACTATTTTCATCTATCAAGATCAGCGAATTGCAATATATTTGCATCCGAACATCACTTTATAATGTTACAACACTCTGCTTTTTACAAATGTTGCCAGTTAAAATACATCCCCGCTACATGTCCCAGTCGAACCAGTGACGCAGAGGTAATCTTCTAGTGATGAGGAAATATTTATGAAGTTGCAATCTTAAACAGTTTGCAGAGATAACTCGTGACTGCCGGCTTGTTGACGACAAAGTTCTAATTGCTGATTTGAACTTAACGGTGTTATATGATGAACGGAACTTAATATTTATTTACCTTTTAAACCTTTTCTGGACTTGCACAAATAATTCAAGAAAAAAAGAATTGCCGAGTTTTAACAAGACTAACGAACTGCATTTCGTTTCTATTAGATTTTTTAAGCTTTTACAGATTTTTTGAACTAAACCGAACTTACGCTTTCTTTAAAATAAAGGAAATGTAAATTAAACTATATAGGTACAGCGAGGATCATCTGTAGTAAAACCCCTGACAAAAGAGCCCTGCTACTCGAAGAACAGAGGAATCAGTACATTGGATTGATGGCTAGATTCATGTATACCCATCTATTGTTGTGGACTCCATATTTATAGATATTTTTTGATTCAAACTGTTTGATGAAACAGTAATTTAAATACGTGTATTCTCTCTTCACAATGATCTCGACTAATCTTCTGATACAATTTCTGAGTATTTCTGATTCTTCTGAATCTTCTGGTTTACCGTAGTTATTTAAGTTAATTAATTATTGAAGAATTTACTGAATGAAATTTTTTTTTGTCATTATGCCGCAATGGGCCTTAAGGAGCAATTTAATCAATTAATACTTTATATATTTAGGTACATCCTGACACCGCTAAGCGGGTCAATGATCACTATTCTTATTCTTATAACTATCTTAGAGCTAACATATTTACACGTGTGGAGAGAGGTTCGGCGTACTGGACATCTATCATTCCGTCTGTTTCTGGAATTCAATATTTTTCCGCTTACAAAAAATCTTATGAACCGATTCTTGATTTCTATAATATATATTTCGATAAATATCGTACAGGTTAGGGTTTTTCTTCTACTTCTCTCCAGGGTAGGCAGAGGTGAATTTGTACCCACATTTCACTGACCATTGTATTCCGTTCCACGTAATATGAGGTGAGCTTATTGTTGTATTCCGGGCTCTATAGTTGACTCGCCTAGTTAGTCGCCTTATACAACATCCTATGGGACTCTTTCCCGCAAAGTAGAATTTTGTTTTATTTTAGTTCAATATAATTCCGTTCTGCCGGGACCTTAATGCGGGCAAATTCAATACATTCAGTATATAAGATTGAACAAAATGTTGTCTCTCAAAGTTTGCACTGGGTAACCAGCAATTTGTGAACCAATCTAAGCTAACGTGAAACAATGCAATCGATTCTCAGGCGCGCGATGGAATCCGGCCCTGTCCCAGTTGGGACTTACTGAAACTAAAATAAGGTTTATAGTGTTTACTTTTTATTATTTGATGTTTCTGGCAATGAATATAATATAACACGAGCATACATGTGAAATTATGTGTTCTTACTGTTGACTACGGGGAATTATAACAAAATAAGGTGGTCTATTTATAAGGTATTCTATTCGGGTGGTATAAAAATTATGATCTTGTTACACAGTACAATTACACTCGGAGATATGTGTGAGGTACCGAAGGTTTTGTCAGTGAGTGCTGAGAGTGTATCTTGAGCAACGAAAAAATTGATACCTTTTCAATTGTGTTCAATAGGGTAAGTACTTTACCTTAATTGTTCACGTCTAATTCACGGTGATAATACTGGTTTCATCCGAAGCTGTCTGGCGTCGCTTCGCGGCTGATCTTCGATTAATTCTTTTGAAACATCTGTCATTTGGTTTCCACAACCCACAAGTATAGGCGATATCAAAGTACTGCCAGAGACAGCTTGTTGGACTTATTTTAGGGCTCCAACTGCCCGTAACACCAACCAACGGCTTAATGTACTCTCCGAGGCACGACCAGACTAAAGCAAATAGACATATTCACGCATATTATATTTGCACTGCGCGGACTAATAAATACCGAAACGGAAAAATACCAAGTAATTCCCAGTAGGATAGCTATTCGATTGTACAAATACCTTTAGAAGGATTTGTCAAATGTTTGATCAAATTGTTGAGGAAGGAAACTTTGTCAATTGTTTGCCAAATAGTTGGTCCAAATAAGTTCGTCGTACTTCTATTTTGTATTCTTACGTGTCCCATGTCAAGGTATTTTCTGGAATACATCTAGTACTATATTATTTATCTTCAGTTTCCTGAACAGCTTTATTCATACATACATATATTATTATAACACGCCCTTTCCCTCTGGGTTAGGCAAAGGTGAATCAACACCCACATTTCACCAACCATCGTATTTGGTTCAACCGAATAGGGGGTGAGCCTATAGAATTTAGACCCTATCCACCCTATCTCTACCCATGCGATGTAGTAAAAGACAACAAACGGAGAGGGCTGTTTAACCTCAAACAGTTATATACAGCCCACACTCAGCCTCAGATGCATGGCTCGAGTCAACAAATAGTTCTGGAAGCTTTATTCAGTTCACATGTTATTTATACTCTTGTTACACCTCCTCTTTCCACCTTCGACCTTATCATTTCCTAAGTTCCACTGTAATTACTTCATGGAATTGCTACTTTTTTTTAGTAGATCATAGTTTCCTCTGTATGCTTAAACATAGTTTTAGTTTTAACACGTTTTGACATTTTATTATGACTCCTTACGCTACAGCTAAATCATCACCGAATAAAAATCTATTTGTATTTCTACCATCTTCCACCTTCCCTTCATTTCCCTACCATCCATCCTCAGAATGCACTGTTAGTGAAAATGCATTCTGTGTTACTATATCTGTTAAACAAATGTGTGTAGTTGCAATTATTTATCTACCTCACAAAATACTTTCAAAGAATCACTAGGTTCATTCTACACAAGATAGTTGTTTAAAATTAGTTTTGTGACGTCTCTATTTGTTCTAGTAAGAATGCGAGAGACTGCAGAACTATTCGTTTACATCTTTAAAGTCGGCTGGACTTTGTTTCAGTTTAGATTTGCCTGTTTGTTTTGACTGAAGTAGTACTTGTTTGAATTAAGAAATTCAACTTTAGGAGAATATTTAAATATGTGTTGGTTTAAAAAGAAAAGAAAACACGCTCAATGTTGCCCATTTCGATGAAAATGCTTGAATATCAGCGTTTCTTTTATATTTTGTCAAACCTGTCTATTTTTGTGCGTCATTTTTTCAGTAGAATTTCGAGGCCCAATAAGCCTTACCTACATATCACCGTATCAGGTGAGTAGTGCGTTTTATTTGGCAAATATTATTTCTTCAAAGATAAAATTGAGAAAAAAACATGAGGTAAAGAACTATTTTCCAAGAGCTGTCGTAATAAATAATCACTAATGGTATTCAACGAATTGGAAGCTTGGATAAATACCAACCATTAAATATACGGTAGGATGCCAATTGACCTGACATGTGTCATGAATGTTGGGTCTCCTTCTGGTAGCACCTCCTTGGTTTTCTTATAATGATAAGTATAATAATATCATAACATAACGTAAACTCACGCCTGTATCCCCGAAGGTGTAGGCAGAGGTGCTAGCACCCACATTTCGCCAGTTTATGTTCAGGTCCCAATGTTACAGATGACAAGCCTATTACCATTATCCGGGCACTTATAGACCTGCGATAAATACACACATAACTTCGAAAAGCATCAAAAGGTGATTGGTGTGTGCGATGGTAAACCTTGGATCGAACCCGAGACCTCGTCTCAGCAGTCCATTAACTATACCACTAGGCTACCGCGGCACTTAAGTGTATCACATCACTAGCATATTATTTGTTTTTAAAAGGGCCTCTACGTCTTGGCTTCGGCCCGATGCTCGCCTTCCAAAGACCCGGGCCTCCATAGGCCCGAGAGTTATGGAACAGAGAAACATTAATAATACACAAATAAGTATAAACTTGACTGTCTTTGGTTGCACTCGTTCATACTCAACGACTTGCTGAAGTCAAATTACGAAGGTAGAGGATATTGAAGGATTTGATTTGAACGGATGAAGCCAATTAGTAGTCTGCCAAGCCACAATGGGCGTATCGTATAAACGCAGAACGATAATAGTATTACTAGATTACATAACTACCTTCGGACTCACATACCTCGGAAATAGACCCAGCTGGCGCAGTATTTCCGCACACAGCTATCTATAAGGGAGAATTTGATCCCAAAAACACAATGGATGCTACGCCAACATTGGCGGCCAAGGCTGGTCGATAGCCCAAAATATTCTACCTCGGTACTACGATTTTCGTTAATTGAAGTCCAATATCATCAACTCTGATGAGGTGAAACCCGCTTTTGATCTAAATCTTAAACTACGAATATGTTCAAGACCGAACTCATGTCACGAGTTGATTACTTTTTCTTCGAATTTGAAACTATTGCCAGCGTCTTCTTACAAAAAGAATTCTTTCTTTTATAACTCATCAATCACGTTTCACGAGAACTGACCATATTCATAATCCTAAAACTTCGCATACCAAATAGATAGTTGATAAGGGTAGAATCATCTGAAATTCCAATATCCAGTGTGTGGGATATTCCAATTAGTTTGTATTTCGGCACCATTTTGGCAGTTGAGTACGAGATGTAATGGCGATACTGAGAATTTTCTTATTGCAATATACAGGAATTCCATGTAGTCCTTAGTTTAATTGCGATCGGTATGATTTCAATTATTATGGACACATGTATAAGATTATATATCTTTGTAACCACTCATTTCTCGACTCATAATCTCTTGACCTGAATTCCACAGCGTCTGTGGTGAGGCTATAGCGAACGCGATGACCACGTAGGAGGCGCGGATTCGATTACCGCTCAATTCAAATATTATTATGCGCGAATGCCTATTGGTGTTGGTCTGGTAGTGCTTCCGAAAGTACGTTAATCCATTGTCCCAGTTACCTTACGAACATTACGAGTAGTTGGAACCCTAACAATTCCACCGGCTAGTCTTACTGGGTTGTGTAGGTCACATGGTAGATGGTTCACGGAAAAGCCGCGATGCAATTAGCCAAGGAAATTCAAATCCCGGACTCCCAGTCGAAGGCTTTGGATGCAACCGGTTTAATACAAGGATAGTGGATAATAATCTCTCATTTCTCGGTAGTTAAGTCTACGGTAGGTAAGTTAATGGTACAATCAGCCAAGGATGATATCTCTAGTTATTTGAAATTTTCGTTTGACCTTCTGTGTATTTATCAGAAGCTAAATTTATAACTTTAACTTAGCGCTCACGGCACCAACTAGATACTGATTTTGTAAAATTAGGAAGGGTATTTTGTAAAACCTCCTAAGAGACAAAAACTTTCTTCTAAACTTTCTTTCTTGCCATTATTTGGTATATACTCCTAAGTCTGGAAAGCGTTTACCAGAGCCTCTTCTGCCCATATGATCATGGAGATCTTGACAGAAATACTTAAAATCAACCTGAGAGATACCGGCTACAAATAATTTTAAAGAACATGATTTTTGGTTAGGCAATGCTATTTATTTATTAAATTAAGTAATCCGGCCTACCTGCATCTCAACGAAATTCTATTAACCAACAATAAAACGTATTACTGAGCTAAAATTTGCCATTTTCGAAACGATATCCACATGTAACGGAACTCATTTGGACAAGTAAACATTCCGGAGGTAATTTTCGTATATGCAACCAAATAGTCGGAGAGCTAGTGTTTTGACAGTCCATGATTGTGTTTTAATAATCGTTAGATTTTTCAAACTCGAACCACCGAGCAGTACCTACTTATAAAAAAGGTGAAACTGAGGTCTAGTCACATGCCCTATAAGTTAAGGAATTTAATAATAATTAAGTTAAATCTGTATGTTGGGTATCTCTAAAGCTGCTTATAGCCTACTTAAGTTTGCTATGATACGATTTGTAAGTTAATTAAGCATGTAGAAAGGTATGACGGGTCTGGTATGTTCCTTTGTATAAAACATCTCTATAATTTTCTCTTAATAAAGAGAAAAAAGCTTAGGTTACATTATACGTTTGGGTTCTAATGCGATTTAAATTTGAATTTAGTAATATGTTTGCTATATGTGTTAAATATTATACTAAACTGCTTAAAAGCATGGAAATTTACCTCAGTTGATACGAAATATAAATCTTTACTATTGTTAGAGAGATATGCATGTATTTACCAGAGTATTAACGTATCAAAAAGGCAGGTGACTACGTATATATACCATACCATACCATATTTATACGTATATTACCATTTCATATTCACAAAATTATCGTTCCGTCCTTTTCTCATGTCGTTCCCTGCCTGCCTCAAAGGGAAAACACGTATAGACATATTACATTTCTTTATAAAAATTATTTAAGTGACAAGTCGTTAACCTTACTATATAATCATTATATTCAGGCGATTTTGTGATTTCATTATAATATTATAACGGTATAACAAAATCTTCTTAATACCGGCTAGGTCAGTCAACTTGTATTAGACTTCGGAATAAATTTCTAAGTGAATAGCAGTATCATTGACATTAGCATTTCCTTCGTTAAAAGATATGTTTCTCTTTTTTTAATTATCTCTATATTTACAGGTATTTATTAAGTATTAAGATCTTTGAAGTCCAAAGATAACCTCACCTTCAGATTGGTGGATAAGCCTTTGGTGCATGCTATCCTTTCAGGGTTGCAAATAAAATGGTAGTAGCTCCCGTGGATCCCGTGTATCCATAGTTTTGGATGCAGCTTACACTAACGTACATTGTAAATTAATGATTTAAATAATTTTAAATTTGTTTTAATTTCCTCGATGCCTTCAATGCCATGAGCTCCCTGTCTATAACCTCCAGTCCATTTATTTGCGAAGGGTTGGTGGTTGTGGCAATGTATCGTTTCGCTTCGTAATTTAGAGAGGAGCAGGTTGAACTTGGTAGTTACTAGGTGTAATTAAATCTACTCGTGTTCAAACTGTCCCAGATGAAATTATGGAGTGTTAATTTTTTGTTAAGAAGTATTTAAATTTAATAGCTCGTGTTATCTTCAGAATTAAATTAGCGTTGCGATTTTGGCGGGACTGCCAAAATGTCACCTCACTGCAATCTTCATTTTGTAAATTTGGTATAAATTGGAACTTTTGTGTGTAAAAGTTGTGGAATTTTCAACAAACAAAGGGCACAAGTATAGGAAAGTGGCATATTACTGCAGTGAATTGATCTAATTTTATTTTTCGTGCTGGTGCCAAATCTTCTTAGATGGAGCTTCTAGTCTCTACTACTTTACTGAAGCAACTATTATCTATCATCACCATCTTCATCATTATCACTAATCATTCCAACTAGAATAAAGTGAACAAAGTGTCATAATATAAATTTATATGACTAGACATAAAGGTCCTAGCCTAGATACATACATACATACATATGCCCACCCCCGTAATTCCCGAAGAAGAAAGCAAATGTGTATTAAGCACCCACATTTCGAGAACTATGATTTTCGGTCCCTCGTAATGGGGGGTGACCCTATTGCCCCCAATCGCGCCCTTTGTAACAAAATAGAAATGCCGAAAATATCTTCCTAACCGAAACTGTAGCAGCTAAATAAATCTAGATACCATGTCATGAAATTCCAAAAAAAATCTTCACTTTGTTTCATTGACGACCTCTGGCGTAGCAGTAGAGCGTTCGACGATCGTGGATTTGAAAATCCACTCAAATATTTGTAGGCATAATAATAATGTCTATTTATAGCGGTTTGAGTGTTGTCATTGTATAATTATGAATGTGTTACTATTACATTCCGACTTCTGGAATATTTAAGGCAAAATAATTTTAGGAGACGAGTGGGCTCGTCGCTCTCGTAATTTTATATACCACTTAGGTGGCAGACCAGCACACGACCATCCTGATGGAAACTAAATATCATAATCTATAGACGTTTTCAATACAGGGGGAGTCGCATTCTTGCTGCCAACCCCATAGGAACCTTCTAACGACATTTTCAAAGGGGTGGGCGGTGAAGGGTAAGAGAGGCTCCCTTACCCTTCACCGCCCCCCCTTCGCCTTAGCAGACAGCACAAAAGACAATGTCTTTGGCTTTGGCTACCTTCTTTTTATCGTGTGAAAACTCTCCACGGACACCCCCCACCAGTGCTGGTTGGGTAGGTTATGTCGGACTCGAACCGACTAAAACGCACGCCGTCTTTGGGTCTTCAGTTGCCAAAGATGAGGTAGTAGCCAACATATCCCTCGCACTCCGGCATACCCGGGGCCTTCTCTTCGAGATGACCCCCGTAAGCTTTGGCTACCCAGCCGTCGGAAACACAACAAAACGTTATTATTAGCCACGGTATTTAATTATTGTTAGACTAACATTTTGCTCCTATTTAGAAGGATTTATGATATACAGTAGTCAAAGCTTTTTCCCTATTTGTGAACAATGTTATTACTAGTGGAGTCTATTTCGATTTTTCAGAATTAAATTCAGTCGTGTGTATTTCAATTCTTTTTTACATTCGATGAAACTGACCCGGTGATAAAACAACAACACATAGCTGGAGGCAGTATTCCGTTCTAGATACGCTTCACCTGTATATATTACAAATAAAATAAAATATTCAATAAAAAAAAATATTAATGAACTGAAAATTAATTGGTTAATAAACTGAATATGAACTATTATGAATTCGTATCGACGGGTTCCGGTCTAATTGTATTAAGCGACACTCTGAGCGATATAGACTTTTTATAATATTTGGAATCAGCGAAATTTTCTGCGTCGTTTGAGCTGGGTTTGGTGACGATCGGAGCACTTTTTTGTCGCTTCATACAACCACATTTTTGGGCCTATTTTGAACTGCAATAAATGAAGCGACACAAAATATTGACAAATTTAGGAACTGTCTACTTAAGGTCACTACCAAATACCAGACAGTCGTTTAAACTTTTTTCCCTGTAGCTACAATTTACATGCAACGCACGTTAAAGCAATTAGCCTGACATTATAAATATATAAAAATGGCGCTTCATACAATTAGCCTCTTTGTTAAATTCTTATCCAGTGTCGCTTAATGCAATTAGCTTTACCTTGTAAATATACAAGAATGTCGTTTAATACATTTAGCCTCTTTGTTAAATTCATACCCAGTGTCGATCCATTCATTTAACTCTGTACATGAAATGTTAGATGTTGTCCTTCCAACCTATTTTTCTTATTCAATATTTGACTTGCAAGGTCGGTTCAGTTAATAACAAAATTAAATTCTAGTACTTCAAACAGTTTACCTTAAATGGAATAAGTATAGTAAACACATTAATACAATCAAAATTTTAATATTAATATATTATGACGTTGGTTAAAACAATGATTTTGGCGCGCTATCGCGATAAACCGCGCGAGCTTGAATGTTCCCGCCACCCCGCGCAGGCGCTTCAGGCGTCCCCTACCTCGCCACGCATCTCCCCGTGTCGGCCGGATCGTTTTAGTTGACGCAAATCGTGAGCAAGTTCGTACGTGTTATAGTGTTTTGTGGGAGCTGCGCATTTGTCGTCAATTTTGGATTTTAACCTTTAAGTTAATAGAAACCAGTGTATTCGAAGATAACGAAGTGTCTGTCAGACCACGGTACTTAAAGGTTAAGGTGAGTTTATTAAATTAAGTTATTTACATTTTGCAGAAAAACATTGATTAATAAGTAACTGGGAGTCATTAACTTTTACTTGTACGATTATTAGGTAGGTACTGCGATTGATGTTGATACCGTAGTAAAAGTGTTTCTAATATTTATGAGTAAAATTGACCTCTAAATTTTGCAAATGGATAAAAAATAACTCCTAATTTAACAGGTTATGTCGTCCCATAAGAGCCAAACGAGCGTATCACCAAAATATCGATTTTTTTTTAATTTCAGAAATACGTTGTCTATGTGGTCCTACACCATCTGCCAAAAGGACGTATTTGTATAGTCAATAGTTTCAGAGTTCCATTGTAACGTATCAGAAAAAAGTACATTTTCTTTACGACGATAACAACTTAACTTTCGATTGGTGTATGTCAATATTATCCGTTTCATTTTTTTTAGTTCCAAATGAACGTATTTGTTTACGAGTTCATTTGATACTGAAATTTTCCATAACTGACAAACTTTCTAACCATCCATAAAAACGTAACAACTTATACGTTCCTATAGTATAAAAAAATAAGCGAATTTGAAGTTATAATTAAGAGCCATTTGAACGTATAAAATATTACGTTTTGTTCGCTTTATTATTTTCAATTATATTTGCAAAATAATAAGAGCCAAAAAAACGTAAGCCTGGCACTTTTTGAAAAACCATTAAATATCTAATATATTTCAAAACATTATTAATTAGTTTTTTGCTATATTAACTCTTTAATAACTAGTCTATATTAAGGCATTTTTTTTCTCGATTACCTGTTATATAATGCATAATAAAGTACTTCAAAGTTCAGAATAGTGGTATTTGCACAGTTTTTTAGCTCTCCTGTAAAGTTATCAAATTGGCGATACGCTCGTTTGGCTTTTATGGGACGATGTACTTAAATTTATTTTAATAAATTAGTACCTTAACTATTTTACAGTTTGACACCTAATAATGGAACCAGTGCGGCGGAAATTATTCATAAATTCAATTAAAAATTATTCGGAACCTGAAACACGAGAAAAAGTAAAAAGAAAGACAACGGTTGAGCGAAATAAAAACCAAGATGATTCTACCAGTATGCAACCAAATATATTTTTAAAAAACATGCCTAAAACAGTAACAGTATTAGGTAGTAATTCCTACAGGGAACAAAACAAAGATCTGCTTGTGCTGCAACGATTAGAGGAAAAAGAAATATCTCACAATGAAGAAAATACCCTACAAACTATAGATGAAGATCAGTTGCAGAATAAAAAAGTACCTTTAGATATTATTGCAAACATGAACTATAAAACTACAAAAAAATCACCACAAGCAAAGAAAGATAATGATGTGAGTAAATTACTTACGTTCTGTTGTATGATCTAGATCTAAAGGCAGTAGGTTTCGATATTTTATAATTATGTATTATAATCTATTATTATTGTGTTTTTAGGTCTTCACTATAAAAACGCCATACAAAAAGACGAAATCTGAACTAAAAGAGAATATAAGGACAGAAATGACTGAAAATATCAATTCGCACGTCTTTCAAATTGAAGTAGAATTTGAAGAAGAGGTTAGTAGTCAGTAGCTATGATTATTATAATTTATCAGACACGGCTTAGTTTTATCACTTTTTCTAAAACACCTAAGCTATTATCACTATCCTGTTATAAACGAACATAAGGTAAAGAATTAAACCAAAATTTACTACTAAATAATAATAATAATAATTATTATTATTATACTAGCAACCCGCCCTCGCTTCGCTTAGAGTGGTTTTAGCTTCCCGCCCGCAGTCATTTCCCTATTTTTTTTTAAATATGGTGATAAGTTAAATATATTATAATATCAAAAAATGTGATAAATAAAGAACTGTATACAAAACAAATTTATTCACATTTCAGAACACGCAAGATAATTATGATGAAAATATAATTGACGTGTTTGATACTGCAAACCCGCGAATTGATAAGACTGCAAAAAAAACAGACAATGAGAATCTTTTGGAAACTGAAAAAGTGCATTGTCAACAAGAAATTTCTGCAACAGATACTGAAAATCTGAAAATTTTTAGAACACAAAATAGAGAAGACACCGAAAATCTTTCCAGATATGAAGAACACTGCCGACAAGAAATTACTGCAGCTGATACTGAAAGTCTGGGTATTGATAGGACACAAAATGAAGAAGACACAGAAAATAGGGAACATCTCACACCTACGATAATAGAAATTATTCCTGATAAAGATATGGATATTATGAGAAAGTCTTTAGAAGAAGGAAATGTACAAGATGAAGACTTACCAGGTTTTCCTGACAGTAAAGAACCACAACCTAAAAAAAAGAAAAGAAAACAGGCTATGATGAAGAAAAGTTATGTGGATTTTTTATCTGATCAGGAAGATTTCGTATGGGATTCCTCGTCGTGGAAAGACACTGGTGACGAATCTTCTAATGAAAGTGAACTTGATAATCCAACGAAAAGACAGAAAAGAAATTTGAATAGATCACAAGAAACAACAGTTGGTGAAAATGGTATAAGAAAAAAGAGACAGAATCAAAGAAAACGTAATAACCAATTGAAAAAATCTGGCCAGCAATATACAAAAAAAGATGGATCAATAGTTCAAGAAAAGAGAGTACATGAAAACCCTTGCATTGGAAAAAAATGTGGAAATAATTGTGCCGAGATTAGTGAAGAAAGAAGAAAAGGATTATTTGATCATTTTTGGACCTTGTCCGCTGAAAGGAAAAAAGATTGGTTAGTAGGAATGGCGTCAAAGGAAGAAATTAAAAGAAAAAGAACAAAAGAGAGTAATTCAAGAGACAATACTTTTAAATATTTTATTAACGATGGAGAGGGTCGACGCCCTGTATGTCAACAATTTTTGCTAAAAACTTTAGATATTACTCAGCGATACGTTTACTACACTCTCTCAAACGCATCTATGGGATCAGCTAAAATTGAATCAAGAGGAAGAGTTATTCCAAAAAATAAGACATCTGACATACTCAAGGCCTCAGCTATCAATTTTATAAAACAATTACCGGCACTTCCTTCACATTATTGTAGGAAGGATAGTACGAGATTATACCTGCCAGTAGAATTTAAGAACAAAAAGAATCTCTACCGCATATACAAAGAAAATCAAGCCAGCAAAGGGGTTGATTACATAAGTGAGAGGATTTTCCGTGAAATTTTTACTGATGAGTTCAATATCGGATTCCATGTTCCGAAAAAGGACAAATGTCTTAAATGTTTACGTTTTGAAGGCAAAGATATTACTGAGAATGAAGAAATGAAGGAGCATTTGAGAGAAAAGGATGCCTCAAAGAAAAGGTTAGAATGTCATAGAGAACTTCCAAAAAAGAATAGTTCCATTATTTGTACCTCGTTCGACCTGCAAAAGGTATTGAATACCCCATATGGAAACGGCATGACACTCTTTTATTCAAGAAAATACACAGTTTTTAACTTGTGTTTTTACGAAAGTGTAACCCGCAATGGTTTCTGCTATGTTTGGGGAGAAACGGAAGCCAAAAGAGGTGGTAATGAGATTTCCACTATTTTGCAAAAGTACATAGACAACGTAGATGAACGTGAAACCGTTAAAAGTTTGATTTTGTACTCGGATTCGTGCCCTGGGCAAAATAAAAACAAGATCGTATTGGCAGCCATCCACAACGCTTTGTTGATATCAAAAAATTTAGAAACTATACAAATGAATTATCTGCTACCAGGACACACAGAGATGACAGTAGACAGCATTCACGCTACAATAGAAAATTCAGTTCGACACACAACGGTATGGGCACCTTCACAGTGGCTGACAATATGTCAGCTAGCTAGAAAGGATCCAGGACCCTATCAGGTGGAAGGTCTTACACATGAAGACTTCAAGAATTATGAAGAATTTTCCGAAAAATATTTCAAGGGAAACCTTGTCGGTAAAGTAAGCAAGATTCGTGTAGCAACATTCAAGAAGTCTGCACCAAACGTTATGGTCGTCAAATATAGCATGCGAGATGATGCAAAAGAAGAGTCAATAAAAATTTATGCTAAACCGAAACAACTCAATGCAAAATATAAATCAAAGCTTCCTATCACTAAAGCAAAATATAATGACCTGAAAAAGCTATGTGACACTGGCGCTATCCCAAGAATATTTCATTCAGAATATATCAACCTACCATCAAGCAATACTGGCAAAGATACACTGATCGATACTGATATTGAAGACGAAACAGACCTGCCAAATTAAGCAATTTTCTTTTTTATTTATTTTCTTCTTTTACTATAACAAGTGTTTTAGTAAAAGAAGGAAATTATTAGAAAGTAAGAAGGAAAAGAATGGTTGAATTTTAACTAAGACGTTATTTTTAATAATTTTGATTATTATTTTTTGTTATTGTAGTTTTCACTACAATTTATTATTGACATAGGAGATTAAAATTATTTTTGTTATTGAAGAAAAAACTTTTTTTTAACGAGACTTGTTTTTGATTTTGATTACTAAGAAAGTTAAAAAAAAATAATAGAAGAAAATAAGTAAAAAATGAAAACCAAAGAAACGCTCGTAATATTTTTATGTGATTATTTTTAAAAGAAATTATTTTGTAGATAAACCTTTTTTTTTTGTAATTGAAGAGATCTCTTATATACATAAACGTTAAAGATTAAGAAGAATGAGAATAATTATTTCACTTAATAAGACGGTAGGCTACTTAATAATAAAGACTGTTTGACTTCTGATTCCTATATAATTGTGATAATAACTTTAATTGTTACCTTGGTAAGCTAAGAAGTTACTGCTATTCCAAAGTCATGGTCATTTTAAATAAAAAACTTATTTTTAGTATAAACTGTGTGTTTTATTTCTCATTTTATAATTATTACAAGATAGGTAAGTACACCCTATGTATGTACCTTTTAATTTATTAGTGTTTTAACCGCCAGTTTCTGTAAACTTCATTAATCATGTATGATTACAAACAATTTATTTAAAAAAAATCTGTCCCATAAACTAATTAGCCAAACATTAATAAGTGTAAGATATGGTATTTAAATCAATTAGCTTAGGTTTGAAATATGGCCAACTTATTGATTAAAGCACTTAGCTTAGAGCTATTATTTGCATGCCTAGGCGGTTAAGTCATTTAGCTTGGAACAAGAAATAATAAACCTAGGCGGTTTAGTCATATAGCTTGGAATAAGAAAGAATAATCATAGGCGTGTAAATCATTTAGCCTGGAACAAAAAAAAGTAAAATATGGGTCATTTTGTATGAAGCGACATTTATATTCGTTAAAAAGAGGAATAAAAGAAAAAAACTGACTTCAATTATGGGGAATTATGTTATAAAAATAGTAATATCCTTCTTTTTTAAAAATAATGCTATTTACTAAAGTTACAATTTCTTTTCTAAAAATCGAAACTTTAAACTGCTCTGGTGTAAAGTTTCAAAAATGTCGGTTAATACAAATAGCCCGGAACCCGTCGGTATGAAATTCACCCTACAATCATCATCATTCTCTGAGCCTATTTCCAACTCAGGATCGGGGTCGGTTTTCTAGTCTAACTAAGATAAAGATATAAACTTCGATATTTTCTGTGAAGCGACTACCATCAGACCTCCACAACCGAATTGGCGACATCAAAGTTCTGTAATTGGGCTAGTCTGACCTTTGAGGGCTTCAACTAACCGTAACGACTGTCATAGATGTTAGTATAGTGACCGGGACCAACGGCTTACCGTGCTCTCCGAGGCACGACAAGACCAGTGCAAATAGCCATATTCATGTATACAACTGTTTGCACTGAGCGGGGATCGAACCCGCACCTCCTCGGTAGCAGTCGCGTTCACTACCGCCATGCCACAGAGGCTGTCCTTACGCCCTACAAGTTTAAATGATGAAAAATAGCAGTAGTAGCCTACAGTAGTAATTTGCTTATGAAGTTGGCTTGAACTTTGATTTTCTTCACGAATGATCATTTGCACGAATGTGTAAACGTGCATAGGCCATGGTAACCATTTTCCATCAGGTGGGCCGCGTGCTTGTCTGCCACTTAAGTGGCATCATCCATCTCTTTAAGATTACCCCCTTCCCCCAATGTGGGAACCCCATCTAGCCCCCGGATATGGGGAGGCGCATTAGGAATGTAGGAAGATAGAAAAACGTAAACTAGTAAAGAATTTTAAAACTTTATGGTGGGGCAAAGGAAAGATTCTCATAACCGCTTGGTTCGATGTGTAAATAAGATAAAATAAATCGTGAACAGAAACTGTTTAAAAGTGGTTTTATACCAATTTGTATCCTCTAATTCAATATCCCTTAAGGCTCACAGACACTTATTCGAGTTGTTAATAATTTCGTCACACAAAAGCTTATTTAAAAAAGTTTGGCGACTAAAACTTCTCGCTTTATAGCAGCGGTGCGGACTGGAAGTGGGACAGTGGAATGAGCGGCGAATGATTTAGTGAGACGAGTGATAAGTGTTTGAATGGATTAAGAATAAACGAGTGGTTTGTGAGGTTTTTTTATACTACTTAGGTGGCAAAGTAGTACCTACACGGTCGACCCTCGTTTATTTATACTACTACAGACTAAAATATACATACTTTCATAGCTCATCAAAGTAGCAAGCACACAGCAAATGTTAAAAGGCAAAGCATATAGCGTTTACTATAAGCTTGGTGCTTTTGGTTGAGAAGCAAAGCAAGCAGCGTTTACTATAAGCTTGGTGCTTTAGGTTGAGAAGCAGAGTAAACAAAGTTTGCAGTTTGCTGCTTAGATCGCCTTAGCTTTTGATTTTACTTTTTTTTAACAAAATGATAATTTGGTGCAATCGAAAGTTTCAGTCATTTTTGATTCAGCCCTCTCTTAGTCACCATAATCAATACCTCATGACCATGAAGGCAGTTTCTCAATATATTAATACAATATTACTCCCTAGCACCCACACTACTCACAGTACTAAAACTCAACACAAAACCAAACTGACATAATTCACACAACGTTAAACACAGATAACACAACTGGGACCATTAAAATTCAATATGTTTTCTTCAGAGCTGGCATTCGTTCCTATACGAATTACACCATCTCTCTATGAAGATGTCGTATTACCACGAAAATGTAATACAAAATTATCTATCAGTTATAAAAGTTATCGAATAATTGAATATAGACCTTACTCCCTCGCAATAAGGATACTGAAAACTCAACTACAGGGTTTCGTAAAGGGAAATATAGTATGAGGGGTTGTATGACGGGATGTTCAGGTTCAGTACGTCAGCGGACGGAGTTCAGTGTAGACGTGCGTCGTGTATAGACGCCTCCGCGAACTAAAGTTCGAAATTTAAAAAGTTTCATTCGTGATGTTATTCGTTTTGAATTTTCTGTGAATTTTTGGACAATTGAACATTGAGTTTTAATTTTTTTTGACACGTGTTCTGAGAGAAAATGTGAATCAGCTGGATTAAGAAGGTAAGGGTTTTATTTGTATACCTTGCCTGTGTAATGAAATAAGATTTTGTTTTGATATATTAGGCTGCTACTACATGGGTACTATGAATCCTTAGTAAACAAACGGATTCTCTAATAATTAATTTTAATGTGAAGCGCATGAATTTTTATGAATGGGGTGCTGGATTTAATTGAGCTTATATCCTAGTCCATACATACATAATTCAAGCTGAAATTTAAATAAAATGGTTCTTTTTATTTTCATATTTTGCAGTTATATTTTATTTTAAAGCTGTGCGTGCGAATTCGTTCGAGTAGATTTAGATTATTGTTAAAATTAAATTTATTATTTAGCATTCAAAAAATAGGGTACCCTATTATTTTTTCTAGAAGAAAGTTAGCTTAAGTTATACGTGATAATATACAGCTGTATCTTAGGAAAAGTCCCACCCGATTGACACAACGGTTTCAGAGATTAGCCGGCACAAACATCGTGAGAAATAAAAATCTAATTTTTTTTTATATTCCATAACCGTCTTCGTTAATTTCGGTGAAGGGAAAGGGTGTCCGTGGGGATAAAAAGGTAGCATGTAATTTTTATTTACGTGGCAGACAAGCAAAAACCCACCTGATGGTAAGTGATTACCGTGGCCTATAGATAGTTGCAACACCAGGGGTATCGCAGTCTGTGTAGAAAACAAAGCAGGATTTCTCAGTCTTCCCACTGAAAACACAAAACCTCTCCAGTAAGCTCTGGCTGCCCTACTCACCGTCGGAAACACAACACTGTAATGTCCTCATGCTTGCATTATAATTCTGTTTATTCATCCTAAAAACAGCCACTATAATTTAGATAGGTAGGTAGATGTTAAACTTACCACTTTATACCAATGTATCTTACTCTTAAAAGTACATACATGAAAAGTTCTCGCATGTGACATGAGTGAGTTTTTTCAACTCCATTACTGAACACAGAGTTCGTATGAGATGCGAGTAAAATATTTCTGTATGGTAACCCCAAGGGGGAACCTTCGTCAGAACTTGTAGTAGCAACATTTTATATTATCTTGTTGTTATAACTGTCCTAGTTTGATATCCGGATTGGGTTATTCATTTATAACGCTAGTAAATTAAAAACATATTGCATTGTGGCACTGTAGTGCATTTGATTGCTGCGCTAGTAGGTGCGGATTTTATTCCCGTTCAGTGCAAATATTTGTACGCATGAATATGTATTTTTAAAGTTAACTATGTTAATTGTTAGCACTTTGTGTTTGGAGAGAGTTATGTAGAATGTTCTAGAACGTTCGAAGTTTCGTAGAGCCTGTTCCTCCTTCTAATTTGGGTTATACAGCTTCTACGTGAATAATTGGCTTATGATCCTGGAACTGCGAACAATACCGGTCTACAAACCTCCTCCATTAATCATAAGACATGTTCCTCGGATTGCACATGAAGTCAATTTGACACCCGAGGATCATGACGGCACTCATGAACATAAAGACGTCAATAGGCGTTAAACTCTTGTAAACGAGAACATAAATTTACTTTCACAAGTATCTGTGTACAGTCATCGACATAAGTTGATTAATTTCAAACCTTTGCACTCACCGGGATATTTGTCAGTAATGTAAATATTATATTCAATTTCAAATCATATTTACAAATATTTTTAAGGCATTATTACAATTACAAAACAATTGTAACAATATGTATTTATGTTATGTTATAACTTAAAGTCGTCGTAAAATAAGTAGCTAAATAAAATCTTCAATAAACCTGATTGCTGCTGATAGGACCCAAAAAATCGGGATATGGAAGGGTTAAAGGGAATTCTTTAAAAAAAACTCAGGTGAATTCCAACTCAATGCTTATTTGCAAATCATAAAATGAACGAAGATAAATGAGTAAAACATGTTTGAGTCTTCATTCAACTTAAAAATAAAGAAACTAGAATAACACATATCAATAATTCAAATTTAGAATTTTTAAGAACCACAGGAAAATTTAAAGATAATGTTCGTCACTTTATTTGAGGATTAAACACCACATTGATCAATTAAATAGAGTTTGTCACACTACTGTTGTTGTTGACTGTACCTACATCGCGGTGTGTAATTGTGTAAATACATTTATTCCTGTGGAACTCAAGACGTTTGCCAATAAGTATCGCTTCAGATTTAATTCCAAACGTTTGAGACTGCTGTTGACTCAACGGAATGATAATTTGTTACGATTTAGCTGAGTAAACTGATCCAGTAGGGAAGATCTAACTACTGGTAAAGGAGGAACAGTTTACGAAAATATAAATCTTAAGAAAATGTCGTTTCGATACAGTAGGGGTGAGAAATATTTCGCAAAATACGAGTTGTCATCCTATCCAACAGTCATCCATCTAACCGTCGGCGTCCGGCAATCTTTGGTAATCGTTACGGGTAGTAGGAGCCCTCAAAAGTCCGACTAGCCTAACTATAGAACTACGATATCGGAGATGTGGAGGTCCGTGACAGTCGTTTCACGGTAAATATTGAAGTTAGACTAGAAAGCCGACCCCAAATGAGTTGGAAATAGGCTCAGAGAATGATGTGTACGAGTAGTCATTACTATAGCTTTTTTGACACTACCAGTGGTATTGACAGGATTGAATAATACCTTTGGCACTACTGGTGGTATCAATTATTTTACCAAACATTAATTGAGTTGGGTATATGTAGCCTCAACTTTGAGACCAAACAAACTTAATCTGCAAGCGGGTGCTCCTACTAGTTATTAGACAAGGTCTTAGTGGTTTTCTTGGATTGGGAGGTAAGATGGTAGTCATTACGTGCAAGCTAAAATAAACCCTAATAATTGGAACTAAAAAAAGTGGGTCACGGGCTCAGAGGTGGAAGCCGTGGCGGTAACCGGCTTGTAGCGGAGGTACTTTTAACCCAGATATCTTTTTAAGACATCATATATTTAGTAGCAATCAGTAAAATACAGCTCCAAATTGCTTTAAATCATAAAACCAAAAATTTGTCGCATTATAATAAAACACAACTTGAATAAAATTATTATAAGCGTAAAATGTTATAAGGGATTAAAACAATCATAACTTTGATGGGGAAATATTAAAATATGAGCGTCATTATGTTATATGATTCACTAGACGTTTAACGGGTTTAGATAGTTTATATTGCGATCAATGATTCATCATTATCAACATCTTCACATCAGTCTTCTTGGTAACATGCAGAGTTGTATGTATTTGCACGAAACAGAACACAGTGAGATCTTTCATGCAAATAATGAAATACTCTATATATTTGTGCGAAACAGCATGCATACAATTATTAATCAAACTTAATCGAATAAAGTGTATGTCTGTTACTCAATCACGCTCTAACGGCTGAACAAATCTGGGTGAAATTTGTTGCAGGGATATTCTAGGACAATCTACCCAACGCCACCTAGACCCATGATAAGCATAGTTTAGCTAGCTTGTATGTGTCCAAGAATGCGGATATACATACTTAGATTACAACATTTTTTTGAAAAAATACATAGGTACTTGTTGAACATACAATATATAAACATCCAGACCAATGCAAATATTTAATATTTGCACTGAGCGGGAATCAAACTAACACCTTTTGCATAGCAGTTGCGTTCACTGCCGCATTAAGTTTAGGATACTACTTGCATGAGTTTACTTATTTTTTCATAAAGAAAAAGCAATGTCTTTTTCTCTCTCAAGTTTATTCTATTTATAATTATACATAATATATTAGTTGTATATCTAGTTTAATTTATTAATGATATCTATGTTACTTTGATTAAATTAGATTAGATTACATAGGTATTATTATTCAAACTTACTTATATTTAGAAGACAGAGTTCAAACGGCATTTTGCAATTTTTACAAATAATAATAGACAAACAAAAAATACAGAAAGCGTACCAAAATCATAATATAAAAAATAAATTCACTCAGTAATATTTACTATAAAACCGAGTAAATCCGTGAAAGCATATTAATTATTATCTCGTGAAGCTTTACACTGTTTTTCTTTATCCATTCCACAAATGCAATAATCTTGTTTCAAATCCCTTTATTAACCAAATTTAATTAATTAGTAGTTCACGCTCGTATTTCACTGTTACACATATTTTTATGCATTATAAAAATATCATATTGCATTCGAGGAATATATGTAATTATTACAATATGTACTTAAGTACTATGCACTTACATCATGTTATAATACACATGTCTTAGTTGCATAGTAAGTATTATCTACTTAACTTGTGTCTAGTTTAATATCTGGAAAAGAGCAACTGAATAGGGCTTTTTTATCGTGCGCAATATCCCCACATGTACCACCTGGTCGCCGCGGCCTGCTCCCTGTTAGGGTGACAAGCGGCTTCAACCGTCACCAACAGGCCGAGCTCATGGAGGACGGAGGTCATTCTGTGACCTCTGACATCCAAATAGCTTTCGCTCATCGCGGGAACTGATTAAGGCTGCTATGTTAGGTCAGGTTAGGAAATAGGGATGATAACTACTTTTCTTTTATATCCTCGAAAGTTAATCAGTTTATAACAATGTAATGAACTGCTAAAGTGAAATTTTCTTACAACAAATAGTTTTAAAATATTTGATTTTGAAAATTCAATTTGGTGAGCCGCAGGAAAATGGTTTATAAAAAAACGTTAGAAAAAAGTGACGTCATGACTTCTTAGCACGTAGTGCAAATGCATGGAGTGCAAATAGAGTATCGCATTTATGGTCTTTGTTATATTTACACGCGGAGAGACACTTGAAATTAATGAGGAATCTAAAAAAAATTAATTTTATAATTTTGCTTTTTTATTTTGACTTCCTTTAGAAACTCACGCCTATATCCCCGAAGGGTTAGGCAGAGGTGCTAGCACCCACATTTCGCCAGTTTATGTTTAGGTCCCAATAGGTGGTTAGCCCATTGCCATTAATTGCCATTAACTGGGCATTTATAAACAGTTTCAGTTCAGTACAATATTTTATTTTGTCGTACTTTTTTACAGCAAAGGACGGAGATAAATTCAGTTTTTTTAATCCGATTTTAATATAATCCAAGTAAACGGTATAACGGCTATAATCAAGGTAATTTTTAGGTAAAGGCTTATTATTCATAGGCGTAACAAAAAATTTACGAGTACAGAAACGTAAGAATGTTTTAGGAACAACATAAACATAACAAACGACACATTTATCCGAAACGGATCCTAAGAGAAATGCTATCTAATACAATCACCGCCTTTCATCATGAAACACTCGAACCGGACGCGAACGACCCATCTTTGGAATCCATTGACGATTTTGAACGTGTGATCCAAATTTAGTATGTAGATAACTATCGATGAACGACCAACTTTGAAATATAGTTGAGATATAGCAGCGTAAACACGTAAAATATTGATGGTATAGATGGTATGGAAAGTGGTAGGAAATCGGAGATTTCAGTATCTCTTATTTTTGGTGCTTTGAGAATATGAGACGACACTTTATTTATATAGGAGTGCACAATTTTCCAATTACTCCCTAAATCTGCCAAGCGGAGGTGGGTATGGGGAGGGGGGGATGTATTCGAAGCTATTTCTGTACGAAAAAAGAGTTTTGTGAGTTGGTATATCGATTTGGAATTACTAGCCTTGGTGGCTTTGCTAGCTAACTTCGATGGCATTTTACAATTTTTTTGAAGGTTTGGACAAGTCTAAACCTGGGTTGCACGATCGTATTTTAACATTAACAGTGCAGTTAAAGTACCGGTCAGGTATAAAACAGACTGCACCATTTAAAAATTGTTAAAATCACGTCATAACTTGACGCTTACTGTAACCGGCCACGCTCAAACGTCAAATTCTATCAAAAAGATAACTATAACAGAGCTACTGAATACACTGGTACAACACATTTAGCCAAACCATAAGAATCAATGTAACAGTTACTGTTACGCTAGCGTCACAATTGTATTAGGTTTGATATGTACCTGTAATGATAGTGTAAACGTTATAAATAAATAAATTTGACGGAAACCTTAACTTTAACAAGTAGTTGGAGCAACTAAGCCATAAATTCATATCGATATGACATTCTATTTATAAATATAACGATTAATAACCCATTGGCATCGAGTATCTTTATATAAAATGTAAGAATGATAATCTTCTCGTAGCAAAAATTCACAAATATGTAGCACTTTTAGCCTAACATTGAGCAATGAGCCGAGAACTATCAATCATTAGGATTATTGACATAGCGAGAACTGCCAATAAAATCCGAAATGATTGAATGAATCATTAGCCAGTGTAAATTATGTGGTGATATAATAAAATTATTGCCCGTCTCAACTTCTTTTAAAACTCATGGTCAGAATTGACCTTGACATTGACCTTGACTTACTCCAGACCACTTAATTCTAAATTTAAAAAAAATGTTCTGTAGCTATAGACCACTTAAGGGTACTTACATACACATACATACATACATACACAAATATCAAAATCCATAATATATTATAAGTTAGTGAGCAAATGGATCACTGGTTCGAAACGCGGCTCTGTCCTGAGAAGATGCCACATTTACTTAGTCTAGATACAGTAATTTGCTTGAGTAGCACTTTGAATAAACAGTTCATTCCCAAGCTTGTTTATCATCCAAATAATCCTGGATTGTATCTTTTGGGCATAACTTTCTTTTAATTACATTTTCAATTATGTATAGGCAAATCTTTAATTTTATTAGGGAGCTTGTTAAAAAAACACCGACTTAAAATCTCAAATATTTAACCGACTCCAATATCCCAATATTGTATTTTGTAGACCGCTAGATAATGACACAAATACCAGATCTCCCTCTTTCCCCTACTAGAAGTATAGCAGGTATGATAACGGTAACATCATACACATACTTTCCACAAATCATCGTACGTCGTACGCAGATACGAATCGTCTAGAAAAAGAATATTATGCGGTTTGCTTTGTGCTTTGTGCCGTTAGTACCAGTTATAACCATCGTATTACTTTTTGTCATCTCTGTGTAATCGCCATTCTATTTAAAATATCTTTTACGTTTTACCGCACTTTATTTTTAAAAAAATATGTATGATTTCTTGTATAGAGTTGAGTCTCTTTCAAAAAATGTTTATCATTTTACTTGTAATAACAATTTGAAATTCATTTACAGTTACAAAGTAGGTATACTATATATATAGCTACGCTGCAAATGATTCAAAACATAGATTATTTGTACAAATATATAATATTTGAACTCTTAATTCAATCACTTTAACACGCTTTAATTAAATTTTTGGTAACAAAATCAATTTAAATTTAGGTCTAAGTCGACACTGACAAAAAATCATATTATGAGATTTGGAAACATCACAGGAGTTACATATTGGATTTGGAATTGTATTGGAAATTATATCGGTTATCCGTTTTCATTTCCATTGCGAAGCAAAATTCTGATACATAGGTACGTTCCACAGTGCTTCAACTGTATTTTTTGTAAAAAAATTATATTACCTTCGCTTGGATAGACATTTACGGCTAACTTTGTAAAGTTAGGAGATTACAAACAATGACCACAAAATCAAAGTTGGAAATCGATGTAAATAATATACTGGTAACTGGTTTGTAAACTCAGTTAACCCGTCAATGACACTGGATACCTGAATTATGGACCCTACTAAATAATTAGCATTCTATATTTTTACACCATTCAGCGAAGGGTCAATTAATAGGACCAATTCTATTTAACAGACATTATGAATGAAATACAGGGAAATTCATGAACTTTAAGCCTTTGTCACTAAGCCTTAGTATCAGAATTTCATATTTGTGTAATGTTTCTTTTGAGTAAAATTTGCTATCACCAGATTTTAGAGAATTTTTTCTTTGCGGAATTTCCATTCTGGGAATATACAAATATAGGTATCTATATTTTGTAATAAATAATAATATTAAAATGGGTTCACCAGAATCGCGTAGCATTTATTCCAGTTACATTATTTGGAATAGCTGAAATTTCAGCACTGTAACAGTCGGAATGTCACATATTCGTGGAAACACCATTGGAAATATCCCGAGAATTGTAATGTGAACCACCATTTGCGTTGAAAATCAGAAATTGAAATTAGGTTATAGTGGAACTCTCATGCTGGTTTTGCAAATCGGAAGCGAATGCTTCGAATAATCAAATAATTCAATCAAGCTGGGCTTCCTGACCACAGATGGACACTGTTATAAACAATTTTCTAATAATAATAATTATTCTGAAAGAACAATGATGATAAATTGTCTGATAATTCAAAAACGCCCATAAATGAAGCAATATGGGATTCTACAAATAGGACATTGGAAGGTTTCTACAGGGTAGGCATCACGAGTGTGCCCTACACTTGTGCTATGCAATATGATGCCCCTGATGTTGCAAACGTGCATAGGCCACGGTGACCGCTTTCCATCAGGTGTGCCGTGTGCTGGTCTGCCACCTAAGTGGTATAAAAAATATTAGTTACGTCCAAGTAATTTATTGTTTATTTTGCGATTTTATTAGTATCTAAATGTTTTAATAAAAGCCGGCGTAAATTCAACATTTTAAAAGATTTTCAACAATTAATTTACAGCCGTGAGGTGAGGTAGCCAGCCAGTCACAGCCAATGAAACCGTGCGTTCCTACCTTGTCAAAGTGACAGGTCACAGAATACTGAATGTTAGTTCTGACATATCAGTATAACCACCGGGGAACACTCTAGTATATAGGTTACCTAATACTGCAGTCACCACAGAGTTTGAACATATAGATAGGCATGGCGAGACTAATTACGAAAATATAATCAAATCAAAACAAAATATCTATCTTTTCCGGATTTCTCGATGAAAAAGAAATTCACTTCTGATCTGATCTTTTGTGTCAAACCATTACAAGTAAGGGAAACTGCCTTTGTTCTTTGTTTTAGTAACTCACCTATGTTGTCTTCTTGAACGGAATAAAACTGTTCATTTTTAATTCTTCTCCTCTTTGAAGATAATTACAGACAAGTTTGATAATTTGTATAAAAATGTTCAGGTTGCCTCTGTACATTGTTCCGAAAAAATCTACTATAGTTGGATAAACAATAAAAATTATAATAATACTGTAACAAAATAAAAAATAATAAACTGTAGAAGTAAAAAAGTAAAGCAGTAACATAAAGTTACATAATGAAGTAAAACTTTCTTTTGTGTAATAAATCATGAAATGGAATTTACAGCTGACGGGTGATTTTATCTTTTAAAAATAAATGACAAATGAAACCTTTACACCGGCCCTGTAGCTTCAAAAAATGTTTTTATTTGACAATAGACTTCCACTGGTGTATTTACTTATTGACTTGATCAAAATGTTTTACTCACAAACAAATTTAATAGAAAATAGTAACTGAATGTTTAACGGAAAGATAGTTAGAACTAAAAGATAATTGTGAAACACTAAGGATATTCTTTGCTGGTTCTACCCTTATAATGAACTAGCTGTTGCCCGCGGCTCCGCCCGCGTGTATGTCGATTATCGCGTTGTACGACTCTAGGTACTCGATTCTCTACTTGCCTCTCTATACAAATTTTCTTTGCTGTCGATATTTATACAAATTTATCGGATCGATTGAGATTTATGATTATTACTCCGCTCCCTTGGATGGTAGCGTGATGATATATCCATGTTACTCCTACATATTGAAGCATTTTAGAGGTGAAAGGATTATTGAAATAGGTCCAGTAGTTTTGGAGCCACAAACAAACAAACAAATCTTTCCTCTTTATAATATTAGTATAGATACATAATCTATTATATTGACTAGTTTCTTACTGACTACAAATAAGTATAATTAATCGGAATTCTCCACAGCTATAAATTAGTTTACTTTATCGCTAGTTGTTTGATAGAAATTGAACAATTTTCAGTTGTGTTAATAAGTATGCATCTATAACTAAAATTCAGGTGTATTTCAGAATCATTCAAAAAGCAGATATACCAGATATACAATTTTTTTTGTTTTGATGTTTTGTAATACGAAGGTAAATGTAAGACGATAATTTTCAAAATTGAATTTACACTATTATTTTGAGACCGTTCCCAAAATAGAATTCAAGCTCTCGTACTGGCTACCGTTTTTCCTATTGCTACTACTTCATTCCTAACGACCCAAATACCACTATCTGTCGTCTGAAAGCTTGAGCTTAGAGCATTTTATCTGCACCAGAATAGTACGCAACTGTGTTCTGTAATCGTTTAATACCAGTCATATTTCATCCCCATAAATGTATGATTTTACACCTGAAACTATGTTGATATGCTTAATGAAATTTGAAAACAACTAATATGCTAAATATTTAAATTGTTTTAAATTGGACAGAGTGAATCCTCCCAGATTTCTAAATACTAGAATAGGAGAGTTTCAGATACTCAAGACATGGTTCTATCGCTTAGTAGTCACAACATTCGCCCGTAAGGAATAGGTTGCGGGTTCAAGTGCCCTCTGAATATTTCACACGCACACAAGCACGGACAAACAGACTCAAATAATGTACACAATAATGACACACCAATGAAAGTATGTTAAACATTTCCAATTTTTTAGGAAGTAGATAAAGATTCACACTCAAATGAGGGCTAGAAAAATAGTGAAACTTTTTAGATTTAGTAGACCGTAAGTGATGCCATATTGCAGGTCATTTTGTTACAGGATGGTGATTATCCAAGGGTCTACCTTATGACGAAAAGGAAAATGATAGCACTGCTACCCGTACCCCAAGTATGAAACGCAAATCGCGCCTCGACGGTGTAATTTTGTTTTATTAGACGATTCATACCGGAATGGCATTTGGTTTTTGGAAATTATATTATACAATGTGACCGATATCATACTTGCCATACTTCTAATAGGGGGAAAAGGTGGTGTCTTAATTGAAAAACTTTCGTTTCTTTAAATTTATTCAACCTATTATAAAATTGCGCCTGTACAAGTAAAGAACATGTTCCACTGTTTTATTTTTACATTTAATGATTTGCCACCAGGCGTGATCACTTTACCTGGTTCGAAGGTCTCTTTATGTCAAAGGAACAACTCACAAAGTACCCTCATATTCAACCATATATTTCCTTTTAAATTCGTTCTTACATCTTTACCTTTCTCTATCATCCTTTTCATTTCTCCATATAATAATATTGTGCCAAAACAAACAGCATACACCCAGTTTCCCCTCCCGTGGGCGCTTTAAAGTGATGACGTACAAGTCTGCGCCATTCAAAACTAACTATAGAAAATTGTGCCACTAATTATGTATTCCGAATTACTACTTCAGTTGATAAGGGCGCTATTGGGCCCCATCTACGTATATTAAGTCCCTAATTACCGTTTTACTCGGAACGTCATCTAACGTGGGTTTTAGATTAAAGGCAGTTTAATCTGCAATTCAAATGTCGCAATGGAATTCAAATGTGGAGATACCCTCATTTGAGGTTTAGCATTTTAAATATAGTGGTAGGTATTTATTAGGAATTATTTTATATCATACAACTTTTCTTCATCCGATTTAAACTATGTAAGTTGATGCTTACAATTTCATTCTGGAGATTTTGGATGTCCGTTTTGGTCATATTTCCAGTGCTATTCAGTCGCCCTAAATTCAAACATATGATAGTTGTAAAATATGAGTATCAATACCTTTAGAATAAAGAACCGCAAAATATGTATGCAATAATTGCGCCCATTGTGAGCAAAAATTCTAAAAAAACAAATATTTACGTTCTAAAAACGATTCTGCACTCATAATTATTTTTTCAATTTAAAGAAGCTGTATTTTATAAAATCTGTGATGTGAAGATATGAGTTATTGCAATAGTAGTGTTACAATAATTTTATTCAACAATTTCTCGCACGTGTGTATATTTCTGCACCTAACATAATTTATGCTAATATTCTTAGGAGAATAGTGACATCTGTCGGAATGTTCACGGACATTATAACTAAGACAATTTAATTATAAAGTTAGAAGCTCGCTTTGGAATTAGAATGCTTTCGCAGAAGTAGGATGCCAAACTGTATTTCATTGTTTAACTTCTGTTATTTTTATTGAATTAATTTATGTAAAAGTTACATAAATGTAGATATTATACAGTGACGTTTGGGATTCACCATAAAATTATTTTATATAAATCGAGCACTCAAATTTTGGTATGCGTTAATTTTAGACAGTGTAGGCAAAATACAATAAAATATGCTGTGTAATTGTTTCAATTAACTATATTAGTGTGCCTAAATCCCTCATAAAATATTTGAACTGCAAAATAATGCATTGAAACATTAAAACCTAGTCAAATTTCACGTTTTGCAATTACGTCATTATTGCAATGATAAATATTTCCATAATGATACAAATTGCTTATTTATAAGTTCAGGACTTACTTGTTTAATTTGATTTTGATTCCAAAATTGAACGATGTTCTTAGGTTTTTGTTTTGTTCTCCCTATTTAATTGAATGTCTATAGAAGCAGTACAAACAGAAATTGGACTTTCGTTCGGATTCAACGCTATAGAAGGACTGTTGGAAATTGTGTCTGGTAATGAAATACTTTAAGCTTCATCTGTTTATTCAAAGATTTCTGCTATTGAAGCATATTCATTCTTTATGCTGAATGTAGATATAGTTGGCTTAATTATATTTGATGATTATGTTTTAGATTATTATGATAAAATAAATAGGGAAGTGTCAAAATACAGCTTAATTTCAACGTTTAATAGTTCCTATACCTTCCCTCATTCCCACTCGTCGTTCTCTCTCTAAACGCTCTTTTTGGATTCTCACTCTTCTCCGACAATCCTTTGACCTCATGATACGACGAGATTTGAAAAGTTGCGGTACAGTATTCTCATCCCTGGGAAACTGCCGGCGATCTTTCTTGAACGTTTTATCCTCATTCACTTTTCACCTACCTTTGGTATCACTTACCGGTTCTCATAATATACCGGTTATCACTTACTAACTTATGGGCTGCTTGTTTGTTGATTGCTTCACTAAAATAGATATTGGTATTTCATGCTTGCAAAAAATATTAAAGGCCTTCTTGATCCTTTATTATCAACTATGCCTTACAAACGACTCTTTCTTTATCACCCGGATACAAAACTGTGTAACAAGTGTGCACGTGTGTAATTGCAAAATATTCAAAAATGGTTCTTCTGCGGTTTCTCTAGCAGATGTTGATAGAAAATGGTCTAGAGTTGTAAACACAGACTCAATTTGGTTAGCAAATTTACTGATTTCTTTTAAATACTCATGATATTTTTCAATCTTTACATAAATACTAATATGCATCTGTCAATCTGAATTCTGCTCAAATGAGCTCAATAATTATTTCAACAGACTCATTGACAATTTGTAGTTATCCATTTATAAGAAAAATTAAAGCAGTAAAGTAATGATTAGTATGATTATAATTGAACTATTTATTTGACGCTAAGAAACGTTTCTACAATAAACATACAAACACATATTATGTTTTATTTCTGATGTGCACAGAACAGTACAGTAACAGAGAAATAGATTCAAAAAAGTAAAAATAATATAATAATAGGAAATAGCTTACAGCATCTACAACCGTAAATATTCCTCTAAACATTCATTTTAAGTAAGAAAGTACTCAATTATCCCGACTTTATATGCTTTAACAATTTATATAATGACCCAAACATTACAAATTCATTTACAAAAAAGTCACGAAAATTTACAAGCGTCATTACTCTTTATGGAGGACGTGTCATAGTGATCGAATTGTAGGTCCGTGTCCGACAATATAGAGATATAGACGATTCAACAGATCCAAACAAGCAGCCATGATAAATGAACCCTTACCTTTTTCCTTAAACACTTTATTATGGGACATTTCCGTTTGCCTTTCGGGAGACCCTTTGCAGGATTACTGATTGCCGTGGAGGGCAGCTGGTGAATTTTCTATATCTCTTAAGGAGAAAGGAATTGCGTTTCTGTAATAAAAAATGTAGACTGATATTAACCTTACTGTTAGTAGATGTTACTGTGAAACATTGCTCTATATTTCTTACTTTGAATTATCAAAAAGTTGTTCAACTGATGATATTGTACGAACAATAAATGTATAAAACATAATTATAAATATTATTGTATAGTTTTAATAAAATCCAAAAAGGAGAAAATTTCAAATTGAGATAGATTTTTGTGATGAGTTGAATGTTGGTTACATCCAGGTTCGTTCGAAAAAATGTATGTAGGAATATACCAACACTTACACATAGACTATTATTTAACCAAAAAATCAGTTCTTGTGGGTTGCAGAAACAATATAATATTAGTTTTAAAAAGGTTCCTTTAACCACTTTTTAGAAGCTATTTCTCAAGTTATTTTACTAAACAACATTTTCTAAAAGGCAATTTTTTGATAGTGATGTTTAGTCCTCAAACAATTTATATGATATCAAATTCGCATTCGAACTTGATAACTACATCATCTGCATAGATAAAGCTCTTAATTAGTAGGATAACGACAGGCGACATCCACCGTTGGTTTTAGATTAAAGCCAGTGAAATCTCCAATTCAAATGCAACGCTGGAATTCAAATGAACAGATGCCCTTACCAAGCGTAGCTAGAACTATGTATTAACTAGTTTTATTTTGTTCACCTTCAGTATTAGATGAAATGCTGAAACATTTGTTACTGTGTTCAAAACTGGTAATTGGAGTAGTTTGTGAAGTATTTCGAAGTTGAGATATATGCACTGATATTTCATTTCTATTTGAAAATCAATGGGAATTAAACCTTTAGTTTATGAAATTTTGTATTTATGCAGGACTACGTACAGTGATATTTTTATTTTATGAAATCCTCTAATTTCATGACTGTACGTAGCTTTACACGAACCGACTAAAACAAACTTAGATACACATCTAAGTTTATTTTAGTCGGTTCGAGTCCGACAAAATCTGCCCAAACGGCTCTGACAAGGGAGAACTCATGGCGAATTTAAGCACGATAAAAAAATAAAGAGTACGAACTATTTCTTGACCGAAACGTCATTCACCAGCTTTCGGGCGAAGTTTCCTTGGCCCCATTGGTCTTTAAGGACCTTCAAACATACAAGACAGCTAGAACGGAGCTTTAGGTATATTTTGGTATAATATAAAATACCATCTATACTCTTTGTATCTTTGTGAAGATCTTCAGGAAAATGTGTCTCCTCAAATGGCTCAATAAAATTAAAATTATCGTCAAAAGTTTACTAAGTAGTAAAAATTTTATATGTGGTTATACTAGCTATTTCAAAATGTTTACTTTTATAGCGGTATACTTATCCTTTTTATATTTATATCTATATATCTCCAAAGAGGAAGAAAGGAAATTATTTCATGCATTCACATTTTCATAAGGTCCTTTAAATTACCCCATTACTTTAATGGTGCTATTGGTGAGACCAGGAGAACCACGTCTGTCAATCAGGAAGTTTACCGATTTGCGGGAGTGGTTTTCTTGACACCAAATGAATTATTGATGGGACAAAACTATTTATTTGAAGTACCATAAATGGCATGCCATGTAAGTAGGTTTGTAAATAAGTCCAACTTTATATAATGTTTCCAAGAAAATATTATGTTAATTTATATTCCTTTTAAAAAATAGATATCTCCAGCAAAATATATAAAGAGATGACCATATTTCAAGAAAATTCTGAAGATTGAGTACAATATTCCCGACTATGGCAACGCACTTAATTTATCAGAACGTAAAATATGTAATAATAATAGTACTGCTAAACAAACTATGGTATAAATTACTCAACTATTCACGTTTTAACTACGAAAGCAATTTATTAAATCTCTGTGAAAATATCTTTCTTGAAGCTGTTATTATTGCCTTATAACTAACTTATTTACCTGGAAAAATTCCATGCACTAATAAACGTTGTCTGCAAAGTTATTGAAGTTCAACGAAGTCTACTAATTTTGTAATAGAAGTGAAGTCGTTTATAGTTTAGAGAAGAAACTGATATAAAAGGTAGTTTTCACTCTGGAGTCTACTCTTACTTCTCAATTTCATATTTGGATTTTCTTGTCTGTAAATGATAGTCATCGGACCGGGTTCGTCGGCTGGCATTCAGCATGATTTGGGTTTCGGAACCTACTACACCCGTTATTTCAATGTATAATATATGAAGGTAATATTACAAGGAAAATCAGTAATTTAATTTCCACTGGGTAACATTAAATATGATTAATACTGTGTGTATTACAGAGTATCCGAGTTAATTACATTGAGTAACAGTAGACACTCTATCTGCAAGGCGTGAGTTCACAAAGAACGGTAAATTACAATTAATGGTTCTCCTAAAAGAGCCTCCAATGGCGTCTTATATGATAGCTTTGAGTTCATGGAAACAGTTGTACAGATTCAGGTGGCACACTGTCATCTTGAAAAGCAATATTCATTAAATCTTACTTTAACTTTCATAGTGTGGATCCAACAACAACAAAAAATGTCCCGTGTCTTGTAAATCTAGAAAATTGAAATAACAAATATATCCAGCATGGGCCTTACAGTAATAAATACCGTTATGCACACATACACCACCATTTAGTTTCTGATCGACATTAACGATCCAATCCACAGTATTAAAATTAGGAATTAAATTTGAAATAACATTACCAACTGGTGTGATAGCATCCATACTGTTAAACTGTTACAGTTAATAGTACAACACTATGTCTCACAAAATTTAAGGTATGTAATTTTCTTTCCTCACTTATTCTTATTATGTGTTTTACTCTAGGCAGTACTTACTGTGTTCAGGCACATAATAGTTACAGACGTACTGCTCCAAGTACCTAATTACGTGTAAATTTTGAACCAAATCCATTCGAGTCTAATTAGAACCAAAATGAAGAAAATCGGTTTTACGAGCTATTTATATTAGTTAATCAAAATTTTTATAGTCATACCGACTCAGTCCATTCATAAAAAAAATCCAGTTGATTAATAAGTTTTATATTTTTCATAAATATATCGCGATAATAAGTCGCAAACATTTAGTAGCACCCTAAATTCGAGCGAGATACGTTCGGGTTGAATTTTAAACATCTCTAGAAAGGATCCGACATCTTGCTCGGAAATTTATTTTGGTTTTGCAACCACTCGTTTGTACTATAGTCTAGGAGCTGGGTGTTTGTAAAACTAACCTATTGGTAATTTGTCTACTAAGGGATATTAAATATCCAATAACCAATGACCAAGGACTCTTTTTATATTCTGGAGAAACCTTGTAATATTATCTTCACTGATGTCATCAGGCCCTCTCCGTGAGTGGAGCCACTGCCGTGAAACAAATTACTACACCACGAAGATAACTCAAAAATGCAATCGATTTGAGAGAAGATGATGATGATGTCAATACGCATTAGGTCCGGGGTCAGTGTTTCTGAAATAATAATTATAGTGAGAGACTATTTATAGCCACGTGAGTGAAAACCTCATTTATATACAGAATCAATACCTTCAACCATCCAGGAGAAAAAGCACTTTAAATACTGAAAATAGCGAACATTCCCTCACTTCCAAAAAATTAAGAAAACTGCATTCAAAGATCCCCAAAGATCTTTTGCCACAACCGGCAATGAAACCTGTTAGATAAGAATAAGAATAAATGATATTTTGTATTCTTACTACATCAATAGATATGGCTAAATTATAAAAATGAAATCGCTTTACCAAAGACGGTGAATAAAGTGAAAGGAAATCGATGAAATCTAAACTTACAAATACGTCACAAATATAGAATAGACCGAAAAAATCAAGCTATACAATCATGAACTGATATAACTAGCTCCTTACCTAACAAAATACAGTCGCGTACAATCCCTCAGTAGCGATTAGGTTAATAAAACCTCGATTTAAATGTTTTAAGATTTAAACTTAACATTTTCCCGATAATTTTATTGTTCACAAACCAACTTTATAGTCTTTCGTGAACAGCGCCTTTTGCTTTTATCGTTCACGCCCATTTCACTCGCGGAGTAGGGGTACTACATAACCTTGGTACCTAATTATTTAGGGTTCTGCTGTTACAAGAACCCATAAAATTGGCAAATGTCTGTTTTGAAACAAATGCAATAGACAAACTAGCTTTTATGACAAAATTGTCTAACTGCCACAGAGGTCTTTACTAAAATTGAACTTATGAGATAGTAACAGATATTTATTTTATAGTTCCTATTTTTCTTAGTATTTAGCGACAACTCAAGTTGGTAAAGTAGATGATCTCTTTTGAAATTTACTTTATTTAAGTACCTAACGATATGCGTGGTCTTATCCCTCCTACCTTTTTTGGATTATCCTCATCTTTCTCGCGCCAACTTTGTAGTACCCAGAAAATCTCAGTTTTATTAATAATAATATCATAATCACGTCTGCTACTTAAAAGGTGCTCTACTTAAGGTACACATGTGAATTATTTAAGGTCTTTAATCGCAATAACCAAAGTCTTATATTTTAGTGTTCCTATTATTACTCTCATTTATCATTCTAACTGATCAAATTAGACAAATTTTCTTGAATAGGTTCAAAATTGAACAAGAAATTCCTGTCAAAACCTTAATGGAAGAATTGAATTAGGAATAGACTTAAGCGCAAAACACACATAGCGCGGGTGCGGCGCGGGTCGGGCCCGCGCTTCACCCGCGCCACCCGCCGCGGGTGTCAGTGCCTTCACACATAGCGCGGGTCGTGCGGGCGCGGGTCGAGCGGGCGCGGGTTGCTTCTTCTGCTTTTCTTTAGAGTATAAGTAATTCTTATGAAGTTACTGTATTTGTATAATTGTCGATGACAGATGATTACGAACTGAGTAAGGAAAACTTTATAGAGAGGTTCCTATGAAGATAGGAAACTATATCGAAAAATCAAAATTTACAGTAATTTATGATACTTTCCTACATTTGTGCACTTTATTTAAGCTCTAAGCTGATACTCCGCCATTTTTATACATAAAAACTCGAACTTACATCTGATGAAAATGAAAAGAGAATGAAACACTGCAACGTTATGATACTTTTGACGTTCCATCCAAAAGCAATGAAGCCGCCCGTTTCAGTGATTGAAAATGTCGGCGAATTTGGACACAGATGAAGAACGAAGACAGCCACTGTGGCATAACTGTAGTGAACGAGATTGCTTCGCAGGAGACGCGGGTTCGATTTCATTCATTGCCATTGTATGCATGGCAATCGTTACTTGTAGGTGGAGAGTTAAAAATACAACAACAGGTCCAACTGTTATACTTCAATATCCCCAATGGTTTGTGGAGGTTAGATAGCAATAGCTTCACGGAAAATACTGAAATTCAGCCAAACACGGAGTTAGACTATCCTTCTCCTCCCCATCCATCCTTCTCCTCCCCCCTCCCTCTTCCACCTTCTTCTCTATATGGTCGGCAGCACGAACGTGACGCCCCTGTTGTTGCAAACATCCATAGGCCACGGTAACCGCTGTCTACCAGATGGGTTGCATGCTTCTCTGCCACCTAAGTGGTATAAAAAAATGGTCGAAGCTAAAATAACGCTATTAGGCAAGAAGAAGAAAAATTGTTTCTATTTGTTTTGAAAAGAAGAGCTCGAACAAGAAAATGGTCGTGAATTCACAAAATCTATAAAAAAAGGCTAGAAAACGGAAAATTTCATCACTTCATCATCAATTACAAACAAGCAAACATGTTTAGGACCACATTCAATATTTTTTTCATTGAGATTCATAGCAAAAATGTACTAGTTTTTGTAAATAATTACAAAAGCAAAATGACACCCGCGCGACCCGCGCCTCACACGACCCGCACCCGCCGTCTGTGTGAACGGTTATAGGAGAATGCGTACATTACGACGAAAACAAACGCCGCTAGCCCGCGCCCACCCGCCGCACCCGCGCCTTGGTTTGTAAAACGGGTGACACCCGCGGCACCCGCGCTTGACCCGCGCTTGACACGACCCGCGCCCGCGTTGTGTGTGTTGTCGTCCATACAATTATAAGGAATACAAAAAAAAAATACCCGTCGCGGGCCCGACCCGCGCCGCACCCGCGCTGTGTGTGTTTTGCGCTTTAAATGACAAATCAGAATCTGTAATTGACTGACAGGTAAATATTTAATAATTCAATTCTCATACAAAATTGAATACCGATCTCTGATATTTTTAGATATAGTAGATTTCGCAGTTACTTAAGTTGTTTTAGAGTTTATTTATTCAATTCGTTTTAGAATCAATACAGATACTACAATTGCCGACCCTGGAAAACTCGATATATTATGCTATTTGGAGAATCTTGTAATCTCAAGGAGAAGTTATAGCAGGGAGCTCAGCATACTGAAGTTTAAACGTCTACAGAACGAGTACCTAATGGCATTTTTGCTTGAGAGGCCGAGAAAGAACCTCTTGGTAGTGACGAGCAATGCAATGGTTGAAAGTGCCCATAATTCTTTAGAACACAAACCATTATACCAGCTATAGTACAATATTGTGTAGTAAAATCTCTCCTAAGGCTATGTTGTAAAGTTCAATTCGGCTTGTGTATTATTGTGGTCTTTACAATGCTTATAATAGTCAATAAAAATATCCGTCCAAAGGGCCGCGTTACTTCATTATTTATTAATTCCTTCAAGAGCCTTACTTTATAGAAGATGTGGGTTCTCCCCACGGAGAGTTTATTGGTAAACTATTAAAAATATTTATGTGGAAACTTTGCGGATAGAGCGAAACAGTAGAAATAAATATTTTACAAGATTTAGGTTGAGTTTTTACCTATTCCATAGACATTAATTCAGGTCATGCAGTAAACCGATCATATACCATATGCAGCTGTATTGTGTATATACCATGTATTTTTGTGAACACGTGCAGTCGTGCACGTAACAAAGGGGCTTTTTAGTACACTGTACTTCACAATACTCAATAAAAGTAATGCATTATCTCTGCTCGCCTGATGTACTATAATGATTCAACTGAAAAAGTTTTCTCAATAGATTACAATACGCACGTATGCAAGAGTAAACAATCCGGTTTTTTACATAATTAAGAAAAAATTACACCATACCTGAATTTAAAAGTTAAGACCCTAATGCCAAGAATAATCGTATATAAATAAGTAAAAATGAAAATCACTGACGTTATTGAAATGGAGAAACACTACAAGCACCTGCCAATCACGTAGCCATTATCTCAAAGTCTACTAAAATATGTATTTCTGTCAACTGTTCGATACTTTTAAACATACACTGCTGAGAATAAACAATAGGCAGTCAATAAAAAGTAACTTTCTCGTTTATTTTTGCTCAAAAAAACATTCGGCTACTGCCCGAGTTTTTCCGCTTATGAATTTTCTTTTGTTGTTAGGAAGTGTCCGTGATTTAGGGTTCGGGAACTTAAGCGGCCTCTTTTGTTAAGATATACGAAGGCAGGTGTATTGTTTTCTTTGATTCTTTTTGTTCGAGTTTGATTGCTAAGTTATGTACTTCTTTGTTTTTAGTTTATATGTTTCCATTATAATAGAGGCTGTAAAAAGCGTCCATGGTCGCGTTTTACGGCCTCTATTGTAATGGTTACTCTACAGTTGACATAAGCGAATAAAAGGTAAACTCAAATTATCATTTATTAGCTTCACGGTTATAAGAAACTAGTGCCACTCCAGGGGGTGACATAGAACACGATTAAAGGAACAGCTGTTCTTCATCAGACGGTAAACAGAGTCCAAGATAAAAGACCCGCTTAACAGCAAAAGGCTCGCTACCTTTTTCTTATTATTAAAATTATTGTTGCCTCAGACCCGGGGCCCTCTCGGCGTAGATGATAAATAAAAGTTAAATAAATTAATATATTCTTGGAATCATAAAACTAAATTTGAACTTTGCCCCGTTAGCTAAAAGTTTTAATTTGAATGTTAGTAAAGTAAGCAAAACTCCAGAACTCAAAAACGAACAATATTAATTAAATAATGGAAATACACCGAAGTTATGAATAATATTGGTTGAAAACGAATTGACTATCTAGTGAATATATTTATATTTCACACATATAGTTTTGTTTTCACGTATGTATTTCTCTTTCCTGAGACTTTGCTTTCAGCTTAGCTTCAAGCGAGGTGACGACAAATTAACGTGTCTCACTAAATAAAGTTTATCGTCTTCTTAAACTCAACCATCAAATCAAAGAGTAATGTTCTACTATTTCTGAAGACGATATTACGTCATTTGGACGTCAATGTGGGAGTGAGTTTTGTATCTATAACTTATACTTACTAATTTAGATTTGGAAGATCTTGATGAGCAACACTTTCAGTCTTTTCCATCATTATATCCTTACATAAATCCCGATTGCATCCGAAGCTGTTACCTTGGAGACCGGGGTCCGCTTTTTCCAGTCCAACTCAGTCGCAGCTGACCTTCAATAAACCCCTAAAGGGACTGCCACCTGGAGTCCTAGACAAAATGCATTTCTATTGGCTACATTGTCAATAAAAAGGTCGAAAAGGGGACATTAGACATCGAAATGTCATGTGATCCAAACTTTGTCTGACAATCGAATATCGCTAGTTAGTGCCTTTTACACGAACCCCTATCGAATTCGTAATGTGAACTTTTCGAGGCCTCGATACGATAACGGAGTAATACGTTAGACGGTAGCACGAATTCAATAATCCTAGCTTTCAAGAACTAGCTACTTGATAGTGACGTCATCCTAAGGTAAATGAATAATTTGTGATTGAATTCGAAACGAATACTTTCTCGCAAGTGGTTCGTGCTAGAGGCACAGAGCGTTCATTCGCTTCGGACCGGATTAATTTTGTCTAAACCCCCTGGCCTCCAATATAGGTACATATCCGTAGACCGTAGACCGTAGATAGTAGACCGTAGACCGTAGACCTAGACCGTAGACCATAGATAGTATATAGCCAATATTACGTTGATATTGGCTATATCCGATCAATGTTCCATTTGGTATCAGATCAAACAGTGGATTTTTTAGGACTCCAACTAGCCGAAACGAATGTTATAGACGTTCGTTATGATAACCAGAACCGACGGTTTAACGTTTTCTTTAAGCCACGACCAGATCAGTGCAAGCCTCCACGCCACAGTAGTTGTCAATCACATTGTATTATGTTTTTTGATAGCAATCAACATATAAAACTATATTAGGTAAATAAAATCCCAAACCAATCTTGTCTCATTCGAGTGTTTGTATTACTTTGGTTTGCCAACCTTCCTGACCCACTTAAACTCCAGCGAAGCTATGTTTGCCTTTGCGGTGAAGTATCTGAACATTCATTGCACAAATCTGTACGATGTTTTAGAGCGTTCATAGTTGACCGGTCGGGTCTTTTTGTCGAATATATATATGAATATAGGCGATTTTGCGATCTGTTCGGTTGTTCCATCAGCAAATAGAATATTATTTATGAAGTTTATTCATTGAATATACTTTGTAGACTTTGATCGTATAACAATACAATGAAGATATTAAAAAAATCTTCGGTTGTCATATTAACGATATTTTTTTGCACATGTGTGAATCCATGGATAGCCTCTCGCTGAAGTCGGTGCGGGTGGTTATGTCTTACTCGAACCGACTAAAACCGCACTAATACAAAGTCTTCCCACGAGGAATGTAGGTAAGAGAATTTCGGATGATCATAAAGTAGTAGACTCAGACTCAGTAGCATAGTAATCAGAACATTCCATTCCCGTCTAGTTGTTGATTTGAGTCCCGTCTAAACATTAACTTTTTCCAATCCAAATCGATATGAATAGCTAACATACTAAACGCTTAATTCATTAAAAAGTATTCAACAGTATTAAAAATATCTCGTGAGAAGCGTTGAGTTACGAGTAGCTCTATAACTATACGCATATATGTTGGCCTTTTAACATTGTTAAATGTTAATTAACGTTAAAGTGAACACTTTCAACTGGTAATGTGCATTATTAAAAGAATCGGATTAAGTTATATGTTCACATTTAGATATTTGTGAACTCATTCATATTTGATTATGTGCACATCAATATAATTTTTGGAATTCAATACAATATAAATATATTTCTTTGGAATAAATATATAACAGTTTTTGCACATACACAATGTATCGATGATATCAATTATTGTAGTATAAACTGAGTCACTGATATCAAAATTAGCAGAGGGTCCTAACCAATTATAAGATTCCTACATCCAACGGAACTTCATAAATGTATGTTTGTGTTATAATGGTATCTTAGACTTTCAAAAGGATTTCTTCCAAAATCTAAAATTTTCATGCCCATGTTGTCACATCGCAGGAAAATATAATCAAAAACATACTAACTCAATCAAAGCATTTATTCCTGTTTCAAATTACAGGAACGCCTCCCAATATTCTTTATACATTCAGGGTGAAGTCCCGAAGGCTTGAATCGTAATCATAAAGAAGAAACTTCAGATTACAGCTACGTGGTTCGAATTAACTGACAGACGCGCTTCTGGGTACCGCTGTGTGCCGTTTATGTGCGGAATGCTAAAAATTCCAAATATCTATGTAAATAAATGTACAATATAATAAATATTGCCATCAATGTTTGTTCGTATACGACTGCAGAATTTGTCGGCCAATATTTCTGACATGTTCGTTACTAAGCAAAGAAACATACATCTTTTTCTATTTTTAATACCACTTATGTAGCAGACAAGCAGGCACTCCACCTGATGGAAAGTGGTTACCGTGGCCTATGGACGGTTGCAACACCAGGGGTGTCACATTCGTGCTGAAGAACATTTAGAGAAGAAGGGGGAAGTGGAAGGGGGAAGGGAAGAAGGCTAAGAGAGTCTCTGAGCTGTCCATGCAGAAGACATAGGAGGGTTTCTCGGTCTTCCTACTGACAACACGAAATCTCTCCTACTCACCACCGGAAACAAAACACAAGGTTATTATTAGCCATGGTATTCTGTAGGGCGGAGGTACTTCCCCAATCGGACTGCTCAATTGGGACGGGAGATACCGTCATGTCCTATCTTCGTCAAACATTTGATGGAAACCTTTATTTTCTGGCAGGAAAACTTGTACTCAGACCGTCTAGTAATCATTATCATTCAGTACTAGTTAGCTTCAGTTGCTTATAAGCCTGTGGTTAGAAGATTTGGGTCGGCTCTTCTATTCTTGATTTGAATTTAGTGCGGGCAAATGCGCTGTCTGCTACTAACCCATAGAGATAAACCTTCACCGGAATCTCGTCTCGACGATTTATAAGTTTATATTTAGACGAGACTTCACACATTTTAACTTACCTCAAAATAAAATACAAAATATGACATGTCAAATGCAATACAAATTACAATATAACAATAATAGTGAACCAGACAGTAAAACAAGACCCTGAAGGCCGTTTATTTTCTCTAACGTATTATATGTTGTGAAAAACCTTTTACAAAAAATACTGAACAGTTTTTTAAGTGACCCAAAACATCACATTACATGACACGGGAAATGCTCAAGGGGTTATGTATCCGTGACCGTTTTACAAACGACGGAGGTTTTAGTAGAAAAAAGTTTACATGATGTTGTGAAAATGTAACCAAAGTGAATATGAAATAATACGTTTTAAACCATAATTCCTTTAACTGTCAAACGATAATGAGCTGGAACGATCCTCATACAATCGCAGTTTCTTATAGAGGACCAAGTATGGTAAGGACAACCAATCTAGGGACAGTATCTGTAATGGCAGCAGTAATTTTATGGAAAGCACTCCATCACGTGAATTGCAATTTGATGATTTAAATATTATTTAAATAAATACTTAGAAAAGCTTTAAACGTACGGGGCGTACCATATCTGAAGATACGTAGTCGCTCCTGATAAACTAATGATAACTCAGATCTATGAAAGAAGTATTACACACAGTTCTCTAAACTGCGAGCTTAGAATATAATTGAAATTGGTTCTCCGATGAAGAGGAGGTTCGTACTATAATCTACTTATGAGCTCTGTACAGCTAACAAGGTGTGCGTGACGTGGCGCCTATACACAGTTCGCTTTAAGAAAAAACACATCTACCAAATAAATAACAACTAATAATAATTATTAATCATGAAATTTTTTCCTAATCCCTAATCTGAGTTTAGTCACGTTGAAATTGAGTGATTAATAGGCGTAGTATAATGCAATTCTTAACAAGGTACCTCAAACAGTGATCCATCATCTCAAAATTTGAATTTTAATACCCCAAAATACGTACAAAATCTCTTTTGGATATGTCTCGAGCAGGCATAAGCCTTGGCTTAGCAGGTTGAATGTTTCAAATCATTTTGAAAGTAATTTTTAAATAAAATAATCCGTGTATTCTCGGCGGGCTGGACAGAAGATTTGTTTTGACTGCAGAAAATGCGAATGGCTTAAGCTGTTCTATTTTCAGTGTAGTTTTTCTTCTTTTCTTGAAAGTTCTAGGGCATTTTATACAGTTTCAAAGATAATAATTTGTTATCATTTGGCAAGTACATTATTTCCAAGATCTCTGTTACTCGTTGTATGAGTATAGAAAAAGAAAACTATCAGATTTCCGTTCACGACAACAGCAATGGCGAACTTAAAAAGTCTTTAAATATCAACCCGACTTAGAAAGAATAGGTTAGAAGGTAACGGCGTGCCGCGTGAGACCACAGACGTGTATATTACATGTTATAGCGTATTTACATAAAATTTCAAGTCTTCATTATTTTATATGAATATGTAATTTGTTGATATTTTGTGATGTTGAAGATTAATTAGGTACACTAATTATAAAATTGTTCGCTTTCAAGTGTCGTAGCTTTGTAGCATTTCATAGAATCTTCAGACACTGAGCGTAGGCGAATATTATGTGACACACGGTCTTTTTATACGGCACTATATATGTTTTATTACAAAATTAATTTTATTATTTTGATCATATTTCCAAATGGGATAAAATGTATTTGAGAATAGCATCCTGAGTCACAGAACAGATAATAGTCTATTTTCATCAGTCTGAGGAGAGATTCTGATTTTGAATCTTAGTACTTACGAAAATAACCTACTTCTCACATCAGTTACTTCGCATGACAGAAGCAGTTCGGGGGCAATATAAGTATTAACAGTAAATAAGGGTCATTTTAAATCTAGGGAAAAATACTAGAGCTTTTTTTGAATCCTGGTTCCTTTCAGACAAAGCTTGAAATAGTATAATAATATAATAACAGTTACAGTCTTCAAATTTGTCAGTCTGAATAGATTCGTAAAATGACCTCCATCCTCCATGAGCGCGGGCCTTGAGATGTCGGGTGGCTGCTTATCACTCTAGCAGAAGCAGGTCACGGTGGTTCGAATGCAACCGAGATTGACGCAAGGATGATGATGATGATTCATTCCGTTCACAATGTATTTTTTGATCGGCCTATCGATACAACCGTATGTATACGATGCCCTACACACTGCTACGAAGGTTTTATTTATTCAAGATGTTATGTAATAAATGGTCTGAAGGTTTCTCGCACCTTAAGTTTATAAGAGCACTCAGTTTTCTCATGAATTATTTTGTAATTTCTTGCTTTGTGAATTCGGCTCAGAATTAAAGCCAGACTCTCTTGTGAAGGGCTTTGAGAGGAGGTATTACAATGTCAGTCAAGGAAATTGTGTTTTGGATGATGTGAATACGCGGGGACTTAGTACAAAGTGGTACTGTAGGTACTAAGAGGTAGGCAAAATGTGTGAGAATATTTTCGTAGATTTTTTTAAACATAACATAAACTCACGCCTATATACCCGATCTGCTCCAAGGTGGCGGAGGTGCTAGCACCCACATTCCGCCAGTTTATGTTTAGGTCCTAATGTAGTAGGTGGCGAGCCCATTGCCATTAATCGGGCACTTATAAACCTGCGATAAATACACACATAACTTCGAAAAGCATCGAAATGTCATCGGTGTATGCCATGGTAAAACGTGGGATCGAACCCGAGACCTAGTCTCAGCAGTCCATTACACATACCACTAGGCTACCGCGGTTACTCGATTATTTTCACTATATTTTTTTGTCTATTGTTTTGGAATGTTTCGTAATTTTCACGTTATTCATATTATGCGGATAGCATTCCAAGACTCCATCTCTCTCTCTCACGGCACAGAAATACTTGCCGAGCCATTTGGATCTCGTTTGATGTGAAGATGTTTATATGTTTATCATTCAATTACACTCTAATGGCAGAATGATCTTGCTGCAATTTGACCCAGATATTAATTATATTATAGCCTGATAAAACATAATTATATATATATATATAGACGAAGCGTGGGACGGCCTCCTGCGGACGGCCGACATAGTCAAAGTCGCGGGTACCCATTGGATGCAGACCGCCTCCAACCGGTCGGATTGGACGTCGATAGAGGAGACCTAATTTCATCAGTGGACGTCCTGTGACTGAAATGATGATGATGATGGTGAAAACATATATACTCGTTTTCATCCCAAACACAGGTCCCATGAGTAGCGAAAACGAGTAATAAATTTCACGTGAGCAAAGCCGCGGCCCTCAGTTCGTGTACTATAATATCTTCATTTCATATTCTAAACGCTTCTCTTTTTAATCTCACACATATACCAACTAAGTATCATTAAATAGGAAGATTTAACTTGAGTCCTAGGTTTATATCCCTTAACAAATTTAAGCGTTCTCAAACCTGATGCATCTGGGAACTTCCCAAACTCATTACCCCACTTCGTAAGCCGACCACCGTGTGACGACACAACTAATTAAGCAACTTGGGATCACAGAGCCCATGAGCTGAACTAAGTACTAAGGAGTTTGTAATTTTTTATTTTATGGCACAAGTTTTGATGAGGCTTGTTGCGATGAGGCTTGCTCATTGGGTATTGTAAATATGTACAGTGGATTTCAGATATGCCTGGACACCTTAAGGTATGTTATCCTTTCACAACCTAAGGCTTAGTTGCAACACAACAGTTAACAGTAACAGTAACATTGATTCTAATGGTATATTGATATAACGTTGTACCAGAGTATTGAGAATATATCATTTGCGAAAATTTACACCTCAAACTGTAATACAACTAATCCAAGGAAACGTCAGGCTCTGAGTAAGAGTCGACTCATACGGCAGTAACTTAAATAGACGATAGGAATTATTAACAGGGATTAACAACGTAACTACAGTATTCGTTTTTAACACTTCAGCTAATCGCTGTCAATCGATTGAATTCGTTTAAAATAGTTTCATTACTGAATGCTAAAAAATTAATTTAAACGGACGGTTTAAATTTGAAAACCGTTTAAATAGCGAATACGCAACAGCATAATTTCAATATATTTATCATAATTATCATCCGAACACCGTTCTAATTTTTTTTTATGGTTTCGTATCACCGGATTACTTCGTTGTATATCAAGGCCCTTTTCTCAGGCATTCGTGGAGGTAATATATACCAAATACTCAGAACGGCAACTCCCAATTACTCTTTGATGCTGTGAAAAAATCAAATTTCTACGTAATTGTAATCAAATGACACAGATGTTTATGTAGCAATGTTACGCAATTCGATACAACATACGATGACAATTCCAATTTTGAAAATAAATAAAATTAGTTTGAGAAGGTTAGCATATAAAGGAGACGGAAATCGGTGGGCCCAAAATGGAATAAGTTGAGATATGATCTAAAAAATCAGTCATATTTTTGTGTCTTAGAATATGAAAAATCACCTCAATTCTCAGTCTGGAAGCGGAGAAATATGAGAAAATAGTTTTCGGTAGATTATCGATTAAGTAATCGATTACACATTTGCAGTAAATAATTAACTCAAAGTAATTAAATGCACTATATATACTTACATGCAATATAGTGCATATAATTACAGTCATATTATTAAACCAAATATCAATTAATTACTGAAAAACCAATATTAAAGATTATCGATTTAATATCGATTCAAATCTCTCTTATATTTTTAGGCTGTCACTGGCATGACAGTAAAAAAATAAAAATATAATAATAGCATTGACACTGACAGTTGCCGTTTTGTTTGCTCATTCGTTTTGTGTAGAGATGGGTTAGTACCGATATTCGTTGGTATTAGCTAATCTTAATATATTAGTTTCATAATATTATAATATCTTAACTAATATTTGAATATTAGTAATATTTTACCGACAACCAATCGTCAAATACCGCGGTGATCTATGATCGTATTAATATTGACATATTATTGCACTAATAAATATAGGTCAATCTTCTTGCGCTGAATAGACTGATTAGGTAGGTACCTATTATTATCGCTGAAGATATGAAAGATTGATATATTTTTAATAATGATTTTGATTTATGTATGATAGTAGGTACAGCATACTTTAACACATCGTGATTGAGGACTGGAATAATAATAATAACAAACATAGTTACAGTACCTACTTGAAGTCGGTGGCACATTTTTCTTATATATTATTTTAAATACAGATATAGGTAGGTTAGGACCAGTTGTGTTTCTTTTTGTAAGTAAGTAAATTAGTTTCTAGTAGCTGTTGCCCTCGGCTTCCAATATAAGACTTGCTTGATACTTAGAATACAAGTTATGTCTGTGTATAAGAATAGTCTAACCAACATGGTTTGCGATGGCAAGTTTCAAATTATTGTTTATAAACATGGTACCAAGTAATGAATATTTATTCTCAGTCAGCAACCAATCAGCAACGAAGTTAATACGATCCGAGCGAATACATCACACACTAATCCATTCCATAGACTAATATTCACCAATCGAAAACAGAATGATATTACACGACCATGTCAGATAGTAAACAAGATCTGAAATATTACTGATATCAGCAATATTACCATATCATAGTCGGTCGGATTACTAATACCTGAATCTTGAAAGTAATCTTTTAACTAATATTAATATATTCACTTCATCTCTAGTTTCGTATTTTCCAATGCGTTTTGATTGCTTTCCCGATTATTTGTAATTTTTTACGACCACTGCTTTGTATTTTACGGATTCTGACCCTGCCTACCTTATACTACGTTGGACACCGAAGATCGCTCACACGTTTGACTTGATTTAATTTTGATTGTTATTTTGGATTTTACCGCCGGCTTGTGAATTGGATATTATTGAAACTATGGATTTCTGTGTGAATTGTGGGATATCCACTGCTCATTGCAATACACTGGGTAGACCACCCTTACACGATGAAACAATTCTGTCAGTGATCCGGCAATGGCTTGCACCTCAGTCTGTGAGTAAATATAACCTCATCTAACCAGCTACCATCCTGGCAGGTGTAAAATACATACATATATATTTAGAAGGCCTATGGAGATTGTTTACAGTTATGGCAAAGAATTATTTATTTATCAAACAATGTTTTATTACCCTAATACGGAACAGTTAATTATGTATTGTTTAATGTAGCTGAAGATTAATAAAACTTATTTTATTAATATTTTAGTCGACGGCTCTCGTAGAAGAAGGGAGGCTATAGTAATGCGTTACTGGTACTGAATTGTATTGTAGGGAAACGACCTATAGGCTGCTGCGCTCATATTCTAGACGACATTTTAATTATAATATAAGGCGAATAAAACACTATATTAAATGATTTTTTATTTTATTTTAGACATCCTTTCCCTATCTTTTCACCTATTACCTACCTATAGCTTGAAGTTCATATGATTTTTCAAACATTTTCTAGTAAATATAATAATTATGAGTGCAAAAGAACACATTTTGCACTTCAAGAATCAGCTGTTGGTTAAAGATTGTAACATAATGTCACTTTTACATAATCTCTTATATCTCTGTTCTCAGACTGACAAAATCCGCAGAATATTCAGTAAAAGGTTGATAATATATATAAGCTATTAATTGACACCACTTTCATCTTCTTACACCCTGGGCCCAAGATTGTATGAAATCATTTCAGTCTCCTTTACTGAAATTTTGAAGCATCAAAATTATACTGTCTGTTCAAATTGATTTAAAGACTCTTGAGATGAATGTGGAATTTTTTCAATGCTTTAGACGACCCCTGATAGCTCAATTGGTATTTGTCACACTCCTTCTAAAGCGAACTGTTCGTTGGTTCAAGTCCAATCGTGACATTTTCTTTTCCAATCTTAAATCGATTATAATATTAATGCCACCAAATTTCATCAAGTTAATACAACTAATTTCTTTCCTATTTTCGTAACCACATAGACTACGACATAGATTGTTGTCAAACTTTTAAGAAACTACTGTTAGTTTGAACGAAATTGGCTACCGAGACCTTAACTCTGCGAGAGAAGCCTGCAACAGTCTTGTGCAAGAATCTTCAAATGTAGAGCTTCATGATTCTATACATCTATTCATCATTCAGAGACATATAACGTACCTGAATAAGTAGATTAAACAACTTTGTGATGCATTCTGTTCACGCTACTAAAAACGACCTTTATACAATTTGGCTTCTGCGACATACCAGTTGGCTAATTAAACGAGTTTTGGATCTCATAGCCCGCGACTGAACGTGGCAGTACGCGGTGAGACGTGAGTCTAGTTATTAGTTGTTTGTTCGAAGTTACATTTAAGAGGATGGTAATCATGTCGTTCGCGATCAATGTAAGCTTTTAACTGATTTTCATGTTATGATTTGAAGCTTTTACTTTGACATATATTATTTTTATTTATTTATCGATATTGGTGATATTGACATTTGTAAATTGTAGTATTGATGAACAATGATTTGCACGCCGCATTTGGCAGAGTATGTCGAAATATACATTGTAATATTTAGTGTACCATATTCTTTTGTACCATATTCTTGCAAATAAAGTTAATTTGAATTTGAACTGGCGTGAGACAGAATGGATCGGTGCCGGTGTCCAGTTTGATTGTGTCTATAGTCTGTCAGCTAGTTCGGTTATAAAACTGCAAAGCGGTATAGTTCTATAACCATACAAGCTGTAACCCACGACTCCGCCCGTATGAACTTCTGCTCTCTTTCCTATTGCTCTATAAAAACTTACCTTAGAGTTCAAGGAATAAATAAAAAAAGCTTTAGCCGTCTTTGTGTTTTGTGCTTAGCAACATATTTATTTATATAGATTTATTAAAGGTTACTTTCATATATATTATGAATACATGCTGGAAGCCGTACTCGAAAATGATTATAGAAAGCTCTATTAGTATCGGTCTATATACGGTCTATATCACAGGTAGGACTATTTTAACCAATAGGCTTGATGTGCTTTTGGACCGTGTCCTTTGTGACGAAACCTCTTCCGGTAAAATACCACGAAGCAATTAATGTGCTTGTATTCATAGCTGAATGTTCTAGAATTTCTAGTCCTATATGTTTAGCGAAATTTTGCGGCATTAACATGATCAATCGATTTGAAATTGGAATAAGGTGAATGCGGTTTTGAACCCGCGACCAGGCTATATGTGAATTCCGTAGTCCCACACCCGAGAGGGTCATCAATGGCCTTGGGTCAGCCGGGGCGTGAGGGATATACCAGAGGTTACCTCACTGGTCCAAGACAGCCGTGAGGTTTTCGCTGACTTCGGGTTCATTCGACTAGATATCCACACACGGGAAATACGGGAAAGTAGTCTAGGGATCAAATCGCATTTAGAAATCTATTTTTCCAATTTTAAACGCATATAGGTATTTAGTATTTATTTATTTAGCCGTCAAAAGTTCAACCAATCAAATTTGTAACTTCAATATCCCCACTGGTCAATGGACCATTGGTTGGAGGTCTTTAGGACAGTCGCTTCACAGAAAATATCGAAGTTTAGCCGCAACACAGTTAGACTGGAAAGCCGACCCCAACTGAGTTGGGAAAAGGTTCAGAGAATGATGATAGGTATTTAGTTGTTAGACAGGTAAACTTTTTCTTACATAACATGAACGTAAAATGATTTGGTGATACACTTGACTGGATGTACTGGTGTTGCTACAGAGGTTTAGTTCTTAGGTAGGTTAATACCCCTTTCACTAAACAGAGATTTCAAATAGCAATACATATTGTATTTGTATCGGTTTGTATACTGCCGCAGGAGTGTAGGACTTACGTTATGTAAATAGTATAGAATAAACACATTGATTGCTTAACGTGTACGTGGGTAGTAATAGCTACCATTCCTATATAATGTAGACCTCAAGTGCGCAAATAAATTATGAAAATTACTTTCTGTTTACTCTCTTCCAGTGACGAAGGGTTGCCTCTGGTGTTGCAATCGTATCAACCAATTTTAAATATTTAAGAAACTACTAGACCACGATGGCAACTCAAAAATCCCGTTGTTTCGACAGAAGAATACGACGGAGGTAGGATATGACGGTATCTCCCGACCTAATTGAAACTCAACGGGGTTTTCTTAACATCCTACTAATCCTACTAATATTATAAAGGCGAAAGTTTGTTTGGATGGATGGATGTTTGTTCCTCTTTCACGCATAAACGGCTGGACTGATTTGGTTGAAATTTGGTACAGGGGTAGATTAGAACCTGGAATAACACATAGGCTACTTTTTATCCCGGGAAAAGGTTCCCAAGGGTTGCGGGAACGGGAACAAAATTCCACGCGGGCGAAGCCGTGGGCATCAGCTAGTACATACATAATTACGCCCGTAGTCCCCGAAGGGGTACCCTTCGCCTACTCCTTCATGTATTAAACCGTGTATTAAGCACCCACATTTCGTCAACAACGATTTTCGATTCCACGTAATAGAATAGAGGGCGAGCCTATTGCCGCCAACTTTATACAAAAAATTGGATATGCCGAAAATAAATTTCTTTTTTACTATTCAAACCTCCGCAAGTGAGTCTTAATACCATTTTTCTGTGAGCAACACACAAAATTCTAACTAAAACCAAAATATTTGGCGCACAACCATTTCACAACAGATTTACTTTAAATTGAAATATAAATAGACCGCAAATTCCGTCAGTTTACTAAACACCTAAGCGTCTGGAGTGAAGTTATTTGGGAACTTCGACTCCGTAGCGAGAGAATTCTTGCAAGTTGGAGCTTTTGTATAGTCGGCGACTTAGCAAGACTTTAAGGTTATGTTTTGTATCTTCGCGTTATGTTTTGTGTGACGTGGTCAATGATTTTATACACAAGAATGTTATATTCGTAACTGTTACTTCAAATCTGCTCCAGCTGTCTGTAATATATTTAGTGCCCAATAGTAGACTATTAGCGTTGAAGTAGTAGGAAATATATGATAAGCATCAAAAAAAATTAAAAAATAAGAAAAGTCTGCTGAGTTTCTTGACGGAGTCTTCTCAGGTCGGGGCCGCGTTTTGGACCGGTGGTCCATTTGCTCACTGATTTATACAACATTGTTAGTAGGTATTGACGTTTTGTAAGTTTAATGGTCTATTGACAATAAATTATTTTTATTTTGATTTCATTTCATTTCACGTGCGTAAGTAAAAATGATAGCTATAATTTTATCATGCGCTACACGTGACGATTTGCGATAGTTTAACTATTAAACTATTTTAATAATATTTTTACCTAAAAATATTTAACATAACATAAACTCACGCCTATATCCCCAAAGGGGTGGGCAAGGGGGCAGAGGTGCTAGCACCTACATTTCGCCAGTTTATGTTTAGGTCCCAATGTAATAGGTGGCGAGCCTATTGCAATTAACCAGGCACTTATAAACCTGCAATAAATACACACATAACTTCGAAAAGCAACGAAAAGTCATTGGTGTGTGTGCCATGGTAGACCTGGGATCGAACCCGAGACCTCGTCTCTGCAGTCCATTACCCATACCACTAGGCTACCGCGCTTTTAAAATAAACAAGCACTGTTATTAATATAGAAGCTTTATAAAAAACAATATTCAATTTACTATTCTGTGAATAATTCATTATGACGTTGTTTATTTAAAATCCACTTCCCGGTATTTGAAACGAAACCTGCAACGTAAAAAATTAAAATTCATATTATTTGTATTTATAATACACTGGTGGCCAGTCCAAGCTTAATGACGAAATATTAAAAAGAAAAGTACACTGTTTTTCAGTACCTACCTATTTTTTTTTAGACATCTCAATTTGACTTCACCTCTCCTGATGGTGAGCTAAAGGCAAAGTCTCAAGAAAGAGGGTCTCCATTACAAACATGTACAATGTTATAATGGTGGCGCTCAGTTTGACGGCCTCATCAGATGCTCTTGCCCGCCCCGCTTAAAGGTCCTTGGACTGCTGGAAGTAGGAAACATGTGAGTTGGAAAAAAAATTAATACTTCCAATTACATTTGATATATCTCGTGGGTCTCCAATATCCCTGTATCAGCCCCGGCTGCCTCACCGAAACGAATGGCACAACGGCCGTACAGCTTTGTTGGGGTCCACTTCGACGTAGCCGCCACCCCCGCTAGCACGCTTGTATAAAGAGTGCAGTATAAACGCGGAACTAATACAGTAGTTCCTACATGTACCAACTATTTTCCCCTCTTCATGCCAATCTGCACTGTCTGTAAAGGTGATATACCAATTAATCCTACACAAATCAGTCCACGACAAATTCACGAACGCCAAGTTGAAAACAAACTATTAAGCGCAGATGCGCCTGGATATCGCACGAACTTCACTAATTAGACAATTTTGGCCCAAATATTGGTGATGTTGGCCGAGTGTTATTGCTGTTACGTGAATGTTGTTCCTAATTGTTTTTTTTGCTGTGTGTTTTTTTCTTCAGAACCAATGTCCATTCGTGGAACCCATGGGAGACTATTCCAGGAATAAAAACAATTCTGTGTTATTTTAGACTATAATATAGACACTGTCCACCTCATATGAAGGGTGTCGTAAGATGTGACAAACGGAAAAATACGCAGACGATATCACTGCGAGAGAAGGAAAACTAAAAATAAATCCTTGTAACAACCCGTTCGGTCAGCATGAAAACAATATGCCAAAGCCTCATTACATTGGGAGAGGTCTATGTTCAGTAGTGGACTATGATAGGCTCATTATTGAATTGACGAGATCTATCAAAATAATTTACCAAGTATTGTACACATTGAAAAGGTCTACAGAAAAGTCCGCGATGGTATAATGTCTATCTCTTATTGTGCACGACAACCAATATTATAAACAGAACCTACTTACCTTACTTGGAAAGGGATCGCTGGCCAGCGAAACGATCGCGAACCCGCAACCCTGCCACCTGCATTGGTCCGCTGGCTAGACACTCTTTTAGGTACTTCGAGCTTAGACGCGAGTTTGCCAGCGCGACCGAGAGAAAGAGAGCGAGAGAGCGCGCGGCCGAAAAACATGGCAGTCCATTGGAAGGATCGCGTGTGAATGCTTGTACATCGAAGTATCGCGCGAACATTAATGGTCCTTACGGAGCCGAATTTAGGAATTTGAAGCCAGAAAATTCGGAAATGGTAGTGACACGCAGGCAGGGAGTGGAACCTGCTGCCCAGGGTGCTGACCAGGGGGCCACCGAAGAGGCCCAGGGCCCCACTACGAGCAGCGGTTCACGAGAGGCCACGGAACGAACTACGACCACGGATGGCTCCGGGCCGGCTGAGGAGACGTCGGCCCGTAGTAGCGCTGAAAAAAATGGGGAGCATAGCTCGCAGCGCACCGTGCGGTCACCGAAGTCGCGCCACTCCACCAGCTCTAGAAAGAAAAAAGAATTAGAAGTCAAGCAGCGCCTGGCCGAGCTGAAAATAGAACAAATACGAGCGGAAGCTGAGGTACAACGGCTTCGCCTACAACAGCTGCAAGAAAATAGTACGAGTGAAGACGACTCCGGGGATGACCTGGCATCGGTTCGCATAGGTACGTGGCTACAAAAGGGCACTGAGGCGCCGCAAACACACGTAAGTCAAGAGAACATAGGATCCACAGGCGACGACCATACAAAAGGTAAGCCAAGTGAAAAAGAAGTGGTAAACAGTGACTGTAAAGTGAATGAAAAATCAAGAGAAAGTGCCTCAGTGAAAAGTCCCGTAATTGACGTATCTACGTTGGCCGCCGCGTTGTCGCAAGCAATGAGAAGCACCAGGGAGCCACCGAAGTACGTGCAAGAGCTGCCATTCTTCAGTGGAAGCAGCACGGAATGGCTCGCCTTCAAAACCACATACGAAGAATCGAGTATATATTTTACAAGAAATGAAAATATTGCAAGAATAAGAAGAAGTCTACGTGGGATTGCCAAAGAGGCAGTCGAGTGCCTACTACTGTGCCAACCAGACCCCGAAACTATAATCAAGGCTCTGGAAAGAAGGTTTGGCCGGCCGGAAGCACTCATTCACGCTGAGATGGAGAGACTCAAGACCCTTCGTAAGCTAACTGATAACGCCAGAGATTTATGCGTTTTCGCGGGAAAAATAGCCAACATGGTAGGGACCGTAGAAGCATTAAAAAAGCCACACTACTTACATAGCCCGGAAATGAGTAGGATTATTATCGAGAAGCTTACACCTATAATTAGAAACAACTGGTACGATTTCTCGGCTAAGAAAAAGGAAGATATACCCGAACTTAAGAAAATATCGATGTTTTTATCAGAAGAAGCAGACAAGTGCAGCTCCTACGCGTTGCCAGAAGCCACGCCCCGAGAAGAAAATAGAGGACACGGCTACCGATCCCAGAGGACAAGAAGAGTAGAACAAACACTTTCTGTAAACAAGAAGACATCAGAAGATACGTGTCCACAGTGTAAACATGAACACAAGTTATTTGAGTGCAAACAGTTCATCGCGTTAGATACAAATGCGAGATGGGAGGCCGCCAAGAAATATAATATCTGTTATCGCTGTCTACAAGGTAAACACCGACGCATCACCTGCAAAGCACCCAGGTGCGGTAAGAACGGCTGCACCATGAAACATCACAACCTCCTGCATCACGATAAGCCACCGGGAGAGTACGCCTCGACGAGCGAAGTAACTAATGACGCAATCACAACATCGGCGGCCGAGCTAACGATAGCAGCAAACCCCCTCAGCAGCAAACGAAAGGCTTACCTGAAGATAGCGCCAGTGACACTAAAAGGACCCCGTGGCAGCATTGACACGTTCGCGTTACTGGACGAGGGAAGTACCATCACGCTGATTGACGAAACAGTAGCAGACATTATCGGAGCAGACGGACCTAGCAAAGAAATATGGATTCAAGGAGTGAACAGTGACATGAAACACACAAGCAAGACAGTCAGTTTACTCATCAAAGGTAAATACGCCGAGGACGAGTATGACGTGACGGCGCGCACCATGGAACGACTCCGCTTTACACCCGATACCGTGTACGAAGAACATTTAAGTGACTGTGAACATTTAATAGACATACGTGATAAAGTGATATACGAAAAGGCTTCACCGAAAGTGTTACTAGGACAAGATAACTGGCATCTCATAGTAACTCGTCAGCTGCGTACAGGGAACCGCGACCAGCCAGTAGCTTCACTTACCTACCTCGGGTGGGTGCTCCACGGCTACACCGGCGCGACGACTGCAACAGTATCATTTTGCGGTAAGCTACAACAACACGAAAACAATACAATTGAGGATACAGTGAAAAATTATTTCAAGCTCGAATCGCTAGGCATCGAACCTAGGAAGCCGCGGCAAGATCCTGAGCATCAAGCTATGCAAATACTAGAAAGAACAAGCCGCCGGCTACCAGACGGGAGGTTCGAGACCGGCTTGCTGTGGAAAAATGAAAATGTAAACATACCAAATAACTACGTAGAAGCCGAGAGACGTCTGCTTACGCTCGAACGAAGACTCGATAGGGATGAAGCTCTGAAACAAAAATACGAAGAACGGATGGAAAACCTATTCAAGTCAGGCTACGCAGAACCAGCTCCTACACCACCACCTACAGGCAAAACTTGGTACCTACCTCATTTTCCGGTCATCAACCCCGCCAAGCCGCACAAGCCGCCACGTCTAGTTCACGATGCCGCTGCAAAATCAAAAGGTGTGTGTCTGAACGATATGTTGCACTCCGGCCCTGACTTACTACAGTCTCTACCGGGCGTGATTATGAGATTCCGTCAACAACCGTATGCCGTCAGCGCCGACATAAAAGAAATGTTTATGCAAGTAAAAATAAGACAAGAAGACCGGGACGCACTACGCTTCTTGTGGAGAGGTCAACAACGCACGGGCCAACCAAACGAATATCGTATGACGTCAGTAATATTCGGAGCTACGTCATCCCCTTGCACAGCGCTTTACATCAAGAACAGAAACGCGAGAGACTACCTCGAGACACACCCGGACGCCGTAAAAGCCATACAAAAGAATCACTACATGGATGATTACTTGCAAAGCTTCCCCACCGTCACAGCTGCGCGAGACACTACACAGACCGTCGACATGGTACATAAAAAGGCGGGCTTCGTGCTAGACGGATGGACTTCAAACGAAAAAACTATATTAAAAGGTTTGTCAACACCACTTGATAACAGTACGACAGTAATACTCGGCGGGCAAGAGACAGAAAAAACATTAGGTCTACTATGGCACGTCAAAGAGGATCACCTTGGCTTTAACGTGAGCAACTTGAAAATATCTCAAGAAGTGAAAATGAGAACGCGACCGCCTACAAAAAGAGAAGCCCTCAGTGTGATCATGGCCTTATTCGACCCGTTAGGCCTCATTTCGCCGATAACGACCCCAGGTAAACGTATATTTCAAGACACCTGGCGCTACAAGACAGAGTGGGACGATCCACTGCCCGAAGAACTCCGAGAGCGATGGAACAAGTGGTTCACTCAACTCAACGAAGTAGAACAGCTGAGGATACCCCGTTGTTATATTCAAAACAAGTCATCAGTCATCTCGTGTCAACTACACACGTTCGTAGACGCGAGCGAAGAGGCGTACGCCGCAGCCGTATATTGGCGCGCACAACACACAGATGGCGCCACAACAGTATCCCTAGCAGCCGCCAAGAGCCGAGTGACCCCATTAAAACCCGTTTCCATACCAAGACTCGAGCTTCAAGCCGCCCTACTGGGGGCCCGCCTGGCCCAGACTGTGTTGGAAGAACACGAATATGAGGTAACAAACAAAATCTATTGGTGTGACTCACGAACTGCACTTACTTGGATAAGGTCAGAACCCCGTGCATACAAGCCCTTCGTCTCTCATCGTGTCGCCGAGATAGAAGAATCCACTAAGAAAAATGAATGGCGGTGGCTACCTACTCGACTCAACGTGGCAGATGACGCGACACGAGCGACTCCCAAAGACTTCGGACCCACCCACCGATGGTACACTGGCCCCACATTCCTTCAACTGACCGAATCAGAGTGGCCGATAGAAGAAAAAACCGTTCGCTACGACACAGGTGAGGAGCGAGAAACATGTCACACATCAGCTTCGCAGAAGATAGAACAACACAGTACAAGCAACCTACTACGTATAGAAAAATACTCGAAATGGACGCGCTTGATAAGAACGACGGCCCGAGTACTACAGTTCATTGCCCTTTGCCGCCGAGACAAGGTCAAGGCCGCGGCTGCCCGCAAACGAACCCGAAAAATAGATAGACAAGATCCCGACTGGCGTAACAAAAAGTCTATCCCAATACCTAACAAAGATAATAAAGTGAAACAAAATAGACAGTGTTACCTAAACATACCAAGTGAATATTTAATTCGTGCCGAACAGCTGTGTATCAACGCCAGTCAACGAGACAGTTTCGCGAGTGAGATACAACGCATAACAAGAGGTGAAACTAACGTTCGAGACAACCGTTTGACATATGTGAGTGTGTACATAGATGCCTGTGGTACACTGCGAATAAAAGGCCGGATATCAGCTGCGACGGCGATAGGAGAAGACATGTCAGATCCAGTGGTACTCGACGGCAAGCATCCCTACACACGCCTCTATATCAAGCACGTACACGAAAAACTACATCACGGCGGGACGGAGATAACGGTCAATGAACTCCGACAACGTCTATGGATCACGAAGATTCGACCGGCAGTGAAAAACGAGATAAAGAGATGTGTATCCTGCCGTATAAGAAAAGCGAAGCCGGCGACACCTACAACGGGTAACTTACCTGCCGCCCGCCTAGCCCATAATACACGCCCTTTCTCATTCACAGGTCTAGACTACTTCGGCCCCATCGAAGTCACCGTGGCGCGCCATCGAGAGAAGAGGTACGGCGCGCTGTTCACATGTATGACCTCTCGAGCAATACACCTCGAGGTCGTACACTCACTCAGCGCTGACTCAGCAGTATCGGCCCTAAGACGATTCATCGCGCGGCGAGGCTGCCCCAAAGAGGTTTGGAGCGACAACGCTACGTGCTTCAAGGCTGCCGAAAAGGAGCTAGCAGAGGCAGCGCGCGACGCACTAAAACAAGAGGTCACGAGTCATCACATCGCGTGGAGGTACATACCACCGTCGGCCCCCTTCATGGGAGGGGCATGGGAACGCATGGTGAAAGCCGTCAAAGAAGCCCTACGAGTCACCATGATAGAAAAACATCCTAGCGACGAGACGCTCTTGACCCTACTTACCGAAGTCGAGAACATCGTAAACTCGAGACCACTCACCCATGTCTCGGTCGACCCCTGTGACCCCGAGGCATTGACCCCTAATCACATTCTCATCGGTCCCAACTGTCACGTGCCCCCACCCGGGCACTTCTCAGCTGACGACGTGTCGGCTCGCCAACAATGGAAGCGAGCTCAAGCCCTAGCTGACATATTCTGGAGGAGGTGGGTAAAGGAGTACCTCCCCCTACTGCAACACCGGCGGGAGTCCAGCAGCAGCGGCGTTTCCCCGAAGGTCGGAGACGTAGTCATCATCTGCGACTCTAACCTGCCCCGCAACACATGGCCGCGCGGGCGGGTCAGTCGAGTCTACCCAGGTGCCGACGGCGAGGTTCGTGTAGTAGATGTCATCACTAGCGGAGGCAACACTTTGCGTCGGCCTACGAGGAAGATCGTCGTGCTACCAACGACGGAGTTCGCAGACGTAACCGGGTCAGCGACGGCGGGAGAATGTGCACGACAACCAATATTATAAACAGAACCTACTTACCTTACTTGGAAAGGGATCGCTGGCCAGCGAAACGATCGCGAACCCGCAACCCTGCCACCTGCATTGGTCCGCTGGCTAGACACTCTTTTAGGTACTTCGAGCTTAGACGCGAGTTTGCCAGCGCGACCGAGAGAAAGAGAGCGAGAGAGCGCGCGGCCGAAAAACATGGCAGTCCATTGGAAGGATCGCGTGTGAATGCTTGTACATCGAAGTATCGCGCGAACACTTATGGATATCCCATAATTTTTTTTTGTCATTTACATTCTACGACAAATAATGGCTAACTTTCGAAACGATTTTAACCAATACAGCATTCATTCTTATACAATTAAATATCTTAAATACATTGTTGATTTAATATAGATCTATATTATAATATTGGTTTGGGTGTTTCCATGTAAAATATGTACACAATACAAAAAAAAATCTATGTATATTTATCCGCATTTTAGAACCCATAATACAAGCTAGTTAAATTATGCTTACCGTGGGTCTACAGGGCTGGCGTTGTGTAGATTGTCCCGAAATATTTATTTATTATTTTATATAATAATATTTAATGTTCAGTTTAATTATTTAACCTCATGAAATAATCGACCGTATTTTGGTTTCCATTAAAATAATTCATTCAAGCATAATGCATTCATCGAAATTTTCAGGAATTACAGTACTAGGAACAGAATTTTTTAATCACATCATCATTATCAGGATTCTATACCTGGTATCTCTTAATTATATCCATCACACAGAAGCTAATTTCACACTGGTGGAGAAATTGTCGCGACATGTTATTTTGCTGTGGCATACTCACCTTTATTTTCACGAAAATAAAGTACAAGTTTATGTTATACAAGTATGGAATCGCGATGCGTGACATCAAACGCTAAAATTACATGTGGCGTGTGTGTTGATGACTCACTTAGAATAAGTAATTATAGTAAATTGATGATAACTTAACCGCGAATAAAGATCAAGGTACAACTAATTATAAATTATCAGACTGTAAACGACATCTACACTCGTACCGACACCAGAAACCTAGAATAGAGTGATATATACTACTTATTTATAAGGAGTATTGGGTATATAGACTTTTGTGTAAACATATACTATTTAAACTCAAACTATGAGTTTTCGTTCGTCTTATTTCCCAAAGTAGAACAAAACATTAACCATCAAATTGAGTCCAAAATTAACAACCTTTTAGATTCCATATTACATTTACTATGAACCATACACGTGTAAACAGACCACATACCTAGATAAATGCAATATTCTATTACGCTCCACGCATGATGTCAAGCTTTTCTAACGATTCTGTATAAAGCGTTTTCCTGCGGATCAAGAAATTAAAGTTTCAGAATTCTTTGTATCCTCAAATAATTTATTGTAACAAAATTTTAATTTATCAGTTCATTACATTGTTATAAGCTGGCTCTGTTTCGATAAAAAAATGAGCAATCAATCGCATTATCATGTTGAATGATTGACATTCAACATGATAATGCGAATTCTTTGAGCGCCAATAGTATGGTATCTGGAGAAGTCGCTTAGCCGCTTTGTAATCTCTTTGAGTAGCGCGCCTTTGGCCCCTAGGGACGGATAACTGGTGCTCGTCGAACTCTCAAGCAGTATTTCGGTTATACTAATCATACGACACTGGCAAGCGATACAGCATCCTCTAACACTAATCGCCCCGTTGACACTCCGTTATTGATGAGAGCGCAATTAATCTTGATCACTTGTCCATGAAGGGGTTCGGTTTCACTTAGCGACTGTGTTTACTTTTTGCGGCTCATTTCGTTCAGTTTTTATGAAGCTTGTCTGTAAGAGGTGTGTGAGATAATTTATGGGCTGAGGTTTATTTTGGTGATGAAAAAAGCAATTGGTTCAACGCGTTGTCATTAATCAACGCGTAACAGAACGCGGAGTCATGCCTTTACCGAATGACTTGCTTGTGGAAGTACCATTTTGTCAATTAATATTAAATTTCTACAAGTGAGCTCTTTTTAAATTAACTGTATTGAACTGAACGGAAGATAATATGTACCAAATTTCAAATAAATTAATAAGTAAATTTGATGTACCAACAAGGTCAAAATAAATTAAAACGTTTAAAAATAGAATATTTTGTACGATTTCTGATATGCCAATCGAAAGGTGCCAACTCGCGGAATTTGGCGAGTTTTTCCTTAGCGAGTTGAAGAATGACCCGTTGTATCAATACAAATTCTTGTACTTCTTCTTCTTCCACCACCTTCTGCTCACTCTATTCTTATTTCCGTCTTCCATTTAGTCTACTATTGATCTTCTATTTGTACAGGTAGCTAACTGCATGTTCGTATGTCATAGTTACAGCTTACTTACACCAGCACCAAAAACCAATTGTAATAATTTTATTAATCTTAATTTGACACTTTGCGACATTGAGGTTACAAAGTAAATAAATAAATAAATAATAATAATTTATTTCGATAAGAAACACAATGCAATAAACAACAGTAGTAGTTACATAAGAATAATTACATTTGTGTAATTTAACAGAGTTATAATTATTATTTACTAGAAATCAATGCTTTGAGAACTTTACATTTTGAAACATGACATAACTAACATCTAAATTTCCTAACTGCTGAAAAATAACTAAACGCTCAAGAAATAGTATATAAACAAAAGAACATAAAATAAATTACGAATCAGACGAGTCCCAGGGAATTAAAAATATAGAAAAGAACCAAGAATGCCGTCCGTTGTAATTGATTTCTTATCACATTAGTAGTAATATATCAATATCCGCAGTTGATTGCCATGGCCTGATTGATTGAATGAAATTAGTTTACTCTTAACCTCATTAAGAGCATCCCATGTTTTTTCCGCTCCATCAGTCACTCGCTCGAGTTTGCGGAAATATGTGTTCATTCCAAATCAGGGTGATACCCCAACGTAATAGTGGCCCATATTTTAAAGTAGGTATATATTATGCTAATAGTACAAAGAGAGAGAGTATTTGTTTTGAGTTGGGGTGACGGTGACTGTATGTGGTGTTGTAGCTTCAGAACAGATGAACCGATTTTGGTGTAGTTGTTTTGTTTGGTGTTAGTCGGTAGTGATCTTAACTATATATATCTTAGCTTTTTAATGATATCAGTGCAAGATGACCACCGGCACAAAATACATGTTTTTCACAGCTTTCTCAATATTCTTATCAAAAGTCAAATTTAAGAGTGCCGGCACTACAAAATTTTCAATTAGGTTTTTTCACACTATTCTATTACTCAATAATATGAGTATTAAATGGTCTACCAACCCCAGTAAATTATTATTATTATAAAAATAAATAATTAATTGAAAAAATAATCGTCACTAAAAATATCTCGAAAAAGCTGAAATAAATAAATAAAATTCGATCATTGTCTTATCGAGACTCATAGATCGTTGCTTTTTTTACTCTTCGATGGTCATTTTAGTCAAGCTTGTCCATCATTTTCACATCTACTGCACATTGTATGCTCTTGATATGCATTACTACCTGAAGTAGTGAAGCAGTAATCAAAAATTTGAACCAATCCGACAGATTTCAATACGCACACAGTTATATTAATGTTTCGATTGATTGCTTTGACTACATCCCCTATCATTGATACTGTCATAGTTAATTGATTTGGGTTACATCAAACGAGTGATATAGTCGTTTCAATATAATATGCCTATTTGAATCTATATTTAGTTATATATTATTTATACATAAGTTTTTTGATATACCTAGGCACAGATTTTGTGATATATACTGTTCTATAATACATGTTAAAATTGATTGGCTTATCCTTCATATAATAACGTTGATGTAATAATATGTATAGTGTCAAGATAGAGTGGTCCATCTGGACTGCCACTACAATATTATAAATTAAGTCGAATAACTATCACTAATTATTTTCTACTAATTGCCCGATGATCCGCTTGGGTGAATATCTCATCGCCTGTCTTCTCTTAATTCTCTCCTTCTCCAATTTCTATTTCTTCCAATTTACCCCTTTACATCGTCTCTGATTGCACCTGTTTTCCCCTATTTTGAGCCTCTACTTCATCCTGCATCCTGCTCATCATTCCATCACTGTCCCCATCCGCTACTCTGCTTTTCTGCTCTTCTCTACTGCACTATGTAATCTACGTATACGAATTATACTATATACAAATCTATACTATCTGAAATAGCGAACTTTCATACAACCTTTCATTCCCTTACAGCCCATTTAACTCAACCTATATAAGCATAGCAAGAATTCATATTTCGTATATCGATTTATTAATGAATTTTGTATTATTCACGTTGTGTATAGCTATATTTGAATAGCTATCTAGAACTGACATATACAACTACAAAATTTTTTGCAATATAATGGTATTTGTCTGTAAGCATACCTTTGACAAATTAATGAACGGTTAAATAATTCCGACGATAGCTCCTACTTGAGGCATCTTCAAGAACGCTACGTTCTCATACTACTTCCAACGTTTGAACCGATGGTTATGTGCTATTTATGTGACTATTCTTATATTATTACATAGATACATGTACTCACCCCCGTACTCCTTGAAGGGGTAGCCAGAGGTTTATTAAATACCCACATTCCGCTAATTATGATTTTCGGTCCCACGTAATAGGAGAGTAACAAATATTTTCAGAATGCAGACCGCCTTTTTATTTATGGCACGTCAATTTGACTTCACCTCGCCTGATAGTAAGCTGAAGGCACGAACACGTACAGTATTACAATGGTGGCGCTCAGCTTGACCGGTCGGATTTGAGGTTGATGTTGGAGGTCTATGGTCAGCATTGGACGTCAAGTACCTAAAAAGACTTCCATAATTGAAACATTACTATGGCCGCTACTTTCACAGTATTCGAAATGATAATCATTCCATGCGTAATTATAAAGCGTTTAATTAATCACTTAAAGGCTTAACAGTTACGTAATTAAATGGACCTTGTCATATTACTCTGAGCTGATAAAGGACCACAAAGCACTTTGAGGACAGTGTAATTAATCAACGTTTTGATTAATGTCAAACTATCCTTTTGATTTGGATAACAATTTGATGAGAAGTTCAATTGAGCGTCGTCTATTCACTGATTGAACTAATCCTGCAACGCGGGCCGCGCAAATTCCATTATAATTGCCTCTTATGGTCGCATCATAATTTGCTGTATATTATTTATAATAATTCTAATAGGACTTCCATTTCGTGTAATAGCTAGTACTCATGTTGGTACGTTAGTATGTTTTAATCTAATTGTAACATTGAACACGCACAGATTCACAAATAGTTTTACCTAAAAGTCATTTAGATCAATGATCCTTTAAAAACATAAGCCTTTCTCAATTTAGGGAAGCAATGGTCTATTCTTTCAACCCTGACCAGACAGATTCGTACAGGGTTTAAACCTCTCTCGCAGTGATATCATCTGAGTTTTCCTCTGAGATGGGGTGGTGAAAATTATATCTCCATCACCACACCGACAACTTGGCTACACCTATAGAAATAGAAGGTAATAAATGTTCTAAATGTATGACTATAGTATTGTTGTGCTAATAGCTTAATTAAAACGCAATGATATACAAAGAAAGGAAATTATATAGGCCTAGTCTCGTTGCCTGTCATTGTTTTACTAATTAACATTATAAACGCACAAGTGAATTCATTTATCGGTAGTGAAACGCCTTCTTATAGACAGAGGATTGAAACGTATAAAATCCCTCAAGATGTGAAGTCAAAACTTTTTCTATCCTACCTCTTTTAGCAGATGCTGGGAATACTATCGCCAATTCAATGTTGATATTTTATTACACTATTAGTCAGAAGAAGCCATTGTGTGTGTATTGGTTTGACATTGTATTGTGTGTATTATAAACTATTATATTATATTTCGTAACTTTAAATTAATTCAATGAAATGTCAATAAAAATCAATTAATTATTTTAATTATTGTTATTCTAGTATTGTACTTATAATATAATATATAATTCGGCAGGGGAAAGATTCCCTGAATCGCTTGGTTCTTTAGCTCAAAGAGGTGTTCAGTAGTGTACGTCCTACATCTGAAAAGAATTCGGAAAAAAATTCTGCCCGCTTTTTTGGTCAATTTACCAAAAATATTTATTTATTGATTTAGTCAGAAATTCTTGAAGATATTGTTATATTTTTCCTTACATGCATCTATCTCTGCACAAACTATCATAACGATTCCATGGTGTTTTGTTATTGTTATAATTTATACAGAACCGGACGTTTGAGTGTCATTATGAAACAAAAATCAAAATATTCACATTCATAATATTAGTAGGATAGTATCTATAGGCTGCTTTTGGTCATAATTCTCAGGCCAAACCTATATAATAATTTTATCCTTACAAATGCTCATCAAAATATCGCATCCAATAAAGAGTAAAATTCATGACCGACATGAAAGTATAAGTACAAGATCGTAAAATCAACCCGACTTGGCGTATATGCTCTGTAGTTTTATATGTTTTATGATATGACATAGTTTTATGTTTGTGTGTTGGTGTATTTTATAAGCGATAGGGTTTTATCGTTCACGAATAAGAGATTTACTATTTTTTTATAATTTGTCGACAATTTATAGGATTCCTAAGTTGAAAGTGGTTTACGAGTAGTACAAGTGTTTAATTTTGTTTGTTTGACTGATGTTGTTTCATCTTTTGCTGTTCCTATTTGACAGCTTTTGCTATTCTTATAAACTTAGACGACTGATTGTAAAGTTCGTAAGTGGTAAACAAATCAATACTCATACCATCAGGAGAGATAAATTCAAAGTGACGCGCTCTACATTAAAAAAATCTAAATTCATTACCAAGACAACATTGTGATACTGCGGCAGTGCCAACCTGAAATGAAAACAGTCTGTATAAAAATACTTTATAAAAGTGTTCAAACCTTAACGAAGTTTTTAGTTCAGTGGTGTCGAGTTATCACAAGTTTGTCATTATACCTACTGGCGTATAGAATTCAATGACTATGTCTTTTAAACATCGTACGGCATCGGATATACGTCAGAGTGGAACGACGGAATGGGTGAAGGAGATTCTGACGCTTATTGGAGCGTAACATGATATTCGGTAACATTGTGACTTCGAAATTTTCACTTCATCCAAAATGTTCTATGAAACCAACACATAACCTAACGTTATTTGTTGTACAGTCACCTGCAATAATATGTACACACTTTGGAACCTTGTCACAATAATAAATGACAAGACAACATTACCTATGACATGAAACGGTAAAATTCGACAAGTTTAATGTGAAAAAGTTCTACAATTCATACAATGATTATTGCAGGTGACTGTAGGTACCTATTTGAAATGGTGGTCCTTCATAGTTTTTCATTTTCTGCAAATGTAAAAAACATCAGAAATATAGTAAAATCATATCAAACTATGTTGCTTAGTATGAAGGTTTAAGCGTGTATCGATGCATCACCTACACTTTATGGAGAAGTCATACGTTATCAACTTGGACCATACGTTATATACTTATTTAATAACTGCACAGCATATAAAAATACAGCATAATTTACCGCTCAATTAAATTTGTGTTTATTTAAGTGACAAAGTAAAGTTTATGAAGAAAATAACCGACTGCCAAAAGGAGGACGTTCTCAATTCGATTCGTCTTTTTCACGTACACCAAATTACTCAGACATTTGTCATTCGTTTTACCGGAGTTTTCTTAGTTCGATGCAAAATAGTTGCCATTAGGTCCCATAAAAAAATACAATTTGGACCAGTAGATATAATTTTATTGACATTTATGTGTCTTTTGACATGTAAATTACAACCCAAAACCTAAAACCTTATTTATAAATAAAATACAGTTATTTTTTGCTTCCTATTAACAGGATTAAAATCAGTGCCAAGCCCTAAACAAAAAGGAACCTTTACCTAACCTTGACTTTAAGCCTATTAATAGGTAGCAAAAACAAATTATAATAATATTTTATAAATAAAGTTTAAGTTATACAAAAGAGTCTTATTGACTCAAATCTTTATAATTCTTTGCCATTTAGTTTTCAAAGTCGAATTTTTAAACGAAGATTTCTATGTTCTTACACAGAACTTCAATTATATACGTGAATGTTTCATTGTTAATATTTCATTGAGGTTATATTCAGTTACGAGCAGGAGATGCTGTAAACTTCTTGACATCGTTCAAACGTTAAAAAGGCAAATAACTATTTTTACCAACTATGCCAGGTGCATCTTATATGATACGTACTATAACACTTGGTAATGATGATTGTGATCGTGGCACTAAACTTGTAACTGCGCCAAAATATCGAATACTGAAAAAAAAAACAGAAAATATGGTAATAAATATCCCGGCGAATGTTATAATACTCAAATTCGAAATTCGAAAGTAATTTATTCTGTATAGACCACCAAACTGCACCTGCAAATCGTTAATATTAAATACATATTATAAGTTAGTGGGTAAATGGACTACCGGCCCCGACCTAAGAAGACTCCGGCAAGAAACACAGCGGGGTTTTTTTTTGGTCTGTTTACAAACATTCATTTAGTCTAGATAAAATAATTAAATTTGCTTGAGTAGCATTTTACGTAGCCTACCATCGCATACAACGATATTATTTAGTGTCTGGTATTTACGTTATGCTCATTACAAACTCTTGGAAAATTTGTAATGTTTTTCTAACATGACTCAATTTTACTAATATATACTGTGAAACTACGGTAAAAATGTTTATTTGCTTTTAAGACACAAGCGTGGTTCAGAACTGTTTCCTATAAATTAAAGAAAAACATTTCTGTTTATATTCCTTATCATTAGGACATAGTTTGTACAAAAGGTTTTTTAAGAAAGGAATAAAACATATCAATAATAATTATAATTCTATGCAGACAGAGCCGCGGCCAGCAACTAATTAGTAGTAGAACAGAAATTTATAAGCTGCAAAAACATTGCTCTAACAAAACGATAAATCGTCTTTAAGGGCCAATTTAAACTTCGATAAAAGACACAGTCAATAAAATTCCTCAATTGCAAATCTAATGTTTTTTCAGGAAAATGAATAATCATGTTTAGTGTGCTTAGAGAGCTTATGTTTTTGCTTCAGATGTTACGAAACCTAAAATGCTTTCACAAAATACTATCAGTAAAATATGACAATATTTGATGGTCCAACTATCATCCCTGTGAGACCCATAATAAAAGAGGAGAACTATTCACATTGACAACTTGCAGAACCGATTCAACTTCCTAATAGATATTTGGATAGAACCCTAAAAACTTACCAAAATGTCGGGCACCACTAAAAACGGTACCGCAAACCATCCATCATACTTTGATCCTCAAAACCGCTTAGATTAAACTTGATATAATACCGTAGATATGAAATAGAGAGGTCAAACGCTTTGGTCAAATCCGCTCTTGAAACTTATATCTAGACGTAATGTTTTATTTGACGCAACAGCGGGGAGGGACATAAAGTAAAGGATTGGGTCAGGCAATAGAGCAAAGAAGTAAAAGCAGCGAAACTGAAATCATGTGTATTTCGTTATACTCTTTTCAAAACTAATATAAACATATATTTATGCATTATTGCCTTTTGGTAGACATTATTCACACACGGTTTTAGAGACCTGAAGAATTTTATATAGTTGTTTAATTAAAATTACATTTCTTGGAATCCGAATATCTATTGTGATATCAACTTTGTACGATCAAATTTGTGTTTTCTGACAGCTTTGTACTGACGTTTTAATTAATTTTGCACAAATGTAATTCTAATTAAAATCTCGTCAGACTTTTACCACTTGAAGCACTCAAGAAAATAAATCTAGAGTTTTCATCACCAAAGTAAAAAGTCTTGTCAACATTAACCGAATCCACATCAAGTGTTACCAACTTGCCACGACGTTGAAAGCAGCCCTTAAGAGCGTGTTAAGTATTACTTTAGAAGCTTAAGACCTTCCAACTTTTCAAGTACAAGATTTTTTACTGGTAACATTTGTTTACTTTGATATCCAACATTATATTGGAAAAGTTAAGCTCCTATGGAATTTCAGAGCGATGATGTTACAAAGGATTTTTTGTTTCGGGGATTTTCGGAACGGTCAGGGATTTCCCTAATATCAGGTTTTAATCTTCGTGAGTTAGAAAACGTGAAAGACTTTTTTGCATCATCGATTTTTTTGATTTGTTGATTGATATTTTCAAGCACTGTCTTACAAAAGGTACGAAATAAAATTCTTGATCTGTCGCTTAGAAGATTGCCCTCGTATCGCGTATTAACATCCACATGTCGTCATATAATGCTTTTCGGTCTGTAATGTTTACTGTCAAATGAGAAACAACCCTATCCTACGTCATCCACTAAGAGTGATAGATATCCGAACACGAGAATTATAAGCGTACGAAAGAAAAATAGTAGAAGGGCTAAATAATATTTATATATTTGTAGGCGCCAAATATGTAATTGTCATTTATTTGTACGTTATCGTTACACACGAACATTATTTTATCACGTAAGTAATAAATTAATTGTTTCATTTCAGATTCATTAAAGATGATTGAAAAGGTGCTAATTTTGGTCGCATCAATATTTGCATTCAACATTGGTAAGTATTTTTCCATTGTAACTTTGCCATCGTTTAGTTTTTGAGAATACCACTGATCAGATGTTTATAAAGCAATGAGGAGCGTTATGAATATTAGTACAAACACTTTCGTACACGTAATGTTGGATGTCGTAGTCGGTTGCTTAGTGGCCGAGAGCTCCTGAATTCGGATCCTGGTCATTGCACTAACTGCTCTCCCAAGTATTATCTAAACGTACAATATACTAATCTATTCAGTATTTAACCATATACTACATAGACACAAATTGTCGCAAATTGACGTTCCCTAAATTTTAAAAAGACACAATATTGCTAACGAACTGCATCGCAAATAATTCGTGACAAGTGTAAGTCATCTCATGTCAATTTTATTCTGTAAACTATCAATGTGTGCATGTCATGGGTCTATAGATTTCATATACTTTATCACTGACCCTTATCTTAATAGTATAAACTAATATGCATTGCTAAACTCTTAGTTTAAATCCTCAGATACTCGATTGTATTGTTCATTACTTATATCATCATGGCACTAGTTAAGTGCTCTTGAAATACCAACAACAGACGTAGTTATTCCTCTAATTCCTGCAAACTTTTGAGTGCACTGTCTTGTTTTTGCAAAGTTTGGCCACCGTATTTACGCGCATTTGTTTTTGCAAAGTAAGTTTGCGTAATTTAGCATACTGATGTACTTTTTTGAGTTACGGTCTGATGATAATTTGTTGCTCTATATTTATATCGATGTTCAGACAATAAAATAAATCATCTCTTTTCTGTAAAAATAATATAAAATTAAATCATTACACCATAATCAAAACTAGCTGCGCAGAAAACGAGTTACTCGAACCGGATCACAAACATAAAAAAACTTTGATAAAATGAAAAAATATATTGAGAGACAAATACCACTGTGATAATGTTCTTTGACCATTATTTTAAATTTATGCAAGGTTTATTCTCGCCTAATTTCTACGGGTAATTTATTCCATTAGCAAATAGCCGTAATGGGAAAGGATTAGTCTTAAAACCTTGATGAGTACGTCGACATTTTCAATTTTAATATTTCTGGTGATATTAAACATCTACCGGAAGCATTATGGAGAATATGTGCCCTTAGCCACATCTTAATCGTCCTAACCTCCTAAAAGGGCATGTTTTCATTTTGTGGTTGGCAGGTCAACGAATAAAAGCTAATCAACTTATCTACCAAAAATAATAAAAATGTAAACTTTATCCGCAATCGGAATATAATCGGAGTATAATGTTTAAACAAATAAATTTGATTTGATTTGATTTGATTTGATTTGAATCCTACTCAATAAGTTTGGGTGTAAATATTTTTACAACATACATTTTCAATTAATCTAGCCAGGATTCGTAAGTCATCCTTCGTCGCAGCGAGTCTCCCAGTCATGGTTAAGTCTTCCCATCATTGGGAGAATTCTATGTCCAGGCTGGATCTATAACGATAGTTGATTGTGAATCATACATAAATAAACAATATAACCTTTCTTGTCAGTCAAGTAAAAAAAAATCAGTGTGGGAACTTTCAAGATGGATGCTGAATATAATTTAATATTAAATGTTAAAGTAAACAATGACTATGAACATTGTAATTGTTAAGGAACTGTGGAACGTGATAATATTTGCGTTAGCTAAATATAAATCTCATGTAGATACTTTGAAGACGCACGAGTTTGTTTAATTGGTTTTCAACGACGACGTCTAGATAGCTAGTATTTACGTAATCAAGAATGGTGTCTAATAAATTTTGCTGGCCCACTTTTGGTAGTAGTTGGAAGATTATTTTTGCCATATTAATACAAAAACTACGACTCATCATCTTCAACTTAGCGCTGTAACCGTTATACACGAAGTTTGATACTTGGACTCGATTTGGTCTATCCTATGTATAAGAGTGACTACCGTTAAACCTAGCAATCCGAAAGGACAGCTTGCGACACAGTTGGTTAGTTAATCAATTGCTGTACCAACCAACATGTGAGACTGATTCGGGCTCCAAAGACATTTTATAGGATCCTCATATAAACCAATTGTGCTGAAGTGTAAATAATTTGTGTACGTAAAACACAAATTCATCGATTTCAGACGTTGACTGTACACCACGGGAAATAGGTCAAATTTCTTAAAAGTAATCTTCGACAAATATAAAAAGTTTTTGTTTTTTTTTTAACAATGGAAAGGTAAACGTAGATATTTATTCATACAATAATTTACATAACAGTCCAGTGCGGGAATGACAGCGTTTCAATTTTGCAAGCCAGTCCAAAGTTTTAATTATACCTCCAAATTAATTTGGGATTAAGTTTGCAGCTCCCATTTGCGTTTGAAGCCTTTCATAAGGCTTCATTTGGAACGATTTTTCGTGTATGTGACGTCATGGATATCACAGTGTAGATGTAGTCAAATTATTATTATTGGTTTGCGTTTACCGTAATGGTAAAAATCGCTTTAATGCATTTATTTGCTTCCTGTACAACATTTGTACCACATTTATGTTACAACAATAACAAAAAGTGAATTTATTTTTGTCGCTTTAACATTGCTGTATACGTGATAAAGTTATGATATGTTTTTAAATTGAAAAGTAACTTATCTAAGAAATTGTTCGGTACTCGGAGCCGGTCCTGCTTGAAAGCTTAATGATAAAAGTGGAAGCTTGTAAGGTTTGAGGCTGACAGCGAGCTGCCGTACACAGTTCTCTTTCATCAATTTTTAAAGCAAAATAATGTCGATCTATACCGTACTAAGCGACAGGTCTGAACAGAACCTTATAAATACTTCCCTTTGCTGTATGTTATACTTACTCATAAAGCTATTAGTAATACTTTAGCTTAGTTGCTCCAACTACCTGTTAAAGTTAAGGTTTCCGTCAAATTTAGCAGTAACAGTAACATTGATTTTAGTGGTTTGGCTAAATGTGTTGCACTAGAGTATTTAGTAGCTCTGTTATAGTTATCTTTTTGATAGAATTTAACTTTTGAGCGTGGCCGGTTACAGTTAGCGTCAAGATGGTTATGACGTGATTTTAACAATTGTCAAAATGGTGCAAGCTGTTTTATACCTGTCTAGTTTAACTGCACTGTTAATTTTAAAGTACGATCGTACAACTTAGGCTTAGAGTGACAAAGTGTAAAATACCCGAAGTCTGCTAATGCTATGATGAAACCTCTACCATACCTATGTACTTAAAATGTTGAAATAACATACAATGGAATAAGGCTATATTTTCCAGATTAACCTTAATCCTATATTTTCCAATTTGAAATACAAATTTTCAATACAAACCTTTGTTAGCGGGTGTACAAAAATTATTTTCCATCGACGCAACCTATAAATTTCAGTATTATCTTTTCCTTTATTCCATCGAAAAATGTTTGAATATCACACTTTTATGTTCAGCAAATATCACGACAATAGAAAATATTAATTTTTTATTTATTTATTTATTTTTTATTTTTTTTATCTATGGCACGTCAATTTGACTTCACCTCGCCTGATGTTAAGCTGAAGGCAAAGTCCCATGAAAGAGGGTCACCATTGCAAACACGTTCAGTGCTACAATGGTGGCGCTCAGCTTGACGGCCTCATCAGATGCTTTTTCACGCCCCGCTTAAAGGACCCGGGACTGTAGGAAGAAGGAAACACGTGCGCCGGCAAGGAATTCCAGGACTTAATGGTACGGCAGAGAAAAGACTCACCGAACCGCTTGGTTCTTGATGGAATATTCTGTACCGTATGCGAGTGACACCTAAGCCCTGCACGCGTTGTCCTGTGTAGGAAAGGGGAGGGTAGGATTAGTTGGAAGAGCTCATCAGAACATTCACCATGGTAGAGACGGTAAAATACTGCCAAGGACGCAACATCTCTACGCATCTGCAAAGGCTCGAGGGACTTTGTGACCTCAGGACTCCCAATAATGCGGACCGCACGTCGCTGCAACCTGTAGTACGTAATATAGCCATAAAACGTAACATATTTACGTTTAATTCAAATCAAATCAATTTTATTTTATTGCGATATCTGGATACGCAGTTGTTACAATTTATACATTACATTCACCATATTTTAGCCTAATTGATAAACAATAATCTCATACTGAATATTTGACAGGCAAATGGGAATTTAATGATTAATTACGTACATAATTATCTGAATTAGGGAAAAGTATAGATATGTTGTCAAAATTTTAGATGTACAAGTTTCGCATATTAATAATAAACATTTTCAAGCAAAATACAATAATTAGTCAATTACAGTTACAAAAATCTTATCTAATAACAATTGTCATACACTAATAAAATTAAAACATAATTGAAATATCCCTAACTTAGAGTATGTTGTCATTTCAATAATAATTTACTGTTTAATATCACCTCATTTAACAAAATAATCCTAATTATTTTTGTTTTCTTTTTTTAATTTGATAACAAACGCAAACATTATATTTCATACCAAGACCCTAAAAAGGAAGGCAATGTGAGAACAATATACGTTTTTCTTGTTCCTGCATTGTTGAGTCAATTCATTAATTATATTTCACCCTTTTGTCATTCATTCCAAATTCTGAGAGTGACAACGGTCGTGTTTAAATAGGTTCTATTGCTGTGAGGTTTTTACTTAAACTTCAGAAAGCAGAACGTCAGAGTTCGGCTTTCGGAACAAGGGGATTCTTTCATGATGCTTAACGTCCAAAGCTTTAAAATACAAAATATTCTCACAATAATTTTAATGTTCAGTGCCAACACATTTTGGATTCCAATTTGGGGGCGTTCAGACAACAATTTCTCGTGTTTTGTTGAGGGTAAGATATTGTTATCTGTAATCGCGAAAATCTGGTAAATACAACGTAGTTTTTTGTGTGTTGTATAGAAAATCTAAGTGAGTTACGATGTGGAACATAGTTATTCGTCTAATATATACTGGACATGGAAGATTGTAGATGTGATTTTATAGGTTACTTTCAGACAAAATTCATAGAATGCAAGATTTTTTATTAGCAAATAAATATTTTTGTAAATCAGTATAATAATTTTTATACAATCTAAGCTATCGACGGTAGCGAATCATTAAAGAACACAAAACATTTTGTCTAAACATTATTGTCATTGCAAAATTATGTTTGTTTGTTACGTTTTCACACTATTACAACTCCATTGATCATCATAACATTTTCAACGCAAACATTGTCACACGTTGCATATCTTATATTTAAAAAATAATGCGAGCAAAACCGCATACAAACCGACTCAAACCTTAAACTACATAGCCTCAAACCACATAGTCCCAAATTGCCAAACCGAACCTATCAAAGGCTGCACCAAAATATTGCAATATGCCACTAGAAAATATTGTGGCTTGGAAAAAAGATCTAGTGGAGAGGACTCATTAAAATTTGTACAGTCGAGTGCGTTCACCAGTACCGTTTGTAAACAAAGCTCGGCTTTTTAAAGAAAAAAAATATTCGACGTCTCTTCTATCTGTCATTACGTGAGCTGCAATTTGTTGAACACAAATAATGGATGAGTTAACATCCAGTTTTAGGTGGAGTTTGCGTTTTTAGAACCAGTTGGTACCGGCCGTGGCATACGAAAATCTGTGACATTTCTTACTTAATTGTAAGCTTAAAACTTCTGACAATCGTGTGTAATCATAGAATTTCGATAACAGAAGATCAGAAGATAAATAGAGTTTAAGAGTGTCCCGGGCACCGGAGCACAAAATTTACAACCAGATTTTGTATTTTACATTTAGGTGTTCCATTTAATTATTTTCACACACCACTCTTACACAAAAACATTAATAATACGTGAAGCACATAATGGTTCTGTCTGTTTAAAATGAAATGAAGTGAATAAATGTAAGCCTTCCACTTTTTGAATTAATGTACCCTGAGTTCTTGACACATTAATTACAATGTAGGATTCATTGGAGACTCGCACCATACCTATTAGAAGAAGATAAATAAGAGAGAAAGAAAAGTTACAGAATGCTAAGCGCTAAGAGACTAGAACAGATGACTGCTAGGGTGCCGGCGAATGGAGAAACCACTATTAGGATTACTGAAGCGTTCTTTCCTAGTACATTTCTACATAATGTCACTGAAATTAAATGAATGTGGAATGACTTTCCTGCTGTATAAAGCGTTGGTAGTTTAGTGGTTAAGGAGTCGGCCTTACGATCGACAGGTTCCAGGTTCGAAACTTGACCATTACACTACTGACGCGAACCCACTCCTAACACAAGTAGTTGAGCTTAGCTGGAGAGGTTGTTTGTTTGTTTGTTTGTACTGGGGTTTTCCGCACTTAGCCTCTTGATTGGGCCATTGTGCGTGAGCTGGAGAGGTTACAGGGAATATTAGTAATTCCGGTTGCCAAAAAAATATGCTTGTGAAAAAATAATAATATGGGGTTCTTCAAGAAAGGTATTAGAAGGTTTCTTCATCGCCTCCAGTGCTGCATATGTTCATTAGTTGAGGTAACCACTTTCAATCAGGTGGCCTGTGTTAGTAAACAACCTAAGTGGTATAAAAAATTAAACACACAGAATATTCCATGTTCCTCATTCTCATGGGTTGGAGGCACGGAATCAGATTTGCATTATATAATATTATGAGTAGGAACAAAAATTACTAATTCCCCAGCCTTTAAGTAAATTACTCCTAGTGTGTTCACGTCGGCTTGCAAGGCCGAGGCCTCTGCTTCCGATGCTTACGAAGGTACCTGTTAATAGTTTTTTAATTTTTTAAATGAATATTTTCAAATTGTATTCTTAAAAAAAAACCAATAGTCATAATTTTCCTCAATAGGCTCACCCATCATTCACAGGTGGTTCTAAAAACATGTAATATCTAAATGATAAATGTCGATAATTTTTCATGTCAGTTCTTTCGTATATTTCTTGAGTCTTTTTGACGGTGACGTATTGAGTGATATATTTCTAACAACCTATGTACGGAGCGTTAATCAAATATACAAGCTGGTTTGAAAGTTATTGGCATACTCGTATTTATGACATAGTTCATGTGAGCTAGTTGAAGTTGAATAAGATTTTAATAGGGTAATTTTTTGGGTAAGTTCCTACCAACAAATCTTCGAATACTAAGCTAATATCACCTGCTCATTGAGTGACAAGGCCTTTCTTCCGGGGCTAAGGGTGTCATCTAGAAAGAGAGTGCCCCGGACCTGCCGGGGTGCAAGGTATATGTTCGCTACTATTTCACCTCCGCCAACTAAAGACCCAAAGACGGCGTGCGTTTTAGTCGGTTCGAGTCCGACATAATCTCTCTTAGCGTCTTCGTGAGATTGGTATCTGTAGGGATTTCACGCACAGAAAAATAAAAAAGTAAAAGGCCCTTTTCCGGTGTTGGGAGATGAGTCCACCCCATAAAAGTCAAAACTCTGAGGCGAAAGAATAGAATGTAACCGCGAAAACACTGAAATGATTATCTAAGAATTGAAACAGATAACGGAAAAGATTAGATCGCTTACTCAACGCAATGCCTAGTTGACGTCAAGTACAATAAGCGGTCATATCTGACTCAAGACTGTGTGAAATAGAGAAGTAAATGCTGGAAAGCCGGCACTGGACTCAGAGGTGAAGACACACAACGAGACCAAGACTGACAGAATGATGATAACTTTAAAGTTATAGGTGTAGCAGTTAATTCTAGCATTGTTCCTGCTTACATAACATAACATAAACTCACGCCTTTATCCACGAAGGGGTAGGCAGAGGTGTTAGCACCCACATTGCGCCAGTTTATGTTTATGCCCCAATGTAATAGGTGGCAAGCCTAATGCCATTGACGGGCAAACCCTGCGATAAATACATACATAACTTCGAAAAGCATCGAAAAGTGATTGGTGTGTGTCATTGTAACTGGGATCGAACCCGAGACATCGTCTCAGCAGTCCATTACCCATACAACCAGCCTGGTTGTATGGGTAATGGACTGCTGAGACCATTACACATCGTTCCTGTTTATTTATTTTCAAAAAGCACCTCTGCTAGGAAGCAGTTGCTGCAGTTTATGGAAGTGAAACGAACTAAAACCCGCCCACGTTCGGTAATACATAATAATTACGTCGGAGGGTGCTGACTTGTAGCGTGTGTATACAAAGATAAAATACATCAGTCATAACACACACACATTTTTTCACAACCTCAAAGGTGCCCAAGAAATACACCCACGCAAAGTGAGTGTGTGTGTTTCTGTGGCAGCTTTGAAGGAATCAACTCAAAAGGAATCTTCAATATTATACCATGATTTCACATAATTTCTAAATTACCAAAAATAACTTATCAAAGACCAATTTCGTATGACTTCAAAGGGATTTGCGGAGATTGTATCGTCATTATGAAGCAAACTGAGGCGACGAATGACGTAAATGCGTACTTACTTTATGTATGCGGTATGTGATAAATATTATTTTCGCTGAAGGGTGTTATTGATCGAGCGCGCGAAGTGAGCGAGAGTCTCCGTTTCTCTAGTTTTTTGTCTGTCTCTATGTCTGTGGGTATGTCAACTCCAGTGTAGAGGGCGCTTCATTCGTGATACCAATCTTGCTCAAAGTGTATTTTGTGCAGTAGTGGCCAGTAAACGCTCCTATAATTTTCCGGATTCTGTCCCCGCTGAGATTAATTATTTTCTCGCTCAGCCTTCCTGACTACATTACTAGCATTGGGTTCATGTGTAAGTCTAGGACTCGAACTGCTGATCTCTCCATGGTCGATAACCACTAATTTATCGACGAAACGTATACCTCAATTTGAGATTATTATAATTTGATTTACTTGAATCACCGCAGCGGGATCCACGCTGCGGTGATTGAAGTACGTATGTAGTATCAATAAACAATATTTGTTTATGGATAATACAGTTTACCGAAAATATATCTCAATTTTAAAACTATTTTATTTTGCCATACTTCTGTAGTGACTTTCGATATTATGAACTAGACCCGGTTCAGTAATCAATAGTGCCCGTAATACGGCTATATGCTCTCCCCCTATTTAATAGTACTGATTAAAGTGATTGGTGAAATAAGGGTAGTAATTGACTTCTGCCTACCCCTTAGAGAGATAGGTGTGAGTATATGTATGTACACATTCAGTAGGTCATTAAAAGTTTTCATAACATTTCTGTGTAATAAATGCGAGAACATACGGAAATCGCGTAAAGTTTAAATATCTGATGTTGTTTTTTTAATCACAAGCAGTTCTTGTTTTTATTGCACATCGTAAAAGAATCTCTCTGTAACTCTGAGAGTATGATAAAAGCGCAGTCGTCAAAGATTGAGAATACAGATGCGATATTTTGTATCATAGTTTTTGAGCAAACTTGATTATATTATATATTATTACTATTAAACAATTGTGAAAGATTTTAAGCCCACTTCGAGCATTTGTTACCGAGCTTTCAACACAAGTGGAGCCACGGACCATATCTAGTATTACATGTTTTTATCATTTGAAGCTTATACCGGTTGATTTTATAGTGGTTTTGGAAAAAAAGATTTTGGCCACAATTTCGATAGTAAAATCGTAAGGAAGTCCTAATTTGGCGAAAACAAAATTTTTTTTTTACACGTCCCATACATTTTTCTGTTCACCTGCACATTATTGCCATACATAAAGTATTTTTTTTTCGTTTCAAAATTAAAACTTCCAGTCGATTTTGCTACCGAAACTCTGTGTGAAACAAAATATTCTTTTTCCAAAACCACTATAAAATCACCGTGTATACAAAAGAAATTGAGAGATACTCATAGGAAATTCACTTAATTTGGGATTTGACAAACCGTTTCAGCTACCTTTCGACATGAACCCGTATTAAATAATTTTATATGTTTAGATGAAAGAAAATTCAATAGCTTCGTAATGAGGTATTGATATCAATTGGAAATAGATGAGGTTTTATATATCGTTGGTTCTTTTATGTAATATCACTTTATTTTTACCATCATCAACATTCGTGCATGTAGTAATAGGTACTGTAAGCGACCATATAATATGATAGAGAACACTTCGCTTCACTTTCAAAGTTCGCGATGCGTTTTACCAATGAGCGTAAGATGGACGCACATTGGTAAGACGCATCGCAAACTCGAGCTGCAGTCGAAATGACGTCGAAGCTTATATAAGCGGTACGCCACTTGGACGTTTCTTTCAAAAGTAAATAGCAGCGCTCTCACACACTAGATACCACACCTACGATGTAAAGTCGTGGCGATGGCACAGTAGGGGTAAAACTAACCTCACAAGCCAGTACATCTGCCAATTGTTGATCGTGGCTTTGGAGCAGATGTCCTTCTCGAATTGAAGACTTCTTAAATAGTAATCAAAAGTCAAAAGTCAACGCCACTTGCTTATTCTGTTAGCTATGTCGATTACTTTAGTTCTTGTTCGAATGACTTCTTTACGAATTTTGTGCTTCAAAGAAATCTCAAGCTTAACTCGTTCGTTTTATTAACAGAAATTACTGATAATCCCCCTAAACTAAATAAAATAAATGAAAGAAAATAAACGATTTACTTAAGCAGATTCTCATAAAAAGAAACTGCTTACAATCAGACAATCAAAATTAGTTATTGGGCCATTACATTATGTTATTTATTGTATATCATATTTTATACCATGGATTACTACGTTATTAATATACATTTATGTTATTGCGATTTCACATAACTCTAAAGATACATTATCATTAAAACTCATTATTATTCCTCGTGAACTTTCCAAGAGTAATTTATTCGCACTTCAAAATATATTACATATATTAACATCACAGTCATTAAAATCAACTTCATTCGAGCCCCATCGTCTCCAATTTACCGCATCAATGCCTCACAGAGAGACTGACATGTAGGCACAAAACATTCTGTCTAGAATTCTGTACTCTCAATGATGTCACTTCATGCATTTTAATGAATACAGAACATGGTCCGTATGCAAACGTCTGAATACGTTGCCCTACTGTTTTGTATGGAGAAAACTTTTTGTTCCCTCTGTTTTTGGCTCGACGTACTATTTGCTCTGAAAACCTGATTCAGATGGCATTGTGTATATTAATGACGTGGGAATAGTTTTTATTTGTTTTATTTTTTTCAATATGCTTTTGGCAACCACCATCTTGCTGGTTTTGTGGGTTAAAGCTCGGAAACCTAACGGACAGAACCTTCATGAATGAAGAGTTAAGAGACGTGAATAAGAAGTAACTGTGCCATAATTTTTTTCACGGTTTATCTCGAAGTTTTTTTTTATTCTCTACTATACACATAAATTATATTAATACAATACATAAGAGATGTTATGTTCAAAGTTTATGTAATGTTTTTTTATGTACTATTTAGGTTAGAAATGTGGTTACTGTAATCTATGGACGTTAGCAACACAAGGGATGTCACACACGTGCTGTTGACCCTAAGAAAACGTTTTAATGCCCTTCTTGATGAGGTGGTAGAGGAGAGGGGGCAAAGGTTTAGAGAGCTTCTGGGTAGGAGACAAATTGGTCTTCCCAATGACATCACCAAAACTCACCAGTGTACACTACTCACCACCAGAGACGTAATACAAGTTTACCATTAGCCACGGCATATTATAAGGCGCAGCCATTCCTCGGTTGAATTACTTAATTGGGACGGGAAATACCGCTGCGTCCTACCTTCACTCTCCAGAATAACATATGCAGAGCTGATACGCAATAAACAATTCTATGTAGGGTCAAATTTTAATACTTACGATGTTCGATATATAGGAGAAAAACCGCGTTAGACAATACCTACTTTTCTTCCTAAAATAAATCTTAGACAACACTTACCTACTCTTCTTCCGTAACAAGTCCCACCTTAGACAACGCTTAATGAAATAACTCGAAGTATCGTACTCCGAGTTATACGCTACGTACGATATATATTTAGAGGAGAAAACCCGAAGAAAACCGATCGCACACAAGCGTTAGAGTCCATTTCTTTAGGTACTTAAAACGTAAACAATCTTGGTATGTCTTTCAATAATTTTTGTTCAAAAACTCAGTATAAAGATATTTTTCTGCTTAGAAACGTATTATAAAGCCTAAATATCGGTATCAAACCGCTAGATATTCAGCTAAATAGCTTAGTTTATTTGTTTAACATATGTTGTTATAAAAAGTTGCTACAACATTGTTCACTTTTTTAAGTACCTAAACAAATGGAGTGGTATACCTACTATTCTACGAAAAATTGGTTTTAGACAACTCTTAATAAAGCCGCCCAATAGCTTCTCTGTTTCTTCACTTGACGTATTTTTAAAATGTAATCTATCTCTCTATCTTTCTTCCCGGTGTACTAAATCCAAATATCGGGTACTGCACTAGAAGTGTTTTAGTGGCTAGCGACAAGACCACCATTTGTGTCACATAAAGAATATAATACATAAATTTATCCCCGTACATTTTATTTGAGATGTGTTTCCAGAGAGACCAAGACTATTTTCTAGCTAAAATAAACCTACTTTAGTGGATAAAGAGTTTCTTTGCGCTTAACATATTATACTAAGATCCCTTATTACTGTATGATCTACAATCTGTTGAATACATAGCTTTTACTCAAAAAAATTACACGACTCACGATGCGTCACGCCAGTGCGTAAAAATAAATAGCATAAAACATAGTATTAAAGAAACTCGCTTTCTCTGTCCATATGTATGCTTAAATCTTTAGAACTACACAACGGATTTTGATGCGGTTTTTTAATAGATAGAGTGTTTAAAAAGTAAGGTTTAGGAATATGTATAAACATCATGAATCAGGAAATCAGGAATGAAAAATGTTGCAAAAACGGGGTGACGCAGACGAAGTTGCGTGGGTGGGAGTGGGGCTAGTACAAAACATTTATTAAAACGTTTCACGAGGCACAAAAATTTTAGATGTACCTAGTTAGTAGTCTCTAAAATCGGACCGCACTAGAGGCAAAGTCGTCCTTCTGTAAGTAGACACAAAAAAATATTTGAAATTGCAAAAAGTAAATGCCTAGGCAGGATTTGAACCCCCGACCTGTCTCGTACAGGGAGAACGCTTTGATCACTGAAGTACTTGACCACTTCTAAGTTTACATCTTAGGGGCCGACGTTGGAGTCATCTACAGACAATCCTACAAACTATCGAACACAATGAAAACTTTTTCAATAATTTTTGGATACTACTTTTTTATTACTGCAATTCTGAAGATTGTTTGTGAAGCACATCCAACGGGTGACGGCATATTTTGGACGTGGTCTAATAGCTCAGTGGTCAGAGCGTTAACCCTGTAAAACCCTGATCCCGGGTACAAATCCCGTCTAGACCTTCACTTACTCCAGTTTTGAAAAAGTGAACAGATTGATACCTCAATATTTCAGTAAAGAAAGAAAACAAAGATAAAAAAGATACAGAACTATTTCCTTGAATTCAAGAACATCGTCACAAGAAACATTTAATAACATTTCACTGTCACAAGATAACGCACTGCACTTTCTTGAATACTGAAATCTAGGACGACACCCTCAGGGTACATTAAAGTATTACGGCGTTCTCAGAAGTGCTGACGTTTAAACTGCTTACGTAAATATTTAAACAGAAAATATTGGCGGTAGTGAAAGCTACTTCTACGCAGGAGGCACGGGTTCAACGCCAGTTCTATGTGAATATTTACATTAATCTTGATATTGCTTGGTTATGTATTTACAAGAAAAAGTATAACACAAGCATAATATTGCATAACACAAGCTAGTTAAGGCAATGTTTACCATAATATGTGTAAGGGGCATTTACTAGGTCTTTATAGTACTGCGTCTGCTTCAAAAGTTGTTGGTGTATTGCGAAGTAAAAGTAAAAAAGGTTTACTATTGACTCGTTATTATTGATATTTATTATTTATTTACATGAACTTATATACTACGTTTTAATCTTAGTAATGGGTTGATTTGTAGTCACATCTCGTGATAACTCGTGTAATATGCTGAGTAGCCTTTTTATTGTTATGGCAGAGGACGTGAATTCTTATCTTCTTAATGTAATAATATAATATTATTAGAGAAACCACATCCCGTGTATCCATGCTGCCATAGGTGCTTTGAACCGACAGTTGAGTTTTAAAACCCTTCCATTTAGGCTAAATTTCTATGGTTCGTCATAGAACGGCCAGAATTTGTTTCCTTAACCTCCTTTCTTAACCATTAAGCTACCGACGAATTCAAAAATTTAATTTCTTCTACAGGTTCTGAATAAACCTCATATCTGTTTCAAAAATAAAAGTCTCTAAATATTTCTCGAATCTCAGATCTTGAAACCACGAACACAATCTGAACAATATTTACAATAATCTAGAAGTAACTTTTTGTAGAAATGGTTTCACTAACTTAGTTTGAAAGACATTTCTTTAAATCGGATTACACTTCCCTTGTTAGAAGTTGTCAGGCGTACCTAATGAAGACCTCAGAGATAAGCTGCGAGAAGAGTATTGGAAAATATTGGACGTATTTACTTTGTTATTTGCCGTTAATAATTTCAAAAAGCAATTTACTTTGCCTGCAAAATACAGCTGTAGTAAAGCTGTTTTACATATCGTGTGGGAATTTATAAAATAAGAACTAGATACTTGGGTAAATACTTAGAGTGATAGACCTAAATGATATAATATGTGCTCCAGTAACAGCTGGTAAAAGTGGTTAAATATTATTTCAACTATGAGAATTATAAACTGACGTTGATAAAAAAGTAATATGAATAAAATATTAATCATTATGAGTTACAACCATTATGAGTTACAGTCAAGCGAATCAACAAAATAAATAAGGATAAATTAAATAACAAATAATCTTAACCTCTGATACAGTTGTGTCCAGGTTCACAGGGACATTGTTCTATTACAGCATGGGTGAAAGGCTAACCCTTATCATTCATGTTTGTGAGAATAAATTGTATTCAGCATAGTTTAGGGTAGACACAATTCTACTAATTTCTCGATGTTACCGAAGTGCGTGGGCCTAGTGGTACTTTCCAAAGCAATTCGCACACTCTATAAACTATTATGCAATTTATCTGCTTAACCAAACGAATCAATAACAGGCCCCAGGGTAACATCAGTAAAGTTACTATTACGTAAAAGAGCGCAAAAAATTTGCGTTACTACAAAAACCCTAGCCTCATAAGTCTCTAAAGCTTTCTCAATCCCACTATCTATATTCAACAGTATATTGTTTGTTTACAGATGCGTTGGTTGTCCCCAGCACACACGACTTGGCCAATGTTGACAAAGCTGGTGCAGAAGATTCTTTCAAGTAAGTTACATAATGATATTCAACCTTAAGCTTATGATCTTAAGTTACACTTTGTTCTGATCTTTTACACGATTTTATTCTAGTCTTTTCATTTTCTTCATAACAAACATTCAATAGAATTTCAACTTTAGGCGTCGATTTTCAGGGTTGTATTTCGCTTATCGCAGAGTAAAGTTTGCTGAGAATTTCAGTAGTGCCGTCGAAATTCAATATTGGATTTAAAAGCTTTGGTTTATGGTTTATTTTCTTTTAACAGTTCTAGGAGTATTTTTAATATTAGGTATAATAGGAATGTGAAGTGAAATAAAAAGTAATGGGATATCATGTGAATGATTCTATATGAATTTTGAAGGTATATCCAACATTAGGCAAATTATAGATTTAAATTATTTCTTTGCTGATATTGAAGATACATTAAAACGTATATTGTTTAAAATAGATTGTGTGTTGTAAAAAATAGTTTTATGACATGCGAGAATTTTTAATCTCTTGATATTTCTGCCTGTCTATCGTAAATCGTTGTTAAAATGAAACTATTTAATATTACGTAGGTATACAGTATTCTAGAATACAAAAAAATATAAAAATCTGAAAATCAAATACCTAGTATCTTGAATGTGCAAACGACAGTCAATATCATAAAAACCAAGATAAACCAATTCATAGGAAAACTAGACTACGAAATGTGAATGATGAATGTAATAGGGGTGGTTCTATAGCTTTCCTATAACATTGAAAGGGAGAGGCACAAAAGGGCTATTGCTTCTGTCAAAGAATTTTGTAGTGTAAGCAATAGCTCCAGCAACTCAGGATCGCAAACTGACTGTTTCCGGGAATTCCGGTCCCTTCAACGTAAAAGGAAGAAATATTCCTTCCTTTAAGGAAAATAATATTCCTATATGCCAACAAAGAAATCTTTCAAACAAATACAATTGAATGTAATCCTAGAGATACTACAAGGGCGGATGAATTCATCCCTTTATTAAATCCTAGTACTGTTTGAGTAGGATAAAAACACTTATAGGAAGTAAAGAGAATTGTCTCACGAGACCAATCGACTTGTGATCCATACACCCACCGGTAGGTGAAGGGGGAACTTTAGAAAATAATTCGATTCCTTGCTATGTGGTGTAAATCGCAAGGAAATTAATTACGTACAAGCACTATCAATTAACGTCTTGGAGAATATAAGACAAAACATTTTCAGATATATCTCTACCCAGATTCCATTTAACGTTTTCAATAAAACTCATTTCAACAACATCAAACCTCACACAGAACCACTGTCTACTTCTAAACAAACAGTAACGAGTCACATTGTTTGAGCTAGGTAAATCCTATTACGTCAGAGTTGGCAACTTCTCCAATCGGCTTACAGCTTCTACAGTCGTGCGGAAAAGTGTAGTCTTTGAATCGGTTTTGTATAGAATGAAAGCATTTATATACGACTGTTCACATATTGGTCGTTTAATTTAAAGACCATGTAAGAGATATGATACTTTAAGTTTTATTTTTTTACAATATAGTAGTGATATATTATATTGGGTAACATGGGTATTCACGACAAGAGCCAAACAAAAGATTAGAACAACACAGAGAGCCATGGAAAGGAGCATACTGAATATAAGGAAAATTCACAAAGTAAAAAGCGAAGCTATCAGACAAAAAACAAAATTAACCGATGCCCTCACGCAAGCCCTAAAACTGAAATGGCAATGGGCCGGTCATATAACACGATATACAGACAATAGGTGGACACTCAGAACTACATGCTGGGAAGGTCCAACAGGAAAAAGAAGAGTTGGCAAGCCGAAACGAAGGTGGGCTGACGATTTAGTAGAGATAGCAGGGAAAGACTGGCAGAGTATTGGCTTAGACAGAGACGCATGGAAGAAACTGGAGGAGGCCTTTACCCGAGAAGGGGTCCATATCCAAAACAACTAACCTGTACTAACACCTAGATATTAAGTTAAACTACTAACAATCAAGTACTAACAACATTTGAAATGTAAGAAGAAGGATATGGAAATAAATGGCTTTATTATTATTATTATTATTATATTATATTCACTCGAGACTTGAAGGTTTCCAGAAGAGGATTCCGGGTCATTACCCGTTTTTGTTATGCATACTCACATCGTTTTTCACGCCGTTGCAGCGGTGTTTCTTTACAAGACACAAATGCGCTCCTGCATGGAATACTCCACGCATCTCTGGGATGACTTCGCAAAGCACTTACTAGATGCTCTCAACAGGTTGCAGCGACGTGCGGTCCGCATTATTGGGAGTCCTGAGGTCACGAGCATCCTCGAACCTTAGCAGATGCGTAGAGATGTTGCGTCCTTGACATTATTTAACCGTCTCTACCATGGTGGATGTTCTGATGAGTTCTTCCAATTAGCTCCACTCTCTCCTTTCTTACAAAGGACAACACTTAGGTGTCACCTGGATACAGTGCATAATATTTCATCAAAAACCAAGCAGTTAAGAGAATCTTTCCTCTGCCGCACCATTGTCTTGGAATTTCTTACCAGCTCACGTATTTCATTCTACCTACAGTTCCGAAGTTTTAAGAGGAATGTGAAAAAGCATCTGATGAGGCCGTCAAGTTCTACGCCACAATACTATTGTGACTCTGTACGTTTTGTATGGTGACCCTCTTTCCTGAGACTGCCTTCAGCTTACCATCATGCGTCCTAGGTAAAAAAAATGTTCCCATGTCCAATATCGATTGCACCCAAACCTTGCCTTCGTATTTATAAACGTTCGTTTTCAGGTATTCAAGGGACCGTCTATTGTGCGAGCTTCAAAATCCCAAAGCCTCGCCAGACGGCCAAATCTGTTAATTTATAATAATACGATTCGACTGGCTGTTGAAGTAAAATTAAAAGTAAAAAACGATCCCAATTTCAATGATGGATCAATTGTCGATACAAATATTAATTAATCTTGCCTCGATTGACTGTTAAAAACGACCATGATGCCAACTATTTTTTTTAATTACATTACAAAAATACTGTTTATAACATTTTGTAAATAGAGGTGGAATGGAAACTGAATTTAAATCATAATTTCAACCAGCGCAATCATTCAGCAGTTCACGGGACACGGGTTATGATAGAGGCCAATTACTAGTATTGCTCTACCATAGATTACTGCCTAAAATATATCAATTACATTATTGCCATTCACCAATAATTGCCATACAGATCAAGACAAAGCTCCCTAAGGAACACACATAGCTACATGAATATTTGTATTGGCGTCCTCGATATACGGCTCAACGTCTTCTCCTAGAGACTGGGGATTTCGTTACGTAAACAGAGATATGGCTTAGTCGACAGATATCGATCGACAATCTTGTTAATGCTGATCTTAGAAGCACGTGTTGTATTGTCATTCTAATAATATTTGACGAATAATGTGGATAATATTATGTATCTTCAATATATAGTCAGTCAATAGGAATTGTCCAAGTAAATGTGGATGAGTTGTTTGAAAGAGGATACGACATTTGAGGTAGTGGCTGAAGGAACAAAAACTAACTAAGTAGAATGTGTTGAGAGACGACCTCTAATAATTGGGACAAAGGCAATATAAGAGAACTTTTTTTTTCATACGCTGAATCTGGAGTGGTTGAAAATTGTTAGTATACTTAGCAGAGCCATGCATAAGAAAATATGAATGTGGAACAAGATAAAACAAATAAGGGAGTGATTGAAGAAAGGATACGTATAGGAATCTGTGGAGAGATAAGCACAAATAATTGGGACCAAGTCAAAATAAGAGGGCTGGTTAAAAAATGGTTAGTATAGTTAGTAGAGACATGCCCAAGAAAATATGCATCGATTGTGTGAAACAGGATATGACAAAGAAGAAATCACTGCTGAAATGAATGTGTGGAAAGACTAGCACAAATTATGGGGACAAAAGAAAAATAATAGGACTGGTTAATAGACAAATAACTGCTATAAACACAAATATTTGTTTGCAATAGACAATAAAATAGTAATGTATATAATATTCAAATGAAAATATTTGTAACTAATTTATTTCAATAAATCAATTAGCTTATCACAGTCCACTGTTTGATAAATCCCTCAGTTTCGGCCCCGTATTGTTTCCACGCTGGCAAGACGGGCTGGTACAGGGTTTCGTTTTGAGTTTTCCTTCTCTCGCAGTGATATCACATGTCATCCAACCAGAATATCACTAAGAGAATGATAAACTTATAGTTCAGTTTTAGTTAGCAGCTTTCCTTTGATTACTGTCAGTGTAAACCTTTGAGAATGCCTCAAGGCGAAACCGGGTAGGGACATTAATAAATACAGTGGAGAAGTACCAGTGTGTTATCAATCATTTCCGTTCCCGTTCATCACTCACCGGGCACTGAAAAGTTTAACCCTAAAATATCCGACCATCTTGTAAAATTTCGTTGTATAACTGTTTTAATGGAACCTTTATTTTGTTCACAGATCATTTCTTCAAATCTCAGTCTCCAAGGGTAAGTCACAATTATGTTTACAATAAAAGAGGCCAATAACACGTCTTAATCCAAACGTTATTAACTTGTATAAATCTTTTCAAAGGGTAACAACCTTCCAATATTGACATTGTATTCTTTGAAAATATGACTGTTTGTAAAGCAAATATTTTGTATTTTGTATCATGTTCTTGTATGTGTGTGTGCAAATTAGCGGTAATACCATTATATTACCATAACATTCTGTGGGTTTGGCTGAACTACGATATTCCGTGAAGCGACTGTCATTTGACCTCCACAACTCATTGGTGATATCGAAGCATTGAGCGGGAATCGAACCTACGCCTTCTGCGTAGCAGTCGCGTTCACTACTGCCACGCCACGGAGTTCGTCGATATGCATAGTTGCGTAGTTGCGTTTCATATCAAACTAACAGCCCCCGAGCAAATGTCAGACGCAATCCGATGCGGCCAATCAGCAGTGAGATGATGGACAGACAGACAGACAGATTCTGTTGTACATTTTCGGATCAGAGTTACAGTTCAAAATAAAGCAATTTGTTAGGAGGTAACCGAAATTTGGATGCAATGCGATTGGCATTTGAATGACGGAGAGTAATGTTGAACTGTTACTGTTATACATTGAAAATGTTATACGTATGTAACATAACATAATATAAACTAACGCCTATATTCCCGAAGGGGCAGTCAGAGGTACTAGCACCCACATCTCGCCAGTTTATGTTTAGGTCCTAATGTAATAGATGGCAAACCTATTGCCGTTAACCAGGCACTTATAAACCTGCGATAAATACACACATAATTTATCTTATTGTGTAGAATAGTAATAAATGCAAGTCTCGCAGTCACGGCTTTAAATATCAAAGAATTCGTGAAAAGCTTGGCTACTAATGACCTTTCCTTTTACACTTATTTTCTATTTAAAAGTAACGTTTAAAATGTTGTTTACTATTCTATGAATAGTTTTAGAGCTATTTATTCATTTCAGCGTTTCCCCGTGGCATCCGAATCTTCCACCTCTCGTTCACCTTTGCCACTTGACTAACTCAAGTATTTCCTCCTTCTTTTAGTCACGGCTCTTTGACCGAGGCGAGAAGAAACGTATGTCAAGACCGTCAAAGTACGAACCACTATTATTAGCCACTATTATTTGGACTGCACCCAAGCTAACCCTCAAGCGTAGGTCGTGGTGAGCATTCTATCCCGCGGCTCTGATTAGGCGAAGGAGGAACACCGTGGTGGTTTAGTGGGTAGTCTGGCCTCCGTTTTGAGGTCAGGAGTCCCACACGAAGCGAGCCCCCAGCCCCCGCGGGTAGTGTGCGAAGTGCGTAAAAACATCCCACCACGTAAAAACAAAAAGAAAACCCTCGAGCGGGTCATTTGTCAATCTTATAAAAATGTCTGGAGTTCAGTTACTCCAATCTGCTGGTTTGACTACTTCGATATTTTCTATGAAGCGACTGCCAATTCGAGAAGTAATATCGAGACATTGCAGATAGACCTTTAGAGATATGCTTATATCATTGAGCGTATTAAGCTAATACCCAACTCGGATCATCCAAATTTCAATAAACCTTCCGTTATATCGCTCCCTTAAATATTTACTGGAGTTCTTATGGGCATATCACAAATGACAAAAGCTTGGTATATTTGTTTACTAACAAATGTTTTGGTGTGGTCTCCAATCCTCTTAGTAAGTTTTGGAAAGTTGCGTCTCATGTAAAAGTTATAGTATTGTTCGCTCTTGTTTTAGTTAAGCCTTCAAATGACGAAAGTTAGACGTATATTAATATAACTACTAACTGACTTGACCATTCTGCGCGCGGAAAGATGTCAAAAAAAATAGATCTTTCTTTTTTTATACCACTTAGATGGCAGACTAGCATGCCCATCTGATGGAAAGTAGTTACCGTGGCCTATGGACGTTTATCATATCATAGAATAGGGTTAGGGAAGAAGGTTAAGAAAGTCCCTGTACTGTCAGTGCCGATGAAAAAGAAGGGTTTCTCGGTCTTCCCACTGACAACAAACAACGTCTCAAGTGAAATCTGGCTACCCTACTCACCACGGCTACAACACAAGGTTTTTATTACCCGTAGTATTTTTTCAGGCGTAGGTACTTCCCGAGTCGGAGTGCTCAAATAGGACGGGAAACACCGTCACATCCTACCTCTATTCCGTCACATAAAATGAAAATGCTCAAACAATCAGGATTATACTTGTGTAAGCAACTAGTCTTTTTCTAAGTGGAATACCCGGACCAATTGAGTTACTAAGCGTCTTGGATAAACAAAACTATAATACTATTGCAGTGGTCATCTTGGATGAATATTAGAAAAGCAATTAAAAAATTGGATAGGTTTGATATAAATAGTTTGGAAACTGTGTCTTCGACTTATATAATTTACATTTACACTAGCGTCGCTATTGTATTAGGTTTGATATGTACCTGTAATGATAGTGTAAAAGTTATAAATAAATAAATATTGTGGTATTTAAATCAAGAAAACATTCATATCCACATAAATTCAAAGTTCCAACTTTAAAATTTTCTATTCACTTCTGCATCACATAGAATTTCACTGAATTCAACCATGGTTCTTTAATTCCATCAGTAAAATCTAAAAGGATAAGCGTTAAAGAGATGAACATAAAACTTCAACAAGTCCCTCCTTGATCTACCTTTAAATCCGTATTTGCATTTTCTACGTCTCAGACTGAAGCCGGTTTGAAGTGCATAAATCTAGTAAAATCCAGTAAGAGCCGGATTTCGGTGGTCGTTACCAAGCGAATAACAAAAACTTTAGGTTTCGTTGTTTGGGCAGATTTGTGATTGTGAGTAATGGTTGGTTTTGGAAATATTAAATTTTGGTTTCATGTTTTTCTTAGTATAATAATTCATCTCCATAGTGGGTAAAACATTATTTTGTAATTCCCACGAAGTCTTAATTACTCACGTCTACGTCAAATAAGTAAAATTATGGTACCTACAGTAGCATGAAGTTAGTTAAGGAAATTTGAAAAGTATTACTTTAGTTAACTAGTCTATAATAATTAAAAAAAATAATGACGTTTTGCCTTTTTGTACTATACTCATTAAATAGCGATATATATTGTTTAATATAATTATAATTCAGTATACGTCAAATGTGACTTCACCTCGCTTGATGAGATTATTAAAAAATCTGAGTAAATGACTAAGAACCAAATCAAACGGTTAACGAGAATAATAATTTTCATATTAAATTCATAATTTTTCTACACACTATGATATAATAATTCTAATTGCATAACCTAATCTAATAATTGATTCAATGAAATCAATTGTTACTATAATATATAATATATTTTTCTTTAAATTTCAATCGAAAGTTATTCGTATCAGATAATATTATCAGACTTGGGCGCGTTATCACTTGGAAGTCCAAGTGAGAATCCTCTACAACGCACTGATAATAATGACGCAATGTTTAAAAAATAATGAGCTATCCTAAAACTGACCTGAATTCCTTGATATCATGAACTAACCTGCTCAATGACTACTTGGGCACATTAAATACAAATAATCTTTACTAAATTAATATATAATAGGTAAAGTGAAGTATGAACTGTGTCAAACTCCAAAGTGATTACTTATATTTTAGCCATTAGCGTAGGCAAGTTTTGTTTGCCTCATAGTCAGCTGCGAACTATCTGTGAAGTGAGACTACATACTTTATGATAATTATCGAATAATGTAGAAATGCAAGTCATGGATAAGAGGATGAATTATTTATTACTGAGCATTTGAGTACTTTGGATAGATGAATAATATGGTGGAACTGGTAGCAAGCAGGAGATAATCTTTTGAGTATTTGATCAACTAGAAACGAATGAACTTCGATGTGTAACGTAACTCTTTAGTCTTTAGTGAAGTTCTGTAGTTAGACTGGTTGTTGGACTTTATAGGGTTCTTAGTGTCTGTAATGGCTGCCGTATATTCCGAGATACGTAAATGCATCAATGAATCGTTCTACCACCGCATTCAACTTCATATATTACGACCGAGAAGAGAAAGGAACTTCATCCAACGCAAGCTAAGAAAGAACTCGCTGCCGTGGTTTTCCCACACGACTACAATATGGAGTTCTATCAGTAGGGCGTTAGGCCAGCAGCAAGAGTTTAATGCCCCTGGTCTTGTTCATGTTCATAGGCCCCGGTAACCACTTTCTATTAGGTAAGCTAAGCCTGATCCTGCTCCTTCAAAAATCAGTTTCTTTAGTACCTTTGATAAATTAATCTTCTTACGAATATAAATATCTCGACAAAATATCTAGTCAAAATACTTAAGTCAAAAGCCTCACTCAAACCTATACTACCCAACTTCCTTCCGAATAGAAGTGGACCTCTACAGGGAATTATCTTTTTCTCTTCAAAGCTTATTATTTATTGAGGCTGTTATTTTATACGAAGCACCTAATACCTTAATAGGATAAGATAAAGAACACTTAGCAGAAATGAAATTTACTGACGAGTCAAACTTATGTAATATTGCATACGGCTTAAACCGCTTCTAACCGGCTTTCGCCAGCCATAGCCGGCTCCCGGCCAATCAGAGAGCTCTAATCCTGCTAAGTTGGGTTAAGCCTTATGATGTTATTACAAACACTTATTATATAATCGAAATAAACGTAAATGGGTGGATTATAAACGCTATTCATTTTTACGACGATTTAAGGGAAAATAAAAAAGGATTTTGGGAATTCAATTTGAAGTTAAATTATGTTTGTGTCCTGCTCTTGCTGCTGTAGAATACTGGTCCTCAGCTACAAAGCCTTTGTGCTATTGCAGATTTTAATCAATCTCTGTGTTGAGTTCTAGCCGGATCACCACTCTGACGATTAGTAACCAACGTTCGCCACTCTCGGAGTAGATTTGATGACAGATAGTCTTTTATAATCCAAACCCGTATCTACTAAAAGCCGAACATATTGAAAAAAAAAACTCACAGGTCAGACGCAAACGCCAATGCTTACACGTTATACAATAATGTTATTGGAACAGTTTGCTTAGAAAAGAGCAATATATATAGAATATATATTCAAAAAAACAGACAAAAAAGTCGTTATTTTTATAAACCTACCATAAACAGTAGATGCAAGGTAACACCCAACACCATCTAATGCTGAACACTACCCTAATGACTGTTGAAGTCTTTACAAAATGCTTTTTCATCATACATAATGAACGTTATTTGAGCACCTACATCATTATCTTTCTCCGAAGTAACGCTACAGCGTGTGACGTAAATATTTAAGCGAGAAATTTATTCACTATGGTGGCACTTGTAGCTGTCGTGACTATGATTCTAGCTAAGATTCCTGTGCCGGGCAAGATTTATTGCTCAAAGTTTTTTAAGGCCAGATTGAAATTAATAGTTTTTTGGCCATTGTGCTGTTACCATAGAGAAAAATAATGTGCGTGGAAAATTTTGGATGAGGAAAGAATTTTGAACTCAAGTTACCTAACTAACTTTAAAAAGAAAATATAGCTATTATATTCTACATGGCCAGTAAGTATTTGACGGATACAATGAGCAGCTTTCCAGCAGGTATATTGTCAGTTGGTTTTTAAAATCATAAGGAGATGGCACTAGCATAGTTACCGGTACTTTTTTAATTTGCATTGTGGAAGCTAATTTAGTCTGTGGCAAGAAAGAACTGACCGAATGTCTTAATTTGATTCATTGTGTTTATTATTAAGTGTTTCTGAAACGTTAACGACCTTAAAAAGTTGATACCTACATAATTTTAGTTAATAATACAATAATCTTTGTATTCGCGGTCACGGTGTGCTGTTCATACCTGTGGAATCCAAGGAAAACATTTGATTCCACAAGAAATTACGCTACGAATTCAATGGATTAAGGCTTTAAGATTGGATGTGGACAAGGCTGGTCGTCAGCTGAAAAGTACCCATACATATGCCCCGAAACCCGAAGAACATTTTTTCAATAAATTAGGGAACACTAGATGTAACACCACACTCTTCTTAACAATAATGCCGGGCTGCGCCATCTAGCGCGTCTTTAGGAAAGCTATAAATACCTATTGGAAAACTGCTCATTGTAATAATTCACATTTTTCACCACTTTGAAATGAAAACCTATTCAATGTGCGTTGAAATTCTTTTCATTGGGAAATAAAAACTTTTTACTTTACTGAACTTCTTACTTTCTGAATTTGTCGAGCTTCACTTCAACGTGAGTCACAGTATATTTATAATTCTATTCGGTCAGAGGAATTGTATTTTGACAAATTTAGACAAATGTAGGGAAACCTTACGTAACTTTTTTTCCCTTTTTTAACTTCTTTAAATAATTTAACTTGCGTGAAAACCCGTTGTGTATTAAATAGCACGTTTTTTAAATGGGTTTCAGATTGTTTTCACTTTGGTTGCCTTGTAACAGCAGCTCAATTTTTCTTTTAGGCATTTTCTTGGTAAATCTCTGTGTAACTTTAACATTTAAAATCAAATAACAGATTTTGACTTAATAATACGCTAATGCGATTAACTTGGATCCTGAATACTCTGTTAGAGTACAATACTAATGACTACATCTGTATTAACTACAATTACATACACATTTATATTATATAAGAGTAAGTACATAAATAAGGATAGAGTGTTCCTTTGGGAGAACGGAGAACGTACATAACTTTAAGGTAAACCGCATCACAGACAGCTTCATGCATGTTCTTGGCAACAAGTTAACCACATGAAAGCTAAAAACATTGTGAACTAAGAAAATGTCTGTAATGTAATATTGTTAAATGTACAAGTCTTGTTTAGATAGGAATATTTGTACATAATTAGCTCTGAAATAGAGTAGTTTTACTTTCATCCGCAACCTGTAAGAACCAATTATTCTAACCTCCATGCTACAGAATACCGCGGCTTATAACCCTGTATTATGTTTCCGACGGTGAGTAGGGCAGACCCAGATCTCACTGGAGAGGTTTTGTATTGTCTGTGGGAAGACCGAGAAACCCTGCGTTATCTTATGCACTGACAGCACAGAGACTCTCTTAACCTTCACTCCTCCCCCCTTCATGGTCGACAGTACGCCCTTGATGTTGTAAAAGTCCATAGGTCTCGGTAACCACTTTTCATCAGGTGGGTCTCGTGTTATACTGCCACTATTTGTTATGCTCCTTCAGGACCATTAAGTTGTATTTATAACCCTCTCTACATCTATTTACAATTATATACTTTCTCTACAGTGCCGTAGCCTTCGCCTACGACATAGTCGACCCTTACAGTATAACTTCTAACAAGTCTCCTATAATTTTCGAGCAACATGCAACACTGCACGCTCCAAAATATACAATAGTCCTGTCCAATTTAGTTTGGGCAGCCAACGCACGCATAAATTTATGCCCAGAATTACTTGCTGGCGATACAAATTGGGTCTAGTATGGGCAAGGGGTACACGTTTTCAGCTTGAACAAATTGGCAATAGGAGGAAATGGGAAGAGTTCTGCGGGACGCGATTATCATTTGTAGTACAAATCGTACAGTTATTTTTAGTTAGATAATATTATGTACAGTCACCTGCAATAATATGTATACACATTGGAACCTTGTGACAATAATAAAAGACAAGTTAACATTATAACTTGAAACAGTAAAATTCGACAAGTTTAATGTGAGAAAGTTCTAAAACGTATACACATTACTACAGGTGATTGTACAAGGAATATAAAATAAATGGCTTAGATGAATTTAAGGTTGGAAAAACTGAATGCCCATGACTTGAATCCGCAACCAGTCCATTTCAAGGGGAGTGTTGATACCAAGTGAGCTACCTGGCCTCGTCGAAAGCATTCGATTTCCCTTTATACTTTGGGATCGATGATGGAGCGACCTACCGATAGTTCTATGAGATTATAGCTGAGATTTCCCTTTCTATACTACTTATCCTTGCAGCCTCATGACAACGGAAATAGTTAGCGATATTAGCGTCAATGTACAGAAATCTTTCCCTTGGTTGGTAGCGTGATAAGATATAGCCAAAGTTACTCCTCTATATTATAGCTTTTTATAGGTGAAAGAATTGTTGATATTGGTCCCGTAGTTTCTTGCTATTATTCATACAAACAAAAAAACATTATTTTCCTCTTTATAATAATTAGTGTAGCTTGGTAAAAATTTACGATTCTATTATCATTTTTAAACATTGTTTTTAATTAGTGCCTACTTTTATATTATGATGTCACATTGTTTTCACTGACATTTGGAACTAGGTACCTACTTGTATTCGTGGAGACCCATCATTGGCTGTCTGTCATGTATTTTTTATTTGTATTATGTTATAACCTTAACTCACAGTTTCACAATAATTTAAATTTGAATACTGGCTCTTTCAGTAAAGGAAGCTCAATGTTTTTTTTTTATTTGTTTTTTTATACTACGTAGGTGGCAGACAAGCACACGGCCCACCTGATGGAAAGCGGCCACCGTGGCCTATGAACGTGTGCAACACTAAGGGTGTCACACACACGCTGCCCACCCTGAAGGGAAAGGGGGAGAGCAGGGAAGGGGTGGGGAGGCTAGGAAGGGGAGGTGAAGGAGGGGTATAGTGAGCTCTGGCTACCCTACTTACCGGTGGAAACACAACACGATGGTTATTATGACCGCGGTCTTCTGTAGGGCGGAGGTACTTCCCCAGTTGGACAGCTCATTTCGGACGGGAGATACCGTCGTGTCCTACCTCCGTTAAACTTTTTTGTACGTTTTTTTGAACGTTTGAATATAGATTAAACATAGGACCAGCACCTCCTCCGTCATTAAGCCGATATACAGTTTGCATGTTTCGAAGGTCTTTGTGGGACCCCATAATACACTCTGAAAGTAAATTTTTAATATTTTATATTTTTCGTTTAAATGCAACATATTCACTGTAAAATACATAAAGAAGGATTGTGGTGTACCAAACAATAAATTCGAGGCTTAGTGCCGCCGTTCACGGCCCAGATTTGGCGTAATCCCTCAGTTTTGGCTAACGACCTCGTTGCACGTACCAACAATACCAACACAGTTTCACAATTATAATGATATTTAAATGCATTTTCATGAAAATTGTATTTAGTAAAAGTTTTCAAATCATTATAATATTATTTTTATTAAGTATATTGAAAAGAATATGTGTGCGTTCCTTACAAAAATCTTGCAGCTAATTGCTAATCACTTAAGGGGTTCTGCCTATCCATCAAATTCTTCTAACCTCACCAGTACGTCAGCATTTATATCTTGGTGTCTATATGTACTCAAAATGCAATCTACTAATAAACACAGTTCGCGTTTAATAGGTGTTCTTGAGGATATCACGGGTTGCTTACCAGGACGAGCTCAAAGCCATTTATTGCAGATTATATCAAAACACAGGTCTTTTAAGCGAGGAACATCTGATGAGGCCGTCAAGCTGAGCGCCACCATTGTAACACGCTACGCGCCGTATATTTCAGAATATCTAGGAACAAAACATTCTATGCAACATTGTAATACCTATTGTGCCATATTCTGGCAAATAAATTATTTGATTTGATTTGATTTGATTTTGATCCAAAATAATATCATTTGCCCGTATTTGTTCACGTATGTGTTCTTGATGGATGAAGATCTGATTTGACGGCAGTCACTCTTATAAACAGAAGAATAAGTCAAAGCAAATGGAAGAGAAGTAGTGATGGGAGAAAAAGTGAAAGAAAGTAATAAAATAGTGTTATATATTAGTATATATTAGGCTGATAAAATAAAAATCTTGACTGTAATGCTTTGCAAATTCAATGACCTATTTGCTAGAACACAACTAGAGTAAACTAAGTTAATAAAATATTCTAACAAGCTTTGTTATGAGCTACAGGAAGCTTGAATGACCTACTGGCTGTCATAAAAGTTGTTTTTTATTTCACTTTTTGTTTAGAAGCGGAAAGGGAAGGTATACATATGTATATGAGAAGTTTTGTATGCGATGGCCGGTCTTAGAACTTCAAAAGTATTCATTGATGGAATACGTTTATGGTTCTCGAAAGTAAAAGTTTTTTTTTCTCATTTTTGTTTACATTTGGCAGAAAATTTATCGAATGATTGAAAATACTGTGTGATTGAAGTCGCTAGTAGTCTACATAACATGTAGAAGTTAGTAATTGACAACTGATCTAGATGTCGAACTTTTAAAGACTCCAGCTACCCAGTTGCCATACGAATTATGGCAACTGGGAGCAATATTTTAATATATTCCTTCAAAGCATGGAAGAATTTCAATGACTTTTAAAACGTCATTCATCTTACTCCTTACGTTTGCAATTATAAGGACATTAGTAACCTGACTACATGGAGTATCTATGGCTTTAACAATTTTTATTTCAATACACCGCCTTAGTCAGTACGTGTTGCTAGTGATGACTAAAGCACCAAAACGTGTATCCTCACTATGAATGAACCTCATAAGAAAGTTCAAGTTCACACAGCAAGCTATGGAGATCACGAGTTGAATCAGAAACGAGGCGATCCGTAGACGGACGAAAGTTGCCGACATAGCCCGGTTAGCATGCTGAAGTGGCAGTGGACGGGGCACATAGCAAGTAGAACAGATGACCCTTGAAGCTGAAATGTTCTCGAATAGTGACCATGTGCTGATAGACGAGGCAGAGAACGGTCTAACGAATGACATAATTGCAGTTGATGCATATGTACAAAAATATATTTGTACTAATATTACTAAATCCCTTATTTCAACTGCAATCAATTTCACTATAATCCGGACTATACGCAGACTGAAATTAGGCAAATGCGATCGGATTTAGCATGCGAATCAGTACGGCCACAGCTGTGCAGGTGCGGCCTATGAATGTAGGTATTGAATTCTGTGCAAATGCATGGATCGTTTTGAGGTGGGCAAATTGTAATGTATGTAGATTTAGAAATGTACAGGTTTAACTCATAACTCATTTATTCATAAGAACATTACACGATACGTATACAAATATCAGCACATATACAGTAAAATATCTATGCTTAGTGTTTAGTTTTTTTTTTCAAGTTAAATATAACCAACCTGGCTATAACATTCCGATAATTCAAACATGCTCAATCATAATTAACATAATCAACATAATTATAAATAATACAAATCAATGAACTTCCACTCCGCAGAATTACAATTTAAAATTCGAAATACTACAACATTTGGCTAATATTTTGCATAAAATACTAATAAGGTTTATAAAAATAAGGTTAAAATATCTAAAGAGCACCGTCAAATCCGGTTCACTCTTCCAGACTAAGGGCAAGGGCGCAATCGGTTTATTCAACTTCGAATCTAAGTCTTCCTTGGCGAATGAGACTGCCGGTGACAAAGGCGCCGGATTTGCTGTGTAGAAATTTAACAAGAAAAGCAAGAAGGCAGCCGTAGCGTCGGCGTCGGCCACTTCCCCGTCCAAATCCAAGGCATTAGGACAAAGAGAAACCAACCGCCAAGAAAGCAGCCGCACCCGCCAAAGACAAAGGTTGCGCCGATTCCAAGGTCAAGAAGACTGCTAAGCCACCAACGAAGAAATCTAAGACACCTAAACCTAAGAAGGCCGCTATATATAATTGTAATTGCCGCCGATTGTAATAGTAATTGATACCTCATTCACTACAATGAACTCAGTTTTTTAGAAGCTGCGCACTTTTACGTATACGTAAAAATATACTCTCTACTAAATACAAAATTATATACGTACATAACGCATAAGTGCATAGAATTGTGTCGATCAGCGACCCTATCCTGATTTGACGTTTTAGTAGCTTAAACAAAAATAAATGATATTTCCGTGTCCTTTATGCTTCTTTTAACATTGACAATATTTTTTTATTAATAATACCCTCAATGTATAGCATTGTAATACAGAATTAGGGCAATCCAATTTATATTTATGAGACACAGGTACCGTAGCGTAACTTGAATGGAATAAGGTCATCCTTACCATGTGTGTCGTAGGACGCTATTTAATAGTTTCTTTTTTGTATATATTTTTTCAATACGGGTCTGTTCTTCCTGGTCAACTATTTGCGAGCTACCCCATCTTTTCTAGTGACGAACGAGGGGGCTGAAATTTATAGCTTTTCTATCTATAGTTGTACATTTAATAGTAAGTCTACCGACTATGAAAAAGGCTCAGTTAACGGCGATAGAATACCGTTTTACCTTCTCATTTCAATTTTTCGAAACTCAGTGTTGCGATCAGCTTTTAATCTGATTACGAAACGGCTTAGCTTCGATAATTTTGATAATTCGATAATAATAAGCGATTTCCATCTATCCCGGTTACGTACCTAACATATATATTAACTGTTCTTAAATCTTAAAAATACATCGAGTACCTAAAAAAAATATTACTACAGGAGAGGATTTCAACTAATTGAATAAGAAATCAAGTCCTATCCCCATGTTTTCCATCGTATTGAAATACAAAAAAACATGGGGATTTAAAATTTGGAACATCATTCTGTTTGCTTCCAAAATGTCGGTTATAAAACTAATTAACGAATACCGTCATAAGTTCATACAGGGAGCATTACACATGCTGTCAGTGTTGGCAGAGAGGAGGTTTACACTTGAATATTTATGAACCCACAGTTGTCTCACACCGACGGAACCCATTCAACCGAAATTATTTATGAATTTATTATCATTTGCTTTATTGCCTCTATGTACTTGAGAGATGTCAAATGCAATGTACTCACAAAGTAATGAGAAAGGGAGTTGGTTTATTTGTTTTTCGATGACATCGAAATTAATGGATGTGTTTGCCTCACATCTAGAATGTGACTGGAAATCCTACTAATATTATAAACAAGGAAGATTGAAAGGATGTGTCTTAGTTAATGTTTCACGTAAAATGGAGAAATGGAGTGCAAAGGAATTTGGTACAGAGATATATTATTGTCTGGATCATAGTCATAATATATCATGATAAATATAGGCTTCTAAGTGGGTCGCGGAGAAAAGCTCACATATAGGTACACATGCCATATGAATGTAAGTCACAAAAACGGGTTCAGTATTTCCTCATGAACGAAATCGCCAGAATAGGTTTACTAGTAAATTATAACTACACCTAAACGTATCACTTAGCCCGATGAAATAATCTGCAATACGCATACCACACAAGTATTATTATTAATCTCAAGTAAGTTTATTATATACAAATCCGCCATTTTGTTTTGACCGCCATCTTGTCTGCTAGGTTAAACTTGCAGAAACTTCGCTTTTGTTGCGCGAGACAATGTCAGCGTTATCACCAGAGTGTTTACACTAACTTTGTTATTATCAAAACTTGTTAACTGACATTCTTGTTCGTATTGTTTCGGACGTGATGTAAATATAAAGTATCTCGCTTCTTAAACATTCTGAACATTTTGGATGAGAAAGTTGGTTTTGCGTTTTAATTTAAATAAATTTGTTTGTCTGAACATATATTTTATGGAATAAAGATTTAAACCTTTTTATCTTTTGACTAGCCTGTGCCCACGGCTCCACACGCGTGGCTGTCGGTTATCGCGACCTAAGCGCCATCTGCGCAACCTAAATTCTATGTTACCAATCATAACTCTGGTTCTACTTAACCGATTGCAATCAAACAAACGTAAGATTTTAAGTTGTGCAACCAAAAAAACGCATCGAAATCCGTTTAGTAATTGTACAATTATACTTAACTTTTTACAATTATATAATAACGTAGATAAATATAGATATGAGTTTCGTACCGACTTCTGACAGATTATTAGATAGTATAGTTTATTCGAATTTTGAGTCATTAATATGCTAATATTTTTAAAGCGATTTGAAATCGGAAATCGTAAATATTTGAACTGGTCTCGGTCTTGAAACTACTACAGAAAAAATGCTCTGACCAGTTCTTGCGACTATGTCTAAATTATCATTCACTTCATAGCAAACGACGTTGAAGTCATTTAACTACCATACTATGATTGAAAAATTGATCATTTTTTCCTATAGTTCATATTCCTTCTCAGTGACAACTGAGGCTTGCAACATGAAGTCCAGGGCTTGCATTCCAGATTTTAGTTCTTCACTTCGCTCGTTCTTGCTATCATTGCCAGTGAGACCATTAGTACGTATATCCCATCCTAATTGAGCAGTCCGAATGGGGAAGTACCACTGCACTCTACAGAATACCGCAGCTGATCATCACGGGTCTGTATGAACCTTGTGTTGTGTTTCTGGCGGTGAGTAGGGTAACCAAGCTCACTGGAGAGGTTTTGTATTGTCTGTGGAAAAACCGAGAAACCCTTCTTTGACTTCTGTACTGACAGCTCAGAGACTCGCTTAACCTTCTCCCCTTCCCTCCCTTCTCTATATGGTCGACAGCAAGAATGTGATCTTTTTCCATTAAGTGGGCCGCGTGCATGTCTGCCACCTTAGTGGTATAAAAAAATATATTCTACAACATCTACCCGGCACTCCTCAGATCTAGCTCTCCACCCACTAAACCTTTTCTTGTCCATTCCCTTCTTTATATTAAATAGAATAATACCGTCGTAAAATAATGTTGACTATTAAAAGATAGTATTGCCTAACCAGCATTAATTATAGCCTTCACGTTACTGATTGGGATCTCTAAATATAAATGCAAAATTAGAAACGTATCGAGTAGATCCATTTTAATTAAGAACATCTTAAAGGTCAGAATCTATTTAAGTTATAAATTAGAAGCCTTAGCTCAATTTGCCTAAATTATGTTTCGCGTTTCAACAATCAAAGGTCTATCAAATTCGTTACTTACGAATATTAGGAAGTGAGCATATACATCTCTGGATCTATTCAAAGAGATCCTTTGCAATCCCTTCAATCACAATCATGAACCCACTTGTTTTATTTACGGGATGTAAACGTATACGTTGTTCAATGTATGTAAAAGTTTGAATGAGTGATGTATGGTCCAAGATGCAAGCACAAAGAGATTAAATATTTATGTAGTGAAAACTTCTCGACGCATTACGCATTTAGTCATGATTAAAATTTTAAGAAGATAAAAACCATTTAACTTTTGACTTTGTTGCCGTTACCGACATTTCTGCATATACTCGTAAGTATTCAGATATATTGACCCAGTTTGCACAAAAATCCAGTTTTTGAAATGGCGAATCTTTGCATTGGTGCTCCACAAAGTCTTGGAACGTTTTGCTAGTTCACTTTCTTCTACAGTATCGGGTCCTTTAACAAGGGCGTATGAAAAACATTTTGTTGAAACCATCACAGTAGGGACCGCTATTCTAGAGAAAATATCCATAATGGTGGCCACTGTTCTTTCAACTGCTCCTAAGCTTTCTATCATGTGAAAATTTATTTAAAGGTAAGAATTCTGCCACCTCACCTGATTTCCGATCAAAATCAGCGATTAAATCAATACATCCCGTAATTTTTTGCAGCCCTCAAAACAATTCTAACACTTCCTAACTAAATTATTTACGATACGATATAACGCTGGCGCTCTTACGACACACCTTTCATACATAATTCAGGCAACCGTCTGCCGCCTAATGTATTAGATTCCTAGCTAAATATTTATATGTGGATCCACCAATTTACTAATGAATTTTAGTAGTGCAGTATAATTGTGGGATAATATCAAACAACATGATTTATTCAGAGTAATTTGTGCAACTGGTCTGTTTGAACGGTAGAGAGAACTTTATGCTCTCGCGGACTTTTAAACTTTTGCTTTGGATGATACAGGTATCAAGCGCTGTAAAGGTTATTATATTAAGTGGTGCATAGGAATGTATTTATTTCCAATGGACTAGTCTAGTCGTAATTAGATTTTGTCTCATTCCTTCAGCACGGTCAAAATATATAAAAACGAGTTATAGTCTTTTGTCAAAGTCCAAAGTATTGCCTCTCTTCAGAAGTGGTCTTTGTTGGTCAACATTATTGAGGCTTCTTGCTAGAGCATTGTGGTCTTTATTTAGCCTTTTTTGTACTTAGAACAGTAGCTGTAACATCAACTTTTACCGTTCGCATTTGTAGGTATTCATGGGGTTGCGATTGTACCGAGGTGTTTTTAAAATTTTGGAACAATTTTGTAGGCTTCATTGTGAAATCTTCGTATTTTTATTATTTTTAGGTTAACTGATACTCTCCAAGACGTTAATTGATAGTGCTTGTATGGCTAAGCATATTATTGATTTCCTCGCGGTTTACACCGTATAGCAAGGAATCGGGTCAATTTTTTTTCCAAATTCATTTAGCTGCTACATTTTCGGTTAGGAATTTAGTTCGGCAATTCCATTTTTTGTACAAAGTACCAGATTGGCGGCAATACACTCGCCCCATATTGCCTGGGACTGAAAATCATGGTTGGCGCAATGTGGGTGCTTATAACACTTCTGCCTACGCCTACGGGGATTACGGGCGTGAGCATATATATGTATGCATTTTTAGGTTAAAGTTGCAGAGTCCCATAATTCAATGCCGTATTACCGAATCACCTGTGTTATACATTGTCAAATGACAATAGTTAGTGTAGTTTTGTACTGCGTATTTACTTTATCTTTCTTGATCTATCACAGTTTTGAATAAAATGTATGTGGATAGATAGGTACGTAAGTCGTTTGTTAAAGTGAAAAAATTTATCTTTGTGCCAAATATTACATAGAATACAACCTTATCCGATCTAGTAAAGAACAAGCACGTTTGCTCTAAGTAGGTAAAATTGCTGCCTCAAAACACCTTGAACTGACCTTAAACAATATCAAAAATAAAAGATATCTTTGAACAATACACAATATAATATATAACTTTTACCCCTCTTTTGAACATGTCATACGCATAAGTGCGTATTTTATCCTGCTTTGAACAGATGCTAAAATTATGGTAATCTTGCGTATCACTTCCATTTCGTTAAGCAAAAAAACGTGTAACAGGCTAACAGACGGGCAGGTTGTTATGTCAATGAGGGCCTAAATACGCAACAGTTTGCCAAAGAAAATGCTTTGAAGTAACCTTTCTAACAACATTTCATAATAACATTCTCGTTTCTAGAATAAAATTAAGAATTTTGTTATGAACCGCCTTTCGAGAACATTCTTGCACCCTTAAAGTTTCATAAAACATTTTCTTAAATAAATAACGTCTACGAAGTGCTACGTCCTCTACGAAAGTGCTACAACGCTTACGAAAGGTACACGGATCCTTGTTATGAAGGCTACTGAACGTCTAAAACTGTTGAAGTTTACGGGATACCGTGTTCTAACAGAATTAATAGAGTGTCTACGTGATAGATTGTTACTATAAATTTATTTTGCCCAACTACAACAGGCTAAAAAGAGGTTATGTTATGTGGGTTTAGTCTGTTTTTGAAACTGTTCGGTTGCAAAGCCGAAAAAAGCAAGATTTGTAAAAATATTAATGTAATGTCCTTTAAAAAGTAATTGCTGTCACTTTTCATCAGGTGGGCTGTGTGCTTGTCTGCCACCTTAGTGTTATAAAAAAAACTTGAACTTGACATTTTATTGGATAACCTTTTAATATTTTTTTTATCTATATGTACCGTCGACTGTGAGGTGAAACGGGATAGGTCAAATAATAAAATAATAGAGAACACTAAAACTAATTATTTTCATAGCATTTTTTTGCAAAATTGTATCATAATTATAATTATGAAGACATATTACTCATGTTATATATTATATGTGGAATTCATAAAGTTATTAGTAATACATAGAGGGACAAAGTGTGCTACGACATACACGTATAACACAAAACGAAATGTGTGAGAATGTGTTTTTCGAAATTAAGTCTATCACACAGATATTCGTCCCTAATACCCACAGCCCAACACACAGGCTCAACTGACTGTCAAACTAAACTGATATATCGACCTGCTGTAGAATTACAGGGATTATATTGTCAATACTGTTCACCGATATGTTTTATTGCTATCCCGGGATTCGAGCTAAGTACCACTGATTAATGCCCTGGGGCTTTGGCTGAAGGGAGGTATCATTTTTATTATTTTATATTACAGACAACGCCTAACGGTTTCTCTGTGTTAATTTTTCAAAAAAAGTATTTTGCGATAGTATGAATAGTATCTGTTAGTTTCACTCAATTTGATTGGAACATATTTTAATAATAACATCCAGTGCGTGACTGTGCCGTTCGGTTTTACCAGGTCCAGTGAACGGACGTAAAATGCACGCCGTCTATGGGTCTTTGATTGCTGGAGGCGAGATTATACGAGACATATCTCTCGCACTTCGATAGACCCGGGGACATCTCTTACAGGTGACCTCTTTCCCCTAATGCGGGAACAATGGCGTTCCTATCTAACCTCTGGAATTAGGGAAATGCACTTTGCGCTGCTGCCGTGGGGACGATGTTGCCTTCGAGGACGGGCAAGTGCCTGTGTGCATGGCAACGTGTGCCGGTACTATCACTATCGCCGGCCTACCACAGTCGTACGATCTGGTTCCCAGTTGAAGATATAGCAGCTGCGAAGCGAGTTCAATATGTGGTGTTGCGTTCTCGGTACTGGCTTTACGATGGAGTCATTCGGTTGTTTAAGTTTCTGGGTAAAACTATTTGTACAGGAGAAGTCAAATGCCCGTGCCGAATCGTATCTGGTGCAGAGGCTTTCGCCGCCCAAACAGGAAAAACAACTATCGTCATGGACACCTGTGAACCTCCCAAGGGAGTTATCTCAAAAGAGTGGACCCCGGGTCTGCCAGGGTACGAAGGATATGTTCGCTACTATCTCACCACGTGCAACTAAAGACCCAAAGATGGCGTGCGTTTTTGTTGGTTCGAGTCCGACATAAATTATCCGATTGGTATCCGTGGGAATTTCCCCTCCGGAGCAGTATATTATACTCGCTCACAAGCATATTCGCAAAACATCATATTCCCGTGTTATGATATTATCGCGTCATGATATTCCTACAGTATGATAGTCGTATAACATGATAATCACAGAACATGCTATTCGCAAATAATTCAATGTACAGTCAACGACACATTTTTTTCTTGAAATGAAAATCATATTTAATTAATTACAGAAGAACTTATTTAATTAATTAAAAACACAATTACGCTTAGGATAAATGAAAGTATTATTCTCTAAGTAAATCGAAAAAAGATATGAAAAATTTAATCGTATCTCACTGCATTTAATCGCTTAAGGCACTCCTGAACTAAAAAATCGTTCCTCACATAATCATTGACTATGCCTGATATTTTCTTATTCTTTTCTACTATTTTTTTCCTCCTTTTTACGTCAGTGAAATGTAAATTGTTTCTTTTCAGTTTAATATGTTGGAATTTGCTTTCTTTTTTTAAAAGTGATATCCTAAATGGATACATGGTTGGCTTTTTTGGAATTTTCGTATTTATGTGGCGATGCCATCCTTCAACTCCATTTATTGTTCGGTTTTTCATAAGTACTGTAGATTTTACCATTTGTACTGGTGCATAAAGTTACCGTCTGCGTAGGCATTATTTATGGATCCTAGTGTACTTTTTCAAATATGATGTTTTTAACTAGTAGTGTTTTACGAATATGGTCTTTTACAATAATGATATTTTACGATTATCATGTGATGAGAATATGATGTTTTGCGAATATGCTTGTGAGCGACTATAATGTACTGCTCCGGAGCGGGAATTTCACGCGCGGAATAAAGAAGGTGCAAGTTTGGGAAATTATTATTTTAATTTTATTGACGTAATTCACTTTATAACATACGATAAGCCATTCACACTATTACTTTGCTAAGTATATACTGCTACAACAATAGCGGGATTACATTATGGAGTATCATCAAAGGGATTAGATAAATTGGCTTGCGACCAATACTGTTATCATGATACTCACTATATGCGATTATGTTATGGACATTCATTCTTCAATGTACTTTTAAATCATCACCATCATTTATATTACCGATATCGGTCGCATCCAAAGTTACCTGATTCATACGCCAGTTTATTTTATTTTCGAATTTGAAAATTATCAAAAAGAGTTTTTTTTTGTTTCATCCGGGTAGGTACTCACGTCTGATCTTCTCCAAGACGTGAACTGGTTGTGCTTGTGCGGTTAAGCACGTAATTAATTTCCTTTCGATTTACACCGGGTCAAAAAACATTTTTTTTATATGCTGCAACATTTTCTGTTAGGAATTCATTTTCGGGATAACCATTTTTTTGCCCGGTTGTCGGAAATAGGCTCGTCCCCTCTTACGTGGGACCGAATATCATAGTTGGCGGAACGTGGGTGTTTAATATTACCTCTGCCTGCCCCTTGGGTAGCGGCAAAGTGTTGGTCGTCGTTTCATAAATATAACGTAATAGTATACTCAATGTATGATATTATTGCAACTGGTTCATGTCTGTTATAAACATCAAAATACGTGTTAATCCCAATATATAGAACATTCTATTTGATTCCATTTACAAAACGACGACGAAAGAATCAAGATTCAAAGAATCAATTTCGTTTATTCAGTCTAGGTAAAGAGCACATATGAATGTCTTCATACAATAGTAGGTAGGTAGTTATATTTGTCAAAAGTATTATAATTTATAGTAAATAAATCATTTGAATTGCCACTTATATTGGTGAATTGATCTCTTGGGTGTATTGGGATAATAAGCACCGCATCTGTTCTCCAATCTCCTACTTTTGACTCCTCCTCTCCGGAGTTTGTCAGAGGCGGCAGTGACGCATCTGCAAGAGAGAGCTCCGAGCTCCCCAGTGCTGAAACGCCCCAATGCTTAGGACCTTTTACGATATTCATAGACTTATACCCTTATTTTTTGACATAATTCGTGGTAAGAACCACGGTAGCCTAGTGGTATGGGTATCCCAGGTTTTACCATGGTACACATCAATGACTTTTCAATGCTTTTCAAAGTTATGTGTGTATTTATAAGTGCCCGGTTAATGGCAATAGGCTCGCCACCTATTACATTGGGACCTAAACATCAACTGGCGAAATGAGGGTGCTAGCACCTCTGCCTGCCCCTTCGGGGATAAAGGCGTAAGATTATGTTATGTAACGTTTAATTCGTGGTTTCCACATTTATTAGATACCTTTTACTACAAAATCAAATACGTATAGTCAAAGATCAAACATCCCTAATTATGCTTGCTGATATTCTTGACAGTTGGCCTGTCAAAATATCATCAGAGGAACCCTTGTCACACAGAAGTGTCGGTGACCGTGATCCCAGCTTTACTATGATGTGGGAATATTGGGTGAAGCCTGCTGATACAGCGGTTTTATTTCTGATGGCAGCATTTGATTTTTATGATTGTGTTGGCATTTTCGTACAAAAAACAACATTATATTTTATGATTTGAAAGTTGTTTTCTTTCCTTGAATTTTGGGACGTGTGAAGTGTAATTGAGTGATTGAGGTGTGATGTAGGTACACGAGAAATGTCTTATCTTAGGCGGTGGACACACTGTCCCGGACCACACTGCATATCGCCGTGAAGCGTGTTTTTACTATGGTTACAACTGCAAGTAAATGCATCATCTTCAGTACGTGTTAAATACAAATATCTTGATTACACGCACTGAGTGGAGTTTGGAACAGGCGTAGTACCGAGTACCAGGCCAAGCGCTCGGACGAATAAAACGGTGAGAACTTAGCTCGGACCCCGTTCTATTTACTCGGGCGCGTCAGAAGAGTGTCCCCCCTCCCGCTTCCCCGCACTGTCTCGCTAGTGGACTCGCCTCACGGTCATTGTCATCTTATGATCGTTTTACGATATGTCGTGTCCGAAGTGTAATATAAATAGAAGTGAACAATTTCTTCATAATTCTACCGTTAAACCTAGTCGCATCCGAAACTTTCATTTCGTTGTCCAGGATTCGTTTATTCCATTCTAACTGCAGGTTTGGCTGAACCCATTGGTGATATTGAAGTATTGGAGTTAGACCAGTTGTTGAACTTTTTAGGGTTCCCACTAGCCGTAACGACTGCCACAGATGTTTGTATGATCACTGAGACCGATGGCCTAACATGCTTTCCGGGGTAAAATTAGAATAATATTGTAGAACTGTTCATGCATCGGAAGGTTAAGAAAGTGCTGTTAGCGCAGATGATAAAGAAGGGTTTCTCAGACTTCCCACTGACAACATAAAATCTTCTGTGAGCTCTGGCTACCCTACTCACTACCGGAAACACAACACAAGGTTATTATTAACCGCGGTATTTTGTAGGGTAGAGGTACTTCCCCAGTCGGACTGCTCAATTAGGACGGGAGATATCGTCATATCCTACCTCCGCCAAATGTTTGCATAACCGTGTTCTAGGATATATTCACCATTACGAACTCTATAAGCTTAATGTTCGTTAACATAACTACCTTATATCTCACTAGAGGACGCATACTTGAACATCAACCAACAAATTCCCACTCAATAGAACGTAGAACGTATTAGATCCATATCCCATAGAAAACGAATTTTTATGGCACAATGCCTTCCCAGTATTGAGCTGTCTATCACAAGGGCGTTGGTTCATATCTCGGCTTTGAACTATTATATTCGGGGTACGTTCTGAACGCATTTAGATCAAGAGGGTGGATTCTATAGATGTTTCCATTGATGATTTGTATATCAGTCATGATATGGAAGTCTGATCTGAATATGCTGTACGGATAGCGACTAAACTACTAATTTAATTTAAATATTTGTATGCCATAGAATGGTAGATGTGCTGAACTGTAGTAATCTTATTTACACATTAGTGCAAATAAATCAAAAAAAATTATTACTAAATATCTCAGTTCCTAAGATTATCATAAAACTGACCCGCGCTACTTCGTCTACGTCACCCCGTTTTTGCAACATTTTTCATTCCTGCTCCACACCGGTTGGTCGAAGCATGATGTTATATACATATAAAACTTCCTCTTTAACCATTCTATCTATTAAAAAACTTCTACAAAATCCGTTGCGTAGTTTAAGCATACAAAGGGACATAGGAACAGAAAATGTGACTTTGTTTTATACTATGTAGTGATTAAACTTAGATAGGAAAAGTGAACGCTTCGACGGGAATCAAACTCGAATTTTCTCGAACAGGAAGGTAAGGAAACAAAGATCGCGGGGTCGAATCCCGTCGAAGCATTCACTTTTTCCTAACTAAATTTGTTTTGAACAGTCAGCATACTAATTGCTTTTGAAAATTTTCTATACAATAGATCAATTTTGTCCTTTAGGAAGTATATAACTACAAACTTATATATACCTCAGTCATTGAATCATGTCATTATCACTATATGCAGCTATATCCTAGTTGCATACAAGTCTCAGCTATTGTTGTACCGAGGCACTGACTTGCAGGATAGGTTGACTTGATTGACTTGTACATCACCAACTTTGTACTTAAGGCATCGTGTTTTTAAAAATTATAATAGGTGCCAAAGAAACAGTTAGCCAAAACCTCTCAACGTTTCGAGGGGCCTGTGTGGAGTGCGATAGGCGAATTGATTGATTAGATACCTGCAGTATCAACTCAACGCTTATTATATTGAATCGAATTATAACTCTTAGATCAAAGACAAAATTCCTCCTTACAGTCAACTTTTTATTGTCTTTGATGTAAAAGTTACAAGTCAATACCTTCGTTCAAACACATTTCGTAACAATTCTTTTTATTTGATGTCAACAAAGTATTCCTGTTTTGGATGTAATCTAATATTATACAGATTATATTTGACTGTATTTAAAATCAGATAAAATTGCGAGGTAAAGCATAATTATTAGATATAAAAAATATTCAATATTTATTATTGTTTCAGGTACAACTGTTGTACTCAATGGAGCTTCAGATTTGAAAATTGGAATAGAAAGGTAAGTTCAACATTGAAAATAATTCGAGCAGAGTAACCAATGTGTGTGTAACATAACCGGCACGTATGATGACCCCAAAACTGGGGGAGAAACGAGTTCCCCAAACTGGGGGTACACTCTATGCTTTTCTCAAAAGAGACTCATAAAACGCGTAACGCGTAATAACTTTATAGTTTCATCATAACATTATTATCATGGGACTTCTTTTTTATCGTGCGCAAAATCCACACGGAGGTTATTATGTCGGACTCGAACCGACTAAAACGCACGCAAAGATGAGATTGTACAAGGCATATCTTTCGCACCCTTGCTGACCCGGGAACATCTTTTTGAGATGACCCTCTTCCCCTAATGTAGGAATCATGGTGTCTCCATCATGAGGAGATGGACTTAGCGCCACCTGCATCTGCTAGGGTGACAGACGGCTCCAATCGTAACCCCAGGCTCGCGTTTATGGAGGATGGAGGTCATTCTGTGACCTCCGACGCCCATATTATAACGGGACTGGGGTCATCATATACGCTGCTATGTTTTGCAAGGACTTTTAGTACGCGGACTCGCACTGCTATATATCATGTGTTGCTATTAGTAAATTAAATAATTCTCTTCAAAATCGTATTTAATTAGTTAAGTAATATAGGTCCATCATATTTTTAGTTTGAAAACTACCAATATTTTATGACATTTAATTTCCGGTTCGCTACTCTGTAATTGAAATGAAAAGCATCATGACGATATTAATAAATATCTAATTATTATTTTCAACATAAATAAACAGACAAGTGAAAGAACTCGCCTCATTAAATTAAGAGGCCATAATAGCTATAGGTACATACTCTTACTAATATTATAAAGGTGAGAGTTTGTGAAGATGTTATGTTTTTTTATTCTATCACGCTCTAGCGACTGAACGAATCTGTCTGAAATCTGATATAAGAATAGATTAGAGCCTGGAATACCACATAAACTCTTGGGAAATGGTTCTTGAAATGTTTTTTGATGGGGTAAAAGGTCTATTTTAAAGTGTGAATATTCTCGCATACACACAGACGTAAAAGTTTGTGATTATGTAAAATAAATATTAAGAATATTCATATTCTTAATAATAAATATTCCGTCTATATAAAATCTTCAAGACGTTAATTGGTAGGTAATGCTTATGCGGCTAAGCACGTAATTAATTTCCTTACGATTTACACCGCATAGCAAGGAATCGTGTCAAATTATTTTTTCCAAATTTATTTAGCTGCAACATTTTTGGTTAGAAATTTATTTTTGGAATACCCATTTGTCACAAAGTGCCCGATTAGCGGCAATAGGCTCACCCCCTATTACGCGGAACCGAAAATCATAGATATAACTCATAACATAACATAAACTCACGCCTATATCCCCGAAGGGGTGGGCAGAGGTGCTAGCACCCACATTTCGCCAGTTTATGTTTAGGTCCCAAGGTGGCGAGCCTATTGCCTAATGGCACTTATAAACCTGCGATAAATACACACATAACTTCGAAAAACATTGAAAAGTCATTGGTGTGTGCCATGGTAAAACCTGGAATCGAATCCGAGACCTCGTCGCAGCAGTCCATTACCCATACCACTAGGCTACCGCGGTACTCTTAGAATCAAAGAAATGTAGGTGCTTAATACACTTCAGGGATTACACGCGTGAGTATATGTTAGTTTGTTCTTCTATTTTCATTTTCTATTTCTATTATTATAATACACATAAATAACTTCATGCAAACAAATCTACAAAGATTGTCAGTAGGTACAGATACATTTTCTACTATGTATGTAAGTAAAGTACAGTAGTATAAAAATATACCAAACAGACATCCTTCTTAATAATTCATCGCTATCACAGTATGCAATATCGCTGAGTGGTTGAAGACGAAGGCGAGAGCAAAGTGCCAATATAAGCTAATGCACACCGCGTATTCCTCGCCGGCTTGGGACATACGGTGTGTGTGATCGTAGGTATGGACTGAAGTGTAAAGTAGTGTAGCTAATGTGACGGAAGGGTAATTAATTATATAGGGCGAATTATTCATGTTGGCGTGATGTAAAGTAAAGATCAAAAGTATTCAAAGACCAAGAAATAAAGTAAAGTCATGATCAAAGTAGTCAAAAGGTCACAAAATAAAATAGAGTAAAGATCACAAGTAGTCAAAAATCAAGAAATAAAGAAAAGTCATGATAAAAGTAGTCAAAAGTGCAAAAATAAAGTAGAGTAAAGATCAAAAGTAGTCAAAGCTCAAAAAATATGGTAGAGTCATGGTCAAAGTAGTCAAAAGATCAAAAAATTAAGCAGAATAAAGATCAAAAGTAGACAAAGATCAAGAAATAAAGTGAAATCATGGTCAAATTAGTCAAAAGATTAAAAAATAAAGTAGAGAAAAGATCAAAAGTAGAGAAAAGATCAAAAGTAGTCAAAAGATCTACATATTCATAAGATCTATACAACTTGAATAACAGTGTAACAGGAATCTGCTCTTGCTAATCATGAAATAAAAAACACATGAAAGAATACAATCTATTTGCGTACCATTTTTTTTAGATCTGTCTCAATGGTTTCCGTAATTACGCAATTGAATAACAAGCATCCCAATATCTTCACAAACTCTTATTTTCAATATAAAATAGTAGAATAGGATTCAAATCATTTTCCTTTCTATTTTAAGGGAGGTGGTAGTAACTTGGCCTGACAAACAAATCCCGTAATTAGTTTTTTGTAAGCTGAGAAAAGGAAAAAGCTCAGAAACATTATTATCAAGTATAATAAATAAATAAATATCAAGTGCCTATGTACATTAATTTGTTGAGCTTGAGTTCGTAAAAATATATTCGGCTCTTCAAAATTCTCAAACATTAATTCATGAGCTCATTCTCTTAGCTCGCCCACTTACAATTATTTTAACTAGCTATTGCCCGCGGTTCCGCCTTTAGATTTCATATTTTGGATAATTCACATAATATATTATAACATAATCTCACGCCTATATCCCCGAAGGGGTAGGTAGAGGTGCTAGCACCCACATTTTGCCGGTTTACGTTTAGGTCCCTATGTAGTAGGTGGCGAGCCTATTGCCATTAATCGGACACTTATAAACCATATAAACCTGTGATAAATACACACATAACTTCGAAAAGCATCGAAAAGTCATTGGTGTGTGCTATGATAATTCACTTAATATTTTTATAAATTTTTATTTAGCCGTCAGTCCCGGTTGCCATACAAAGATCTATGGCAGACGTTTCGGGTAGTTGGAGCCCTCAAAAGTCCAACCAGTCTAACTTGGAACTTTGATATTGGTCATTGGACCATTGGTTGTGGAGGTCATCCTTGCGCAGGGCCATGCTAATCTTCTCTGTATATGTACTGCCGAAGCAAGTACCTGGTTGTGGAGGTCAGATAGCAGTCGCTTCAAGGAAAATATCGTAGTTCAGCCGCATCACAGTTAGACTGGAAAGCCGACCCCAGCTGAGTTGGGAAAAAGGTTTAGTGAATGATGATTTTTATAAATTGCAGCCTTTATATTATTTTGAGGTACTCGTATAAGCTATATTATTATAAAGTTTCGTTAAAATCCATTCAGTACTTTTTACGTGTAACAAACATCCATCCATCCATTTATCCATACTTACAAACTTTCACGTTTATAATATAAGTAAGATTTAGTTAATAATTTAGATGGATTTCCCAATGACTATAGGTACAATCGTTACTGCTTGCAAGACTTTAAAAAAAAAAATACTTAATTATATTGCCAATTATGAATCGTTTGGATGAATATTGATAATTTATGTATGGATGCACGCATTTATGGATATATATATACATAGAATATGGATGCATGTAAGACTTTTGTATGTAATGTATGTATAAAAATTAAAAGGTAAAGAAACACGTAACAACTTGTACAGTACATTTGTTATTCACTGGAAATCGAAAATATTTAGTAATCGATATAAAATTGGACTTGTCTCGGTAAGAGACTAGATAAGGGGTCTACTAGACTATTTGTGGGTTCAAGTTCCGTCTAGACATTAATTTTATACAATTTTAAATCGATTTGAAAACTTAACGAATGCCTCGAAATTCCTTTAAACTTTATTCATCCCTAGCGAATGCCACAGATGGCTTTTATATAGCGCTTGACTCTTTAATCTTCACTCGCCCAGCAATTAATATCCCAACATATGAAGGAAAATCCCGATCAATATCCTTAAACTATCCTTTCATCAATTAAACGAGGTCCTTATTCAAAGGATCTTTCAAACAGTTTCAATGGCAAAGGGGTTACGTTTAATTTAGATAAGGGGTACAGTATGAGCTTGACTATCTATTGCTATGTAAGCCTGTGAGTAACTGCGAGATATCTGTAGTGATTGAAATGCTGAGTCTACTAAAAGTGATGGCTGGTGTACAGTCAGAGCTCATAAGTGCATTAGCACATCAAGGCTCAAAATGGTTTAGCGTGCGGCTGGCGCGCTTATATGTGTGTGTAATGTTACTATGCAATACGAGGCGACGCTGGCTTGTCTTAAAAGAAAAAGGTCACAAGTAGCGTTAGAATGTTGACGCTATAGTTGCGTAGGATTGCTACTGCACTTTTGAGTTCTACTGTACATATTGAGTTGCTTTAAGCATGTGGAGAGCTCTCGTGGCTGTTATATGTCCCTTTTAAAGGATCATTCACGGTACACAGTGTTGGGTCTGAGTCGTGCATCGGTCGTGCTTCATTTGTTTCCGAACGTTTCAGAGAACAAAACCGGCTTGCAATCTGATATTGTGTGCGTCCTCCTTTGTATTATTCCGGTCGTATCCGAATATTTGTTATCTGGAAGCCCGGGGTCCGCATTCTCCAGCTAACTACGCATAATTAGCTACGATATTCTCCATCAGACCTACACAGCGACGACGACTTCGTAATACATTTTTTCACAAATAATTTTTTACTAATGTAAACAGTGGATAATACAGGGCTACGTTCGCTCGCAGTAGGTACGAAGGCGTGATATTAAAATTGGAAACAAACATACTGTATTTTCCGAACTAAATTTATGTGCGAAAGTAAGATGAAGAGCTGTATGTAACACCGAAGTGTAATGAAATTTAATTCATCTGAGTGTACCTATAACTTGCACTTACTTTGCTGGTGGCGTGCTTTACATAAAGACAAATAGATACTGCATGTCCTACTTAATTGTGATAAATTATATGTACTTATATTTATTAAAACACACAAAATTTCATCCCACCCACACGCTTTCAAGATGACCTGGTGTAGCCCACTGCACACACAGACCATGGTTTCCCAGTTTAGCACCCGGGCCTGCTTCTGCTAGGGTGATAGGTGGCTCTACCCGTTACCCCAGGCCAGTTCATGGAGGACGGAGGTCAACCAAAAAATCTATGCACGTCATTTGGTTATATGGATATTCAGCATTGCAGTCAGGCAGGCATTGGGGTAGGGTGGGTACCCACTACTAACTCACGCTTTAACAATCTCAATGAAAACAATACTAAAGTATTACTAGTTTCCATTGAAAGGAATTCCAAACCACACCCCTCAAAGCAAATAAAAAGACTTATTAGCCGAGGAGATTCGCGGGTTTGATTCCGCTCAGTACAAATATTTGTATGGATGAATATGGCTATTACCATTGTTGCCATACGAACATCTATGGCATTCGCAGAGCCGTCAAAAGTTGAACTAGCCTAACTATAGATAGCCAATTTGGTTGCAAGTCCGATGGCAGTCGCTTCACGGAAAATATCGCACTTCAGCCGCATCTTAGTTAGACTAGAAAGTCGACTCCAACTGAGTTGGGAATAGGCTCAGAGAATGATGATGTTACAGTATGGTATCACTCATGAATTTTTAACGCGGCTTTCTGTGACGAGAAATGTAAACAGATTCTATAAATATTTTAAGATATCCTGTGATTATAGCGCGTTATTATTCTCTTTAATTTGTACTCACTGAGATTAAGATTTATATTGATAAAAACATAGTAAAAAGACGAAGTACCTACTGCAGTTAGACCAGTTGTTAAAGTTTTTGGGGCGCTATGACAACCGGGACCGACGGCTTGACATGCTCTGCGAGGCAATACCAATAGCCATATATATTCATAGTTTACTCTTTCACTTTGGTGATGAATTATTTTTTGTAGATATTATATTTTATCTCCTTTTTCAACAGAACACCGGAAGTGAATCGATCCAACACTGTCGGCTCTTATATTAGCGAGTTCAATCTGTATTAGTGATTTGTTTTATGTTTAGAGGCCTTACAACAACTTCTTAAAAGAGCACACACACATATTTACATATTTTCATAATTCTATACTCTGTTCACTGATTGGTTCAATGCAAAAATGAACTACTACGGTCCGAGTCCGAATTACACAGTGAAAGTTAAGTAAGATTGAAATAATATTGCTTTTAAATTTAGGGCGTCAGATGACAAAAGTGAACATCTGATATCAACTTAGTATAGTTTTAGTAAATACGAAATTAATAACAAAGTTAATGTCTGATAACAGCTTTAGTACTAACCAACCAGGTTATTACTTTGTCACGAGCCTTAATTATTATAGAAAGAAAATTATTTAGCTCTTGCGAAGAGATAAATCACTTCTCCCAGAGGAGAAGAATCATACCTACCACATTTATCGCGAGTGTAATTCAGATTTATAACAACTACAATCTCGTAAACAGCATTTTCAGCGTGCAAGTGTTATAAATTTTCGAAACGCATTCACAGTACATGAGATTGTACTTACCCACTTACCAATGTTATTAGCGAAGAAAAAGTTCATGTAGAAAGTTTTTTAATATACCTTCTAATGCATTGAGTTTGGGTAAATTTTATTAGGTCGTTATTTTTCATTATGTATAGTAAATGACTGTATAATGTAGTATAAGTGTGGCGGGAGAGTTGCTGCTGCATATGAATTTGATTCCAGGATGGGTTATTCTTAGGCTATTCTTTGGCCTACCTATTACTAGACTTAAGTCCTTTTTACATTAGGCAACTTAAATTCAACCTCCGATTGACGAGATTCGAACATAACGCGATTCTATTTTTTTTTTTTTTTGTCAAACCAATCAGTCGCTCTCAAACTGAGTCAGCAAGATGGCGGATCCTGCGGATAACTTTTTTTTAATTTTAGGGCGAGGTGCAGTAAATTTTACGAATTTTCTGCACCTCGCCCGTTGTAAGCAGAGGTGCAGTACAAAGATAGGTGGCCGCCGTTACAGGAGTAGTCAAAATACAAGTTGAGGAAAATTCAGTTTTATTCTAGTTGCTTATTGTAAGATCTGGTTTAGAGTATACTTGCAAGCATACATATATACACAACCAAATACCCGAGGTATTACAAAAACGCTACTGTTAAGCCGGGCAGAGTTATAGGTATTTCTTGTGTACTTCACTATGCCTTGTCTGCGCTGAAGTAGACAACTAACTAAATATCTGGACCTGGTGTATGAAGTTAAGTTCACAAGTCCACAAACGTCTTTATTGTTAAATCAACCATATTCATAGAAACCTTAGTTGTCATATCAGTCAATAATTATTTTGTCAATTGTGGTGGTTACGGCTTGTATACTAAACTACAATGCGACGCCGTATCGTAATAAATGTTCGAATAACTACTTAGCCAATTCATGTAGTGACTCATCACAGTTTTGTTTACAAGCCCTTACATGTAACTTCTTATATCCAAGCTAACGTTAAAAACTCAACTTCATACATTCCTACAATTTATGTTTCGTTATTCTCAAAAAAACGACTTCATACAAACCAAAAAAATTGAAAATCATTTTACGCTATTTACGGACTTAAAAACTTGACCTTACTTTTCTTCCCAACTCCAAAGTGTTATACAATATCGAGACAGAGTGTACGAGGGTAAGAAATACTTAAGCCTCCAAAATGGGTAGGTCAAGTACCGATCGAAGGTTTACTGTTTTTGATTTGATTTAGTGAGAACGATTCTTGGAAATATTTTATAGCGAAAGGGATTTGTTTTGTTTCTCATTTATAAAAATGACTATGTATATAGAAATCACCATTATGCGGATCGGTGATACGTTTAACATGCGTCCAGCCAAAAAGTTGAACGTCCCTTCCGAATCTGTGTTTCCCTATAGCTATAACTCAGATAGAAGTCTTCGAGACTAGTAGTGAATAGGTTACTACTAGGCAAGCGTGCTCAAACGTCGACCACATCATCAAGTAGCACTGAACGTGTTTGCAGTGGTTACCCTCTTTCATGAGACTTTACCTTCAGCTTAACATCAGGCGAGATGAACTCAAATTGACGTGCCATAAATAAAAAAATAAAAAAGGTGGAATATGTAGTGAAAAAAAAACGACATAATCACAAGTCTGCGGTCTCATTTCCTCAGTCTATTTCTCTATAGAAACCAATGTACCTAAAACCTTGTTCCTCAATCTAAGCGTACACAATCTAATTGCTACCTAAATCTAAGTTTCATAACTGAGTAAGATTAAGATTAAAACTGACTATATATTATTTTCATTACAGATTTGCTGCAAGGAATCACAAACCAGATAGCATCGGTAAGTATATTTACATTGCCTAGTATTTTTTTTATTTCTTTTAATTATTAGAATTTTTCAAAAGAAAAATCGTCAACATTGAAAATAAAGTCAACTTAATACTAAACAGACGCTAAAATAATTATTAGGTAATTAAATAACCCGCCCCTGATCGCTCCCGGTAGTAGGGTAGTAGGAAATTAAATAATTTTTTAAACAATTGAAGAACGTTTAGCAGAAACTATTTAAATAATAAATATACTCAGTTCTAGAGCTGGGGCAAGTCGTTTATTACAATTTAGTTTCTACTAAGTAAGAATCTATCTCAATGAGTGAGAGCTAAAAGTTTTACAAGTAGTCTTCACACAATGTAACAGCTTTACTGTTTGAAGTTCTTAGGAGCCGTGTGAGTGTTCTGTACGCTTAGTTTCGCTAAATGCACTCTGAACTTTTCAAGTTTAGTCTGTTGAACGTTTGTCTTGGACTATACAATCTTTGACTCTATCAAAATGTATGATACTTAAGTATTATTTCAAGGTTTTAGAACCTATACACACGCAGCTCTCTAAATAACGTACTTCGGCTTGTTTATGCTTTGGAAACCTTAAGATGCATACCCGGTTGAATTAGAAAGCCCTTCTTTTTTTAAATAGGTAAAAAACAGAGACAAGATCAAATTTCTATCATTTGTACCAAACTTCTCCGTAAATGAAAATTTGAGACGAGTCCCTAAAAGTTTAAGGGATCCATTGTCACCTTTGATACCTTTATCTCGATAGCGGAACGAAATCTGAAGTCTTCGGATCAAAGGCATCCGAAGGACACATTCTGTAAATACTTATCCGAAATACTTTTGCTGCTATAAATCAGAAACACCTGTAAAAATTGTTCTTTCTCGAACACATTATAGATGAAAAAATCTTAAGAATTTTTTTGGCTCGAAACTTTGGCACGTTTGGCCTTTCGAGGCTAAAGAGAATTCCTAGAATATTTTAACCCGAAACTTCGTTTATAGCTTTAGAATTCCACATAGAGTGTAATCTTTTTAATTTTGTATATATTTTTCATAGATACCTCTTAGGTAAAAAAATAGAACACGGCCAACCTGATGGAAAGTGGTTACCATGGCGTAGTCATTTGCAATAGCAGGGATATCACACTCGTGCTGTCAATCCTGTAGAAACCTTATTGAAGATATTGTAGTTCCTTGGAAATACCACAGTAGGGACTGCATACGCGGGATGAAATTTCTTTCACACCGCAATTCGTAATATGTAAAGATTAATTTTCTGCCTATGACGAGCGGTGTGATGATAAAACATAGGGGTAGGCATGATGTCGAATAATTCCCCTGAACATAAACCATTGTATAGGCGGTAAAAGAAAACTCTAGCTTATTCATTATCTTTAAATAGATAATCAGAGAAGTGTTTTCATAAAATGCAATACCCGAAATAGTAAACAGTGGTGTCGTAGTATAAAAATAGAAACGTGATGTGTGATACAGAATACAGAAGACATAAAGTAAGAAAAAAGGAACCGTTTATTTCTCCAAGTATGAAAGAACCCAATGTCTACCACCGCATCAATACTAGTGAAGTTGTTATACCAAGGTCAACACCACTAAGACCATATGAGAGTCCACGAGAGTCTTGTGCTAGGTATCCACAGTATACCCTAGGAAAGAATTCCTAGGGCATTCTATTAGAGAGGCGTGCGTCGAGCACGGAGCATAGCCAACTCGGTCCTAGTTCTATTAGGACTAAGAGCAGCCCCTCATTCTATTACTCTAAAAATGTTATCCGTGTGGTGACGAAGAAAGAACATAACTACCCCATCTTATCTTCTACGAGAGAAGAAAAACTCGAAACGAAACCCGGTGCCATCCCGTCTGACCAGTGTAGAAGCAGTAGCCGAGATGGCAGCGCAAAAATGCCTCCCAACACTGACACAATTCCGCGACACTGACACAACGATGTGACACAATTCCGCGTGATTGAGCATAACGTTATTATGCATAATATAAGAATTTGTATGATATTTGATATTGTATTATAATGTTTGCTAGTAAGCATATTTGATATCTCGAGTGGAGAATATTTTGGCAACAACACAAGTCGGTGTAATGATAAATATGTTGTTTGAGACGTAGGAATCACAAATTAGATTTTGTAGAAAATTATAAACCTTATTAGTCATATTCATACCAACCGCGGTAGCCTAGTTAGCAGTCTATTACTGCTGAGACGAGGTCTCGGGTTCGATCCCAGCTTTTACCATGGCACACACCAATGACTTTTCGATGCTTTTGGAAGTTATGTGTGCATTTATCACAGGTTTATAACTGCCCGGTTAATGGCAATAGGCTCGCCACCTATTACATTGGGACCTGAACATAAACTGACGAAATGTGGGTGCTAGCACCTCTGCCTACCCCTTCGGGGATATAGGCGTGAGTTTATGAGTTTATGTTATGTCATATTCATCATCATCATTCCCTGAACCTTTTTCCCAACTCAGTTGGGGTCGGCTTTCCAGTCGAACTGTGATGCGGCTGAACTTCGATATTTTCCATGAAGCGACTGCCATCTGACCTCCACAACCGATGGTCTAGTGACCAATGGCGATATCGAAGTTCCAAGTTAGGCTGGTTGGACTTTTGAGGACTCCAACTACCCGTAACGACTGCCATAGATGTTTGTATGGCAACCGGGAGACCGGGACCGACGGCTTAACGTGCTCTCCGAGGCACTTATAAACCTGCGATAAATACACACATAACTTCGAAAAGCATCGAAAAGTCATTGGTGTGTGCCATGGTAAACCTGGGATCGAACTCGAGACCTCGTCTCAGCAGTCCATTACCCATACCACTAGGCTACCGCGGCTCTATGTATGTCATATTCATGCCTGCGTTAATTTCGGTCGCATCCAAATCCGTCTCCGGAGCCTGAGGTCCATCTTTTCCAGAGTAAGTGTGTTGCGCCTGAACTTTGAAGCCACTGCTATCTGCCTTCGAAAAGGTATAGACTGTACACGAAAAAATAAATTACAGTATAGATATCTTAACAAGTCCGCGGCCTTATTTCTGGACTTATAGGGCTCCAACTACTTATAACGACTGTCATAGATATTCTCATGAAAATTTGTACTCATGGCTTAACGTGCTTTCCGAAGCACAACCAGACTTGTGCAAGTGGCCATATTCATGCATACAATTATTTGCATAGGGCGTGGGTTGAATCCGCACCTCCTTCGTAGCAGTCGCGTTCACTACTACCACGCTTCAGAGGTTATCAATCCACCTCACTAGTAATCATTCTCAATTCTAGATACCGTACCGGATAGTAGGTGTGACCTTTTCTGAAACTATAAGAGAGCTTCTACGAAACCTCTCTTACACATCATATTTAGTCATACATCAGTTTTGTTTGTTTAAGATAATTTGATATAGCATCAAATTATCGAAAACAAACAAAACTTCGTAATAGTTTTGTACTAAAAAAATATTTCTCAATGTTCTCGACATTTTTGCATATTTTATGTATTAATCAAACTACTTTGAATGGTATAAAATACCTGTCCTGACTGATCTGTCAACTATACTGCCGAGACTTATAATACTGACGGAACTAATACTACATACATACAAACATACATACATATATATGCTTACGCCCGTAATCCCCGAAAGGGTAAGCAGTGGCGTATTAAACACCCTCATTTCGCCAACTATGATTTTCGTTCCCACGTAATAGGGAGCTAGAGTAATGCCGCCGTCCGATTGGCTTTGTAAAAAAATGAGGATGCCGAAAATAAATTCCTATCCGAAAATAGGAGTACCTATTTTCGATTAGGAATTACAAATAGTATTTGAAAAAAAATTGACTTGATTCCTTGCTATGCGGTGTAAATCGCAAGAAAATTACTTGCTTAGCCGCAAAAGCACTACCAATTGACGATTTGCAGAGTATCAAACTAATACTAATTTGTGATAATATTCCTTATTCTGATCCAGAAAGAAAGCCTTTATAAAAACCAGGTCAGAGGAAATCAAACGGACTTTGTACACTTTGTTGTTTGAAGGGAATTTCGTCCCATCCATGATGAACTAGCAACTTGCTACGGTTTTCTCAAGCGAGTACTATATGGAGTCCTTCAAGAAAGGCATTAGAAAGTTTATCTAGGGTCAGTAGCAAGAATGTGATGCCTCTAGTGTTACCCACGTCCGGCCACTTTAACCATCTTCCATCAGGTGGGCCTTGTGCTCGTATGCCACCTAAGCGATATATAAAAAAGGTTATCAATTATGTGTGCTTTTATGTTCCACTCAATTTTAATGTATGCCAAAATTGATATTCACAATATTATTTATTTAATTAAGAGAAACTTAAACTTAAAAGGTTATTATACAATCCCAAACTAATTGGATTATAAACAAGCCTAGAAACGAGCTGACTCACTTGCTATTAAAACATATTATTGTATCTAGACTAAGTACCTACATATATATACAGACAAAAAATTTATGAATTTATTTATTGAATTTTTAATATTAGAGTGATATTGGTTAGTGGAAAAAGAGATATTTTCTAACATCAAGCATTAAAGTGCGGGTGTCATGTTTAATACAACATGCTCTGTTATACCAGAATATTGCGTCGGACAGCTGTCTGATGCGGTTTTGTGGTTAGCTTTAACATATTGACAGGTTCCAGGATGAAATTTGAAGTTTTATTTAAAACAAGTTATAAATAAAACAATTTAGAATAGATAAACTTGAAGTAATAAAAATAGGTACTATCTAAATAAATTTAATTTAATTGAAAAATACGCTTCACTCTCAATTACGCACCTACAGAACATCTCTCTGCACCTTTGAATGCTTATGGTATTTAACATAAAGTTAAATAAATAAATAAATAAAGATATAAACAAAATCGTTTATTCAATTTAGACACATAAAGAGAACATTATGATTAAAAACTTTAAAAAAGATAACCGTCATATTTCGTTCAAATTGGATTCTCACAAAGTGAATTACATAGCTTATCCAGTAAACTCAATCTTAATACCATACAATTGGACCAAAATTACCCATTGAAATAAGTTTCACTTGATAGAGGGCATTACCTCAAAATATAGACTCTAGAATAGCATTATAATACTTAAAATAAGTCATCTAATAGACATAAAGACTACGAAACTGTGATGATAACCATATTAATTAATTATTTGCTGCTCGATCGTAATTAAGAAAACAGTTTTAAATACAGTGAACAAAAAGTAACCAATTCACAAACAACAACTAAAAAGGTTACTTTTATTTTGTCAGCTACATTCATTACCTTTTCATGCATATAATCAGTGTTCTATAAAACCAATATCAAACCGCGACAAAAATCAAGAAAATATAATATTTAGTAAGAAAATTTACCAAGAATCAATTTACCTCAGCCTCGCTTGAAGAAAATTTCCCATAGGAAATAAGCTAAGTTTGAACTACCAAATTGAGTTGGAAGTGGCGTACAAATAACAAAAGGTACAGTTTAGACGATCCTTTTAGAGGTCCTGTGCCGAATATAGACCCCTGCGAGATGTTACGAGTTAGGGAAGGATCTTGGTAAGCTTAAGTTACTTTTTGCCTTTCAAATTTATTGAGTTCGTGAGATGTTGGAAAACGGAACATTTTTATTTCTGTGCCCAGATGTATTGGTAGGCAAACCTTTACTTTGAGGTATTAAAGTAGTCGTTAGGGAAATCACTTCTTTATTTGTGTTTATTTTCTTGGTTCGTAAATAAATTAGTTCACCCTCTTGCTATAAGGTATTGAGTCATGAACGTTGTGTAGTATTACTTACTTATCCATTCTTGCTTATTGACTTAGCGTGGGTTTGAAGGTTAATTCAGAGATTGGTCGGTAGGCGTTCACGTAAATGCCAAGATAAATCAAATCACCAGAATGAGTAGGCGAGTAGACCGGGGGCACCTTTGCACAAGGTTTAGCTACCGTTTCTGGTGACGGTATATCTTATCTTATTTTGGGATTTTACCCTGTTGAAGCCTTTGTGTCCACATCAACCTGGTCCCTGCGTTTGAGGAGAGATAGCCTTCGCAATTATTGTGTTGTGGGTGCATATAATCGTCTGATATGGGGTTACCATCCTGAGAAGATCCATTCATTGTCGTCCTAGGACGTGTTCCTCGCACAGTATGTGTTTCATAGTTTCATCGCCTTCCTTGCAGTCTTGAGTCAATATGAGCCTTTCATTATAACAATCTTCTTTTGTGCAATAAAGAGGTGCATTCCCGGGTGAGTTACTGTTCGCTCATACTTTGGAAGACTTTGTACAGTAATCACTAAATATTCTCGCGCACTACAGCACCCTGTATTATTGAAATTCTTTAGTTTACTAATATTTAACGTCAAAAGCATTTTAATACTTCTTGCATGAAGTAATGAATGTTCTGATGAGTTCCTTCAACTATATTCTTAGAAATATTCTGCTGCTGTTCTCTTACGCTCTTCTGACTTTATTACGCGAGACTTCCAAAGCATCTACATAACAATAGGTACTTTATAACAGTTACGACTGTTTACGTTCAAAAAGTTATGTAAAGTTATATTATTGCAAGAACTGCAATAAGGCGACTGGTGCTCGGACGGTTACTTTTCACAGTTTCATACCGTCGTATTTTGTAATTTGCTATAATGCAGCAGTATGTGCACCTCAGCGGTATATAATAAAGAATTATAACACACCTTCATAAACTAAGATATATTGTACATTCACATTTTGTTCAAATAAAAATGTAAATCTTCTTCTCGTGTGTATTATGTAGGAGACTAAAGGACCAGACTATACACCATCCTACATTAAACAAGGAGGTCTCTATGAATCGCGTATCAAAAGTTTTACATCCCTTGAAACAAACATGAAAACAATATTTTTGTACCATCAAGTTTGAGTTTCATTTTTCAGTATAAAAAGACGAAATGATTTGAACTCAAGCATATATTCGAACATTCGAATTCGAACATCGCACCATTCAAATAAAGTTGATATTTTATATACTATAGTATAGTTATGGTATTCTATGTCTTAAAAGACACTTGAAACAAAAACCAAGTGCAGTTACATAACGGTAGGTCAAGCATAAAATGGGCTAAAACACTCGATTCTGATAGCAAATATCAAGACATTTTAAATGAAAACATAAAATTTTGTTATTAAATGTACTAACACGAAGTGCGTGACGTCATTTGTGAGCAATTATTGACTTCTTGTTCATTCCTGTGAGCATATTTGAGATGAAATAGAAAACAGTTGACGTCACAAACTCTCAGATGACATGACGTGGCGTTTTAGAGGGATTTTTAAACAAACAATATTAAAGCATGATTTTGAGGATCTAAAAGGCTGTAAATAAATGAAGTATTATTTTTCATGCGAATATTATCAATTAATTTATAACATTGTTGGCAGTCCGATCTTGTTAACGACGAAAATTGTATTTGTATAATTATACAAGCACGAGTATTATGTTTCCTATTCCAAGAAAATAATGAAACATTTTTAAATTCTTTTCAATTATTTAATTTGTAATTTATTTATTGTTTCTGAATGGACATTATAGTGTTTATAGAATATTGCGTAGGTATTTGACATTGAATTGATAGAAACTTGACATTTAATTTGATTATGATGATATTTTCAATTTATTCGAGGACTTGTATTTATTTTCTTGTGACCTGCTATCGTATTGGGTATCAACCTATAAATGAATAAATAAATAAATGATTGAATTAATAAATAATGAAGGTACAATTCGTGCAGTGTTTGTATAGGTACACATACATAATAATAATCCTTAATAGTTAAGCATTTACAGCATCGGGTCTATAAAATTGGTGTAGAGTATCCGTAACAGGTGACTCTTTCTATATTAAATCAATCTACGTGTTGGATCTGTACGAAAATCTCTCTAGGGACTGAATATTTCTAACAAAATAAGAAAATAATGTGCATAGGTATATTTTACTTGTGTTTATTCCATAATATCCCATGTACTTGGTAAATTTCTTAGAGCAATAATATTGTGAAATAGAGTCCGGAAATACAGAAACAGATCTTGAATACGGCACTCAAACACCCAAAACTTTAATCCTTTATTTGTCATTATTTCCTGAAACAACCTTAAAGCAATTAATTAATCGAGAATTCTAAACCCATGTACATACTTCCACACATGCTGTACGACACATACTATGTATATATAGGCATTAATTAACATACACTGAGTGGTGTTGGGTACTCTTAATTAGTAAAGTTTTGGGCGGCGGTCACCTAATCTGGCGGAGGGTCAGACATACGCGATGATAATATTCCGATATACGTAGTAAGTATAGCTGAAGTTGAAATTGTATTGTGCATAGTACATTTATTGTCATACTAGCTTATAACTACCCAATCATTTAGCCTATCGAAATCCACTGCGGTATATATGTATCTGTTGGCAGGCTAAATTCACCGTCTCTACCATGGTGAATGCTTTGATGAGCTCCTCCAATTAATCCCATCCATTCCTACACAGGACAACTACACGTGTAGGACTTAGATGACACCCGCATACGGTGCGGAATCTTCCATCAAGAACCAAACGATTCGGCGAGTCTTCCCTCTGCCGCACCATTAACTCTTGGCCTTTAAGTTATTTCTTACCAGCGCACGTGTTTCTTTCTTCTTTTAAGCAGGACGTGAAAAAGCATCCGATGAGGCCGTTAAGCTGAGTGCCACCATTGTAACACTTTACGTGTTTGTAATGGAGACTCTCTTTCCTGTGGCTTGCCTCCAGCTTACCATCAGGCGGGGTAGAGTCAAGTTGACGTGTCCTAATAAAAAAGGTTTTGATCTACTGGACTGGCCAGACGGGTTGATACAGGGTTTTATTTCGAGTTTTCCTTCTCTTGGAATGATAATATATCGTCTGCGTATTTGTCCGTTAGTCGCCTCTTACGACACTCTTTGGATAAGATGGGGTGGTTTATTCTTTCTTCATCAGTACGCGAATGCCAGCCATGGTTGCTTGCCATAGTTGAGATATAGAAGTAAGCTTTACTTGGCGAAAATCTATTGCAAGGAAGTACCCCCTTCCAAAGAAGTAATCACTCGCAAAGAACCTAAGAAGCTATATATTATACTAGCTGACCCGCGCGACTTCGTCTGCGTCACCCCGTTTTTGTCACAACATTTTTCATTCCTGCTCCGCACCTGTTAGTCGTAGCATAATGTTATATACATATAAACCTTCCTCTTTAACCATTCTATTTATTGAAACAAACCGCATCAAAATCCGTTGCGCAGTTCTAAAGATTTAGGGATACAAAGGGACAAGAAAAATAGGGACAGAAAAAGCGACTTTATTTTATACTATGATGAAGTGATAGTGATATTTCTATAGAGAAATGTATATAACGATAGTACTTATGACTATTATGTTTATTTAACTCTCAATTGCGATATTCAATCAAATCCTATAATAGTAGGAAGCGTTGATAGTTGGCCGGAAGCTTAAGTGATTGCTTTGATTAATTTTGATCTTGCCAGGAAGTTTAAAGTTTTAAGTACTGTTGACTGAGAAATTTCGAAGCTTATATTGTAGAATCAAATATACCATCCCAAATGATTACAATAAATTCGCGATGGTTGCAGACTTATAACATTGTTATATTAGAAAATATAAGTTCGGGTTTTAATATAACCGTTAGGCTTTAATATAATATATATTTTAGATCGTTGAACGGGATCACATACGTAATTTTAGCGAATAGGGGTGGATATAAATTATTATTATCAGATGTTATTCCAGAAATAAAGTTATTGTATATTCCAAACACCATCAAAATAAGTTTAGTATTTACAGATAAACTTACTTGATTATAACACAATTTTACAATGTTCATAGTAAGTTGCAGCTATACAACTTAATGATGTACACAAGACAACAACGATAGCCTGTCTAGTGATATAAGTATTATACAGATCTTTATATTGATTTTGGCAAGCAGAAAAGGTCACCAGTGTTCGACATGTATGTGTGTGTAACAATAACTCGTTTCCTCACTCACACACACCTACACACTTGCAAATTACAATTGATATTCAAAACCATTCGTATTTATTTATCTTCAATCATCAGTTTACATTTTCTTCAATAATAGTACTCATAAAATTCTTATTACTACTATATGAACGTGGTTTTTGATAATTATCATGTTAGTAAGCCTTTGTGACCCCGGGGTTTACAGATACGCTTTTGAAAAGTTTAAACATCGTAAGGTTTTGAGTTCGATTCCCAGTCGAATTTTACTTTTTGAACTTTTAATATTTGTATATCTTTATGTTAATTATTTACCTATTAAGGGAATGTTTAGGTAACATCACAAAAGTATCTTGATATTTTAGTTATAATTTTATAGCAACTTAAATCAGTAGTATTTTTATTATTACTGAGCGAGTATTGTTGCACACACATGATTGCATGAATGTTTCTCGTATGTATTGGAATTTATGCTACCCTCATTCTCATTATTAAAATAACATGATAATTTTAATTTTATCTGTCAACAATTGGATTCGTTGTGCTTTCCACACGGTTAATAACAACTTCTTTATTTATAAAAATGAATCAACAACTTACAACTATTATGAGAGCGCATATTATTACTTTGCATGAGTAAAATATTTCAATACATGAAATATCTCGAAAATTGAACATATCGGTAAGTAGTATTTTCTGCAATTTATTATTATGAAAGTTATTTGATTTTATAATCCTGAATAATCTATTATTTCTTCCAATATTAATAATGAACAAAAATATATAAGTAGATAAATTTTACAGAATTTTAACAAGGAATTTTATTACTTTATTTTCATTACAGATGGAAGCTGTGCAGCAGTGGGTGCGCCGATATGGCGATTCAGGCACCATAGACCGTCTTCAGCCTGGCCCCAAAGCCTTTGCCTACACCGATGCGTGTTCTTTGCATAAAGAGGTGGTGGAAAAACATATAGGTAGAAAACCCCTTTATGTCCACCCGTGTTATGACCACCAAACACCATGTTACATTGCAAACCGTAAGGAACCATCTTCGGGCGGCTGGGATCAAATGTCGCAGACCGGCAAGAAAAATTTTGATGTCGGATCTTCATCGTCGAAGTAGGTTAAGTTTTGTCAGGGACTATTTAAATTTTGACTGGTGCAACAATATAGTAATATTTAGTGACGAAAAATGTTTTAAATCAGACAAGGATAGACGCAAAATTTTATGGAGAAAAGCAGGTGAGCGATATTGCCAAAAAATATTCTACCGTGCAGGTCTAGTGGTCATATTACTTTAGGGTAGGTACTGGAGTTGGATGTCCTCTTATTATTATTATCTCTGTTTAATTACATTGTAAGTCTGTATTTTAGTGGTTTCAATTATACTTAGGTATATATACTCCGGTATAGATAACTTGGAATAATTAAAACCTATATACTTATACCTATATACCTATTATATACTATATACTTATACCTATATACTTATACCTATATACCTATTATATACTATATACTTATACCTATATACCTATTATATACTTATACCTATATACGTACTATCTAATATATAGGCAAATTTAAGCAAATAAATGACTATTATTACTATTTATAATAAAAGTTGGAATATGTTGCGCCATTTCTTCGCACTAGTGCCTAGGAACTAAAAGATGTAGGTAATTATGTGGCATCATTTTGACAAATAAAGAAATTGAACTGTAAATAAGTGAGTGATGTTATTGTTAACGAAATGAGAAGTTATTATATTTGCATATAGTATAATTTCTAAACGTTAACATGGTGATTCACTACACTTTAGTTACTGAAAGTTAATTAGTTTACCTGCGTCCATACTTGTCTGATTTAAACATCCAGAAGGATAATATTGAATAACCTATTCATTATATAAAGAATGTTTAATGTATAAACCTAAACGTATTGCACTCGGCTACGCCCGCTTGGATTTCAATTATCCCGCACAATAGTATATGACTATTCTTAGGTCTACTAAATAAATAAATAACTAAATAAATAAATAAATAAATGATGTTGTTTTATTTTCCATATTATTATTATTTTTGAGATTACGGAACACTTAGTATAAAAGTCGACTGTATGGTTCTTTAATATCACAAACAAAATAAAGAACTAAAATAAAACTATTAATTAATCAGACCGCCTATATCAATATAGCTGAGGTTCGAACTCGCAACCTTCGCATTGCCATTACGCCTATAATACCACTCAACTACGTGAGCCTGAGCTGTATTGGTGAAATTTACCTTCTCATTCGATGGCAGGCAAATCACTCACTAACACATATTCAATCGTTCACAATTCACTGGCACACATATGTGACTTCAAAGAAATGAGTTATTGTTATTGATATTGACTGTTCTCACACATATGTAAAACATACGGGTGCTTCTTCCACTTGACTCAAATCATAAATAGATTGTATTAGATGGTTAGGCTATCATTTTTGCTTTGTGTACAACACCGGGTTCTTTAAGCAGAATATGAAAAAAAATGATTGATGCCATCAAATTGAGGGTAACATTGTTCTTATCACTAAAAATGTTATAGAGAACACCCAGATCAATGGTACTAAATACATGCGCACAAAATATTTTTACTGACCGAAACTTCAACTCGTAACCTCCGAAGTACCGTTTATCTAAAGTACATGAGAGGATTTGCATTTAGTGACTCACGGTACTAGTTTTAATAATAATGAATTTCAATATGTTTTATACAACAGACAAGCACAATGTCCATCTGCTAACAAGTGGTTACCGTGGCCTATGGACATTGGCAACACCAGGGGCGTCACATTCATGCTGCCGAACATATAGAAAAGTAGGTGGAAGGGGAAATGGGGAGGAGATAAGGCTAAGAGAGTCTCTGTGCTGTCAATGCGGAAGACAAAGAAGAGTTACTTGGTCTTCCCACTGATAACACAAAATCTCTTCAGTGAGCTCTGGCTACCATACTCCCCACTAGAAACACAACACAAGGATATTCTTATCATTATTAGCCACAATATTCGGTAAGGCGGAGGTACTTCCCCAGTCGGACTGCTCAATTAGGATGGAAGATACCTCCCTAACCTACCTCAAAACCCGACAATCGTATCCTCTCACTCTTCCCGTTATAAAATATTCATCACATACACCGGCAGTCCGTGAATACAGCAAATATTTGAACGGTACAACATTTTTAATTTATTAAAAAATATCTTGCACACGAAAAGCGCAATGAAAACAAACAATCATATTCAGCTCATAAACTTTAATACAGCCGTTTGTGAAAAACCATTGACGAAACTTTTAAATGTGAAAACGTATTGTCATGGATGAATAACACAGTGCAAAATGGAAGAGGCTCCGAGAAATTTTATAGGGTTTGTTTCGGTATAAATATTGTCATTGCATTTATTAGCTACCCAACTGTGAAATTACCGCTAGTCTATAGAAAATAATAACATATGTACAGATTTTTTTCTGTAGTATAAAAATTGTAAAATGTTATAAAAAGGAATGCCAACCTCCCACCAGAAACCAAACCCCTCAAAGCAAGTAAGAAAACTTCTTACCCGAGGAAATACGATTTCGTGTGTAGTATGCAAAGAAACACCTGTTACGTAGAGACGCAGCCGTCGCTTAGTCCTGAAGTGGTCTCATGTCTCTACTCCTCTCCTCCTCCTCCTCCTGAAGGTTTTGAAGGTTTTTTTAAACCGTAGGTGAATGGCAGGTACCGCACTCCCGCAATATTATCTTCTTGTAAAGGTTTTTTCGGCATGTAACGGCTATTGCGATATCATACCTATGTCAGAAAGACGATTTTTGAAATTTTAATCAGTTAGTATATTAACTTTTTCTCTAAATATCTCTTTGCTCTCATTTTGGCCTTTGATGTACTTTTTGGCTCAGATTGATTTTTATTTGAAATCATATCTATGATTTAGAAACGTGCTGTTCTTAGCTGTCGCCAAAGAAGCCTACTTTAAAGTTGGTTGCTTATTATTTGTTGGTAAAAGCGTTAGGGCATTCTGGGAGTAAAATTTTCATAATCATAAAACCAACATTAGATTATTGATTCAACTAATAATGAGATAGGGAACAACAAATGAAGATAACTGTTCCATTCCAGAATATTTATTAGCAAACTAAAGCAATATTATTTGAATCAGTGCTGTTGTTACTACACAAATAATATATTTGAAATAAACATAATAAAACTTTTCTGTTATGAAAAATATTACGTCATTATTTTCAGCCATAGCATGAGGAATTCCAAGTTCCAATTTGGGTGTAAATTCGATTTTTTTCCTCAGGCTATTTTAATACATGCCAATAATGAAATTGCCTGTATACTGGCTGGTGAATCAAATTGAATTGGAACATACACATTTGCAAAAAAGACATAGACCAGATCAATCACCAGAAACTGTATCTGTCCATTATAGTGACTGCCGTCTGACCTCCAATCCAGAACCTCAAAACTATCAGCATCGACCAGCAATCTCCATGAGAGGTTGAGGTTGATTTACGCATTTGTAATAATCAAATCACACATACATATGCTCACTCCTATTTTCCTCCGCTGTAAGCAGCGGTGAATTAAATCTCATATTTCACAAACCATTATATTTGCCCCCGGTAATAGAGGGTGAGTTTTTTACACTATTGCTGATTCGAGCCATGCATATAAAACAGTCAGGGTTGTTTAATTCATGTGTATATAGTCAGTAGCCTTGTATATACGATACCACATGTGAAGAGATGAAGTGTTAAAATTCTGCTCTGCCAGGAGCCATTAATTAATTTACACAAAGAAGTTAAAACTCAAATTAATTTAATACCAAATTCCGACTAAACGTCTATCAAACCTGTAGTTTCTTAGCCGTCCCTCTCATAAAGCCTACAACTGGAACTATGTACTAAAGTTGCTATAAGCCTGGCGTTAAACTTAGGCAATTATTAAGTCGCCAGAGGTATTCAAACTTTGTTAACAACCCCCCCAACAGATTTATCGAAGGCGTTGATTACTGTGTATAATTTCGTTATATTTCCTTTTAATTAGTTTTTGATTAGTGTTCCGAGACGGGTTTGGGAATTAGAAGATTTGTTTCTCTTTGGACTTTTCTTTTTTTAACTTTGAGTAATCTGTAGCTTTAATAGTAATTATTTTTGTTGTATAAAAACAGCTGCCGCTTGTTGAATCAGCGCTTCTTTCTTTTGATGGAGGTGTGCAATAAGGGCAACTCATTACTGTACACCTTGCCTTTGGTTTTAAATAAGTTCCTTTCCACAACTTGAAAAAGATTTCATTACTTCTTGCTCGCAGTGGCTGTTGGTTTTAATGGAGGTGTGCAGTAAAGGCTACTTATTAGGTACTGTATACCTTGCCCTTGCTTTTAAATAAGTTCCTTTCCACAACTTGAAAAATATTTTATTACTTCTTGCTAGCAGTGGCTTTTGGTTTTGATTGAGGTGTGCAGTAAGGGCAACTCATTACTGTACACATTGCTTTTGGTTTTAAATAAGTTCATTTTCATGACTTGAAAAAGATTGTATTACTTCTTGCTCGCAATGGTCTTTGGTTTTGATTGAGGTGTGCAGTAAGGGCTACTTATTAGTGTACACCTTGCCTTTGTTTTTAAATAAGTTCATTTTCATGACTTGAAAAAGATTTTATGACACAAGCAGGGTCTTCCCCCGTCGTGGTAGACCGATACCACGTTCACCATCTTCCACAGTTCATAACACACGAGTTATACGGTCCTTGAAACTTTCATAAAAGTCTACTGGTTTCAGTTGTATCGGATCTGTCATGTCATTTATTCAACAACAACTAGATATTAAATGAAATTTTTGAAGCTTATTCCAATCGAATAAAATTAGAAAAGTGAATCAAATTAAATCTTTATTTCATAACAATCGTTGTACAATATTTTATATAGGTTCTTAATCTATCGTGCGTTGTTACGTGATGTGATTTAGTGGCTCAGTTAGTCAGAGTACTCCTCTTGAAAAGGATTGTTCGCAGATTCAAATATCTTATGGACTTTCACTTTTTCGAATCATAATAGATCATTCAATAAATCAATTGGACGGAGTCATCAAAAAACAATGTTTCTAAAATCATTAATTTGTTTACGACAGCTCATGAAACTATCGGTAGATGGTTCCAACGTCGTCACCTAAGACTTCGCAGGTTCAAGTCCCGTTTGAGCATTCACTTTTTTCGATCTAATTTGTAGTACTAAATTTTATCGACTATTCACTACAGTCAGCAAAAACTATTCTGCTGTCTCTACAAATATTCTTGGATTAAAACCATCCTCATTAGAGCTCGTACAGTATGAACGTACGACAATCAAATGTGTTCATTAGGGAACAAAAAATGTCTAGGTATTGTCGAGTATAATGAGGGCGGGAGACCTCATTGTTGAAATACTTAAGCGTATTAATGTTACCTGTATCGATTTCGCAGCATTTTGGAGAAGTTTTAAGGCTGAAAACAGTCAGAGATATTCCAAGATTTTTATAAAATTATTATGCTCACGTTAATGTAATTTTTATGGCTACGTACCTCAAGAGGAAACAAATGGAACCCTAATAGGATCACTTTACTGTCCATCTTTTTTTAACAATGTGTATCGGTATCTAGTTAAAAACTCAGATTGGTTACATCTAGAAGCTGTGTTAAATCAAACTTCTTTGTCAACGCAATCCAAAAGCTACACACGTTTATGTAGCAAATTAATGCAACATGATAACCGGGACTCAATGTTTTATTACATTACATAATATTAGCTCACGCAGTATTTGGATGCGCCAGTTTGACTCGCACTTTACTGATTTTTTTCAATCGATTCGTTGTCGCTGGCCTAGTATAACTAACACTATCTACTAAAATGATTCCGATGAATTGAGAAACTTCTTCCTTCTTGAAGTCGCTTAAAATATGTGTAATCAGCAGGTATATTTAGACAACCACAAGGGAATCTTTAAATATAAAAGGTCAACCTACTTCTCGTTAATTTAGTACAGTTCGCACTTGACTGCATTATTTACTCTTCCTCAACATTCGAGTATCAATCCCGGTTTCATAATTTGGTTACCTTTTTACTAAATACACACTAGATCTGTAAAATTGGCTTTTCTATCAAACTTTTGCCCTCACCGGGCTTCGAAACTGGGACTAACATCTGGCCGCCCCGGGCCGCTACGCACACGCCGCCATATTTAAATTGTATTTATAAAAACATCCTTATGTTCATTACACAGCTGTCATTGACGTTGTATTGAACGTTTTCAATTTCCGCGTTATTTCCTGTTGTTTGTTGAAACTACGCGAATAGACTATAGTACAGTCTTTAGTTACCTATAGTTATACTGAAATGGGATCTCTTTAATTCTTTGAAGAAGTCTCTTTTAAGTCTTTGAATAAGTCTCTTTAATCTTCGAAGACTTCACCCAATATTGTTCTTATATTTATTATTGAAGTTAAATATTTCAGATAGATGATTTTGTATTTTCCAAGTTTATACTAGAAATAATACTGATATTGTGCGTCTCTAAATTTAATTTAAATATTAGAATAAATTTAGATTTCGTTTAGTAATTTTACCTCTAAGTATTTTTATATGCCAAATTGATTACAAGACTAAAGCGAAGTGAGTGATGATGAATAGACTGATTTGACTAGTAATTTACAAAAAAAAATCAAGTCAATATTGTTAGTCAAGGGCGGTTCTCTGAAACATCCATAGGGCCCACTAGATTCACCAGCCTGACGTGACAGCCGCCTCCAGATGGTTCGTTCGTCCGTTGGTTCGTTTTCAACACATCTACTTAGAATAATGTGTCCCATTGTCGTCATTTAGCTCATTTTTTATTACCTACCTACATCTGAGAACATATTTGGTATAGGAGGTAGGATACTTTAATATCAAATTCTCTTTCTCTATCTTTAATCTCATAATCTTTTTCATTCATATTCACGTCCGTTCTCGTGTATAACTTGAACAAATTCATTTTCAAACTTCAAATTAGGAAAGTGTTTTTAAATAAAAAGCAATATCGCTAAGTCTAGTTATATCATCCCCTTTGTCTGGACCCTCTTATTCGCCTCTCGTAGCAAATTGTCACTTTACAACTGTGTACCTTAACAAGCTAGAGTACACTGCAAGCCAAAATCAGTTTAACGAAGCGTGTCTAATATGTCCTTCAGAAAAATATAATTTATGAATTAATATCAATTAAGTTGACGTTATAATGATTTAGCATTAAGTACTGTTGTCAGATTCAGGTTTAAAGGGTCCTGTTAGTCGCTAAATAACGAATGAGGTCCTGGTGCACACATTTATACTGCTGGGAGTTATGACTTCTGTTATAATCATAAATGTAAATTATTCAGCACATTTATTTAACCGGACACAATAAAAACCGTGACATAATGCTTAGAGAGCTAATTCAATGTGTTTGAAGTCGCTGGTCCCAAGAATAACTTGATTTGACCTGAGTGTATAAATAATAACAAACATAAAACAGTTTATTTGTATTAAAATATAAAGTAAGAATTTCACTAGACTCCATCATAACTCAGACCATATTACAACGGAGTATAACATAAATCTTTCACTTTGCAAAGTTTTTCACCAATCCCCATCGTCCGGAAATTGACTGAAAATAATATTGCCCCCATAAATTTGTCCGTAAGTGTAATGGGCTCGTTATACACTGAGGGCCTTGCAAACACAAGGGGACCGGCTTTCTTAAAGATCTCAATTTAACTACTCGTTGTATAACCCTGTGCGTTATATTATTAGAAATAGTTGCTGATTACAGGCAGCGAACTAAGACTCTATGTAATACTGCGGATTGATTTTGAATATTTAATTCGTAATGTAATATTAAATCATGAATATTGAAGACGAAAATCGAAGTTGAAAGTTTTATTACTTGATGAAGCATTCTTTGGTATTGGCTATTTGGAATATCTCCACAATTATCGGTACCCAAGTTCACTTCACCTTCTTCTTGTATGTGACATATGAGATTTTAAAGCGGACTTTTTATCCAACATCGGAATAAAAATCTATGCATAACAAAATATGTCGCCCAGCCCACAAACATAATATTTATAATTTTGATTAATGTGTCTACATCAAGAATCCTGACGACTGGTGTTTCAGACGGCAGTCGCTCTCTTTACAAGCCAAAATCCTCGTAGAAGTGAGGACTGATGTAAATAAATCACCCTTGTTTTGTCACAAATATCAAAGTTTGTTCTGTCACTCCAGATTTCAGAAACAACGTTCTAAAAATATCCGGTGGGAAAAACAAATGGTTGTATAAGAAAAAAAGAAATTACCAAGTCGGGAAACTTGGTAAAAATTTAAATTTGATATTCACTGTCAAATGCAATTTCCGAATTAGCTGAAGCGTTTGTTTCAACAGCCATCAGTTATTCAGTGGTCATCTCTTTATAATTTTAACTTTTTATAATGGTTGCGTCAATCTAACTTCATAAGTGATGGTTAAGCTAAAGGATTAGTCTCAAGAGTGAGACTGTGACTCCATCATCATCGATAATGATATAATGGTAACCCTCAGCTTAACGGCCTCATCAGGTACTGTTTCACGTTTCACTACGATGACCTGTGACTATAGAAAGAACAAAACGCGTGTGCTGTTAAAGAAATCAAGTCTTTATGGTGAAGAAATTAAAGTATTCTTCTTCGAGGATCCATTAAATAAACCACAAGCATATTTAAATCCATAGCCCTCTACCTCTACCTCTACCAAAAAGCCTAAGTACAGCAGTGGACATCCTACGGTTCAGTACGGTATCTCTTGGCTAAATGAGCAGTCCACCTGGGAAAATATCTCAGCCCTACAGATAGGAGAGGTTGTTGGAGAGAAGACCGAGAAACCCTTCTTTGTCGTCTGCACTGATATCCAGAAACTCTCTGAGCCCTCTTCCCTCCCCTTCTCCCTATAACATGGTTGGCAAACGTCCATAGGGAGCTAACCACTTTACATCAGGTGTGCCGCGCGCTTGTCTGCCTACCAATTGATATAAAAAAAAGAAATAATGTTAAAATTTATTTCTGAATAAAATCTTAATAACCTTGCAGTAATATTAGCTTCTATATTATATTATCAAGCGTATACATTCAGTACTTAATTGACATCAGTACTGGAGCATCGTAATTAACACAATAAAATAAAATCTGTTGTATAATCGACGCCGAGCTACGAAATGTACGATATTAAATTTTACCTTAAATGTTACTGTCCATCAAAGAATCAAAGAATCAAAGAATCAATTTCATTTATTCAGTTTAGGCACATAAAGAGCACTTATGAATGTCAAAGTTTTACAATAATTATGTACCTACATTTGTCAAAAATATTATAATTCATAATAAATTAGGATACTTAGTAAATAAATCATTAGAAAATGATTCTTTCGCTGGTTCGGTAGTTAAATCTCCTGAGAAGAGACCAGCAAGAAACTCAGGTAGATTATCGTTATTCTTTTTAATATTTAGTTGTTTATTTATAATAACTGGGTGCAAGAGCAAGAGATTATTATGACCACGCATTTTTATCATCAAGATATTCGTCTACTTTATAATAGCTTTTTTTAATTAAAAATCTTTTCAATTCTATTTTAAACTTATCAAGTGGCAGGTCAGCCAAATCCTGAGGAATTTTATTATATATTTTTATACATTTGCCCACAAACGAATTACTGACTTTATGAAGCCTTAGTTTCGGTATCGCCAGTTTATTTTTATTTCGCGTATTCAAGTTGTGAAAGTCTGATTTTTTTTGGAAGAGGTCTAGGTTCTTCCTTACATATAAGGCGTTGTCGTAAATATATTGTGAGGCAACTGTTAAAATATTAATTTCTTTAAACAGTTCTTTCAGCGAGTCACGGGGTCCGAGGCAATAGATTGCTCGTATAGCTCGTTTCTGTAATATAAATATAGTTGCAATATCGGCAGCTGAGCCCCACAGCAGCAGACCATATGACATAACGCTATGAAAGTAACTGAAATAAACTAATCGTGCCGTTTTCTCGTCAGTTAGTGACCTTATCTTTCTAACCGCATAGGCAGCTGAGCTAAGTCTTCCTGCTAAGGCTGTGATATGAGAACCCCATTGTAGTTTATTATCTAGTGTGATGCCAAGAAAAACTGTGGTATTGACTATTTCCACAGTTTCATTATTCATTATAATGTTTGAGTCTATATGTCTTACATTTGGCATCGTAAATTTTACACATTTTGTTTTTTTGGCATTAAGTAGCAGGTTATTACTCGTGAACCAATGCAATATTACAGAAAGGGTATTATTCACATCGTCAAGTATTACTTTTTGTCTGTCAGTTTTAAAAATTAATGAAGTGTCATCAGCAAATAATACTATTTCACAAAGATTTTCAATGAAGTATGGAAGGTCGTTTACATATATCAGGAACAAAAGGGGTCCTAATATCGAGCCTTGGGGTACTCCCATGACTAGCGGGGCGCCAGAAGAATCGGTGCCATTAACGTTTACTTTTTGTACTCTGCCAGTGAGGTAAGACCTAAGTAAGCTAAGTGAGCTATTCGAGACACCATAATAATCTAACTTTAATAACAAGGTCTCATGATCAACACAATCGAAAGCCTTTGATAAGTCACAAAAAATACCAATGGCATCCTGCTTCTCCTCCCATGCATCAAATATATGTTTAACTAGTGCGACTCCTGCATCTGTTGTATTCTTGCCTTTAGTAAAACCAAACTGTTTTTTATGAAGTAAATCATTGGCTGCAAAATGTGAAAGCAGTTGATTAAATATTATTTTTTCAAAAATTTTACTTAGCGCTGGTAATATAGAAATGGGACGAAAATTGGATGGGTCACTTTTGTCCCCTGCTTTGAATAACGGAATGATTTTACTGTACTTCATAAGATTTGGAAATTCTTTTTCATCTATACATTTATTGAATATGAATGCAAGGTAGGGCGCAATAGTGGGCATTATTGAATTTATTATATTGGTTGAAATGCCCCAGAGATCTTCAGTCTTTTTTATATTTAATTGTTTAAATGTTTTAAGTATTGTTTCAGTGTCTATATACTGAAAATTAAAGATCACATTACATTTAGGAACACAAGATTTAAGAAGGGAATCGGCTACGTTTTGCGACGAATTTAATTCACTCGTAGTAGTAATTGCAATATTTGTGAAAAAAGATTCAAAAGCATGGGCCACTGCAGAATCAGTGGTAATGTATTGATCATCTATTTTTAAGTCGAAGGATCGATCACGTGACCTTGTTTTACAGGTTTCTTTGTTAATGACATTCCATGTTGCCTTAATTTTATTATCAGATTTTTCTATTGTAGCCCGTATATGATTAGATTTGGCGATTAAACATACTTTCTTGAATAATTTCGAGTATATTTTAATATTTTCAATTACCTGTGGCTCACTAGTAGATGCCTTTATATCGTATAATTCATATAATTTCTTCCTACTTTTGTATATTCCAGGTGTAGCCCAATCACTAAATTTAATTTTAAATTGATTTACATTTATTGTTTTTTTGGTGAAAATATTGTTAAATTCACTTTTGATTACTCCGAACAAATCTCTGTAGAGATCATTCGGATGATCGTTATTATTCATCTCTAGTAGAGGTATTTTATCTTTAATGTTTCCTTTAAAATGTTTTAATCGATATGTCGTGATTGGTCTACATACAATATTTGTTGTTAATGGAATATGTTGGTGCTCAAATCTAGCTAGCTGACCTGTATGATCTGATTTAATGAAATTTATTATAGATTTCTCGTTTACATCACCGTCAGAAAAAATGTTATCTAAGCAGGTAGCTGATGTGGCTGTTTTGCGAGTTGGTTCTCTAAAGAGATTTTGTAAGTTAAAAGATTTAAAGAGATTAAGGAACCTTAACGCGTTCTGGGAGTTTTCCAAGATATTAATGTTAAAATCGCCACATACAACTACCATCTTTTTACACTTACATACCTTTTTTAAGGTTTCTTCCATAATAGATTCAAACTGGTGGTAATCGCCAGAAGGAGATCTGTAGACGCTAATAATAATAAATTGCTCAAGCTCTGCACATGCTAACTCAATATTTCGCTCACTTGAGAGTGCTACTATGTCTTTTCTTTCTTTGGATTTTATTTTTTCATTAATTAAAATGAGTGACCCACCTCTAATAGCAGAATCTCTAGTAAACGAACTAACAACTCTGTAGTTATCAATACTAATTATCATTTCGTGTTTTTTTAGCCAGTGTTCAGTTACACAAAGTACATGAATATTTCTTTCATTTAAAAATAATTCCAGTTGTAACTCTTTGCCTGAAAAGCCTTCAATATTCTGGTGAACAATATTCATGAACACAGACTTCCCCTTAGTTTTTGAATCTAATTTGCAAGAGATTTCCTCTATTGTCCGTTTTATCTCTATTAATCACACCGTACTGTAACAGACTGTTGTCTAATTTCGCTTATTTGTTCCTCCTTTATTACTTCAATTGATTCCGTAACTTGTTTAATGAAAATAGACCTTAAAGAAATATAATTTTCAATATTATTGAACGGTAGTCTGTCTCTCGATAGCATCCTGTGGCGGTATTGATCGCCGCTCAGTTCAAATATTTGTATGCTTGAATATTTTGCTCTAAGTACGTTAAGAAGTCGGTCACCGTTTTTATACGAACATCTATGGGGATCATCTATCCTTGACCAATACCTGGTCTAACTGCAGTATTTCGATGTCAGCAATGGGTTGTGGAGAACATATTATAGCAGCCACTTCACGCAAAATATCAAAGTTTAACGAAACGCAGACTCCAAACTCTAAGGTGAAAGTTTCTGATGCCAGTGTGATTAAACTCTATCAGACAGGGAAATCAGACTAATGTTTAGTGAGTTTGGCGTTATCTACTAATGGGATTCAGAGATGTGATATACAAGATGCTTCCTGACCCAATCATCTCTTAAATAAGACTTGCACTACACAACAGGCGGAGGAATTCAAAAGTTATTCAACGACTACTTCGGGTTATGTACATTTAGATTTATACAACCTAAATTCATCATTCTTTTGTTATTCAAACACGGTGTTCGCTTATCGTGATTAACCTTAAAATTTGAATTACCAAATATTTACTACCTTCCTATAAATATTAAACTCGTGTCCTAAGTCACTTAGAAATAAAAAAAAATGTACGGTATGATGGTCAGAAACATTTGTAGCAATTTGTTTATCTTGACTTGTTAAAATTTCTATACAGTACTTGACGAGGGTCTTAAATTTTATCGCCGAGACAAACCCTGCTATTTATCTTATTACTATCATAAGACATCTGTATTATTCGTTTATTGAGTGTTTAAACCAAAGGCCTATCTATCCTTGGTACTATCTTACGTCGGCAACTAAAGGCTTTAAGAAGTCGTGCGTGTTAATCGTTTCGAGTCTGACGGAACATATTTCCAGACCTAGACCAGTCATTGTCAGACCTTCTACGCATGCAGCTAATGGGCTACCTTAACAAAGCGGGCGTACAGAGGATTGTATACTCAGTATAATAATGCGTTCAGGATACTGTTAGAGTTGCCACAATTCTGTAGCGCTCCCACTATAGTTGCTGAGGCGCGAACTGATGATGTTAACGTTATTATGCGAAAAAGATAAGCCTCCTTTTAGCACGAAAATAAAAAAAAATCTGATTGCACCTGTTATTTAACTGGAAAGAAAATATTACAGTAATATAAATCAAAGGATATTACTTATCGATAGTGAAATATAAAAGGTTGCAAGCGCCATCAAATTACATCAAAGAAAATAAATCTCAAACAACATCGTAAACAACTGACTGAAAAGTGAATTTTTGTCCACTGCCGTTATAGCTTAGCTTTTTATATTCAGCTTTGCAACCGTCGATGTTTCTGATAGTTTTCAATTAAACTTTCAGCAAAAACTAATCCGCAGGTGTAAAAGCTATTTCGTTTGACTTTCTGATTGGTAATTCCAATACGACTGAAACTTTCAAACATTACAAAGCTAGTCAACGTAGCATGAATAAGGAAATAGACGTTCCTTTAGTACAAACTTCTTAGCTCTTACCTAAGACTTTGCTTTCAACGTGTTGTTAGTTGAGGTGACGTCATATTGAGGTGACTTATAAATACTTGCCCACAGGCTGTAAGAAAGTTGAAGCGGCAGCGCAAAGTGCGTCTTACCATATCCGGGGAAGGGAGTCTCTCAAAGAGATATCCCCGGGTCTCTTGGGGTGCGAGAGATATTATTATATCTTGTATAATCTCATCTCCGGCAATCAAAGACGACTTCGTGCGTTTTAGTTGGTTCGAGACTGATATCATCTCTACTCACAACATCATATCTACCGACTTTGGCGGCTATAAAAAAAGCTGTAAGAAAGATTTTTTCAAGTTGCGACAAATTTTACCTGCCAGTTAAATTGATCAGTGTTCTGTTCTTTGAATTCCGTCTAATCCACTCACTTTCAAGCGCCTATGAATTTGTTATGCTAATTTGGTGATACATTATCAAGAAGACCATGCAGCTTCAAGTATTTTAGGATTCGGCTAACAACATTTCTTTACCTTCAAAAAACTTTTTGAAATTGTCTTTATACGTGCCATGACATCGAATAAGTTCAACTTATAAGTTGTTAGGTATATGTTGTGGACAGTTCTAACACTGGTTTCATAATGAAATTGTTACTTTTTTTTTATTCAGTCCGTCAAGTGACTATACTTTTATGGAAAGTAGCTAGTGTAGTCCATAGTGTAGACTATTCCAGATGCTGACGATCCTCAAGACTATCTTGACGCACTCGACAGATGCTTCACCAAATCTCATTTCCATGTTCTTCAACACGAAATTGTAAGAAGAACTACATCTAAAATAGAAACTGTTCACTAGCAAGCCATAACCTGATCTTTTTACTCATTTACATTCTGCGAGTCTGGGTCTATTTCTGAAATAGAAAGGGAGCTCCTTCGGGAATAATATACAAGATTGTTACCAAATACGCTTTAGTGCTAAAACACCAAGAAGACTGTAGTTATTTTAAATTTTAAGAGCATCTTACACTCTTATACGTTGACTGGGTAGAACTAAATATTTATAGTTGACTTGTCCTAGTTTCGCAGACAAGTAGGAATATTTTCTTATTATAACTAAAGCATGATTGCAGTACCAGTTACTGAGTTCGGAAGTGTATTATATAAGTAGTATTAAATTCGTAGAAGCAACATTTTAGCGAACAGGTTTATGTCATTCCCATTTCCATCTGACCTCAAATTATCGTAGGTGGTTAGGGTCTGCCTCTTATTCTCTTATTCTATTAAACTTTCTATACGAATGTCCGTCTGACCAAAACTCGCAGAACAGTACCTACCCCTCTAAGGGAAAAAGCGCGTGTTCGAATCCCGTCGAATCCTTCACTTTTTCCTATCTAAATTTCATCTGACAATATTTTGCATAAAAATGCAACTAGGTACCTCACAAAATTTCAAGTCAAGCTATATGCGCTTTTCATCTTTTGCTATAGTTTCTATAGTTTGCCCGCGATCGCTGAACCACTCCCATGGTGCGCGGCGTGGTGGGGAAGGAGGGTATCACTCGCTCCTGATTCTTCCTTCTGCTGATACTACTTATTATATAGTTAAACTCCAGAATATAGAAGAGCAGTTATTATGTATTTAACAAAATCGATTAAGCTTCTCAAAACTCAATTCTGGTTGAATCAAAACTTCAAAAGTGTCGTACCGAAATCAGTTTTAATTACGAACCGCGACTGTCAAACATCAGAAGCGAAACCAACGGAAGTGCTCGGAAAATTTCAATATTCACGCGACGTCACAAAGGGAGGTATTCACTGGATGAGGATGTTTATGGAACGTTCGCTTAGCCGTTATTGTTACGAGTAGCTTGGATGTAAATTAGAAATTTTCATATATAATAATATAGAAGTTGTCGTCTTTGTTTTTTTTATACTTCTTAGGTGGCAGACAGAAAATGTTCACTTCTTCTTTCGTATCAACAATCCTCCACTAGCGCCATTCAGGTCGTCTTTAGTGCAGGAGGCAATAAGGGGCACGAAACTAAGTGCGTCATGAACAGCACGGGAGCACCGCAGTCACATGCGGTTAGGCCCGAGTCTCGCATTACCCACCTGCATAGATTTTTTCTCGACCGACCGACCAGTGTGCGAAGACGGTTGAGAGTTCGCCATGGCCATGGGAGATTGTAACCAGATACTGAAGAGGTAGGCAGTCAGAAGGAAAAGGCAGGTCCTCTTTCCATAGGGATACTCTCATCGCAACAGAGAGTTCACTGTGGCCTATGGACGTGTGCACTACCAGGACCATCACAATCTTCCTTCTCTTCCTTCTTGAAGAACACCATATTGTAAACGCTTATGAAAATCACAGCAGGGAGTGCATTCCATAGCCTCAGCTTGTTCATATCACACAGTGTGCACCATTTTCGGTTACAATGTGTGAAGATGAATTTCTTGTTTATGGTGAACGATGTGATGATAGAATGAAGCTATAGGCATGGACAAATCATTGTACAGGCGGAAATCATACAGACGGAGGCAAAGGCAAAGGAGGAGAGGTTCAACTCTGCCTGTGAGTATGGGATTGTCGACGTTCCTCTGCGCTCGTCTTTGCTTATAAGACTGACTAATAGTTAGACCATTTGGTCTGATGGATAAGTAAAATGGATGAGACTTCGCCAAAAGTCTTGAAATCGACAAATAGGATTTGATTTGATTTGATTTGAATATTGTGGGAATAGTCTTATAAGAAACTGTAAACAACGAGGAATATTTGCTGTAGAATTTTATCTGTCAATATTTCTGATAGACCTATAAGACCTGCAAGCCTTACTCTCTTGTTTGGGGTATCAGATGGTTGTCACTCCTCCTCAGAAGCCCCAATCGACTTTTTAGAAGAAGTAGAGAGTGGACAGATCTCCAAATGGCAAACAAAACCGGCATTGATACTCGGAGTAAAACGACATTATAGAATGTATACTGTAGCATGAACTCCTATCGAATTCATAATGTGAAGGTTTCGAGAGAACGGAGCATTGTGATTGGCAGTCTGCCTCTTGTGAACCTGTGTGCATGTGTAGCCCGCCAATCGCAATGCTCCGTTCTGTACCTCTTTGAATTTCGTGCTAAGGCTACTGTACATGATTTATCATTATCAGTGATGAGCACACAAACTTTAATATTTGTACATTTATCCCTTCAAAATAGGAAACATAAGAACAAAATAAGCAAATTGCCGATAACAAGAAAAGGTCAAGACTTCGCCAATGCTATGGTTCCTAAGGGACCTATATAACTAATATGCAAAAATGTATAGGCCCGTAGAAATTCCAACTAGTTGAGATGAGATTCGTGTGGATACTAGGGGCATGCATTCTATAGAGACAAATAGACACTGCATATCCTACCTAAATCAGTAATTGTGTAGTACATATTATATATTGACGATATTAAAAAATATTAACTTCAAAAATAATAATTTTTCATTCATTCTTCATTGAAAAATCTTTTACGATTTAGGCGGCTCGGTTGTGGAATGCTCTACCGGTGACAATTAGGCGTGCGCAATATTTTTCTGTTTAAAAATACTGGTCAAAGAATACTACTTCTCTACTATTGTAGATTTAAGTACTGGATAGGCGTTCTACTTATATTTTGCCCTCACAACATGAACTATTAAGTAGGTATATATTATGTATTGTTATGTGTGTGTTAATTTGCAATATCAGATTTTGCAACACATATGTTTATATAAATAAAAAATAAATATTCTAGGATAATCTACACAACGCCATCTAGACCCATTGTTAGATATGTACCTATATACCTTGATCTAGGTATTTATTATGTATTATATAGGTTTTTATAAACTCCTGTATACTTAAATACGTACACTTAACCACCCTTAATCTTTTTTATTATATCTAACTGGGTCTAATACTATGGCAATGATGATTTTGTGAAATCTAAACTCGTGTAGATTATAGGTAAAGACGACGATTGGTCATAAAAATTAATTTAATAACTTAATATTCACTTAATCTTGACATTTGTATTTAAATTATGGACCCCTAAAATCTCAAAGAAATGAAAATGTGATTTTTAAATACAATCTACATAACCTTTCTAGTAAAATTCGAAATCTTCGTCGGACTTCAAAAGTGACTTGAACTGAAAAGCCTTTAAAGTCTTACGACATTAATTTTATGAATTAAACATTTTTCTAATTTATTTCATCTTTTTTTTTCGTTGAAAGGCCCGAGTCTTCACAAAAGACTTGGATAAGTTTGAGGACCGATTTCTTTAAGAATTCGCGCTGAAATTTGCAAAACTTTTTCCCATTTGCGGCCCATAAAATTGAGGGTCGAAAGGTCTTAGATTGGACGCTTGCAATCTTTTCAAATAAAATAAATCGTTTGTAACTTCAACAGCTATTAAAATGTTCTTAAACATTTGTAAGTACTAATCCTGGAATTATCATTAACATTCATTAGATTTATGAAGGGACTTTCTACAGTACCTTTAACGATGTATATATGTTTGATGACCTACCAATTTCATTGGCAGTGTTGTCTTTTGTTCTCGTAGATTTTTATTGAAGGTAATACTATCTAATTAACTGTTTGCAAGCTTGCTAGTCTTGAGTCCTCTTAGGAGATGCACCCCGGCAGAATCATAATATTAAATTGTAAAAACGATGGAGTGCATGGAAATAAAAATTGTAATGTCTATACTGTCTAATTTGTATTTCTTTTTATTCACAGATAATGAAGAAACCAAGACAAACGAGTATCCACGAGATGATATGTAAGTAATGAATTGTTTTGTAATATATCTGAGTCCTTGTGTTTATCGTCTTCATTCTTAAGCTTCTTTCATTAACATTTGCTGTGATAGACGCTAAAATGATCGATATATGTTTATTCCGGTTCTGACATGAACATAATATAACCTTTGTTTAAAAGACAGGTAAAATTGAAGAAGGCTCTTTTCTACTACTTGTTTTAATCCACGGTTCCGCGTAATTATTAGGACGATCGATGACAGCCAGAACAAGTCTTTAGAATATTATGATGGTACCCCAAAACTCCCAACTTATAAATAAAAAAGTCATTTTAAAATTTGCGCCAAGATAGTAGTATTCATAAAGTATCAATAACACATCTCCATAGAACGAGGTAGTTTATCTAAGGCGCAAGGTCAGCCGTCCGAATGACACCCACTCGAAAGTCATCAGGCCTAGTCTACGAAAAGAACCAATCAATATTTTTGGCAGATTCGCTCGGAGATACAAATTTATTTCCATATTTCAAACGGGTTATATATCAGCTAGCCAGAACGTGTAAACATTTTTTTAATTAAAACGTCAGCGCTCCGATGTTACGAGTTTCTTTGAAGAGAAATAATAAAAAAATATCGAATCTCTCGCTGCGTGAATGTTGAAATCAAAATAATTATTCGAGTTGGGTCTGTTTGATTTCAACTTATTTCGTGTCGGGTTAATTCGCACTTTACGTTACGAAATAATTTTTATTATAGATATAACGCTTTGGGCGGAAGATCATGTTTCTCTTTATTTAAATTAATGTTCCTATTTATTCGTACGTTTCAATAAAATTTTAAAAAACGTACAGTGTTTAAAAATATTAAAATACGGAGTGTCCGGTATCGGATAGAGGGATCAAATTAAGGCTGTTTAAGGCTCCTAAGAGAGAAATCTTTTCAAAATATGTACCATGTCGAGAAGTATTACCTTCGGGATCGATCCCTTGACCCAGCTGCTGCCAAATGAGAGCCTCTTAAGGTGATGGTCGAGACCTTAGCAATCAACCCGTAGAACCTATACGACTTTCACGACAATGATTGCCGAATCAACACTCCACAATACATGTCCACAACTTCATGAGCCAGATCCAAATAGTTTACTTGTTCATCTGGGCAATATTTTATATATTATTAGTCACGTGCAATTAAGAGATCTTAGATTAGATAGCCAGGTAAAGTTACTGAAAATATTCGATAGAAGGAAGTATGTAAATGAAAACCCGTGATCTTCCTTCAATTATACAATACAAAAGTTTGTAAGAGGCGGAGAAAGATAGAAATACATAATGTTAGTTCCATTTATAAGAAACTATAACGCTAGAACTGTTAAGCTTCATATATAAGGTAATAAAACATTCTGTGACACATTATGACAGAATCTATTACGCGACACGCACGAAATAACATACATTTCAGTTTTATATTATTCCTTCCCACGTACCTGTACATCTTTACGCTTTCCTTAGGCTTCATGTAACAGTTCGGTGGAAATATCGAATTATTACCAACTAAAACAGTACTGTACTTCTTGCCATCTGTTTGTGTTGCTGGCGGATCGATAAAACCCATACAACCGTCGATATTATCCATACAGGGTGCGAGGAATATGTTTCGTACTATCTCACCTCTGGTAGCCAAAAACCCGAAGTCGTTGTGCGTTTTAGTCTGTTCAAGTCCAACATAACTCTCACTGGCCCCGACGGCGATGGTATACCTGGGGATTTCGGGGAAGGAAAAAACACAGTGCTCAAGGAGACTGGGCGGAGGTATATCATGAATTTCGACTTGGTTAAAGCGACTGTCCCCTGATACCCTAAAGTAAAAGAATAGTAGGGTTTTCAAACCCCTTCCTTAGTAGTAGGTATCTAAAAATATATGTAATAATAGCATGCGTTACTCAGGTGTGTACTACCGTTCATGTCTAGTATAAATTGTATGACATTTATTATCATAGCATCGTTGTAGGTATACCATCATTTTGTTACGATATAATATAATTTGGGAGAGTTATCTTTAACTGCATTTTAGAACTAGTTTTGAGGTAATAGTGAACGAGATAAATTATGACGATTTGATAGTTTTGCTAGTGGAAATGATGGTACTGCCTCTATCAAATTGTTCGGCCCACTCATACCTCAGTCTGTAATTAACAGATGAGGCTCTAGTGAAAACATTTCTCTCGAGGTTAGAGAGTAAAATGCTCTCCTACAAAAGCCAAAAGAAAGAGCAAGATAGTAGACTGTAAATTAAAAGCCTTGAATGCATCTGGCTAGGCTGATAATGATAACAAACATACATACAGTTGGTTGTAAAGTATACAAACTACTTATAGTACATGTACAAGTCATTCCAGGCACGTCCGCGCCATCCACTTGTACGTTCACCTTGATTTATTTATGTGGCTTTGTGTCTGAGCCTCAGAGCGGCGCACAACCTATTCAATCAATTGTATATTGTGGAGTACCACAATTCTACATTCCTTTCTCATATTGCTTTCTTTCAAGTATCCACTCTAAAAAATATTTTTGTATAGATACTTCAATTGATACATTCTAGAATAAGTCTTGGAACAAAACTTATCGTACTGAATGCCGGGCAATGTTCCTCTCTTTCACCTCGATGGATTGCGTCCAGTAATTTGTGAGACACACAAGAAGTTCACCGGTTGAGTGACTGTGGCAGAAGCCGCACTTGAAAACGGTTAACTTCGACGTGATTCCATTAATAGAATGTAATTTTGTCTAGAGGCCCAGGTGTTGCCACAATCTATGTGTTATAGTACCTGCTTTTTATGATAAAGTTTTAGTCAGTATTCAAACCCGAGACCTCTGAAACGTAAGACTAATTCCTTAACGATTAAGAGCGAATTTAATTTAAAAGAGATATTTTTTGACCGCAGTAGCCTAGTGGTATGGGTGGTGGACTGCTGAGACGAGGTCTCGGGTTCGATCCCAGGTTTACCATGGCACACACCAATGACTGCGATACTTTTCGAAGTTATGTGTGTATTTATCGCAGGTTTATAAGTGCCCGGTTGATGGCAATAGGCTCGTTATCTATTACATTGGGACCTAAATATACACTGGCGAAATGTGGGTGCTAGCACCTCTGCCTACCCCCTCGGGGATATAGGCGTGATAGTATAAAAAAAAAAAAGATATTTTTTGAAGTTTACACGAATGTCACACACGAAACCACTCTTTTTACAGATTCAATATTCACTTTAAGACCGACTTTTTGACTACTGACTACTGAAGTAGCTATTGTAACCTGGGAAATTCCCCAGCTACTCCACCGGCTAACCCAGGCAAGAGCTTACGACAGAGACTCTTGGGCGCCTTTTCTTTCAGAGTGGAGATAGTGGGTGCGTGCTCCAGATACCCTTAATGAAACAACACTAAGATTTTATACATGCATATATTCAGTAGGATACACAGTTATACATAAAGTAGAATGGTCACAGGCACAGAGATATAGAAATGTAAATACAATATAAGATGCTTATGCGCCTCCCTCGTAGCACACAGCTGATCTCGTAATTACAACTCAAGGTAGCGGGTATATGAAGTTACAGTTATTGTACAAGTTAAGATTACGTGACCTTTTTGGCACTCCTCTTCGGATGGTTCCCCTGGCGTCGGTTGTCGGCTTGCGTAGGCACCTGCCTGCTGCTGGCAACTGCCCGCACTGCCGCGAGCCAAACGAAGGGACAGCTGTTCCGAACAGGGACTCCAACAACGGAATCACAACAATGTAGATAGGTCACTAATATTGTCCGCTAAACCTTGGGACCCTGCATCAAGAATACAAAAAGCCTATATCACTGACGCAAACGAACGACACAGATACAAAGAAATCACTACTAGAGAAAGACAAATCAGCATATCTTACCAGAGAAGTCCGGGAAGGATGCACAGAATCTAAGATACTTAATTTATATGTAGGTAGGTACATATAATTCAGAGTTCCAACTTATCAGAAAAATCAATGAAATACGAACAGAGTTTCGTGCTTAATCTTCAGAGTAATTATCAGAGGTGTTCGCATCCACCGGGAGGGGTGTATTTATATCATTTTTCATGGAATATTCTAGTAAATGAATCTGATATCACGAATTATTCGTTCACCTGATCGAATCGCGAAACAAATAAAAAAACATACCACAGATCATACAGAACTACAGGCATAAACTATCGACATTCTTGCCGTGATTAATTAATTTGGGCAACTAGGAATTTAGATTATGACAATTTTAAATTAAAGACATTAAGTTATATGATTGAATAAAATATCACAAATAATTTAACCTATCAAGATATTATAATTCTATTTGAAATAGGTAAACATACTAGCGACATCTGCTGTCAGATTGGGAAACCATTCATCAATACCGAATTGGTGATCGATGAAAAGTTCCCCCCAAACCCTACAGATGTCGTCATAGGTACAACGTATTGTTTACCGAAATCAAATTTTAACGCCACTAACAATTTTGCGTTACACAATCCCCCCCCTTGAAAGTATTACTTGTGTGGACAGACAAGTAACGCAAGGAATACACAACAGAATAAAACAAGTCAAAAGTCTAACAAGTTAAAAATAGAACGAATAAAAAAAGAGAACAGATCAAAGTACAAAACAGAACTACTAAGAACTAACTAGAGGCAAATATTGACACAGACTCTTTTACTTTAAGTCTAAATGCCCTAAACCACTAGAAAGAAAACTCTCCTTAACTGCTATAGTCAGATGGTCGCATATGCAACACAACTACAGAGAAGAGGAGGATGAGAAACGAAAACTCGATGAGGTGTACCTAACAAATAATATGTCCCATACGAGGACACCCAAGCTACAGCAACAAGGTCATACTTCATCGAGTCGCGGTAAAGTAAGTATAAATCGACAGTGCTACGGAACTGAAATAGCGCTGACGCTAGGCAGAGAAGGTACCGCAGATTGATTCTCATCAGTGTATTTTAAAATGTCCTTGATGTGATACTCGCCTAAGTCCTTACCATCCAAATCTGCTAACCTATACACTAAAGAGGAACGTTTAGCAGACACTACACACTTAGTAAACTTAGGAGCGAGTTTAGAGGTAAAATGTTTAGCTTTATTAGATAAATAATGAGTCCGTTTGTAAACAATTTGACCAACTTTCAGCTCGACATGCCTTTTCCTGAAATTATAATACTTCTCATTACGCTGGTGAGCCGAAATCAAATGTTTCCTCACCTGATCGTAAATGTGTTGCATTTCTTTCAGTTTGGCACCGAAGGCTGAGGGCTCATCAATGGAGACTAAGTCCGGATGACAGGTTATGTCAGACTGTCTATATAGAACTCCATCACCTATAAATTCCCTACCGTGTACTAAGAAATAGGGAGAGAATCGAGTGGCCTCGTTTACTGCAGTGTTTAGAGCGCACTGCAGCTCAACAAGATGTTCATCCCACTTTTTGTGCTGAGTCTTCACATAACATGAGATGGCTTGAACAACATTTCGAATCGCTCGTTCAGCTTGATTAGTTTGAGCGTGGTAACGCGGGCTATAGTATACGTTTGGAACATTATATTTAGCTAACATATCTTTAAATTGCTTGCTCACATACTGAGGACCGTTATCAATATAGATAGTCTTGCAAACTCCATGAACTAGAAACACATTCTTCTCGATGAATCTCGCTACTGCAGCGCCTGTTGCAATCCTTATAGGACACAGCATGACATACTTGCTAAAGTAGTCCGAAACAACGATCAGATGAATATTTCTGTTGCTTGACACTGGAAAAGGTCCAAGTAAATCACACGAAATAGCTTCAAAAGGTTTAGATACACGCTTCGCACTTCCCATTAGACCAGGACGCGAAGTGTTTACGGGTTTATACATCTTACAAACCTCACAATTTCCCACGTAGTCTTTGACACTATTGTACATCTTTGGCCAGTAGTAATTCAAAGACAACCTCTTATGTGTTTTCCAAACACCACCATGGGCACTAAGCGTGTCATCGTGGTATTTGGTGAGGAGTGCTAGCCTGTCCTCTTGAGGTACTACTAACTTCCAATCAAAATCTGAAGTCAAAGAATATTTATTTTTAGAAAATCGATATAACAAATTTTCACGAATATTAAAGTTAGGGTAATGCCTTGGGTTCCTACGCACGCACTCCATGGTGTGAAGATACCACGGGTCATTGGTGGAGCTCGCATCGATGGAGTCAATCTTTATGCGAGATAGAGCGTCAGGTACTACATGATCTTTTCCCTTACGGTGCTCTATGTCGAAGTCAAACTGACTGAGTCGCATACTCCAACGTGCTAAACGACCTGTAGGATTTTTGAGCTTGTGAAACCACAGTAGTGAGGCATGATCAGTGACAACAGTGCACTTCTGTCCCTCCACATACTGTCTGAACTGTTCCAGCGCAAAAATCACGGCCAGAAGCTCTCGCTCGGTTGTGCTGTAGTTCACCTCGTTCTTATTAAGAGAACGACTGCAATAGGCGATGGGGTGTTCCACACCATCGTGTGTTTGGGTCAGAACAGCAGCAACTGAGTAAGCTGACGCGTCACTTAGTATACGGAACGGTAAAGAGTAGTTAGGCATTTTCAATATAGGAGCAGAGACCAAAGCTGACTTGAGAAGGTTAAAAGCCTCCTCAGCTTCAGATGTCCAAATAAAATTTACATTTTTAGAGGTGAGTTTACAAAGAGGTTTACTAATTTTAGAAAAGTTATTAATGAAACGACGATACCAGCCGGCCATACCTAGGAAACGTTTGACATCCTTCGAGTTAGAAGGTGTGGGATAGTTGAGGATGACCTCGACTTTACCGGGGTCAGTACGTAGTCCATGCCTATCCACATAGTAACCAAGGTACTTTAATTCACTTCGACAAAAGTGTGATTTCTTCATATTAATCGTTAGGCCCGCATCCTTGAGTCGCTGATAGATTCTATTTAAGAGATCCACATGCTCCTCGAAGGTGTTGGCCACACAGATTATGTCGTCTTGGAAGCAAAACACTCTGTTGTCGAATTCCGGGCCGAATAAGCGGTCCATCAGTCGTTGCATCGTACTTGAAGCTCCGACAAGACCAAAACACATTACATTATACTGGAACAAACCCCGCCTCGGCACCGTGAACGCAGTCTTCTCAGCAGACTGGGCAGAGTCGAACGGGATTTGCCAATACGCTGCACTTAAATCAATAGAGGACAAATATTTAGCATTATTAAGATGGTCTAAAATTTGATTGATGTACGGTAAGGGATAAGCATCACTTTTGGAAACAGCATTAAGCTTACGTGAATCTAAGCACAGCCTTAGATCACCGTTCGCCTTTTCCACCATAACCACGGGTGAGTTCCACGCGGATTGTGATGGTGACACCACTCCCATCTCCAACATCCGGTCCAACTCCGTCTCCAGAGCCTTCTGTTTGAGAGGTGAGAGAGGGTAATACCGCTGCTTGATCGGCTTGCTGTCACCCGTGTCTATGACGTGATGCACAAGCGTAGTTCGACCTAAGCCCACCTTATCCGTATTAATTGACTCAAATTTTTCAATGATCCCGTTCATTACACACCGCTGATCCTCGGTCAGGTTGTTGTAATCCTCGAGACCACTGTGAAGAGACAAAGATTCAATAGGACAGCTATCACTAAAATTATTCATATTAATTTTTTGAGAAATTAATCTATCACCTAATTGAAATTGTTGCCAGAAGTCTACTCCAAATATCATTGAGGTAGTTATTTCTGGTACAACATAAAACTTAAGTACCCTGATAACAGAGTTGTATTCTAAGGGTAAGGACATAGAGCCCAGACATTTCAAATGTGAACTGTCTGCAGTTGTAATTTTAAAATTTGGGTTGACACTTTCTAGTTCAAACCCTAAATCTAAGAAGCTACGGTGCGCACCTTTTCCTAGCACAGAGCAGGAGGCACCGGAATCAAGAAGACCAAGAACATTTAAATTTAAAACCCTAACAACTAAGTACGGTCTAACATCGTCATCCCGTTTAGTAAACAGGACCTTATCAGAAGAAGACTCAGACACAGAGCTTGAGATTGTCTTAATAAGGCCCTGGCCTACGCGTTTTTTGACTTCGACGTACATTTGGGGCAGTCAGGTGACTTGACTCCTTTGAGACCACATCGGAAACACACCAACTCCCTTGATTGTGAGCAGTTATTAGCAGTGTGATCGCTGCCGCCGCAACGAAAGCATTTGCGTTCGTGCGAGGCTGCCGAGCTGTCCACCGCAGAGACCTGCTTGGTAGCTTTTGGTGTGCACTTTGCTTTCTGTGAATGTAAGTCAGAGGAGATCTCAAATTTGTCCAAGACTGGCTCGTGGAACGCCTCAGCCCTAACACGCGCAAGTTCCAAACGCTTTCCTAATCTTCTTAGATCATCAATAGTGTTGACTTCATGAAGGGCTAGTTCCTTCATGTAGTCAGGTCTAATGTTATGCATAAGAATGTCCAGTTGTTCTTCACTGGGCATTTTACAAGTTAGTCTAGAGAACATGGCCTGCATTGTGGAGATGTAGTTCACCAAGGACTCGGTACGGGTTTGGGTACGTTGCCTAATCTCATTCCGTAAACGATAATCGTAATCGGGAATATCAAAGGTGTCTCTTAATTCATTTAGTAAGTCTTCATAAGACATAAAGTTGGCTTTATTGGTGCGGAACCAAGACAAAGCTGGTCCGTCCAATAGGTCAGAGAAAGCCAGGAGAACTTTTGATTTGGAGACTTCCCTAGCACACCGGAGTTCCTCCAGTCTCTCAATGAAGACACGCACACAAGTAGATCCATCATATTTTAAATTAAAACTATTCAAATTAATAGGGCGTTCCCTATAAATAAAATTATCATTATTTAAGTTAATGTTTTGCGAGCTACCCCGCATCGAGCGTTCATTTCTCATCGCAGGTGAAGTATATTCAACTCGGACACGAGAAGCGCGATCATCATTATCTGACACCTCAGATTCTGAGTCACTATTCGATTCAGCTACTGACACAATCTTAACTAATCTGTTGCGAATACTAACAAGTTCAGAACAATCTAACCCACAACGAGCTAGCCTAGTCAAAAGATAATTAGCCCTAACAGCAGCCCTAGTGCGACTATTTTTATCGGCATCAAAGTCACCTGACGATATCAAATCCTCGAGTTCCTTCACTTTTGGCTCGCAGACAGTGCGTTCAGTTGCAGCATCAGTGGACTTCGTGGTGTTAGGCTTCAGACTTCCACGGCGAACTAGCCGATATGCCGTCCTCAATTCGTTACGCAAGCTGACAACCGTAGCCTCAGGATCCGCTGAAATGCCCATGTAAGACAACTCATTAGACAGCTCATCTTTTCTTAAATAGTTTACATACTGGTGCATTTTTGCCATCTTATAAGAAATGAACTTTAAGTGAATAGAATATAAAAATAAAATTTAACTAACAATTCCGTTATTTAACGAAAGTTTAAATGGATATAAATCCAAGAGGGTATTCAATTGAACGGACAGTATGTAAATGTACCCTTCTATGTTAATAATATAGGTATAAAAAAATTCAGCATAAAACAATTTTCATTAGCGGGTAGGTAACTAAAATGTACCGCCCTGCAGACAATTCCTAATAATATAATTATTTAAAAATTTCCAATTGAGAATAATTCTCCAATAGCGGGTAGGTACCCGAGATGTACCGCCCTGCAGACAATTACTAAAATATTGAAAAAATATACACCAAAAAATTGTACCGTACGTATAGGTACAAATGAAATTACAAAAAATTAAAAAACAGTTAAAAGGCTAAGAGCAAAATGTACGGTAGCAAGTATAAGTACCGGCTACTATACTGATCCAAGGTTAAAAAGAAAAAAAATAGTAATTCCGAATGGAAACCACCTTACACAGAGTTACATATATCGGCACTTATAGAAAATGTCGATAACAATTAAAAGTTAAATTCAGAAAAAACACAAAGTTAAACATATGCATGTATATTAATTTTATTTAAAATTCGGAACAAACTACTGAGATGATATATCCAACCCAACCAGCAACCAGTAAAAAAAGAAAAAAGAAAAAAAAGAAAAAAATACGAAGGTATGCCGAAATATGAATTTTACCGAAAATGTAGCAGCTATTTATAATTTAGAAAAAAAATTTTGATCCGTTTCCTTGCTATTCGGTGTAAATTGCAAGGAAATTAATTACGTGCTTAGCCGCACAAGCACAACCAATTAACGTCTTGGAGAGTATCAGACGGATAGTAGGTTTGAATTCATTAAAGGCGTCTTTCACACACACACACAGAACCAAGAGAAATCCAGTGGGTACTGGAATTCTTGAACTGCCCGTACGTTGTGCGCCACTGTGTAACCTGGGAAATTCCCCAGCTACTCCACCGGCTAACCCAGGCAAGAGCTTACGACAGAGACTCTTGGGCGCCTTTTCTTTCAGAGTGGAGATAGTGGGTGCGTGCTCCAGATACCCTTAATGAAACAACACTAAGATTTTATACATGCATATATTCAGTAGGATACACAGTTATACATAAAGTAGAATGGTCACAGGCACAGAGATATAGAAATGTAAATACAATATAAGATGCTTATGCGCCTCCCTCGTAGCACACAGCTGATCTCGTAATTACAACTCAAGGTAGCGGGTATATGAAGTTACAGTTATTGTACAAGTTAAGATTACGTGACCTTTTTGGCACTCCTCTTCGGATGGTTCCCCTGGCGTCGGTTGTCGGCTTGCGTAGGCACCTGCCTGCTGCTGGCAACTGCCCGCACTGCCGCGAGCCAAACGAAGGGACAGCTGTTCCGAACAGGGACTCCAACAACGGAATCACAACAATGTAGATAGGTCACTAATATTGTCCGCTAAACCTTGGGACCCTGCATCAAGAATACAAAAAGCCTATATCACTGACGCAAACGAACGACACAGATACAAAGAAATCACTACTAGAGAAAGACAAATCAGCATATCTTACCAGAGAAGTCCGGGAAGGATGCACAGAATCTAAGATACTTAATTTATATGTAGGTAGGTACATATAATTCAGAGTTCCAACTTATCAGAAAAATCAATGAAATACGAACAGAGTTTCGTGCTTAATCTTCAGAGTAATTATCAGAGGTGTTCGCATCCACCGGGAGGGGTGTATTTATATCATTTTTCATGGAATATTCTAGTAAATGAATCTGATATCACGAATTATTCGTTCACCTGATCGAATCGCGAAACAAATAAAAAAACATACCACAGATCATACAGAACTACAGGCATAAACTATCGACATTCTTGCCGTGATTAATTAATTTGGGCAACTAGGAATTTAGATTATGACAATTTTAAATTAAAGACATTAAGTTATATGATTGAATAAAATATCACAAATAATTTAACCTATCAAGATATTATAATTCTATTTGAAATAGGTAAACATACTAGCGACATCTGCTGTCAGATTGGGAAACCATTCATCAATACCGAATTGGTGATCGATGAAAAGTTCCCCCCAAACCCTACAGATGTCGTCATAGGTACAACGTATTGTTTACCGAAATCAAATTTTAACGCCACTAACAATTTTGCGTTACACTATGTTCGTGAAGTAACTAAGGATAGTAGTTTTCACATAGTTCGTAGCGCAAGTTATCGCAAAGTGCCTGGAACTATGATGAATTGTTGGTGTTACTATTTACGCAGGATGAGTTCACTATGTCGTTGTTTTGCTAGTGCTTTACATTTTCTTATGTTTAAGTAAACCGTGGTAGCCTAGTGGTATGGGTAATGGACTGCTGACACGAGGTCTTGGGTTCGATCACAGGTTTTACCATGGCACACACCAATGACATGTCGATGCTTTTCGAAGTTATGTGTGTATTTATCGCAAGTTTATAAGTGCCCGGTTAATGGCAATAGGCTCGCCACCTATTACACTGGGATAATAAACTGGCGAAATCTGGGTGCTAGCAACTCTGCCTACCGCTTAGGGGACATAGGCGCGAGTTTATGTATGTAGGTAAGTAAGCTAATAATTGGGAGTACCCAATTATTAGCTTACTTACCTAGTAAGGTTGAAGGTACATTCCAACCATCTTCTCTATTAAAATTTGGAAAATGGCATATAGGCATCAAGGATTATTTAAAGTTTGATAAACAACAGAATATGCTCGTTAAAAACATAAATACATTTCTAGAGGTATTACTCTTGATGCCTAATTGCATACGTTCACATAGAATTATATGCATGCATATTAAATCTGTAAAAAGTGGTTTATTTAAAAATGGAATAAGACTAATTTCTTTTTTTTCTTGCCACTCAATGTACCTATTTACCTACTTATACATCGAAGCGAGGTGTAGCTTGTATTGATATAAAAATGTACAATGTAAGTAAACATTCCACTAACGTAAATATTTTTATAAGCATGCACACTGCCAGCACGTTAGAGCAGCACTCTGCTTGATTACAAATCTTGCCTCGCATCGTGAATACTAGAAGCATCTAGGAACAACTGATTTCTATTGGGACTTCGCTATCCATATCTGACTTTAATACATTTTTTATTTATATTTATATTATTGTACTGTTAGTATACAAATGGATTTTTATATATCATTTATCAATTTGAATGCATCTCGCTTTATGCTAGAAGGAAAGTTCCGCATGGTTCTTGGTAAATCAGTATTTGGGCCTCCTAATCTTTGCTCAAGCGGTGTTGTACAAGACTAATGAACAGGGCTGTTTAAAACCAGCCAGATATATACAGCCCAGACTCAGCCTCAGATGCAAGACTAGAGTCAACAATAGTGTCCGGAATACAACAATAGACTCACCCCCTATACAGAATACAATGATTAATGAAATATTCATGTTAATTCACCTCTGCTTAATCCTCCAGTGATAAAGGTTTTGATTATATATATGTATGTGTATGTCAATGGTTTCGCTATCGGAAATTCTTTTTTTTTATCTATGGCACGTCAATTTGACTTCACCTCGCCTGATGTTAAACTGAAGGCAAAGTCTCATGAAAGAGGCTCACCATTGCAAACCTGTTCAATGCTACAATGGTAGCGCACAGCTTGACGGCCTCATCAGATGCTTTTTCACGCCCCGCTTAAAGGAACCGGGACTGTAGGAAGAAGGAAACACGTGCGCCGGCAAGGAATTCCAGGACTTAATGGTACAGCAGAGAAAAGACTCACCGAACCGCTTGGTTCTTGATGGAATATTCTGTACCGTTTGCGAGTGACACCTAAGCCCTGCACGCGTTGTCCTGTGTAGGAAAGGGGAGGGTGGGATTAATTGGAAGAGCTCATCAGAACATTCGCTATGGTAGAGACGGTAAAATACTGCCAGGGACGCAACATCTCTATGCATCTGCAAAGGCTCGAGGGAATTTAGCAAACTTAACAGTGGGCCCATGCACTATCAAAATAGACGTGTAAAAGTTGGATACCGGAACGTGGGTTCAGGAGGTGGAGGCTATGAAAGCAACCAAGTTGCTCGCTAAGACGATACTGGCATTGTAAATTTTATTGAACAGCAGACTATTTCCTCGTGGTTATTATTCTGGTGGGAGTAACATAAAAAAGACAATATTTTCACAATACTCGAGACTAGTACATTCCAGTGGATATTATTCTTTGTCGGAGGCTACGTTTACGACAGGTGTTCGCCTCCTTGAGTACATGTTGAAATATTCAGAATCGTAAGTAGCTTCTAAAATTTTAAGCAATGCGAATTTTTCTCGAGTAACATTTATAATTTTCTTAGAAGGCAAAGTGAGAAAATCTTATGAAAACCCTCGTGATGCGCAAAGGTGGAGCTTTAATAATATATTAATATTTTAAAAGGCAATGTGATTATGTGATCCTCGGTGGAGTGGATGGAAACATTGAGAAATTTTGTTACTGGATTTTTTATAAAAAATAAAGTTAATGGTGCATAATATTTTGGGTTCCGTTTCCGTACGTTAACTAACAGAATTTGATTACTAACAGAACTTGATTACTAACAGAACCCTATTACTTATAGAGAATAGTGTTCCGTAAGTCCGTCTATAGTTACGTAGGTAGCTGATTTTTTACAGAGTATAGCTTCATGACATGATATATCATGTCATGAAGCTATATTTATTATTAGTAAAATGAAAAATAAATTAAATTATATTATATTTATATTATATTATTAAATTACGTTTATACATGTCGCCTGTACGATTGGTAGTGCTACGGATCACAAAGTTTTATAGGTATATTACTAGCTGTTGCCAGCAGCTCCGCCCGCGTGGATTCTGACCCCGTTCCCGCTGCTCCATAAAAACCTCCCATAGAGTTCAAGTAACAAATAAAAAAGAATTACTTGAATTGGTCGAGCCGTCTTCGAGTTATGCCATTACCAACATATTTCGCGATTCATTTATATATATATAGATTATTACTAGAATAAACTAAGCAACAGTCTCCGAATTACCGCCTTACCGAATTATAAATGTCAACCGAATTTGAATATGTTATTTTTATCTCTCTGCTATTTCAGACAAATTCAGAGATTTTAGCAAAAATGTTTCACAGTTCTCTCTGTCACTTTATCACACTTATATTTTATGAAAATATAATTATTTATATCGCAAACCTTGTTCCGCTGAGTAATACTAATAGCGTTATACATTATTGATAACACACTTATACTTCTCCACTCTCTGTATCTAAGTAAATAATCCAATAACGTTATGGTACCGATATCTTCGCGTCTACGTTTGACTCCCACCCAGTTGATTTTTCTGCTTACATTATACCTAAGTTATTTTCTTTACCGAAGCTGGAGTGAGCCTTGACAATCTTGATACTCCATAAATTTGTAATAACATTATGGTTATAATGGTTCGATTTAAATTATCATTAAAAAATATAAAAGGAGCCTATTTATGATAAAATAAATGAGAATCTACAACATTACATAATGGAAAAGTTGAGTTGAAATGCATTACTTAATGTGAATTTTATGTGTTAAGTACCGTAAAAAAGAAAAATTTTCGGAGTTACGAAGATGATGTTCCTGTTTCTTCATATCAAGAGAGGATCTTTCATATAGGACCTTATAATGGGAGATGTTAGTCTTAGGGAGTTAATAAACGACTCGTGTATTCTTGAGATAGATCGGTAAGGGCAGATACCTTAACAGGTACAGTTACATAAAAACGTTTTTAGGAGACCATCCGTAACTTTGTAGATTATTCTGAATTGCATTCACAGATTTCAGAAAAAGAAAGAAAGAAAGTACAGTCACCAAGAAAATGTTAAAAAGCCCATAAATACATCCGGAATAAAATCACCAGTGGTATGGTATAGTTTGGCAGGCTGGTTTCCGTAACTCTAAGTCACGCTGCAGTTTTTGCACGAATGATCAATAGTGGCTTAATCTTTACAAATTTAAATATTCACTACATACCTCAACGAGCCTTTTTTATCGTACGCGATATCCTCAGCGATATCACTCTTAGTTGGTGGAAGTGAATATGTCGGACTGGAACCGACTAAAACGCACGCCGTCTATGGGTCTTTGATTACTGGATGTGAGATAATACAAAACATAGGTACCTATCTCTCGCATCCCGGCAGACCCGGGGACATGTCTTTGCGATCACCCTCTTCCCCTAAATGTATACCTCAAGGAACCTATCTCATTTGTCAAACGCAAATTATTCTCTCTGCATAATACGTATGTACTAATCGTAATTTTTAATGTGCTATTTGACTCATATTCTTGAACGAGCTTACATACTTAGGCATGCGCAGATTCTAAAACTGCCACCCCAGATCCCTAATGTCCTATTTACCAATAGCCAATTTAAACTCAAGCACCTTTTTACTTCAAATTCGGACTATAAACACCCCCTATATCGCAGTGTTAGTTCGGACATTATACGATAACATCTTAATTTCCCTCTAGACATATTTTCGTTGGACAGGTCATATAATGTAACGTACAGATAAATAAACGATACTAGATAAATTATTTTATCTAATATCGTTTATCATACCTCGGAGGCGTGGGTTCGATTCCCGCTCAGTGTAAATATTTGTGTGCATGAATATAAATATTTGCATTGGTCTGGGTGTTTATATGTATAATATGTATGTATTTACAAAAAATAAGTATCTTAGTATGATTATCCGCATTCTAGAACCCATAACACAAGCTAGTTATACTATGCTTACCTAGGTCTAGGTGGCGTTGTGTAGATTGTCCTAGAATATTATACTAGCTAGTTGTTGATAGCAGCTCCGCCCGCGTGGACTTCTGATCCCGCTCCCGGTGCTTGGACCTCTAATCCCGTTTCCACTGCTCCATAAAAACCTTCCGTAGAATTCAAGTCACAAATTAAAAAAAATTACTCAAATAGGTCCAGCCGTCTTCGAGTTATGCGCTTACCAACATATTTCGCGATTCATTTTTATTATATACTAGCTGTTGCCCGCGGCTCCGCCCGCGTGGATGTCGATTATCGCGTTGTACGACTCTACTCGATTCACTACTTGCCTCTCTATACTTACTACTTTTCCTTGCTGTCATGACAACGGAAATTGTTAGCGATATTAGCGCCAATGTATAGAAATTTACCGGATCAATTGAGATTTATGATTATTACTCCGCTCCCTTGTATGGTAGCGTGATGATATATAGCCTATGTTACTCCTAGATATTGTAGCCTTTTAGAAGTGAAAGAATTGTTTAAATTGGCCCAGTACTTTTTGAGCCTATTCATTACAAACATACAAACATACAAAAATAGGTACAAATCTTTCCTCTTTATAATATTAGTATAGATAGATTATGTCTCACGGATGTTTCTACAGGATCATCTAAAGGTACAAATTCAAATTTAGGTAGGAAAAAGGGAATGCTTCGTCTGAATTGAGACGCCGCTTCGTGGCTTAGCGGTCAAAGTGTTTCCCCCTGTAAGGGAAAGATTTCCTATCTAAATTTGATTTGAACAGTCAGCATACTAATTGCTTTTCAAAATTTTCAGTAAAGGTATTAAATTATTTAAATTGCTTTAAACATTTTTGAGATGATTAATTTATAACAAACACTTAAGCGTATTTATTCTTCGTTCACTAATCTCGGCGATTTTCTTTTTCTGTTCATCTTAGTTTTGTTTTTTCGGGAGATAGTTCCGTTTGACTCTAGTGGAAGAAATACCTACATACAGCTTAAATATCGGCGATAGGAATTTAGAATTACAACGTTAGAAAAATTATAATGTGAAAATAAATTATTCACAGGAAATTTCAAATGCTTACAATATTTTCTACTGCCAAACTATATAACAGCTTGTTAGCAGATGAAATACTGTACAGTTTATAGTGAGATTATTTAGAGATATAAAACTGGTAACACGCACATTTGCTACAAATTTATTTAAAACAATGATACCTAAAGTACAACAGCTGTCAGCGTCGGTCGTCGATCGAGAGCTCCTGGGTTCAAATCCTGGCCATTACACTAACGGATGTAACCTCACTCCTAACACAAGACATTGAGCTTAGCTGGAGAAGTTAGAGGAAAATTAGTAACTTCGGTTGCTAATATTCTTTTTTAATAAAAGTTTTAAAAAAATCTCCGATACCTAAACATATACAAAACGAAGCGGTAATTAGTGTTTATACACGCTGGTATTTTTTTATTTATTTATTCTTTATGTACACATAAATTATCACTATCACTATCACTACATAGTATAAAATAAAGTCGCGTTCTCTGTCCCTATTTTTCTTGTCCCTTTGTATGCTTAAATCTTCAAAACTATGCAACGGATTTTGATGCGGTTTGTTTTAATAGATAAAATGGTTAAAGAGGAAGGTTTATATGTATATAACATCATGCTATAACAAACAGGTGCAGAGCAGGAATGAAAAATGTTGCAAAAACGGAGTGACGCAGACGAAGTTGCGCGGGTCAGCTAGTATTTCTATAAAATAGTGAGACGAAATGTACAAAGGCGAGCTTAACTCAAAGTTGAGTTTTCTTCCAGCAAACCTAGGAGTGCACAGAGGAATTGCTATAATGTGAGTTACAAAGTCTAGTGTACAAAAAGCATCGAATTTAATGTAGGAGGTATATAAGGTATAATCCCACCGGTTTCATCCTTGTGCTTACTGCTTAATAGAAAACCCCAAAAATTTGTGCTTGTGCTTTATAGAATACTACCTAAGTAGTATAAAAAAATACTATCTGTAAAAAAGTATTATAAATCAATCAAGTGGTCTTTTGGTTTTACTTCTAGTACATCCTTCAAGAAATAAACAAGCTTAGTTTATGATATAGAGCTGCTGTCATAACGGTTGACACCCAATGCATCACATCCTGTAGCTGAATGCCGCTGTGATGAATGGAGGCCATTCTAACCCGGTCTTTTTAGACGAGAGAAGGTTATGAACATAGGATTTTATGAGGTATATTGAAATGAGAGATTATTTATGAACAAAAATTAATGTATTTTAACCACTAAAACCATCAAACTACTGACGGCGAAACTTGTTTCTTTTCTTTTTTCTTGTTTTCTAAATACTTATAGATATTATATTAATATATAATTCGATATCATATGAGAAAGTATACTTAACATGTTGTACGATATGATCTTCATGTAACATATTATTATATACATAAACATACATCTATATATATAAAAGAAAGTCGTGTTACTTACACTCTTTATAACTCAAGACCGGCTGTACCGATTTGGCTGGAAATTGGTGGAGAGATAGCTTAGAACCAGGAGACGGGTAGTACGTAGAATATCTTTTTTTAGGTGTGTAGTACGTAGGTACGTAGGCAGGTAGTTGGTAGGTAGTAGGTAGGTAGTTGGTAGGTAGTAAGTAGGTAGTGGGTAGGCAGTAGGTAGACAGGACAACGTCTGTCGGGTCAGCTAGTAAGACAATAAAATAACTAAATATTTATTATTTTATTTGTTCGAATACATTCAAATTTCTTCAAATCTGTTCATGAAATTGCGATTAAACTTAGTCTATTTATTGACTGCATTAGCGTAAAAATTATTTTAATCAGTTGTTTAAATTACTATCACGTCATTTGTAATCGTGCTGATTACAAATGACGAACGTGATGTAAGTACATACTAATTTTCTTTGTTTTTGTTATACTACCAGTGCACTAACCGTATATTTTATTTTTGAATAAATAAATATTTAAAAAAATAAGATGGAAACATAATATATCAAGAAATTTTCTCGATTTAAATAAAATAAAGTTATATTATCGTTCGTGTACCATGAGCTGCCGTACCGTGCCGATATCAAGTAGAGAGTCAATTTAATTGAATACATTCCTCAGTATAAATATTTCCATGAATTTAAACATGAAAAGATGAGTTGTGTTTCAGGAAATTCTTACTTTATAAAGTTCTTGAACATTATTAAATTGTTACAATAGCGTATATTTCCGACAACGGGTATAAGTACCAGAGACGTTAATACTACCTTATAACGTAAATAAACCTAATTCCTTGCCTTTCCGCGTTCATCATTATTCTCTGAGCCTATTCCCAACTCAGTTTGGCTTTCTAGCCTAACTGAGATGCGGCTGAACTTTGATATTTTCCATGAAGCGACTACCATTGCGATATCGAAGTTCAGTAGTTAGGCTAGTCGGACTTTTGAGAGCTCCAACTACCCGTAATGACTACCATAGACATTCGTATGGCAACCGGGGCCGACGGCTTAACGTGCACTCCGAGGCACGACCAGAGCAGTGTAAATAGCCATATTCATGCAAATATTTGTACGTATGCCGTAGTGGTAGAATATTCAACTGATATGTATAAGACGCGAGTTCGAGTTCCGCTCAGAGCAAATATTAGTATGCAAATTATTGGTCTGGGTGTTCAATTTGTTGTTTTTTTTCTGATCTCACATAAAATACAGCATAAAACTATTCACTACATAAATCATAGACTGCTGTTTCAAAATAAAGGCTAGTTACTATGTACTATGTATGTATTTACCAAAAATATATCTAAGTATGATTACCCGCATTCCAGATCTCTTTACACAAAGCTAGTTAAGTCTAGATAGTGTTGTATAATATGCCGTTGCTCATTCAACTCAGACATTTGTAATTTTAACAGTTTGCTCTTAATCCAGTTATTTTGAAGAGTACAACGCCCAAAATATCATTCGTCAATCTTCAACATCATTTCTCATGAACTAAGCGTACACGCCATATCCGACCTTAGGAGCCTAATGCCTGTTTCAAAATTTATATTCAAGGTAATGTTGCTTTACATAGGGCTGTCATAATGATAAGAAATTTATAATTTGGTTAGTAAACTAAAATAATTGATTATCTTTAGAATAATTGATTAAGATTCTAGCTAACCTCACTTACTGGATAGCAGCTAATTGAGAGACAAAGTTCGGATTTCGGCCAGACAGCAGTTACATACTTGCAAAGCATACAAAATTTGACATAAAATTCCGAAGCAAAAATTAGACCAACACCTCAAAATATCAATACTGCCAGTGATAATCACGTCAAAATTAACTCAGTAATTTCCGAGATCGGCACATTCCGGCACAATCAAAAAGACACGTGATAATTTGATTTAGAAGATACACTTTATTCACTTTTTAATTAAAGTATGTATTGATATAGGTACTACAAACTAATTCATACAAAATACATATTTTCATGCCTATTTCATGAATTAACACCCATATTCACCAACCATTGTATTCAGTTCCACGTAATAGGGGGTGAGCCTATTGCTGTATTTAGGGTACTATTATTGACTCGAGACATGTATATGAAGCTAAGTTTGGACTGTATTTAACTATCTGATGTTTTTGTATACCTATTCCTAAGTTTGTGTGTGTCTTGTATGACACTGCTTTTGAAAAAATGAGTTGGTCCAAATTCTACTCTACTAGAAATAACATGATATTATAACATAACATAAACTCACCCACATTTTGCCAATTAATGTTTAGGTCGCAATGTAATAGATGGCGAGCCTATTACCATTAACCGGCACTTATGAACCTGCAATAAATATACACATAAGGTAACTTCGAAAAGTATCGAAAAGTTATTCGTGTGTGCCATGGTAAAACCTGGGATCTAACCCGAGACCTCGTCTCAGCAGTCCATTATCCATACCACTAGCTACCGGGAATCTCTCGGCAACTTGTTGGTACTTTAGTGGTTAAGGAGTCAGCATTACGATCCAAAGGTTGGGGTTCGAATTCCGGCCATTACACTACCGACGTGAATTGAAACCATTGTGCTTATCTAGAGGGGTTAGAGGTAATATTAGTAATTCCAATTGCTAATATTCTTTAAAAAAATAACTGGTAACAGTATTGTTGCTAATCACAATAGAAAATGATACACAAAAAATATGAATATTGGTCAAAGAAAAACTAACAATGGCAATACATCCTATTTTGTATTATAAAAGTTAGCAACCCTGCACACGCTACCGTATATTTAGGCAACAAACAACAGAGCTGTCTTCTCATATTTAGCCAGCAATATTTCTCCTCCCTTTGTATAAGGAACGAAATCTCGAAACAAAATCCCGTCAGATGTACTGAAAATGTCTTGCGGGCCTTTACGAGCAAAAACTAACCTTAATTTCTTATCATCATAGTTGAATTTTAAATGGTGGAGGTTAAAATAACATCTTCAAATGAAATTGGACTTTAGCCAAATAGCATAAAGTCGTATTTTGTAAGAATTAATGGATTGCATGTAATATGTTAGCGGCAAATTGCAATGGCCACTTGAAAGTTATTGCAAATCTGTCCAGAATGTGTCAGTGTTAATGCTTGTTGGCTTATTTGTGGAAAGATATGTAACATAGAACAATTTTATTTATGACCCCCGACGTAAAAATGAAGGGGTGTTTATAAGTTTCGTGTGTGTGTGTGTGTGTGTCTGTGTGGATGAACGGATGAACGGATTTTAATCTGGTTTGGTTTGGTTTGGATTTTGTGGAGCACACAAGCTTAACATCTACTAAGTAATACATGCGACAAACAATAAATTAATTTTGATTTTTTGATTATAATATCTGGCAAGGTACGGTCATTCATGGACCTAATAAAAATAAACCTCTTAGAATAAGCGTCATTGGACATATTTCCGATCCTCCGCCCTCCGTATAAAGTCTTTCCCAGCCGCCTTTTTCAGGACATCGGTCTATTTGGTCAGGGGGCTTCTTACCTTCCATTTTATTACATGAAACTGAAATTTATTATTTGCAAAATGTGAGTGAAATACCTTTGCCTACCCTTTCAGGGAAATGGCCATTGCATACGTTAATTTTAAATACTTATACTTTGTTCCTAGTCTATACACCTACATTGCATTACATTTATCATTGTATTATTTTATTACATTACTCAAAACAAAATGTTATAATGTTAAACAACTGCGTCGGTAATACCGTAATCACCCTTTTTGGACAGGGGTATATCATTAGTGGTATTCTAATGTAACTGTGTTATTTAAGGAGAAGAATTTATTTCATTGTTGTGCGGTTAGATGTTTGTGAGTAAAGTCTGAAAAATGTCACCAATCAACGACTATAATCGTTAATTTTATCGCATGATTACCACCTGTCTCTTTCACACATGTCTGAACATCCACCCTTAATACTCACGGACGGGTGCGCTCACTGATCGGTAAACCATGATTGAGTTGTAATACTTGGGCGGTTCACAGTCGGATAGATGAAAGTATTATTCCATTTAAGCACTTCGATGCTTCGAAGTGCCCGTTATAAGTCGGTCCTCACTGTCATTGTGTGTTTCATTTTCTCTTCTAAAAAAATCTCTGGTCTATTTTCCTTTTTTTATACTATCACGCCTATATCCCTGAAGGGGTAGGCAGAGGTGCTAGCACCCACAGTTCGCCAGTGGATATTTAGGTCCCAATGTAATAGGGGGCGAGCCTATTGCCATCAACCGGGAACTTATAAACCTGCGATAAATACACACAAACTTCGAAAAGCATCGTAGTCATTGGTGTGTGCCATGGTAAACCTGGGATCGAACCCGAGACCTCGTCTCAGCAGTCCACCACCCATACCACTAGGCTACCGCGGATCCGCGGATACTCTGGTCTATAGTTGTGTTTTAATTCAAAGAACACGAATAGGCACGTGTTTTAGGTTGGTTAAAATCGATTAAAAATGCTTACTGTAGAACGGAATATATGACACACAATCACAGATAATAATAACGAACAAAAGTAAAATCGGCCGCCTTATCGAAACAGAGACTTTCACTTGCTTCGCTCATTTGCTCAAAAATATAGTAAGTTTGCAGTCGTCCGTAGATGCATTACAAATAAACTTGCAAGACTAGACAAGTCAAGTAACGAGCTTCGATTACTATTTTAATTGACGTCAGTTGAAGTCAAGTGGGTTGTTGAAGCTGATACAATCTCGATAAAACATGTTTTTAATGATTTTTCAGTCCATCAAAGCGTAGCTTTTAGCTTTTACAAACTGCTTAGTTATTGTATATTTATTAGTGTTGCCGCCAGCTACACCCTAATAATCAAAGCTCCGACCTCACTTTCCCTGAAGTATGTATAATAACGTTTTTGTATTAATAACTTTTAACTTGTTAAAGACAAGTAATATGGATAAAATAAATCGTCGTAATATATTTAAGAAATAAAATAAAAATAAAGGTTTAGACAGACTGATGACGACAGACAAACAACCAGAAGTAGGCACTCCTATGAGGAACCTTTTAATTTTAGTACCAATTTTGGGGTGAAATAAAAAAATAAACAATTTATTCGATAAATATAAATGCACCCTTAAATTCAAGATGAAATGCAGCGAACTGAATATCACGCTAATTGAAATGTAGACTGCCCAGCGAAATTCTGAAAGAAGATTGCTACTAGACATTTTTGCAAAGTCAAATCTTTATTCATTTAGGATTAAGTAGATAAAACTAGCATAAAATTTTCCGTTAAATTATCTCAAATAACTTTATAGTATTTGCCCACATTGATTATACACATTTAGAATAATTACATTAATCGAGAACGCGAACGCACAAAGTTAAGTTAGTTAAAGAGAATACTAAATTACATGTTGCAATTTGACGTAGATTTGGATATTCTCGGATATATATCACTCAAAACGTAAGCAGGAGTATATTGATCACCCACATTTAGGCAATCACATGTAGCTAATGACAAGAATCACGTACCTACTTTGTAACAGATTTTTGAAAATCATATTTAAAGTACAATTGAGCAAACTCAAAACAGATTTACAAAACCTGATAATCGAACAAAGGCATCTCGATTTTATTATTTTTTAATTTTCATGTGCCATGGTCAGCAAATCAACCAATTTACCACTGGCTGGACATAGGCATCTCCCAATGTTGGGACTAGGGAGGCTTTGACGTATTGTTTCCATGCTGGGTTGGTACAGGGTTTATTTAGAGTTTTCCTTTTCTGGCAGTAATATCGTCTGTGTATTTTGCTGTAAGTCGCCTCTTACAACACCCTTCGGATGAAATGGGACGATGAGTCTTTTTCTGTTACCACGTGCAAAGTCAGCGAATAGTACAAAGAAAAACAATTTTCGTAGTTGGAACAAATATAATTCTACAAATGTTAAATCCTCCATGATTTACAACTTACAAATCCACCTAAATCTCTATTTTTTCATACTTACGTCATTAAGACACTCATTGTGAAGGTCACAAAGACAGTCTAACCTGACAATCTGTCGCACAATAAAATTTTACGTAGAAAAAACACACTTAAAGTCAGATAAAAGGGACGATAAGGCAAAGAGGTTTTTTCGGGCCATGTAAACCCAATTGGGACGCTTAAAGCAGATATACGGCTTTGATCTAAGATTACGTACTAGCCACATAAGGATACCATTTCCTCTGAACCCACTTTATTAAGAAAACGACATTCTTACCGAAAAGAAGAGCATGATATAGAACAATCGAATGATTCTCTAATAGTGGTACCTTATCCCTGTTAAGTGCTTCTAGGTATCGGTATAGACACGTGTTATGAATCCAAAATGTGTTTAAAATGCGCTTAAGCGCAACACATATTTTTGGATTCTCTTTTTAAGATAGCACGAGGTGTGACGGTTGTGGACGAGATCAAAACTATCAATAATGAATTAAATAAAAAGAACGCAATATAATACGTTACTCCCGCAACTGGGTCTGAGATCCCTATCGATAGTTATACCGTAAATGCTTGTAAATCCAAGAGTATCTATTCACTGCAGCTTGCGACTTCACGTGGAATTTTGAACCCGTTCATGCATATCATAGGAAAGTATATTCGAATAGAAAGTAGTCTATGGTGTTATTCCTGAAATTCTAGAAATGTATCTTTCTATGAAATATCTCGTTGAAAAATAAATATCCGAACATCTTTACAAAGTTCCACATTGATAAATATTAGTAGGAACTAGAAAGGAAATGGGATATAAACTTTTAAAGTCAAGTATAAAAATATTTTGATACGTCGAATTCCGATCCCGTTCTCACAACCCACGGGAATGTATTCCGAAGTCTGTCCCTCTGGCAAATTTTTGCCAGTTTCAGTCAGAAGTTGTAGCATGATTTGTTTTTATATAGGCACGTATATTGGACATCACTTCGCCTGAAGGTAGAATCGTGAGTAATTATATCCAAAGATTCGAACTTTCATATATTTTTTAAACCACTTAAGGCAAACAAGCACATAGCCTATGGACTTAAAACAGGCTTTACAAGCGCGCTGCCATCGCTCACACTTGCCCTGCCCATTTGTAATACTTTTAAAATATCCGCTAAAATTTTATGTATTTCTATTTAAGACTAGCTGACCCGCGCAACTTCGTCTGCTTCACCTCGTTTTAGCAAAATTTCTCATTCCTGCTCCGCACTCTGCTTTTTATACACATAAACCTTCCTCTTCAATCACTATATGTATTAAAAAAGCCGCATCAAAATCCGTTGCGTAGTTTTAAAGATTTTAACATACATAGGAACAGAGAAAGCAACTTTGTTTTATACCATGTAGTGATTTTACACCGACACCAAGTAAGTCTAAAACGAAAATTTATATTTAGATTTCTAATATTATCGCCAAATAATTACCATCACTACACGTAAAAATCCCATCTAAATATTTGCTGCCACGCTAACGGTATCGGGGCCAAAATATTTGCCAACCCGCTAACGGTAACCCGCTAAGGGCAAAAATAATTTTACTTATTTATATCGGGTGCTGTCATTTGAGTAGATAAATAACATTATTCGGTCCGGTGAAGCTGAAAATTGCTCTGTACACGCTCGCCCTCGACGGTTTCATTTGCAAAATAATCTTTTTCGTGGCAGTGACGCTCTTTCACGCGGTTCTACGTAATTATGTATGTTGGTAAGTCTCACTTTGTGGCTTTAACCAGACGCGAGATTATATTTTTGTTATTTTTTAATAAATTAGTATGAAACTTGTTATTTAGATTGTGCCTTAGTTACATAAAGTTATTTTGTCGAAAGCCCTGTTTTGTTCGTACTGTAAATTAATGTCGTCAGTCATTAATAACTGTGCAAAAGGGCAAAATGCTCCAAAATCAAGTTCAAATATCCTGTTACAAAGAAACATAATAATGTACCTATATAATGAGTAAAATACTTTATACAACAGATTTTTGAATTTAATAACAGCCTTTATTATATTTTGTTTCGTTCAACGTATTAACATTTCACCACCGCCCATAAAATAACCTACAAATAATGAAGAGCAAGCAACCTTACCCACCAAACCCCCAAGCGATAATTTACACGAATGACACAGCAAAACCTTAGCAAGTTAGTAACATTCTCAATGATTTATGAACGCGTTTGTTTTACTCTACGCCTACTAATACCTAACCTTAGCTGAGGGTATCAATCAGTATCATAAGGTATTATTTATACCCGCAATTTTATCTGCGTTGATTTAGATCTGCCTTTATTTTGAACGTGGAACTCATGATTGTTTTCAGTGAAACAACTTCCAAGTCTGCCGGCGGCCAATCTGTCAGTTCGAGTCTGATATAACCACATCCATTGGCTGCGGCGGGGATAGAATCAGTGAGGATTTTGCGCACAATAAAAAAAAATTAACGTTGCTTCAAATAGCCTGGCGGTACCAAATAGTATTGATTCACATTGTTTTAATTACTTATCTTTCACTTAAGACCTCATTTATCAAAATCCGTCGACCGAACCGGGAATAAAGAACATTTACATTTACATGTAAAATATTACTCTCGCTGGCGTAATCGCTTAAAAATGTTCAAAGGAAACACAATGAATTGTTTTAAAAATAAATGAACTGGCATCCACTTACCAATTTAATAATATATTGAAAAAAAAAAGAACATTTCAGTGGCCTTGTCATTACCTCATAAAAATAATATTATTTCTATCTTACTTTACTTTCACAATATGATTTAGAGTTGGGCTTTAATATTGTAGTCTGTCGATATTTGTGTAATTGAACAATTTAATTCATCCTCTACAGTAAGAGTTACTGTTTGACCCATTTAAAACCTATAATTCTAGTAACTGCGGTAGCCTAGTGGGATGGGTAAAGGACTGCTGAAACGAGGTCTCGGGTTCGATCCCAGATTTTACCATGGCACACACCAATGACTTTGCGATGCTTTTCGATGTTAGTGCGTATTTATCGTAGGTTTATAAGTGCCCGGTTAATAGGGCACGTCAATTTGACTTCACCCTGCCTGATGATAAGCTAAAGGCAAAATCTCGGGAAAGAGGGTTACCATTACAAACACGTAGAGTGTTACAATAGTGGCAGCAATCATGTTAGTGTAATTTTTATTGATTCAGGGTATGTCAATTTCACTTCACCCCGTCTGATGGTAAGCTGAAGGTAAAGTCTCAGGAAAGAGGGTCACCATTACAAACACCTAGTGCTATAATGGGGGCCCACAGCTTGACGGCCTCATCAGATACTTTTTCACGCCCCGCTTGAATAATATATAATGAACATAGGTACACAAAAGAATAGACCATCCTTATTACGTACCTACCTGGTAATTCTAATTTTGATTCACCTACCCATATTCTCAACTGAACGCAGACGTAGTCAGACCAAAAGCCTAACTAGCATTCGATGTCTCTTACGCAATTTCAGAGCAAATTTCTAGTCAAACATTTGTTATTCATTTCACAGCACTTTGCTCATACATGTTTATTTAAGCGCCCATCCCACACGAACAAACAGTACATACTGTACAAAGCGCCAATGATACTGTCCGTTAGTGGACTACATATTTTATAAGTTTATCCATCGCCAAACGGAATACCAAATGCACGTAATGAAACACTCAGTGCAATATTCCAATGACGTTTTTTTACTTACGTACTGTAAATATTGATTCACTCTCCGCTTTCCATCAGGTGGACCGTGTACTTGTTTATCATTTATATGGTACTCGTATAAAAATCGGTAGTAGTAGCAGTACGGCTACTGAACGTGTGTTTTTGAATGCTATCACCGGCTTGGGTAAATACGCTTTCAAATCACGCGACATCGTCACCAACTTAGTATAATTCCTGGTTACATTCGTGCTTACCTCGGAGCTCAGGGTCCTTACCCTCCCTAAAGGAGGTCATCTCTAAAGAAAGGGCCCCGAGTCTGCCGGAGTGCGGAGGATATGTTGTCTACTATCTCACCTCCGGCAACTAAAGACCCAAAGACGGCGTGCGCTTTAAACGGTTCGAGTCCGACGTATCTGTGGGGTGGACTCTAACTCCTTTTAATTTAGTTCATCTTGTTTTTTACTTAAGTGACTGCCGTCTGACCTTCCAACAAAAAAGAGCCTTGACTGTTAATCAACCGGTGTACCGGATTGACGATATATTGGGTTTAAACTAAACATTCGGTATCATGAAAAGTACAAGTGGATACATGTTGATTGGCGATCTTATGCATAAAATATTTTATTTCGACGTAATTTTATTGTTTTATGAACATAAAGTACCTACTGAACCTAATGTGTAGATCTGCACAATGATGTGTACTCAAATATAATATTTTTTTGATATTACGCCCATAGGCCCATACTCAGTGAATTCATCCTCAGATATTGCGAGCGCGCACTTTGCGGTATAAAAGGAAATTCATCTCGCACACGCTCAAGTCGTGGAACGAACCTTGCTGTGGTTTTCTCAAACAACTACAATATGGACATGTTCTTCAAGGATTTTCCTAGATTTTGGCCGCGCGATTTTAACATTGATTGTAACACCCCTCTAGTGTTGCACTCGTTCATAGGCCACTTTGACCACTTTCTACAGTTCTACAGTCTACAGACCACAGATTGAAACAGCTTGCAGTAAAAATATTGAATTTGGTGTTTTTAGGACTTCCTGCATTGATATGTGACGCAAAAATACAAAATACAAAGAAATAAAAAAAATCACCTGTCACTTAAAGCGTCATTAAACATCAATAAAGTACTTCATCCTACATTTTAAACGCCACCGAAACTTTTATGTTTTCCGAAACACTTAACTTTGAAGGCACTGAAACTTGGCCGCCAATAGATGTGCCACATAATGGCTTTGGACCAGCCTCGTCTATTAAAACTTTTCTTGTTATAGCACATGCATTGTTGTGTAAACAAAGTTCTGTAACTTGAGGACTGAGAGTTGGGAAAAATAAGGTAGGCGAAGTATGGATACACATATTAGATTATGAAAATATGTAGCGGGTGTTGTTGAAAGAATAACTTTATAATTTAGTAAGTTATGAAACTATTTTGATGGAGAAACTTATTTGTACTACAATCATCATGCCTAGCAATAAAAATAAAAACAAACTTGCAATGACAAACGCAGGTTTTCTATAAAAATATCAATAAATTTCCTCTGAATTTGATTGACTTGCCATTAAGTTTAAAATAGAAATGAAAAATTTTTAATGGATAAAGTAGATGAATATTTTAATCTCCTATTAATCCTAATCTCTTTCGTTTATTTACTAAAAATAAACCAAACTGTATATGAACAAAGAAAAGAAAGGATAACGATAATCTACCTGTTTCTTGCTTGTCTTTTCTCAGTAGATCCAAGTACCGAACCAGATAAAAATCATTTTCAAATGATTTATTTACTGACAAACAACTAAAACTTTTGCATTCCTATGTGCTTAAACTGAATTTACGAAATTGTTTTTTTTTGTGCAGAACAGGAAAGACTAGTAGAAATGCGACACGATAGTTTCAGTGGCGGAACTGATGTCGCCAAACTCACACATACAACCGTTAATAATACCCTACATTACTACTCAATAATTACTTTGAGCAGTCGTATTTCCTACTACTATCTTTAGTGCCATTGTAACTGAAATCATACGCAATACGAAACGAAAACACACTTCCCCCTTTTTAAGGTAGTGGCAACTATATTACCACCATCTTTTTTAACCGTTCAAAATAGCGATTACATTGCTGAAGATAAAGAAGGTATTTATGGCGTTTCATACTTTGAATCGAACAAGCTTGAATATTTACGAAAAAGTTTAGACGTATTCTTACAAAAAGGTTCATATTGTCCAATTTATTCTTAGTTGCGTAAATAGGCACAGCAAAATGACACGCGTGCACCGACAACATCACACTACCACTAGTTTTTTATTGTCCATGATTCTTTGACTGTTGAGTGACCTGCATTGACATTTTCAGAATTAAATGCGACAAATTTTATATAATTACTAGCTGTTGCCCACGGCTTCGCCCGAGTGGACTCCTGATCCCGTTCCTGTTGCTCTATTCCGAGCATTTTCATATTTGTTTACCTTTTAAACCTTTTCTGGACTTCGACAAATAAGTCAAGACCAAAATTAGCCAAATCGGTCCAGCCGTTCTCGAGTTTTAGCGTGACTAACGAACAGCAATTCATTTTTATATATATAGATACACGATATAATTTCTATGTATAATGTGTAGCGTATGCAGGATCTATTTATCTCTACAGAATGCACTGGCTTATTGTCGTCGTTTAGAAAGAAATACTATAAAATGTTCAATGTATGGAATTGAAATTCGTTCACGGCTGTCATGAACGTCTCAACGTCGAAATTGAAATTTTACAAAACGCCAACGACTTATATAGATGGGCAATTTGTATTTTGGGTACAGTCTGTTTATTATTTTTGATTGATATTTCGTTTTATCGGGAGCGGCTGCCTTTTGACCTCCGAACGCCAAGAGCTAAGCCTGCCCCTGAGCCTTATCCGTTATTATTACATGCTATAATTAGCAGATGAGGTGGACTTGGATTCCAAAGCTAGCCTTATCTTATCTTATCCTGTGTTATTGATTGTGTGCTTTGGAGCTTTCGGGCACACCTCGACCCTGTTGAATCCTCTGTGTCGACCCCACCCTGGCCCCTAAGTTAGAGAAGGGTTTGTCCTCTCTATCAAGGTGGCTATTCCTCTTAATTGCACATGCCTGTTAATTGGATTCTGTGTGTCGACTCCCCCTGGCCCCTAAGATTAAAGAGGGTCCTCTCTATCAAGGTGGCTAATTACTTTTTATTGCAGATGTCTGTATTCCTCTGATTTAGATTTTCTAAAGCGTGACGTAACACTTACTCTAATGTGTTTCATCATTTCAGCAACCTCCTTGTAGTGCCTGTATATTGCGTCCTTCATGATACCAATCTCGCTCAAAGTGTATTTTGTGCAGTAGTGGAAAATAAACGCTGCCAAAGATATGAATATGGTCCTGTAGATGTATACCAAGTAGGTTTGTGCTTCAATGTTTTTACATAACATAACATAAACTCATTTCACCAGTTTATGTTTTAGGTCACAATGTAATAGGTGGCGAGACTATTGCCATTAATCGGGCACTTATAAGCCTGCGATAAATATACACATAACTTCGAGAAGCATCGAGAAGTCATTGGTGCGTGCCATGGTAAAACCTGGGATCGAATCCGAAACCTCGTCTCAGCAGTTCATTACCCATACCATTAGGCTACCGCGGTGTTTTATTAAAATGTTTTTCACGGTAAAATATTTAAAATTATATAATGTTTGTGTGAATAACGTGAATATTTTATCAAAAATATATTGCTGTTGTTGCAACAACATTATTCAATAAAATACAGTATGAAATAATAATCCGCTCAGTATAAATCTGTAAAGAGCATTATTATATTTGCGGGAGATTTTACCAATGTTATAGTAATTCACTATTTATTTGTTTATTTAATTTAATTCTTTATTGCACACATAAATTACATTCATACAATAAGGTATTATTTGATGTTAAATTATAGACTGTATTTAATAGAGTGTATTTTCTATTTATTGGAATATTTTTTGCATACACAACTAATATTCGAAAAATAAGAAATAGAGAGAACATAGTATAATTGAGAAGAGCGACAATGGAGAAGGGGTAATGGAAAGGGGGGAGAGGAAATAGGAGGGGAGATTTAAGGGGAAAATTGGTGAATATTACGACTTCAAGAAAACAAATGATAATACATTAATTAAATCTAAAATCGAAATAACACGCCTGGCAAATATAGAAACAGTAGGCTAAAGTTTCCCAATATTGGGAAAGACCTATATCCAGCAGTGGACTTAATAGGCTAATTGATTAATTCATTGACATACCTACTACCAGCCACATTTTATATTATAAGCATATTTTCAATATTTTCATTTAACGTTCACAAGTCATGTTTTATTAAAAGCTTGTAAATTGTAAATTCATTTTTAACGCGTTTACGTCAAATTTGAACCCGAAACTTTTCGATCATAAAGCCAATGCCTTTACCAGTAAGCAACCTACGCTATCAAAAACGTATAAAATACTAAAAGAAACTATTTTGTTCGAAGCTTTACTTCACAAAAATATATTCTGTGTACATCTACCCTCGTGTCATGGTTCCACGGCTCGTTGGCCAGCTAGGTATCCAATTTACGAACTTGTTGGCTCAAACTCAATAGTAACAGACAGACATAAACGTATAAAAGGACTACTGGTGTGGCAATACATTGCGAATAAAATATATTCAGAGGTAAAATGATTTGTTACATGTAATGTTTTACTGCAGTTAAAGTGATGCGAAGACGGTGACCTCTATCGTGTGGACTTGGCAAAAGTCGTGGTTTACTCAGTGACAATATTTGTTAGAATAATAAATATTCTAGGACAATGTACACAACGTCACCTAGACCCATGGTAAGCATAGCTTTACTAGCTTGTGTTACGGGTTCTAGAATGCGGATAAACATACTTAAATACATTTTGTAAATACATACATATTATACATAGAAATACTTAGACCAATGCAAATATTCATATTTTTTTCATGCACACAAATATTTGTACTGAGCGGGAATTGAACCCGCACCTCCTGCGTAGCAGTCGCGTTCACTACCACCACGCCACAGTGTCAATAGATTTATAGAATAGATTTATATTTCCAAGTGAATTTAATGACTTCCTTAATATTATTCATACTTAATGAATAATATTAAGGAAGTAGAAGAAGTGATTAAGATTAGGAACCGCCTTTTTCGCATTGACCTAACATTGACAAGTAACTACACGCGTTCATATTAGCCGACAATCGAAGGAATCAAGACAAATTTTTCTTTCCAAATTTATTTAGATGCTACATTTAGGTTAGGAATTTATTTTCGGCATGCCCATTTTTTTTCAAAGTGCTCGATTGGCGGCAATGGGCTCGCCCCGAAAACATAGATGGTGAAATGTGGGTGTTTAATACACCTCCGCCTTCGGGAATTACGGGCGTGACAATATGTTTATTATGTATGTATGTACATTTCACGTCAGTGCAATATTTATTTCTTTTAAATTTGAAAATGTTTTATAATAATATTCTGCAACTATAATCTGCAACATTCATGTTAGATTGGACCGTCTGTCAAGTAGAATAACGACCCAGGTGAAGACGCTTACGAGAATCTAGGAGGGAATACACAAACGGTTCGCTATTGCAGCTAGTGGATTCACCATTGTTTATTATTTAATTGTTTTTTTTTATAATATCACGCCTATAGCCCCGAAGGGATAGGCAGAGGTGCTAGCACCCATATTTCAGCCAGTTTATATTTAGGTCCCAATGTAATAGGTGGCGCGCCTATTGCCACTAACCGGGCACTTATAAACCTGCGTTAAATACACACATATCTTCGAAAAGCGTCACAGTCATTGGTTGTGCCATGGTAAACCTGGGATCGTACCCGAGACCGCGTCTCAGCAGTCCATTACCCATACCATTAAGCTACCGCGGTCCATTTCATTGTTATAATTGCAATCAATTGGCAATAATGTTTGTTTGAGCTTAATTACCATGTTTAAATAGCACTACGAATTATTCTCATGTTAGTTTTCATTTACTCGTATTTTATTTATACAGGATAATTGTATTTTAGAGCGGGTAACCCTGGGTGAATGACGCCATCGCATTTTTTAACTGTCAGCTTTATTTTAAAATACTGGACACAGTAACTACTCCAGGTTTTACAGGGACTTGTGAGAGTAGGTATTTAAATTAAGAACACAATATCTCGCAGTCAGGTAATGCTCAACGCCACATAGTTTAAATTAAGTTTGTATGCTTAAATATTTTAAACTACGCAACAGATTTTGATGCAGATTTTTTTAATAGATAGACTGATTAAAGAGGAAGGTTTATATGTATATAACATCAAGCTACAACCAACAGGTGCGGAGCAGGAATGAAAAATGTTGCAAAAACGAGGTGACGCAGACGAAGTTGCGCGGGTCAGCTAGTAGGTACTTTATATTATGAACTCAAACTAAATGAGTAACCTAGTTTCAGGCTTGACAAATCGGATAATTCAGACATAAGGATGACTCACTAAATAGTGCCGGGCCCGGGCCAGCGTCATATACCGCACGGTCAACTAATTATTAAGTACTTATCTACATGCATTTTTTTTATACTACGTAGGTGGCAGTCAAGCACTCGGCCCACCTGATGGGAAGCGGCCACCGTGGCCTATGAACGTGTGCAACACTAAGGGTGTCACACACGCGCTGACCACCCTGAAGGGAAAGGGGGAGAGCTGGGAAGGGATGGGATGGCTAGGAAGGGAAGGGGAGGAGGGGTCCAGTGAGCTCTGGCTACCCTACTTACCGGCAGAAACACAACACGATGGTTATTATGGCCGCGGTCTTCTGTAGGGCGGAGGTACTTCCCCAGTCGGACAGCTCATTTCGGACGGGAGATACCGTCGTGTCCTACCTCCTACGACTTTTGTAGACACACTCACATCCCGAGTAACAATTGAAACTTGTCCAAGGCGTTTGGTTCAAACCAAGGCACGGAGGATGTCCGTCCTTAAATCTATCATTCAACTTACCCTGAGGCGGGGTGAAGTCAATTCCTATCGGATGTCATTTCCTCAGTCACTCTCTTCATTGCCATATTTTCCTCCACACAATCCATCCATCTTTTTTTGGGCCGACCTCTTGTTGTAATGGTGTTCTTTTGTTCTTAAACGTGTTTGGCGATGGCGTTCCTCTTTTATGAGACTTTGCTTTCAGCTTAACATCAGGCGAAATGAAGTCAAATTGACATGCCATAAATAAAAAAAAAACGTTATGTATGTATCATTCTCATTCCATACATAGGCTCACACCCACTCTTCCCAGAATAAGCAGAGATCAACCCGTTATCTGCATTTACCATTACATACCATTACATTTATCATTACATATACATTAACCATTACATATACATTAACCCTTCTAAAACCCAGTCATGCGCTTTCCACCTGCGTAATCGGGAAGCAAACCGATCTCTTAGCATTTCGTGGCGAGGGGTCGAAATCGAACACTGCCCAAAGCCACGTTATCTCGGCGTTACTCTCGACCGTGCTCTTACCTTTAAAGCCCATTACCTCAACACCAAACAAAAAGTGGCGAGTAGAAATAACTTGGTGCACAGATTAACATCCACGTCATGGGGGGCAGCCCCACATGTTGTCCGTACAACTGGCCTTGCACTTTCCTTCTCAGCGGGCGAGTTCGCGTGCCCAGTGTGGCACCGCTCCGCGCACGCGAAGGAGGTTGATACTGCCTTGAATGACACATGCCGTATCATAACGGGCTGCCTTAAGCCAACTCCCCTGAACAGACTTTACCCACTCGCCGGTATTGCTCCACCAAACGTGCGACGGCATGTTGCGTGTGAGGTTGAGAGAGAAAAACAGGAGATAGACACACTGCATCCACTCTTCCAACACACCATACCCAGCTCCCGCCTTAAAAGCAGAAAAAGCTTTCTGCGGTGTACTGCAGCTGTGGTGGGCGAACCTGATAGCGTTCGGCTCCAGAGGTGGCTCGCGGAAAATGCACCCCCTCTAGACAACATCCAGCCCGCTGAGAGTCTACCGCTCGGGCATAAACTGAAGTGGTCCACCTGGAAGTCCCTTAATAGGTTGAGGTCTCAGGTCGGCTGCTGTAAAGCGAACCTGGTAAAAAGGGTTTACCTAAATGCGGAGAGTGCTGGCTGTGAATGTGGAGCACCACTGCAGTCGATGGACCACCTCCTGACGTGCCCGCTTTGCCCTCACACCTGCACGGTCGCCGACCTGAACGAAGTGACAGAAGGTGCAGTTGGTGTCGCCAAGTTTTGGGCTGGGCGCATCTAACTTTTATTTATTGTTGCCACTGACACGAAGAAGAAGACCATTACATATTTCGCGAGCTTCCTCAACTGTTAATAAAGCTTTCCATTCTGTCTTAACAATTGTCAGATGACCGAACTGTTAGATTCACTCGGATGATTGAACTGTTAGGACAATTTTTGTTAACACTTTCAGACTGAGTCAGTCTATAACTATGCATAGGGAGCCCTTCAAGCAAACCTATCTGTTTCGAGTGCTTCGGACCTGACTTCAATACATTATTATGTGATCAAAGTGTCATCAAATGGCTCATTTCATTTAATCAAAAACCCATTTGAAACTCATCAAAACAGTAGCCATAGTTCTCTGTGATAGAAATCTTTGACGTCACTCGACGTCACCTCTCTCATACGCGGTTTCTGCTTCCAAAGTGTTGTAACCGCAAGTGGATGTGAGGAACAACGCTACAATATAAGTTGGCTGTAACATTACAGAGGATAAGTTTCTATTGTATATAATATAAAATAACTACAAAATGATGCATGTCGTGACGGGGAAAGAATACCGCTACACCATCTCGTCCAAAGTGTACGTATTAGAGGCGATATACGCAAGAATACGTTGATGATATCACTACGAGAGAAGAAAAACACGAAATAAAACCCACACTAATCCGTCTGGCAAGCGTGGAAACACAAAACAGCAAAGCCTTCCAACATTGGAAGAAGTCTACATCCAGTGTTGGACTGCGATAAAACAATTGATGGATTGATATGCATGTTTTGGCCCTACCGAGATTCTAGAGCTCAGGACAATAAGGAAGCCGGCAGGAGAAGCTAAAGAACACGGAATTATATTTTCATTTATGCAGAGAACCACTGTCGTCAACAGCACTTAACAAGGAACCAAAGTATCACAGGAAACTCATAAAACTGTCGCGCTGAAAAATCACAAACATTTTGTTCCACATAAAAACCGATACGTCCAGAGATGTGGTTTACGCTCTGTTGAGCCAGAAACTTTCGGTTCATACCGCCGCCAGCAAACCGGGTGCATAGTTGCATACCCCAGGATTTATTAAAATTCTATCGGATTATTTTATGATGAAAAAAGAATTGAGCTTCTATTTTTTCGTATAACATAACGCCACGGGCAATAGAAATGCCAAATTGCGTAGAACCGATCCTCTCACTCTTCTGAGGTGACATACTATTGGAAAATGGCAACTTGCGAGTTCTCCGCTCACAAGTTGACAAGGCTCTGTAGCAGATGGACAGATTCGCAAAACCCCGGAATAGCAAAATCCCAGATTAGCAGAAGGACAGATTAGCAAAAAGGCAGAAATACAGACGCACACAAAAAGCACAATAAAATTTAATAGAAAGAGGAATGACAAATAACCTAATCAAAAGTCGCGGACTGTACTTCACAATATTTATTCAGTTGAAAAGTTTATTTTATTTATTCAAAAAATATTAAAAGCTGTTTTATGATAACGCATTCGAAATTTAAAACATCCCATTACATATCAAAAGATTAAAGTATTTACTTGGTACTACGTACGTACATCGCTTCCCCCAGACTGCGTCCCACTGTGTTGGTTGAATAATTTTGAAGATGCGGTGGATTATGAATTATTCAACCCGCCGAGTCTAGTGGCGCCCTCTAGCGGAGACTGCAGATTCATAATTTTGTCCTTTCACTACGTCACTGTGAATGGCACTTTAGATTTTCCTATTATGACTTTTTATTTAATGTAAAAGGAAGACAGATTGCAAGATAGAAAAATCTTTATTGTATAGATAAAAAATATAATAAAGTAAATAGATACACTTAAATAATTTTATGTACAATGGACCTCCTTATCGCTGGAAGGAAATGCTGATTATCACATACGTTTTTATTAATACGTCAAATAATTATTCTATAACCTTGTTTGCCACTGCCATTCATAAAGAAAATACTTAATTGATTGTCGTATGCATCGTGACATTTTTGGTAAACGACTTTGAATTTGCTATTGGAATCTTTCGCTCCACAATATAAATATTAGTACAATTAATTATTTATTTCATAAAAAAAGTTGAATCGAAGGTTTCACGTCCAATACGAGACAGTATTCAATATTTTATGTACATACTCCTCGAAATGTAGTTCCTCGATGTTAACTGAATAATATTCATTACAAATAAATAAAATTATTTGCTATATAGCTCCATTTTTACTCTACTCCAAATATTCCCTTCTTATCTCAGACTTTTCGTATTTCAAAATCAACCACGATAAATATTACAGTTGTTTGTATCCAGTTGTATATGACCTTTTAATTCACGCGATATATGATTTTATAAAGCTCTTCGTGGCCTGGATTTCAAAATCCCCTTTAACCAAGTTTCGACAATTCAGTGAACTGAAGTAACAGATATTGTACTCTATTTTATAGACAGATGTAGTATCATAGAGAATAACGAGTTGTCAATACTCATAGGGTTCCGCATTCGAACGGTAAACAATATAGTTTGATTTATTACTATACCTATCTATCTTCTATATTATTATATAATTGTAAAAAAATTGTGTTTGCAAATGGACGCAAAAACTACATTTTTGTTTGGGGGGTTTGGTCTTACTTAAAATCTTACGTTTGTTTGATTGCAACCGGTTACGTAGAACCAGGGATAAAGAGAGATGACACTAATCATAACTCTGGTTCTACTTAACGTATAATAGTAATAGTATAGTATAATATTAGTAGGGTACCTACTTAGTCAAACCGCCACCTGTATCTATATCACCTGCAACTTTGTGAGTTTCCTACTGTAATTAACCTTTACAAATTCACCGGTTTCAAATAGGTTCAAATACTGATCTATCTTTTTTCAATACTTCGTTCAATTCGTCTTTGTAGGTATATGTATCGCGAGATCGAACCCTGCTGCTACTCTGCTGGTTTAACTATTTTAGATCATATCATTCGCTCAGCACTAAATTGGTTCTACGTGCCTCAACCACCTTGGTGTACCTTTCCAATTCTCGTTACAATACTAGCTTACTGGCCACATTCTATTATTATATGCATCTTAGTTGACAAATACATCATGCACGACTTTTTACTGCGTAGGAAAGCGATCTGCACAAAATGTAACTGCACCAAAGTTAGTAATATTTTTACTCTAACTATTCACTAATGACTTAAATACTAACCACATGCTCAATAGTAAAAAAAAAGAAAACACCTAGCAACACCACCAAACAAGTATTTAGAAGATATTCTCAAACATAAAAGCTTTTTCTCCTTATTTTTCAAAACATCCCGTGTGGAATTATGTCTTTGATATTTCAGTAAAAATCTTTATTAATAGTACATCAAACATGTCCTTTTCCCCTCCGATTACCACATGACACGACAGCATGAGTGTAACACCCTTGGTAACGTAAACGTCCACAGACTTCTCTGTCACTCCGAGGTGTCCAGCTAAGAGCTCACTTAGCACGCTTCGCCTAATAGCTATTCCACTTCGAAAAACACCAAAGTAATAAATCTATAATTTCGTTGGCACAACCAAATATATCCATATTTATGACCCGACAGCACCGTGTGCAATCGGCTGAGAAGCTATATGTTTTGACGTTTCGCTTTCAGCGGCGTCTCGTGTCAAACGTAGCAAGAAAAACATATTTTGTAATATTATTATCAGTGTCAATATTTGTTATTACGTTTTTGTAGCATATAAAACGTCTATATTTTCTTTTCCTGTAACGAACACGAACATTTTTTCATATAATACTTTATGGAGTACCTACATGATTTTCGTTAACTGAGATTTTTCATGAAGTTTGCCATTGGCGCAAAAAATTGTAACAATTTATTTCGAGTTTGATTTTCGCGATGTAAGTATTTTGTACAAACAAATGGGCAAGATTCACACCATGTCAAATTAATTTTATATTACCATTAGGACCTGGTCTAACTAGAACCAGAAATGTATTATTACCTGGTTTATCCTAACTTTTTCGGTAGTCATGCCATGTGCCATCGAATCTACTAACAATGAGAGTACAGCTAGCGTCAGGGAACATTTTAGACAGGGACACAGTGGTCTCCACAATCGAAGAGGGTCAATTCTAAAATGAGATGACCCTAGGGCTTCCGGGGTGCGAGGAATATGTTGGCTACTATTTCGCTTCCGGCAACTAAGGACCTAAAGACGTCGTGCGCCACTCCAACCGGCTCCAATTGGTATCCATAAGGAATTTTCGTACGATAAAAAGTAAGGGTCTCACATCTAAATCATTAAGTCGACCGGCCTACAGGTGACGTTTTTTAATACTACTTAGGTGGCAGACAAGCACACGGTCCACCTGATGAGAAGCGGTCACCGTGGCCTATGTACTTTTGCAACACCGGAGGTGTCACACACGTGCAGCCTACCCTGATTACGTTTACTTTGACCTCGAAGATCTACGAGGTGTATACAATAGTTAGAATTCGTTGTACATTTATACTTTTTTTTGGGGGTTAAGAAGTATATGAAGTCCCTACCAGGCTTTATATAAGACTGAACTCATGACTATTGATCATCTCGGCGTCTTAAGGTATACATGAGCAGCGGACCGGACAGCGTGTCATCAAGACAATACATGACGTTGAATGTGAACGTAACTACTTGTGGCACGTGGGCGCATAAACTAGATTCGTGGTGACACAGTCACCAGTCGATCGATGGTTTAATTTAAACTCAGTTATAACGTAGCTGAATATGCTACTGACACCCACTTCTGTCACGGTTACGCTTATATATTACGTAAATATAGACGCGGCATAATAGCGTTGAAAGGTTGTGTAAGCTCAGGGGACACGAAAAGCCTAATAATTCAAGTGTGTTTCGCGAAAAATTATGTGGACCATAACTGAGTAGTACACGTTTAGGAAAAAGTAAAAATTATTGTTAGTTTTCTTCGAATTCATCCACCGTGCGATAAGAAATGCTTACTTCGGACAATGCTGCACTCTTGGCGGATTCCATTGAGACTCTTCTTACCGAACAACAGTGCAATGTACCTCTATCAATCTTCTTTCATTCAATATTTTCTGTGTATAAATAGCTGTTTCGTGAACATCTTATAAGATAACATAACATAAACATAATATAAACTGGCGCCTTTATCCCCGAAGGGGTAGGCAGAAGTGCTAGCACTCACATTTCGCCAGTTTATGTTTAGGTCCCAATGTAATAGGTGGCGAGCCTATTGCCAGTAACCGGGCACTTATAAGCCTGCGATAAACACACACATAACTTCGAAAAGCATCAAAAAGTCATTGGTGTGTGCCATGGTAACCTGGGATCGAACCCGAGACATCGTCTTGGCAGTCTATTACCCATACCACTAGGCTTCCGCGGCATTTCATCTTATAAATGAAAGTGAAACCCACCAAATGTTTATAACTTCATGAAGATTATTATTAACTCTTATAAATTTTACTAACTGATTGATTTTCGTTTGGTTTCAGACTCGCGAACGGGGAGCGAAGCTATCAGCCTTCCAGCATCATCAAAGGTAAGTAAATATTTAACATATTTATACTTACTCAAACTCGACTTATTTGCCTTTTTTCAATTCAGTCGAGGATTGCTTTTAGTCTAACTACGAAACGGACGATTTATTTTCCGTACAGTGACTGCCATATGACCTCTAGAACTGACTGGTGATATCAAAATTTGTTAGATGTTTTTGGTCTCCATCTACCGATATTGATGTACGTATGACCAGTGGAATAAATGGCGTAACGGTCTTTTCAAGTAGCGGAGTTATGAAGAAGAAAGAAAGAAAGAAAGAAGAAAGAAAACATGCTATATTTAGCCTTTTTATAACAAACATATATCTAAACATAAGTAACATAACATAACATAAACTCACGCCTTTATCCCCGATGGGGTAGGCAGAGGTGCTAGCACCCACATTTCGCCAGTTTATGTTTAGGTCCCAATGTAATAGATGGCGAGCCTATTACCATTAACCGGGCACTTATAATTATATTAATTGTGTAGTGCACATCTATGCTACCACCAGGAGAAAGGAGCCAGTTCAGCGTAATGCCGCGTACAAGTACCTGGGCACTGATTTTCAACTGGTTCCTCGAGGAACAACATAAAAATATACAAAAATACGTGTTTCGCAAAACAAAAAGAAAGGGGCACTGCGAGAATCACTTAAAATTGACCTAACCAGTAGGGTCTTACCTTGCAATATCTTCCCTGCTATTATGTCCTATTTTCAAAATAATGTTGTTAATATAAATAAAATATTCTAGGACAATTTACTCAAAACCACCTAGGCACATGGTAAGCGTAGCTTAAATAGCTTGTGTTTAGATTCAGAATAATGATAAACATACTTATAAATAAATAAATAAATAAATAAATATTCTAGGACAATCTACACAACGCCACCTAGACCCATGGTAAGCATAGCTTAACTAGCTTGTGTTACGGGTTCCAGAATGCGGATAAACGTACTTAAACACATTTTTTTTTGTAAATACATACATATTATACATAGAAACACATAGACCAATGCAGATAATCATATTTCATACACACAAATATTTGCACTGAGCGGGAATCGAACCCGCACCTCCTGCGTAGCAGTCGCGTTCACTACCGCCACGCCACGGATGTCGTCGTCGTCGAGGACTTAGATACTTTTTTTGTAAATACATATCAAATATATTTTATATCGAATCACCCATTCATATTATGCACACAAATATTTACGTTACGATCGCGCGCCCTGCTTTGTATATATTTGTACAATATGAAATTTGAAAATCATACCCCGGCTAAGGTATAGGCATATTATGGCATAGTTAAGCCGTGCTTCATTCGCATGAGCGTCTGGATTAAGTTCGTAAGTGTATCGATACATAAAACCTCTCATTAACATGTTAGAGGAAACATTCCACTCCCTCAAACTCCCCAAAAAGACACGTGAAAACTTTGGTGAGAATCGGTTACGATAATTTTGCGCCCTCAAGACCAGAACTAACATAGACATAGATACGACAAAAGTAAAATCACATAACATAAATTCACGCCTATATTCCCGGAAAGGTAGGTAGAGGTGCTAGCACCCACGTTTCGCCAGTTTATGTTTAGGTCCCAATGTAATAGTTGGCGAGCCCATTGCCATTAACCGGGCACTTATAAACCTGCGATAAATACACACATAACTTTGAAAAGCATCAAAAAGTTATTGATGTGTGCCATGGTAAAACCTGGGATCGAACCCGAGACCTCGTCTCAACAGTCCATTGCCACTAGGCTACCCATCATAACAAAGATTCTCGCTCACTGTGACCTGGCGGTAGTAAAAGTGACTGCTACGCAAGAGGCGCGAGTTCAATTCCCGCTCAGTGCAAATATTTGTATGCATGAAAATATCCATTGTATTGGTATTTCCGTGCCTCAGAAAGCACGCTAAACCGTCAGTCACGGTTGTCATCCCAACATCTATGGCAGTTGTTATGGGTAGTTGGAGCCCTTAAAACCCTAGACATAGCAATTGTGCACTCTACCACGACGTCATGACCCCAAATTCAGTTTTAAAACTGCCATAAAACATCTATCATCTCTATTGTGTGCGTAAAGTTAGGCGGTCTACACACGAGCCGCACTCAATTCAGACATTTCAGTCGGCATTACGTAGATAAATAATAGCAATAAATAATCTGGCCGTGACACCGGCCGTGTGGAGTGGGCTTTACTTCGCGTCACAGATTGTGAGTGGCCGCGGGTTACACCGTATCGTAAATATTTACCATCACGTGATTCGAAATATATTTTTTTATTCTGTGACTGGATGGTGAGATCATACTATTTCTTTCATAAAACAATTTTTAATGAAGAAATTGCGAGAGTGCGAATTAATTGCGTTCATAACTGTAGCGCCAAAGAGGCCAAAAAAAAAGAAGAATCATAATATAAAATGATGCTTCGACTGGATTCGAACCATATTACGACCCTCGAAGTTGGAAACAAGTACGTCTGTTCCGTACTACACTCACACCCTAAAACGGAACGAAGAAATATTTTTTTCTTAATGTTGGTAACACCAAACCGCGCCCGCGCGCCATATTTGCATAATATAATGCAAATATGGCGCGCGGGCGCGGTTTGGTATGGCGCACTTCGCTATTTTTCGCAACGATACGAACTTTGTACTCGATACTTAATTTTCATCATTAAACGAGTATTTAATACAGTCCACAAAACGTTTTTATTTGAAACTACATCAAGAAACGACGCGACAATAACGTCTATCTTAGATAGATGGTCCGATTAGACGGATCAAACTTGTAGGCGGAGGTCATTCGTTGAAACCAACTCAGCTGGGCAGCGTTCGTTAAGTTACACAGCGTCTTCTAAGAAAGTTCAAGGTGACGATGATGCCATTATACATTTTGATGACGTAATCTGATGCCAGTTGACCTGTTTTGGTGCTTATTTCAATATTCTCCTGTTTTACATACAAGTTATTTTATTTTTATTTGTGACCGAGTTGTAAAAGTTAGTAAGTTAATGCGATTCGGTACCCACAGGATAGGCTAGCCTAATGTGGGACCACTAGATATATATTTAAAAAATACATTTGTAGCCATGAAAGTAGATCTTCAAATTATACACAGGCTCCTTTGCAACAATATTATTGTGTGTGTGTGTGTGTGTGTGTGTGTGTGTGGTTAACTTCAGACTCAGGCCATTGTTGTTGGTAGCTTTAGGATGTTATCGCAAGTTAATTGGCCACAGTTGCTGGATATCATCTTCAACGGTAACTCATTGGTAATAAGCCAAAATAATACTAGGGCCCCAAGGGTGCTGATCTCAAGCTGTAGGTAGTTCAAGGGAAATCGGCGTGCTCGTGAAATATCTTATTCAGCCTCCAACGTATGTCACTCGATACAGCTGGCGGTTTTAGTCGAGTGGGATGCGGCTGAACCTCGATAGTTTCCATAAAGCGACTGCCATCCGACCTCCACAACCAAATTGGTGATATCGAAATTCTGTAGTTAGGCTAGTCGAACTTTTGAGGGTTCCAACTACCCGTAACGACCTAGATGTTCGTATGGCAATCGGTACCGACGACGGCTTAACGTGCTCTCCGAGGCACGACCAGACCAGTGCAAATAGTCGTATGCATGCATACAAATATTTGCACAGAGTAAGGATCGAACTCGCGCCTCTTGAGTAGCAGTCGTGTTAACGCCTTCACGCGTTTAGACGAAAAAAATAATAAGGTATTTCATCGGTGTTACACTATGGTGTGATCTCATACCATTTTATTGGAACGCCTTTTGTTGTTTCGGGGCAGATTCATGTTTGTTTTGTAACGTAATGATTCATAGCAGTACCCTATTCAGCGATGCTTATGTAATTCAAACAGCTTTTGGTGTTAGTGGAATAGGGTTAACGATTGATGTTTTTTTTGTGGATCCTTGTACCCGACATGATAAGCGATCGATTACGAACAGATGTGATTTTTACCGGGGGCTTAGCTTTCGTGTGCTCTTACATTGGTCTGTCAGACCAGTGATATAAATTTTCCTCGTGTTTGGAAAATAAAGGGATATTTTGTTCTTACTGTTATATATATGTAGTTGGCTTCGTCGTCTATCTTACTATCGAAATTATTTAGAAGTAACTCAAATATGATGTAGCTGTTTAATTACAGACGAGGCTCAGGTGCATATTTTCGTTTAGGGGTAGGGAGTCAGACTACTGCAAAATACAAGTTTTATATACAACTGTCACTGACGCTCAGATGATAAACAATGCACACAAAGATTGAACTGACGACAGTTACGCGAAAATGTAATTTTCCAATATCATGCACAGTTTCGTACATAGTATTTATATAAATAGCCATTTTAAGGAATAGAGGATCAAATCAGGCCAAACAAATTCCAAGGAATTCATAAGCAATAAATTGGTAAGGATGAGCGAGAAAATAATTAATTTCAGTAGGGACAGAATCCGTAAAATAATGGGAGCGTTTACTGGCCACTGCTGCACAAAATACTCTTTGAGCAAGATCATGAAGGTGGAACTATACAGACACTGCAAGGAGGACGTTGAAACGATGAAACACTGGTGGATATAGAGGAATAGCCACCTTGATAGAGAGTCAGGTCAGACTAGTCAGGGTAGGGTCGACACAAAGGATCGAATAGGGTCGAAATGTCCGCGATAACTCGAGAGCCCGCACCACATTAACATAAGATAAGATATATTCAGAACGAGCTTACATTGGTTATCACAACTTTTAATCATAACTCCGGTTTTATTCAACTTTAGATTTAGCAAAGACCTTTCGAGTACAAAAATTCAGTAGTTTCTGTGTCCATTGACAACAGACAAGAATTTAAAAAAGCAATACATATGTTTAGTTAAATGAGGCATTGATATGCTAACTTTTTCAAATCGATTTAAAATTGGAATAAGTTAATGTGTCTACGAGACTTGAACCTGTGACCAGACTCTTAAGGAAGAATGCTCTGACCACTTGAATTACTAGACGAGATCTAGCTAGAGTATTCGAAGTTCTCTTTTACGTATTAGGGGGCAACGTTTGACACAAACATCTTATTTAAATCATGTTTAAACATGTTTAGCTTTCCATTACTCCTTCTTTCAATTCTTCTATTTAAATTATTTAACTAATTTATCAGAGTATTACTAACTTTTACATAACCAACAAAACTCAAATATTTTTATATCACCAATGTGCCGACACGACTGATCTATAAAACTGTTAAGCTATGCATGTTTGATGGCTATCGTCGATTTGAGCGTTAGACCGCAAACTTCAATTACAACGTGTGATTGCATCCACGTTATACCTACTTCATACTTATACTGTACATACGTTGTAACATCTGAAGTCTAAGCACGAATCGATAATAATAATTGATTGGTAATTTTATATTGACGTTAAACCCTGCTTAAACCGAAATTCGTATAAGTCAAATATGGGTACTATTACCACATGTGTAAATACGGTATAGATAACAAATTTCCTACAAGCGTTCGAAATTCGAATGTATTCTCTACTAAGGCTACTATTACTAAGGCTATCATATACGCTACGACTATCAAAGGCTTTCACTTCAATAAATTTCTCAGAATCTTGCAATTAAGAGCCAGTCAATATGCAGCGCAGATACCTACATCAAAGGAAAACGGTCAATTGCATCGTGCGGTTATAGGAGTTATATGTAACAGAAATAGAACTTCACCTGATTCCCACTTCTGTATATTAATGCTCGTATTATTTGTGAACTAGTATGTTAGAATCTGAAATTAATAATACGATTCGATGCCTGACACACTACTCAAAATAATTAAACAAGATGGCTGTAATTCGAGGCACTCCCTGCTGCAGTAGCGAGGAGTGGAACTAAAATCTCCGTGATTGATTAGGTAAGGACGAATTTGCTTCCAATTAATGAACGTGCTTCTGTAGATACACTTGTGATCAGAATAAATTCGTTAAGTTATCTGCTGACTGTTATAAATGTGGATAGATGGATTGATGGGTATATATTTGTTACTCAATTACGTTAAAGCGGTTAAGCCGATTTCAATAAAACATGGCAAAGATATAGATTATCAATATTTTAATATTGAAATTGTAAGCTATGTTTAAATTTGTGTTGCGTAATCGTTCTAAAATATATATTTACTGGCTGTTGTTTGTGCCTTCACCATTTTAAGTCCGTTCCTGGGTATGAATCATCTCTGCACGATATTTAAGCCAAATCGATTCAGTTTTTTAGAGCGAGTTTTAATAACAAACATTTACACATCTTCTCCAATTCACATTCACAATATTAATACAATGTTCTCTAATATTTTCGCTGTCAGTGTACATACTAGATACTCGAGCTTTTAATCAACGCATTAACATCCAGCCCTGAATATCTCTCACATATTGATGAATGCCGACTCGTTGCCTAGCAACGAGCGGCAATGAACAGCGACGGCAGGTTAAAGGAGAAGAACCATGTAAATGAGGCACTTGGTGACAATACCAAAATGGTTATTAATGCCGGTTGCCTTTGAGCCACCTACCATGTTGTTCAGTGATAATTATAGGTAATGGTTGAATGTGATATTTGAAGTGTCAAAGTCGGTGTCTCTAGGACACCTTCCTTAGAGAACTCTAGATTCTTCAGTCGTGTAGATCGATGTGATGAAACTCCGTATGGTTTCAATCGCATTGACTCATCATATCCGCCTTATCGTTGGCTCTGGTGTGAGGCTAAAGGAAGACTCCGCGTGCTAAATTAAAAAAAAAATTATCACTTCATGCAGTTTATAATTCTTATCAGATTCCTTCTTTACAGGTCTGAAGAGAACAAAAAGATTGTCCGATAGCAGAGTGATCATTACTGAGCACTTCACAGAAAGGACAGTCACGCCCGGCGGTGATGTAAGTGTATATAATAATGCATGGATTTTTTAAACTAAGGTAGATGTAGAGTAAAAAGGAAACAAACTCCAATAACAAAGTTCACTAACTGGTACTTTCGTGAACAGTGTTGACTTCGCGACCATGTTTTTATTTTCACATCAACCTGTGCAGAATCATGTCCTTAATTTTTCAAGTAAAAACCAGCAAGATCCGTAAATAAGTTACGCGACAACAAACTTCAGCAATTTCCCTTATTTTCCCACTATTAAAAAATCTCTCCACTATAGTTGACTTCAAAACGAAAGAACACGTGTAGACAGTTCAGAAACGTGCACTCTAGTCCGTAGGTGACACGCACGGAGCGTTATACCTAAAGCATGGACTCTGATGTTCGTAATCCGGTCTTCTATTCCTCTTATCATCCAGGACTTGACTTGACTTGAATTTCAGCTGTCCAACTGCAAAAGCTCATCCAACCTACAGAATACTATCGCAATAGTAACCTTGTGTTGTGTTTCCAGCAGTAAGTACGGTACCCAGAGCTCTCTGGAGAGGTTTTCTATTGTCAGTGGAAAGACTGAGGACTTAGCTTGAGACTGTTCTGTGGTGATATATAGCCTTGCTTTTTCTTGTGCGCAGACACTACAGATATTCTCTTAATCTTCACCCCCACCCTCTCCTTTATAGGGTCGGCAGCACGATGTGATGCCTGTGGCGTTGCAAACATCCATAACCTACGGTAACCCCTTTCCATCAGGTGCACCGTATGATTTTCTTCCATTTTACAGGAGCTACTGTTTTCTGACTTCCCGACAAACTAAAGGAAAACCTTTGCCAAGGACGCGCTTGTTAATCTTTGGTCGGCCGGTTGTGTAGCCACGGTAGAACTGCAAGAACTGCAAAAATTTTGTACTGTAACAATAAAAGTTATTGAAAAATAGAATGTTATTGCTACAGTACTTTAAATTAGTTATAATAATAAGTGAAGTACCTTACAATATTTTATTTTAGATCAGCATGCACTGTGCAGCAACAGGAGACAGACCTCCTCAGTTCGTGTGGGAGAGAGATGGCCTCGTAGTCTCTAGTAACACTGATCCAAGGTAATTAAAAATACCTTGAACTCTAATCACAAAAAAATACGAAATTCAAACTTAAAACATAAATATGCAACCACTCGACAAAGAGGAAAATCTCAGAGTATTCAATCACTCGTTTTAGATACGCCCTAGGCCAATTGATGACATCAGATAACGGTGTGATTACCCAACTGAACATCACAAGAGTAAGAGTAGAAGATGGAGGATTATACTCCTGTATAGCCAAAGAAGGAGATCATGTAGCTGCACATGAAAATAGGCTCGATGTTTATGGTAAGAAACACTTTAGTATAATGTACTAAAAGATAGCAGATCGAACAGAATTATTTGAGTCAGTTTTCAACCTTTTCCAACTTAAATTAGCTTTGACTTCAAAAATTTAACTGCAAAATGGCACAACTTGAAATTTTCCGTAAAGCGATTACTATAAACCGCTAAAACACACTGGTGATATCCAATTTCTGTAGTTAGACTACGCTGTTTGACTTTTTAGGACTCCAACTACTCGTAACAATGCAACAAATGTTCACATGACTAGCGCGATCAATGACTTATCGTACTCGCTGAGGCAAGAGAGCGTAGTCATCCATCCCAAGACTTACCTTAGGCTGCTTAGCTCTGCAATAATCGTGTTAACCTAGTCACGCGGCACTCAAACTCTTTTTCTCAAACAATTTTTTGAGTATGTAGTATCAAATATCAATCATTATGATTTTTCTGCCTTTGTCACTATTATTTAGAATAAGTTAAACATTTCCTCTTTTGCCTGTCAGTCATAATGCTCAATCACTTCCTTCCTTGATATGTCTTCTTTCATCTATCTCGTTAATCTGTCATCTTTTCTTGAATCCACTCCTAAAAACCTTTACATTTGTTCTTACTGATCAAAGTTTTATTTAACAGTAACCCCTGCTAGTTAAATTGAAAGCAACAAAAGCTTTATCTTTTAAATATTGTGTAAGCTGTTCAAGCCATTGATCCTATTGCTAAACTTGTTGCTAAACTAACTTTAGCAAATCTTGTTCTGAGTCTTGATAGGAAATGAACTAAATATCATTTGGAGCATTGTTATATAATAATTATTTGGAGGATTAAAACGTAATATTATTTATTGTAACTTAATTTATGATATGTAAGGTATTGTAATAAATGACGTCTGTGTAAAGAGACAAGTGATCTTATGAAAAACAATTTCATCCAAAACGTGTGTACAGGAAAATGTTAAATTTTCTATTACCTTTGACTCACCAATAAGCAGGTCAAACTAAATAAAACCGTTTAAAAATTCTGTCACAGGTTATAACTAGTTCCCTTTTGCAGTGAGCATTCGAAATTAAAAATTAATTTCCTACTGGCCCAACCTTTTTGCAATGGCTATTGACATTACAAAAAGTTGTCGAGTTCATGTTGCAAGTAGTAGTTTTGAATGGAAGTTTTTATTCCGTACCGCTAGTTGTGACCAAACTAGTACTATAATAATACCAAGAAGTCATCTATAGGTACTAATATTATAAAGAGGAAAGATTTGTACCTATTTTTGTATGTTTGTATGTTTGTAATGAATAGGCTCAAAAAGTACTGGGCCGATTTAAACAATTCTTTCACATCTAAAAGGCTACAATATCTAGGAGTAACATAGGCTATATATCATCACGCTACCATACAAGGGAGCGGAGTAATAATCATAAATCTCAATTGATCCGGTAAATTTCTATACATTGGCGCTAATATCGCTAACAATTTCCGTTGTCATGACAGCAAGGAAAAGTAGTATAGAGAGGAAAGTAGTGAATCGAGTAGAGTCGTACAACGCGATAATCAACATCCACGCGGGCGGAGCCGCGGGCAACAGCTAGTTTATTAGATATAGTAAAGTAATCTCAGTTGTGAAAAAAAATTGAGTGGTTGAAAAATTATTAATGTTTTATTCAGGCCCGCCGTACATCCGGTCACTGCCACCAGTTAAAATTCAAAGCGGCGAATCACTTAACTTGCGATGTCCATTTTATGGATATCCAATCAGGTAAATACTATTTGATATACTTTTATCTACGTTTTCATTACATTTCTGTCAAATCGTAGGATGAAAATTTTTAGTATTGAAATTAGTAGATACAACCTACCAATTGCTATCGAATTTTGTCATTTATTCTGTTGGCCATTGATAAATATTTGACTTCACTGACCAGTTTTCTAACTATGTACTGATTTTGGATATGTGATGGTTGTACTTATTTCTGCTTTTGGTTGATCGTACTCAGCCATTATTGCTAATTTGAGTCATGCCATGAAAATCATGGCATTATACGGATACACCTACAAAAGTTTCGTACAAGATGACAAAAAAATGGCCGGGGTTGTTCTCCATTTATCAGCTGAAAGAATGCCTGGTTATCGTAACGCCTCTAAGACGTGGCACTAATAAATATGGGTATACGGAGATGTTACATCTATGCTTAACATCTCTCCTTTGGAGGATTTAGAGGCGTATGTATATTTATGTATTTAAATTTTAGCTAGTAGACAATTTTGAGTGTATACCTCAATATTTATAATGAATATTCTTCATTAATCTTACTTACAGTAAAATCGACTGGGAACACAAAGGAAAAATGTTAACATCTAATGCAATTTTTCAATCGCGATACAAACGATCGCATTTTAAACGAAAGACTAGACGAAACGCTCCCAGTGTCAATATAAATGGAATTCTTTCCATCCCTGAAGTATCTAAAGAATTAAACGGCGAAATATACACTTGCATTGTTACAAGTCCTTCTGGTGAAATGGCTAGAAGAGCCTTTGAAATCAAAGTCGTAGTAGCTCCGGTTTTAGAAGACTTGTTACTTGGAACTAATCTACAAGAAGGACAAATTGTAAACATCTATTGCAATGTCCGCTCTGGAGATTTACCAATTCACTTTGAGTGGTTCAAAGATGGTAATAGACTCACTAGTACCTTGGAGGTAGGTTCTTGACTCATTTATATAATTTTAAATTCGCAGAGCAGAGCAGTGCCACCACAAACTTACTAGTATCAAGTTTCACTAAAATAAGAGTAGGTACTGTGTTATAGGTGTTTTATATAATATAATTTAAATATTAAAATTTTTAGGTGATTGTGAGACATTCAGAGCTCTTCAGTGCTTTGGTTATCAAGGAAGTGTCTTTAGAGCATTGTGGCACATATACGTGTATTGCTTCCAATCACGTTACCCAAGTAAATCGTTCTACAGAACTATACATCAAAGGTAATTGTATATTTAACAATTTTATAATCCTTTTCCACTATATTTTTCTTAGGATGTTTGTACCTTAATCACATCAGAACTGCCGGCCGTACAGATCTGGTGAAATTTGGCGCAAAAATAGTTCGCAGTCTGTAATAACATCAATCAATCAATTTCTAGTTTATTCAATTTATGAATTATTTAATCAATACTATTTCTATCAATGAATTTAAAAAAATATTATTAAGTACTCCAAACACTCGTAAAATTTGATCGCCTAGTACAAGTGCCACAACACTCCTTCGATATAACTTACGATTAGTAACATTAGTATAAATCATCAATGTTTTATAATACAAAATGTTGTACTATTTTACAGTAATAAATGAATATCTAGGGGTATCAACTCTATCGTTATCAAAAGAATACATTCTTTGAAATGCATATTCACAATTATTGATATAAAGTCTTTAGCGGTCTCTGCTAAGATTTATTTAGTTTATTATAATAACACTGAGCTCAAAACTATATTATAATAACATAAAAGCTATAAAATACTAAATAGGAATAAGACAAAAGCAATAAAATATTTCATTAACCTTACTTACAATACTAATCAACCGTACTTATAATACTAATCAACTTTCTAATTACAGTGGCGCCCAAATGGCTGGAAGAACCCAAAAATTCTTCGTTATTATTGGGTAGACGCGGCACTGTATCTTGCAGCGCCAACGGTTACCCACAACCACAAGTTCATTGGATGAAAAAAGACGGTATAATTTATTTATTTATTTATTTAATTATAAAAAATTAATAGTAATAATACATTACCTATCTCTATACATGCAACGTGATGCGTAAATAAGAATAAAGAGAACCTATAACATGATTATAAATCAGAATAAAATAGATCCAGTAATTTAAGTGGTAATCTAATTAGATCTCATATTGAGCAATTTATTAGTATCACTTACAAACATTATTATCACTGACAAACATTATTTCCAAAGATAGTATCCTAAAGTCATAATAATGGATTTTCAAAAACAAAAAGCTCTCAAACAGTTTGATTCAATGAAAATTTCTGTCTACTTCAATTAAATACTTTCAATATTTTATTCAGCACTTCTGGGTACTTGGCAGCCAGTACTTGAATTAGCCGGTGGTGGAATAATGAGTCTTCTTAATGGCACCCTTATCATTGAGGAGGTGTCTCTTACAGACGAAGGTCTGTACTCATGTAATGTGGAGAATGGAATCGGACATCCTTTGAGCAAATCTATTTGGATGAGTGTAAACAGTAAGTATTTTCACATCCCAATTCGCACTTGATAGAATCCGACAATATTCAAAGTATAATAGAACATACTTAATAAATATTGCCCATCTATACCTCATAGAACCAGTACACTTCGAAGTCTCGTCAGTAAACGGATCATCGAGACTTGGACATCTTGCAATACTTGAGTGTAAACCACTCGGTGATGAACCTATAAGAGTCATATGGACGCATGATGGCAATATTTTAGATGGGAAAACACAAAGGTCAGTAAACGTATAAAATATGAAAATTATATGTTATTTTCTAAATTAATATTGGATTTGAAAAACACGTAAAACAACAAAATTTAACAGGGTATCACCACCACTCATATGTTACTTCAAATAGTATTTATTATTTACAGAATCAAGATTTCTGACACCAAAACTGCACAAGGAATGACAAGTACACTGAAAATCCAATATTCAGAAACCAGTGACGCTGGTATTTACCAATGCAGGGCCAGCAATCCTTACGGAGCGGCCACATTCAATATATACCTTACTATATTAGGTAAGTACTAACTATTCAAGATATAATGTGAAAAAGGACTGCATACAGTGATGGGAAATGAAAAGATAAAATTGGGCATGAGTACCAGAGAGGAAGACTGAAAGAAGCCCCAGGTACAGGCAATATACAAGGATATAGCTATTAACTACCAGTTATATAATGCGTAAGCGTAGAATTTTATCACACTATTAAATATAAAAATATACAGTTATAGTACTCGTAGTTAAAGATAATATAATCATATTATTATTATCTTTATCTTTAACCAATCGGTAGTGACGTGAAAATGAAGATTACAGCAAGCAAAGATGAATGTAGAATGCAAAAAGCATTAAAAAATACGGTGACTCCAAATAAATATTGATTAAGGTCACGAAAACTATAATAAGTCACATTCTAAGCTCTGTTTTTCAATGTGGCAGATCTATAATAAATCTTTTCAACCCACCATCTAGGAAAGAGTACTTTTGCCCTTCGTTATCTGAGTGCACAAGACGTTTTTATTCGGTAGAGGATACAGTAAATTGAATTTAGAACATCGTGTGCGTTAAGTTTGTGAATTCAAAACATCATTAAACCTATTTACTTCCACCTCCATGGTGCCGAATTAAATTTAACTTTTTTAATTTGTTATAAACTCAGACTCGGAACCTCTTTGATGTATTTTTTTAATTGACTTTGCGTGTGACATTTTCTTGTGCATTATCTTACGTAGTATTGTATTCTCTTTGTGCATTATGTATTTCCTCGCCAGAGACTCGCTATTAGCGTATACGAAGAGCAATAGTGTTTTTTATTGCCAGCAATAATACTAGATATTTATCACCATCGACGCTCACTGGTTTTGCTGAATTAGCTTTTAATTCGGTTCTTTTTTCAGAACCACCGACTCCACCGTCAGATTTACGCGTCGATGCAGTTAGGTCTCGTACGTCTACAATTTCTTGGCGCGATACGCCTCGTGTCCATGCAAAATATTATTCTCTGCAATATTCTCATTTACATTATAATGACGCCTCATGGGATCATGCTACTTCTGTTAACATTAGCAGGTATACATAATTTTATGTTTAGAAATAATAATTTAATCACTACTTTCCGAATCCGACAAGATAATGGTAAATAGCTTCAGCTGTTTACCTGGAATAGACGAAGGTGACTACAGCTTGATGGTCCAGCCGGAATGAATCTCATCTCCGATGATCAAAGAAGGCGAGCGTTAGTCGATTCGAGTTCGACATTACCTCACCAACCGGCCCGGCAGGCAATTTTTTAGCTTTGATTTTTTCAAATATTTCATTATAACCATATTGGTATTCGGTATATTTCAATATCTTCAGTATCATATTATTTGAGGATATTTATGATGAATACCACTGAGTTTAAGAAAAAGGAAATAAAGTGAACATCGTTATACATTATTGACTTTAGATTATTGGACCAAGAATAACTATCACCATCTCATCCGAAGAGTGTCGTAAGAGATGTCGAAACAATACCTACGCCAACGATCTCACTGCGAGAGAAAGAAAATAGTAGACCAATGCCTCCCGATATCGGGAGAGGCCTGTGGCAACACTGTGGACTGCAATAGTTTGATTATTGGTTGATTGAATGACCGATTTTGCTATTTTTTTTCAGAAAAGACCAAGAGCTCCGACAAACGATAGAACTACAGAATTTGCGTCCAGCAACAGCTTACACTGTGCGTGTGGCCACAGGCAACCAAGTTGGCATTAGTTTATACACCGCGCCTGTACACTTTACTACACATGAGGAAGGTAAGTGTGGCAATAATAAATTGCCTTTTAGATCTACATAGGCTCATTTCAAAATATTGTTATATGTGTTGTATGTTTAGTGTTTCCTACTTAATAGTATGAATGCATATATAAATTTTCTTAATATGAGAGAAAGATTTTTCATACTTTGCCTAGGCCTAAACGTTTGATCTACATACATAGTAGGGCTAAGCGTGCGCGAATTTCTTATAATATCGGATAAGTGAATTTGATAAACAGTGAGAAGGCCCTTCCGCTTCGTGTATCCTCAAAAATACCCAGAAAATCGCATAGATACTGCGCATATAATGATACATTTTTGGCCGTTTTGTCACTCGGATAAAGATATTTATGCGAGTTAGCAGATGCAGTTAGTGAAGTGATATTAGCTCACTTCACTAACTGCGTGTGCACCTCATGATCTATTTTCAGTCAACTGCAGAGAATGACCCGACAATTAATTTATTATTTTCAACTACTTCTATTGTCCTCCAGCTCCTTCATCCGCACCAGTGAATGTACAAGTGGAACAAACAGAAAATCCAGGAGAACTATACGTTTCATGGTCAGCACCACTAAAAGATTCGCACAACGGTGTCATCATTGGATATCATCTGAAAGCTATTGCTCAAAGCATGGGCACGGGTAAAACTCTATTCTATAACATTATGTCCATATTAATTATGTTTTCTTACCTTTAGGATAGCTAAAACCCGATTACAGTATTTTTTAACTTATCTAGCACACTGTCAAAATAAAAGTAAGAAGTTGTTATGGAAACTCAACTTAATGAATATTATGTTTGCCAAGTTCCCACAATTAGCAGGCATACATAAGCCACAGAAATGACGGAACCAACTTACAGGTTTATATAAAATATAGCAAGAAAATTTACACGCGGTTCTAACTCGACGTAGTTTATAATTGATATCAAAACAACAACGTTCTTTGATACGTATAATATTCACAATTGATATGAAAATATTTTTAGCGGACTCTTTATACTGCGGATTATACTGAATCCAACATGGCGGTAGTTTTTCAACATATTCACGTAAACATTCTACAGTATCACAATTATGACATCCTTTGTGAGTACTGTGTATTCCAACCTGGCAATGTTTTTGTTCCTCCCCAATAAGAGAGGAACAATCCAAAAATTCTTATTTAAGTATACTTTAAAGCTTTAATGATAATTTAATGTGGTAATGATCGTCTAGAGTTGGGCTGTATACATATCAAGCCTACGCAACTAACGATAACTTGAATTTAAATCGAACAGTGACATCTATCGGCGCGGCTAGAATTAAAGTAGCTAGAACTCATCTGTAACTTTTCATGTAGCTATTCCAACTCGTTCCGGTGTTAGTCAGTGATTGATTAACAAGTATGGACCACACTGTTGAATAACAAATATTTAAAATCTTTATGATTTGAAATTTTATAATATACCGACTTATTTACAGATGAAGTTGATAGCAAAACTATCAAGATTTCTCAGATTGCTGGCAAGCAAGAAACTTTACTAAGCGGGCTTTTAAAGAATACCAGGTAGGTATAATATTACTCATATCATTGATAACACGTTTATCAAACTTAGAAACTTAGAAACAGCATCTCACTAAACTAGGACTAACCTATGAACTCATTAGAAAAATAATAATGAGAACGATTAAGATGACGGTTTTGATGACGGAAGTCATGGTGACAATGCTGATAGTACTATTGACGCTGATGTTAATTTGATTAACAATGACAATGATTATAAGAGTAGGTAATACACTGCATTCTCTGCCTCGCATAGCTATAATAATAACATTCAAAATTCAAATATAATCAGCTAGTAGTATTGATGTGATAATCATAATATTAATGCTATCAGTTTACTTTTCTGTATTTTAATACTGTATATGTTTAAATATAACACTTTAGGAAATGTCTAGGGTATATTACAACCTCAACACATGCAATTTATATCATCTTGATCTTACAGATACGCAGTTTCTGTCTCAGCCTTTACAAATGCTGGTTCAGGACCATTCTCTTTACCAGTATTCCAAGACACAAGAGAAGGAGGTAAATAGCACTTCACATACATAACACCTAAAATTTTATTTCAGCACAGTAGTCAAATAGGTATTTCATCACATGTTTTTCAACGTAAGTCAATTTATAGCTAATTTTTATACTTGTGTGTTATTCCTTTCGTTCCAACAATTCTGTCTCTTCTTCTCTTCATTTGTACTTTTATTTACAGCTCCTGAACAAGCTCCTTCGTCTGTAGAATGTACGGCGATCTCCTCGACGTCTCTTAGAATTGGTTGGCAACCAATAACTCTGCCTGGACAGGGGAACTCCCTTGTTGGATATACTGTATTATTTGTTTCTGACGGTAAGTATTTCTTTTTGCTAAACCTTATTCAAGGTAGCCATCTCAAATGATAAATATTGTCCAGTCGTATCGGAAACGATTTTAGTTTTTAATTACATCTAATAATTTGAACAATTTCTCAAGTTCGCATCATGACATAGTAATATTATTCTCTGTTGTCACAAAAAGTATTGACATTATTGAAATATATTTCAAACCTTTCAGAAGCAGCCTGGCAGAACCAAACAACACTGCACGCAGAGCTGTACCTGCAAGGTCTCATGAAGTATACCAATTACACAATCAAAGTAGCTGGCTTCTCAAATTTTGGAGCGGGACCGTATTCTTATCCAATTATTTGTTCTACTTTACAAGACGGTGAGTTTGTACATAATACTATTCACATCAAGCGATACCTTCATTTTTAAAAGTAAACTTAATTTTTCACTACTTCTTGTTTATAATGTTTTTTATGTTTGTATGCGGCCAGCCCCGTCACCAGTAGTATCATAATCATCGATTTAAATTGGGAAAATCTGATGTGAGATATGGAATATTTATGCTTTTTATTAATAACACTCTAAAACTCGATCTCTTACATATCAGCATAGGTCAGGAGTTAAAGTGAGATTTCATTCATATTATTATAGGTGAATATTATTGTAAGGGGCGGACCTCTTGGTACACACACAGACTAAATTATCATTATGTCGCATAATGTATCCACTATCCATAATTCCAGGTTCAAAAATAGAATTGACCAGACCACATTTTTTATGAATATGAGTCACAATGCTTGTGATATTATTATGTAATGTTATTCAATTATACACAACGACTAGGCCGCCATTCTTCAATAAATCAGTAGTTCGTTTGCAAGTAATTAGTATAATAATATAATCAACTGGATTTTACGCGGCTATCGCGTACTCTTTTGGAAATTCCAGTTTATGTTGCAATACCTGTTCAATGGCTAGTTGAATGTTTGGTGTTCGATCCTTTCAAATAGCTATTTATCAGGAGTGAGCATGTTTAAGAAATTCTTTAGTCGTTACTTCAGATACATTCAAATTTTATTCGAAGACGAAAAGTGATTATGATATTACTGATGCAAGATAACATAGCGATAGGCCGTCGTGACCCCATATCATTACCATCACATCGTTGCGATATTCCCTGTCTCATACGAGGTTTTCACCTCGGAATCCGGGGTCGAGATCAGTTTCCGGCTTCTACATTTCTACGTCACATGGAGTCTTGTGACGTCATCGCGTCAGCGTCACCTACATTTAAGTTTAATATTAAAATAACTGGACAAAAATTACATGTGATTTAAATCGATGTTAATATAAATAACAAAATGGTTTTGACGTAACATCTTATGACCAATCGTATTACACAAAACGGTGGCATGTTTGTTTATAATTTTAAACAGAAAACTAGCCTTACTAACTAGTTGTAGTTAATACGTGGAAACTATACAGCCCGCATTACTCCGCTAATTTAGTAAGTAAGCTGTTCGTGAACCCAGTGATATCGAAGTTCTGTAGTTAGGCTAGTCGCAATTTTGAGGGCTATCCGTAACAACTGCCATAGATGTTTGTATGGCAACCAGGACCGACAGCTTAATGTGCTCTCCGAGGCACCACCATATAGCTATATTCTTGCAGAATTATCATTAGTAAAAATGATTCTGCAGGGCATTTCAATTTTAACATGTTGTGAACTTCCAGTACCCGGCCCACCAGCCGCTATCAAAGTCCTCGTACTGTCATCGTCATCTCTCCTGATAAGTTGGAAGAGACCAGTACATCCCAATGGACAACTTCGACAATACACCGTATATGTGAAGCCCACTTCTAGGTAAGTAGGCTTTTATTTGAATAAAGAATTCAGGAAATTGATTAAGTTACACACACAATATAGGGTAGGCAGCACGTGTGTGACGCCTCTGGTGTTGCAAACGTCCATAGGCCACGGTGACCGCTTTCCATCAGGTGGGCCGTGTGCTTGTCTGCCACCTAAGTGGTATAAAAAATAGTAATGAGTATTAATTGCCTACGCGGCACGTAATAACATGTCCTTTAGATTAGTAGTGCCCACACAATCGTTCAATAACCTACGTATTTGACACCGAATGAGTAAAAAGTTGGATGCATATCGGATTCAACCGTTTGAAAGGGAAGTCGATGGGGGAGGCCTATGTTTAGTGGTGGACGTCCTAGGGCCGAAATGATGAAGCTGAGTCAAACCTTTAAGGTTCGTGACTATGGATATTGATAATATTTTATTATTTTAGATTAAAATCTGTATTCTTAGAGCTTCCACTTTTGACGACCGTTGTAGCGTGTTAGTAGTGAATGCGCTTGCCACGTGGGAGTCTTGAGTTCGATTCCGGCTCAATGCAAATATTTGTGTAGCTACATTAATATGAATATTGGCATTGGTCTGGGTGTTCTGTGTATAATTACAGAAAGAGACTTATCTAAGTCTGTTAATCCACATTCTAGAACCCATAACACAAGCCAGTTAAACTATGCTTGCCATGGGTCTAGGTGGCGTTGAGTAGATGGTCCTCTAGTTGTCCTCGAAAATTTCATCAGCTAATTGACAAACGGTCAGGCAGACAAGACTCTGGTGAAGGATTGGTCTTGGTCTTGGAATTGGAAATTCAGAAGACAGTAGCTCTCATAAAGCTCTTTTTAAAAAAAAAGGGCCCCGAAGTTCAAGATTTTGATGCGACTTAGTTTGACTTGGATAAAGAAAAAGATACGCAATACATATTACACAATAATACGTAACGTAGATAATGAAAGGTTAAATGAAATAATAACAGTATTGCACAATAATTTTCTTTCTTTGGAATACTAAAAGCTATACTTTAATATGAAATATACGTAGTGTGTATCTGAAGGCCATTATTTTCAATAAAATTAAAGTCAATAATATTGGGCAATATTATGCAAGTATGGGGGGAGGAGGTGCCTTAGGACTGAAATATGATGACAGATAAGACAAGAGACATAAGGCGAGATTAAGACGTACATCGTATCTTTTTTTTTCGTGCGAAAAGTCCCCACGTATACCAACGTATGTATACCAATCCTACTGAATTGGGAGACATTGGTTATGTCGGACTCGAATCGACTAAAACTCAGCAATCTTTGGTTCTTTAGTTGCCGGAGGTGAGATAGTAGACTGATGTGTCCAAATGCTAGTGAGTTTTCTTTCCAGAAAACGTAGCTCTATTTTCTAAACGTCGTCAAAATTTAATCTATTTAATACAGCATGTCAATGATTACAGCAATGGGCCACCACAGACGTACCGCGTGGATGCTGAAGTTCGAACGAGTGCTGAGATCAAAGACCTCGTGCCTGGCAGGTCATATGAGGCTTGGGTGACTGCCAGTACCAACGCTGGTGAAGGAAGTGCGACGAAAAGGGTATCCCATACCCCTACAAATAGAGGTATATTGTATATACATTGGCGGTGGCCATTTTGCCTTTCAACCGTCGTCGATATGAACGGATTATTTCGTATTAGTTTTCTGACATGAATGGCACTGCGATTATAGAATATATTTTTATTAAATTTTCGCTTGCGAAGCCCAGGCGGAGAGCTTGTTGGTATTTAATAATAATATTTGTTCTATTTGTCACTTGAATACTTTGCTAAATAAGTAATACAAGTGTAATTTCAATGTCTGTAATTTTGACGGTGTTCTCTCTTTGGGTCGTTTACAAAAAATACAGCTAGGTGACTCCATAAATGAAGGGAATTCTGTACATTTCATTTGCAGTGATTGCTGGTATAGCGTCTCTTGGAGGTGTCATCTCTATTGGAGTAGGAAGTTCCCTACTGTTAGTATGCCAGTGTGTGGGAGTACCACCGCCTCGCACCGTATGGTACCACAAGCACAATATAATCACTCATCACCCAAGATTCACGAGGAACCATGACGATAGTCTGCTGATAAATAGTAAGTTGTATTTATTTGTGCTATTAGTGAATTCTGGATATTATAACAATACGTGATATACCATTTTCAGCCAACAGCAACTGTTACACAGCTAATTCCCATAGGCTCATTCTCTATTAGGTCATAGTCTCGATTAACGATTACTAAACGAACCGAACGAAACGATTAACGTAAGTTAGTAATATTTCTGCCCCTTGCTTTTCAGATATAGATCAGTCTTTAGGCGGTAACTATACATGCCTGGCAAAAAATCTGTTTGGCTCCGACTCTGTAGAATACACGGTTATCGTAATGCCTTTACCAGAAGCGCCCGTACTCAGAGCTACACCTTACAAAGACTCCATACTAGTGGAATGGGAGCAACCATACTACTCCATTACTAATAAAAGTGCTGCTCAAAAAATCAGTAAGTAATTTCAGCATCTTTATGCTTTTTGTAGGTTGATTAATGTAGTATTTATCTATTGCTTTGTCGATATGGTAAGATAAAAAGTAAATGATGGAAAAAGATGATGAAAGGAAATACCTAATTGATAATGTAAATTCAAGCTGAAAGAAACAAAGAAGTAAGTAATTCAAAAGCTTTTGAATCTTATTTATTATTTGTAATGTCTATTTAGGTTACAGCCTCACCTGGAAAGAGATCAATAGTCCATGGCGAGAAGCGTGGCCTACAAGCAAATTACCCAACCCGACGGGTGTCCAGAAGCATGTTCTGACCGGATTGAAGTGTGGCACCAAATACTCTTTGAGAATCACTGCTACAAACAAAGTCGGAACTTCACAACCGGCTTATTTAGACGTCAGTACTTTGGGTGGATGTAAGTGAATATTATCACATAACCTTCAAAAGTAAAAACATTAAAAAAAACATTAAATTTCTTTATACATTTCTAGTGCCGACATCTCCATCAACGAACGATTGGCTGTGGAGTAACTCATCACATATTTACGTCCAACTAGCGGGATGGGACCATGGTGGTTGTGAATTAAAAGCTCTTGACGTTGAATACAGACAGCTCGGGTCTAAATCTTGGACAAGGGCACATAACAACCTGGTGCGTACTTGCATTTCTAAGAAGTGGCATAATGGATTTCATATTTCAAAAGAAAGTATGACGTAACTTTTATGTTACAGCCCTACGCAGATTTATCCTGGAGTCTACAAAACCTCTACCAAACTAAAACACCAACATATGCCATTGACAACCTGTCATCTGGTTCATGGTATCAAGTAAGAGTAACAGCAGCTAATGAAGCTGGTAGTGTTATCACCACATATAACTATGCTACGAAAAACGAGGATGGAAGTATGTAGCAATTTACTTGTTGTCAAACATCTTTCTTTAAAATTCGTAGGAAAATTAAATGCCATTTATAAAATTTGTATTGTTTCCAGCTGAAATCGGTCCACCTTCGGAGCTGTTTGACCTCAATATGATCGTGATAATCTGCAGTTCAATACTGCTGACGTTGTGCCTAATTACCTGTGTCTACATTCTAGTGAAGCGGCACAGGTAAGTCTAACTTGATATCAATATATTAAGATGCCTTTCCAGCAAAGTTGTATGTCTTACTTGCAACAGCAAGCCAAGGCCGTAGTAAATTACTTCCCATTCTCCGCCTTCCGCATTTAGCGACCGTTTTTCAGGTGGTCAGTCCATCTGGCTAATGAACTCGTCGGACTCCTTTGCCTTAACGGTCATCGGTCCTGCGGCAGATGTGGTCAGCCCACTCTCACTTCTGCTTAATTAGTCTGTGAGGTATGTCGGTAACTTTAGTTTTTTTAACGAATGACCTCATTGCGAATGTTCCTCTCTTTAAAGACACTCCAAGCACAGCTTGCTGCACGGTCCGCTGAGCGACTCACAATTTGTGAACACACCCCCGTTGGTGATCAATGTATGCAACATAGTAAAATGTTAAAAAAACTTCCTAAAGTATTTCTTAAACGACCTATTCTCTTACAGAGCTGGCAATATGACAGATTCCATAAACGGTGACAATAAGTCTGAGAGTGGACACCTTACCGCCCATCCTTCGCACTCTAATCTCGCTAACATGAAAGAGAACGCAATCAACCTACAGCAACGCATATACAGCGCTCCAATGAACAGAGCTCCAATGCACAGCACTTCAATGCACAGAGCTCCAATGCACAGTGCTCCAATGCACAGAGCTCCAATGCACAGTGCTCCAATGCACAGTGCTCCAATGCACAGCGCTCCAATGCACAGCGCTCCAATGCACAGCGCTTCAATGCACAGCGCTTCAATGCACAGCACTCCAGCACACATGAGAAACAATAGTAATCATGGTGAGTAAATACTATGTAGCTTTTCTTGCAAAATTCTTCTTTCGATTGAAAGGCATTTTTGTGTTGCCATCGTGGTGTAGTAATTAGTTACACGGTAGCGCCGCTACTCACGGAGATTGCTCGAGCATAGGTTTCGCTTAAGAAGGCTTACTACGTCTCCATTATAAAATGATCAATAAACATTATCGATCATTGAATAGAGTGTTATATAGAAACTATCTATTAAATTCTATCAACATTTTTGAACTCAAATTGGAAACAATTCCATGTAATACTGGCTGCGTAGGTATTTCTAAATATAGAACGTATTTATTTACAGAATTGTATGAGTTAAAATCACACGAGTTTACAGCTGGCTTCCAGACCTTTGGACATACGGAGAACCAAGATATGCCTGCTCGACTTGCTAATCATAGGCGATATGATACAGGTATACTAACTTTTAGGATTTCGAGTGGAGTTCAAATCAATACAATTACGTAATATATAGTAAATCTTTTTTCAGAAACTAGTTTCCAGGGATATTCTGAATCGGAGGACAGTGACAGCATGTGCAAATCAACACTCAAAAGTGTACCCCGAAGTAAGAAATAATCTTTTAAATAACATAACATAAACTCACGCCTGTATCCCAGAAGGCTTAGGCAGAGGTGCTAGCACCCACATTTCGCCCGTTTATGTTTAGGTCCCAATGTAATAAATGGCGAGCCTATTCCCATTAACCGGCACTTGTAAACCTGCGATGAATACACACATAACTTTAAAAAGCACTCGAAAAGTCTTTGGTGTGTGCCTTGGTAAAACCTGAGTACGAACCCAAGATCTCGTCTCAGCAGTCTATTACCCATACCACTAGGCTACGGCGGATAGCTTTCCATATTTACAGATTTAAAATTATTACTAACTCAAAGATATAAAGTGTTAAATGTAGTAATAGTAAAATTACACATTCGTATTCGCCTCAATGCGTACGTATTTTATCATAGTTTTACTCAACATCTTCATCCACACTACTATTATAAAGAGAAAAAAATTGTGTGCATACATGTGTTTGTAATGAATAAACTCAAAAACTACTGTGTCGATTTCAAAAATTCTTTCACCATTGGAAAGCCACATTCACCCTGAGTTACATAGGTACATAACACACATACATAAAATCACGCCTGTTTCCCATAGGTAGGTAGAAATCACGGATCTTCATTTGCTACGATCCCACCATACTACGCTCGCTTCATTCATGCTGATTACCTTCTTCATGCATGTTCGTCGGTTTAGGGTACTCCTGACCAGCCCGGGCCCTTTTCTAACACATCCCCAATTTGGTCCAGATATATGCGCCTAGATTGAGTTACATTGGTTATATTTATTGCTAGAAAAGATTAGATATCCGCACTAAAACTTAAGTAAGGTAACCCAAGGTGTAATAAAATGCCCTAAAACTATTGCTAATAGAACAAAATGTACAAAACCGAAAGCCACGAGTAATAGCTAGTAAATAATAAAAGGGCAATTGAGAAGAAGCTAACTGTGTCTCAGAATAATAACAAATAGAAACTAACAATGCTATTTTTAAACTTGCAGGAGTATGCCGAACGCCTCACCGTAGATAGCTAAGCGGAGAAGAACTTTCCTTTTAAATGAACCTTGATACGACGGACCATGCTATATCGCGCACTATTTAATCCAAATCGTTCTTAAATGTACTGCCTATAGTTACAATTGTCGCAGTTTACAAAATTAAATATTGTTATATAATAATAATCGTTCTATAAAGGAACTCTTCCAAGACTAGAAGTCAAATAAAATTTGATTCCAATACATCATTGTTGACAGTCGTAATACTCGTAATGTTTAATAAGATTAACATTGTTGTATACGAATGAGTAACTGAAATATTAGATTGCCATCACACTAGCGTCGGGCCGGCGGCGTCTCTGCTGGAACCTGGAACATATGAGTACGCTGCCTGAGTACTAGCGTAGTGAGTGCACGAAGCATGCGCCGCGTTACTGCGGTGTCATGTACCAACGCTAGTGTGAAGGCAGCCTTAGTGAATATTGGTACTCTATACATTGATTTATTAGCACTAAATTCATTCTGATAATAGGGATGATGCATACTATACTACTATATTTGACAACCTCCGTGGCGTAGCGGTAGTGAACGCGACTGCTACGCAGAAGGCGCGGTTTCGATGCCCGCTCAGTGCAAATATTTGTGTGCTTGAATATGAATATCTGCATTGGTCTGGGTGTTTCTATGTATAATATGTACACATCAAAAAAAGTTTGCGATCACTCTGAAAAACTGAAATCTTTTTTGTTACTGTATATTATATTATGATTTTTTCTTCTTTTTAGATTCTTTATTTAAAAATAGAGAATTAGAACACAAAACAATGACACCGTTCAATTGTTTTTTTTCTTACAAAAAGGCTTTCAGTCCTAGCTTACGCTCATTCAGAAATCTGATTTAGTGAATTATAACCGATTCAAGATATTTTTCGCGGAAAGTTGTGATTGAAAAAATGCCAAGAGGATTATCAGAGGTTTTACGAGCTAAAATAATAACTTTGAGGGAAGAAGGATACACCACGAGAGTAATAGCGCGCAGACTTGCTATATCCCAATCCTGTGTCGAGGCTACGTTGCAGAGGTACCGCGGAATGGAGAATTTTGCTGACCGACCCCGCAGCGGTCGCCCAAGTGTTTTGACAGCTGCCCAAAAGCGCTATATTAGATTGCTGGCAGCCCGTGATCCCACAATCAACGCCACTAAAATAAAAGCAGAAGTCAGGGCCACCTCTGGGCTTGAAGTTAGCACGCAGACCGTTCGCAATTGCTTGCACCAGGCTGGATTACGAGCATGATTACGGTCATGGCGAGCTTCGCTCAATTCCCGGCAACGTCAACAACAAAGATAGCAGTGGGCTAGACTTCGGCAAAGTGGAGAAGGTGAGGAAGAAAACATTTGGCAAAACTGTCACTTCGTTGACGAATATCGAATCTCCACTCATCCAGATAACTGACGTGTCCGTGTCTGGATGAGTGGAGATTCGAGATATTTTAATTTCAAACAGAGTATTCCTATTTAAAGAAAGCATACAACATAGATTTATTCTTGATAAAGTTAAATTTAAAGAATTCTGGGAGCTTATGCCATTGATCGCAAACTTTTTTTAATGTGTGTATGTATTTACAAAAAAAAATGTATCTATGTATGTTTATTCGCATTCTAGAACCCGTAACACAAGCTAGTTAAACTATGCTTACCATGGGTCTAGGTGAGGTTGTGTAGATTGTCCTAGAATATTTATATTTATTTTCGGTTCAAGAAATTGATTTTGAAAATTCAATTTCTTGAACCGAAGGAAAATGTTTTATACAAAATCCATAGAAAATTGTGACGTCCTGCTTTCTTAGCACGTAGTGTTAATGCAGGGAACGCAAGAGAATATTACATTTATCCCGGCATGTGTTGCATTTACACGTGTATGGTTTAAAACAGAAGTCATTTTAAGTTTTATAAGGAACTTATAAACCTTTGGATCTAATTGAATTGCATATTTTGACTTATTCTGGGAAAAAGAATAAAAAGTCATAGTTTCAGTTCAATTAGACATAGTTTATTATACAATCGGACGATAGAATCGGACGACCTTGTCATCATCCCTATTGTCATAAATATTTGGTCTTTAGATAAAAATTATGAGATAAAAAATATTTTTGAATACTTTAGCTAAAAATTATGTGAGTAAAAATATTCTTTACCTGCATATTGACAAAGTGGTCAATAACTTTGATATTTCGGCTACTTTTTCCATAAATAAACGACTAAATTTCAAGACATATTCCCGTTGTAATGAAATGTAATGAAAACCAATGAGATGATAATTCCTTTATCATCGTGTCTACCTAGAGATAACTACACAAATGACGTACAAATAGGTAGTAATACGCATTTAGCCTATGATGATAACTACAATGAATATAACAAAGAATGCAAGATCTGTCATCATTACAGATGTATCACATACAATAGATACCTATACTTTCAATATTCTTCCTTCTTACTTTCTGTTTCTCTTCAAAGACCTCAAAGACCTCAAAAACCTCAACTAACTTTAATAGGTATACTGTTGTACAATGACGTTACCCATCAGACTTTACCACTAATAATACCTAAAACAATTGAAATTGAGAAATGATTTAACAATTAATGCAACATCAATCACATGACATAAACCACAAAATCATTTCTACTTAAGTGACTAACTTACGTACTTTTTGAAAATTGATTACATTAAATTTCTGGTGAAACATTGTACGGCTTAGGATAAATATTGTGTCATAATAAATGTTAGCCACAAATAAACTTGACAATATTATATTGAACAACATTCGGGAACTGAATCAACACCTCTAATGTTCTCTACGCTATGAGAATACTTCCTTACTCATAGGTGAGCTAAAGAAATCTACAAAATCCGATTAGTTGGCACTACTAATGAACACAAACATAATGATTCATGCACTTGCACAAGTGCTAATATTTTCCAAGTATTTATTGTAGGTAGATGTGAAAATGACTTTAAGATCTCTACATCTCACTTTTGATGTCTATGAAATAATCTGTTGTTGTATTATAAATGTTTTAGTAAAATTTTGTGACTTTTTGAACACACACACTTTTCTGATTAGCATGCAGATTTGTCTTATTATAGAACTTCAATGTTGTCGTTGTCGAGGTCTTATCGTAGATGGACTGGAACATTATCCCACCTGAGTTGGTTGATGGTTTAATAAATAAATATCACAAAGATGTCGTATTTATGTGTCTACATTTTTAAAATTTCTACATATTTATAATATTAATGTGAATTAGATGTCTAATATATAGTTGGCATCAAATAATCTAAATTTATGTTTAAATTGTTGTAAGTTTATCTAACGATAAACCCCTTAGGTAAAATAGATCTCAAAATTTAAGGCTGTAAAATTTTAACATTTATACTAAGTTATAATCTTTTAAAAACCCAAATGTATTAATGATGAAATTCTGAACTATGCAGCTACAATCTAAAATACATAACTGAAGTGTGCACAGAGTGCTATGTTCATGTAGATTACTGTCCAAAATGGCAAAAAACACAACATCACGCACGAGTATATTTGCTATCTAACTAAAGCTGTACAGATTGTAGCTGTAACATTTTGTAAATAAATAGATATTAATAATGTATCTAGTCACATAATAATAACTATTTATTATTTTTCTGGTGATAAATGACTTCTACAACGCAAACGATCACAGCTGGCAACAGTTTTACCAAGAAAAAGAGAAATAATCCGAACTATTCAATTCATTTACACTGCTTTTGGGTGACGAATAAGTATTTTGACAAATTTCCCTCTTAAATATTTCGCACAGTTCGTACGGATGAATGTTTGACGTACGAGTATGTAGGTGCTAATAATCGAGAACTCACAATGTTTATTTATTTTTATGGAGTTCCTTTTATTAAAGCAACGTGGAATTCCTTCGCATCACATGCCTCAGTGGTAACGTTTCCAGGAGACTGGCAGCATTGTAACGCTTATTCTTTGCCCAAAAACAATTCCAGGCTTCACGAGAAGTGTAGATCATACACTCCGCAATCTCCCTGTAGATATTGCGGACGCTCGGACCACAAAGTTTCAACTCAAAACGGTACAAATTCCTAATTTCCTATGAGATAGTATAATTGCAATTTTAATATGTTCGTCAAAGTATTACAAGTCACTTATCACCAGAACCTTGTTTTGTTTAAAGTCGAATTTTACGAAATTATAGCGATAACTGCTAAAAAAATATCTCCAAGAAGACTGATTACGTAATTTATTTTGAAGAAAATTGTTTTGTTTCTATACAATTTTGATCTAGATATGAAACGAATAAATGTTAGCTAAAGAGATTGTTTCTTTATTTGTAACTCATTTTATACGTGCTGGTGAATCCTTCTATTCTTCCGCTGAGCGACAATTTCAGTACCATCTTAGGCTTATTTTAGGACCTGAGGTCCGCTCTTACAGTTCTATTACCGACTATCCATGTAGGTAACCATGTATATATGTCCACCATGTATCTAGGAATCATGGCTATGTGCCATTTTCTTGGAGACCCATAGTCATGATTTACTAGTGCAAATTATAAGTTATTCTATTCTATTCTTCCAGTTACATGCAATATACATAATCTTTTTTTAATTTATTGCACGTCAATTTGACGTCACCTCGCCTAATGTTAAGCTGAAGGCAAAGTCTCATGAAAGAGGGTCACCATTGCAAACACGTTCAGTGCTACAATGGTGGCGCTCAGCTTGACGGCCTCATCAGATGATTTTGCAGGGATCACGTGCGTCGGTAAGTAATTCCAAGACTTAATGGTGCGGCAGAAGAAAGACTCACTGAACCGTTTGTTTCTTGATGGAATATTCTGCACTGTATGCGGGTGACATCTAAGCCCTGCACGTGTTGTCCTGTGTAGGAAAGGAAATTTTTGAAACTCTTTCCTTACATTATGTGCATCAGCAGTTACCAGACCAAATATAATGATACATAGACGTGTATTAAGTCTGTGTCTTTATCCACATTTGCCATCACAGTAGGTGTATTCAAAATACTATAATATTTAAAGATATAAAATAAAAGAATAAGTAAATTATAATTTTTATTCTTAATACGTAAATTCTTTAACATCTACTCATAGCGCATCGTGCTGACCTAGGACCTAGTCCTTTTGTATACCGTATAGTCACAATGGCAAAACATGAATTCAGAATCTTTTATGTTCATCAACACAATAACTAATCAAATAATTTATAGCAACTAGGAACTTTTTTTTTACATTTTTATTATGCCCAAAATCCTACCTAAAAAACCTAGTATTAATATTAATGATAAAGGGAGTGCCAAAGTGAAGTAGAGTTTCAACTACATTCAATGAGCATTTTGTACTTCATCTACACTTAACACTAGGCCTTTGTAAATAATAATAATTTAAACTTATATCATACGTGACAATATATCGTCACTTTCAACCTATTAATAAATAAATGCATCAGATATGATGACTACTTTAACAATTCAAGATGTACTGTCCCAAATTGTTTCAAAATAATATCACTACTGTCAGTCAAATGAGTCTTAAGTCTCTCTTAATATTTACGCCTGAGTGTTGAGCATTTTAACCACAGTTAAAATCCAATCTAAATGATCAGCCACGTTCGTATACAACCCTGGCGAGTTTTTGGTTCCACAATTCACATTTCCAATACTTGTGACTCCCCACAGTTCAATCCTATCACGAATCCACAGCAAAGGTCCACCAGAATCTCCTCTGCAAGTATCAACACCTTCAACACCTCCAGCACAAATTACTTGTTGGGGTACTTCGAAATGCTTATAAGCCACCACACAATCATCACGTTCCCAAAGAGGTAGTGGGATAATCTTTTTGATAGAGCTGTAGTGTCTTAAACGAGGAATTTCTCCCCACCCTGAGGCTGTGAAAGTGATTTTGGGCTGTAATTCTCCTTTTGGTAAGCATACTGGTCGGATGAAATCTGTGAAGAAAACATTATTTTAGATAATGACGATGATTTAGTTTAGGGAACTTTTGAAACTTAGGAAAATTTTGAAATCTGTAAGATAATTTTTCATCACTTTTGATGACAGTTAAATTGATTTGTTTACTTGCAAAATATTACTTCGAATTAAAATTGCTACACGCTTTATGAAGCTTACCCGTATATGGTGCTGGTTCACTAAGCCTCAAAACAGCAATATCATGAGCGTGGCCGTCGTAATCTGAATGAACAACCTTCTCAACAACATCCCGAAGAACTACAGATGGAGAACAGATGTTATCTACACAATCAACTGATTTAGTCAAATCATATTCCCCTAAACGGGCCACTAACCTGTAAAGAAGAAATATATAGGTTTAGAGATTTTTAGTAAGAGTCATACCAAAATCGGGAAAGGGAAAGAGACCAGTGGACATAATGAGAAGTGGACATTCTGCTTCTGAGCCAATAATTTACTCCTAGGTACACTGTTAGTGAACAAACTTACATTTAAAAAGAAAACACAGCATAAAAATATAAAATTGGAGTTATTCCGATTATAAATGACGAGAAGTAATAATAGTTTCTACCCATAGGTTATTTATTACCACATATCCCTTGCCATTCCGGAATTCCCAATGCAAATATTGTGAGTGTGTTTGTTACCTAGTTTATTAGAACAATGGCATTCCTTTACTTAATGATTACTTTAATCAGAATACAGCGCTGGTTTTGGTCTTATCTCACTATTGGATTAAAGTAAATAAAATATTGAACAAATTTATACTACAGTTTATTTCAGTATTTTTATATTTGACAGTTTGGTTTAGGTTTCATTTTAATGTTTTTTTTAAACTAATTAATCTGCTCTTGCCAAAATCAGTACGCGTAATTGTATCAACTGATTATCAAAAAAGACTTACACTTATAGTATCTTTCATTTACTTATTTGGTAAAATTTAAAAAAAAAACATGCTATTATCATTAAGTACCGCCAGCATATTCAACCACACAGTTTGCTATGATAAAAATAAATTATAAATTATAAATTACCTGGTAAACTTGGCTTTCCTAATACAATGGGCAGCGGTGATTACATGAAGACTATCTATCAGAGTGGCCGTGCAGCGAATCTCAGTAAGGTAGTCTCCTCTCCAATATTCTAAGAAGACCAACCATGGATTGTGATGAATGAGATTGGTGCTGGTTTCCACTCCACAAGGTTGTTCTGGAAAGGAATTGAATTACACATTCAATAATGTTCTTTTGACATAAATGTTAAAAGGTTTCAAATATTTCGTCCGAAAGTTACGAATCAAGTTTTGCACTTAGCAACGATTTTGGTGAGTCATTTTTATTTATAGATGAACGCTAATAAATGTATAACAGAATCATCATGATTAACGGAATTATAAAAAAACTTACCTTCTTTGAAACTGAAAGTAAATCCACCGACGAAACAACACAATAGAAACACTAGCCCAAACATAGATAAAGCTTAGTTAATTTATTTGCAAACTATGTGATTGCTCCCCATGCGCTACACTACAACAGAACTATTACTCAATGCAACTTTGAAATGAACCGTTGAGCGAGTAGTTCGGCGATTTTATATAAGTCACTAACATTACACACAGACATAATCAAGTAGTAATATTACACACAGACATATTCGACTGGCAATATTACACACAAACATAATCAACTAGTAATATTACACACATAATCAATTAGTAATATTATTACACACAGGCATAATCAAAAGGAAAATGTGTCCAGTGACGTCCAATACGGTAATTTTGTCCTGTTGCTGACGAGATTCACGCAATCAAATTATTGCTGCTTTTTTTTCTAATTATATTAGTACAGTTCTTCTTTTGCCAGAGAAGATAGTGCGTTAGTCTCGGGCACGGCAGATTACATACAAAATGAATTAGGCGGCATACTTAACAGTGCGGTCGGGAAACGAATGGTCCCATTCAAAAATCAAAATTCAAGAATCATTTATTCTGTATTGACCATTAAACGGCACTTACAAAACGTCAATATCAACAACATTTTGCGAGTATTATTAGCAAGCAAATGGACAATCAAAACGCGACTCTGGCCCGAGAAGACTCCGGCAAGAAACTCAGCGGGCTTTTCTTTTTTATCTCTTTACAGACATTTACTTAGTCTACATAATCCTGAATTTTATAATAAGCTTTTTGGCATAACTTCCTTTTAACTAAATTTTCAAATTTATTGACAGGCAAATCTCTAATTTTATATTATACGAAGAATAACGAAACTTATTAAAAAAGCGTATAATTACACTGAAAAGGATTTGAAATTTTTTGGAGTCTACTATCACAGACAATGAGATTAATTATGTGTCTGATATTTAGGTTATGCCTATCATTGCCCTAAAAATTTGTAAAATATATGTATTGAAAAAGTTTACCAACTTCAAATAAGTGCATACAAGACACATATGACTTACACCCCTGTTAGTGGGAATACTTTAGAATAGTGACCTATAACGCATAATGTCACTTACACCGCGCACTAGTTCATAAACACAAACAACCATGAGTTAGCTCGTGGGAATGTACAATGACGTTAAGACACGCCTATGTTGCGCAACTGTTAGCATGAGATAGGTATAAATAAACGACCTAATGTTGGAAGATCCAGATTTAACTGACGACAGAAAGTTTATGTAAAAGTCATTGTTAACGCTCTCATTCTCTGAACCTTTTCCCAACTTAGTTAGGGTCGGCTTTTTCAGTCTAACTGTGATGCGGTTGAACTTCGATATTTTCCGTGAAACAACTGCCATCTGACCTCCACAACCAATGGTCCAATGACCAATGGCGATATCGAAGTTCCAAGTTAGACTGGTTGGACTTTTGAGGGCTCCAACTACCCGTAACGACTACCATAGATGTTTCTATGGCAACCGGGACCAACGGCTTATCGTGCTCTCCGAGGCACGACCAGACCAGTGCACACAGCCATATTCATGTATACAACTTTTTGCACTGAGCGGGGATCGAACCCGCGCCCCATGCGTAGCAGTCGCGTTTACTACCGCTACGCCACGGAGGCTGTCATTTCATACACATTTCAGGCATGTCATTGTTAATGCTCTTTACATTGAATAACTCCATACTTAAGTTCCATACATTGTACGTTCAGACAACGCATTATTTATGTAGATATTGCTCTCGGACGTAATATTTAGAACAGTACAGAGAAGAAGTTCCCGTCCCAGAAGAAGTTCCAAGGTTTCCCGAAAGAGATTGCTGTACAGCCAGTACAGTGTAAAAGAGTTATCTATCTAAAGATATTTTCCCAGTTGCATCCGCGGTTTACCCGAGACCGGGTCACGCTTTCTTATTCTCCTCCTGATGGTCTCGTTTACGGTATGACAGTGAAGATCCCTTTCTCTTCTGTTAAGGGATAAACTAGTGTGAGTACAGAATAAGAAGTGTAAGATTATGACGTATAGTTCTTAGCGTTTTGTTTAATAAGAAATGTTATTGATTTGAATTTGAATGGTTGTTTTTCTATTGTTCTAAGGAGGTCATTGATTCATCAAATGTTCAACTATGTACTTGTGATGTATACTTTCCTTGCAAATAATAAACATTTTGCTAATCATACTTGGCCATTCAAAAATCAAAATTCAAGAATCATTTATTCTGTATTGACCATTAAACGGCACTTACAAAACGTCAATATCAACAACATTTTGCGAGTATTATTAGCAAGCAAATGGACAATCAAAACGCGACTCTGGCCCGAGAAGACTCCGGCAAGAAACTCAGCGGGCTTTTCTTTTTTATCTCTTTACAGACATTTACTTAGTCTACATAATCCTGAATTTTATAATAAGCTTTTTGGCATAACTTCCTTTTAACTAAATTTTCAAATTTATTGACAGGCAAATCTCTAATTTTATATTATACGAAGAATAACGAAACTTATTAAAAAAGCGTATAATTACACTGAAAAGGATTTGAAATTTTTTGGAGTCTACTATCACAGACAATGAGATTAATTATGTGTCTGATATTTAGGTTATGCCTATCATTGCCCTAAAAATTTGTAAAATATATGTATTGAAAAAGTTTACCAACTTCAAATAAGTGCATACAAGACACATATGACTTACACCCCTGTTAGTGGGAATACTTTAGAATAGTGACCTATAACGCATAATGTCACTTACACCGCGCACTAGTTCATAAACACAAACAACCATGAGTTAGCTCGTGGGAATGTACAATGACGTTAAGACACGCCTATGTTGCGCAACTGTTAGCATGAGATAGGTATAAATAAACGACCTAATGTTGGAAGATCCAGATTTAACTGACGACAGAAAGTTTATGTAAAAGTCATTGTTAACGCTCTCATTCTCTGAACCTTTTCCCAACTTAGTTAGGGTCGGCTTTTTCAGTCTAACTGTGATGCGGTTGAACTTCGATATTTTCCGTGAAACAACTGCCATCTGACCTCCACAACCAATGGTCCAATGACCAATGGCGATATCGAAGTTCCAAGTTAGACTGGTTGGACTTTTGAGGGCTCCAACTACCCGTAACGACTACCATAGATGTTTCTATGGCAACCGGGACCAACGGCTTATCGTGCTCTCCGAGGCACGACCAGACCAGTGCACACAGCCATATTCATGTATACAACTTTTTGCACTGAGCGGGGATCGAACCCGCGCCCCATGCGTAGCAGTCGCGTTTACTACCGCTACGCCACGGAGGCTGTCATTTCATACACATTTCAGGCATGTCATTGTTAATGCTCTTTACATTGAATAACTCCATACTTAAGTTCCATACATTGTACGTTCAGACAACGCATTATTTATGTAGATATTGCTCTCGGACGTAATATTTAGAACAGTACAGAGAAGAAGTTCCCGTCCCAGAAGAAGTTCCAAGGTTTCCCGAAAGAGATTGCTGTACAGCCAGTACAGTGTAAAAGAGTTATCTATCTAAAGATATTTTCCCAGTTGCATCCGCGGTTTACCCGAGACCGGGTCACGCTTTCTTATTCTCCTCCTGATGGTCTCGTTTACGGTATGACAGTGAAGATCCCTTTCTCTTCTGTTAAGGGATAAACTAGTGTGAGTACAGAATAAGAAGTGTAAGATTATGACGTATAGTTCTTAGCGTTTTGTTTAATAAGAAATGTTATTGATTTGAATTTGAATGGTTGTTTTTCTATTGTTCTAAGGAGGTCATTGATTCATCAAATGTTCAACTATGTACTTGTGATGTATACTTTCCTTGCAAATAATAAACATTTTGCTAATCATACTTGGCCAAGAGATACCACTTGATCCGGGAACGAAGTGGGATGTAATCCTACTACTGCCCTATTTGAAATAGTCCAACTGAATGCAGATGTTGATATTAGATACAGTCCTCTACAGAATGTATAAATGTCCATTAAAACAATTATATCCATGAAAAGTTTTGTTTACATAAAAGAAAAGAAGAATCTTAAAGACAAGAACATTACTCACGTACCCATTATGGGCAGGTCTAGTAATTCTGTGACCGTACTTCAGGTCGGTGGTCGACAAACAAACATTACAATAACAAAAACAGCTATTACAGATTTATGACGTCATAAAAACCCCCCCTATGCCACGCCTCTTCCATCTTGGACGTATTTGCTACACTCTTATTTTGATGAATTCTGCTGAGACATACACAAATAAAATATTGCACAATGTACTATTACAAATTTTCGTTTTTACAGTCGTTGAGCAGGATATATTGAGTAATGAAAGTACTTTCTAAAAACTGTGGTTGAACATATCCAGATATAGGTTTAATAATTATATACTCTTATCGTGGCACAAAATGGTATTTCCTTACACTTAGTAAGGAAAATTCTATAATGAGATCCGACGATTAACTTAACACTTCGACGAGTGTTTCGCCTCTAGCCTCTGCACAACACATCTTCAGGATAGCTACCGGTATCCATTGATGACGTAGTTATCATTTTTTGAAGTCGAAACATTTCAATTAATAATTAATTAATATTATCAAATAGGAATTAAACAGGAATGATCCTGTTGAATACTATGAGCTCATTCGAGGCTATGAGATAAAAACACATTGAAAACTTACCTCAGGGGGAATTGATTAGTAATTAAAACGAATTTGTTGAACCAGAGTCAATTCAATCTGTAGAATGAGAATCTGTCATAATTTTACTAATATGAACCAAGATTATCTTAATTTTGAAACTGTTTTATACAGATATTGCTAACCAAAGAACTAAATTCTTATCTCTCTTATCTCTTTAAAACAAGATTACCCAAAGCATATAGATTTTAATGAAATTCCTGGAAGCTTATCTACGCCCCTAATTAAAATTATCCTTGTTGAAATTTAAATTAGGTAATAATGATTTTTGTAAAGGAAAAGCCTAAGTCCAACAGTGGACTACAATCACATACAAAAACATTAACTAAACTTTTATATAAATATCAGCAAAATGAAAAATTATAATCCTGATGCTGTGTATCGCAGAGGATGCAAGTAAATATTCAAGAGTCGTCTAAGAACTCACTCAAACAAAGTGCAATGGCCGTACTTTTTAGCTAGTGTACAGACTGTACAGGACATTTGCTTGTACGCCTACAATTAGATTCGTGCACACATGAAATGAATTGTTGCCAAGGAAAAAATTATAATAATCAATTACAGCTCAATCGTATGATATAATAAGATCATTGATTTTCCGTAATTTATGACGTCATTAATTATCTTTTCTATATCACTACCGAGTATAAAAATTCAATAAATAATTTAAAAAGCCCTCGATCCAAAAATACTTCTAAAAAGTAATAAATAAAGAATTCATGCGTTGTCTTGTCGGGGGACCTTAAACTTGTGAAACATTCTTACATGATTTCGGAACGTTTCACATTTATATGTTACTTTTAGAAGTATCTTTTGTGTCGAGGGCTTTTTAAATTTTTAATTTCATTTCATTTCCTGAGTAATTTAGCTTGTCAATAACCTTGTGTTGTGTTTCGGCGGTGAGTAGGGTAGCCAAAGGACTGGAGAGGTTTTCCCCATTCCCCTCCACCCCTGGTAACACCTCCTCTTAAAAGTAATATTATTTCATTCTATAGGTATAATATACCTACTTGCATAGTGAGAGTCGGTCCGTCAGCCTTTGTCAGGATACTCAGGATACTAGTGTTATATGACTAAGTTCGGCAGCACGAACTGTGACGCCTCTGTTGTTTCACTTTCCATCAGGTGGACCGTGTGCTTGTCTATCACCTTAGTGGTATGAAAAATACAGTACACTAACAGCGATGGATAACAACGATTCGAAAGTGACTGCCTCCGTGGCTGAGTGGGCGTAGTATGGGCCGGCTGTGCACGAGGTTATGGGTTCGATCCCCACACAGTACAGAAATTTGTGTAATCCACAAATAGCTGTTCTGAGTCTGGGTGTATTTTGTGTCTGTTAGTTGTATGATTGTAAAGTCCCCCGCGATACAAGGCATGTTACCTAGTGCGGGAGTTGTCTTTTAAAAAAAATGAAAATAAAAGTAAAGCAATTTTGAAATAATATTACATTGTAAAGCAAGGCCCCAGGTAACCCCCATGATCTGTAGCACTAGCATGAACTCCTATCGAATTCGTAATGTAAAGAGAGAACGGAGCAGTGTGATTGGCAGTCTGCCTCTTGTGAACCTGTGTGCGTGTGTAGCCCGCCAATCACAATTCTCCGTTCTGTCGATACCTTTACATTACGAATTCGATAGTATTTCGTGCTAAGGCTACTGAGTACACAAACGAAACCGGGAGGTGATACTAGTAAGTCATGTGTTTGGTCATCCTGATGCATTAATGTGTCACATCGACGTCATGTTTTATTCATAATGTTTTTTACCCCACCGGTAAAGAACAACACGTTATAATATAAACATGTTTTATACTTTGAACTCTAAAAGTAGTCCTATGGTAATATTCTAACTCATGCGTCATTCACGATATCACCATAGAGGCATATTATTTTGAGTTGTTATTCACCTGAAGGGTAATTCCTCTTGTTGTGAATTTGCAATTGCAATCGTTCATGATTTTTGAAAACAAAAATTGACTAGACATAATTCTAGTGACTCAAATTATTATTCACTAGCAGTTGCCCGCGGCTCCGCCCGCGTGGACGTCGATTATCGACCGGATCTATTGAAATTTATGAATATTACTCCGCTCCCTTGGATGTGATCCCATGTTCACCGGGAATAGTTTAGCTTTTTAACGGTAAAAGAATTATTGAAATCGGTTCAGTAGTTTTGGAGCCTATTCGTTACAAACAAACAAACAAATCTTTCCTCTTTATAATATTAGTGTAGATATCTCCACTTAAAAAAAACATCAATTCGTCACTCCGTTTTGCCGCGAAAGATGGACAAACGACATCATCATTATCCACAGGCTGCATAGATTGTCTTTATGAGGATGTTAAAGTTATTAATGATGAAAATATTTAAATGTAATTAATACTAAGTTTTCACTTCTGCCGGGAGTCCCGAAGTGTACCCCGGTTGTTTTAGGATATAGATAAATAAAGCGATTATTGTAGAGCTTCTCTATAAACAACATTTGACGTTAAATTATTTTCTGGTAACAAAATATACTGATGGTCGGCAGCCCCGACCCGTGATAGGGCAACGTAAAGTTGCCCATGCGTAAAACATTCTTTTCGTAAATCAATTCCTACTAATTTGAATGTTTGGCCCTGGGATTTATTTATCGTTAGTGCGAAAGAAATTTTTACTGGAAATTGGAGCCTTTTGAAGGGTATAGGCAAATCAGTAGGAATCATGGGTATTCTTGGTATATGGGCTAATTCACCAGCTGCAGGGCCGGTGATAATCTTCGCAACTATTAAATTATCTTTTAGCTCCTTTATAAGAAGTCTCGTGCCATTACACATGTTAGGGGGGTTTAAATTTCTGAGAAGCATTATCGGTGTGCCTACTTTTAACGACAGTTCATGAGGTGGTAGCCCAGCGGGGTTCAGAGAATTTAAAAATTCCTGGGGATAGTGTACTGCGTCCTCGATGTTAGTGACGGTGTCTATGGATTTATAGCACTTAACTTCACCCGGTACTTTCTGCATTATTAAATTGTTTATTTCGTTGACTGTTTCATTCCTGGGAGAAACTATTGCTCTACAACACAGCCAACGAAAATCATTTTGATGTAAGTTTTCGATGTCAGGATATATAGCATCTATCAGACTATCTAAATAAAGTTGGGACCTGGCTCTCTTAGGCATTTTCAAATGTTTAAGAAAATGTTAATAGCCTGTAATATTCTAGCTCTGAAAAGAACTGTTGTTTAAAAGAACTGTTGGGTAGCCCTGAAAAGAACTGTTGTTTAGCTCTGAGAAGAACTTTTGCGTAGGTGTAGTTTTAAGAATGAAGTGTAATAAAAATCGAACGAAAATGATTACACTTCGCGCACGACCGCTGCGTAGGGAGCCGACCGCGCGACTGAGCCGCGCGGGTTTTAAAATACCAAATATTATCTACATAAACTGTACTTAGTGATGAAATAATTTATTTTGATAAGGATTAATAGCATGAGTAAAATAAATGCGTTTAAATGTAGTCCAAAAAAAATTGAGATTTTTAAATAAAAAAATGGTTGTTGTACCTCACTCGACATAGATAGGTATAGTGTGTCGCGAACTTTTATGTATATATTTATAAGATCACCAATTATTTAGAACATTTTATGGTTCTATCTTTTATAGTTTAGGCAGCGTACGCAAAATAAGTAACTTTTCTGGTTGATTTTTTACACCTTGTGTCCGAAAAACCCAAATATTTTACGGATCCCTATTTTTTTCCAAAATAAAATTTAGCCTATGTTACTCGTGGATAATGTAGCTTTCGAATGGTGAAAGAATTTTTAAAAACGGTCCAGTAGTTTTTGAGCCTATTCATTACAACCAAACAAACAAAGTTTTCCCCTTTATAATATTAGTGTAGACTAGGGAAGCAATTTTTGTTTGCAGTTTAGTTCATAACACGGTGATTCCCTAGTAAGTATTTTCCGTGTGTCAAGTAGATCACCAGCTAATAAATTAGTCTTAAGCTTTCGATTCATGGTAAGAGGTGGTGTTAGGTAATTACTTATCTCATTTCCATCTCTGCTTCCTATCAATAATATCATTAAAGGTTTAACATAACTAAATCATGAAAATGTGATACATTACTAGTAGGCGCTGTGATGCACAAAGTACTATAACTGTATTGTTTCCAAGACAGTCGCATCGAACTTTATTAAAAGTAAATCAAACAATTTGAAATGATTATATTTTAATAATTTCAATTCTCTCAAGGGATAAAAAAGCTAAATCTATACTACATAATTATAAAGTAGCTGAGCTGAATAATGGATATATTTAATGAAGAACATAACCCGTTAAAGAACAATACTACTTTCAATAAATATTTTTATTTTAATTATTGTCTGTTTGTTTGCGCTGGCTGCGATGTACTTAAAAGCTAATTGTAGAAATGTCTCTTTCAGAAGTTTGAAAATCATCGAAGCATGATCTTCTTCTATCGAATCGACGGCATTTTGGAGTTGCCATCGCCATGTAGTAATTTGTTTCACGGCAGCATCTCTACTTACGGAGAGGGCCCGATCCTAGTTTTCTCTCTTCGGGTTCGGGAAAGTTTAAGTCCCTCTGTGTGTAACATGATGTTCACATATTAAACGTTACCCTTGAACTACTCTATAGATTTGAAAAAATTGCATTAAAATACGTTGCGCAGTTTTAAGCATTTAGTCCTACATAGAAACGGACAGATAGGACTTTGTTTTATACTGACGTTGTAATATAATTAATTAACTTTTGAGGGACTCATTATTTGAAAGTGTTGGTAGCTTAATGGTTAAGAAATCCGCCTTATGATCGAGTGGTCTCGGGTTCGAATCTTGACCACTAAACTGCCGACGTGATCCCAATCCTAACACAAGCCGTGGGCTCAGCTGGAGGGATTAGACGTTAGAGGTAATATAAGTTGTTAATATTTTTTATTTTCAATCTTATACAACATTATTTAGGAGCCCAAACCCACCTAACTTACCAGCTTGTTAACCTGCCAATCAACAGACGAGGAGGAAGATTTTCTTTTCGAGTTAAGCAGTTGGTCTCCTAACTCACATAGCTCGCTAACTCACATAGCTCCAAACAATGAATTTTTTACCAACACAATGAGCCAATGCTGCTTAATGCAGAATCTGTTATTATTTTAATCATTATTATAGATCAAATGAAAATGGTTACCTCACTCATCAAAATGAAAGCTTTTCGGTAAATGAACTACGCTAGGATGAAGAAGATTGTCATGCAAATAGGGTTCATTCTATGATCCTTTATCATATTCTTCACACAAGTTAATCATTGGCCGTATATATTAAATGCAATAAGAGTTTGTATGGGCAATATCAAACTCATCTTTGGACTAAGCAAGTCGACATCGAAGTAAAAAGACCCTTCTTTTTACTTCGAGTTTGATCACACCCTGAGTTATATTTTATAAACAGAATTGGGTCGTGTTCATGTACTGTATGTATTAAAGGATATGCAGTTAGTGTGTCAGCTAGAAGATATTGGCGATGACCTGGGAGTGTTGTCACATAGTTCTGCGATCTGTGATATAAATAAGTATTGGAACCAATTTCTTTTAATGTTTGCAGATATAAATATTTCGAATATTGGAAAAAGTACAAATTTTTGTGACAGTACATTACCTACTACGTCTGTTATAGTAGGTACGTAATAATGGTCACATTCAAAATTATCAAATTATATTGAAAAAAAAAAACAAAATATAAAACATAATGATATATTTTGTATTATTAGATATATAATATTTTTTTACAAAAACACACACTCAAGAAAAAGTCACATTATACATGGAATGTATTTTTTTTTAAATACATTTGTATGCAGTAAACATACAACTTCCATAAAAAGTATGTATTTTTTTATTTGGTAAATATTTGGTTCTCGTTCTCTTAGATTAATATCTGTTATAATTATAAGGCACTCATTTATTATTTGTACAGTTATCACTAACTATCACAAAAATAACATTATTTATTGTCATTCGTTAACAATATTTTTTAAAAATTGCATTTTATATGAAGTTGAATAGAATAATAACCATTTTTATGTATGGCGCGTAAATTTATACACTTAATATGATTTACACAAAATACATATTAATCAAGTAAATACTTATTCGTATTTTTGGGAAGGTAATTCGTCTTAACATAAGTAAAAAAGTTTTAAAAATGATATTTTCACAATAAATGCACAATTTTAGTATAACAATCGACGATGAAATATCAAATAATAACAACCAAAAAATAATAACCACAAAAGGTTTCATAGAATATTAACTTGGAAAAGGTTATTAAAATATTTATTAATCTTATTATAGTGATATTTCACTGTCGATATATGTACATCATAAAAATATTATTATTATTAAAATAATAACCATATACTGCCTAACAAAACTATGATCATTAAATATCGCCTATATCTAGTCGTACATAGAAGTGGCCCCAATGCTGAACCTTGAGGGACACCTCGTAATAAATTTAAAAGTATCGCCTTAAAGTATATCATATTATCTATTGCTGATAAAGAAATGTCTTTTGTAACTGTATATGACAATTTCATCTTTAATAAATGTATAAACATGTCATCTATAGCTCAAGCAAAATCAAAGAAATGTGGGTTCTAGCACATCTGCCTACCCCTTTGGGGATATAGGCGTGAGTTTATGTTATGTGTAATGTAAATGATAATTGAATTTAAATCTTAGCTTATTTAATTACCTATAGTGTTCTAAATTGCGTACTATAGTTAGCTTGAAGGATTCTATTGGGCAGTACAAAATCATTAGATCAAATTAAAATATTATGCTTTTTGAGATCATTTGTATATTTAAATGCTCCTTAAAATCTATTATCCGTATAATACTGTAAATTGTTTGCTTTTGTCATTCGTTTATCGTTTATTCGTTATCGGGTCAAAAATATATTTATTTAAGATTTAAGTACTGCCTGGATCCAATCAAGATAATCAACCACTTTAGTATAAATTCCAGGGGAGTTTTTAGTTCCACAATGTGCATTACCACCGCTAGTTACACCCCATAACTCAACTTTTTCCTGAACTCTAGTTAAAGGACCGCCGGAATCACCCCTGCATGTATCAATACCTTCTTCTCCACCAGCGCAAATGATACTTTGTGGCAGAATGTTGTGTTTATAAGACTTTTGGCAGTTGGCTCTGTCCCAAAGTGGTAATGGAATGATTTTCTTTTCGTGAGCGTAGACACCTTTCATTGGAATTTCACCCCAACCAGCTGCGAAGAATGTAGTGCCGGTCGTAAGCTCTCCGCTCGGTAAACAGATAGGGCGAATGAAATCTGTAAATAAATAAAATGTTTGGACATGAGTTCGCGGACTTTATCAACTCACAAAATATAAACATATTTGCATCTGTTTATAGTCTGAAAATCTTTAAACTAGAAATTTTTTCAATGAATTTTTTACACATACCTACTGATTATATAACTTAAATATTACCTAATTGTATGTGTTTAAGTATACTAACCGGTATAAGGAGCATCTTCAGCTAGTCTTAGGATAGCGATATCGTGTTCCTTGCCATCGTATTCAGGGTGCACATAAACATCTTCTACGTCGATTCTGACTAATGGATCAGCACATACGCCGTTGACACAATCTTTTTTTGAATATAAGTCGTATTCACCAAGACGGGCCACTAATCTGCAATGTTAAGAAAAAGCGCTTATTAGTTTTATTTCTAAGTAGTATCTTTCACTATGAAGGGATGAAAGAATGTTATTGAAGATAAACTTAAGAATAATAAACTGGAATGATTGCATAAAAACCTCGAAAATATACTTTAAGTTCATTGTGTAAGTGAAGATGCGTTACTCACTTCTTAAAACGGGGTTTCTTAATACAATGAGCCGCCGTTATTAAATGCCTGCTGTCAATAAGGGTAGCAGCACATCTAATTTCTGTAAGATCACTTCGCCAGTATTCAAGATAGACCAACCAAGGATTGTGATGTACAAGATTTGTACTTGCTTCTTCACCACATTTCTTAACGTCTGAAACAAATAAAATGTAAGTTTTAGTAAAAGGAAAAGAACAAATCAATCCATAACCAAAATTGTGTTTACCTCACACTTATTTTATGTAACTTAATACACAAAAATCTCTATATTAGCTTATTTGGCTAGGTGGTGTACGTGACTAACTTTTTCATAATTTTCATTCATAGTATCATTCATTCATGGATTCATAACACCAATTAAATATCCACATAGTATGAATTTATTAAATCGAAATTCCTCAACGCTTCCATATGACATAGATGTAACCGAGGAAAACTTGTATTATTTAATTAAATCTACGTCAATGCGTTCAAGGAAACAATTAGAAATATTAACAGGGAATTTATTATTTTACAAAAGTCGTATTGTGTAAGCAATTCTAGAAGTTACAAAGGCTTAAGAAATCAAAAGTAAAGCGGCAGTAATTTACATTTAAACCAGGTTTTCTATAAGAAGTGGTATTTGTTAGGTATGCAAACATGACTCTATCAGCTTTACCGCAATCGGTATTTCCAGTATTGACGGCACGCGCGTCAATCACTTTCCATTGACGCGTGCCATAGTGTCGTTGACGTCAAATTAATATAAGACTATAGGTACCTATTAATCGTTTTATTATCTCGAATATTTTTTTTTATACTATCACGCCTATATCCCCGAAGGGGTAGGCAGAGGTGCTAGCACCCACATTTCGCCAGTGCATATTTAGGTCCCAATGTAATAGGGGGCGAGCCTATTGCCATCAACCGGGCACTTATAAACCTGCGATAAATACACACATAACTTCGAAAAGCATCGTAGTCATTGGTGTGTGCCATGGTAAACCTGGGATCGAACCCGAGACCTCGTCTCAGCAGTCCACCACCCATACCACTAGGCTAACGCGGTCTCGAATAAATTAAATGCCAATATTACTGTTAAATTTCAAATCTCATGATTTATACCTTGTTTGCATTGCACAGATATGTACCACAAAATTTCACTAATTATTTGAATATTTAATATAATAAGTGCTCTTCTTTTACTGAGAGAACTAGCTGTGCCCGCGACTCTGTCCGCGTGGAATTCTAACCTGGGACAGCACTTTTATTTTTTAGTGGATATTTCCATACCGAGCTGAACTTTACTTGAAATTAAATGTATCAACCTGATCCCCTAATAATAAAATCCTACAAGTACTAAATAATGACATTAATACTTCAAGACCGTAATGAATACCTAACAAGTTGAAACTAATAATAGAATGACTATCAAAAACAATACACAATTTAAATTAATTAATAATAGTCGTGTCGTTAATTAATTGATAGGTCATTAGCGGTTTATAAGCGAACTATATGCTATAAACAGTGTTGTCCTTATTATGTATCAGAAGAACTTTCAGGCAGAAGCTTGTATAAGAATTGTCCATATGCATGACGATGATTAACTTAGTTAATTAACATTGCAGTATATAACGCGAATATACAAACAAAATAAGATCTATTTTATATTCAAATTCAGTCATATTTCAATTTAACATTTGAAAATTATCAAAATGTAAAGACACTTAATTTTGATTAATACCAGAAAAAAATACAAAAGATCAGGTGGGCCGTGTACCTGTCCGCCACCTAAGTAGTATAGGAAAAAACAAAATTACTATGACATATCTATCTGGGCTTTGTTTTCTTGGTTACAACATAGAACTCAGCAATAAAGGGGATTTTCCCAAGTGAAACAATACAGAAATATATAACATATTTATACATAAATATTTATAAATAACATTTAAGCCAGCAGCTAGTTTATATTCAGACTAATCGTACCTTATTTAATTATTAAATAGATTAATACATAAAACCTAATTATTGAGATAAAATTTGTCTTTCTAAACTAAATTCGCTGGAGAAAAGTTATCAAAAGCTTACCTTTAGTCCATAAATTGAACTGGACTCCACACACTCCACTTAAACTAATAACAGCAACCAAAAACACGAGTAAACTCATTTTTAAAACTTTTTTCTTACATAGAAAGCTAGGAACTTGGTATCCTGACCTTACAAAGGTTTTAAGGATAGAATTGGCGGTACAACTGCGAGTACAAGACTCGCTTATAGTTGACCGTTCAATCCAAAGCGCGGGCTGCGACTGGTTCCCTGCAACAAATTCATTCATATTATAACTGATCACATTTTCCTTATAATACCATTCATTACGTACATGAGTAAACCCAATTAAATTTTGTCATGTATGTAGGTACTCACTAGCATGTAACAAGTAGTACCTAAATATTTTCCTGGATAATTGAAGATATAATTATCATTTATGCCTTTATTAAAGATGATTAAAATCGAATGAATGCAATCTTTGTTTCAAAGGTTTTATTGGTAAAGTTGTACAATGCGAAAAAAGTGGAGGGGATTATTTGTGACGTGTACGCAAGTCACTAGCTCCGCCCCCACTCACGTGAAAGTCAAAATGGCGGTGTACTGCTGTTTTATGGTTTGTTTCCACTTCGATATATATGTGCAGGAAACATTTAAGCCGAAGGGATATTTATAACTTTTTTGAATACTTGAGGTTGATCTACGATATCGACAATTTAAGAACGTTTAAAAAACACATTGGTCGTTTTAAGGAGGTACCTTTTGTTTTAATTTTCCTGCGATATGCGCACTTATTAATATATTTGGTCAAAAGTGTCAGGAAACTTTAGGAATCTGAGAACCTCTAAGTTCAAACATTCATAAGTATTAGTTAGAACGGAAATAAAAGACTAGCAAAATCTTACTCGAAAACTTGGTTACTTCAAGTATCCATTTTTATATGGGAACCTTTTTGTACATACTGACCATTTCTCGTCTACTATTGATCACTTCATTTTTCGTCTTATGTTCTCGATTATCTTATATTTTCGATTACTAATTTTCGATCAGTCTAGTTCTTTAAAATTCAGTTTAATGCTAATATATTTATTTTAGTGCAAATCTAAAACGTTTTCACACGTTGAACTCTTTATGACCATGTCTAAAGAACTAAAATAAAATGACACCAACTAAGCCTTATGTAATCGCCATATCCGCGCCAACCTCACTTACACCCGCCGCTTTGGTTCACATTGCTATTTTTATTAAATTACTATTCATGAGGATATTCAGATGAAATAGTTATTACCTAAATTACTATTAATTAATTAGGACACCACGTGCTGGAATTAAATGGCACCCTCATACATACGGTGCAAACAATTCCATCGAGAACGAAAATGGCCTCGGGAAGTCTCTTTTCATCACACGATAAAATCGTCAACTCGCGTATTTCCTTCCTCCTACAGTCCAGGGTCCTATAACCAGGGCGGGGAAGAACATTTGTCGAGGCCGCCAAAGCTGGAACCGCCATACTGGGGAAATCATCTTTAAAAGCGGTCATATTCTATGGTCTTCACCAATTACACCCAAGCTTACGAGGTCATGGGACGACTCAAATATGTAAAAAAAGTACTTGTATTCACCAAAATTCATACCCCTCATTCAGTAAGAACCCTTTCCTATGAACGCTTCCTAACAATATTGTTTCATAAAGCATGAGGAAAAGAATTCTCTTCTTCTCTGTCTAATCCCGGTTGCATATTAACATCAGGACCATTATTAACGTCGTCAGACCATTACTAAATGTACTAACTTATAGAAGAGGAGGACTTTACCATTTCTTAAAATAAATAGAGTCTATATTAAAATACTATCAATGTAAAAATAGGGTTATTCAAGGGTTTTCAATTATTTTTATGAACCTAACATTATAGACCTCAAGATAATAATAATAAACAGTTGTGTATGTCACTTTGTAGAAAGTATGTGATACAATTTGATCAGGACCATACTCGCTATAGGGTAAAAACACGGTGTTGTACTCGAAAATCTTATTTAGTTGACACGTTACTTGAAAGTTTATATTTTATGACTGTACAAGAAGATTTCAAGTATAGCACCCACTTTTCCCATATATCGTACTTTCCAAAAACAAAATACCATAACATTTCGAATCGACTAACCAATAAAATTGCATATTTTCTGCGGGCTTTGCGCGTGCGCACTTAGGCCACCGGTACCAGCCCTATTACCATCATTTTCGTTTTCGACATGAGATAGTTAGACTCCTGTATGATCGCCATCCAGCAAATAAAAATAACCTGGAAATTGGTGTCATTATCTTGCGGTCTATTACGCCATATTAGTAATAATGGCAATAACATCTCTGGCTATATTGCCGTACATATATAAACTTACACTTTTTTACCTCTGGGGTAGACAGAGATAAAAGCCAGCTAACTCTTTCAGTCCTAAACTTCGCTAGCTTCTTTAATATACCTAATTGAATTTAATTATTGTGCCTTTAAACGACCCTTACGTATTAAACTTTATATCTCGTAGTATCTGGACGGCAGCTTATATTGTGTTATATTAGAAGATAATGCTGATTTATGTGTCCCGACAATACAAATTACTCGAAAGCAAAATACTTTCTTATGTATAAAAACTATCTACGAGTAGATATCTAGACAAAAAGCAAAACCATGCCTTTCTTAATGAGATATTTCATTCAAATTTAATAGACGTTTCCAAGATAGATAGTAATAACGGATAAGTAAATATAGGCATCGGTCAGGCAGTAGCACTCTGATGCGTTTCAGTAGAAGTCAAAAAAGTGCTGACTTGAGGTCATAGAGGAGGACCAGTCTATAGAGGTGAAAAAGTAAAAAGTGGACCCCGGACTCTGTGGCAAAGGCGTCAGATATAATGCGGACGTAATGATACTTTAAATGTTTCATATTTTTAATAATTACACACCTTTAGTCATAGATCCTGCGCAAAACTTTTTGTCTAATTTTAATATGTATATCAGCTCCCACTCAAAACCACTCAAAATTTAAACCATTCATATAAGCACCCACAAAACATTTAAAAACATTATGTTTAAAAATAAGTTGAAAATAAATGAGAGTTTGATATTAATTTTCACTTAATGAGCGCAGTTGTTTAGCACTATCGTTTTCCTCGACGAGTGGTGATTTACTGACTAAATGCAGGCAAAGAGAAGGTTTTGTCGGCTGTAAAGTTTGGGTTTGTCATCATTACATCATTCAGAAGACAAACTTGTAACACCTTCATTGAAATCGCCTTTTGTCGAAAACGTCTCAGGAATATTCTTAAAGAAATAAAATCTTAAAACTTTTTGCGTATTGTGCATTTGCCATAGTATATTTTTACGATTATCAATATCTCTTGTGGACGATTATGACAATCCCCAAATAACATCCCTCTATAAAAAATTTTCACGTTCATCAGCATGAATTTATCCTAATTAGATTTTATTATGATTAGATTTTTAACGAAACATTTTGGAAACATAATTCCTAAGTAGTTAAACTTAGATTTATGCCCAAACTTTAATTTTGGTACTAGAATTTAATTTTTTTACAATTTAGTGGATACTATAATGATGGAGAGCCCGATGTCAGAAACGGACAAAATTTTGGAAAAAAAATCTGAATCGTCCAAAAAATTTAAAGACCTATTGTGGCCCAAAACCCAATAATAACCACTTACAATTAAGAGGGCTGTGTATTTTTGGCTCAAAATAAAGCAGTCTTCTCCAAAAACTGTGTGACTTGTGAGGTCCATAATCAGTCTCTCATTTCTTCTATTGGTATATATCATTTTGATAGACTTCTGATTGTCGTTTACTACAAAGTTGTAATACGGGAATCATGTCAGAATGACTTTCATTTCTTTCTGGTGTAGTGACGAACAAATACGTTTATGTAAGTAATTATACTCGTAATTTCTTCAGGTTTTCCTCATGAATAATAATTTATATATAGTAATTTCGCTTTTTTCGTATAACTAGGCGTTTTACAAGCCCGACGGTACTCTCATGTAATTTTGTCTCTGTTTTAGGTGATCAAAGGGCAGGCGTTTTCATAAACCGAAATAATGGCGATGTAGGAGAGTGAAGGGCCATGAAGTGGAACTTACAAAACGTCAATAGGAAAATACTAGGCTAATAAATATCTAATAGGTATGAACAACTAACTAACTTACTTCTAACGTAGTCTAACGACAAACTCAGCAGGTTATTTATGGTATGTTTACAAACAGAATTACTTTTTCAAGAGTAAAACCGCGGTAGCCTAGAAGTATGGGTAATGGAGTGCTGAGACGAGGTCTCGGGTTCGATCCCAGGTTTTACCATGACACACACCAATGACTTTTCGCTGCTTTTCAAAGTTATTTGTGTATTTATCGCAGGTTTATAAGTGCCCGGTTAATGGCAATAGGCTCGCCACTACTATTACATTGGTACCTAAACATAAACTGGCAAAATGTGGGTCCTAGCACCTCTGCCTGCCCTTTCGGGGATATAGGCGTGAGTTTATGTTAAAAGTAATTTTGTTGCCAAACTAACTAGTTACTTAGTGCTAAAAAAACTACTTAGTTTATTTTCAAGATGGTTTATTTTCTCAATATTATTGGATTTTAAAAAAACCTTATTAAATGGGGCACCTTGTACTTTGTACGTACCTAAGTCAGTCAATATGTGGAGGGAATATTCGGGTAGGAACATCAATCAACCTACCTATAATATGATCGCTTTAGAAGATATATGGTAATATCAGTCTAATATATAAAATTCTCGTGTCACAGTTTTCGTTGCCATACTCCTCCGAAACGGCTTGACCTATTCTCATGAAATTTTGTGAGCATATTGAGTAGGTCTGAGAATCGGCCAACATCTATTTTTCATACCCAGCGGAGCAGCGGGAACGGGATAAGAAGTCCACGCGGGCGCTAGCTAGTTTCCTATAAATCCATAACAAGAATTGTGGGGAGGAGCCGCAGCGAGTAGCATGGTTGTTCGATAGGCGTGTCACGCTCTTACCGCGATGACGTCAATACTCGCGCGAGGAACAGTGATAGGTACAATGCCTACGCGCAGCCTACGTTTTATGGTTCTATTCGTCTCTTTCTTTTGTAATCGGAGAGAAAAAGATAAAAAATCATTGTTGAATTTTATAATAGCTTGTACGACGTAATGATTTATTGTGCAGAAAGGCCGGGTAGATTTACTTGCCTTATAATGGTAGATCTACTTCATGACAGTAAAGGCAGCAAATGACAGTTCTGCCTTCTAAAGTGGAGGAAGGCTAGTTTTAATTATTTAACCCGGACCGGATGTCCTTTAAAGAGTTATCAATCTCTGAACCTTTTTCCCAACTCTCCTTCCCTTTAAAGAGTTATCTATCTAAAATTTTACCATGACGGTGGTACAGTGGATGCAGGCAGATCCTGAGATTATTTGTTTGGTTGTATCCTATTAACTTAAATTGTTCACGTTTCTCGTCCATGGAGGTATAAGACGTTGTGAAAGAGTATTCACCTAAATTAAGGTTTTTGGAATTTTAGTATCCACTTGCATAAGCTTTTTGGATTTTCTGACCCGCGCAACTTCGTCTACGTCACCCCGTTTTTGCAACATTTTTCACTTCTTCTCCGCACCAGTTGGTTGTAGCATGATGTTGATACATATAAACCTTCCTCTTTAATCACTCTATCTATTATAAGAAACCGCATCGAAATCCGTTGTGTAGTTATCAAGATTTAAGCATACAAAGGGACATAGGAACAGAGAACGCGGTTTTATTTTATACTATGTAGTGAAGAGAAACCCAAAGTCCCTTCTGTCCGTCAGGAAAGAGTATTGACTCATATGGTGAGGTTTGCTCTACGCAATAATACGTCACTGTTTCCATCTGGTGATAACATTATAGTTAAATTGTACTGTTATATTAAATTAAGCTACAATACAATACGTATTAGAAATTTCCTCAAAAATTTATGATATTTAACCACAAACACATTATTAGGTAGTTTAAATTTTACTGTAAAATAATATTTTATATTGTAATACTCGTCATGGTTGAGATTATAAACTACCTATCATAGCTATGCAATGGATCATTAATGAAATCATACATACATAATGCTCACGCTTATTTTTCTCCTGGGTAGGTTGGATTTACACCCACATTTCACTAATCATTCGGTCCCATGTAATATGGGGTAAGCCTATTGTCGCATTCCGGGCATTATTGTTGTCTCGAGCCATGCATCTGAGACTGTGTTAAACTTTGACGGATGTTAAACAGCCCTTTACCGTAGTCACCTTGTACAACACCGGCTGGGTAGGGATGGGATGGCCCAAATTATACTCCTAATTTACTACAACTTCTAATAATGTGAACTGTACCTAGTCATTTTTGGACTCCTACCAAAATAAAAATATTAACTGTACTTTTTCATATTAAACTTGTCGAATTTTACCGTTTCATGTCATAATGTTGACTTGTCACTTATTATTATGACAAGGTTCCAAAGTGTATACATATTATTGCAAGTGATCGTACTTGGTCACTCAAACGATATTATCCCGTATTTTAAATAAGAGAGTCTTACTCACAAGTTATGCCAAGACACTTGACTAATTAAACCACTTGTGAATGTATTTCAATTTATGAATACCTACCCACTATTATTATTATTATAATGTCAGTTATTTTAATTTCCTTTTAGGGTACTAAATTATTGATTGGTAAAGTATACTTTACCACCAAACTGGATCACTTGTTGATTCGTATATGAATATTATAAATATTATTGAAACAGGCTAAATGATATGACTCCCTAAAAGGACTTTTAGAAGTTACTCGTGTGCGTCAGATAATTTAAAGGAAGATGCTTTAATATTGATAAATACCGTTAGCCAGTATGAGTCCTCAATATAGAGGCTCGCGCAAATAAAAGTTCAAGGGATTTACACGTATGTATTGTGTCAGATTAAGATGAGAGGCTTGGCTACTAGTTAACAAAAAGCTACTACTACTAGTTTTATTTTATTTTATTTTTATTTTATAAGGATTTTTGGTATCGGTTTATGGTTTGTGTTTTCTGGTTATATGCTGCAGCAGATTTGAAAATAAACACATTTTTCTTTCTTCTTTAAAATTGTTGATTTGGTTATCGAATGACTACCTTTAGTGGAATTGCTTAGTAAAGTTGATTGATTGTCATAAATTTGTAATGTGACAAATTTTTTATGCATTTACAATCTATGTGACTCGAAACGTTTTATTTTATATAATTTTACTATTTAATTTAATTTGATGTAATCATATTATAATAACTATAATAAAGTAAGCCTGATACTCTCCAATACTTTAATTTTCAGTCATTGTGCGGCTTGCGTTTAACGAAGACATACAAATAGTAGCCTAAACCTAATAAGATTAATAAGTAGATAATTATCCAGTAGCTTCTAAGACTAATAGTTGAGTAGTGCCATCACTTCATACAATTTCTTTTTTCAAATTGTCTAGGAACTTACCACTGTATCTGGTAAGAAGGTGTAAGGCAGTATCTAATTGTACACTAAATAATAGGTACACAAGCTATGAATAAACCATTAGTCAAACTTGTAATTCAAAGGTTAAATCCTAAGACACTTCTACAATACGTCTGCAAAAATCGTGACTCGTGCCAGTCATATTACAATTAGTGTTAAATAATAACAATGTGAATGGGAAAATCCATAAGTTTGTTATTGCTATGTTATTATCCTACGTAATGTGAGATCAACACGTTTCCTACACAACATGTGCTAGCATAGTAGTGATTTATGAATTGAAGAATAAATGCATAAATCAGAGTTCACATAACTTTTAAAATTACGTGCATAGCATGTTCTTTTTTTGTGCGAAAAATCTCCACGGATTCCCCCGCCCGAGTTGGAGAGGTTATGCCGGACTCCAACCGACCAAAACGCACGCCATCTTTGGGTCTTTAGTTGCCGGAGGTGAGATAGTAGTCAACATAACCCCTTGCACCCCGGCAGACCCGGGGCTGTCTCTTTCGAGACGCCCTCCGTCGGGTGTGGGGACCACGGTGTCCCCGTCTAGTCCCCGGGTATGGGGAGGCGCAATTTGCGCCGCCGCTGCGGCCTGCTCCTGCTAGGGTGACAGGCGGCTCCACCCGTCACAATCAGGCCCGCGCTTATGGAGAACGGAGGTTATTCTGCGAATAGCATGTTAATGCTACTATATGGGTTTACACAAAAAATAGCGAAAGAATTATTGAAATCAGTTCAATAGTTTCGGCGCTTATTCGTTACAAACAAACAAAAAAAAACTAATAAAATAACTCTATTTCTTTGTATTGGTATTGTAGACTTGTTATTTCAAGTATTCAATGATACTGAAAGTAAAATGTGATTCATTTGCTTAGACACCAATTAATTACACGTAAGCCCTTAGGTATATTTTAGTTAGTAGGGTTTTCCAAAACTGTGGACTTTGTAGTGAGTAGGCGCGTGCTACGTCAAACGTCAATAAACATGCACCTTAACTATATGCAGCATGAAATCATGCACTTCGCATGATTCATGCATTACTGAACATCCAATGAGGCGGCAACTATCCACGCTTACCTGAGCGGCCCTAAATAGGCCCCGCCTACTTAACTAGGGACTGCTCGTGGGGCGCGGGCGCAAGTTAGACGTCTACCTGAAGATAAGAAGAAAAAGAAAGAAGAATAGTCTTAATCTTTAAGCCATAAATAATGATACTGTAATAATATTATATATTATAATAAATACATTGTATTGTTAATAAAATAATTTAACTAGCTTATGGTATAGAGTATATTATGTAGTCTAGAATACGCATATACATTCTTTGATATAGGTATATGCAAGATTTGTTGACTCAAAATGTACCCCATGTACATGCTCAGTATGCGTTTTAGGATTGTCTTTTCAGCATAGCACGGGGTGCAATGTGCAATGTGGATGAGCTCAAATCCACCGGTCATAGCGACAAATATCAAAACAAACCACGCGCCAGGTCCTCATTTCTTTCACGACTCTGGTTCAAGATCCGTGCCAATAGTATATTTTTTTTTGGAAAAAGTAATATAAATATGTATGCATGAGTATTCATGCATACAAATTTTTGGACTGCATGGAAATCGACTGAGCCCCGGTCGAACAGCGCCACAGAGGCTGAATATATATAATATTTATCAAATTAGTTTCACTATTTATTACCTACTCAAGAACAGCTGTATCGACTTGACTTAAACATGGTGCGGAGTTAGTTAAGAATCAGGAGACGGACATACAGGGCCTCCGTTGAATAGAAGTTGCAGCGGGAGCGGGATCAGAATTAGGAACACACGTGAAAATTAAAGCATTTGAATAAAAACTACTGCGTGAATTGGAAGCAGATATAATACACAGATATTTGAATAGAAGGTACAGCGGTAACGGGATCTGAATTCTAAGAAGGCGGAAAAATATATGGCGGTACGAAGTATAAATAGATCTTTATGTATTTAATATTTAGATTCAAAATTGAGTTTCCGCGTACCCCTATCAATAAGGAACATTCCTAGTGAAGAAATCCATCTTCATACATTACAGGAAAACTTGAAATAGCAATTGTAATCCTCCTTCCTGCTTCATTAGTTACAAATATGTTATGTTAGAGAAATGTGATTCATTAATCTGTTACAGTACTAGCTTCTAATTTAAAAATTATGCACCGAATTCCAAGAATGATAAAAAACTTACATTTTCGCTAGCAGTAATAATTTCCATACTCAGAATGCTAAGAATTGAGATAGTTAATTGTTCTATAAGTAAGCAATTTGTACTATGAGTGTCAAAGTGCTTCCTTAAATAACAAATAATAAGTAAAAGTAAAAATATAAGTAGACATTTCTTAAAAATCATCATTTTGTCAAAGAAGAATCAAAGAATCAATTTCGTTTATTCAGTTTAGGCACATAAAGAGCACTTATGAATGTCAAAGTTTCACAATAATTACACCTACAATAAATGTACCTACATTTGTCAAAAATATTATAATTTATAATAAATAAAATACGTAGTAAATAAATCATTTGAAAATGATTCTTTCGCTGGTTCGGTAGTTAAATCTCCTGAGAAGAGACCAGCAAGAAACTCCTGTAGATTATCGGTATCCTTTATTTTCTTTTTAATTAGTTCCGTTTATTTATAATATTAATAAGTTATGGGTGCAAGAGCAAGAGATTATTATGACCATACATTTTTATCATCAAGATATTCGTCTACTACTACTTATGATATCACAGGAAATACAGTGACGTTGGTTTAGTAGGTGTCCAGCCAACATGGCCGCGCAGACCTCTTTTGTTTTATAACAGGAAACAACACCCATGACCGCGAATCAGTCGATTGCATTGCGTACTCCATAACCTTGCTTGTATTATTAACCTCATGCTTTGGACTAACTAGGTAGAAACATTTTATTTCCAATTGATATTCCTTCCACTTTCATAATTGTTTTCATATACGCCAGTGTCCTTTTGAACTGGCATTTCCTTGTCGATCGTAAGGGACGAAATAATGGACTCAGGGTGTAACAGAAGTGTCGAAGCAACAGAGTAAATCAGCAATTACATGTTAATGTCTTTTTGTGACGTCATAGGGGAGATGCATGTGCTCAAGCAGTATGCTCTATGCTCTAAAGCAATATGCTCTCACACAAAAACAAGCGTTGTGTACATATCGATAATTATCTGGTTGACTTACTTTGTCGTCTTTGTGTACCCGACTTTGTGTCTAGTAAGATCGTAAAATGACATCAACAGTGCTCTGTACAGTTCAATTTCACCAGCTATAGTTTAAAAGTCCAGCCTTCAACCAAATGCGTTTATGATGGTCAGAAATGTAGCAGATTATTGGATGGAAAAAGGTGGTCCACGAAGATTTTTGGGACCCGAATCAGTTTCAATTGCAAGCTAGTAGGTACAATTATATTACAATCTCTATAGGCTCTTGTGTAAGAACTCCTCTCGGCGTTGTCGAGTCTAACGAAGCGAAATGAAAAAGCAACCTGGATTAACCCTTGGATAAAAAAGAAGAAGTTAAACTTAGAATAAGTACCTAATTGTGGAGTATGTCATTTAATTGATAACTCTGTTTACGTTAGCATAACAAATGAACAAAAACATTACATACGCCTTCGTACATGACGTCCTTACTGGTGTGTCTTCCCGCTTGCAAATATTGAAGCGTTGACGTGTTTGCCCTTAGTCTTAATACAGAAATAATAGGAAATATAAATTTAGCCATCCTTACTTCATTACTGTGTGTAAAAACAGTACAAAACCCATTATAATTTTTACAGTACGATTATTAGCCATGAATATTATTTAAAATAATTAAAAAGTCCCGGTTACGTTGGACAAATTTCGTTGATAATTGTACAAGCGGCTTGTTCCTTCTGCTTTTTTAGTTTTCAGGGTAATTGTATACGCTTTTTTAATAAGCTCCCCTATGAAATTAGGGATTTGCCCATCAATAAGTTTAAACATTTAGTAAAAAATAAGTTATGTCAAAAAGCTTATTATAAAATCCAGGATTATTTGGATGATAAACAAGCCTGAAAATGAGCTGTTCACTCCACTTGCTACTCAGCTAAATTTTGTATCTAGACTAAGCAAACTATTGTAAATAGACCAAAAAAAAGAGAAGCCCGCTGAGTTTCTTGTCGGAGTCTTCTCAGGTCGGGGCCGCGTTTCGAACTGGTGCCGGTGGTCCATTTGCATTTGATAAAATATTGTCGATATTGACGTTTTGTAAGTGCCGTTTACTGGTCTATGCAGAATAAATGATTTTTGATTTTGATTTTGATTGATTTTTAGTTTGCCGTCGCCTTAGCATAGTTCTTGGTTGAATCTGAAGTTTTCACTTCGAAGCCCGGTTCCGCTTATACTTTGTGATTATCAACGCCAAGAGAAAAGCCCACTCTAAAGCCTCGTTGAGCCGTCTGAGTAAAATGACTCGATGGAGTGACTCATCCATTCGATTGTAGCGCCACAATATTCGGTTATAGTGCCTAATATAATTGTACTGCCTATAAATTTCACGATAGTGCAAGTTGTAAGTTGATAAAGTATTACCACAATTGCATCAATAGTCACGCATGACAAATGTAATAATCCTCAATAATAAGTTACTCAATTTGAGGGGATGTCCCGTAATATAAGAAAAGAGTTTACTATATCACCATTCGATAAATACACTATTTGAAATTATAATTATGTTGGGAGTAAAAAAGTAACCGCGGTAGCCTAGTGGTATGGGTAAAGGACTGCTCGGGTTTGATCCCAGGTTTACCATGGGTGTGCCATGACCAATGACTTTTCGATCTTTATGGAAGTTATGTGTGTATTTATCGCAGGTTTATAAGTGCTCGGTTAATGGCAATAGGCTCGACACCTATTATATTAGGACCTAAACATAAACTGGCGAAATTTGGGTGCTACTGCCTACCCCTTCGGGGATCCCCGAAGGGGTAGGCAGAGGTGCTAGCACCCAAATTTCGCCAGTTTATGTTTAGGTCTATATAGGCCTATATAGGCGTGAGTTTATGTTATGTATGTAAAAAAGTATTTTAAATGTGTAAATGCAAGACTACGAGAATTTTATAGAAACGAACAAAAGGGTTTTGGTCTCCGAATTTTTGATTTAAATATTACCCTAACCATTTAAAATTCGAAAGAAACCAGGCAAATAAAGAATGATGTAGGAGGTGTTAATCCTTTAATTTTTCTTGGGTCTCTATGTTTAATTGTCGATAGGTTATAGGTAGGTAAGATGGCCATGTGAAGAGATGCAGTTGGTCTCGTGTCCTACTTTCCCGGGAACCACACCGCAAACAAACAACAAAACAGATACATTTTCCAAGTCATTGTTATGTTCAAAAGATAGTAATGACGTCAGCATCCGATTTTCATGTAAACAATTACTACAAACAATGTCTAATAGTAGGTAATTCATAGAGAATATCGTAACTGTTGCAATAATAATATTAATCGGTTCTATCCCTGTCGCGTCTGCAAGTTGCAGCAATCTAGTGATGAGTTAGTGGTGTGTCACCGCATAAACTGCCCTACCCTGTGGCAATACCTAACGTAAATTGAGTTTATAATGAGAGAAAATAACTAATGTCTCACCAATCTTTTACCGATGTCGTCACATTTATGTGATACCTACAGCTAAGACTGACGTAGGCTCTCCTCTCAAGGGAATTCTCTTCCTTAACTTCCAAAATGAAACACATCTTGGATCAGTGGAGCTGATAAAATTTTGAGGAAGGTGTTACATGGCAGAGGTAGGACATGAGACGGAGGTAGTCCCGTCCTAATTGAACAGTCCGACTGGGGAAGTATACCTCCACCCTACAGAATATTGCCGCTAATAATAGCCTTGTGTTGTGTTGCCGGCGGTGAGTAGGGTAGCCAGATCTCAGTATTTGTGTTGTCAGTGGGAAGACTGAGAAAACCTTCTTTGTCGTCTGCACTGACAGCACAGCTACTCTCTTAAACTTCTTCTCTCTTTCCTCTCCCTTCCCCTTTCCCCCCACCTCTCTATATGGTTGGCAGAATGAATGTGATGCCCCTGGTATTGCAAACCATAGTCCATAGGCCACGGTAACCACTTTCCATCAAGTGGGCCACGTGCTTGTTTACCACCTAAGTAGTAACAAAAAAATAGTGCAAGAAAATAGGTATTATGAGGAAGGGAGTGGGTAACCCAACACACCCACGATTTAATAATCTTAATGATTATAATAGTAAAATATTACTAACTTTCGTATAAAAGAAGCTGAATCGCACCTTTCAATGCAAGTAAAAAAACTTCTTACTTCTTACGAATGTAGGGTTAAGTTGTTACAGTAGGTATTCCTCAAATACGAAGAACAAAACAAAATCTCGACAAGTGTTTCTCTTGTACACGAGGGATCTTCAAGAACATTATTTTCTTATAGTGGAGCAGTTCCAAAGGATAAGTGGCAACTGTTCGTCACTTTGTGGAATATAATAGGATGTTCAATACTTCTTCTTCTTCCTAAGATGGCTTCTTGTGTAAGCAAATTCACCGCAATTTCGCCAATGTCAAAGTAAATGTAATACAAATTCACTATTAAATTCATCGGGATATTTACCATGTTTGTTTATTTGTTTGAATAACCGATATTTCGGCGCTGTTGCAAGCGCCCAAATGCAAAAGCCAAATGACCATGTCAATCTAAAATCATACAATGTAATACAAAATTATTAATGGCGAGACGCCATGTCTAGGTTTTCAAGAAAATCTTCCAGAGCCACGTTAGCCACGCCAGTATATATTTTGTTTCCGTGTGTCCGCCCCCCACGAGATCAGGTAGTCGATCAGGACATGTGGTTGGATTTTAGGGGGCAGGATGTTCAATATATGGATGGATTGTGACGTTTATAATGATGACGATTGTCATATCCGTCAATATACTCGTAGGTACGTGTCAATATTGTACATTGAACATTCTATTCTATACTATGCCACATCGCGATCACCACTCGTGTGTAGAGGACCGGACAGCGAACATCGAATTCGAAGATATTGGTTACAATGCACCTTTCCAGGCTTGTGACTTGACTGAAGAAGAAAGGTTACGTGAATCAATAAATATATAATTGATATCACACTTGTACTTCTCCACTAAATTTATTATTACTGTACCTTGTACTATATTGCAGTATAATCATTTAAGAATGCCGCAAGGCGAAACAGGTTACAGTACAAGTGTATTATCAATTATATATAACAATAAGTTCCAACAAGTGCCATCAATCAACAGTATAAATAATAAATATACTCATAACTTGTAGAATAAGCAAACTAAGGTTGCCACGTCCACTGAAGAACTAATGGTCGGTGAAGCAATCGAGTTCTATAGACCACGAATCAGTAAAAGGATCCGGGGTGCCACCCAGGAAGATGAATAGACGATTGAACAAGGCTGCTGGAATTACGTAAATATGATACAGCAAAAAAATATGAGCTGTTCTACCCATATGACGCAGTTAAGTACAAGAAAAGGTTTCCTCGTGCAAACGTTGTACTCGTATCAGTAAGTACCTATTTTTATTTCTTATGAATCGTTTCACGTTGTATATCTTATTAGGCATTTCAGTTTCTTGGAACTTTATGTTAATATAAATTAAAATATTTGAAGTTCTTTCAGGGGTTATAGACGGCACCCGGCACCCGGGACTCAAATCGGATTTAAAGAATATTTTCATGTTTTAATTGGTATTCAGACCATTTAATCACATTTTCACTTTGTCCTCGTAAATCTCATGAATTGTATTTTGTGACGTAGCCTTAATTGTGACCCGATGATGACATAGGTCTATGGAATAGTTACGAGTATATAAGGAAGGAAAAGGCAATGGGAATGTAACGTTTATCAGATTTTAATTATTTTTCCTTAGAGATGAAATACAGAAACCCATAAAACTATATTAATTGTGGCTTTCACGCTAATAGTTCGGTATTTACCCCATCAAGACCTTCGATGTCCAAACCAACCTTATCTGCAAGTCGAAGTTTTCCTCCCAGAGCTATAGCTCCAAACTAACGTGAATAAAGAAAGAATAACTAGAGAAGTCAAGAGAAAAATGAACCCCAAGATCAAAAGTAAAAATTTGAATGCAGCGTCAATTGCGTAGTTGAGATAAGGGCGAATTTGCAATTTTCAATTTTTATTTTCACTTGCGCTTCGACTGCAGACCGAATTTCGAAGTTCAAGATCACAATGAACTATATAGTTCTAAAGTTCGAAAACGTGACCCAGTTCAGTGTGAAGGAGCGTCACAGTGTAACTTCGAATGTGTGCACCAACGTTGCCGATTGTGATCCGAAAGTTCATTGAAAACAAAGGTGTGCTACTTCTTTTTTGTGCGTGAAATCCCCCGTCGGAACGAATTCGAATAATTCGAATTCGAGTTCGACATAACCACTTTCACCGAAGTGGTTATGTCGGACTTGAAGCGACTAAAACATACATTGCCTTTGGATATTCGATTGCCAGAGAAAAGATATTTGGTAATATATCACTGGCCCTCCAGCCGACCCGGGGCCATCTCTATGGAATGCCTCCATTCGGGTGTGGGGACCACGGTGTCCCCACCTAGCCCCCGGATACCTATGGAGAGGCACGCATCGTTCGCCGCCAAGGTAACCTGCTTCTGCTAGGCTGACAGGTGGCTCTACCCGTTACTTTCAGGCCCGTGCTCTTGAAGGACGGAGGTCAATCTGCGACATCAGACACTTGAGACTCCACCGTTCATCGCGTACTATGCGAGTCAATGCTACGTGATGTTTTAAAAATCGACAAATTGTTGAAAATCGACAAATTGTTGAAAATCCACAAATCGACTGTGTTACTATGAACGGACACTTTTCTCTAATATAAAATATAAGTTAAGGTCATTCTACCTAAGTAATCAAACTTTATAAAACCAGATTTAATGTGAAGGTACCGCGCATCCACTACAAACCTTCGTAGTTTTAAAGGTATGTAGTTATACGAAAATAATCAGAAAAAGTTAAAACTCTAACCCAACTACGGCAAAAACGACGCAGAAAAATTATGAAACAAGATTTTCTGATCAATGGATGAACAGATGAACAGATGACCCTATATACATACATAAATACATACATACATAGCCTGTCAAAATCATAACCCTCCTTTGGCTTTGCCGTAGTCAAGTAAAAACTATATAATATATATCTATATTAATCTTCTGTCGAATCGACGGCATTTTTTAGTTGCTATCGTGGTGTTTTTTTTTGTTCCCCTCAAAGTTAACCAGCCACGAGTGGGAGTTTATTTCGTTAAGGTTCATTCTGCTATTTGATACAAAAAATTTTGTTACATTTTAGTTCAATGATATTAGATGAGTTGTTGAATAATGAGTGTTATTACACTTCAAACAACACGTATACTATATCACTGACAAAGCACGGACACTACAAACGCACTCACTAGATTCATCTCTTCACTCACTAGACCCCCCTGGGGAATACACTCCCAAAACATACACTCTACAGGGAAGTAATCGAACCCATAATATGCTACGCCTCGAGCGTATGGTATTCTGCTCGATACTTCAAAAAAATCGCAATAAACTACTATCACAACAAAGACGGTTTGCTCTTAAAATAATTAGAGACTTTCGCACTATTAATACCATCAACGCCATCGTGATGTAGTAATTTGTTTCACGGCAGCGCCGCTAATACGGAGAGGGCCCGAACATAGGTATTCGCTCTTCGGGAGGGCTTACAACGTCCCCTCTATCGTCCCATATAATTAATTAATGTCAATTAATAAATCAAATCCGATGTGTGATTGACATAATTATGATTCAGAGCTATACTGCCACTGTGGTCATACGTGACTGTGGCCACGTTGTAATATCAGTTATACTACGATTTTATGTTTGTACTTACTCTCTGTCTGACGTATCTACTAGTTGATACTGGCTGTGGTCACTGACCGACTACGTATCCGCAGTGAAAACAATTACTAATGGCAAAGTCTCTATTTTATGATTAGCGTATTAGTTGCATATTTCAAACGATAATGATTGATAGCAAGCCACGATGATATATTATTATAAAGGCGAATCCATAACAAAATATCATTAGTAGGATCATTATGACCGAATAGCCCAAAAAAATAAAAAAACAGCCCGTAGAGTTTCTTGCCGGAGTTTTCTCAGTTCCACGTTTCGAACGGGTGGTCCACATGCTCTCTAATTCATAATCTATTACTAATATTGGCGTTTTGTAAGTTCCGTTTAGTGATCTATACAAAATAAATGATTTTAATAAGTGTTTGAATTTTTTTAATTTTGATTATTTTTTAACTTTTATACAAATTGTTTTTTGGTGAGGTAACCCCAATGAAATCGATTGCTAATAGCAATATCTCGCTTTTATAATTGTTGTATTGGTAGTAGTATAATTATTAGCAACAATTTGTGAACAGTCATTATTCATCTTTCGTGTAAATGTTTCGTTTATTTAACTAGTTCAGAGAGATTTGCCATCGTGACAGCGCTGTTGGAGCTTCATAAGATTTGATTGAAATTGTGAGTGCTTATGTCGGACTCGAACCGACTAAAACGCACACCGTCTTCGGGTCTTTTGTTACAGGTGAGATAGTAGGTAACTTATCCGTTCCCACCTGTATGCCATGGACCACTTCACTTCACTTCACATGGACCACTTCAGCAAACAAAGCCAGCCCGTTGTTTCTTCAGCGTGTTTATTCACTAATCCTGTCATCCCGATTCAATTCATTAAACTAAACGTTAATGAACTGAACAAAAATTAATTTTACATAATGATGACGTAGATGTTCACTAGCACAGGTTGAGTCAATGGTATTCTCAGGTTATAATTTAAAAAAATGATAATTGTAAAGTCCAAAAATCACTTGCAAGAAGACTTAGTTCTGCGACTTTTATGGTTAGTAAAGTTAGGAAGAGGACTGACTAATATCGGTACCGGAGAGTTTGTATAATTTAGGTGCTTTCACAGCGCAATAAATGGGTATTACGACATTCTGCTGTGTGCATGTCAGCTGACAATGACATTCGCAATAGTATACCTACATTACCCTGCGTAGGATTATTATTTAGTGGCTATGGCTTTCTTCCATCCACACATCGATGAATCATGTCTTCTTTTTCTTCCTAAGACGGCTTCTTGTGCAAGGAGATTCACCGCAATTTCGCCAATGTCAAGTAGTAAATGTAATACATAATTATTAATGGCGAGACGCCAATGACATTTTTTTCAAGAAAATCTTCCAGAGCCACGTTAGTCACGCCAGTAAATTTGTTTCCGTGTGTCCGCCCCCAAGAGATCAGGTGGACGTGTGGTTAGATTTTAGGGGGTGGAATTATTGTCGATGTTTCAATGTCATTTTTCCTGATGATTATTAGCACATAAACTCTTATAGTGAAATGTGACGCTGACAATTTATGTCATCGTGACTTATTGTGATTTTTTATAAAAGATTTTTTTATAATGAATCATTGTGTGTCAATCGTTTTTATGTTTTTCATACATTTGTTACATTATATCATTGTTCAATATTAGGTACATTATAGACTTATGTTTGTGATCAAGTCATGATTCAGTTCACTACATTTGACTCAACTTTAAATATTTGCAAGCATTCATGACATCACTAAGTGACTGAGGACTTCGCGGTACAGTACAACTGTGATAAATGTACAAAATTTATTATCATAAAATAATACCAAATAATATCAAAGTATTATTCAATCATAACATACGTAGCCTCCGTGGCGTAGCGGTAGTGCACGCGACTGCTACGCACGGGGCGCGGGTTCGATCCCCGCTCAGTGCAAAAAGTTGTATGTATGAATATGGCTGTTAGCACTGGTCTGGTCGTGCCTCGGAGAGCACGCTAAGTCGTCGGTCCCAGTTGCCATACAAACATCTATGACAGTCGTTACGGGTAGTTGGAGCCCTCAAAAGTCCAACCAGTCTAACTTGGAACTTCGATATCGCCATTGGTCATTGGAACATTGGTTGTGGAGGTCAGATGGCAGTCGCTCGATCGAAGTTCAGCCGCATCACAGTTAGACTGGAAAGCCGACCCCAACTGTGTTGGGAAAAGGTTCAGAGAATGATGAACATAAGTAGGTAAATATATATATAAATATATTTACCCTGACGTTACTTTCAGGGTCACGATTGAGTCTCGTTCTGTCATATTACGTTTCATCATTATATTCAGTCACTCACTAATCAATCTTACTATCCCATCCATCTTTCTTTCTCCTCCGTTCCCACTACTTCTGTAATATACAAGTAGGTACGATAATTTCCTGTTATAGAAATATTTGCTAGTAGCATTACGCGTCATAATATTTCTCCGTCATCAATTTTTATGACACCTACGTCAAAGTTACTAACTACATAATAAGAGGTAATTAAAGTAGTAACTATATAAGAGTTAATTAAATTAACTGGGTAAATAGGTATTGTCCAATCAATTATTTTCTAACTAAACAGAAACTGTTATGTTTTCATGTTAAGTTCCCAAAGTAGATTTATTATAAACATTTTAGATTTCTTATTAGATTGCTAATTAGTTTTTTTATGAACCATACACGAAAAACGCAGGAGAATGTATGTACCGAGATAAATGCGATATTTTCTTGCGATGTATTTGCACTAAGCGCTTAGAAACGTCTCGGTTATCTAACATAAACTCACGCCTTTATCCCCGAAGGGGTAGGCAGAGGTGCTAGCACCCACATTTCGCCAGTTTATGTTAAGGTCCTAATGTAATAAGTGGCGAGCTTATTGCCATTAACCGGGCACTTATAAACCTGCGATAAATACACAGATAACATCGATAAGCATCGAAAAGTCATTGGTGTGTGCCATGGTAAACCTCGAAAAAAGAGAGAGACCTCGTCTCAGCAGTCCATTACCCACACCATTAGGCTACTACGCCGTACGAGTTAATATAAAGCGTTTTCAAGCGATTCCAAAATTTAATTTTCAAAATCAAATGTCTTTAAAACTACCTATTCTTTATGAGAAAATTTCACTTTAGTTCGCTTATATATTATTTTAAACTGGTTCTTTTTCCAAAATAAAAAAAGCAATCACCACCCCTTCTTTCCCCGTTAAAACCAAGAGAATGCGAAATCAGGGAACAAGCAAGTAGCAAGCTTTTTATAATCAACCGCATTCTGTCGCTATGTAGCGCGTATATGCCTACGTGAATTATCATATGTGATGTCAATAAGTATTCCATTATTTTTCCTCAAATCAAATGCTCATATTATACAATACTACATCACAATTATTACGTGTTTGTAACTATTACGTATATTATGAGATAGAACACTAGCATTTGGAAATCCAGTTCTCTCATAACTACATGTTATTTAAATAGGGAAAATAATATTCCGCCTACAATGGACTATTTAGTTTCTAAGCACGTGTATCTACATGCAAACGTACTTTATGGGTGCCACTAAGGTTTTAGGAGGCCGGACCAATCTAAATCTAGCTCACACACCTGCTGACAGATGAAGGAGACTCTGGTATACCACAGTATACCACAGTATACCATGGTGCAGGCTATTATTTTGAGGTTAGCAAGTTAGATGCAGTCGTTCCCAAAGTCAAAATATATCTACAAGTCATGCACACCATAGGAACGGTAGGTACAGCGTTCGTAACTTTTATAAGTTAATACCATAGAACCTCCATGGCGTGGGTTCGATGCCCGCTCAGTGCAAATATTTGTATGCATGAATATGAATATCTGCATTGGTCTGGGTGTTTCTATGTATAATATGTATAACATAACATAACATAAAATGTCGTCCTGGGTCCTAGTGTAATAGATGGCGAGCCTATTGCCATTAACCGGGCACTTATAAATCTGCGAAAATATGTAGGTATGTATGTATGTATGTATTTACAAAACAGTATCTAATAACACAAGCTAGTTAAACTATGCTTACCATGGGACTAGATGGCGTTGTGTATATTGTCCTACCATATTTATTTTATTTATTATTATTATTTATAATACTCACTTTTACACTTTCGCGTTGCATAATATATGGTAAGCGAAACCCGGATATTACACGATCATATATGGTACATAGGTACAATATTTTCCCTTAGGATACCGCTATCCTTAAAATCATAAAGTTATCCTTACCGCCGGTTTCTGAAAAGCCCGTCAAATCATTGATCAACTAACACTGCAGTGACGTCAACCGAACGCTTCTACACCAAAGTCACATAAAGTAGTATGTGAATCTATTTAGCGCTAGTAATATTAACGTCTATGGTTAAAACACTCTGGGCGACAGAGTACAAGATTTTAGTACTGTAAACATCAACAGAATATGAAAATATGAAAGTAAATTCAAAGAAAAATTGTTTCTTACAATAGTGAACGGTAGTGAGCGCGACTGCTACGCAGGAGGCGTGGATTCGATTCCCGCTCAATGCAAATATTTGTGTGCATGAATATGAATATCTGCATTGGTCTGGGTGTTTCTACGTATAATATGTATGTATTTACAAAAAAAATGTATCTAAGTATGTTTATTCGTACTCTAGAACTCATAACACAAACTAGTTAAACTATGCATATCATGGGTCTAGATGACGTTGTGTCCTAGAATATTTACTTATTTACTATGGACTGCATCAAAATCTAATTACCAGAATAATGAATATCTAATCAATACCTCACTATAGGTATAGACACATAAAATTGTACACTACGCGACTACGTTTTGATTTGACACTACTGGTTTTGTTGATTTTGTCTTTTTTGGTGTGTGAAATTAATTTCTTTTCTTTAGTTATTCGTTTAAACGTTCGTTGTCCACTCGTAAGCACACCAACAAAAAAAAAACGGCCGCTAACCCAGTCGTGGTAAAATCATCATAGTGTTACACAGCTAAAATGATTAATTTTGACTACAACCAAAGTAGTATAGAAATAAAGGCACCCAGCAATAATTTGAAAACATTCATTAGGTACATAACTTACCTAATAATAATGATTGAACAGCATTTATAAGAAATAGAAATCATCGGTCTTCATATTTCAAGTCACTCTTGTTCAAATCTGACAGTATATTTAGAAGTTCACCTATAACTAAATTTGGCCCTTAATGTTTGAACACAGTTTTTCTTAAACAATTATATCACAGAAGAACCAAATTAATAAACACACAATTCACTAATACCTACCTACTGACTTGTTTCAACCTGTTACTAATAATAATAAATTCTTAATTAATTAAATAAATTTGTTCACGTATGAACGCACTACACAAGGCGTGTCGCTGAAAGAATGACAATTTGTCAATTCATCTTAAATAATTTCACGAAATCGTTGCATAATAATTTCAACTAGAGCTGCGAATTACATAAAATATGGGTCTTACCTACATTGTATTTGTTGTTATGCGACTTGATTATAGTTCACAGATAGTAAATATCAAATGAACTAATAACCCCTTCATGAGTAATACCTGCGTGTGCGTCAGTGACGCATGCGCACAAATAACGGTAAGTTATCTTAGTTATGTACGTACTCAAAGCTAACCGGTTGCCATACGAACATCTATGGCGGTTTCCACGGGTCCGTACGTATTGGAGCCCTCAAAAGTTCGACTACGTTTTTATGTGGTACTAGCAAACACGGCGAACTCCGTTTTGCCACCAGATGGCTACAAAAAATTATTTTCTCGCTTTTCTGTTGAATTTTTTTCAGAATTCTCTTTGCTATTAACCTCACGGAGCCCAAGACCTTTCCAACGAATGCATAACCGTGGAAATCGGTTCGTGCGTTCTGGAGTTATAGCGTCAGGAAGGCAAACCCGACTTATGTTATATAGTAGATTTAGCTTTAGGGGAAAGTGGGGTAGATTCGTACACCGGGAGCATTCATACAACGGCTATAATTGGAATACGGATCATGGTGGCGCCTTCGTATTAGTGTATGTGGTGCCCACACACACGCATAATATAACCGCGGAGTAGCTCACCAATGCAGCCGCTGGCTTCGATGTGACAGGACATTACGTGTTTTCGATTTGCAAAAGTAATTTTTCGATGCAACTTTGAACGTGTTTATATTCTATAAGTTTTGCTGCCATTACTAAACTGATTTTTTGTGGTGTTTGAATACATACTTAAGTTTATTATTTTTACATATACTTCAACATAATCTTAGCAGCTATTTTTATTTTCAATATTTTAATCGAATTTTTTGGTTGGGGTAGCTTCGTACAGGAATGAACGGGGTGGGTTCGTACTATATGAATGTACTGCAGTAAGAAATGCAATCCGCATTTACGAGACTACTAATAAATTCGGATTTGTCCGGGTTCGTCCTAGTCTAAAAAGTGTCCAGGCGGGGTTTTTACTGTAGTCTGGTAAAACCTAGTGTCCGGGTGGGGGTCCTCGTAAAACCTACTAAATATTTTGAATATAATGTAGTCAGATTTTACAATACAAGTATAATGATCTTATTATTAGGTACTTAGCACCCCAGGTTGTTTCTACGAAATTTTGATCTCAATATACGTTACATTTTCTATAAATAGCACATGTACGAAGCTACCCCGTGAGTGGGGTGCATTCGGACGATTTACTTTTTTTTTTTAAATCGTCATAGCTTGGCTACGGTTCTTTCTATGAACAAGTCGTCTAAGGGAACATTGTAGGCAAATATATAAGCAATCTAGCAATGCTCAAATGGTTATCAAATAGTGTTTAGTTTTTCTGCTATAGAGCTTGAAGTGAAAAGTGTACGAATCCACCCCACTTTCCCCTACTGATACGATGGAGAGTAAATAATGCGTTTCAGACAGACAGGTAAAGGACATCCTTGTGGGTTGTAGCAAGAGTAGGTGACTATGTTGTGACATCAATGAATTCCGATGAATGAGTAAATATGTAGGTACTATCAGACATCAATTATTATGCTTAACATTAAAATTTGTAAAATATGGCCTTTTTCCTTCATTACGTCACGATAGGTTGCTTGCTGGATAGATATTAATTTAACATTTTTTCCAGCGTAGGCTAGCAACGGTCATGGTGGTATAATGGTAGTTAGTACCTATGACTTTTGTGAGTAGGTAAGTAAGGTTCGATTCTCGTATCGTTAATAAGTTTTCTGTTGTAATACTTATTCAGTTTCAGTGTTCAGTTGCCGTTATCCAACACTTCCTTAACACATCTCCCGTCCTATTTGAGCAGTCCGACTGGGTTAGTACCTCGGCTCTACAGAATAGGTACCTACTGCAGGTAATGATAACCTTGTCATTCCTACTGTGAGTAGGGTAGCCAGAGCTCACTGAAGAGATTTTGTGTAGTCATTGGGTAGACCGAGAGACCTGTGTTGTCTTCTGCACTGAAATTCTCTTAACATTCACTACCCCTCCCCCCTCTCCTTCCCCTCCATAGGTGGTCGGCAGCACGAGTGTGACGCACCTGGTGTTGCAAATTGGTGATAGACGAGCACGCGACCCATCTGATGGAAAGTGGTTATTGTGGACTATGGATCCATAGTACAGTCACCTGCTATAATATATATACCTACACATTGGAACCTTGTCACAATAATAAATGACAAGTCAACATTATGACATGAAACGGTAAAATTCGACAAGTTTAATGTGAAAAAGTTCTAAAACGTATACATATTACTGCAGGCGACTGTACATAGTTACATCAGGTGGGACGCGTGCTGTTCTGTAACCTAAGTGGTACGAAAAAAATTTAAAAACGTTTACCTACATATTATCAATTGTTTTGCGTCCAGATCTATCTATCTATACTATTATATAATTGTAAAAAGTTTATGTTTGATTTCGATGCGGTTTTCTTTCGATTTAAGGGGTTTGGTCCACTTAAAATTTTTCGTTTGTTGAATTGCAATAGGTATAAGCAAATCGGTAGAGTCAGTATCTTCAGTTTATCTTCATAAATAAAAGGTTGCTAAGCATAATTTACCTGAAGTGATGTATGACGTCATTAAAACTTAAATAGGTAGGTAGCCATTGACTTACCTTTTAATTGTTGTTATTGTGAAAATAACTCAAATACGTCTATTTACGTTCAATAAAATCGTGAACCGTTTATAGACGTCATTATGAAACAATATTAACATTAAGAGTGTAGTGATAGTTGAAAATGAAAACAACTATTGGTGAATAATTATTGTTTGTAAACAATATTTAGACAAAAAATAATCTTGGTTATTAAAGAATTATAATATGCACCGCGGTAGCCTAGTGGTATGGGCAATGGACTGCTGAGACGAGATCTCGGGTTCGATCCCATGTTTTACCATGGCACACTCCAATGACTTTTCGATGCTTTTCGAAGTTATGTGTGTATTTATCGCAGGTTTGTAAGTGCCCAGTTAATGGCAATAGGCTCGCCACCTATTACATTGGGACCTAAGCATAAACTGGCGAAATGTGGGTGCTAGCACCTCTGCCTACCCCTTCGGGGATATAGGCGTGAGTTTATGTAATGTCTTAGTTCTTAAAATCTCACCGTGGAAACCGAACGAAGCTTTCGTCTTGTCTGACGGCATTTATTTCCGTTACAGGTAAATGATATTAAGGAAAGGAAGGAAACAGGGTAGCTCCATAGTGCAAGCTTTAGAAGCCACTAGGAATGCGAACGGATGGAGATTTTATGGTGAAAGTAGTTTAAACTACAGGCTGATTCAAATACGTTTATTTACGTTAAATAAAATTATGACTAAAGGCTATAGACGCCATCAAACAAACAGATTATACAAAACAGGTTGTTATGTTTAAAATTACAACCAACAAGTAGGATGAATAATCATTTGTTTTTGTAGAACAACATTATATCTATGTTCGTGACGTCACTATTTCTCTATATACCTTTAGGAATAAACAATAACCTCCCGTTGCATATAAACATAGTTGGCGAAATATGGGTGATAATACACTTCTAACTACCCCCATCAGGGATGTAAAAGCGTGATTATATACCTCATACATTTTTAACTATTTGTATGATATAAGCGTGATGTTCTAGAAGATTCTTTAAGGTAAATTAGTGGTCACCAATCAGGATTTTCCGTACGTCAGTAACAGTTTCTATTTTATAATATATCTCTTTCTACTTCTCTTCGCTTTCTACTCCTATTGGAGAGTATGCAGTAGTCTTACATACAAAGTTACAAAAAGCCTTTTCCTAACAGCCTTTCCTTATTCATGTGTTCTATTTCCCCTTTTTAAAACAAATTATATTTATGTTTGCACGTTTGCAATAGCTTCAACACGCTCCTGGCGTTCTTCACTATAAACCATTGTTTAGAGCCAAGGAAAAAAAAATAAGCTGACGGCTATAGACGTCTTATAATTTTTAAGAAACTGTTTACTTAAACTGTTTTAAATGAGCTGAATAAATTGAATTTAATTATTTGTCAATTAATAATTGTTTGTAGTCAAAAGAAATAAATTAAATTCTCAAAAAGTAGATAAAGGTTTAAACCTCTCAATGTCACGAAATGTTTACTTAAATAATTCATATGTCAAAATTATTCGTCATTAAATTGCTTGCAGTCAAGAAAAATATTGGCTTACAGGAGAAGATAACGGCTATAAACGTCATATGATTTAATAAAAACCCTTTAAAAATACCGTTTTACAAGCTGTGAGGCTGAAATTAGTCACAATAAACAATCGTTTATAACAAAAATAAAAATATAACGGCTATAGACGTCTCAATACTAAACTTCAACGTACAGGGGAAGTAATTCGGTGACAGTATGGACGTACGTACAAGACTATAGTATCAAGATATGTAAACATCTACCCTACATTCTATAGACACACTTATTCTAATCATACATATAATATTATATATTAGCATTCAGTACTGCTCGTCGCAAAATATAGAAAATGTGTTATGAAATAAACGAGCGAATAATTTCTAAGAAATATATAATCTATACTTCCTTACGCGGATGTGTCGATAGTATCTGATATTACAGTGAGGTGAGATGACAACACCGCAACTTGATACCTCATTCTACGGAAGTGTTAAATATACATATATGTTAGGAGCCCAAACTAATCACACTAATATAATCAAACTATAATTTATATTTTAGTTTTAAACTTACACCAAATCTTTACAGGCTTTGTTAGGCATGAAAAATATTGTGTCTACCTAAAAAACTATAATATTGATCTATAAAATACTATACTTAAATATATGTAAATAGTTGTGACATATATTATTACGTGCGGAGATTTTTCGCAGGCGTTCGAATATGGACAGATTCTATGGAGGCGACTTAGTACAAGATATATTTGATTGAAAAGAAAAATTGGCAAATTGGAAAGTTTTACAAAAATGTAAGTATAAATTTTTGATACCAAATGTTTCAAAAACTACTAATATAGAATATAAATTTTTCGCAGTGGCAATGTCGCGTCCATAGAAACGCATTCTACAAAGAGGACAATACTCTCAAGTCAAAAGATATGTTGTTAGTGTACATTTCTCAAAGAATTTTCACATTTATATAATTATATATGGTAGTAGTATACTACAAAATGTTAGAAAAACACCAAACTTGGCAACACTTGGACCATTCAATTGCTATTAACAATACAATTACAAAAAAACAGACAGTGTTTATTCATTACTCGTCTATATTAATTAATAGCAATTGATGCATCACCGAATTCATTTTAATCAATCAGTAGATTATATAAAAAAATCTTCTCAAAAGCAAAAATGAAATGTATCATTATATGTATGTATGTTAACGATTGATAATATTTCCCTTAATTCTAATAATTTAAATTTTCAAAACTTATACACAACTAACATTTATTTATTCGAAATTAGCTTGCAAGTTTTTTTTATTACTCGGTATTTCGTGGGCGACAAAAAAATACAAAAAGGAGTACTCAATAACATGTCCTAATTTCACACAATTACTTAAAAAGTACAGACTAATTTAACAAAAAAAAATCTTCAAAATAAATTCCCGTCTCTTTAGCATTTCTGTTATATTTATCAATATTAGTTTCTCTCCCAAGATATTAGTTAATAAATGATATGAAAATCCCAAACAATGTGTGTAACGTCATAAGACGTCTACAAAGATTCTTGTGTCTCGATTACACATTACGCATGTGTGCGTGATTTATGTTTTATTTAAAAACTGGCAACTTAGATTTAAAGAATATTTGAACACAAATTAAAACAAAATACATTCTCATTACAATTTTTTTTTTAAATTTATAAACATTATCTCAGATAGTCCGGTGAAAATATCCAATTGTTCAATTTAAAAAAGGAATTAGTTGTCAATTCATTGGGAGAATTCATTAAAGAAATACTTCCATACGAATGATTCGTATGGAAGTATTTCTTTAAATTGTCGCTTGAATTTTTTTTTGGTACCATACCTTAATAGAAAAAGTAGGGGTATAGGATCACTGCACTGCTCGTGTGTTTGCCGACCGGTCGCATGGCTTTTTTCGTTCTAAATATATGAATAAAAGTTTAGGAAACAGTCTTATCTATTCAAAATTTTAGAAAAGTTGCCGAAATAATTTTAAACCAATCAAAATGTCATACAATTTATGTAACTATACAGTTTTAATTTTAAAGTTTGCATATTAAAAGTAAACCACAATGTTTCCACGAATGTATGGAAAAACCTACATACTAGGTAAATTTATTGGTATTGCATTAAACGTATGTAGGCACATAATTTATAATAATTGTTCGTTTAACGTGTAAATAATACACACAATGAACATTTCGCCGAAAAGAGACGATTGGTTCGGTATCTTTTATGGTTATTGAATGACTGTTCGCTATTTAAGTATAATTTCCACAGTTATATCAACGTACGACCATTGAAGTATTAATTAATTAAATAATAATTCATTATAACAGTTTATTATTGTGTTTTAATACTCATAATAGTTATGAAATGAAATACGATAGTTATTAAAACGGTTCAATGGAATTGGTTGAAGTTTTGCAGGAGTACATACGTACGTGTATTATAGTAGGTATAGGTACCACAAAGCATTGAGGAATGAATTCTGGCTTACATGGAACAAAAATGTATTTTGTCTTTCTTGTAGAGAATTAAAATGGAAAAAGTGAATTAATGGCGGTTCTCGACAATTTGACTTTTTTATTGGGAATATAATGGCGTATATTTTAAAAAATGGTCCATTAGATGAAATTTATTCGGATGTATTTGATTACTTTATAACTCAAAAATATATCGTTACTGACATAATTTTTCGATGAAAAAGTTGTCATAACGAGTGCATTATTTGCGATATTTTTCTTGAGTGATACTAATGTTTGTCAAAACTGCTTCTTTTTCAATTATTACTAAATCAAATGAAATTCCGAGGTAAAGATAAAACGTATTAAGTTAAATTGATATAACTCTACAATTGAATATTAGAATTGCCCCCGCTTCGGCAATACTTAAAATTAATAAAATTGGATACCGGACTAGTCAAATTAATTACTTTTTATTTAGTGTTAAGCGACAGTTACGGTTACGGAAACTTGTATGAAAAAGGATGACCAATCATACTTTTCCTATTATTCAAGTATTGGTTGGAATAAGATGATTTTTTACCGTACTTAATTTAATAAGTTCAAAGGAGTGGGGTGAAGTAAATGTTTATATCAGTTAAATAAATTATTGAAACTATAGAAAAACACCCAACTGCTACGAAAATTCCATTTCATTTTTGAAAAATTGATAATATAATTCCACCGGACTTGTCTTATTAATATTAAATCTCTTTTCGAAAGAGAACTATAAATTTAAAAAAAAAACGTCAAAGGAAACATACAAAGTCGCCCACGGCCATCCTTCCAGTAATTTAAAAAGTTTCGAAGTTACTTATAGTCAAAAACCAGATACACAAACTATACGTACAATATTAAAAACATCGATACAGTAACATGTGGTGTAACGTCTAACGTATCTTAGGTGCGGATCTGTCGTTGCAGTGCTTGTTGCGGCGTAACGTTGCACCGCGCTTGATCTGTTCCATCAAGGATGTGTGGCACACTCGGGGGTCTGGCTGTGGGGAAGCAACAATTAATATAAATAAATAATTTATTGATGATGAATTTTATTTAAAGAAAAAAGAAAGAAAATAATTGTATATTTTGATGTGTATTTATGTTGAGATTACATAAATACACATCAAAATATACAATTTTTTTCTTTCTTTAATTATTTCAGATGCCAGGATCCATAAATTTGGGTTATTAACAAGTGTGACCTTAAAAGCTAGTGTTAAAAATCAAAATTACATTTATTATTAAATTAAATTAAATCAAATTCAATAAAATAAATTAAATCATCATATTGAATTAAATTTAATTAAATCAAATCAAAAAGCGATAATAAATGAGCGAATGTATAAATAAAAATAATTTATAAGAATTTTAATAACAAATAAAATAAATAATTAAAAAATCTTTCAGTAAAATATCAATGAGAATTAAATTTTCAAACCAAAACTTTGCTGACTATGAATGGCAGGCAGGTACGTGATCTCTATAAGGAAGTTACACGGTACAAATAATAGGTACTGTTATAAGTTATGAAATCATGTGTTCTGCCATGATAAGAATAATATGATTCAGGACGATCCATAGGACTTGCCGAACAGAGCAACCCCACTTCAGTACTAGTAGAAAATCTTAGTATATAAAAGCGGTTATGTACTATGTAATTATTACTATTCTACTACATTCCAATGCATTGACAATTCAAGATTAACAAGTAATCGGCTAAAAATGGTTTGTCTTTTCTCGAACGAAATAAATGTTCGATTTCTTGTTAATAGTATTTAATTTACACTCTTTGGTTGATTCGTTGTACAAATCCAAATTAAATTTATTGTTGCGGAAAAAGGTTTAAAATTGCACAGCTGGTATCTGGTATACGACAGCCGTTCAAGCGAAAGTGATTGTAAAAATACATGACCATAAAATACATTTTGAGCTGTGTAATGCAAAAGTAGACTTACTATTTGGGGGTCACAAGTAATGCAAAGTGCTACATAAGTTACATGAGCAACTTTTTTAATATAAAGGTATTGTGGAAAGATTTTTTTAATACCACTTAGATGGCATACATGCACACGGCCCACTTGATGAAAAGTGAATGTTCCATGTAATGCGAGATAACCTAAACTTCTAAATATTCGGAATATAAAATCTAAATATACACCTGTTGTGACTCTCTGTTGGCAAAAGTAGTTTAACGAATTACCTATAACTTACTGACCACCATAGCTATATATAAAATTCTCGTGTCACAATGTTCATTCCCGTACTTTTCCGAAACGGCTTGACCAATTGTGATGAAATTTTGTGAGCATATTGAGTAGGTCTAAGAATCGGCTAACATCTATTTTTCATACCCCTAAATGCTCGGAATGGAGCAGCGGGAACGGGCTCAGAAGTCCACGCGGGCGGAGCCGCGGGCAACAGATAGTAATAAATAAAATCGGCAATATACAGGGTGTATTTTGAGACGGGTCAATAAGGACAGGTACCTTAAGCGTTAGTGACAGCAAAATATTCCACCACCATAAAACACAAATCGTTAACAATACCTGTTCATTTACCTGCGCGTGAGCATTTATCATTTCCCTGACAGACTTAGCTCGGGTCGAGTCCAGTTGCCGCCGTTGTTGCTGTATCGTTGCTGACAACTTGTCGAGGAACGCTGGCTGCACAGCAACAGACATCGAACCTGGGTATGAACAGTCTATTTAATATCAGTAATAATATTTCAAACGACTACACCATAACGTTACCATTACTAGCGTAAATAGAGGAATATCTACTCATTATTGCGTTGCTGCAGTTAAAATGTCAAATGAATTTAAATTTACATTTTTTATGACAGCCGGTTATTTCAGACAAGTTAATTTAATAGGCATATAGATTGATAGCAGTGGCGGCAATGTTTCTACACTAAAAGTCAAAAGTCACTGCTACAGATATTTTTAAATACGACAATGCAGTAACAAAGTAGTCTGTGTGTCTATTTATTCTAGTACAATTAATGTCTATGGTTATGACAGACCGTATAGGATTCATAAAAAATAAACGTTCAGTAACGTAAGTAAAAAAAAAGTCTCAAATACGAAATATTGCGAGTCATTTGTTTCTGAATTGATAAATATACTCATCATTATAGACTCAAAGACGGTGAGTCGCACAGGAAATACCCAAGGTGAATTGTCAAGGGAAGGACTCGAGGAAAATATAGTCTTTCTTCAACACGTGTAAGTTCATTTGCCTAATAATGATGACATCATCTATTGCATTAACTTCATTATAATGAGAAGTTTCATTATAATAATTTGGCTTCTTCACCGTTAAGATACATAGTTTTTTTTTATACCACTTAGGTGGCACACAAGCACACGGCCCACCTGGTGGGAAGCGGTTACCGTGGCCTATGGACGTTTGCAACACCAGAGGCGTCACACACGTGCTGCCTACCCTGTAGAAACCTAGAAGTAGCCATTGGGCGTATGGATCTCTACCAAGATCTACACCTACACCTACACCGAAGGATGCATTACGGACGATGTTGCTGAGGTATTTTCTATGAAGTATTCCGTACCATAAAAGCTAAATCAGGAAAAACAAGTAAAGTTTTTTATGTAGACGGTTTTCTATGTGATGATGATGATAATAAAATATAGGTGGGACATACTCATTCTCTAAAACTTTTTCCCAACTCATTTGGGGTCGACTTTCCAGTCTAACGCGGCTGAACTTAGATATTTTCCGTGAAACGACTGCCATCTGACCTCCACTACCAATGGTCCAATGACCAATGGCGATATCGAAGTTCCAAGTTAGACTGGTTGGACTTTTGAGGGCTCCAACTACCCGTAACGACTACCATAGATGTTTGTATGGCAACCGGAACCGATGGTTTAACGTGCTCTCCGAGGCACGACCACACCAGTGCAAACAGCCATATTCATGCATACAACTTTTTGTACTGAGCGGGGATCGAACCCGCGCCCCGTGCGTAGCAGTCACGTGCATTACCGCCACGCCACGAAGGCTGTCTATCTGTTATTTCTACATAATCTGATGATGCGGCGCAACATGCACGTGTTGCGTTATGTAAATGTGTACATGTTGTGCACGATCAACATTATGATGTTTGGTATTTACAAATTAAGCAGATATAACATAACGCACAAATAATACACAGTGTCCCTGTATAGCTAAAGTATCAAAGAATTTATCTTCTGCCTATGGTACAATTAAAAAATGTAGAGGTGTGTTGTTGTGTATGAGATTGTATGTCTTGCATAAAATTAACCAAGGTGTGCAAGTGAAATACACATGTTTACACAAAACCTAGGCGAGAGAACAGAATATATGACAGAATATACCGTTAAACGTTTTTTGTATATAAACTATGCTAACTATATATAAACTTGTGTCTATACTACGACATTTTAAATTCGGTAACGCGGTAATGAAGAGATTGTTCCTTTATTTAGGTCAGTAATATAAACTCTGGTGTCTTACATACATAATTATGGATGTATGGATGTATGGATGCGTATATGCGTGTATGCGTGTATGTGTGTAGGTGTGTATGTGTGTATGTGTGTATGTATGTATGTGTATTATGTGTGTACTTATGTACTCGTCGTACCTTTTCCCTTGAGCGGCGGGTCGTTGTGCGTCGGGTGCGCGGGCGGTGCTGCCATCGGCGTGCGTCGAGCAGTGCGCGGTGACAGCGCGGGCGCAAGTTTCGCGCTAAGACTAGCGATGAGCCCGCCTTCTGTGCCACAGTAAACTATGTTATATACACTGATGACGCGGTAGACTTACTTATATGTATATATTGGGTGGGGGGAGGCAGTGGCTTTTTTTTTAATTATAAATAATGGCATCCGAAATTATTAATATTCCCTCAGACTTACTCAGCTAAACTCAGTGGCTTGTGTTAGAAGCGAAATTACGTCGGTAGTGAAATGGCCAGAATTCGAACCCGATTGTAAGGCCGACTTCGTAACTACTAAGCTACTAAACTGGCTTTTAAGTTTTTAATAATATAATTCCTAATTCAGTTGAGTCACCTTTGTGACAATTAGACTAGAAAAGGTGGAGTACGGGCTCTAATGTGAAGTCCTCGAATGCGACCGGCGTCAACGTAAAAAAGATGATAAGTTGTGTGTCAACTTTCAACCTAACTATCAAACAGTCTAGGTTTCCCATTCGCTGGAGGTCGCAGAAAGACCTCCGTTCTCCATTAGTGCATGAATGGGGGTGACGGGTGAACCCACCATCACCCTAACAGCCAAGTGCGCCTACTCATACGTTAGATGGGAACCCCGTATTCCCCACATCAGGGTAATGTGATCATCTCAAAAGGGATGGACCCGAGATTGCTGAAATGTGAGAAATATGTCTAGTCTTATATACGCATTTTACTCGGTTCGAATCCGACCGAGCCACTCTCAACGGCTTCGGTAAAAGTGGTATTCGTGGGGATTTTGCACACAGGAAAATAGGGTTCCCATTGACTGCATTAACGGGATCAAAATACCCTGGAAAAAGAGGTAGTATACAAGACATACGTTCAGCGTGATGTCTGTCGGCGGAGTGAGATCGTGCGGCGATGTTCCTACGCAGGGCCAGGGGACTGAGCGCGTCGTGACGGGACATGCTGTTGAACCCGGCGATGATCTCCGACGGCTGCGCGTATATCGTGCTCTGACTGTACTTCTTCTCTTGCTGGAGTTTGAAGCCTGAAAACATATGGATGAACTAAGATCTTCTGATACCCAAGTGAACATCGACTGGCAGTATAGTTCATACACTGTTTGTCCGGAAGAGATCCCAGTCCGCGATAAGACCGCTCATAGTACAACTATCTAACATGTATGGTGTGCTATAAAGAGTATTTATCTTATCTTATCTTACATGTAACGTGCAAATAAAGTTTCTCTTTTGAGATTGAGGGTCTCAAGTCACATGTAACGTACAAATAAGGATTTTCTTTTGAGATGGAAGGCCTCAAGTCACATGTAACGTGCGAATAAGGATTTTCTTTCGAAGTTGGTAGTCAGACAGCAGTCATCATCATCATCACATAAGGCCCACAACACACTTATGGGTACACAAATCGCAAACAATCCCACAAAGCTGCTTGCTTGTCTATTTTTGTATGACAACGAACCTATTCCTTAGTCATTTCCTGCTACCCGCAAGTGGGTTTTACCTCTTGATCCTGATAGATCGTCTGTTGTCCGTCCGTAAATAGGTGCACCTAGTGGTAAAGTTAGCCTGAACCCCAAAGATGTTAGTAAGACCCGGTTCATAGTATGCAAACTTTATGATATAGAGCTATATTATTCGTTATCGTTATTATTGAGGTTGGCGGTCATATCGCAGACATCATCACCCACATCGCAGATAATCCCACAAAGCTTCCCGTATGTCTAATTTTATATGAAAAGGAATCGCAAGCAGAGGTCACGCGGGTAGCTGGCTGTTCCATTACCCATAGTTTCCGACTACCCATGAGGTTTATAATTTACCTTCTAGACTTGTTCCTTGTTAAATAGGTGCACCTAGTGGTAAGGTTGACTTGGACACCAAAGTTGTTAGTAAGACCCTGTTTTTTCTTAAATATTCTAGGACAATCCACACAACGTCACCTAGACCCCTGGTAAGCATAGTTTAATTAGCTTGTGCTACGGGTTCTAGAATGTGGATAAACATATATAGATACATTTTTTTGTAAATACATATATATTATACATATAAAAACCCAGACCAATGCAGATATTCAATATTCAAGAACACAAATATATGCACTGAGCGGGAATCGAACTAGCGCCTCCTGCGCAGCGCTACCGCTACGCCACGGAGGTGGCATGCGAGTGGCATGGAGGAGGTGTATATAATATGCATACTTTATGACATAGAGCTATAACTAAACGAGGTTTGAAGTAAAAAAATATTAATTCGTACCAGTTTGTCCATAGTGCGACTCGTTGGACATCCTCGGTCCGAAGCTAGAAAACGAATTGTTATCCCCGTAAATTGGGGTCGAAGGGCTCGAGCCATGGGGCGAGCCGCGTCCTTCGCCGTACATGCCACCTGTGACAAAAAGAAAAGTATGGTTTGATTATATTTAAATTGGAAAAAGTAACGCTCAGGACGGGACTGCATCCCGTGACCAATGTGGAAGGACTAACCTGAACTTTCTTTTTTATCGTGCGCATAATCCCCACAGATACCACCTTCGCCAAAGTCGGTGGTATCTAGACTAAGTAAATGATTGTAAATAGACCAAAAAAAAAGAAAGGCCGCTGAGTTTCTTGCCGGAGTCTTCTCGGGTCGGGGCCGCGTTTCGAACCGGTGGTTCATTTGCTCACTGATCCATAAAATGTTGTTAATATTGACGTTTTGTAAGTGCCCTTTAACAGAACTGTCCCTATACAGAATAAAAGATTTTTGATTTGATTATGTCGGACCCGAACCGACTAAAGCGCACGCCGTTTATGGGTCTTTGATTGTCGGAGGCGAGATTATACAAGACATATCTCTCAGACTCCGGCAGACCCGGGGACATCCTTTGACATGACCCAATCCCCTAATGTGCTAACTGGAATCTTCGCCAACAGCTGGAATTTTGCCTGCATACGTCGTAGAGCAGCATAAGAGCCATCTACCGATAAATTATTACGACCTAACGGATACAAAGAATGTAGTTACAAGCATTTTTCATTGGTTTTCAGATTATTCCGTTACATTCTTCTTCATCCGATTAATCTCAGTTACAACTGAAATTCTGACTTTAATATTTTCCGTGAAGCGACTGCTATCTGACCTCCACAACTTATTGGTGATATGGAAGCAATGCAGTTAGATCAGTTGTTGGAATTTTTCGGGGTCCAAATACACGTAACGAGTAACATATATGATTAGCCTGCGGCTTAGTATGGTCTCTGAAGCTCAACCAGACCAATGCAAGGAACTTGAAATCTGCAGTGCTATTCACGAAGCGTCAATTCTGGGCTGAACTCTACATCGAGTTCGTCAACGAGCTCGCCTATGTATGCTTAGAGAATATAGCTTGTAAGTGAAGTTGTTGGCCTACAAAGGTCTATTTCGAACCTTTATTACTTGTATGTTGGATAATATTTAAAAAAGTACTCACCCGAATTTTCCCTCATCAGATCCGAATTGGAGCTATTTAAGCTATTCTTCCTCACATATAGTGAGTTCTCCACATACGCCATTATCCGATGACCTGTCTGTCCATATATCGGGTTCAGATTGCCAGTGCTGTTTAGACTGGTGCTCGAAGAGAAATTGCTCTTGGCTTGTTGGAAGGTGCTTAGAGAAGGCTGAGTAGGGGATTGTGGATTGGCATTGTTTTGGTTTTGGAGTTGTTGGAGGTTTCGGCGGACGATGCCGGGGGACGCAGGCATGTGTTTCAGCTCAGTCAACTGCTTGACTGTTTCAGCTACCGTGATATGAGCTGTAAAAACAAAGTATTTTAAGAGAGCGGAACCAGGGTCTCTGAAATATAATATACAGTAGAATCCGCTTATAATGACATTGAATGGAAGTGACAAACACGTCATATTAACCAAACCTTGTAAAAAGGATTATGTTTAAAATATCAAGTCAATAACTTGTTATTTTTGTCAAATATTTACTTCAGTAAAAACAAGAGAAGTAGGTAGCAGTTTTATTATTTATTGAAAAATAAATAAACGCCTGGGGGTTTTTGGAAATATTTCGGTCGCTATAACCGAACGTAGGTAATTTATTAATAATGTTTAAAAATGGGCCATAAAAAGCGACATGTCATATCTGATTAAGCGAAGTCGTTATATCTGTAATACTAAAAATCTCTGTGTCATGAAGTCGTAATAAGCGGTTGGTCAATATAAGCGGATGTTACTGTACAAACCAAGTTAAACACAAACAATGAAGAAATAGGTTAGAAGCATCAAAAAAGCGGGTGGTTAGAACAGTTGTTTAATGACAGTAGAAGGAGCTTGTGCGATGTGCAAGGGCAGAAGCAGATAAAGACTCTTGACTTGCTTCGGAGGCAGATAGACGTGAGTATGTACAGAAGGCCAACGAACTCAAAAAGTTAGCTTCATTAAATGTGCCTTGCCTTTTCTACTATTCTTGCTCTTAAAAAACTTAAGCCAAATTATTTATAAGAGCAATTGGACAAAAAGTAAATGAGGCTACAGGGGACTATCAGCCCGGATAGTTCCTGGTCCAAAGAATGGTTATCGCAATCCAACGTGGAAACGCGGCGAGTGTGATGGGCATTTTTGCACGGGGGACATTTCGACATTTAATAAATAAGAATACGTTAAATACGTAACTATGAATACAAGGGTAGCTATTACTTGAAGAAATCGCGTCTAATTAGATACTTATACTTGAAAATATCTTTTTAGTAAATCGTTCGTCGTTCGTAATCAGATTTATTGAAGAAAAGGGCATGCATGAAGCCAAACACCTTCGAAAAGACTTCGTTACATACATAATTCATACCTTTTTTTTAAATACCGATTTCTTAAAAACACTCGGAAGGTTCAATTTATAAAGGATTCACTTCTTGAATAACCCTATTCTTGAATAGACTAATGAGAATAACTAAATTCTTAGCTATTCGTGGATTCAACTAAGGGTAATGGGTCCATTCTTCACCGACAATTCGAATAATATTATGTAAGTAAGACGAGGAAATCAGGGATTTCTAACAAATATTAAACATAAAAATCAAAGCGAACATGCATTAAACATTATATACAAACACAAAACAAATAATAAAGAAAAAAAAATCTATATACAGTCATCATAATCACCGCCACTAGTGTCGTCCGGCTGCAGAAGGAAAGCCGGGGGTGGCGGCAAGTTGTCCGCCTCGGCCGAACCCACTTGGGGGGTTTGGGCATTGTTCTGGAAAATAGAGTTACATAGGTTTAGGTTCGATCAATCAGTTAGCCAATCGCAATTCACTGCTGGACATAGGGCTCTCCCAAGTTGAGAAGATTTGGCAAACTGTTTCAATGTTGACTAGAAGGAATGGTACAGGTCTTTATTTCGAGTTATACGACACTTTTTGGATGAAATAGGGCGACGACATTCATTCTCCGTTACCACACAGATACTTTGGTCAATACACATGACACATGCCCAGGGCCCACCACCTCATGGGGCCCCACCGAAAGATCAATTTCTCGCACGTTCACTTAAGAACAATCTAAAAGGTCTATAAAGTCTTGAGGCCCTCTCCAGGGCCCCTGTGATATGGTTAGACGGCTCTGGCTTTCGTGCCCTAGTCTACTTGATTGGTATGTCGGCCTCCTAAACCAAGTTTCAAAGCTTGTCTCGTCTGATGTTAAACAGGTGCCCTGGCTTACAGGTGATGTTATCTAGGGCCTCAAATGCGCTGGAAGGACGCTGTACACCTCGTATTATGCTTGTACTACTTACCTGGACATAGGGAGGTCTCTGGGGCCTCGATATGGATGAAGATCGACGCACAGGCGGCGGGGGCTTCCCCAAAGAGCTGGACGAACCGCGGCGGGACCACACTGAAGCTGCAACATTGTAAATTAACATTAATTTCAATAATCCTAAGCATCATAATGTAGGATGCTTTGTTACTTTTAAATTTTTTGTGGTAAGTACTTTGACTTTTTTCTTTGTTGTAGAGAGAACTATATACCTACGTACACAAAGCAAATGTGATAGCCTGACCATCTAATACAATGTATTTATGATTTGAGTCAAGTGGAAGAAGCACCCGTATGTTTTACATATGTGTGAGAACAGTCAATATCAATAACAATAACTCTATATAATACTAATATAATGTCAAAAACCACGTTCATATACTAGTAATAAGAATTTTATGAGTTATTCTTATTACTGAAGAAAAATGTAAACTGATGATTGAAGATAAATAAATACGAATGGTTTTGAATCAATTGTAATTTGCAAGTGTGTAGGTGTGTGTGAGTGAGGAAACGAGTTATTGTTACACACACATACATGTCGAACACTGGTGACCTTTTCTGCTTGCCAAAATCAATATAAAGATCTGTATAATACTTATATCACTAGACAGGCTATCGTTGTTGTCTTGTGTACATGCATATGGTCACATACATAATCCCCGAGGGGGTAGGCAGAGATGTATTAGACACCTACATTTCGCCAACTATGATTTTCGGTCCCACGTGATAGGGGGCGAGCGTACTGCCGCCAATCGGGCACTTTGTAAAAAAATGGGTATGCCGAAATTAAATTACTAACTGAATATGTTGCAGCTAAATTTGAAAAAAGAAATTGTTGACCCGATTTCTTGCTATGCAGTGTAAATCGTAAGGAAATTAACTACGTGCTTAGCCGCACAAGTTCTACCAATTAACGTCTTGGAGAGTATCAGACAGAAGCGAGAACTAGTAACACAAAATACTAGTCTTAGGAAGACGTTCACGTAAGTAGCAAATGCCAGGATTTGAACCCGAGGCCATGCAACAGGAAGGTCCACCACTAAGCTATCACATACATACATACGCCCGAAATCCCCAAAGGGGTATTGAACACCCACATTTCGCCAACTATGATTTTCCGTCCCAAGCCAATCGGGCACTTGGCCAAAAAAAACTTTCTAATAATTTTTTTAGACATGCAGTCGCCGTTACTCTCATTCCTGATTTCTATTTAAGCATCTCAAAATAGAACAGGCGCAATATTTCTCAAATTAGAATTTCTGAGACAGGTCTTACCTAGTAAAATTTTTACCTATATTCTACTGAGAAAGAAAGGGAGGAAATCTGGGTTGAGATGATAATGTATAGCTATCTCACCAGTCATGGACACTGGCCGTCGCTTAGGTACGGCTGGTTTCTTCCCAATTGTTGCAAACGCTGGTGAATCACTGGCTGCATCTAAAGACCTCACTGCTTCTTCCAAACTGCCGAGTGAGATAGAGAAACTCTCTCTCGCAGCTGCTACGGAAGCATCGCTGTCCCGGCGAAGAGTCACGATCTCGGATTCGACTATAGTGCGGAAAGGCATGCGAAGCGGCGTTACAAACGAAATAAAAATAATCATAAAATAAAAAAGGGATTTGTAAAGAAAGAGAAAAATGTAGGCGGTGTTAAAAATATTTGGGAGAAAATAAAATTATAATATAAAGTCAGCCTCAGTTCTTCTTTGATTCGAATATTATTCAGTCTATTTTTATAAATTATTATAATATTCCCCTGCAACAGTTGTTACCTCTACTGTTCAACTGTTTACATTTTTGTTCAACTGTGAAATCTTTTTTATTATTAATTATGGCACGTCAATTTGACTTCACCTCGCCTGATGGTAAGCTGAAGACTAAGGCTCAGGAAAGACGGTCACCATTACATACACGTCATTGTCAATTTTATTGACAATAGAATTATTGTTTTGTGTAACTTGTATTATAATTCGAAAAATAGTTTTAATTCAGTTTGTAAATTTACAAACGTCTCACAATACAAAAATTTGAATAATTATAAAGGGAAATAACAAAAAGACATAAATTTATGTAAAATAATACTGAAGCAAAGACGCACACATGTACAAACTAACATTGAGCTACATTACATACTCACACACACACACACACACACTGCTAATCTAACAAGAACTAACACTACTAACATGAGATTCAAACAAAGACTAATTTTAAGCTATGAACGCATTAGAAATATTCTGTTGTGCTGACAATATTTTGTATATACACAGAACCCATTTTTTTCATCTTATCATAGCATAAATCATCTCTCTCTCGCTGTCCCTCTCTACGTATGCTTAGATCTACTGAACCTGGTCATTTTTTTGTTCCCAAAGTAGGCCAAAGTGTAATATTGAGTTCAAATTTAGATTCCTTATGACTTTTTCTGAAAATTATGAACCATACATACGCGTGTAAACGCAACATTTATCTCAGTCTAAGATAAATGCAATATTCTCTTGAACTACGCGCTAAGAAAGTATGCCGTCCTGCTTTTCTAAAGAGTTTGTATAGAGCGTTTTCCTTCATTATCAAATACACCGCATTAGTTACAGTGAAAAGTAAACTAAAATTCATTCAAATATTATACTTTACAATTGAGAGCTAACTACCGTTGACTATAATGTCTTAGATGTTCGTATGACAACCGTGACCGACGGCTTAACGTGCTCTCTGAAACATCAAGGGGCCTTAACGTGTAGAGAATAAATTCTAAGACTGACCTATGTAGCTAGTATTGCTTGACCTTGTATTATTTTGTAAATTCAATATGTTTGGTTAACTGTAACTAGCCGCGACACGTAATCCAAGGTTGTCATGCTATTTAACTTCGTATTACACGAAAGTTATGGAAAACCGGGGTTATTCTTATCAGAAAATTACGTGAATGTAACGACGTAACCTACGATAACATACGACTTATATCCGACGGCGACACGCGACTAATTATAAGAGAACTAGTTTCTTGGACGTGTTCAGGTAACTCAATTTGTCAGTTACCTCACAAGAAAGCGATAGGTCGCGGGTTCCTTCCAGTATGTTGACTTTTTCGTTTTAAATTAATAAATATTGTTTACAGAATATAAAATCTAAGGAAGCGAGCCGACACTATCGATGGGAAAGTTAAAGCCGAACTCTTAGACTGTTTCATTCTGATTTACTAGGACTTCAAAAGAGAGTGAGAAAGAGACTAGTCTAAAGTAATAAACAGAATATATAACAATATATAACAAAAACATGTATAATCGTTCCAATGCGTTCACACCTTAACACCTAACACACACACAACAGCTAATCTAATCAAACTAAACAGTACCTTATTACTATACGGGTAAAGGTCATCTTACCGTCAGCATGCTGCACTTGGTGCTGATGACCGTGGTCTTCGGCAGCAAAGGCGCCCTGACTGCCGTACCCGCTCGAGGACTCTAGGGAGGACTCGCTAGCACTGCTCTCTGAGCATACCTGAAATTAAGAAGGATTTTGTTTGCAATCTATATTTTAAGCAAGGATTAGTTTATTAGTAGAAAATAAACTGTAAAATTACTCAGTCAATTTTAAAATTCGTACACCAAAAGGATACTATATTATCCCCTTTTTATATGGCATTTAGGTGGCAGGCAAGCACATAGAAACCGATTTCCATGGTCTATGGGCGTTTGCAACACCAGGAGCGGCACATTCTACTGTAGAGGAAGTGGGAGGGGTGGGGAAGGGAAGAGGGGGGAGGGGTGAAGGTTAAAAGAATATCTGTGCGGTCAGTGTAGAACATAAAGCAGCGTTTCATACTATCACATAATGGTGACAACCTAAACCCCATAAGACACAACACAAGGTTATTATTAGCCGCGGTATTTTGTAGGACTTCCACAGTCGGACTGCTCAATTAAAACAAATCCCTATCCCAATCCCTGAATAGTATTATACTACTAGTTACTTTTTATCCTAATATACCTCGGCTTTCACGGCTGACGTAAGGTGTATGCACACGAGGATTCAGAGAAAAATGACATACAGAAGTAAATAATGTTATAAGATCTTTTTTTCATTAGATTACATAGATACGTATCAGTAACACCTCAAATTGTAGGATTCTCAACCATGTGAGGTGTAATTGTATGAGTATATTGATGATACCGCGGTAGCCTAGTTGAATGGATAATGGACTGCTGAGACGAGGTCTCGGGTTGGATCGCAGGTTTTACCATGGCACTGACACAATGTCTTTTCGATGCTTTTCGAAGTTATGTGTGTATTTATCGCAGGTTTATAAGAGCCCGGTTAATGGAACCTAAACATAAACTGGCGAAATGTGGGTGCCAGCACCTCTGCCTACCCTTTCGGGGATATAGTTAGGCGTGAGTTTATGAGTTATGAGATGAGCATAATTATAATGATGATTCTATGCGTCAAAGATTTTACACAATAAACAAAATAGCTAAATACAATCCTTGAGACGTAGAATCCAGCTATGTACTGAGAATAATGGCTATTACATTTCCCCGCGTTACATTCAATATTATTATTTACGTATGTATACAATAATATAGATTTATACAATAAAATAGTTCTTGTAGTCGTCGTTTCAAATGTATGGGGTCGAAGGATGTACTGATGAGATTCTGGCCTTTTAATTTCGAAATTATGAGTTCAGACGATAGTTTTTTTTTTCTTTAGGACACGTTGATTTGACTTCAACTATCCCGGAGGGCTAGTCAAAATGCATTCGTTCCGAATCTACATTCGTCATCGCTCTGAAAATGTATGGGAGTGACATTTGTTGTCGAATGTCATGTGATCCGATTCCGACAGCAAATGTTACTCCCATACATTTTCAGACCGATGACGAATGTAGATTCGGAACGAATGCATTTTGGCTAGGCCCCTGAAGTTCCTCGAATTTTGTATCAACTTGCCTAATATAAGGAGGGCCTATAGTGGCACGCCATGGTTTTTGGTGTTCTAATTTACTTTTTTACTAGCTTCTGCCTGCAGCTCGGCCCACATGAAATTGTGATCCCGTGAACCGATTCCAACTAGGTGGTTTCAAAAAATAGTTCACCACCTATACTCAAACCAAACAAACATAATTTTTATAAGAATCGATACAGCCATTTCGGAGGAGTTTATAGACAATCACGGTGACATGTAAATTTATCCCTAATATGTATGATTTTAGATTGACATGGTCGTTTACAAATTCACTATTAAATCTATCGGGATATTTACCATGTTTGTTAATTTTATTATAATATATAAATATATAATATAATATGTAATATATATATAATATATATATAAAAAATATATAATAAAAATATAATATATAAAAAAATATATAAAAATTAACAAACATGGTAAATATCCCGATAGATTTAATAGTGAATTATCCCTAATAATTATGATTTGGTACTTGAAAAAAAAAACTACGAGACTTATCATTTCGCGAAAAAAACAAAACAATTGTATTATTACACTCAGGAAGATGAGCCGAGATTTTGCAACAAACTATTCGGAGTCCATATTATAAAAAAAGTAAATATTATTACACATGTGATGTATTGTAACGATTGTATATAAAGTACCGAAATGTATTCACATTGTTACTGTTAGGCATTTAATCAAAGTTTTGATGCACGCGAACAATAGCATGAGGTAGGGAACAGTACTTAATAAACTGCTGTTAGGTCTTGATACTTTTATGGTATTGACCAATATGATCTTATGGCAAAAGCAATAAAATATATAATTTCAGGTGTCATTAAAAACACTGCTCACCAACAACTGTTACAGAAATAACCATGTTGGTTTCTCGAAACAATCGGTGTTGGCTATGGGTACGCAGTCATTTTGCAAATACTTACATAGCACTGATTTGTGATAACCAACAAATGATTCAGACCTACCAAAGAGCTCAAACGCCATCGATTACCATTACAAAAAAACATGACCATCGTTTATCTATATTATGTTTGAAAGTATAATCGGTCTGTATGAATCGCTCTTATAGAACTACACGTGGTAATGAGAAAATGTTTTAAAAAGAGTTCAGTTAAATATGTTTAATATTTTATGAGGTATCTGCACTTTTTTATTTACATAATATTCAGTTAAATAGTCAGCAAAATATATAACTAGTCCTAATATGCATTTTAAAAACATCAACATCCACATGACATAGCACAGGATAAACTGGCGCCTAATTTCTCTCAGATATTCAAAATAGTCCTTAAGAATAATAAGAAAAGTTAACACGTTAATTGTTTCAAAATTACATAATCAGTGAGTGAATTCGGTAAAAGCACCAAATCCCACGCACCTATATGACACGGTGCTGGATTAATTCCAACTCAGTGCAATTTACGTGCATGAATATCTGTATTTGCCTTGGTGTGAATATTGCCGTACCTCGGAGAACACGTTAAGCCGCCGGTCTCGGTTGTTAAAGCCCTCAAAAGTGTATTCAGTCTAAGTATATAACTCTAATAATATGTGAAGGACATGTGAAAGATATGTGAGTCGCTCAAAGTTCAACTGCCTCACAGTTATACTGGAGAGTAGACCCCAACTGAGTTGCGATAAGGCCTGGAGGGCAATAGTAGTATAGTGACGCTAGAACCTAACAAACGATCAAAACGTATCGGTCGCGCTGTATACTTCGATCTCAATGAGTATACATAGTCATAATATTGCGAAGGACTGTATTAACCCGCATCGACTCAATACAATATAACGCAGTACACCTCAAACGGCGGTCACAGTCAGTCCATCGTGTGTGTACCTACCACTGGAGTTGATTAGTGTAGTTCACGTAATTAGTATTATACAACGCCATGCTTGGAAACGCAGTCAATATAGTCATTCATTTACTGTGAGTATATATTTTTTGAAGTTAATGGTGATAATAGTATACAAGAATCTTGATATTTGATAACTATGTCAAACTAGTGATGTAGGTACGGTACATGCGTAGTCACATCGTAATGGTCATGATGGTAATAATATCGTGATGGTAATAAGTGTGTATCGAGACTCACATTCAGGACAGTACCTATAGATTGAAGAATGAAGCCCTGTGCAGACTTTCAACTAGAGTTCGAGAGGTCAGACGGCAGTCGATCCCATAAAAGACAAAATAAAGGTGAAGTAGGACAGCAGGTACCAGGTTTTTAAGTGCAAGCTTTGGATGCGAGTACGACTGATGGAGAACGAATTATAATAAAATATGAAGTGAAGTTTTGACCATATATTGCTAACTTTTCCTATTAGTAGAAGTCGTAAAAAGTTAATAGTGAGTAGAGGACTTAACAGTGTTAACCCGTGACCAGCCTCTTTGTAGGTAGAATACGTTCAACAATTTATCTGCATAAACTCGTCCTGTATAGCTAAAATTCGGATTCGAACTCAATCTGGATAGGTATTTAACGAAACTGGTTCAAGTAACGGAACAAAAACACAAGTGTTTTGTCGCACAAGTTCAAATTCCGTTCTAGAATTTGATTGTATTCAAATTAATTCGAATATTCAAAATCCCACTAGCAGTGCTATTTGAACTTGAACTAAACATAGAAACGTAACATAGTTAATTGGAAATATAACAATAACTTTTCCCGACCATACCTATATTTGTAAAACGCGAGATTCGAATCTGTGACCTTTGACATCGCAGTCGAACTCTACTACCCAGCTACATAGGTCATCTTCAATGTCATAATATCTGTACATCCGAGCCAGGAAATCTGGTATATGTAAACAAAAACAGCAAAACAAAGAACATTCCACGATGTATGAACTCACTAAGAAAACAATAATATACATGTTCCTCTAATTATATCAACGATCACAAACAATGACGGTAATTTGCAGCGCTACCAAATAATAGTAGGATATAGCAACAACCGAAACATAGATATAAGCATCGTTCATGAAAAAATACGTTCGTAGTGTCACACACAGAGAGCCTTTTCTTCCTGTGTGATATTCCCCACGGATACCCCACGCGCACTCCGTGAAAATCTTAGGGAGAAACCATTCACACAACTTTAAGAATTATCAATGTTGATGGAACTTCCACATTATCTATATCAGAACATGTATGTCGCCTGAGTTATTATTTCTTTTACCCGACTGCGCGACGCAAAGGATGGTATTGTGTTTATCAGTCTATGTATGTATGTATGTATGTATGTATGTATGTTTGTTTCTATGTGGCGTTGTAGAGACCAAACGCATAGGTCGATTTTGATCATTCTAACGTCAATCGATTCGTCTTAACCTTGCAAGTGTCACTAAAGACATGACAGTAATCAAAGTTCACCACAGCGACAACCAGACGCCATATTGTCAAAATGAGAAAAAAAAAGTCGAAGAAAAATGTGAAGTGGGATGTCGTTGAATAGGTATTTTAAAATCATATTTAGGTTTCTTTTACCATTTTTCATTTTAAATAATAGTTTAGGATATATAACGATTGAAAGTTGTTTAACAAAACATTCATTCTCGCTAATTTTCTTACTTCTTGATTTAAGTTTATATTTCAAGTATAAACAATATACAAACAAAAATATTTTTGGTAAAAAAATAACTTTTAATGAATCATAACTAAAAAGTATAAAATAAAAAAAAATTTTAAAGAAAAACAAAAAATCCGACTGCGTAAACTAAAAAGAAAGAAACAAGCCCAGTTGTTTAAAATTCATACAATACTCACAGTCGGGGCCCATTCTAATTTCACCAATCAAATCTTCCCAAGGGGCCCCGACTGTGAGAATTGTATGAATTTTAAACTGCTGGGCTTGTTTCTTTCTTTTTAGTTTACGCAGTCGAATTTTTTGTTTTTCTTTAAATTATTTTTTTATTTATTTATACGTCTCTATTTATTTTTCAGACTCGCTGTCAATATTCGAGTAAGCCAGACATGGTGAGTTGGAATTACCTAACCTTTATTTATAGTCCGAAACATTGAACATTCCAATTTCGCAATATACTATCGATATTTTATCGTTGACTTTAATGTGTACACCATAATATATTCTGTCCTTCGTAGTGTAGTCGAAACGCTTCAATAATACGTTTCTATTATACAATTACTATTTAATTTATTGTTCGAACTTATTTTAGTAGAATATTAGGGATAAAATAAGGGATGAAGTGATATTAACTCTATAATTATTGAATTAGGAAACACATGATTTCATATAACCTGCATCTACTTAGAAGTAAATAGAACCTTTTTTTTATCCGATCTCTAAGGTGGTAAAATAAGGGATGAATAAAATTTACTGTTGTTGTCCCACAGTCCTATAAACGAACAAGCCGAAATGAAAGCGGCTTACAAGTCAGGCGAGATGCAGGAAACGCAATCACTTCCCATAACGTTAGACAAGATTAAGCTGAAACTCAAACAGAGCGGAATCTTCGACTGGGAAGACCCCACTCTTAAACCGCTGGAGAAGAAGGAGATGGCGAAGTTGTTCGAAGCTGTTGAGATCATGGTAAGGTACTTTTGTGCTAGACGATTGTATAGAAGAAATTCGAACATCCAATACGCGGCTTAGCAGTTGCAGATTTAAGCGAGATTTACACATGCGCGGCTGCGAGTCGGGCGCACGTGGATTTGTAATGCATCACCAGTTTCTTAATACAGTATTTTATTACTTTATTCTGTCTTGCGCTATCTATAAAGTAATCGCGCTTTAACGCTGACTGTACATAAAAAAATATTCCGTACAGTAATCTACTTTTAAATGACGAGAATGTATGGAATAAGGAATGAGTATTTCAGAGTAAGTTTTAAAGAGTTGCCGGTGAATAAAAAATTGAGAATTGAAGTTGTTCAATTCTCAATTTGTTTATACGTAAAACAACACGTGCGAAAGACTTAATATAATTGTATTAAATTTCAAATTTGTATATCTCATAGCTATGTTCTTAGGAGAAATAAAAATCTGAAATCCGAAATAAATAGGTCAAACAAAGGTTTCTTATTTTATATGTTTGCGTATTACAGACTACTTCTCGCAACCGACAACCAAGTAATGTCCAGACGATGTTCTCATCTCTGCGAATGGTCGAGAGAGTAGTTAAAAAGCAGTTCAAAGAGGGACAGATCTCCGAGGCTTTCGCCGCCAGGTTCAACTGGGACAAACTGTGAGTATAACACACACAATGGGCCGTAGGGACACACAGAGGGGACGTAATAAGCCTTCCCTAAGAGCGAAACCTATGCTCGGGCCATCTATATATAAAATATGTTTTTTTTTCATTTTTTTTCTTATCTATGGCACAGCAATTTGACTTCACCTCGCCTGATGTTAAGCTGAAGGCAAAGTCTCATGAAAGATGGTCACCATTGCAAACACGTTCAGTGCTACAATGGTGGCGCTCAGCTTGACGGCCTCATCAGATGCTTATTCACGCCCCGCTCAAAGGACCCGGGACTGTAGGAAGAAGGAAACACGTGCGCCGGCAAGGAATTCCAGGACTTAATGGTGCGGCAGAGAAAAGACTCACCGAACCGCTTGGTTCTTGATGGTCTATTCTGTACCGTATGTTTGTATTTAAAAAAAAATGTCGGTCCCGGTTGCCATACGAACTTCTACGGCAGTCAAGTCCGACTAGCCTAACTACAGAACTTCGATAGCGCCAATTTGGTTATGGAGCTCCGATGGCAGTCTCTTCACGGAAAATATCGAAGTTCAGCCGCATCTTAGTTGGATCAGAAAACCGACCCCAATTGAGTTGGGATAGGCTCAAAGAATGGATGGTTGCTAACTCAGCAGTGCACAAGAATTGAAGGCGAGGTGGGCTTGGAGCCCACTAGTACACACCACACCACTATTTAACATAATCCGTTCACATTCAACCATTACGTTGGTTTCCCGAAACGGTTCGGTTCAACAGTCATGGTCTTGGTTTGACTAAAGTTTTATTTCGATTCGTATTAACTTCTGATAGTATCATATTAGTGCTATGTTTCCCTGTAGCATACTAACTTTATTGTCCCCCTACTTCCAGATCTACCCGAATAAGGCGAGACAAACCGAACTACGTGTTTGACAAGTCAACGAACATGAGAATCTTTAACACTGGTCGATAAATTCACATAAATAGTTAAATCATAGGTAAAAAATGTAGGGTATGATGGTGGGTCATATCAATTTAGAATTATACACGTATATATACATATATTCACACTGTTCTTTATACAAGGTAAGGAGAATTATGGAATATATTTCATGTGAAACAAAGGCTGAAAATGCGGAAAAGATTTTTCGCATTGCCCATACTGATGTTAACTTCTTAGTTCTGGAGACCAAAGTTCTTCATTGGTTTATTCAAGATATTCTAGGTTATACTCTTTTCGTCCTGCTGTCAGATATTTATACAGCGTGTTTGAGAAACGCTCCCAAAGCTGAAGACGCCTGGTAGTACTCTCGGTACACTACATATTGGTCTAAAAAAAATTACGATATAGCATGTTTTTTTACCATTCATTTGGCATTACTTAAAAAAAAAAAGATTCTGATTCTGTTCCCGAAATCCATGGAAAACTTTTCCATTCCATGTTCTGATCCCTGTACCGAATTCCATTCAGATCCGTTTAGCCATTACAGTTATATTTGCATTGGTCTGGGTGTTTCTATGTATAATATGTATGTATTTACAAAAAAAAATATTTAAGTAGAAAGGGTGTTTCTAAGTATAATATGTATGTATTTACAAAAAAAAATATTATCGAAGTATGTTTATCCGCATTCTAGAACCCATAATACAAGCTAGTTAAACTATGCTTACCATGGGTCTAGGTGGCGTTGTGTAGATTGTCCTAGAATTAGAGTTACAAACAACCAAACACCTCCTCAAACTTTCACATTTATGATATAAGTAGGGTGTATCAATAAGCTCAAAGGTTACCGACAGTGGTGAGATTATTATAATAGGGATGGTGACTACTTCTTTTTTTATTCTCCAAGAAACTACTTTATAACTGTTAAAGTAAAGTTTTCTTACAACAAATAGTTTTGTTTCTTGAGTCGTAGGAAATCGTTGTAAAAAGTGACGTCATGATTTCACTAGCGCTTTATTTAAGTTAAAATCCATTATCACTTTGTTCTCAAAGAAATTCATTGAAAATGACGCAAGAATCCAGTTCCAGTGAAACTCAGCTTTAGAAATAGGCCTCTTTTCAATCCAACATACTGCTACATACCACATTGCGAATGTTAACACTTCTAACATCTTCAATGATATACAGGTGTGAATATAATTATATGTATATGTGTATAGTATATAGTTAATGAGAATCAAAGGTGCATTTTTATAATATTTTTGTTAAACACAATTTTTGGTAATTAAATTTTACTTGTAATATGACTTTTATTTAATTTATCTTTGGTGACCTCTAACACGACCCGAAGGTTTTTTACCATAAAATTATTACTACTAGTGTAAATAGATCAACTGTCTCCTCATTACAGCATTACCGAATTTAAAATGTGAAATGAATCTTCCATTTCAAATTTATTACACATAATGGTGACTTTAATGCCATAAATTGTACTCATAGTGAGATAAGGCCTTTCTTTAATACGCTTTTATTAGTTTCACTAGTATGTATGGTTGTTTGCTTGTAACCGGCTCGCGGGGTCCATATTGACTCACCTAAAGTTCTTTATCCGAAATTGTTCTTCCTAACGATTTGTAATCCGAATGATCACTCCTCCTAAAATTTTTCATCCTAAAGTTTTTATTCATACTATTTGTAGTGCTACCGTCGATGTTCATAACACTCATGTTTCCGAAAATTGTTATCAATAAAATCGTTAACGTACAATATTAAAGCTACTACTGTTTTTTATCCTAACGTTTTTATCCCTAAACATATTTACCATAATATTGTCACTCAAACTTAGAAAGAAACATTTATCTACCAAATGTAATAAAAATATATGTCGGTAGAATTATATTTTATTTATAGTTTTAATATTTTTTTTGGTTATTTGTTGTTACATACTTATTATTATTAATTAGAAAAATGTTTAGAATGATTAAAGGTTGTTTCACTGCTTTTTTGGCTTAAATGAATGAAAATCTTAAAATACGACTAATTTATGGTTATCGAAATCGAAAAAGGTCATAAAACCTTTTTCGTTTTCGATTCGTTTTTGGCACTTCGCCGGCCGCTGCCGCGGCACGCTCGCTTCGCTCGCTCGGCTCGTGCGTTGTGTGGTCACAATTCTAACCTAACCTAAACCAAGAACTATAAATATGACCGATTCGTTTCTGGAACTTGACTGAATGACCGCAGCGAGATTGTACGTGTAAATAACTAAAACTGTAAAAGTTACGCAAAATTAATGTAAATAATACTGATTATTATTAATAAAAATAAATCTAAACAAAAAAGGTATGACTTTCAATAATAGTGTTAAAGATGGTTATGTTGACAAAATATAGGAAAAGAAATAATAGTATAATAGATGTTTATTGCTACCGACATTATGAAGTTGAATGATTCGGAATTAAAACATTAGAGACAGAGTAGTTAGGAATTGTGATTGTTAGGATGAAAAATGTTAGGAAGAACATTTTCGGAGTTCCAATTTTCGGAGTTGAAAATTTAGGTGAACTTTGGCGCACCCCGGCTCGCGTGTACGACACATGCGTGCATTTCCAGGCTTCCCATTAGACTCGCTATCAGCGTGTACGAGAGGGGAAGAGCAATAGATTTTATTTTTAATAGAATTTGGAACCCCATTTCTTCCAATGCGGTGTCGAACAAGGCGCTTCAAGGGGTTAGGTTAAATAGGGTTGTTTAATATCAGACAGCTTTATACAGTCCAGACTGAGCCTCAAATGCAAGACTCGCGTCAACAATAGTGCCTGAAATACAGCAATAGGCTTTAATTCACCATTGCCTACCCCGGGAGGTGTGAGTACCTATATATATGTATAACTACGTATCACACATTTAGAATAATGTATCACTAGACTTACCTTTTCTTGTTGTGGATGTTCGGCGTTGTGTTGTTGGGCACGAGAGGCGGCCAGTGTTGCCAGCTCCGACATATTCACGTATAGGGCTTGTGGCATTTCTGTAACGGAACAAAAATAAACATTAATTATTGCCAATATGATTTGTTATAAAATCATACTCAACTATCTGTAGCCGGCGGCTGTGCTTGCGTGGATTTCAGTTATCGCGATAAACCATAGCATATGTCCTTACGCAAGCTTTAATATATATCTGTACCAAAATACATCAAAATCGATTCAGTAGTTTGCGCGTGAAATCGTAACAGACGGACAGAGTTACTTTCGCATATTAGTTGGAATTAGTAGGCAAATATGGGTAACCATAAAGCTGAAAAGTTTAACCATTTTATTTCTGAAATTACTTCAGCCGCTTGAAGAATTCTTAAATATTAAGCTTTCGCGTTCTATAACATATAATTTCATTTCGCCAGTAAAATTTCGCCAGTGCAGCCTTAGCTTAGTACCATAAAAATATCGTGCGTTGAACTGACAGATTGATATTTGATATCCTTGTATCGAGTCTAATGTGCGAAAGAGAGGGCGCTCTACAAAGTGGAATTAAGTCAATATCAGTCGGATTCTCACTTTCATTACTGAAGCATCAATATATTTGTCAATGGGTCTTCGGAACATAATATATTTTCACACGTAAGAATTATAACAAAAAAATCATTTAACATAATAATATCTAACAGATATACACAGATGGAGAAAACATTCGAACAAATACGTCCGCTCAGCGCGAGCTCCGAATACAAAATGCCTATTTTACACTAGTGCAACCGAATGTGACGTCACACCCGGGCTCGGTAGTGGGGATTAATTACCTTTAGTAAGATGCGGCGGCAGTGACGAAGGTTTGGTCGCTTTGAACTCTTGCTGGCAGGTGTTGGCGTTGCCGGATTTGGTCGGCACGGAGGGCCGCTCGAGGGACGAGCATCTCTGTTGAAAGTGTGTTACTTATGATTAAGTGGAAATATTGAAAAAAATATCTGTTAGATTTACTTTGAAAAATAATATTAGTAACCGAAATTATGAATATTCCCCCTGTAACGAAGCTGGAGTGTTAGGAGTGAGTTTGACTCCGTCGATGTGGATTTGGACAATTGTGACCAAACATTATGTACCTTCATAAACTATGAAAAATTAGAATGTGTACCAAATTTCACTAGGCTTCCGTATTGCCTATTTGAACCCATTCATTTCCTTTTTTATTGTATTATTTCCTTAGCTCTAGTCCATCTATGTCGTCAAAATCGGTTCAGTGGTTAACGCGTGAAAGCGTAACAAACACACAGACAGAGTTATTTTCGCATTTATAAATATTAGTATAGATACTTATAACTTACAGTAGGCAACGGAGGACGTGCGTAGATCCCTCCGGGCTCACTCCTCTGCTGAGCCACCTCCACCTCAGAGTGCGTGAAGGTGTGAGCGCTTAATGCTGGTCGAGGGTGACCGCGTTCGTATGCTGTGGAGGAACATATTGAGAGTGAGGGACGAAAAATTCATTCAATTTTTCTTTTAACCAATTGATCTAAACTATGAATAATGAAAAAATAATATATATATATTGGGGAAGGGTACGGGGCCCACCACTCACCCGCGGTTCAACACTCCAACGATAACAATATATATTGGAATGAAAATATATATATTTATTTGTAAAGGATTTCCGCCAGGTAACGCCTACATCTATACCGTATATGAATAATGAAGTTAAAGTGTTTGGTGATTCCAAAAATAAGTTTGAAATCCACTGGATTATTGGTTCTTGAAGAATAACTCCGTTTCTTTCTGATAAATGAGTCATCATCATCATCATCTACATGCTCTTAAACCAATTACAAGGGATCGGAGAAACATGTCATTCTCCTCCACACATTTCTGTCAGATATCCATTTCCTCAGTAACTTCCTATCTTTGCCATATCTTCTTTCAAACATTCCATCTAACTGTTTTTGGACCGACTTTTGCTCCTAAAGCCTCAGCTCTCATACCTTGGACCTATGTTACAAAATTACTATCATCTCTTCTTATAGTAAGTTGACGACGTCGCAGTCATTCAATTCTGTTAAACGAGTAAGTATAAATATTTCTAATGTATCGGTACAATACATACAGACATATAGTCCCGTCTCTTTCCCGTTTAAGTAGGTCGAAATAATATTGTAATTCCAGTAGGCATGATTGAAACTATACTACACTTGTATAGGTACTTAAATAAAGGTAAACAATCTTGTGACATCTATACTAATATTAAAAAGAGGAAAGGTTTGTACCTATTTTTGTATGTTTGTATGTTTGTAATGAATAGGCTCAAAAAGTACTGGGCCGATTTAAACAATTCTTTCACCTCTAAAAGGCTACAATATCTAGGAGTAACATAGGCTATATACAAGGGAGCGGAGTAATAATCATAAATCTCAATTGATCCGGTAAATTTCTATACATTGGCTCTAATATCGCTAACAATTTCCGTTGTCATGACAGCAAGGAAAAGTAGTATAGAGAGGCAAGTAGTGAATCGAGTAGAGTCGTACAACGCGATAATCGACATCCACGCGGGCGGAGCCGCGGGCAACTGCTAGTTGTTTTATAAAACACATATTAAACTAAAAAACCAGAGTAACTAGTGGTTCGACAGAGATCTGGTTTTTAGTCTTCATAATGCGTTACTAAGCAGAAAAGTATTTTTATACTGAGTTTTTAAACAAAACATTAAAAAGACACGCTAAGATTGTTTATGTTTTTAAGTACCTAAACAAATGGACGATCGACTTATCGAGTTATTAAAAGGAAAAACTTAGTTTAGTTTACAGATTTTCACTGGTGAATTCTAACTTAAGATAAACCATGATTTAGCAGTACTAAAAAAATAATAAATCTATATTCTATTAGGGTGAAAACTAAATAAATAAGTAAGGTTATATATTTTTTTTTTTTTTTATAATATCACGCCTATATCCCCGAAGGGGTAGGCAGAGGTGCTAGCACCCACATTTCGCTAGTTTATATTTAGGTCCCAATGTAATAGGTGGCGAGCCTATTGCCACCAACCGGGCACTTATAAACCTGCGATAAATACACACATAACTTCGAAAAGCATCGCAGTCATTGGTGTGTGCCATGGTAAACCTGGGATCGAATACCACCCATACCACTAGGCTACCGCGGTTATAAGGCGCGGCGCGTAAGGTTATAACATAACATAAATACTGTAATGATAAATGTATGATGTTAGATAGATGTAAGCTAAGGTATGATGAAAATGACGATGTGTAGGATGATGATAATGATAAAAAAAAAAACAAAAATAGTGTTACCAGCAGAAATAGTGTGTGGCCTACCACCCATGATAGCGGATGCTGCCCTCTCGAACTGAGCAGTGTCCTTCAAATCTGGCCATGTAGCTGATGCTGAAAAAAATTGACACATATTTGATTAAACAATAAAGTTAAATTACCAATTTTGGACATTTAGGTTACTACTAAATGTAGTTGCCTTAGGAATGCCTAAGCGAGGAGTGGAGAGGTATGCCTATAGCTGTAGTATAATATATAGTAGCGGTAACTAAGCGTTTCGGTGAGTCTTTTCTCTGCCGTACCATTAAGTCCTGGAATTCCTTGCCGGCGCACGTGTTTCCTTCTTCCTACAGTCCCGGGTCCTTTAAGCAGGGCGTGAATAAGCATCTGATGAGGCCGTCAAGCTGAGCGCCACCATTGTAGCACTGAACGTGTTTGCAATGGTGACCCTCTTTCATGAGACTTTGCCTTCAGCTTAACATCAGGCGAGGTGAAGTCAAATTGGCATGCCATAGATAAAAAAAAAGTATATAGGTATACTAGCTGACCTACCCCAGCGTCGCCCGTGGCATATTTTGAAACTTCATACCACCACTTTGGGCCTGTAATTTTTAGTACTTAAATAATGTATGGGAATCTGCCAGGTTCGTGGACACTTATGATCACTGCTCCGCTCCCTTAAGTAGTAGCGTGATGATATATAGCCTTAAATCTTTGTCGATAAACGCACTATGCAATGCAAAAAGAATTTTTAAATTCGAACCAGTAGTTCTTGAGTTATGCGTCCTTATTATCAACACATTTAGCGATTCATTTTTATATTATAGATAGATTATAAATCCTCGGGAGTGTTTATCTTACACCCTGAAGTTTTTTTGTGATTGGTATACAGTGTCTAGTTGTCTCTATTTGAAATTTCTACCTATTATAATGTAAGCATTTACCAAATTTCGACCTAATCTGTTTGAGCGAGAGTTTAAATAAAAACATCTTCACAAAGTATCACATATATACCGGTTGATTTTATAGTCTTTTCGGAAAAAAAGATTTTGGCCACAATTTCGATAGTAAAAGCGTAAGGAAATCCTAATTCGGCGAAATATTTTTTTTTTTACGGGTGGGACCCGTTACATTACATTACATTTTTCTGTTCACCTGTACATTATTACCATTCATAAAGTAATTAATTTTTTCAAAATTAATAATTCCAGTCGATTTTGCTTCCGAAACTGTGTGTGAAACAAAATATTCTTTTTCCGAAACAACTGTAAAATCACCGTGTATGTATTATCCTACATGCCAGGATACTCCGTAATGATTAGGTACCCACCTGCGTTGCTGATGACGTCATGGTTGTCATCGGTGTGCTCGTCTTCGGCATTACTCTTCGTCTGAGTTATACATTCGCTGCTTACGCTCTGATTATCTGAACCCTGCAATGTACACTCAACCATATAAATGAAGCTCAGAAGGGAATAACTACAGTAAGGTCTGCCCTAGACAAAGAGTATCTAACATAAATGCGTGTGAGAATAAAAACTAGATATTATAATATATATACATATTAGTGTTGTAACAAATATTCGCATTCGCCAGTATTCGCTTTATATGTTATTCGCAATCGCATTCGAATTCGCAAGAAACTATGTAATAGTTTGGCCATTGTTTTTGACAAATTTAACGTACCACATTTTCGTATCCGTGGTTCGGACTGCTTTGTTGGCGAAGCGAAAACCTTCTCCACCAGTGGCGAAGTACACCAAGGAGCCATCCTTAGTACGTTCAGGTATTGCGAGATTTCAGATGTTTTGTTGAACAGCATGATAACTCATATGAACAGCCTGGGCTTCGAATCTACTAATTGTTAACCTTTGTCAAATCACTGAGATTACAAAAAATGCCATTGAATTTTAGACTGTACTGCTATGCAGTTAAAGCCTGAAATTAAATGATGCTATGTAGAGTGAATGAAACGATGTTATGAACCCGTCATTACTCCTGTTGTTTAATTTAGAACTATAAGCTTATGTTAATAAAACCGAAAATGTAATGCTAGTTTATGTAATACTAGAGATTTGACAAACATTAACAATTAGTAAAATTGAGGCCCTCGGTGGCTATACAAGTTTGTTATTTGGAAGACTTGATGTTGAACTTAAAAGAGCATAGACGAGCATGATGATAATACCAATCAGGTTGAAGTTACAGGTCCATAAAACCATATAGGTATGTCCTTTTATGCAGCTGTGAAGTGTAGCCGCTGCCGGAGCAACACAAGTAGATGCAAGCACTTGCGTGTCATGGTGAAAACGATGCGATAGATGTGATGTAATCCAATCAAATTATCAACAAAATCACAACTAAACTCAAAAAATAACATAAATAGTGTTCCTCTTTCATTAAAAAAATGCAAGTTATAACATTGTATGTGTAACCTTGTGAGGTAATCAAATTCGGATTGAATATGACCGATATACTTTTCGGCTATATTTAAACCGATTACAACATTCGCATTTGCATTCGCAATGGCATTCGCATTCGTGAATATATAAAATGAATATTTGTGCAATGATAAAACCTAACATCCGTTACAACACTAATACATATCGCTCGTCGTAAAGGAAAGTGTTTACATAATTTAGCAAATCTCGTTTGCAAAGCTTGCACTTTCAAGCCCAGAGTTTAATATTCTGTATTCTTTCCCTTGACCTCACAACCACGAGAGGAAATCTTGCGGTAGAATAGTTGATCAGCAAGTGCAACTTCGTTTAGGCCCCAATAAATCAAAGTCAAAACCATACTATATACTGTGAGCTGATTCTACCAAATGCACCTATTGGTTGGTAGATTCAGCCCTGAGCTAGACAACATTTTAATGTAATGTCAAAATAACTCGGCTGAAGTTAAGTGTCAATAATACCGATATGTACATTAAGTGTAAATAATAATAACTAATAAATAAAAATAAAAAAGCAAAATAAAATAAACATCACATTGTCAACGTAGAGCGAGCGTCGTAGGAGCGCATCTTGTGAGCGGAAACCGGAGTCAGCGCTGCACACACTTGCCAACCGGAATGCAGACTACACGCCAAGTAAAAAAATAAAATAAGCAAAAAAAGCAAAAATATAAAACTAATAAAACCTACTTAAAAAAATAAAAATTACTCTTTTATTGACAGAGAGAGTTGTGAAAAAATATGTGGGTAATTCATCATTTTGTGGCAGGTAATCCTTTTTGGATTTGCAAATTACACTGTACCTATTGTCACCCAAATTAAATGTGTATGCTAAATATCAGGTCAACCAGTTAACAGGAAGAAAGTAATTACAACTTAACTGTATAGTCGTACTGACAGTTTCCGAGTTGAAGTTTGACGTCACTCGTCGATTCAGTGTTTTTGTATTATACTATATCTCATTTTTGTAATGATAGGCATTTCTAACTAAATGTATATTGCTTAGTAGCATTTTGATACAAGGAAAACAGAAACGTAATCCATTCATTCGGTATTTTATGCAAATAAAACTGACAGTGACGTAGTTTCTATAAATTAAAATAGGACCCTATTCTAGTCTTTAGATAGACACCAAAATAAGGACCTATCGATCGACTTACATTTGGGACATTTAAATGACATGAATAAAAGTGAAAAGTGAAAGTAGATGTTCAATTTCTACAACATTTTTATAACAATACTAAGGACTATAATCTCACATGTTTACTATGTATGTTTGATATTGCACTACTGACACTCAGTAAATATCACTCCACTGAAGCTAGCGGCCGATCTCTCTCGATAGTGTTATAATCACGTTACTCGTTTACAAATACTTTTCGACACGAATTCGGAATTCTACTAATAACACACATACATACACACAAACACACGGAAAATATCACTAAATATCCTACAGTATCTACAGGTTACACGCTTGCTATGTATACCTGGGTGAGACAGTGCTGTGACTCGCTGTTCGGAGCTGGTATTGTGCCTGCTGACGAAGCGCTCGACATTGGAGTCGAGCAGCTCACTGTTGAACCTGATACACCTGGAAATTAAAAAAATAATATCACACATTCGACTTTGTAGCGTCAAAGTGATCGACATATTTTAGAATTTAGTAGATATTTGAAAATTGTTTATACTTAGATACTTATTAAATATGTTTAATTATTTTACCAAGATTACTAGGAATATGTAAGCATGAAAGTTAAGTAATTAATAGCATTTTGAATGATACAATAGGAAAAACCAAAAAAATATGTATAACAACAAATATTATGATGACATGTTATTTGAAGAAAACGATTAATACGATATTTTTAATAATCCAGTAAAACAACCAAAAAGTCGACTATTTTTTCATCATTCAGATATTTTGATATTTAATTTCCATGATTTCGTAACAAAATCTTATACCCGGAGGTAACCACACAGAAAAAAAAGAGTCAAGTAATGGTGAGGTTCCTTACCGTGCTGATTTTCAGAGCACTGGCTGTTCAACGAGGAGATGGAGGTCAGAGAGGACTTGCGGCTGCCGAGTCGTGAGGAGGCTGAGGGCGAGTGAGGGGCCGAGCCGCTCTCCACCCAGCCGCTGTAGCACGACTTTATGTCGCATATCACCTGTAATATGCAGACGTTGATTGAGATGAAACGACTCAACCACAGATGCTATTGCGAACTGTTTAGTATTATTTACATTGACAAACTTTTTGCAGGTTTTGAAAGACTTTTTTGTTGGGTAAAGTAAAATACTGTACAAAACCATTTCTCTACAACTTCCTACTATAAGTTCAAACCTACCTATTTCCATCACATTTGGTAATCTGCACTCAATCGATTCTAAGTTAATTAACACATTCACACAAACACAACGCCATTATTTATTTAATTGCAGTATTTATAATATAAAAAATTCTAATAATTATGAAATTGATCGATCAATTTTGAGGAAAATGTTAAATTTTACAAGATTTTTTTTCAACATTGTGATCATCTACCGATCGATTTACCTGAATTATAAAATTTAACGAATGCTTCTAATTTCAAATCTATAAAATTATTTTTCGCCTTCATTATTCTGGTATTTTAATAAAGCTATTTTTAACTGTTTATTTATTGTCATCAACCCGTGCAAACAAACGTAAAATTGCAACGCGGCGGTTCTCAGTATGCTAAATTTCATTACCAACAAACGTATGTTGTATGTATGTATGTGGTGTGTATTCACCAAACTAATAATATAGTTTGTTAAATAATTAACAGTACCTGTAAACTGGCGGCTGGCAAAGTCCTAGGTTCTGCAGTGTGTCTGATGAGCTGTTCACTGCCTTCTTGTAAATGTCCGACCTCGGCTAGCATGGCTACTTCCGATTCCTATGAACGAAGAAGCATTTCATTAAATCATAACAATGACAACCTGCATGCCGTCACTACCACGTATTTCTCGAGTCAAAGCAGTACAACAGTAGCCCGTATCACAACTTCTTAAAAGTAATTGTGTAAGACAAGTGCATTAAACAAATACATATACAAATAATACGAGATACTTTTTGATCCAATTTGGCCGTAACTATCGGCAAGGATCATGGAACTAAGTCGCGTAACTTTTTATTGGTAGACTTAAGCTCGTCTATCACCGTTGCACTCCGTGCTTTCCCTTAAAAACAGCCCAAGTCGCGTACTGCGCGTTTAGAAGGCATTTTGATTTAAGTACCTACACTTTTGGTTCTACAATTCGTGCCTATGGCTATACTTAATTAAGTTCCTTTTTTGAAACATTGTGACGTGAAGGTATGAATCTTGGTATATCATCAATGTATTTCTCCGTTTGTCGCCTCTTAAGACACCCTACGGGTGAGATGGTGATATTCCGTCTCCGACACACACGAACGAAACCAACCATACACTTTTTTTTCTATTTGCAGTAACCTAGTGGTATGGGTAATGGACTTCTGAGACGAGGTCTCGGGATCGATCCCAGGTTTTATGTCACAACCAATCACCTTTAAAGTTATGTGTGTATTTATCGCAAGTTTATAAGTGCCCTGTTAATGGCAATAGGCTCGCCACCTATTACATTGGGACCTAACAAAAACTGGGGAAATGTGGGTGCTAGCACCTGTGCCTACCTCTTCGGGGGTATAGGCATGAGTTTATGTTATGTTATGCCTACGTATATACCGAAGTCAGCGAGAGTGGTTATAGCGGACTCGAACCGACCAAAACCGCACGGCCGTCTTGGACCATCAGTTACCGAGGGTGAGGAAGCCTCTGGCATATCTCTTATGTAAATCAGTATGGATGATGTTGAGCATCTATAATGTTAATCGAAATTTATATATTTAAAATACACACATTTATAATTTTGACATTGAATACTAGTATAGCAATAGATCAACCGTTAAGAAAGGTCAAAGCTATGAACTCATAAGTAGCAATGACCTTTTTGAGTGTTATTTTTTTCTATATATGTACTTATACAGGTATGATTACTAAACTCGTTTGACTTCTAGAATATTCTGGCTCTTATTACACGTCACATTTGCATTAGTACTGAGACTTAATTATAGAGCAAAATACACGATTGTGTGACACTTGGAAGTGTATGAGTGTGGTTTTGAAGACCCAAGCGAATCAGTTGAATGATGAACTATTTTTGTTACAGAGTGTAAAAATGCTAGTCAACCCACAACGGGGAACGCTGACTAAAAGAATCCGCGGGCTCTAAGAATGCAACCAAGAAGTACGCCAAGTGGTCGACTTTTCAATGCAAGGTCATTTGCAAAGTCATTATTTTGCAGCTTCTCAGTATATAGAAAGGAATCCAAAGAAATTCTTACCACAACTGGATTTAGCAGTGAGACAAAGTGGCAGAACCGGCTTCGCTCTTCAATCAGTGCGGCCTTTACTGCTTTCTCTTCCATTTCCTCGAGCTGCTGCTTACGCTCTTGTATGTCCTGGAAGAAGTATATGATCGAGTAATTCAAGGACATAAGTTACCATTCAGTAAAATTCATTGCATTCCTCAGTTTATAACTAGCTAGAAATAAAATATGCAATACGTTCATTTCCCTATATCTATGTTGATCAGTCAATGGCGAACCCACTTAGAGTCACTTCCTGGTAGGTTGTGCTCTTATGCCGTTTGCCATATCTAATTACAGTTAGAGATGAAGCTGTATAGCTCTCAAAAGTAATATGCTGTTCACAGTCTTGGTCATTCCTTTTATTTTTTTCGAAGACCTTTTATTGCAAACTTTATTAGCAGGAGCTAAAGCCTCGTCGATGACAGTTTTGGCAGATGTCTGTAAAATTCTTAGTAAGGTTTTGGTCTCTCAGACAATCGTTGCGCACCGGAGTTTTCGATTTCCTATCATAGTGGTTCACGAGGAATCTTTAGTACATTTTTTTACTTTGCCTGCTTTAAATTTGAGTTGATATCAAAATCACAATGCGATTGGCCCGTGACGTGATCGGTCACAGGCCAATCGCATTGTGATTTTGATATCTACATGTGACGTGATCGGTCGGACGTGATTTCCATTTCTTGATCCTCCTTATTTGTGAAAGATTCACTAAAGAGTAGTTACCTGCATGCACACTTCATTTCGTCTCTTCGCATCAGGTGGCGCTCTCCTCGCTTTCCGAGCATGTCGTTGCGCCTCCGTGACTCTGCGCCGTAACTCGGAACGGGCGCGCTTGCACTCGCGCGCATGCTCGCGGCTCATGGCACCTGGTGCGCACGAACCACGCCGCCATTCGTCTGCGCGCTCCGATAGGGGTGCTACCAATGTGTCCATGAGAACGCTATAACAATACATGGACATTAAATTATCATTATACTTCAATCTTCTATATTTGGAATCTGTAGAAGAGGAGTTTAGAAACTTAATTAAAAATCGGACGAGTCGAAGATCAGGTACAGAAACAGTTGATTTTCGGGAAGTAGAAATCATTATTATACATTCGCATACCTATGTGCCGCTATACGCTGAGCAGTACTGAAAGATTTCCGAGAGCTTTTATTTCTACTAAGTATTTCTGATCCGCACGGTAAGTGCGGCAGTGGCGCGGTGTTATCAATTAATCCGTCTTAATTAGAGCCATACCCTCTAAAAGGTGAATAATATATAGAAAATACAAGAGGTGTAAGGCAGAAGGCGTAAGACATAATCAAAGCAAAATCGTAAAAACGCGACTTTGCGCTACGCCCACGTCGATATGTACTTACACCGTATACCTCTTTCCTTATACATAATTCACGTCGAACCCAATCATCTTCAACCCCAATTCCTTTTCAAGGAGGTGCAAATAGTATACAAAAAGAAATCACAGTAAACTCACCCTATAAACGTCTTCATCCTGGTCTCAATGGCGCGGTGTCGTAAGCAAACACGCGTCAGAGCTGTGCCGATCTCCTTTGTAGCTCCTGTAACAAGGTAGACGTACTTGGTCAACATTTACATAGTACCACATCAATTTGGCACACAGTATTATTGATACTATCTAAGTGCTTAAGTCATTCGGCCTCCATATTTGGTAGAGTACCTATTTACTATACTAGTTAGCGGTCAAAATTATGCTGACTACGTGACATTAAGCGGTCTATGTAAGCTTACATCACTAGATATAGGACAGAAGATATAAAACCACCTACAGTGGAAATAAGCCAAAGGTAAGAAGTCTATACTATAGTAGCAGTCGGAGAACACTTCGATAAATGTACCGTAAGTCTAGTAACGCTTCCGTATTTGAAAGAGACTCAAAAGCGTCTCTTGAGTATGACTCCAAATGATGCAAAAGCATTAAACAGGAAAAATAACAATAATATTGCATTGGATGGACATAAAACAAAATTAAAATTATAATTACAAATATTTGTTTTCAATTTCGCGGCCTTATCACACTGCGGCCATCTCTTACAGGGAACCAAAGAAATTCTTTAAAGAAAAAGAGAAAAGGAAATTCGGGGTAGTTTTTTAGTATCTAATATACATAAATAAACGTAACAAATACTTAAAATGTATATTAATACATACATATAAACATTGCAGAAGACATCGCGACTTTAATATATAAACGAGAATATTATTGTGAGACTTCCTCAAAATGTAAAAGACCTATCAAAATATAATAACCTCAACTGTAATCACGAACTTACCCGACCGTAAATAAAACTTCGCAAAGAGGATAATCCAAGTAACAAATGAAGTCACTAGAAATACCGGTAAAACTTCAATATTACCATACATCAAACCAGCTATTCTATATTAAACTTTATAGCCTTTGCAATAGGATTCTTATTTTCATTTACAATTTCCTCAAGTTTGTTGACTGTATAGTGAACATCATATAGGTATACTGTGTCCAGATGTACACTAATACTGTGGACTGTTGTGACTTTTAATTCAGAGTATACCCGACCCATGAGAGACAAAGACGTATTTTAGTTAACTGTTACTGTGATGTGATACAATATTAAAAAATGAATATTGTTTTAATACCGTTAGCGATTTTCGCGCTCTGTTGTGTGGTGAATGGGCGTAAGTTAATTATTGTTTTAAATATTCTTTGTCTATTTTTCAAGGTGTAAAAAATATATTAATTATAGTTTAAAGTATAAAGAGTTAAGTATCAGTATGCGTTGCATTGCGAACAATTTGATTGAGACTTTTAGAGACATTTCCTCAATTTACTAACCATAATCTCTTTCATGTTTTTAAATTTTCCCCTTGTAAATGGTAACGACAGACCTTTGATACGTCAAACGTCTACGAGGACCAATATTAATATTTTTAGAATCGCGCTTTACTGGGAGCTGGTTTTATTATAATTCCGAAAATGGCTTTAGCATAACACAAAGGATTTTTATTAAAACACAATATACTCATAATAACCACTGCTATAATGACTATGTACACAATAGGTACCCTTTTTGCGTCTCGCAGTCGTGTAATAAAAGAATGTGATATAAATAAGTATGTAGCTTTTTATTAGGGCTAGCGCCAAGGAGAAACTGGATTTCATGGACTGGGACAAATGGGGTTTGAACTGTACCGAATTAATTATTTTAGTCTTGCTCGCTACTCGCTATTGACAAGATTATAACGTTACCTCAGTAATGTTTCTTTTTCTGTGTGTGTTAGGAGACACGATGTACGCAACAAATTAAATAGATCGATAGACCTAACAAAACAAGTACAATAGACCTAACACCCTTCTGTAACTATTATCAGTTTCGCACCCCACAATCCCGACTCACCACAGATTCGCTTCACATTTTTGCCCTAAACGGCTTGTCTATTAGTTATTAAGATATATACTCTATCTTATAGCTGTATATGAAATAGAATTAGGTAAATACTTATGAAATTTTCTCAATTATTAGTTTATAACTTCGATATACATTGTATAAGGAAATATATTAATTCAGTTTTTTTACTTGATATAAACTCGTTTTTTTTTAATTTGCAAAACTTTTTTTCATTCAATGGTCGTATTGTGTGCTAACAATGCCACTCTAACAGGCCCTCCATAAAAAGGAGAAATCGAGTGTTTTTTTTACAAATTAATTACTTATATGAATTCTATTTAGATTTAAGTGAGGTAAATTGGTTTTAATCGTTAGCGGTTTTCATATTATCTCAGGTATACGAACAAATTTTTGGATCAATATTAACATGCGATGTGCACATAAAAAAGTCGGTACAGTCAATAACATTCAACATGTAGGTACTCATGCATACACACAATACAATTATAGGTATCCAAGTACCTAACAAACAAGAGCCAAATCAATAGTTTTTTGTATTTATTTTTTATCGTATCTGTGACTTTTCCAGAGCAAGGCCCATGTCGAACAACGAGCGGTGGGCAGGGAGAATGCAAGTCAGTGTACAGGTGCCAACCGCTATTGGAAATAGCCAGCAAACCGAACAGAACACCACAAGAAACGGAGCTACTGAGAAAAGCACAATGTGGTTTCGAGGGAAGAGCACCAGCTGTAAGTATTCTGGAAGTGGTTTTCATAATTTCAGATTGTGTCGCGAGGCCTGAATTTTCGTGCCATATCACAAGTTAACTGAGTTTATACGTGTCGGGTTATGTGGTGTCGTAATCGCTATATTTGACGACCTATGCATCATTTTGAGTATCAAAACTTGGCAAACTATAAAATTTACTGTCGAGAAAATATTTCCTATCCTTGTACAGTTTAAGATTTTAGACAATTAAGGTGTGTGTTGACCAAGAGCCAAGCCACGTTAGCCAGTACAGTACACTTTCTGATTGACGGGTGAGACTCCGATACGAATTTGGCCCGAAGATCATGGTGGGGACACCTTGAATTAAGCCTGTGTATTGAGTAGAAAGTGACCAGAAAGTAAATTGATCATCAAACTAGGTCACAACATATAAGATTTCTAGATACCTTTTATGGTTTTTAGAAATCTGACCTCTTGTGACCTAGTCTAATGATGTTAAGAAAGGCAAAGAATGGAATTTAAATTTAGATCAAAATAAATTTCATAATTAACTTTAATAGTGAGTATAAAAAAAAACAAAATAAGTAAAGTAGGTGAACCAATTTCTGGCCTCAAGATTATAAAATTGAATAATCTCCGATTACATTACAGGTGTGCTGTCCCGGGGCAAATGAGCCTGTGACACTAAGCAATGGATGTTTCACTCCCGAAGGTCAACCAGGGCAGTGCGTCAACATTTCCAGTTGCCCGGCTATCGGCAACTTGCTACAAGCCCCAGTTCGAATGGAAAATGTTCAATACGTACAGCAATCGAGGTAAATATTAATATGTCGACCAGTATGTAAACATCCTCGTGTATTAATATGGGCCCGCTAGCGAGTTTCACGTTAGAAAGTATCGCGATAGCGAGTGAATGAAAAACCCAGGTAACATTTTGAAAACAAGAATGGCAAGTATTAAATTGTTTCAATATTAGTCGTGTGACCGTCAAGGAAAGTAACTGTCGTAGGTATATTGGGATCAAGAGCGTCTGAAATGATTAGTTTAGATTTCACTCTACCTTCTCACCATTTAGTGATATGTTGTTGATTGGCTGAACATAAAAAGTCATCATAATCATCTTTGTGTTTATCCCGGTCGCATCCGAAGCTGTCACGGTATCTGGTTCCCGGGATTAGGTTTTTCCAGTAAATTCAATATTTTACGTGTAGCGACTGCTACCTGACCTCTACAACCTATAGGCAATATAGACCTGCAACCGGAACCGTGGTCTTCGAGGCACGACGTGCAAATAGTCATATTTATTCATAAAAATATTTGCACTGAGCGAGGTTCAAACCCGTGTCCCCTACATAGCAGTAGCGTTCACTCACACCTCAGAGGCTGAATATAAAAAAGAATAAAAGTAAATCTGACTTTCTAAGAGAATCCTTGTCCTGCGGCCGCCAACAGAAATTTAAAGTCCATTTCAGCATGTCAGTAAATAGCAAAAAGCCGCGGTGGCCTAGTGGTATGCGTAATGGACTGCTGAGACGAGGTCTTGGGTTCGCTCCCAAGTTTTACCAAGGCACACACTTATGACTTTTCGATGCTTTTCGAAGTTATGTGCGTATTTATCGCAGGTTTATAAGTGCCCGGTTAATGGCGATAGCCTTGCCACCTATTACATTAGGACCTAAACATAAACTGGCGAAATGTGGGTTCTAGCACCTCTGCCTACCCCTTCGGGGATATAGGCGTGAGTTTATGTTAATGTTTTTTATGTAGTAAATAGTACCAAGCGGATTCATTCCTAACTAGGGTCACTTGTATTCCAGATGCAACGGTCCAGACAAATACAGCGTGTGCTGTGGTCCCGTACCAAATCAAATTCAGAAAGGAAATTGTGCTAACAGGATGACTGCGTTCCCACCAGATCCCAGGACTGACTGTTGTGGAAGAGACACCAGCACAGAGAACAAAATTGTTGGTTAGTGCTAACTGAATATAACTTATACTGTTACTATTAAAATAGTAATATTTATTAATTAATACTATTAAAATAGTAATAGTTCGGGGTGTCTTTTTGCGACAAGTATTGGAGTAGATTGTTTATCTTAATATACAACTTCGATTATTATGTTCTCGAATGGAGACCGCATACCGGTAGACGAAGCGTGGGACGGCCTCCTGCGAGGTGCACGGACGACATAGTCGCGGATACCCATTGGATGTAGACCGCCTCCAACCGGTCGGATGGGGCAGGATTATGTTCAGCAGTGGACGTCTTGTGGCTGAAATGATGATGATGCTGATGATGATTATACAACCTCCATGGCTTGGCGGTAGTGAACGCGTATGCTACCTAAAAGGCGTGGGTTCGATTGCCGCTCGGTGCAAATATTTGTATGCATGAATATGAATATTCGCATTGCTCTGGGTGCTTCTATGTATAATTATGTACCTATTTACAAAAAAAAGTCTTTAAGTAAAAGTAAAAGTATCTAAGTATGTTCATCCGCATTGTAGAACCCATAACATAAGCTTGTTAGCTAATATGCTTACCATGGGTCTAGGTGGCATTGTGTAGATTGTCCTAGAATATTTATTTAAGTAAAAATTAGTTGCAATAAAACAATAGTTCTTATAACCTTGTGTCTTCAGGAGGAGAAGAGGCTGGAGTGGATCAGTACCCGTGGTTGGTGCTCATCGAATATCTTAATCAAGATAATGATATACGAACGTTGTGTGGTGGCTCTCTCATCAGTGGCAAATATGTTTTGACTGCAGCTCACTGTGTAACTGGGCCCAAATTGAAGAATACTAAACTGTGAGTTAATACTGTTGTACTACTGTTATAGTTACCAGCACGTATCTTGACTTCAATTACGTCACAAAAGTAGGTAGGATTGTGTGCCACGGCGACGATGGAGCTTAAAACCAACAATTATTTCTAAAAAATCGCACCTAGATTTTGTTTCGCTCGAAATCTGGCGTAAGATATATGCCAAGAACTTTAATGAGCTAGTGTAGATAGTTTTAAAAACGATAAAATAACACAAGTTACAAAAAACCGCGGTAGCCTAGTGGTATGGGTAATGGACTGCTGAGACAAGGTCTCGGGTTCGATTCCAGGTTTTACCATAGCACACACCAATGACTTATCGAAGCTTTTCGAAGTTATGTGTGTATTTATGGCAGGTTTAGAAGTGCCCGGTTAATGGGCTCGACACCTATTACATTGGGACCTAAACATAAACTGGCGAAATATGGGTGCTAGCACCTCTGCCTACCCCTTCGGGGATATAGGCGTGAGTTTCTGTTATGTAAAAGGACATAAGTATTCTTAATAAAAAAATACATAATAAGATAATGAAGTAGGCGTTACATGGAGGAAATCCACTACAAAAAAGTATACCTACCACTTACCCGCGGTTAACAATCCCAACAATAAAAATAGTAAACAATTACTAATTGTCATACAAAGGTATTGCAAACCGCATTTTGGTCTCTGACTGTATACTCTGTGGTGAATATTGAACACATTGAATACTACTATCCCGACAGATGACTACAGCCCGATTCCGATTCATACTACGACAGTTAAAATAAGATTGAAATAACATTGCTTTAAAAATTATCGCCCGCCATCACATTCGGACAGCTAGTATACCTCTTCTTTATACCAAAATATGGAATTCTATCACGACACAGCTCCTGAATAAGCAATATAACTTTATTCAACATTTTAAGGCATTCGATGTAATAAGTCATAACATAAAAAGACTTCTCTGGCAAAATTAAGATTGACGCGTGACAATTTGTGAAAACAATGATAAATGCTTTATTTGCTTACAACTTATTTAGGATTCCTTTGTGTAATGCAATCACAGCACTTACTGTTTTATGTTTTATATACTATGTAATGTTATTTCCAGATCACTGGAATATTTAACAAAGATTTACGCGGTAATTATTAATAAGTATATTATTGAACGAATGACAGGTTTCAATGCAAATATAACACTTAACTCTGTTGTACATACTCACTCAGCTGAAATCTGTAAATTTAATAACGATTAGATCTCATTTCGTCTGTTTTAAAACCGTTCTAAAGTAATCAATGTCATTACGGCTGGCACCGATTGTTCTATCAATCTTAGTAACCAAATTGAACCAGAATTATTTCAAATTAGACAGAGACGTGTTTGTTTAGTTTACTGAAAATGTCCCTGCTTACATTAGACAACTCAAACGAAACTCGAGTTGTCAACTGGAGTTGCTTCTCAACAACCAATCAGCAACTTCAAAAAACATCAGAGGGCGAATTCCACGGGATTGGTGAAATTGAAGTTGACGAGACTGCTGTTTTATTCTAGTTGCATAATGTAAGAACGCTCGGCCTCTTATTGTTTGTTTGGTGAAACGCGAAAGTTTTTCTTTTTTTTTAAATCGTGCGAAAATTCCTACGAATACCCCCCACCGGAGTTGCAGGAGGTGAGATAGAGGCCAACATATCCCCCGCCCCCGACAGACCCGGGGCGCACTCTTTCGAGATGACCCCCGTCGGATGTAGGGGCCACGGTATCCCCGTCCAGTCCCGGGTATGGGGAGGCGCACTTTGCGCCGCCGCCGCGGCCTGCTTCTGCTAGGGTGCGCGATCATGGAGGACGGAGGTCATCCTGCGACGTCCGACGTCCGAGTCGCCTCCGCTCCCCAAAGCACCCATGCCCGGTGATCATCTGCATCAGTCAGTACGAGAGGCTACCGTGTGGCCTCTCTAGCCAGACCCTCATGATGGGTCTTACCGCCGTTACGGCATGCCTTGCACTTATTCGCCCAAGTCGTCGCCCCCACTCAGTTACCATATCCCTGTGTAGCTGGGACCTCACGGCCCGGATTTCACAAGGCTCGAGTACATGTCCCCGCTCCCGCGCCTCCTTTCGGTATCGATATAGCACCGAAAGGGCTATTATGAATAGGCTATATTTTTGTGATGTGATGGGGATGTCATTAGTAAAGCTCGCTGATTCTTCTCTTCAGTGTAAACATTCGTCTTGGAGAATACGACACGGAACACGAAGGCCCCGACTGTATGCCCCTTAAACCTAAGGGTATGGACTGCACGAAGGGCACCACAACAATACCGATCGAGAGGATAATACCACATCCACAGTACAATCCCTCAGACCCTAAAAGGAGGCACGACATCGCCTTGATTAGAATGACCTCAACGGCACCATACACAGGTTTGAAAATTTCAACATAAATCATACCCCCGTCAGACGACATACCTTTAGTTTTAAGGGCCAACTTTCGTTATAAAATCTGTTCAAAACATTTACGATATGTAATGGGATTTTTGACATTTGGAAGATTGCGATTAGATCAAGACTGAATTTGGAACAGATTATTATAACGAGAATTGGTGCTCTGGTTGCAATTTTGGGGCCTAAAGTTCGCTATCTCTATTGTTTTGGTCTTATCGACGAATTTTTAGAAAATATTGCTACAATTTCTCAAATTGGCCTCAAAATTCTGCCGAAGCTTCGTCTATTAACCACCGGCTTGCAGGTAAGGTTGACTTACGCCAATAAGGCTTTGGTAGCACCCTAAACTGAATTACTTAGGTAATATTCTAGGCAAAGAAAACAAAACAAAAATCTTATTTAAACCAATGAGGTAATATAGCTCTCCTGTTTTCTTGTTGATTTTGCAGAATTCATTCGTCCAATTTGTCTCCCAACGGTGGATATCACACAGGGAACTGATTCTTTCAATACCACTGCTGCCGGCTGGGGTCAAGTCAGTACGAGGAAACACAGCAGTGCTAAAAAATTACGTGTTGATCTGCCTTTTGTGAGCAAAAGTGTAAGTTGGTATTATATTACACGCAATGGTATAGCGAACGAGTGAACATGATTGACGTCATTGCCTACTTAAAGCATTTTTTTTACTAAACTGACACAACTCCAATTTGAATAATAATGGTGACCCTTGTACACATATAAAGTGACCCATATACAAACAAATCTGTTGAAAAAAAGTTTAATTTAAAAAGCACATTGTTCACATATAAAACTGGGCATTAATCGCGGTTCTGCCCGCGTGAATATCAGTTGTCGCGATCAAAGATAATCTATCTATGTACCAAGATTTATATTTTTGATTTTGATTTTGATTTGATTTGATATAGACGTGAAACCATAACAGACAGATTGAGATCATTTATAATATTAGTATAAATCTATCATTAACCGTTAGAAGAAGTGTTGTCGTATAAGTGTCCATTATTATCGTATAAGTCTACAGTTTTTTGTAAAAATAACTAATTTGCAGATCTGCCAACCAATTTTCGCAGTCCCAGGACGTGATATACCATTCACAAAGGGTCAATTTTGCGCCGGTGGCGTGAAAGGCAAGGATTCCTGCAAGGGTGACTCTGGAGGCCCTCTCATGTACGAGAACGGCAGCATAACCGAAGCCATTGGAGTGGTCAGCTTCGGCACTTTGACTTGTGGCTTAGAGAATATACCTGGAGTTTACACAAATGTGTACGAATATAATTCTTGGATTAGAAATACGATCATCCCTTAATACCTACGTCAGTTGCGTTACAATGTATAGGTTAACTTGCAATTTGGTTGGTATATCGTTAGGAAGAAGAGAGTAGTAGAAAGGGACCTCTGTTCTATCGTGACATTTAGAACTGTCACTATAAGTCTGTATAACGTCAGTTAATTTAATAATAAGTTAATTTCTTCTTATGATGACTTCTGCAGCAGAATCGTCATAAGTTTGCCAATGTCAAGTAAAAATGGCGAGACACCAATGTGAAGTTGTTCAAGAATATCTGTCAGGGCCACTAGCCACGCCATTTAATTTGTTTATAATAAAACGCTGATGGCGAGTCCGTTGTAATCCTCAGTCAACGAAACAATGTTAGCCGGTCTCTTTCTTTCTCTACTCTAAACTTTAAAAACATTAAATAAATTTAAAGTATGCGAATCAAAGTTCATTGTATTATTTATAAAATAATCAAGAATGTACAGTCGCCATCACTATACTCGTAAGTTATTGTCCACATTTTCTTTAAAACTTTACCTATATAAAATTTGTCCCAGTGTTCACAAACTTCTGAGGGCGACTGTACCTTTAAAATATGTAATTGCAAGAGTTTGTTTAAACAAGTCAAAGGTTTCACCTGCTATCATTTATTATGAATCCAGTGAATAAACCATCTCATCGTATGGCTGTGACTAGAGGGGCGCGTGAACAGAAACATTACGTATAGTACCCGTGTTTAGATTTGGTTCGTCGGAAAGAGTAAAAGACCATTTTTGTAAAGCATCCTCTCTATCAAACAATGGACTAACAATTTGAGACCTTTCTAGAGTAGTTAAAACATTGTCTGGTAAATAATACAACTAAATATATTACAACTCTTACTCTTACTACCGGCCGGGTACTATACAAGTGTTATGTCTCACTCAACAAATTCATTAACTGCCTTCCCTAGTCTAGTATGTCTAAGAATGTGATTGGTTAAATTTAACTACATATTGGGAAAGTAGTCAGCCATCTTGTACAATTAGATATTTAATAAACATTTTCTTCAACACAGTATTTTTTTTTGTTAAATTTCCTACTCCTAGATATACACGTAACTACTCGTCCTAACTGATTGTTAGAAACATGAAACGTGGATGCCCGTTTATCTCGCCACAAGCGGCTCTACGAATTGGTTTTATATTAATGTTGTAAAACAAATAGGTACCTATATAAATATACCGCGGTAGCCTAGTAGTGTGGGTAACCATTCAACAAACTGTTGAGACGAGGTCTCGGGTTCGATCCCAGGTTTTACTATAGCACACACCAATGACTTTTCGATGCTTTTCGAAGTTATGTGTGTATTTGTCGCAGGTTTATAAGTTACCCGGTTAATAGTAATAGGCTCGCCACCTATTACATTGGGACCTAAACATAAACTGTCGAAACGCTGGTGCTAGCACCTCTGCCTACCTCTTCGGGGTATAGGCGTGAGTTTATGTTATGTTGTTTTTATATAAACCAAATTTTAATAGTAATAATATACAGTACGGTTTCGGCTAAATGCCAAACAGCTATAGCAAAATGCGATATTAGTTATTATACTCACTTATTTATTCCCCGGAAAGGGGGATGTGCATCGCCCCTGGACTCCAGCTAGGATGACAGGTTTAGTGGTTTCATTTGTCACGGTAACCCGTGACAAGCGGAACCACCTGTCATGATAGGCCCCAAAAACCAACCCTCTTCCCTATCCCACTCTCCTTAGGCCACCTCCACTCAAAACTGGGTTGAGACCTATTTTTGAGTGCAGCCAATTCAATTCATTTATGTAGTTTTAACTTTTTAAAATTAAATATAATATTTAATATGAAAAATTAATCAGATAATTCGTCCCTGACCGCTCCCGCCACATAAGTACTCATCACACTCCTTTTCACGCTGAATTGACATGACCATTCTTTGCACCAGGAAAATTTTAGTTTTGATCTTCTTCCAACATTAATCAAATCAACTCCCATTAGGTAATAGTACTATCTTCCGTGGTTCCTGAAAATTGCGCAGACGCACACATGAAAAGCACAGATAGGTAAATATTATGTGAGATTTCTTTAATATTGTCGATAAGACCTGTCACACTACCGACCTCAATTACAATCGCAAAATTACCGCGTAAACAGAATATCCATACGTGTATTCGTCAGCAGAATGAAGTCACTAATATTACTGGTAAGACTTCAGTATAAAACGGCTATTCTATAATATGCTTTATTGCAATCATAACAAAGTTTAAATTGTAGTTTATCGTCTTTGAAACTTTGTTGACCGTCATCGTGTGAACCAGCAAACATTATATATATTGATGTAGGTATATTATGTCCAGCCACACTACGGGTCAGTTCAGTCTCAATACATAGTATAACCAACTCTCGCGTCGCGGCGTAAACACGTACTTTAAGTTAGTGTTTAATGTATTACTCTGTGATATATCTAAAAAATGAATAGTTTCTTAGTATTATCAGTTGTTTTCGCGTTTTGCTGTGTGGTCAATGGACGTAAGTATTTTTTGTGTACTCTTCTTTAGCTAGGCGTAAATGCTTGCATTTGGTTGTTTTATATGTTATTATCTATCTACTGAATTATATTTAATATAGCATTTGAGAACGGTTTTAAGAATTTAGGTAAAGTTTTGTTTTTCAAGGGCAATATGACGTGATTTTAATACGTAACGCAATAGTTGTAATCTATAAATCTAATACTAGTAGAATCTATCACGTGGTCAAATCTATGAAGGGAGGCCTTCGAGGTATCTCTTTGCTTTGAATTGTCTCACAAATGGGGAGACATTCGAAGACTCCTTCTCCTTTGAAGTGTCTCACGAATGGGGGGGCATTCGTAGATTTCTTTTCCTTTGAAGTGTCTCACGAATGAGGAGGCTTTTGAAGATTCCTTCTCCTTTGAAGTGTCTCACGAATGAGGAGGCTTTTGAAGATTCCTTCTCCTTTGAAGTGTCTCACGAATGAGGAGGCTTTTGAAGATTCCTTCTCCTTTGAAGTGTCTCACGAATGAGGAGGCTTTTGAAGATTCCTTCTCCTTTGAAGTGTCTCACGAATGAGGAGGCTTTCGAAGATTTCTTTTCCTTTGAAGTGTCTCACGAATGGGGAGGCGTTCGAAGATTTCTTTTCCTTTGAAGTGTCTCACGAATGGGGAGGCTTTCGAAGATTTCTTTTCCTTTGAAGTGTCTCACGAATGGGGAGGCTTTCGAAGATTTCTTTTCCTTTGAAGTGTCTCACGAACGGGGAGGCTTTCGAAGATTTCTTTTCCTTTGAACTGTCTCACGAAAGGGGAGGCCTTCGACGATTCCCTTTCCTATGAAGTATGTCACGCCTTCTCTTTGAAATATCAATTTCATAAAACGTAAGAAATAACGCGTTACTACCCAGCACACCTTAGTTATTGCATATTGACTAAAGTCAATATGAAATTAAGGTGTGCTTGGCATTTGCCCGTTTGAAACTATTCATTTGTAACCTTTTTGTGTACACACAGCAAAGTAGATAAGTACCTTTTCAACCTTTTCATATAAAGTTGTATATCAAGGTGTTTACTTATTTTCTTTGCCTTTTGTTAATGTAGAAATTCCCACCTGCGCGATGTTATTAAGTCGGAATTGTTGCGTCTAAATGGTTGTTTTAGCCGTTTAGTGGGCACAATTTCAGTGATTCAGTGTTTCGTCACGGGAGTTTCTTACCAGGGACTGCGGAAATACCCAAGGGAGAAAATCCCCAGAGGTTTGAATCCGCTTATCTACAAAATAAGTGAACAAATACCACATGCACAGTTGTAACTTAAAAAAACAGATATAAGCAATTATATTAAGAGTTTTAGATGTGCTTTGTGTGTGTGTATGCTAAAATAAGCAAACAAAAATTGCATGACAGTAATTTTTGTTTGCTCATTTTATTAAGAAGATTGTAACATCCCAGAAAACTGATAAATATTAAAACGTATAACGAAATTTTGAGGCATTCATATGTTAACTTCTTGAAATCGATTAATATTTGGAGAAAAAGTTAATGTCTAGATTGGGTTCGAAACAGCAAACAGTCTCTTACAGGGAGAATGCTTTGACCACTGAGCTACTGGATCACGTATAGCACATTCGAAATTTACCTTTACGTCTTAGGGGGCAACATTGGAGTCATCTACCAACAATCCTACGAACTATCAGATCGGTTGTTTTTTATGTAGACATGTATATCCACTGGACATACCAAAACCTCTCTCCACGTGCGGTATCCATACCGCGCTGCGCTGGTCAAGAGGATCGTATTCTAAGGATAAGAACAGAAAGCTTGTTAAAGATCTTCCTGCACTCATGCTGATTGGTCGACTAAGTCCTGGCGCTGACTTTCCTAGTGGGTTTTGAAGAGTTTGGCGGTAGTTAGTCTCATAAGCAAACCAATGAAAAGGAAATATCAGCTTGTGAACCGACCTCCCTAAAGTCAACCATTGCTAAACCATTGAGATAAAAAAATAATTCAAATTTAGATATTAGTATTATGCTATTAAATGCTGTAATTAAATCTCACCGTGAAACCAATTAATGAACTCTGTTTCATTTAATTTTGCACTCAATGGCAATTTTCGTAACCTCCGTGGTTAAGTGAAACATTAACAATTAAGTGAATTCGGGATCCAGGTGCAACCGGGTCTGGCAGTTTAATGAAGAAGTGCATCATTTTGCTAAGTTGGATCAAACGAACTGCGTAAGGAATGATCAAACGAAATGCACATAGAATTTAGGTGCTGATTCCAAACAGTAATTCGAATAACTAATCCAAACTTCTGATCTTGTACAAAAAATCCAGCACCGTGAGAACGGTTTCTTTTTTTCAATAGCGCAGTGATTTCTTTATATTCGTGGGTTTGTTTATTATGCTCGTACATACAATATGCAGACTGTTGGCCGGTATGGCCAATGGTGTCACAAATTCAATTACTGTTTCCACTATCAAAAAAACATCTCCCTAAAATGTCCAACGCATCTAAAAAAGAATGTACGAGTACTAGAATATAAGTAAACTTTTACGGCTCGATCAATGTAAAAGCGACTGACTATTTGTGTATAAATATTGACTTAGTGGAATAATGTGTACTCGGTTCTCCCCCTTGTAAAGGTTGATGTTCGTAGTTATCTTATTAAGTAAGTCAAGGAAAACTTACTACAAACTTGAAGTAAATATGTGGTATAGCTTGCCTAAGCCCCACCAAATAACGCGCCCCACTACCGAGAGAGGTTTTCTTCATCCGTGCGCCAACCTCGTTTGTATCTAAAACCGGCACTTTGAAGCCTGGGGTCCGATCTCGCGTTTCACTCCTTCATAAGTTGGTTTACCTAAACTTTTAAGCGACTGCTGCAGGGAATGTATGAGAATATATAATATATATATGAATATATGAGAGGAAAATGGAAGAAGAATACCTAAATGATTTGTGAGGAATAATGGCGTAATTTATGTACCTATTACTAGTTGAAGCTCTGGTTCTGCATGGGTAAATTCGTGGCAAACAATTTAACTTAGCCTCAGTGCCACCTACCGGGTTCAATGTACCGCACTAAGTATTGCTAAAGCTTCGCAATAGCACAGTCATATAGCGATGTATAGATAGTATTTACCACTGGTTAGATCTTATCTTGTTGGGGTGCGTGCTCTGGAGCTTTCGCGGACACTTCGACCCTATTGGATCCTTTGTGTCAATATGTTTAAATAAACACAGGTTAGATACTATGTGGAATCACAATTGAATAGCAGCGCATAAAATACTAAAAAAACATTGATCTTTAACATTAGATATATAGGTAGGTACAGATAAACAATGACTGCAAAAGTGATCAATGTAATTACATAATAGAGATACAAATAATGCTTGCGTTTAAATTTTAAATGATAATTACATTAATGTATGTTTCTTGGAAGTATTACTCATATATCACATACTTAACTTTAGAATACAGAAAGGGAAGTGTTCGTTAGACTGTAATAAATTCCCAGTCTAGCATTGGTCTCGAGAGGGCCTACGATGACTCTGTGTCAGTCGGGCCGTGAGGGATATGCGAGAGGTTACCCCGAGGGTGAACTGATTGCCCGAGACGGCTGCTTTGGTTGCTTCGAATGCGACATAACCACCCTCGGCTCGCCACCTATTACATAGGGACCTAAACATAAACTGGCGAAATGTGGGTGCTAGCACCTCTGCCTACCTCTTCGGGGATATAGGCGTGAGTTTATGATATGTTATGTTTAAATCTTTAGTTAGATGAAAGTTTTATAAAACGCTTCAATCTCTCTAATGAATTAGTTAACAAGGTTCGCTAACACCGTTTTTTTATGTCGTCTGAATTATCATCATTATTTCTGCGTTAGTCTTGACTGAGACCGTCGCCTAGGAGGTCGCATCTTCCAGTTTAACTGTGAAACGGCTGAACATCTATATTTTCCATGAAGCGACTGCCATATGACATCCACAACCCATTATTTCCTCACAACTCATTCTCAGTTATATCATTAACTTTTTAGCTAAGGCTTCAAATATCTATAACGACAGCGATAGAACCGACACCGACGACTTATTAAAATATGACGGGTGTCAATGTCCTTGTCTAGTCTTGTCAATTTAGAATGTTCACCCATCCTAAAATCTACCTGCCTAACGTGGCTTAACTTATTCCCTAGCGTATATCCCACTGTAATATCATCTGTATGATATCAATAAAGACTTAGTGGTCAGCTTAGAATTAAAATCGATACAATTTTTATATATGTTCCGAACAGTCAGCCTTGTCTTATCAAGAGGTTTATAATATGGCGTTTGATGGAGTTAGCATAATAAACTTTAATGACGTTATTCCTAAAAAATATCATTAAAAACCGGCTCTCACACAAGAATACAACCAAGAACGCGTTACAGAATCGTGTAGTTCGTCATTTCGAACCTATGGTTATTGCCACGGTCAATTAAAAACTATTTAGTTGTTTCAACAAGTTATACTTGTAATTCCTGTACTAGCACAAAAATTCACTTACATTATATTATATTATACTAGCTGACCCGCGCAACTTCGTCTGCGTCACCCCGTTTTTGCAACATTTTTCACTTGTGCTCCGATTGTAGCATGATCTTATATACATATGAACGTTCCTCTTTAATCACTCTATCTATTGAAAAAAACCGCATCAAAATCCGTTGTGTAGTTTTAAAGATTTAAGCATACAAAGGGACATATGGATAGAGAACGCGACTTTATTTTATACTATGTTGTAGTGGTAGTAGAAATAAAAAAAAAGTTACAAGATTGGTATGTGACGTTACGAAACGTGTAACCAAATCATATATTATATTTATTTTGTATCACATCTATCATCATCTTTATAATCTGCACTGACAGCACAGAGACTCTCTTAACCTTCTCCCTTCCTCTTCCACCTTCTTCCCTATATAATCGACAGCACGAATGACGCCCCTGGTATTGCAAATGCAAAATCATCAAACTACCTTTCAAGTCGATTACTATCATGGATTCAGTTGAATTCAAAGCTTCATTTCAAAGCATGTGATCTGTTTACTCATACTTACAGTTCTTAGCTCGGCTCGTACAGTTTTTATTGAGCTACTGCCGGCACCTTAGTCTCGTTCGTCAAACGGCAGGTGCTGGGCTTTAGCTTCAAGAGATAACAATCAGTTATTACCATTCGTCTTTGTTTTTTAAAGGCTTGTTACCTCAGCTCAGTAGTGTTTTGTTTTATTGCGAAAATTAAACATGTTTCGTCTCAGGCATCTGCTATTCCTTATTCCAAAAAAGGAACCATGTTCTGTAATATGGGATTAGCACAGGGCATGGATAAGCCACGTTTGTTGAACTGACACAAAACATTGGATGTAAAAAATTTTTGTTGAAAAGATTTGTTTGTAAAAACAAATTATTTGAACAGTCTTATCTCCTTCTGACTATTCTCAGACATTAAAGTATGATAAGAATATTTGTTTTCATAATATCTAGTTTTTGCCACGGTAATACTATCTATATAAATATTGATTCACTACGCGAAAGTTTGAGTGCTATATACTCCAACGCGTGGATGAAAGTGCAAGCCGATAACACCAGCCAATTAACGAACGAAACTTTCCTCTCGAGTTAATAATAATTTAATGTAGTCCTGTATAATAGACTAGTATAGGTATAGACACGAGTTCTAAAATGTGCTCAAAAGTGTCAATCAAATATTATATATGCTAAAGGAACAGTACGCGTTTTTACGCTGTCTTTTGAGGATGTTGCCGAATCATAGATTAAAACATTCTCTTTAGACTTACGAGTATATCCAAGATCCGTGCAAATAGGTATGGTAAAAGTAGTCCTTCCTGGTGATTGCAAATTATAGAAAGTATTCCTTGGAGCACTCTGAGCTCCAAGACGGAGAAGAAGAAAAAAATACATACTATCCTTTGTTATCGGTGCTGCGGGAAGGGTTAAAAATAACACAACAGTTGATAACCTACATAAACACAGTAAACAAGCTACGAGTACCTATATCAGTTTCTAGTCATATACTTAGGTTCTTCAATTCTTCCTTATTTAAGATATTTTGTGGAAAAGTATGAGTCAATATTTACGTTAATGAGCAGTGATTAAGTCGATTTTTTTTGAAAATTGTACTCTAATATTTGATAATCTCTTGAAGTGAGTTTAGACGCGTTGTACATTTGTACTAATGTAACCAAACATCACACAGCTATAGTGTATCGGATGTCACACGACCATAAGAAGATCAATTATATAAATTCTGTAAGCCCAGTCGGTATTAGACAAAAATAAAATTGTAATAATTCGCATGTGACAGACACCGCTTTCAGCTGAAACGTTTTTTTTGTTTCGTTGAATACTTTTTTGTGCAATAAATACTTTTTACAGTAGTGTAGAGAGGGTATTTCCAGTAGTGAACTGCGATAAGCTAATTGATTGATTGTTTGAAACATAATAAGCAAAATACGTGTCTAAATCAGGTCAGATATTATCTATTAATTTTGTTACATAATGTACAAGAAAGCAAATGCAATGTAATTAGCATATCAGAGGGCAGAGTGGAGAAGAGCTGTCGTTGCACGTACGACACATTATTGTGTGCATGCGTATGTACACTTAGGTACACATGTATATCAAAGCAAATATAATGCGTACATTGCATTATGTTACTACATGCTTTATACTTCCTTATTTTGTGTTTATAACAATATGTTTTATTCAAAGTGCTAATTAGTAGGGACGTAGTAAGCCTTCCCGAAGAGCGAAACCTATGCTCGGGCCCTCTCCGTGACTAGCGGCGCTGCCGTGAAATCATTTACTATATCACAACGGCAACCCAAAAATGCCTTTGATTCGACAGAAGAAGAAGAATTTAATAAAGCCACAAACTAAAACAGTATAATTCTATTTAAAAACAGTTCCTTGGAGTTGTTCATGAAATTAGTCAACAAAGTACCTACTATTATAATGCCTATAATATTAAGATACCTATGACATAATAAGAGTCAAACCAAAAGGATGAATAATCCCAGGTTGTAGGGTGAACAGCTCAGATGTAACCGGGCGGCAGTAGAGCTAAGATAAAGATGCCGATGGTTTTCCATTGAAGTTTTGTATATTCCGTTTTAAAAGGTGTAGATATGTGAAACAAACTATATTTAAATTTTAGTAACGCTTACCAATTTTCTCAAAAAATCTTACAACGTGCAATTATATTGGAAGTTGTATTACCTGAAACATGAAAAATAAACACATTAGCTTTTGCTACACACATACACACTTGTTGTTAAATTACTGTTTAGGTATATGAGGCTAAAATCTTTAGGGCCTAAGCCAGTCTTATCTGATAACCGGTACCTATCATTAGTTGACGATATTGTACAGTTTTTCCTTTCGGTGTTGACAATTCTGATGATAATCGCTCTCATCACAGCAAAGCAAACAAAATAATATGACGGCAGATAGAGTAGAGCGTTTAGAAATCGCGAAAATATTTGTATACGTGAAAAGTATAATAATATAATTTGTATTAGTCTGGACATTTCTATGTAAGTCTAACTAGCTGTTGCCGACGCCCCAGTGCCATTGCTCAATGCGGGGCCTTTTTTTTAAATATCGAAATTATACTGAATACCTGACCCCATTTGAATTCGGGAAAGCATCAGAAGATGGTGATCCTGCATATTTCAAGCTAAGCTCGGTTTACTGTTAATGGCCTATGTGATGTATTCAATGTATTATTACTGAATTTCCTAACTTCCAGAACAAGGCGAAGGTCCATGCACAACAACGAGCGGCGGTAAGGGGCAATGCAAGTCTCTGTATGACTGCCAGCCGCTACTGGCGATAGTCAACAAACCGAGCAGGACACCGCAAGACACGGAGTTACTGAAAAAAGCACACTGCGGTTTTGTCGGCACTGCACCTGCTGTAAGTCTTCCAAGAGTTTGTCAATTCTAGAGGAATATTTGTATTTAAAGGGGGTATCCAGAAGAACAAAGAGAATCTCAACTGCTAGCCAGAACTCCTGCTGTATAACGGATGAGGGTCAGATGTAGGGATGATGATAATGTAAGGAACGAATGCTGAACGGCAGCGACTCTCGTAAATAATTGATAGAAAGCAGTAGGAGAACAGTCTCCAAAGCTTATAATCTAACCTATCCTGGTTCTCGATCGAAGAGTGCAAAAAACCGGAATTCATTTATTTATTTCGATTTATAGGTGTGCTGTCCAGAAGAAACTAAGCCACCAACGCCAAACAATGCATGTGTTACTCCCGAAGGCAAGCAAGGACAGTGCATCAGTCTGTATAGTTGTCCCGCAATCAGCGACTTGCTGAAGCCTCCTGTTCCGAACGAAAAAATTCAATTCGTGCAGCAATCAAAGTAAGTAAATCACCTATATAGTAGGTATAAGCTGTAGCACGAGGCTCCGCTCACGTGGAATTCTGGAATCAATTTCAGGAATAAAAAGTAGTATTCTTTTTACTATAACCTATTCCTTTCGCAATTCCTAACCAGATTTGTTCAGCCGTTTATATATGATTGAGTTACAGATACCCAAAGATCTAAACGTCTACACATCTTTACAATCTTTCACATTTATAATAGTAGTAGAGTTAGTGAAATAATACGATAAATAAATTCCGCCATTTGAAAAAGAGACTACTAAATAAACTTATATAAAAGGATTAAATTAAGGCAAATTTTCAACCTATCATGATTATAGTTAAGTATTATGAATGCCCAAGTGTCGTCTTCAGACTAGACATACGAAATACGGTAATATAATGTATGATGTCACTAGACCAACCGCAGATTAACAATAAGTTGTTTAATTAAATTGCGAAACGACACAAGAAAAACTTGTTTTGTGAGAAACATTTTGATGCTCAAAATTGCTTATAAAGAAAATTATCGTGGCCGAATATCCTTTAGAGGACAAAAGCATTGTTATGAAATGAATGCATATAAAATTGTGGATTAGCTAAATTGAACTAACTTAATGCCACCAGTCCAAAGAAAGAAGTTTTCGTAACATATTTCTCGACATCAGAGGCATTAGGTCTGATGTATAGATCCGACTAAAATGACCTTTTAATATAGGGGTAATACGTTTTTGTTTCTCTTTCTACCAAACTGACCCTGGTATTCCTATCTCTTTTTATTGACGAGTTACATGCGTGCATAAAGTCGGATATACGGACTTTTTGAATAGCCTGGGAGGTATAAACTTTTATCTTTACTTACACTTTTATGCACCGAATTATTATTATATTAAGTAGCTGTATATTAACTTAAACTATTATGCCTCGAAACTGTGCGACCCCTTACGCTAGGCCTATCAGCAGATACGCATTTATGCATCTAAAATTTTCATTCAAATATAGATACGTATTATCACAAATAGCTTTATGCTTGTAACAATGTTATCTAGCACTGTTAAGGCATAAAGTCGCATGTCAATATGAGACTGTCTTGCTGTAATAACAACAATTTTAATAAATTTTTGTGTAAATTTGTGGAATTCTAACCTTATGCCTCCAAAATTAAAGTTAAATACCTCGTCGTACTTGGGTGGTAGTTGAGATAGTTCGGATATTCCCGTACCGCATCGTTGTCGTCCTTGAGACAAGCGGCGCATCGGCAAATGGCGTGCGACAGAATTATAGCTTGTTACCGCTAGAGTGACAGAGACCGGTAGTGAAGCACGTGCCGGCCGCTTGCACAGACCGACCGGCCGGTCAAATAATTACAAATTTCATAATCATAACAAATCAACACGGGCGGACGACGGGAACGAACTCCCTGCCGTGGTTTTCCCAAGTGACTACAATATTGGTTTCTTCAAGAAGGGCTTTAAAAGGTTTCTACAGGGTAGGCAGCACGTGTGTGACGCCTCTGGTGTTGCAAACGTCCATCGGCCACGGTGACCGCTTCCCATCAGGTGGGCCGTGTGCTTGTCTGCCACCTAAGTGGTATAAAAAAACGGGCAATTTGCTTTTATTTTTCTTACTTCGTTTGATTGATTATGTGAAAAAGTTGTGATTGTGTATATTAAGTACATACACACATCAAAAAAAGTTTGCGATCAATGGCATAAGCTTCTAGAATTCTTTAAATTTATCTTTATCAAGAAAAATCTATGTTGTATGCTTTCTTTAAATAGGAATACCCTGTTTGAAATTCAAATATAAAACAATTTTTTATTAATTATTTAAAAAAATTGAGCCATTAATCATAATGCAATGTGATAGAAATTTCATAGAAAGAAAAAGACTGTTTAATTAAACTTAAACTACAATTTATTATTAAAAGGTGTAAATTCAATATAAAATAACTCCTCCCCTGGCTCGAACACATGCGGAGATCCTCCTGGGCATGCTGAGGATCATGTTATCCAGCATTTCCTGAGGAAACCTATCCCATTCTTCAATAGCGGCTTCCCTGAGCTCTGGAACTGTCTGAGGATGTGGCTCACGGTTCCATACAGCTCATTTAAGAGCATCCCACGCGTGCTCTATTGGGTTTAAGTCGGGCGAGCCGGCAGGCCAGTCTAATCGTGTGATATCGTATTCTTGAAGAGCAGCATTGACTCGATGTGCGGGGCGCATTATCATCGACCAGTACAAATTGGTGCCCATGGTTTACTCAGAATGGTTTGACGATATAATCAATAGCAACTGCTTTGTATATGTCTGCTGTCATGAAGCCCCGATACGGGATCAAAGGCGTTCTAGCTCCAATCATAATGCCACCCCAAAAAGACACCGATTTTCCGCCTTACTGAACTGTTCCAGTGGCAGTTCTTTGTCTTTCACGGTCGCCTGATCTTCTCCAGACACGGACACGTCGTTTATCTGGATGAGTGGAGATTCGGGATTCGTCAACGAAGAGACAGTTTTGCCAAATGTTTTCTTCCTCACCTTCTTCATTTTGTCGAAGTCTAGCCCACTGCAATCTTCGTTGTTGACGTTGCCGGGAATTGAGCGGAGCTCGCCATGACCTCCGTGCTCGTAATCCAGCCTGGTGCATGCAATTGCGAAAGGTCTGCGTGCTAACTTCAAACCCAGAGGTGGCCCTGACTTCTACTTTTATTTTAGTGGCGTTGATTGTGGGATCACGGGCTGCCAGCAATCTGATATAGCGCTTTTGGGCAGCTGTCAAAACAGTTGGGCGACCGCTGCGGAGTCGGTCAGCTAAATTCTCCATTCTGTGGTACCTCTGCAACGTAGCCACGACACAGGATTGGGATAAAGCAAGTCTGCGTGCTATTACTCTCGTGGTGTATCCTTCTTCCCTCAAAGTTACTATTTAGCTCGTAAAACCTCTGTTAATCCTCTTGGCATTTTTTCAATCACAACTTTCCGCGAAAAATATCTTGAATCGGTTATAATAAGCGTAAGCTAGGACTGAAAGCCTTTTTGTAAGAAAAAAACAATTGAACGGTGTCATTGTTTTGTGTTCTAATTCTTTATCTTTAAATAAAGAATCTAAAAAGAAGAAAAAATCATAATATCGATCGCAAACTTTTTTTGATGTGTGTACATACAGAACGCTGTAAAAGACATATATTATCACCTAATAAAAATACAACTAAATCTCCAGTAAATGCTGAGAATACTTCTGATTTAATATCAATAGAAGATTTGGGTCTACAAATAATTAGGTGACCAAAAACCCCTGATACCATGCCTGATTTTGACGAATGTTTTTATACCCCACCCAAGAAAAGGCCACGTTTAGAAATTACCACTGATTCACATTTTTGAAACTGGTGAATTAAGTAATGATTCCGATATGCCACGCACTCACGAAACAATATTTTTATCTCCAAATCCAGATAGTTCAAAAGCTTTAGTTTGCTATAAAAATAATATTTCAATATAAAGCTTACATTAAACACCTGAAATTGCAAGCATAAGTTTGGATCTAGACATATGCTTGCAGTTTCAATTATAAATCCATAATATTTCAGGCATAAGGTCGGATGACAACAATTAAACAAAAAAACCTTTTTTATTAATTTATTTTAAGTGATATAGTGATGCTTTTCGTTAAAAATGAAAGGTGCAATTGTCTGCCAAATAAAAAATAATAAAAGTTATTCAAATACGAATAGTTTAATAAAATATGAGCCGATGAGTTCGTCAATTTTATTTTGGCTCTCCTGAAAAGTTGGACTTTTGTACATCCGACCTTATGCATCTGATGTCGAGATTTCTTGTCATGATGTACCTAAGTGAGCGCAACTTGAGTGCCAAAGTGCAATAGGCTTTGGATAGAACCTGTTTGGGTAGTAAAAACGAGAAATTTCCAAACAACTTCCCCAGGAGACAAGCAGCAGAGTATGCAAAGTTATAGACCAATAAGAATAACGAATCAGTCTAACCCGTTTTATTTATAATTCTAGATGCAATGGTCCAGACCAATACAGCGTGTGCTGTGGTCCTGTCCCAGATTTCAAGCATGTCCAGAAAGGAAACTGTGAAACAAGGATGACTGCGTTCCCACCGGATCCCAAAACTGAATGCTGCGGTGTAGATAACACTGCAGGGGATAAAATTGTTGGTAAGTAATTACTTATATATTATTATTTGGCTTCTTAAATAATCGCGTAACATTATAGAGTTACATGCATAAAATGTAAAGCTAAATATTATATGATGGTATAGTAGAGCATATTTTGCTCTGGAATCTACTTAAATTGTCTATGCAAATGGCAGCATCTAAGTACTATTTAATAACATTGCAGTTATGATGACCACACATCATGCTTACGGCGTTATTGCAGTTTGGCAATTGGTTATGTTTAATCGATGAATTCCTATATTAATTAAATTCATTTTCATTATCAAAGATAGCTTTGCGCTTGAAGCAGATCACATGCCATAGCTGCCGTGCATACTTCATAATTATTTGTTCGATGTGCGAATTAGAATACTTACCTGGTTTTCAAATGACTTTATCATTACTTTTATCTATCTGCAGCAACTGTGTGCCAATAGCGAATTAATTGAAAAGTAACTGTTAGCTTCATATTAGTTCCATAATCACATTTAAATCAAAATACTGCGAACTGCTAGAATAGTGTAAGCGTAAATGAACTTAAACTTAGATTGGTAAGTAATCTGCTAGCGAATACAGCCTTTACAAATAAATATACATACAAGTAAATTAAAATATTAAATTCCCTGCCACCGTAAGAAATATAGTCCAATGCTTTTCTGCCCTTTTATACTATATCTACTTAACTTACTTTCCAAGTAGGCTATATTTTTATTAACTCGTATGACTTCAGGTGGAACACCGACCACTATTGACCAATATCCGTGGTTGGTTCTTATTGAGTACATCGATAATGGTGGCGTTGTTAAAACATTGTGCGGTGGTGCCCTCATCAGTGGCAGATATATTCTGACAGCTGGTCACTGTGTTGCTGGTAAAGTGCTGACTCTTGGTAATCCGTGAGTAACTATTACTATTATTAACCAGATTTTCGCTAAGACTGTTTGTCAAAATTAACTTAAATAACTGTGGCCTACATGCTACTTATAAGTTACATCTAAGTACCTATTAAAAGTCCAAGAAATATTGGCGTTTACTGCCAAATATGATTATACAGTACATAATACAGTTCAGTTTACTTTATGAAAATTTAATAGATAAAATATTATCACACTCCTATAAAGAAAAAAAATGAGCCAATACGATTTTATGTTTCCTTGCAGCACAAATGTTCGTCTTGGAGAATACGACACTAAACATGAAGGTCCCGATTGTACGCCCGTTGAACCTAGTGGTGAAGATTGCACAAAGGGTGCTATTAGAATAGCAATTGAGAAAACAATACCACACCCGGATTATGACCCCACAAGCGCACTAAGAAGAAATGATATTGCCTTGATTAGATTGGCCGAATTGGCACCTTTTACAGGTTTGAAAAATCATTTTAACATTTACTAATTAGAATTTTTTTAAATAATTTTGTAAGATACTAACTTAACTTCACATGAATATAATTTTGGTATTGGTGGTATGTAGTCAGTGTGTATAATGATACAGTATATATGGTAGGTAGTCAGAAGACCAATTTCAAACAAGAAAACCAATTACTACATACTTCTTTAAGTTTTGGATAAAATGAACTGAATATTTTGCAGATTTCATTCGTCCTATTTGTCTCCCAAGCGTGGATATCACGCAAGCAAATAATCCTTTCAATGCCACCGTTGCCGGATGGGGTGCAGTCAGCACAAGACAATCCAGCAGTGCTGTGAAACTGCATGTTGAGCTGCCTTTCGTGAACAAAGCTGTGAGTTGATATTTTAATTTCATTTTAGACTAAACTTTGTATCTGCGGCCTAAGATTAGTTGCTGGAAAGATACACGAAAGTATTGTTTCACATATTATATAATAGTGACGGCAATTATAAAAGGTAAATTTTAGTGGATTGAGTCGGCGGAACTAATTTACTTATTCGTAAGACCAACTAAGTAGTACACTTAGTGAACTTCAAAGGGTTTGATAATAATGCAACAAAATGCCGTTTTATTGATTCCACCCATATGTTTCAGACAAGATTTGCAATAATAGAACTATTAACAATTATTCTGCGCAGGTATGCCAACCGGTGTATTCAGTCGCTGGGCGTAATGTACCGTTATGGAAGGGTCAATTTTGTGCCGGTGGTCAAAAAGGGAAAGACTCTTGCAAGGGTGATTCCGGAGGCCCCTTCATGTACGAGAACGGCAGGACGTACGAAGCCATCGGTGTTGTCAGCTTCGGACCTGTTCCTTGTGGTTTGGAGAACATACCCGGAGTCTACACAAATGTATATGAATATAGTTCTTGGATTAGAAGTATGATTGTTGCTTAAGTCTGTCCAGTCAATTGCTTTGGAATCTGTGTACATACGATTTAGAAGTTAATTTTAGGTTTGCATTTGAAAATACAAATAACATAAGCGGCTGCGTATCATTTATGAAATAGGTTACCATAAGAGGGTTCAAAAGTTAATTTTGATCAGAAATAAGTGATCATAAGACACATAGGTAAGAATGTGAAATGAAATATTTTAACATTCTTTTATAGATGAATCTAAGATTTCTTTTGAATCCAAGGATGAACTCATCTCATCGTATGGCTGTGACTAGTGGAGAGTAAACAAAAAGCTGACATAACATGTTTTAATTGTTAGTCAACAATTCCTTTTACGGATTCCCTGGTCTAGTAATAGAATGTATAACTAAGATGAACAAGATAGATTAGCCACACTGCAAATAATGATAGCAAACTTAGCCGTAGGAAAGTAAATAATCAGTCAGCGTGTTGTAATTTTATAAGATATTTGTAATAAAACTTTTTATATGTATAACAGTTTGTTTTCTTGCATTATATTTTAAGATATTGTTTGATAAACCTTTAAATAATACATGATAACGTCTCTTTATCGAAATAATAAATCTCTTGTGTGTATATTTATGTATATATATGTAGCCTTTGACTAAAAATATTTAAAATTAATAAGATGGTTTGTGCAATGTTATTTTTTTAGTGTTCTATTCAAAAGGCCTAGATTATACACAATACTTTATATTTACAGTGAGTCCCAAAAGAACTTGGTCAATTTGAAACTAAAATTGTTTGAAGTGATGACACTGCACAACTACTAGTCTTAAAACCGACTGTATAATAACCTCTTCTCCCACCTGTTCTGTTGAGTAGTTTTGTCGGCAGAACTACTGGTATTTCTTTCCCATTAGCTCTGCGACTTATAAGACTATGCTTTATACCGGACTTGTTTCAACGTTTCCACCTGTTCTGTTACTAACGTTACAGCAAATTATTTAGGCTACTACTTACATGAGTTTACTAATTTTCTTATAAAAGAAACATCTAGTTTATTTTTTTAACGCCATATATACCCTCAATGCCTACACTGAGTCCAACAACAGCAATATATCCACACGGTCAGCTAAGTAATAAGTAGTAATGCTACAAAAAGAAATAATTGAACCTTGTCAAAGGCTTCAGATAAATCAAAGTCAAACACGTAACTCATCGCTTCATAATGGTTAAAATGCAATTGTTACATGTTCGAATGAAAATTTAGAAGCTATTTATTTGTAAGGCCTTGAATATTGGATCCACAAAGTCTACTACCAACTATTAGGTAATATGTGCTATTATTGACAGTGTGTCATTATCACCGAGGTTATCAATAGGTTTCCAAAAACATAATTTACTTACAAATATTACATTACGCAAACCACATTTCTAATGCCTAGTATGCAAATATAATAACAGTTAAATATATTCTCAAATCAATTCTACAAACGCTCGCTTCAGTAAAGTTCTTACAATAAGTATCAAAAAGACAAAAAAGACGAAATATATAAAAGAGGGACACGCCATGACATGCTTTTGATCCTTGAGTGCCAGCTAAGAATTTACTTTCTCTTTCAAGGATATGAATTTTACTGTAAGCAATATTTACGGTTAGAAAGCTCTCTCACCTTAAATATCCTAATATATAATGAAAACTAAAAGATTAATATTATAATCTTCATTGTATTCAAAGGATGCAATCTTTGATACGTACATATTTAAATTATCATTAAATGTGATCTTTGCTTTTGCCTTTTTGTCGAATCTATTAAAGTATTAGTAAAAATCATGTTTATGTTCACACAGTGTTTCAAGTTATATGTATTAGATATGGTTGTAGTAAAAACAGGTGCTTTTTTTAAACTTGTTTTATAACAGCAGGGATTCTAGAAAGGCAAAACATTTGAACTTGAACGTGACCTTCATTTTACAAAATTTCGTTTTATTTTTTAATCTATCATAAATGCCATGACAGCTTCATTTAATAAAATTTTGTTCAACACATCCGCCTATTAACATCATCGTCTGCCTGCCTTTTCCCCATTTATTTCTGGTCGTAGATACGCCATGTCATTTGCCTACGTACTTCCCGTTTTACCGTCATCTACTCAGATTTCTTATTCTTTTTTACGTTATACATTTTGTATTAACAATCATTGCCGATTAGTCTATCACAGTCCACTGCTGGATATAGGTACCCTCCGATGTTCACATACCTCGATCTTCCACCATCCGTATCCAGTCTAGCCCAGCTACATTTTTCAGGTCGTCAGTCCATTTCACTAGCGGGTGTCCCATCATTCAATTGCATTTAACTTTCACTTCTAGATGTGAAACATCTTAGGTCATCATATTTTATACGACATTTTTCTATTTTTCATTAATTCTTGTATGCTTTACGGATGTCCTGAGATGTTGAACTTTGCATTCTACTATTTATTCTACGTAATATAAAGCTACTGAAGGTTAACTTAGTTTTTAGAACGTTAATCCATCGTCATCATCAATAAGGTGGAGGAGAGCAGATTGACAAAACGTATTCAGAGGCGAGGGTGTAACCCTGGGGGGGCGACCCTGTAAACGTAATCTAGGGTACATAATGTCAAACAAAACGAGGAGGTCTTACAAAAAGGGTAGACGTAGATCAAGAGTAAACACTAAACTTCTTTTCTCCTACTTTCATAAAATATATAAATGTTTTCAAAATATTGCCTACCGACCGACTACTACCCGACTAATTCAATGAGAAAGAGGCGTCACTATATGTATGTTATATAAAGCTATATATTAATTTTGTCGTCTTTTTTCAATAAACAGCATTCCTTCTATTGACACTGGTTCGGACAAAAAAACCTTTAAAAGTATCGTTTTAATATTTAAAATTTATACCTAGACATAATAAATGCTTTGTGCAACGTCAATAACTAAACGTAAACTGGTTATGGCCATATTTTACATAACATAACTAGGTAAATTTGCATAATGTAATCAATATAATTGTATATTGGGATATTCCAAATAGCAATATTTTCGAAACTTTACTTTCCGTCGTCATGATGATTGTAGAAAACCCCAATATCATCGAGAATGGCTATAATATGGTCTACTGTTATAGGAATAACGCCTTACATCGGTTGTTTATCTTAATATACGCTGGACCACGGCATAGTGCGAGCATACGTCGTCCAGTGTAGACATAAGTTAGTGTTTAGTGTATGACGCTGTGATATATTAACAAAATGAATAGGTTAAAAATATTGTGGATTGGCTTCATAGTCGGTTGTATCGTAGAAGAACGTAAGTTTTTGTGTCATTATTAACTCTTTTTTTACCTGCTTACTTAAGTTAAAACACAGATCTTCATGTTTATCAAAATGTTATTTATTTAGTATTCTTGTTAATAAATACATTTTAGCGAATCTAAAGTTTATTATTTATGAGTGCTGTTTAAGGAAAAGGAAGATACCTTTATAGATTACAACTAATTATGATTGTGTTGTACGAGTATGTTTTTATTCTGTTACACGTACTTGGGAGTTCGTTTACCTGAATAAAAGGACGAATACTTGATGAAGTCACACACCGTTAAATATATTTTTAAAACGTTAATTGTTATTTAAATTTAATTATACATGAAGATGATGGAATCTATTATATTTTGAAGAAAAACTAGTTACTTAAATATATATTCAACAGATCTCGGACGATACACGTATAAATATTTGTGGGCGCTGTTGGATTGAGGTGGGCTTAAACTTTCATTTACGTGTTTAAGGCAAGATAGACTTCAGATAGATAATCTTAAAAGTAACATGTTATTCAATTACAAATATTTGTCTGTCGTTAGTTAGTCGTATTGTAAGTTTTAATATGCCATATTTAATTTATACTGAAGCATTAGTGCCGAAAGAGGAAAATACACAGCAACACTATAACAACACGAATTATTTGGATGCCAAAAAATACGTCGATGAAAATGATAAAAAATACCGGTTTACAATCAAATTATAGACAAAAACGTGATTCTACATAATTTATAATGACTCCAACCTTACCCAACCAGTTACCTTTACAAAATCCGTAAGTCAAAAAAATATAAATTATGGTCAAGAACAATAACGTGTTTCGGTAGTGTATTTAATAATAATAACAAGAATGTAGATGCATGAACTGAATACTAATAAGGCGCATATAGTCAGGCTGTATTTATTGCTATCTATAATCGTGTTATATAAAGTTTTACTTGTCCGTCTTCCTTTGTCGTCTGAACATCAATACATTAAGCATCCCAGTATAATGATACAGTCACCTGCAATAATATGTATACGTTTTAGAACTTTTTCACATTAAACTTGTCGAATTTTACCTTTTCATGTCATAATGTTGACTTGTTATTAATAAATATTGTGATAAGGTTCCAGAGTGTATACCTATTATTGCAGGTGACCGTACAATATACATTGACTGTCTATAGGCGCACATACACTTTTAAATGTATGTCAAAAACGAGAGGCTTTCACCTTGCTTTAAACACATGTATTAGACAAGTAGAAATATGTCACTAACTTAAGTGTGAATGCAAATGTGTTTCAAACTTGTACATAACTTACTATTGCTACAGTTTGAATGAAAATTCGACAGACAGTATCAATACATGTACATACTTAAGTAACAATTGTGTTTTGATAAGTGTCATACAAGATTTTTACTGCTGCTTGCTTCAGCTGATGAGCGACAATCTACAGATACTTTTATGTAAGAGTCATTAGTGCCCTCGTAATTTTCAAATACCTAAATAAAGAGACATACCAATCGAATTGAGAACCTCCTCCTTTTTGGAAGTCCGTTATGAATGCACATACCTACATATAATCACTACATAGTATAAAATAAAGTCGCGTTTTCTGTCCCCATTTTTCTTGTCCCTTTGTATGCTTAAATCTTCAAAACTATGCAACGGATTTTGATGTGGTTTGTTTTAATAGATAGAATGGTTAAAGTGGAAGGTTTATATGTAGGTATATAACATCATGCTACAACAAACAGGTGCGGAGCAGGAATGAAAAATGTTGCAAAAACGGGGTGACGCAGACGAAGTTGCGCGGGTCAGCTAGTTAAATAGAAACCTGACTTTTACTGCAAAAAGTTACAATAAAAAACATGAACAGCAGTATTGGCATTTAAAGTGCCTAGGCATAAAGAAAAAACGTCAGTGCTGTAGAGCCCTGCCATACAAGTGCATACCGATATACAAGTATAGAACTTGTCGAACGACTACAAAAATACCGACGATATCAGCAGACACAAATCGTTCGTCTACATAACGGTTCGCAGAGTCGATTCCTGCTCATGCAATTGTCATTATTTGCGTACATGAATGTGTTTATTTACATACGTATGTTTAATTAGGTATGCATTTTTACCTTTAAATATGTGTAATCTAATCTATACGATATTATACATAATTGATAACACACTTATATTTTCTTCTTCACTGATTTCTAATACAGTGGAGTAACACAAGTGCATTATCAATTATGTATAACAATAGGTTCTACCATGTACCATCAATCAACAGTACAAAAAGTCTATCTTAGTATATTTATCTTTAATCTAAATCCGCAGTACGAAGTATGTTTAATTCTATCTAGGGCCTTTCTACCACCTCTTAAAAGTAAGATTGAAATAACAATCTTATTTTACTTTCATAGTATGAATCGGACCATCAACGTATACTCAGGCAACTAGTGTATTACTGAGTTAAAATGAGTTCAACGGTATCACATAGGTGAAGTGTAAATTTAAACTGCATAATGACACAGTATGTAAAATATCGATGCCGATGGCAGAGGTTGTAAGGCCCCTGTTGTGTAATATATTCACAATAACACCTAAGTAATGACCTCCTCACTTTTAAAGGGAAATTTAGAGACAGAGTTTCCGTTTTCGTCTCTCAATCGACAGGTGATCCAGTTAACAGTAACATAATATAGATACTACACTGCAATTGTAGGTAATCAATCAATTAACAATCGATCCGGTTCGTTCCTGGTCCAAAGGATGGCCATCGCAATCCAGTGTGGAAACGCGGCGAGTGTGATGGGCACTTTTGCACCAGGAACGATCAGGGACGGGCTTTTTTAGTTGACGAAATATAAAAAAAAACAATTGACTTATCGCAGTTCACTGCTGGAAGACTCTCCCAATGTTAGGAGGCTTTGGTCAACTGGTTCGACGCTGGCCAGCGTTTTATTTGGAATTTTTCTTATCTCGCAGTGGTATAATCTACGTATATTTCCGTTTATGACACCTCTCTCCATTACCACACGGTTGATTGCAGGTAAATACATTTTATCAAAAAAAGGTGTGGCGAATGCGGATTAAACCAAAATATCATTTACCTGTCCAGTTTCCAATAAGGCAAATAATATCCATGAATGACTCAAATCAATGTCAACCATAAAAAAGATCGTTGCACCTTGCCTGTAGCTACCGCTTCTTTTTGTAAAATAACCTGTCCTTCAATATTTTTCATCTCTTTTTTTTTAAGTAATATTGTTTTGCTTTCCTCATCTCAGGACATAACCTTTTTATAACCCTATGAAGTTTAAACTAGGGGTTTAATTAAATAACTTAATCGTCGTCATTAAAATTTATACAGTCGTTTCAGAGTTTATCGATTGAAAACTAACGAATCTTCTCTTTATTATATTAGAACCCTTTCGATCGGAATAAGTTTCAATACGTATCTACGTGTTACAGTAGAAAAATTCGGATATCCAAAATGTGCACAGAGGGTAGTAGTCATCGATGCTAGTGCTACTGCCAAGAACTGCACAGAAAATCCTAATATTACCGCAACTATTAGAGCCCAAAGTTGAAGTCAGTACATCGCAATTACACGAATTACACGAACATTTATGGCACGGGACCAGCAAGCAATTTAATAACCACTGTCTTTGTTACAGTGCATGGGCAGTGTACTACGGCATACGGCGGGCAGGGACAATGCAAGTCGCTTTACAGCTGTGCTCCGTTAGATGCAATAGTAAAGAAGCAGGTCAGGACTCAGGAAGATGTAGATCTACTAAGGAGGTCACATTGCGGATTTATCGGAAATCAGCCTGCCGTAAGTACGAGGGTAATGTGTAATAGGTCCACTGCTACCACATGGCCACGTTTAAGGAGATTTACCCGGATATGCCAGATAAACCATGTCCGATCGTCACTTTTGACACTGCTTCGGCTTAAAGTTTACTGTACTAGCTATTTTTTACTTGCAGTAGAGTTTCTAGACATCGCTCAATTGGTAGTAAGACATGCACACTACCGTGTGAGCTTGCGTTGTGTTGGACTTCCATATTGGGTATATTAAGACAGAACAGCGACTATAGTAGAGCGAGTAGTTTTAGAGAGCTATTTTATACCACAGAATACCTAATAGTACTACTATAATACAAAGTATTTTCCATAAGTGCAGTGCAACATATTTGTTTTCCAAACACGATCTTAGACCTACAACAAGGTTACGTACATTGTTAACTTAACTTAAGGTTTTTTGCTAACTTAATAACACTAATGTGAAGCGCCATTTTATGTTCCAGGTGTGCTGTCCTGAAAATCAACCACGACCTCCGCCAAGCAACCAGTGTATCACACCTGACCAAAAACCTGGGCGGTGCATTGGACTTTACTCCTGCCCACACCTCGCTCAATTGCTGGAACCACCTGTTCCAGATAGCACTATACAATATGTGACAAACTCAAGGTAAAAATATATTTCAAGGTATTACTCGTAGCTCTAGCGAAGGTCTGAATCTCTTGAAGCGAAAAAATGTAACCTAATTCGGACTATTATCCCGTTTTAAATTTCTTCCATTTCAGCCGCCCTAACATGATTCATTATGAAACATTCAGACAAACTGCTTGCGCCGCTGTTTGTACATTTGAAACTTTTCAGATACTTACCCATTTCTGTAAGACAAATCATATACTTAAAACGTTAATTAACTACTATTGGATTTTGATTAGAAATTGGATAGAATAAACAGATATAGATATTGGTGTAAACAATTATTATACTATCGGTAGCAATGGTTTACATTGAGAAGTCTATGTAATTTTTATTCAAAGTACTATAATTGTTGACTAAAGTATTAGGTAATATGTGCTGTGTTTCTTTTGCCTGTAAAACTTTCTTAAAGAAATCCACTCCCGCGGGGCTAAAATATTTGCTCTGGCTCTCATAAGAACATTATCGTGTCAGACAGGTTATTCCTGTCTGACACGATCTTCTTATACGGCTCTACTAAACTGGGCCAACGAAGCTCTCCAAAAAGATAGTAGTACACTGACGGACTCATAAACTGCATCAAAGTTCAGGTTTACTCTAAAAGGATTTTTTATAATAAGTATGCAAACTTTTTAGATTAAATTATATAAATATGGAAAGACTGGCTCTTAATCTTAAAAAATAAATAAATTTAAAAATAGAACTGCAGTAAAACAAATGAATATAGCCGGGAAAAGAAAATTTACTTGTAGTATCAGATTTGCGTGTTATTTATAGCAAAGTTTTAAATTGATTCTCATTGATTTTTTTTGTTTTGTCAATTGAATTATTGTTACCAGCATAATTGTTGGGTTAGTTTTTTAACACATCGAGAGTTTTTGAACCATAATATGGATACTTCGTCCGAACAAGCGGCACAAATTGTAGCATTGGTGCGGGAGGGCTTGGATCAACGAACGATTGGTAGAAATTTAAATTTAAACCAGTCTACGGTTTCTAGAATATACAGAAGGTTTGTAGAGACAGGTTCTTACAGGAGGAGACGTGGTACAGGCAGAACTCGAGCAACCACAGGTCGTGATGACCGATTTATTGTTATAACTTCCCTGCGAAATCGTTTCCTCACGTCAGTTAACATCAAAACCGAGCTTAATGGAGTGCGTGGAGTAAACGTGTGTGCACGAACAATAAGAAGAAGGTTAAAGGAAGCGGATATCACCCCTTTTAGACCAGCAAATGGTCCAAAGTTGTCTACAGCTCACAGACAAGCTCGCTTAAGATTTGCGCGTCATCACCTGAATTGGACAGAAGAGCAGTGGGTCTCTGTATTGTTCACGGACGAGTGTAGGACATGTTTATATGGTGCAGATGGTCGCAGAAGAGTCTATCGTCGACGTGGGGAGCGATGTGCTCAAAGTTGCATTGAGGAGCGTGTTCCTTTTGGAGGCGGTTCATGTATGGTCTGGGGTGGCATATCGATGAACGGGCGAACAGAACTTGTGTTCATAGACATGGTCCGTCAAAACGGTAATAGAGGGGGTTTGACAGCACATCGCTACATAACAGAGATATTAGAAGATCACGTGGTGCCTTACATGGGATTCATAGGCGAAAATTTTACTTTAATGCAGGATAATGCCCGGCCGCATGCAGCTGCACAAGTTCAACATTATTGCGAAGAGGTTGGGATACGTACAATGAATTGTCCAGCACGCAGCCCGGATCTTAATCCCATCGAGCATGTTTGGGACAATTTAAAAAGAGCTGTATATGCGAGAAACCCTTCGCCCACGACAGTGGCAGCACTAAGAACAGCACTTTCAGAAGAATGGGACAATATTCCGCAAGATCTTTTAAAAACCCTTATAAAATCTATGCGGAACCGATTAGAATCCGTAATAAGGGCACGTGGGGGTAATACACCTTATTAAAACACAAATAAACCCTTGCATAAAGTTTGTGTCTATTGTTAAAACCAATTTTTTAATTAAACCAATTTTTCTTAAATTTCTGTTTTTTCTTCAAAAGAAGTCTTAAGGTCCTTTCCAGTACATAAACTTAAACTTAAAGATATGACCCTACGCTGTTTTAAAGTTCACGAACCAATCTAGAGGTTTCAATTTAAATCTGTATAGAAAGTATGCATACTTGGTTAAAATATTTATTTCAAAGTCGTCTATTACTTTGATGCAGTTTATGAGTCCGTCAGTGTAGTTATACCTGCGGTCTTGCTAGCTTCATAACATGTGGTGTACCGATTATGACTTGAGAACAACGAAGAGATATATTAAAGAAAATGCAGATGAAGAGGGCCATTTGATTGACCACATAACATCCAATTAATCATAATTAAGTTTTATATTTATAAGAATGAACACAACATCTTTGTAACATACAAGGCCACAGTTGCTTCTTGCGTATTTTTTATCTATGAATTCCTTTGAAGCAGACATTCGCTGACTTGTTAATTAACATACATGAGGAAAATCGCTCTTAATATTCCAGCTACACAGATTAATTGCTGTGCGTTAATAACTCTGTTTTGTAGTCAGAAGTAGTTTAATTGGGATTTTTAATTTATTTTAGGGTAAGTATATGGGGCCCACCTGTATCTTGAGGGCTTCGGTACACCTGCTGATAGTGGGTCTGGCGTATTTTTATTGCTTCCATAAAACTAAAAGTCCAGGCAAACGTACTCTACTTTATTTTGCTAATTAATATTAATACGCACCCCTTTTTAAAGGGCTCTATGAGGATACCTCGAGTCCATAAATCAGCTATTTGTTTACATTATGAATAGAAATTTTGATTACACAATCGATGAGAAATACAATTTCGAATCTCTGACGTAAGTTACTTATGAAACTTTCTAAATATTGCAAAAGTGTAGCTTCATGCTGTAACAACATAACTTTATATTTGCGCTTTTGCTTTGATCAATGCGAATAAAACTACTTATTATTTCGTTTATTAAATCGACGTGTAGGTACGTCGATTTATGTACCTACCAACCATTGATCGAATAACGAAAAATATGCAGACGAGAGAAGGAAAACTCGAAATAAAACCCTGTTTGTACCGCCTCGCATGGCCAGCGTGGGGGCTCATTGATTGATTGATTAAATAAAAATAAACCAAAACATGTTGCTAACGCTAAACTGGAATACGGTTGTACCAATTCGAGTGTTTTTTTTATGTAATCATTGAACTCTCAGGTTTTAATGAAGAAGCAAGAACAGTATCAGAAGTGGACGCGGACGAAGCCGCGGGTTTTTACTTCAAATATAAGTGTTCAACGAGTTTTAAAAGTTTTCTCTTCTTTCATGGATGTGTAATATGTGAACCAATACAATTTTATTTGTCATATACTAATGGTCATATAGAATTTAATAAAAAGTTAGATTAAAATGCGAATTCGAAATTTTTTTCCTCATCCAAAATTTTCTACAAACAAAATTTTCAATGAAGACTGCACAGCGCGCCCAAGAAGTGTTTACTTCAATAAAAAATTCAGAAATTAAGCAAGGTCTCAATTTCCAGATGTAATGGCCCAGATCAATACAGCGTATGTTGCGGCCCAGCTCCAACCACTCAAGGCAAATGCCAACTGTCTGCGCTTCCACCTGATCCAACGTCTGCATGCTGTGGCCGTGATATTAGCTTTGGAGATAAGATTATTGGTAGGTATAGCTTGGATCTTAAAAACAACCTATACAGGGTGTTAGGGAAGCGCTCCCAACGCCGAAGGCCTTGGTACAGTACTTATTAGCATAAAAATTACGATTTCATTCTACAAGTCATCATATTTATTGCTGAATTTAGGGTCAACTCACATTCAACGTCAGCCTTTCGCATATAGCTGTATCTCTATTGATTTCATACGCTATGAGATACCTGTAATCAAAGAGAGATTCACAAATCGGGATGATTTGTGGAAACACGCGCTTAAGCTGCGGAATGAACTCCCTGCTGTGGTTTTTACAAGCGACTACAAAGATATGGTATGTACCTCCTTCAAGAAGGGCATGAAATTGCATTGACAAAGGATATGGTAACTGTCAACCAAGGCTGTGAGTTGGCTTGCCATCAAAATTAATTAACAAAAAAAATACATTCTATTAGCTGCCACTGAGTAGACACATCTGCCGAAGGACCGATGGCCGCTGGAGCAAACGAGTCCTTGAGTGGAGACCGGAGCGGGCAAACGGAAAGTGGGACGCACCTTAGCCAGTGATGGACTGATGACCTAATAAAGGTAGCTGGGACAGACTGGATGCTGAGGGCGGAGGATCGGGAGCAATGACGCACACTAGGAGAGGCCTATGAACAGCCGTGGACTGCGATAGACTTGTACGACCTCTCACAATTACCGCTATTTTCTGCGAGAATAATATTACTGTGATTTTATTCCAGGTGGCTCTGAGGCTCAGATAGATGAATATCCGTGGCTGGCGCTCATAGAGTACGTGGAGAATGGGCAGCAAAAGACATCTTGTGGAGGCGCCCTTATAAGTGGCAGATATGTTTTAACTGCGGCCCATTGCTTTGAAAAGAAAACTAGGATAGCGTAAGCAATATTTAATGTATCTATACTAATATTATAAAGAGGAAAGATTTGTACCTATTTTTGTATGTTTGTATGTTTGTAATGAATAGGCTCAAAAAGTACTGGGCTGATTTAAACAATTCTTTCACCTCTAAAAGGCTACAATATCTAGGAGTAACATAGGCTATATATCATCACGCTACCATACAAGGGAGCGGTGTAATAATCATAAATCTCAATTGATCCGGTATATTTCTATACATTGGCGCTAATATCGCTAACAATTTCCGTTGTCATGACAGCAAGGAAAAGTAGTATAGAGAGGCAAGTAGTGAATCGAGTAGAGTCGTACAACGCGATAATCGTAATCCACGCGGGCGGAGCCGCGGGCAACTGCTAGTTATTTATATACAACTGAAGTAAGTAATTGATGAGAGTAAACCAAATTATGGCCGGCATTAATTCGGCCGAATGTTATTATTTTTAAATATCTGGTATATATGAGAAATAAATGATATCGGACAGTATTATTCACCCCGCAGTGTAAAAATTCATCTTCAATAGCGATTGTAATATTCTTGCATTTACATGAAGTATGACATTTTATTTTCCATTCTATATTTAGGTACGTTCACGTTGGGAGATCCGTTTGTCCAGTAGTTTTTGTTTCAGTTATTTATGTTATTTATTATACATGTATAGAATAAAGTAAGGTACAAGAACATTACATATGTAAATAACAATATTTTAAATTGTTGTAGGTAGTAGCAAACACAATAAAACGCAAGAGAAAATTAAAACTAATAGTAGCATCCGCTGCTGAGCTAGGCTTGTAGTCTGTGTTTCTGTAGACAGCACATCCGCCGGAAGGATTTATCTTACAATTTCTATTACATAGTAACAAAACACTTGTAACAAAAATTAGCATTGTTTAATAGGCGACTTAACATGCAATGAAAAAAGAATAATTTAATAAGTAGTGAACTTTAATAGGCTAATTGATTGTGTACGGCTAAAAAACGAATAACTCAAATTATTGTCCTGCAGTGTAAAAATTCGTCTTGGAGAACATGATATAACTCACGATGGGCCTGACTGTGTGGGTAAAGACTGCAATACAGGTGCAATAAGTATACCGATTGAATCGATTACAATTCACGAAGATTACAAACCGGCAAAGGATATAGCTAGGAAGAATGATATAGCTCTGGTCAGGATGACCCGTATGGCGCCTTTCGGTGGTTTGTATAAAACATTTTATTACATACTCAGGCATAGTATCGTGTTATCATGATTGGGTTAAAAAGTAACAAGGTATCTGCACCCTACAGAATACCGCGGGTAAAAATAATAATAATAATAATATGTCTTTTAATTATACATCAAGGATGAACCAAAAATGTTTGCCTGATGACAATTGGTGGTTTTATCGCTCTGCGGCAATCTCTTACATTCTATAAAGTCGGCAATACGAGTGTGTTGTCACTGATGCAAACTTTCATATGCCACAGTAACCAATTTTCAACAGGTGAACCGTGTGCTTGTTGCCACTTATGTGGTATAAAAAGGGTGTTTTATTTTAAAATATACGATAAGTTATGTTTTTATAATATAACAAAAAAATATCAGATAATTACACAAGTTCATAAAGCAAACTCATTTAGCTATTATGAACGTCAAATACACCGCTTCTACAATAACAGTATTTTACGCAAGGCAATTATTTTTTTTTATTCATTCATATCATTAAACCCTGTAGCAGTCTGTTACAGTGACACTTGACATATGAAAATGACAACATCTACTATTACTTAACTGTAACAAACAATAAATAAATTTGGATTTGGATTTGAATTAGAAACAAAATAAACAAAAAGTTTGTGGTACTTAATAGGAAATAACGGTAACTTTTTAATAAACTAAAAACGTATCAACCTTTTCAGATTTTATCCGCCCCATATGTCTCCCAAAATTGGACATAACGCAAAATGATGTTATCAATTACAATTTCACCGTGGCCGGCTGGGGTGCAGTCAGTACAAAAGTAAATAAGAGCCCCACCAAATTGTATGTAGACCTACCATACGTCCCCCGAAAGGTAAGGTACCCTGCACTTTTATATTGATATTAATCAATCAATCAATCAAATACTCGACTGATAGACGTAAGCCAATGTGCACCACATAACACCCGATCTAGTCTATCCTAGCCGCCTTGTTGGCGGACGACATAAAATAAAGAAGATGTGATGAGATTATGATATACATTATGGAGAACCTGTAGACCAGACCCTAGAGGAATGTTATGCTGAATCTGTTCAGTGATTTTCACGTGATACTCGTCCGTTAATATTCATAATTATTGTCCATCGGTATCCCAACTGACAAAGACACTTCTGATTGAAGCGTTTAGCCAATAGTTGTTTATATTCGAAGTAAGTTTAATTATCACTGTGCTCTAAAAGTTCCTGGACACCTGAAGACCTTAACTTTTGGAGCCTCCTGTATCTTTATATTTTCTTTACACGTACGATTTAATATTATGCAAATATTTATTTAATTCTTTTTTCAGAAATGTCAACCCCTCTACGGTCGGCTTCCCATGGGGGAGGGGCAGATCTGCGCGGGCGGTGTGATAGGCAAAGACTCCTGCAGAGGTGATTCTGGAGGGCCGCTCATGCTAGAACAAAATAGTCAGAACGATTTGGTTGGAATTGTCAGTTTCGGCCCGGCAAATTGTGGCCAATCTAATGTTCCCGGAGTCTACACTCATGTGTACAAATATCTTAATTGGATTAGAACTAATATTCACGTTTAGTTTTTTATAATTTAAAAGATTTAGTAATTAATATATTTTAGAACATTTTATATTAAAAAATTCAGTTATAAGTAATGATGTCGCTAAATATTTATCATTAAGACTACACATTAGAATAAGCTACTATATCTCATGAATCAATGTAATACAAAAAAAAAATTAAGAAATACAAAACTTGTAATGAAGAAACTTCCTTAAAAATAACGATTTTTTTTGTTATTGGCCCTTGAACTTCGATGACAGCTTGCAATTGATCATCAGCTAATCAAGTTATTAAGGTCGTTATTTATCATATTGATAAACTAAATTAATTAAGTACTGGCCTATATATCTTGGCGCTCAATATGAGTTCTTGCACAGCACCACGCGGTATGTATAGTAATACTAAAGTAAGTATAAATGTTCTGCCTGCATGGAGAGCAAAGAATGCCATGAATTTTAAGTCTGGTGAATAAGCAGGTCAGTGAAGGATAGTGACAAAAGCTATTGTAAGTGTGTATATGATGACTCGGCTGGTATGTAGCCGTATTTACATTATAATGTTATGCTTAGCCTGAAATTAAACTGAATCAATATCCAATGCCAACTGCATCTGCAAACAACAGATCTTTCTCAGCAGAAATATGTGTATTGAGGTGATAATCTGAAGTCAGAAAAAGTCAGACTGCAGGATAAAGAGATATCTACAACTATGTGTACAATCTGAAGTGCGTAATAAAATATGGCGTCGAAAAGTAATTACAGGAACTCTGTAATACTACGACACAACGTCTTTGAAACCAGTAGTGTACAAAGTACTGACGGTACAAAAGATTCCTTATAATGCGCGCTTGAACAATGCACTCACAGATATGGTTTCTCTCACTAAACTTAAAAGCTGCGCTGTCGGTGAAGTACTCGCCGCTCCTCTCTCTCCTGCGACAAACTGTTGACCTCTTTACACGACGCAATATGTATTTTTTACTTCATCTGTGCCATAAGCGTTACTTTTGGTCTACCTCTCCCTCTCTTTCTTTTCTTAGCCTATTGCAGTCCAATGCACATTAGTAGAGGCCAATGTCTAGAGATATAGTTTATTGAGACGAAAACATAGCAGGCGCCGGTATATTTCGAGGTATGCTAGCAACGAGCCACCTTTTTTATCTTGTGTAAAATTCCCACGGATGCCACTTCTGCCAAAAACGATGGACTCGAACCGACTAAAACGCAAGCCGTCTATGAGTCCTTGATTGCTGCAAGTTAAGATCATACAATACCACCTGATGAACCCTAAGAGGACAGGTCTGTTAGAACCTCGTAGTTAGAGCCACAGTTTAGCAGGTACTTCGACTTGAACTCGGAGCTAGGATTGGGCTTCAAGAATGTTGGAGGGGCCTTACAAGTCCCATGCAGAACTCGTTCCAACCCAACACAATACGGAAGATACTCGATGTCCAACAGTGACGTAAGTGGTGATTTTACTATATCAAAATAACTCATTATTCTTGAATTCGATTGAATTTCAATTCTCTGGCAAATGATACAAATATCATTTTTTGATGAAAGGATTTATGGGACCTCATGAAAACCATCGCGGCCAAGTCAAGCTGACGCGCAAGCGGTACACTTGCTGATTAAAGGTCTAGGTTCCAGTGCAGGTTTTCCGCCCGCGGTTGGAAGGTCAGACCACACTATCAACTTTCTTTTATAACCGCGTAAGCAAATCTAAAGGTGAAGGACTCAAGGGTGAAAGCCTCGGTAACCACACTAAGATGATAATGATCGTATATATTAACTAAACTTCGGTTGCCGTGGTGTTAAAATTAAAGAAAAAAAAATGCAGTGTCAATACTGCATTTTACCAAATACGACAAAAAGTTTAAGTTTGAAAAAATCCTTTGAATAATATAATTCCTTCAGAAAGAACAAACCATGAGATAATTTGATTGCTTGGCGTGGTTTTTCGGAGATGTAAAAGTGGTATTATAGCTATCTTACTAATTACAAACACAACATTTGGAACGTTGAATGTCGGGATAAATAAGAATGGGTCTTACATTCCTACTCAATGAAACGAGAATGCCTGAACCGATCTGGACATAGTCCCTAACCAACATTATGTTATAGTCAGGAATAAGACATACCTAGGCTGCAAACGTTTATAGGTTATGGTAACCACTTACCATCGGATGGGTAGTGTGCTTGCCTGCCACCTAAGTTGTATAAAAAAGGTTACTATTGTCCCGGTAAGTCCCGGTGTTGCAAGGACGGACTGCTGTCTTTCCCATCCGCATGATTTTGAAGAATAACATAGATTTTTTTACTGCGTGGTTAATTTGCATAAGGTTATTAATATTTTTGCAGATGGGCTATTCCGTGGGGCATTATTTAACACATTTGTATATCAGTTCTCGTCATCTTACAAGTCAAAAAAACCCCTTTTTAACTACATATTATATATATATCGTTGGAAACACGCCATAAGGCGACTGGCCGTTGACCAGTAAGGACATAGTGTAAGTTAGTATTAAGTGAATTACGCTGTGATATTTTAACAAAATGAACAAGTTAATATTGTGTATTATTACGGTTGGCTGTTTCATTAAAGAACGTAAGTTTTGGTTTAGCTTATTCTATATTGTACTGATTATCATACAAGTAATCACATCGTATGTACAAAGGCGAGAGCAAGTGAAACAACAATGGGATTGTTATAGAAGTAAGCTGCCAGTTTATGATTGATTATGATGATTAATATCAGTTTTGGAGCAATCCTGGGGAAGGAGATGGCGCCATAGCTATAGCTCCATCTCTTGCTCTAGGTGGACAGAGGTCCAAAAGCACATGATTGATGCTTGCCTAATATCGAAACATGAATGTTAACAAGTATTGATACATGCAGACATAGTACGTATTTTGTAATAGGTATCATCAGAAGTCGTACCATGAACTTTTAAAACAGAATAATAATTGAACAGCTGTCATACCATCAAGTGCAAATGTAACTTTGTAATGCTATATATTTATATGGGATAACAAAGCAAAAAAAATGCATGCAGTTGGTAGTACAACAGCCCTTTAATAATCTGTTTTAGGAGATAATGATGGCATGATTACATCTACCAAAAATTAATGGTCGGAATATGGTGTTTCGCAAAACCTTTATTTTTAATGAGCCTTTTGAGCCGTAAGCAGTAGTGGATACACAGAGTGACATGTGCATCTGTGCATGGGGATATGTTCAGGCAATCCTACACTTCGTCATCTAAAAACCAAGACGGTATGCGATTTGAGTTGGTTCGAGTCTAACATAACCAGCATAACATAACAGCCAAGCGGTATCCGAGGGAATTTCCCACAAAAAAAAAGTTCATAGTGTTCAAGTGGTATTGCCAATATCATAATTATGATAAATAATGTTAATAAAACGCGGAAGTTCATTTTATTGCACCTAATTACAATGATTTGTCATCTTGCACAATTCTCTTGTATCGAAGAATTTCAAAATTTAATTGACCAGCTTGCCTTTGGTGCCTTATTTACATACTAAAAAAATAATTGTATTGTAAAAGCGCTCATGAATTCCTTCGGTGCACTTGTGTTTATTGGGTCATGGAACACAATTAAACTTACTGCAGGCCATGAATGTGATGTTAATCTAGGTGTGCCGGGTCAGACCGAATTGTGACGCAAAAAGCTGCCTGCCATACTTCGCAATTATTCCGTTCCGAATCGCGTCTATTCGACGCAGGTACAACACAATTTCATACAAAACGTAAGGCAGGCGGATTTTTGCGCTGCTTTGCGGCCCGCCTGATGGACATCTAGCTTTACAGATCCAACCATAGGTAACTCACACATGTTCTGTGAAATAACACCACATTTGACTCCACATCATCAGTGTTAATACATTTCATTGGTCTACTTCCGTATAAGGTAAAAATCGAACCCCTATTATTAAAACGTTACCTTCATAATGGAAAACCCGTACTTTTATTCATCATACTTATCTCACAACAAAGAGAATAAGGAAAGATCTTTGGTAGAGATATTCTTTGGTCCGGGTCAATGCACTTGAACGTTTATTTAGTTGCATTAAAAAATGAGATTTAAGAATGTGAAATGTTGTAGTTCAACGGTGCCGTAGTTTGGCTACCAAAAGCGGACATAGGATTCCAAGGTGAAGGAAGCTATCAGGATTAAAGTAAGAACTGGGACAGTGATTCCATTTCTGTCGAGATCTCCAAGAAATTCTGTACAGAAATTCCAGACTACCGTTTATCACCTCGATAAATATGTGATTGGAGAATTTGGTGTGTACCTAGCTCATGAAAAAAAGTTCAAGAATAAGAAACCTGCTATGCAAAGTAATTTTGATAATAAATGAACAAATCAATTTTTGTTCCGTTCATCATTGAGCTTGGATTATTGCAAACGTTTGGACCCACAGCGATGCAATCGGGTCCTAGGATTTCCCCGAAGTTGGCATGGAATTTTGATATCGTGTACATTATTCATCGAGGAAACTAATGTCATCTTAAAATATAGATGATGTCATATTGAAAAATAATTATAAAACTGGTTCCAAATGTAACTTTAAACAAATTAGATTCTAGATAATAGCTTTTAACCGACTGGTTTGAATGGCGACTGCCATCTCGACACGCGAGATTCAAGATATAAAATAATATATATTCAAAGACTATAGTATATTTTCAATTATAAATATTATAGAAAATAATTATTAAAAATATTACCAGTATGTAAAAACATATTTTAATTTTCGCGTTGCATGATATATAGTTAGCGAATGCACAAGCCGTGATCCAAAGCCGAAACGTCAAGCAAATCAAAAAGTAAATTATTGTATATACCATATTATGATCTCGTTAGTACCCATATAAAACTAAGTATATATAAAAATAATTATGGAAGAAGAAGAAAATTGTATGTTAGAATCGTAGCAATGTTTCCCATTCGGAATTGGCAGAGATCAACATATTTTCAATGTTATCTCCGCCAATTCCAAACGGGAAAGAGGCGTGACGTCATGCATGTACCGCAAAGTATTTTTTCAAGCGTAAAATCCCGGAAACCTCCGCTATAGATCCTTTATTATCATGTTTGACTGCTTGCAATTAAAGAGGCTGATACTAAATAAATATTAGCATAACTGTTGGCTAATAATAAGATTATGAACATACATACATATGCATAGCAGCTTATGCATAAGTAATAATTACAATAAAAAACTATAAGAAACTGAAAATTTAAAAACAGTGTCAAAAACATGGTCTTATTGTACTCGTATTAGGTCCTTATATGATGTGTTTTGACCACTTTGATCTCAAATAAAGATATCAATGAACTACCTATGAAATTGCTGAAGTGCATACATAGCAAATTTAAAAATGAATCATTCTATATCTAATCTATCAATTATAAAAAGTTTCTACGACGCTATAGTAACTACAAGTTTAGCATACTAATATTCGCCTCCCCTACTGGTGGCGTAGAAGTCATCACTCCATCGGAAAGTTGATTCTTCCTCTCTTACTCAAAGATTTGCTGAAGGAGATTCAGTTACAGTTCAGCACCATCATATTGATTTGGCTCGCATTTGTTCCTTTATAATTTGTACTTGTTTACTCATTGGTAGCTGGGATAGACTGGGTGAACAACTGGGTGGTGTTGGGGCGACCTTCGACAGGTCTACGTCCAACAGTGGACTGCATAAGGCTAATTAACCGGTTCGATATTATTTTTATTCTTCTTTCGTGTCAACAATCCACTAATGTTTAGACCACTCCAGAATAAAACCTGGCCATATCGACTGCACTGTTAGTGGCTCCATTCAGGTCGGCTTTAGTGCAGGAGGCAGGGCACAAGGGACACGAAATTAAGTGTGTCATGGACTGCACGGGGGCACCGCAGTCACATGCGGCTAGCCCGAGTCTCGCATTTTTATTTATTTTCTATTATCTCTGTTACAGTGAATGGGCAATGCACAACGGCATACGGCGGGCAGGGGCAATGCCAATCGCTTTTCAGCTGTGCACCTCTAGATGCATTAGTTAAGAAGTCGGTCAGGACCCCGGAGGACATAGATGTACTAAGGAGATCACATTGCGGATTTGTGGGAGACACACCTGCCGTAAGTACTGTGTATGCTTTAATCGAATAATGTACGATGATAGGGTAGTTTCGCACCGTAAGCGGTTCGAACCGCGGGATGAATTGCCCAAGAGTTCTGTATAAATGACTTTGGCACCGTGGTTAGAATCGCCCAAGAACTTTTGGTAATGGGTTGTTTCGGACCACCGTTCAGGGAACATTTATACGCTATAAATGACATACAATAATGTAGGTATAGGCGAATTAATACAATCATTGTATACGTTTATGCGCATTCGGATAGCTATTTAGAGATATATAGTAGCCGTTTAAGATGATTAGTAGTTTAGAGAATAGGAACACTGAGACTAGTATGAAACAGTAGGTACATGGCGAGAAGAAAATATAAAGAATATCGAGAATGGTGATTAGATAAAGAACCTGTGAACCTGTGGAGGGAGCCCGTGATTTTACCTATAAGTATATACCTAAATCTCAGGAATAAAAGTCACTAATAGTCACGTAATAAAATACGCTTCGCTGTACCCGTCATTGTAATAAGCTAATGTTTTTTAGGGTTCTGTACTTAGTTATAGGATTTAGATGATTTAGTCTGTCAAGACATTTTACTCAGGAATGCGTAGAGGAAATAAAGATAAAATTCATACCAGATGCTCAGGTGTAAAACGCATTGAAAATGTACCAATACCAAACTTAGAAGCCAACACAATAAAAATATACTCGTATTACTGTATATGTAGCGTAAGTTCTTCCTTAAACCCAATTTCGTACGGAACCCTCGGGGTGTGTCTGACTCGCAATTACCTAGGCATTGTTTTACGTCACCAATATCGTTGTAACGTGATACTTTTGCTAACAATGTTCACAAAGTTTCCACCGAATTCAAGTCAAGTTATAAGGACCCTAATAGCATCAATATTAAGGTAACGTTGATTTTTTTACCCTATAGGTGTGCTGTCCTATGTCTGCATGTACTACGCCTGACCAAAAGATCGGGCAATGTATTGATATCCACGACTGCCCGCATCTTGCTAAATTGCTGCAACCGCCTCTTGTTTCAAAGGAAAACATACAATACGTTACCAGCTTCAGGTAATTATTCTCAAACCGTCACGTCTACACGCCTATAATTTCCAACTTACCTAATAGAGGGTAAAACTTATGCCGTCAACAAGACTCACTTCCAGGTCCCTGACTCTACTAATTGCCACCCATTGTCAAACCACTGCGATTACAAAAAAAAAGTCATTTAATTTTATACTTCACAGTTCTGTTAAAGTTCAAATTAAATAGCATCGTGCAGAGTGAAGAAAGCGATGCAATTAAAACTATTACATTGATTTTTGTAGTTTAAGTCTATTTTTGTATCTCAGTGGGTTGAAGTGGTTTACAATAGTAAGATCGGGGTTCAATATGTGTGCTGCTTGCACAGAGAATTATCAACAAATTTGGCTCCCACCAATTTATTGTAACGTGTGTTGGAAGATACTTGTGCAAATATATTAAGCATAGGCTTGCGCAGTTAAACTTGAACCTGTAAGGCTCCTTACTCTATACACCTGTCTTGGAACCAGAAGTAAAGTGAATAAATCAGACATAAAATGACCATAAGTAGTATGTGTATAATAATACTACAACAAAACACATGCGTCAGTACTAAGGAAAATCAACAGTCAATTATTAAAACCTGTACGAAATACCAAGGATGGAAGTGATGACGAACGCTTGACTCAGTTAGAAGTTATAATGGTTTTATATTGTATATGCTTACTTACTTACTTGTATATATACAAGATTAAACACAACCACTCTACAATATAGATACAAGGCCAGAAGCGGTTGTTATAATATGTGAGCAATTAACATGGGCAGACATTCGTTGACTTGTTCCATAGCATAAATTGAGGAAAATCGCTTTTAATAGCACAATTGTACTTACTCAGGTTACGCAGATTAATTATAACACATTAACATTAATTAGTTTTTGTACAAAGATAAATTTTAATTAAATGCTTTGCTAGCATTACTTTGTGTTCTTCAATTACGCACACACTCAAAATAAAGGTCTATATAAAACTAACCAAGGTCGTGCTTTTTAGATGCACTGGTGCAGTGAAAACAAGTGTATGTTGTGATCAAGCGGCACCGTCTCCTTCAACATCTCCTACAACTGTTACGAGTAATACCAATGGCAAATGCGAATCTTCAGTGTCTGCATTTCCACCTGATCCAGAATCTGAATGCTGTGGCCGTGATATCAGTTTTAGTGATAAAATAGTTGGTTAGTATGTACCTATGTATCTACGTACACCACCATTATCCTTTATTTACTAAATCATGGCAACATACCCCACTGGGTATATCATCATTACACGGTCCATCTACATTCATTTAAACCTGTCAATCCTCTTTTAACTGTCCACTTCAATACTTAATACCTTCCTTATGACTTCACCTACATCCTCACACGTTGCATGTCTGAACCAGGACCATCTGTCCTCGTAACTTTTTGTGACAAGAGCTACTACAATTATTTTTCTCTAACGTGCTGATTCGTGGATACTCTTGTACATTCTTGTCACATAATTTGCTATTTATAAAACAAACCGTTACACCTACGAAATTAAATTTAGTTTCGTATAATTTCAGGTGGTGCAGAGGCAGCGATAGATCAATTCCCGTGGGCTGCGCTCATAGAGTACGCATCGTATTATGATGGATCAACGAAGTTATACTGTGGCGGCAGTCTTATCAGTGGCAGATATGTTCTAACTGCAGCCCATTGCCTTATTGGGCAGATATTAGAAAGAGGCAAACCGTAAGCAATCTGATTATTTTTTATACTATTCTATTTTGTACTACTACGGGAGGGAGAGAGAAATGCGGTTCCTGAAGCCTAAAGTTTCGGAATAATCAGATCAGAAGAACATGTTGCTCGGCTATTACAGAAGCAACTACCATCTGACCGCTAGCCCCGAAAGAACAGCTTGCGTCAAAGCCTCATCGTCCAAAAATTGGCACGGCTTATAGGTGAGACCATTAGCCCATTGGTTCAATACAAAAGCTACTACTAGGCAGTATCCACCAATTGATGACAATATTATTACAGGTAATTGTTAATGTGTGTATTGGTATGTCTTGCAGGAAAAATGTTCGCCTTGGAGAACACGACACAAGGATCGAAGGACCAGACTGTGTGAAGGGAGACTGTTCAAAAGGGGCAATCAGTATACCGATCGAGAAGTCAATAGTACATCCAGAGTACAACTACATGAGTATTTCTAGGTGGCACGATATAGCTTTGATCAGACTAAGCCGCATGGCACCTTACACTGGTATGTATTATCACCCTCATGATATTCTAGTTGCATCCAAATAACATTCTGGCCGTTTTTTGCTAGATAGATAGATAGATAGATAACTCTTTATTATACACCAAAACAAAACAAAAATAAAGACAAATAAACACCAAGGACAAGTAGTGAGAGTTACAGTTGTTCTAATGTATACAATTGGCGGCCTTATCGCTGAAAGCGCTCTCTTCCAGACAACCTAGATTATGTTTACTTCTTACCGGACTACTTCTAGGATAGCAGATTTTTTCAATTTTAATTTTTGAAAGTAAGTAATGTAGGACATGACGGTATCTCCCGTCCTAATTGAGCAGTCCGACTAGGGAATAATAACCATGTGTTGTGTTCTCGGCGGTGAGTAAGACAGTCAGAGCTCACAGAGTTTTTGGGTAGTCAGTGGGAAGACCGAGGGGGCTAGTTGACCAGTGTCAACTGCCAACAACAGACAAGCACACGGTCCACCTGATGGAAAGTGGTTAACATGGCCTTAAACATTTTCAACACCTAGAGCGTCACACTAGTGCTGCCGACACTGTAGTGGTTAGGGCTTAAGAGAATTTCTGTGCTGTCAGTACAGAAGACAGAACAGTCTCTGTGGTGGTATGTTTTGTCTATGTTGTCTATATACGGTAAAGGCCATGGTAACCACTTTCCATCAGGTGGGCCGTGTGCTTGTCTGCTACCTAAGTGGCATAAAAATAGTTAATTTTTATTAGAATTTTCGTCTGACCTTCCTACCCTGAGAAGAAAACCAGCTCCAGAACTTCATTCGTTGTATTTATCAAAGCAAAGTACACTTTAGGTACAGCACATTGCGGCTCAAACTTGTAATTTGTGTTCAAAAGTCGATATGCTGGCAGCCTTATGCTGCTGACTGCAATGCAGGTTTTTTTCTTTCCGACATCTCAAAGCATTCTCTTTTTCTTGTAGCATTATGAGTTAATTTTTTTTGGGAAAACTAAATATGTACTAACTTATCTTCTTCTTCAGAATTCATTCGGCCCATCTGCCTCCCGAAGCAGGATGTAGCGCTATCTGGTGAATCAGATTTAAAATTCACCGTGGCTGGCTGGGGTGCTATCAGCAACTTGACGTATTCCAGTCCCGTAAAGCTATATGTAGACCTCCCGTACGTCACTCAAAATGTAAGTCAACGGTTTTTTGACTAGCTTAAGTGAAATAAGTGCGATTTGGACTCAGGTACTCCATACTAATGTACTTGAGTTAGAGTAGTCAATAACTCGCAGCAAACTTGTTACATTGCGTTGGTTACGTTCGACGAATGTCCGATGATCGCGACTGAAGCTCATCTGTGTAATGTGACACGACGTCCCAGCTTTCCTTCACTTTCCTTCACTTGTGCTATAAGACTTCCTGCTAAATTTCATGATTGTATCTCAACGAGTGCTATCGTACTTGTATTGATTCCTCTCATGTCGATATTTATTTAGTTACTTTTGTTTCCAGCAATGTCAAAATGTCTATGCAAGCCGCAAAGTGACCTTGGCCAAGGGTCAGCTGTGCGCTGGAGGTGTGGAAGGCAAAGACTCTTGTAGAGGAGATTCAGGGAATGCTCTCATGTTAGAAGACCACAGTCGGACCGATGCTATTGGAATCGTTAGTTTTGGTCTAGAAGAATGTGCTCTGAATAACGTCGGCGCGATCTATACTAACGTGTATCATTACCTTGATTGGATTAGAGACAATATTTCTAAATAGTTTTTAAGTATTTTTTTTTCATAAACTATATTAGCAGTTTATTGAGCTGATGCGTATATATCTTAGAATCTGATGACTTGGTCAAGTCGGTTCTTGAACGCATTTCTTTTTAACATATTCAGAAAAACTGTTACTCTCTGTGAGAACTCGAAACAGCAAGAAATTTTTAACTAGGTGATTTTGTAGTAAATAAATTATAATAATGGGCACTGACAGCCATTAGGTATAGTACTCGTATCTACAACACGCTTCGAAAAGAGCATTCGTGCAATCATTACTGAGAACCCATCGAGCAACGAGTAGATTCCCCGTAATGAATGCCCACTTTTAGAATACTTTCTAATGAGTAAAATACATTTGCAAGTAATAAATTTATCTCAAATTGCGCGGTAATACAGTATTCATTTCCTAAAACAGACAGAAGTGTCTATACAACATGAATTAATTTAGATAATGACTTCTAGGTATAGACTGCTAGACCAGTTGCATTTAAAAAAGAATCGCTCAACGTAAAAAACCATTGACGAAAATTCGTGGTCAAAATCACAATGTTGACCACTAATTTCAGTAGCTGTCTGATACGTTACAGATAAGTTTCAAAAATCTTTGACTCCTTTATTTAGTTTCTACATCCCGTTTAAAATGAGTACACTCACCTCTGGCATTGGTCGCTGCATCTGCGATCTTCTGGAACGCGTCCAGAAAAGCAGCTATCGCAACTAGCGCTGATCTGTGAAAATAGAAGAAATATTGTAAAAATATATAAGCAGGTACTTAAAATCAGTAGATGAGCTTGCCATGAAGATGCAAGCCGTAGTTTCGGGAAATTGGTACTGTAAAATACCGCAATCGAATCAAAACACAGTAGTAACCGAATGTTACGACTTTCATGGTAACAGACATGGCTACATAAGCGTGGATGTTATTATTGCACGCGTTCCTTTCCTCAATATTTCTCCTCCTCTCTTTTTTTTATTTTCTTTATTATCAACCAATATGTTTTCTTACTTGATAGCTAGTGTAACAAAAGGGTAAAAAACAACCATTAAAGTACTATTTTTCAGCCAATGTATGAATATATAATTTTGTTTCATTGATACTTAAATTTTGTTTTATTTGTACTAATTTCCCTACCCATACCGAACCCCAATTCGTGTTTAGTCTATTCGATATGTTAGTATCCAAGATGTATTGAATATTTTGACGCTTTTCCAAATCAAGTTCACCTGCAAGCCGGAACACTTGCTGACTAACCCTGGCCTTTTTGTCGGAGTTTAGGGGTTAACTAAACTGAGGACAGTGGAGTCCGGGGGTCAAATTACATAGTTGCAGACTAAGGCAGACTTCTTCTAAGACATGTGACAGTTAAGATGCTCAAGTTCCCCGGAACCAAACCTGAATTTATGTTACGTCATAGGTAACCTTCAAATGCTAACTGCAATAATGAAATTACACGGATGAGGATCCATTGCAGGCAATTTGCAATGTAATAGCCGTACCAATTGGTTCTAAACGATTGTAGCTAGTCTAGTTACGATGAATGGTTAGAATGATACGTATCGTAACTTAAGAGTCATTTTGTACGCCTATTTTTTTTTCAGAACACCGCCTCGTCTCCGTCGCCTTTCCTCTACTTCAGTCCTTAGAATATCGGTAGACTATAAAAAAATAGACGTCGGTCGGAGAAAGCATCATGGTCACAAAGATTTATCTAACTGCGGAGTCTCGTGTCCGTCGGAATACGTGACGGTATGTTCATACACGCTATCACATACTTTTTACTTTTTGGAGATGACGACAGAATCACGTACAAACGAAGGAACATGCACGTACTATCCAGACCATTCAGCGCATCGGCCAAATACAATACACCCGAAATAATTCCTATGCAACTATAGGTACAATTAGACTAAGAGTTAAAAAGAATATGGCAAAAAACGGCTACATTTTTTGTAAGTCACTGTTTGGAGGGCTCACTTACTTTGTTATACATTTCAAATATTTCTACAATTCTAAATAATGGAAGATACTCACTTTAATGCAGAGTGAAGTTTCGTCGCCTTTGAGATGAACTCCTCCCACATTGGCGCGCTGTTCTGTAACAAAAGCAACAGTATATTTTTATTTCTTATTTATGTTCAATTTTTTTGCACAGTAATTGTACAAAGGCGGATTTGATGCCTAAGGCGGTATCTGACAGTCAACTTTAGGGTATTACAAGATTATAACAATTACAACATCTATTAAAGTGGGATTATATTAGTATTATATTCACAAATTATAACACACAAGGCATTTAAAGCATTCTTGGCAGTTTAGGAGTGCGTGGTGGTTCGGACCCCCTCCGGAGGAGATTCTAAGCCAACACAGTCTCATGATCTCAGTCCTCCATGTACACAAGCCGCGGGGTGACGGTAGAGCCGCCTGTCACCCTAGCAGAAACAGGTCATGGCGGCGGCACGAAGTGCGCGTCTGCTCTTATCCGGGCGTTTAGTCTGTTCGAGTTCGACATAACCACTCTCACCAGCTTTGATAAAGGTGGTATCCACGGGGATTTTGCGCACAAAAAAAGAAGCTTTCGCTTTGGAGTCCAGAGTACGCTCCCTACTCCTTTTCTTATGGATTACTTTATGTTCGCTTTAGAGGGAGAAAGTACCATCTGAGTCTGTAACTACAAGAGTAAGCTGCACCAGAACCTCGAGCGTCAATCAGCAGGTCTACCGGCTTGCACGGGAAATTGACTTGGGCTGCATAGATCTTGGTAGGCCCCCATACACCCCCTAAATTAGTTCATATTGTGCCCGTATATTATGAAACTTCGTTTTCGACTCAACTATATTAATAATCATAATATGTGCAGAGCGCACTGCTACATAATGCTATTATATTCTCGACAGGTGCAGGCGTACAAATTAACACGATACGCCTGCAAGAATCAAGTTAGCAATCTGTCGTATATGTTACTAATTGTTAATTGTAAATTGTGGAACATAACATAACAACATAAACTCACGCCTTTATCACCGAAGAGGTAGGGCAGAGGTGCTAGCACCCACATTTCGTCAGTTTATGTTTAGTTCCCAATGTGATAGGTGGCGAGCTTATTGCATTAAGTCATTGGTGTGTGCCATGGTAAACGCGGGATCGAACTCAAGACCTATCGTCTCAGCAGTCCATTACCCATACCATAGGCTATCGCGGTATACTGTGGAAGTTCACTATAAATTGTTGTTTATTATGAAGGTTTGACATTCGTCAGAAAGAGCTCTATCGTCAGAAATATAAAATTTAAGTAACTGATCAAGTGTGTATCGAACTGGATACTCGTAGGTAAACTAGTCTTAGATTAGAGACTATCTTTTGAGAGAATTTTTGACTGTGTTGACGTGGAAGTTTAAATTTTTCGCATCCTCAAAAGATTGAATACATAACTATTCGATAAAAAAAATTATCTCTTACGTGTTTTTGAGTAATATAGCTTAATATCTAGACAGGCAGACAAGAAAAAGATTTTTTAAGACTTATATTATTATCTTTGATATTCTAAAATGATATTTAAATAGTTTTAAAAAGTCGAAGGGGGTATGTGACACTTCATTTAATTTAAGCCATAACTTATCTATTAACACATTTTTTTTCCATTCGAGTTTTGTGCGGGATTGAAAATTCGGATCTACTTTTCATGATAGCTCCCCCTTCCCTTGATGTCTTGTTCGCTCTCAAAAACGATACATATGCCTATAAGTCGGATATTTTGTATGTCAAAACATCCCACACAAAGAAAAACGTTTTAACATGAGCCCTACAATCCAGCTAAAACTTCAGTCAAAGTAAACCTCTAGACCAACAAACACATACCTTATGTCCCTACGAAATAGATGAACGAAACTCGACTTTATAAAGGCAAAAGATAAAACAGACATTCCAACAACCACTGTTCTTATATTCAGAACAGAATCATTGGATTTTCAACTACGGGAACAATGGTCTAAGGTCGAAATTCAATTGTGCGTGAAATTTTAAGATGCACGAAATACGGACGACAGCAATTTGTTCGTTAGATGGTACAGGTGAACGGATAGGTGTAATTGTTACAATACATGAAGGATGGTCTCGTTTAGACGAATTCAATGCTTTTGAAGAATATGCTGTCTCGGTTTGTGAAATAATAGAGAGGTTTAGTATGGAGAGTTATTTTACACTAAAAGGTCGTAACACAATATCATACAAGCCACAGATATCTTTAGGCCATATGATATCTGGATATGTCAGACTCTGGATATGGAGAAGACAGTTTCAATGTAGATACTATATCAGTTCATTATGATTTTCAGTATAAGTACCTAGTAACTGGCTGCTAATTCGATTTATTTGCTATAGACTTTAATGCAGGTAGATTTGTCTTTACAGTCTGGAGTTCACTCTACGAGCTGTCCTCCTATCATTATGGGAGGTAAGTTCCGTCTGTTCCCCTTTTATTCCCAAAAGGAAAATCTGCACCAGCAGCACACGTATAGAATGGCTTTGGCCCTAATACCAATAGGACCCCGGCCTTATTAATATATTTGGGGCTCAAACCAGTCCACGCGCTAGCTGGCGTGCTCTCTGCCCAATTTATATTTCACATTAAAGATAAAAAAAGCTTCCTTGACATTTACAAGATCTCTTCAATTTAGTGTTTTAATGACAAGCAAATAGCAAGAAGTCATGGATTAACAAGCTGGCTAGATATTTGGTCATCTTTATTAGCAACCATTGCTAAAATAACAGCTGACGCAATCGCCAATGAATCTGTTCGCTAATCATATTGTTTGCGCAAGAGTAAGAGGAAAACATTTCAATCAGTTGCGCATATAACACAATTAAACAACTTTGTATTAAATGGTCCAGTCTTAACCGAATCAACACCAACACGTGCTCACTTCTACTACAATGCCGAGTACTTTAAACGAAGCGTGTAAATGCATCTAATGAGGCCGCTCGTCATTGTAGCATTATCGATATCTAGTATAAATTAGTTTATAGCAGTCCACTGCTGGACCATAGGTCTCTTTCACTGTTGAGAGGCTTTGGCCTACTGTTTTCACGCTAGCCAGACAGATACAGGGGTTTTATTTCGAGTATTCTTTCGCAGTAATACCGCCTGCGTATTTTTTTCCGTTTTTTCATTGGATTGGTGATATTCTCTTTCACCACACGATATTAATATCTATTATAGTAGATAGGTACCAATATCATTGATTGCAAACAGTATAAGTCTCATAAAGTCTGATATTTTTATTTTAGCTTACCAACACGCGAACACTCTCTCTCACTACTCTTTTGAGAGAACTCAAAAGAGGTTTCAAAATTAACATAAATACTACTTTCTGAAATAATTCCAAATCAAACTGGACTTTTACACATTTCATTTATTCGAAGGAGTCAATTATCTCATTAATTCTACCCTCAATTATTAAACCACATAACGTTTGATCCCTTTCATGATGTTTGTTTAGGATCTGCGAGGTTGTGTGTTCAACGCGTGAGGTAAGTAACTAAGTAACTGATTAACAATTAATGAAATTGTTAGTCGAAGCTTTGTGTTACAATCGTACACACGGCCAATTAAATAAAGAAAACTTCAAATGTGAAGGTGTACACTTATTTCCTTGGACATGTCTACTAATTTTGGTGCACATCTCTCTAAATTACTCGTATTTATGTATTGTTTATATTAGAATTTTGAAACTTTAAGGTACCTGTCCACTGCAACGTGTTCAACTCTGACTGTTCTATGACGGTAACATGCAAAACAATATTTTGTACTGTAAATACCCATTAGACCGTTCCAACACCTACCAACACCGGCGCATATTATGCACGATCCGTCAAAAACTTGTCGTCGAGAATATTTTGCCGGTCTTGATACGCTCAGTGTATGACACGCGACGGTTTCATACGGGTACAGAATGCTGTCGATCCGATTCAGTGGGCATGGTAGACCGTATCGCGTTGATTCAAAATTCGCGATAAAAAAAAAGTACTTATAGATCGACAACTGTACATTTTGATATAGGTTGCTTAATATTTTAATCAAGGGATTTAATACTAACTGCGTGTTGGCTTACTCACTCATATCACCATGTGGGCTAGGTACGGAAACGTCGGAGTTGTTTAATTAACTTAAACAGAAAAACCGTCACAGACAAAACAGAATGAAAATTTTCACACCAGCACAACTGTGAAATAAAATTCTATTTTGGGAACAAACAATTAACCCTCTTAACGGAAGGGTCGCCAACCCTTCCCTTCCATATTCGGCCCACTCGGCCGCTAGGAATTGTCAGTACCACCATAATAATGTCTGTATGACACGCTAGAGCTTACAGTGGGCGATACGGGAACGATACGATATATTTTTTTTAGAAATTTAAAATACGGCAATTGCGTGCTTTGACTTCTACCTGATTTACTTGTGAAATCTCCTAAGCTCCACATTTTCCAGGAAACATATTGGTTTTTTTTTTCGAAATCCCCGCGGTCACCACCTCCACCGGATTCGGTGGAGGTGGTTATGTCGAACACGAACCGACAAAAACGCACGGCATCGTTTGGATCTTTGATTATCGGAGATGAAATCATAGAAGACATAGGTATCTCTAGCACTGGTGGGATGCAGTTCGGTTCGGGTGTGGGGAACATGGTGTCCCCATATAGCCTCCAGACACGAGGAGGAGTACTTTGTGATGCCGCCGCCGTTGGGGCCATACAATCTTATCCTGACAATAACGAACACAACCAAAAAGGTTTCATCTAATTTAGGTATCTCTCGCAAATTATGCACGTACACAAATTATAAATAACAAAGACAATTTTTTATATTTTCAATGTAGGTATACAAATTTTAAAATTTCTTACCTGTTATTTACTTTAACTAGATTATAATAAACAACAAACCGGATGAAAATGTCGAGACCGTAATATATTAATTCCTTAGACTGTAATAATAGTGAATAGCATGAAGAACTATGAACGACAAGTTAAGTTATATTGCGCTAGAGTAAACAATATTATCATACCTGAAATACTTTACGGAAGGAGTCATGTATTCATAACATTTTCATTATCTTTTTAAACAGTATTATAATTAAAGAAATATAACCTTTCTCGTCTTGAAGAAAAGTTTTTAAATATATTTTTTAAATATATTTGCACTGTTTGAAAAATACACTAGTAAACGTCAAGGAAATTTAAAGTCCAGCTAGACCACTGGGCCGAATAGCATCTGCGCGATTAGGGCTTGGTCCACAAAGGGCACCTAGGTACCATTTTGATGGGTTCAAATTTATTGTAACATTTTTTTGTTAACAAAGAGCACTACGAGGCGTTGGTTGCGTACTGCGAGGGTGTGTATAGGCTAGTAGCAAAGAAAAAAGCAGCTTTCCTTAAAAAAGTATAAACATTGACCCAAATTCGATCTTACGCGAAACCAAAGGGATATTTCACGTTGGGAGTTTCTCACAGTAAGGCTTCCAAAAAAGCGATGTGTACAAACCAGACCCTCTACACATTCAACCCGAAAACCGTACACGTCCGACTTATGCGACCTTAGAAGATATCCATATGACACGCCATCGCGTGGTTTATATGCTACGACACGACACAAACACAGGTTTGACAATATATTGATGAAAAGGCTTTCATTCTCTTGAATGGGATCAGTTTCCTCATAAAACATTGCACTTTTTTACCATATTAATTCACTAACCAAGTACCAAACACACGACTCCTTAATGCAAGCTGCGATGAATAAAAGAACGAAAGTTCTAAAGTTTATTCTATAAAGTGTGCTGTAATAAGCTTTCAACCTTAACCCTGCAATATCTAGACCACTTACCGCATTTAAATCGTCTAACTCCACCGTACCGTGTAAGTGGGCCTATAAAAGTCAATGACCCCACCTTGTTAGGAAAATCGCGCGGAAACTGGGGCTCTATAACAAGATAATTAGAGCTTTATATAGGACTTTTGTGCAATAAGATTCAGGTATCATTGCTGATTCTGATTCAGAATACATTACTCGAAATTAGTGAGGATAGCAATCTGATTGGCACTCTCACCGCCTGCAATACGCTTTTTGTTTCTCACATAGAGGTAATGTAATAGGGGGCACTGACGTAATAGAAAACACGTGGGACTGCTTTAGCATATAGACCCCAACAACGCTTCAATTATTTATTTCTAACTTTTTCAAAAGTTTTCGACGAATTATTATTGAATGTAACCAATGGGGAAACAGTAGCTATAATCGTAATACTATTATTTATACTGTGCTATAATGAATCAGTTGAAATTCTAAATACCAAGTCACAATTAATCAAAATGTCCAAATACCACAAATTCAACACGAAGGTAACCTGGTCATAAATTTTATTAGTTCTTCGAATAAACAAACATAAACTATTTACAGGCTGACGTAGACTCGGCAGTACGGTCGAGTTCCAATTATGTAACCTTACTGTAAACATGATGTGAGCGTTTAACGTAACCGTATTCGTAATTGTGATTCTAATTAAATTACTGTTAGCTAAAAGATGGAAATGCGCCTAGCTTAACAGATAATATAAAAACTATGATTATTTACATACACGCCATCCAAGTTGCTATAAGAACATCTGTGGCATTCGTAACGGATGTCTGGAACCCTAAAAAGTTCAACCACCTGGTCTCAACCTTATGGCAATCGCTTAATGAAAAATGTCGTTCAGCCGCATCGCAGTCAGACTGGAACGAAAGAGCCCGGAAGATGATGAGTCACGCTGGTCACGTCTCATGTCTTTCCCATTAAAATAAGCAGACACCACATTTAATAGTCACTTGCAGCAGCACTACTACTCGCCTTTCTATAGAATATCTTCATTCTGAATGATATACGTACGGTTAGGTCGAATCGATACCACGTATATTTCATGGCTTATAAATTTTGTTTTGTCAATATTAGTTTGCTCATATTTTATACCCTTCATCCGATTGCGAAAAACCTTTGTCAACTCATTGTTTACACTTGTAAGAAAGTTTATAGGCATAGATAGAATCCAGTAGATGGGAACACCAATCGAGATTTAACATATTTTGACTTGCCAAGCCGAGAGGGAGGGGTCAAATCGACTAGAGTCAGCAGAAACTTCACAGGTTTACTATCAATATTATTATTATCTTCAACTATAATATACACGATGGCATCCGAGGTTCGCTCTTCATTGGATTTTGACTTATTTTGACAACTATGGAAAAGACTGGCGCATCTTCCGGCCCCAAGAAGAGAGCTCACGCCAGAACCACATCTATTAATCAGCAGGAGGCTGGCTTGCAGATATACAAACCGGCATGCAGGTGAGGGTAGCTTGATTTTTGCACCTTTTATTTTCATTTTCGTGCGCAAAATGCCACATGCCAATCATACCGGAGCCGGTGAGGGAGGTTATGTCGGACTCGAACCGACTAAAACACACTTCACCTTTGGGTCTTTAGTTGGGATAGTAGCGAACATTTCCCTCGCTCCGGCAGACTCATGGCCCTCTCCTTCGAGATGACCCTCTTCGGGTGTAGGGACCACGGGATACCCGTATAGCCTCCGGGTATAGGGTGGAGCACTCTGCGCCGCCGCCGCGGCCTGCTTCTACTAGTGTGACCGGCGGCTCCACCCGTCACCACCAGGCTCGCGCTCATGGGGGACGGAGCTCGTTCTGCGACCTCCGACGTCCGAGTCGCCTCCGCGAAGTGTGCACCTTGGTTCTCTTGGCTCTCAAGTACCCAGTAACTGACATCAAAGACACCGAACTCTTGGTAAAATCCAATGGTCAATAAACAAAAGCTTAAGGTTCATTTCCTCCTACATTAACATAATAACATCGTGTAATACGTTATCAAAAGCATATATCATAGACGTTTTATGGCACGCGCGCCGTATCCATTCAACCGGCTGGACGTGACCAAAATACGTCCAAGATACGAACTGTTTTAACGTAAACTAAAATTAGGGCTGACACTTTTAGAAATATGTTTTATTTATATTTTGGGTATCAACGTTATAATTTGGTCGGTTAATAAATAATGAACAAGTTATTACACTTGCTGAAATAAAACTACATGTACACAAGGAATTTGATTCGCGTACCGTTCCGATGATTTTTTGCTCGAACTATGAAAATATCATAAGGGTTATATTCGTTTAATTATGGTAAAATAGATTTGCATAATTAAAATGACACATGTTCGGTTGACAGGTCTGCAAACTTCGACCTTAGATAAAGTAAGTTTAGATTAATTTCACTATGTCAAACTGAAGACAGTTTGATATAGTGAAATTAAATCTGAATACTAACCTATTTTTAGTTTCGTATTTAAAATATTGTAACGGGAAGCGGGTTTCGGGATTGGAAGTAAACAACCTCGAGCGATTTTTACACTTTATTCAAGCCACCAACTCACAACAGTCTTTAGCGTATACACAGTCTATTGTCCGAGGCACTCGTACACACTTAGAGGACTGTACTGCAACGCACTGTCTTTACACACAGTCTCTAGAACGTCCACGTTCACTGAGCGTTTTTAGTTCACAGCACATGCAGTATTGCACATGCACCACTAGCACTTTCACTTGTACTTTTCACTTTACTTCTTCTTCTTGTTTCCACTTCAACCACTGAGACTGAACTGAACTTTTGGCGCTCCTGGTGCTGTTTATATACCATGCAGAATCTTCTGGAAATCCTAATTTCGCTAGTCTTTTCGTTCGTCATTACGATCGTAATTTCGATTCTCTTTATTTACAATTATTCTAGTTGAAATTGTCAAACGCTTCAATCATTGACGGCTTACGTCATGAGTGGTGACATTCGTAACAATATGAAAAAAATCTTCGGCCATGTCAAATTAGTGACACAGTCAAACGTCAACTAAAACATTGAAGTGTTTGATAAAAACGTAAAATTTTAAAATGCGGAAGGAAGAAGTCAAATAATTACATTGCATGAGTAGGGCCGCGGCGGCGTTTGCGACATAGCTCGGTTATTGAATATATCGAGAACAACACTGTAAGGCTATGGATTACTCGATTTGGAGAAGAAGAAGAATCACCTGATTTATACCCAATAGAAAATAATTGGAGAATTATGGTGCAAATGTGGCAAAATGGTCAAGAAAGGACGAAACAAGCTTTAGTGGAATGTTGTAACGTTGTGTGGGAATCGTTGCGTGGTTCAAACATTTGTGTAGTCGGATAGTAGACTCAATAAGCTGTGTCTGACAGTGGAGGTGGTTATTATTAAGTATTAAAAGTATTAAGAATACAATTTCTGATGTTTATTATTAAGTATTAAAAGTATTAAAAATACAATTTCTGATGTTTATTTTATAACGTAGCATTTAGTTTTCAATGGCGGGAGAACTAGTCGACGTTAAAACTTTAACGTCCACAGCTAATATTTTGAAGTCACCTATGACAACCACGAAGTTATAGATGACAACAGCCAATTATGTTCGCCCCAGCCATAAAAACTCATTATACTTGTAAAATATAAAATAACTCTATGGTCACGGTCAATCTTTGGAAAAATTACCTTGTCAAGTCAACCCTTTATCGTTTGTCAAATATAGTATTCTCGAATGATGTCAAATAGTGAGCTCGGAAAAGCTCGGTTTGGCTCGGTTTAGTATCATCGTAGTATCTCTTTCTAGACTGTGTCGGTAAACAAAAGCGTCGTCGAGGAAAGATAATCCTTAATATTATAGATTGTCATCGGCAATTTAGACTTAGGACGGTACGCGAATCAAATTCCTTGACTGTACATATTGAATTTTACATTAATATTTTATTACTAGCTGTTGCTCGCGTGGACTTCTCACTGCTTCAAAAAAATCTTTCTTAGAATTCAAGTACCTATACAAAAAATATTACTCGAATCAGTCCAGCTATCTTCAAATTATGCGCTCAGCAACATATTTCGCGATTCATTTTCGTAAAGACAAGCTGACCGGGTGAACATAGTACCGAAATATTTTTTTGACTGGCCTAGAATTTACGATCACGTTCAGGCTGAACCTTCTATTTAAATTTCCGCGTGTATTTCTGACTTTTATTCTGCATCTTCTATTATTTATAATTTTTTTTTAATATTTTTAATTTTCATGTGTATTTTTGGTCCTGTTCCCGTTGCAATTCTTTTTAACGAATATTTACTTTTTAAATAGTTTCCAATCAAAATATCAGCTAATGGCTTCAACAAAAATAAAAAGGAATTATGGTTAACCGTGCTAAAAACAAAATCTGCAACTAGTTGAATAAACAATACTGCAGCGTACGATTGTGTATTCAATCTTAACACACATGTAGCGCACAGCGGCGTCGTTATAAAAACTCATCTTTACGTAAAACGGTACGCTGAGATGCTGACAGAACGATGCAAGATTATCTGCGCACGCGCTGTTTATGTTAACGGCGTAGATGCACACAATCGCTTCGGTGGTGTTTATTGATCTACATAGCATGTGGTCAAAATTTCTTTTAAAATGAGTTCTGTTTTATGTCATGTATAGACCATTGTACGCTTCATTATTGTTTGTTTAACTGCATTGATTATAATGTTTTATAACATATTACAAAATAGTGATAAAAAAGATGATATGTAAGGTTAAGTACTGTATGAAACTGTTTGTTAAATATCACATTTACATTTGGCTTATATTGGCATTTAGTTACTATAAGTTATAAGCTAGGGTATGCTATCTCTTTTCATAGTTGTCATCAAAAGAAGGCGACCGATCTAAAGTCACATCAAATTGCAACACTGATGTGACTATGGTTTTTTTATTTCTCCATAGTGGCTTTGCAACACTGGTGTGACTATGGTTTATTTTATTTCTCTATAGTGGCTATGCAACACTGGTGTGACTGGTTTATTTTATTTATCCATAGTCACACTAGTGGGAAAATAGATTCATTCATAGTACACTAGTGTATCTATGAATGTTTTTTATTTGCCCGTAGCTATACTCTTTTCTCATCTTCTCTTCTCTACCTTTCTTAACGCCTAGTGGCGGCGTTAACCCTTAACTCCACATTATCAGCTTAACGGAAAGTTCACACAATAGAAATAATGAAAAAACGAATGAGGCCCTAATCATCAGTGCAACATTACAGTTTCGAATTAAGAACTTGTACAAATTCAACTTTCAAAATAATGTTTACATATAAGTTATTGATCTAAACAGAATTGAATAACAGCAAGCGTAAATCTTAATCAGGCCAACCCTAATTTCGACATACAATTTCACCACATGCATTCCATAATAAACAAACATACGAACAACATAAACGCTATGAAATTAGAACATAAACTATTCACCTGTGAAGCGTGACGCACTGCAATTAGACGGAGCCCACGTCTGATACAGGTGCAGCCATATTGTTGTAATTGTATTATTTTTTCGAGGGGAATTTTAGTGTATTAAATGTACAGTACATGTTTTTTTGTGTATGAAACAGTAACTGTAGTACTCGTACTAGGGAGGCACATGTTGTTTTTGATGTTTTTTTACCTAATATGTATATTATACCTATATTTTAAGACAGCAAACCGGTAGAGCTACAATAGAACGTCTATACTTATATAGGCACATATGAAGTCCACAGAAAGAAAGTCACCATTATAGATGCTAGCTGTGAGCGACACCAAATCGGTAATCCCCAGTTCAACCCACCAGGCTTCAACTGAAGTTTCGTCACAGTTCGCTTAAAGAACGCGAGATTGTAGGCAGATGGAAGGTATGAAAACGCGTACGTCGGTAAAAGACCTATTAGTAACTGAAGGAGGCCGCCATAATATCAAATCGTGTAAAATATTCGTAACGTGCATAGAATTTTTCATTAGGACATGTGGTCCCACTAGAACTCATATGGAATGCAAGCCCATGCATAATATGTGTATATTTATATAATAGCATGCATTTGACCGTAGTCGGACCACGCGGTCAGGGGGGTAAAAACCGCAGATTCAAGTTTAGCTATTATGTGGAATCTATCGGAACCGTTGGTTTTACTACAAATGACGTTATCGTTTCGAAGAGTTCCTATCGACTAAAAAGTATGCACACATGTGTGAAATTAAAATTGGAGTTTCTAGTAAAAATATTTTATCGAGTGAAGTTACTTAAAACTATTTTAAACACATAATTAGTCGAGACGCCGAACTATCACGCGAGCAATCAAAGGTGTACCAGAATAGTGGTTATTTTGGTGCACCTTCAATTCCAAAAGAAAGGGGAAATGAAGGAAATATGGACACGTAACAGTTCTTATAATAGAAAGTCGTAATTTTATTAAACACGAATTAAGATAGGTTTGTTGCCAAAAACAAAGAGATGTACTGATGAAAAACGGTTAGTAGGTAGGTACTGAATAATACTTACAGTTTTGTCTGAGAAAGGTCTACAGTTACTCAACTCATAAAGGAAGTGCATCGGAACAAATTGAATAACCTTTTTTAACTGATTTGGAGTGCTAGTGCCATATCTACCTGTTTCTCCCTCTTCATAATAAATATACTTATAGACACTGTACCTAACTAATGTTTAGTGTCTTCTCTAGGGGATGTACTAAAATTTACCTTTGCTTAACGTCACAACTGTCTGTAACTTTGTAGTCCAGCCTTCAACGCAGATTGTAAAGGGCGGCTGGGGAAAAGTGCAGCTCTTAATTAACAAGCGGCTTCATTTCGTCGCTTTCACGCTCTGTACTAGTGTTTGATGATGCTATTTCTGTGGGGACGACGATTCACGTTGATATTTCTATTTTAATTTAACATTGCTCTCATTTAATCAGAGACATTTTAATAATCGGCGTAACAAGGAGTAAACCTCAACCGGGCGTTTCTCCAATCTTAGTACAAGAAACCGGGATCTAATAGTATCATCGTCATTTTTTTTATGGCACGTCAATTTGACTTCACCTCGCCTGATGTTAAGCTGAAAGCAAAGTCTCATAAAAGAGGGTCACCATTGCAAACACGTTCAGTGCTACAATAGTGGCGCTCATTTGAGTTCCGGTCGCAATCAAGACCCTTGTTATGGAGCTAGAGATTTTTTCCAGTTCTATTATCTTAGATATAGCTAGCACTAAAACCTTTAGCTCGCATGGCAATCTTGGCATCTACCACGTTCTAAAATTATAGCGTCTAAAACAGCAACACCTTCAAAAATATATATAAACTTAAGTATCCAATTTTATTAAGAGATAAATGCGTTTGTTTAGGTAGAATATGGATGCAATTTCAAGATAATCTCATATCAGCCGTGATAAATGTACGACGCTAAGGTTTTATCACTCGCTCCTGAGATAAGAGAAGAAATCTGTGCCGTTTGCATACTGGGAAGATAGAACTGGTGACCGATCCTCATGGTTGTGTTGCAACGAGAATACAACAAACTAGATATGGTATGTCTTAGTAATGGGTATATGAAAGGGAATGTAGCTTTCGCTCAAACATCAAGAACAACAAACAACTTCTAAAATATTTCGATCTCTGTATTTACAAAGTTTTTATCAGTTTGGCGTTGACCTTTTGGATAAAATAAACCAGTTTTTCGTAATTAAAATATCAATTTTATTATTAATACTGTTAAGTTCTATTTGTATTCGCAATTATGAAAATTTCTATCCGTGCCACTGATGGGCGCTGGTTTTTAAAAAGAAAAATAGATGAGGAATTTTTTAATTACAAACAGAATAATTGGAACGGAATTAAGTCCTTACATAAATTCATTAACATTTTGTTGGGATGCCAATGCCACAAATGGTAAAAACAATTTGAAATTAAAATTGTAGAGAAACTCAGATCATTATGTTTATCAAAGTATTACGGCGGTGGTACACGTTGGGTACACTGTATATTCAGATACATCGTACACTGAAACGTTTTTTGCGTAGTTGTAAAGGTTTTCCACGAGATTCTTCAGATTCTATCACGCAAAGCAAATGAACATGGACAGCCACGTCACGTGCATATATTCGCTGTCTGTGCATCCACAGATGACATTTTCCACGGTGCGCAATGCTGGCTGAATGAAGTAACGTAGGAAAACGCGTTTTATTAGACAGTCTGTGCGCTTTTTTGTTATTTTCTGTTCCATAGTAATTTATTATAGAACAGCCACTGTGTGATTTCTATGAGGTGTCTTCGAGACAGACACTGGGTATGTCACTTTTTCACACTATCGTGTCTTCCACGCTACCGCAAATACCTACGCCAACGTATTGGGCTTGGTATCTAAGGCCGTATTTTCTAGGTTAGGTTCGCACATGTATTATGGTCACACTGTTAGATTTTTACCTATAAACAATATTAATGCATGTTGAGCTATTGTGTATAGCTAGCTTTATAATGGCATCAACACATGTCTCAAATTACTTGAAAACTTTATGTATTAATTAATAAAACTGTATAACGAAGAATACAAGTCATATCAATTAGGCAATACCTACAATTAATAGCTCAATTGCTAATAAAAACAATGTGAATTAATTTCTTCAATCAAAATCAACATATCAACCAATCTAGATAATAATCTTAATTGTCAATTTCTTGAGTGCTGATCTCATACATACATACATATGCTCACGCCCGTAATCCTCGAAGGGTTAGGCAGAAAGTGTATTAAACACCCACATTTCGTCAACTATGATTTTCGGTTTCACGTAATAGGGGGTGAACCTATTGCCTCCAATCGGGCACCTTGTAAAAAAAAATGTTGCAGCTAAATAAATTTGGAGAATAATTTTTTTGAACTGATTCCGTGCTATGCGGTGTAAATCGCAATGAAATTAATTACGTGCATAGCCGCACAAGCGCTACCAATTAACATCTTGGAGAGTATCAGACAGATCTCATACTTCAATTATATAACCACAGTTAAATGAATTTTCCCCTATTCTTAACTGGGAATCGAGAATATTTTCTGTTGGTTCCTCTCGCCTTAGTTGCAGTAACTATGATTACATTATAGTTGGTGCCCTGACTTGGAGGAGTGACTATTATCTGGCTTCCGACCCCAAGAGAAAAGCTTATGATAGAGTAGCATCGCCGTCGTGGCCGCTTTATTTAAAAAAAACACTGCTATAGATACTTTGTAGGTACACACAGACTGAACTACTTATCTTCGAATCATACAACATAATAATTGTGCTCTGAGGGCATCAAACTCACAACCGTCGACATAGTATCGGTTCGTCTTGCTACCACTTAGGCGCTACACTTAGGGCTTATTATCCAGGATATATTTAGTTCACTTGACAATGAGGTTGTTAGAGCTATTGTTGCCTTTTGTTGAAGCGTCCACTGCTACGTTAAGTGACAAGTATCTGACTAGCTATATTTAAAAAAGATTTATCTAATGAAAGACAGATCAATGCAAGCTTTAGCTTAAATTGGGAGGCTCCATTCTTAATGTTTGAAACAGTATACGCAGATCTAATCGTTTAGGTCTGACATTGGCTGAAATTGCACCAATAGCGAAGAATTCGTACAAAAAAGACGATGGTGCACTTCACCATTCATCCATAGATACATACCCAAGAAATAAAACTATCTCCTCTGCACGGTTATTAATGTATATCGTATTCCCATAAATACATTCGAAACATCTGATAAGCTAAGGTACATAAAGAGTTTATTCAAAGACATAAAAACTCTTTCGAAATTTATTAAAAAGAAAAATAAAGCTGAAAAGGAGTAACAAAAGTTTAAAATCTAATAAAAAATCATAAAATAGCGCCTAACAATGAGCCCCCAGATGATAATTGAGATACGAAACTCGTTTTGGAAGACGAAGGGGATAGCTAAATGTTCCCTAAATAAGTTATAGACAACATCGGAGAGGAAGCGACAAAAAATGTGCAAGGGTGCGGCGCTTTAGACAAAGGGTATGGAGATGTTGAACATTAGCATGTTAGGGAAAATACAATAGCTATACAAATATCGTGGACCCCCAAGTTAACGTTAAAAATCCAAAATTCGTTATGTATTTTATTTATTTACTAATATTCACATGAAAAAACAACTAATAGTCTTCACTTCTAGTTTCGGAATAGTAACTTAGTAGAAGAAAAACACAAAAAAAAACAAAACACACCACAATACTGTGCTGAAAATGACTACAATACAGTATTAACCCATACTGCACTATAGGTAGGTACACATAGAAAAATTTAGATTAAATAATCTGAAGGCACACTGATCAAAAAGGGGTTCGATTACCTACCAAGGTTCCTTTAACACCTCCTAGTACGTACGACCTTATTTTTAGTCCCCTTTGGACGTTTTTCAAGCGAATACATCTTTTCAATCAATCCCAATTATATAAAAATCGCGTTATTATATTAATTGCTACAGTGGATCATAAAAACATAAAGACTGTGAAGAACCCTTTTAGTGTATAGGTATACAAACGCAAAAAAATACCCTAAATATCACTTTAAAATTTGCCGCCTCGCGACAGCAGCATAAAAAGACGGCACAGTGAATCTTAACCGCGTAAAAGCCTTTTGAAGCGCCCTCAATCAGGTCAATTAAAGCAAAAATGTTGTTGAAATGAAATAGGGTTGAAGTAGAATATCGTTAGGCGTTTTAATGATTAGATAGTTCATCTTTTAAATAATGAAGAAAGATTTTTAGTAATTATATTTTATAAGATAGAAATTTGAACGCAACATGATAATGAAGTTATATAGTGGGTACAGGGGTGTGCAGTCCATAGAGACAAATAGAAACTGCATACCACACCCAAAGCAGAAATTACATACACTTTATTTATCTGACTTGAGTAGATTATGCAGTTTGTGCAGGCGCCTTGGTGGGGAAAGTCTCAGCAGTTGGGGTCGGCTTAATAGTCTACCTAAAATGCGACTGAACTTCGAAATTCTCTGTGACGACTGGTATGTGACCGCCACAACCCATTGGCGATATCGACGTTCTGCAGGTAGCCTAGTCGAACTTTTTTAGAACTCTATTTTAATCATAAGAACCGAACGTAATGAAGTTTTACAAGGATGTGAAAAAGAACACAAGCCTTATATATATTATCATGCGTATCTAAGGCTTACAGCCTTGGATACGCATAAATAAGGATGATATATGATAAACCATTACCAAACGAAAATTGTTGCATACAAAATTATCTATCTCGCGAAATAACATTAGCGCCCAACAGAAACGAAACATACGCTAATAGATTAATGACAAGAATGACAAGAGAGTGACAATAACAAAGAATAAGGACCTGCTATTGTTCGTGAAATATGGAGATGTTAAAATAATGTTCCCTCGAATGATGCCTGGTGGCATTCTTAGCAATTATGTTACAAAATTACGTTTTTGTTCAATGGTTGAACTTTTTTGATGGATATCGTAAAGGTCAATTAAGAAAGCTTTCTGGGATCAATGGTTTTAAGTTGTGCGCTTTATAAACTTTTTGATTCTCTATTAGACGGGACGACGACGAAGCAGCGAGCTTGGAGCTTAGTCATTTTGTAAAATATAAACTTGGACAGGTTTGAGGCGTCTACGATTGTTTTTAAGGTTCTTTCAAAACAAAGCACCATTACAAACACGTACAGTGTTACAATGGAGGCGCTCAGCTTGATGGCCTCATTAGATGCTTTTTCACGACCGCTTTAGGGACCCGGGACTAAGGAGGAATTTTATCTATATTTTATACATAATTTTATCTAGCAAACATTCAAAAAAACTCAAGTACAACATACGCAACAGGCGCTCACCTACGTGTGAGCTTTTCACGCCGATTATAAATCCGCCTACGTTGCGGTTATAGCAATTTCCTGGCCTGATTGTTCACGCAGTTTATTGTGAAAGCACATGTCGACGACGTTTATACTTCGCTATTGGGATTTTTACTGCACACAAATTAATGTTAGTTACAGAAAATTGTTGTGTGCGTTTTCTGATTGCACTGGCTGCAAAATTTAATTAAACTTTTATTGTTTTAATAGAGAATGGTTCGTTATTTTCGTTGTAAACTTTTCTATACAGGTTATTAACACGTTTTAATAGTTTCGTTTGTTTTCAATTTGTTTTTGTCACTATGTTGCGGTTCGGGTTCAAATTCAATAAAACGTTCAGTTTTTCAAAACACGATCGTAAAGCAATCATGTAGGTATTCCAACATCAATGGTACCAACATATAGAAGAAGATATACAACCGTCCCGATCGCATCCAGGGTCCTCACCTTGCGGCATCCGGCATGTACTTCTCCACTTCGCATGGTCTTGAGTATACATGTATAGACTATTGGCACGAAAATCTACTTTTACATTGTTTTTTTTCACTTAGGTGGCAGACAAGCACGTGGCTCACCTCATGGAAAGCGGTTACCGTGGCCTATGCACGTTTGCAACATCAGGGGCATCAAATTCGTGCTGCCGACCATATAGCGAATAGGGCTAAGGGAAAGGGGAGAAGGTTAAGATAGTATCTGTGCTGTCAGTGCAGAAGACAAAGAAGGGTTTCTCGGTGTTACCACTGACAACACAAAACCTCTCCAGTTCTTCAGTTGTGTTTACACACAAGGTTGGTATCAACAACACAAGGTTGTTATCAGCCGCGGTGTTCTTTAGGACGGTGGTCCTTCCACAGTCGTTCTGCTCAATTAGGACGGGAGATACCGTCATGTCCTACCTCCATCGCCTTCAAGCTAGTACTTCTTTGTTCTACATCTCGTACACAGCCCGATGGAAGTGGCATGATCATCCATGTATGTAATCTGGCGGTTGCAGTATAAAGTGGCTAGATCAACGAAGGCTACTTACCTTGCGTTTTACGTGCAATATGCCACACGTGACTTCAATACTATTGTTTAGTTTAACAGATCTGTAGTAGACATTATCACGGTCACCTACGTCCTTTCACTATAGTTTTGACCAGAAGTGTCCTAGACTGTTTTTCACTTTCGAAACTGATTAAAAGTCTATATTTGATGAAATGGAGACTTTCAACGTGATCCGACTCGAAATGGGACAGTGGGCGATGTAAATCAACTTATTCGTAATCCGATTCTGCGAAAATCACTTTACTTCTACAAGACATAGAGTCTAAATTGAATATATTGTCAGCAGTGAATGTAATGTAAGCATCGGTAGTGATGAGGACGTGTTTCGAATTTCGATGTCGATAATTTGATGTTCGGTTCGAATGAAATGACACGTATTGTAGGTTCCTACGTCATGCGTTTATATATGGTATTTTTTTTCAAATTTATTCCATAATTATGGCTAAACAGTATTTTTCATTCAAATAGTTCTGCCATATGGTGAAATATAAAATTTAAGGAACATTATTATATTTAGACGGACCAATTTTTAATGTTCTAGTCCCATGTTGTTTGTTGTGTTTAGGTATTACTATCATAATCATTAATACTAAGTACCTACCGGTAATTTAATTCAACAATGCCTCTAAACTACGTTGTAAACGATTCACAATATCGCAAGACCACTTATTTCTCCTCTATCTTACCATACTGATTCAATTTATTGCTGTACACTCTAAGTACCTGTAACAAAAAGCCTCTCATTAGTGACATAACTAACAAAAAAATCTTAACATAAGGGGGAGAAGTTAATGTCTATAGGAGAGTTTTCTTAACAATATGGACAATGGACACTACTAAGGAAATGTTGGTTTGCGAGGTAATGTCAGCACTTATATCCATAACGAATGACTATGATGTGGTTATACTTAGTTCAGCTTCCATACGTCGATGAGATAGTATTAAACTTTCACTATGAAAATTGAATTATCGATATTACGCTGTTTAGAATATTGTGGTACTAAGAAAGACTGACCATCGTTACAAGGTTTAATGAAGCATGTTAGAAAGTAAGTTTTTGTGCAGTCAGAATGGAGAACATACGAGGCACGGGATGGATACTGTTGACACCTTATCTCTATGTTTGTATATCACCCGGGGTGTGAGATTGTATTATATTTTTATTGTCGATAAACATGTCACAACACTTCCATCCCAGAACGTCCTACAAGGGCGCAGGTCGTACATTGTGAAATTCGGCTTCTAGCTCAGAAACGACAGCCTCTTATAAAGAAACCTCAAAACAAATGCTAAATATTTATCCGATTGAGATCACAAAGGACCTTTTCGGGATCGAATTGAAAGGGATTAAAATGTCTGATGTTCTGTCTGTTTATTGTGGCGAAATAAACAAATATGTATTTTGTGGAAGTAATGTTTTGTAAATGTACTAGGTATTTATTTTGTAATAAAACTACTAAATTAGTTTTCTCTTTTTCTTATTTCTGTACAATCGTGTGTCGGCGATAAGAAAATAAGACCTGGGCCATACCAACACATTAAGTCTTGAACTTATCCATCGATATTTGTGAACTGTGTCTTGTATGACAAGTGTAAATTGTAACAGAATAAAGTTATACAGTAAGAGATACTGTTTTAATCCATTTGAACCATATAGCTCTAGTATCCTGTGTATCCTGACAGACGCTGACGGTCCGAATCTCAATATGGAACTAAAGCAGTATTGAAATAATAATAATTTAAGTGGTGGTAGGGCTCCGGAACTAGAATACGTCCATTATATTTATGTAGGTAATTTAATGGCTCCAAGAAACATGTAATGGCAGAGGCCATCTTGGAATTCTTGTTTGTCTCATTGCTCGCAACGGACGCAAAAACTACTGAACAAATTTTCATATAGTTTTTTTTTATTACAAATATCTTTATCAGATTTAGCAAGGTTATTGTTATGGTGATAGTACGAAAAGTCCTGTTGTCATTTAAGGGTATAATTGTAATTTACGGGGGCCAAGCCCCTCGGCTTCAGCTAGTCGAAGTAAAAATGAGTCGCGAAATATGTTGGTAAACGCATAACTCGAAGACTGCTAGACCAATTCGAATAATTCTTTTTTTTATTTGTTCCTTGAACTTTACGAAAGGTTTTATATGGAGCAGCGGAAAAGGAATTACAAGTCTAAGCAGCGGGAACGGGATCAGAAGTCCACGCGGGCGGAGTTGCTGGCAACAGCTAGTAATTATATATAAATAACATTATGAAAGAATAGTAAGTATAAACGACCCACTTTCGTTTTCTTACCCATTCGCGACAGATGTAACCTTGGCAGACGCCCACGAGAACGTCGGACTTGCTCCATGGATCGGTGTGACTACAGATTTAGAACAGACTAGATACGGCAAGCCGTCAATCCCATCGTGTCACTAAACTGGACCAACACTCAAATTTTCAGCGCCACTTCATGCTCTTATATTAGTCTACGTTCAATGTTACGAGTCGACCGTCAACGAATAAATTACGTCAACTAATTAAGTCTGAAACTATTCTATTTACGTGAAAATATAGACACGTACTTATACTCGGAAACTTCCTCCTTCCAAGTATGCAAAGATAGAAGAGAGAAGTGCTCACGATCTGCTTTTGTTTTGTAAGCTTTTCAAACATATCTACCGCTTTCGATTGTTTCAGACCTTTTCAATACCATCATCAAATTGATCAGTGTGTGTAAATTGGTAAGGTGATCTTAACTGAATGACAATTCTATTTATTTCATGAGCGATACGTTCTTATTAATAAATACATGTGGGTATTTTTTTTACCCGTGGAATTTAAGCAAAATTTAGTTATCCTGACACCTGAACTACGACCGTCCAGTATCTCAAGTATCAGACTTGCGAGATCTCATGAAGTCTTTGGAGTGGGTGGAAACATGTCACGCTTTGTCAAAGTACCATTAGCTGCACATAAGGTATCTATCCTAATCTAAATCTATGGCTGTGACACTGAAGTGCGGTAGGCGATTATTTTATGATGTCGGACAGTAAAATATTGATGGTGTGAATGTGACTCGTTGAACCACTCTGATTCGCATTCGTACAGTCAGTAACAAAACGATTAGAATACATCAATCAATAATGTCAATGTGTCTATACATACTGAAGATGGACTGACGATTGGAAAAGGATGGCTGGCATAGACTGGATACAGAAAAGATAGAAGGTGGAGAATTGTGTGCTAGGACGCACATTAGTAGAAGCAGTGGACTGCAATGGGCTATTCGGTTGCTTGATGCTTCTTTTGTGGTCCTCAAAGGAATAAGTTAGTATGAAGTATATTTACGCTCGTTAATTTAGGTTTTAAAGCTAATAGTAGGTGGTAACAAATTTTCACGACTAAGTCTCTCGGGTAGTAACTTTTAAAATGCTTCAGCGAGTTGTAACATAATAATATAGCCTTATGAATGTTTATTGGATCAGCCGCGTAGGTAGTGCAGTTACTCGTAGAAAAATGTATCGTTTTAATAATTTCCTTCCTATTGGGATTTTATCAAATAAACAAATATATTGAGGCAACCGTGACCGGGATTTACGCAAGGAGGATTGTGGTAATGATGATTGAGGAAAAGAGAAAGTCAGTGATGCAAATACGTAGGTATCGACTACGTAGCTGCAAAAAAGAAATTAGGTTAGTGGAACCCGTATATATTGCGATCATATGGTGAATACAATGACTGGAATTATGCAAATCAAAAGGTATATTATTATATTTACCATATAATGGCGTTATTCTTCGAGTTTCGCAAACCATACCTATCTATATCATGCAACGCGAAAGTTTAAAAGTGAAAAAATATTAGGTTCAGTTATTTATTCTAAATTACACAGTTATGGTGGTTTAGACACAAACTCTCCGGACAAAATCCTCCCTACGTATATTATCTTAAGTGCACTTGTAGTAAGTCTAACTGTACGGCAAAGTTGGCCAAATACAGTTACGATACCATTACGTCGGAGGTGTCGCTACTTAGCTCTCTATTAAGAACAGAGATAAAAATATTATTTAATGCTTACATATAATTACGCTTGCATATGATTTGCTAATGCTTAAGAATGTGACTAGGAAGACCCAATCAAAAACGTATGTAAAGTTGGTCAAATTCAGTTGCGATACTTTACGTAGGGAATGTCGTAAACCTTATAATAAAAATAGATTGCAAAGAAACTGTTTTGTCCACATAGAATGTACCTATGGAGGTATAATATAATAGTATGTATATGCAATAACCTGATACCAATAAGGAAATCATGTAAGAAACGAGAACAAAGGGCGTGCCACATCCATTTCTCGAAACAAATCTATTAAAAACTGTTATAAAATTTTTAACAGTTGAAGTAGAACACATGCATTCGTTCTATTCTTAATTACGCATATTGTTTAAACGGTAAACTGAGATAGTGGTACTTCATAGCACTGCGATACCATACCGATCTTCCTTTATTTTTATTATTCCTTTCGATAGGCTCGTATTCTGCCACTATCTCACCTGGTGGTAAGTGATAGTGTCAACTGTGGAGCATGCTTGCCTAGAAGTAACGTATGCACACTAGTCTTGAAGAATTCTAAGTTATATAGCTATCCGGACACAGATTCGGGCAGGGCGGTCCACTCGTTGGCTGTGCCACCATGTAGCCATGGCGTGTCGCTGTACGTATGGTCGTTCGGAGGTGGAAGGGGCTTGGACTACAGTGCACACACTCCGAAGTGCACCCGATAGAACACCGAGAGACACGAAAATTCCCTTGTCTTAAGTTCGGTACGACGGATCATTCTCACTAGTTCCACCAACAATTAGCTCCATGGAACTAGTGAGAATTAAATATGAATGTGATTCCTTTCTACTAATTGGATTCGCATTCGTACAGTCAGTGACAAAACAATTGGAGTAATCAATAATGTCAAGATGAAATGGCAAGTTAAAAGAGAGGCTAGAATAGACAGGATGAATGTAAGATCTGGTGCTATGAAGCACATTGGAAGAGGTTCATTAGGGGACCGGAATGGAATGGAATTGATACTTTTTCGGTGACCATCAAAGAATAAAGTTAGTATGAAGTATATTCTTGCTTGTTATCTTAGGTTTTAGAGTTAATAGTAAACTTTAGACAAGGGTATTATCAAATATCTTTTTACTTTCCCTATAAAGTTTGTAAAAGTTAAAATGTACAAAAGCGAGTGTCGTGTTAAAGAAATATTAAATAACAGGGCCAGCTGGACCTGACCTCCTAAACTTTTAAGAATTTAGGACTTCAAATTATTTAATAACAATTAATAATATAGCAATAAATGAAGATTCGTTAATGTACGTTCAAACTTGTAATGGTCCTGTAAATAATTAAAGCAATTACGCGATCAATGCAAGTACGCCCATTTGAAACGTTTGAAACACAAAAACGTCAGGTGCCTGCCTACGTCAATCATATTAGGTCAAGTGTTCAAATGTAATCTTCCAATAAGAGACCTTGTATCAAATAGTTTTGGCTTCAATCCAAAAGCACAACCGGAGATGTCTAACGAACTTTAATTTTAGAAAGTTTCATAATTAAAAAGTGATATACATTAGGTACTTTTGGTGGGTGTGACGTAAGTCCGGGGGTACCAGCTCGTTGATTCCTTTGTCCATTGAAGTCTAAAAGTGGTAGGACTCTCGTAATCTGGTACTTTTCCTCACCTCGGTGACATAACACATTTATTTACCACAAGCTGTAGCCAGTGGCTCCCCCCGCGTTGACTTCTGATCCCGTTTCCGCTGCTTGGACTGCTAATTCCGTTTCCGCTGCTCCTTAAAAACCTTCCGTAGAGTTCAAGGAACAAATAAAAAAAAATACTCGAATTGGTTGAGCCGTATTCGAGCTATGCGTTTACCAACATAAACCGGTATAATATTGATAATACTATAAGGAAATTATGGAAACTAATTTCACTTATTTTGACTTAACTAACAATAAATTTTTTGATCCGATTCCTTGCTAAGCGGTGTAAGTCGCAAGGAAATTAATTACAGTGTAAATCGCAAGGATTAATTTATACCGCTTAGCAAGGAATTGGATCAAAAATTTTTTATTGCAAATTTATTTTGCTGCAACATTTTCGGTTAAGAATTCATTTTCAGCATACCCATTTTCTACAAGGTGCCCAATTGGTGGCAACAGGCTCACCCTTTATTACGTGGGACCGAAAATCATACTTGGCGAAATGCGGGTGCATGTTACACCTCTGCTTGGCGTGAGCATATGTATGTATGTATGTAAATTAGTCCTAACAATGGAGCCACGGTAACAGATATGAGGTTCCGAAGGCGAAACAGATAGAAAGAAAAGATGGCATGATGTAATTTAAAGACATCCCACGCCCTTCCCTGAAAGGGGGTCTGGTGAAAATGTAGATGTTGTGAAAATGTGATGTGTAGGCGAAGTTGCAAAATGTAGATGGTGTTATTTCACATGGAGATGTTTAAAGGAATAAATTTATCTTGAATAAATATTGAATGGCACAAATCACAGAATCATAGGATTTAAATAATATTTTGATACGATCTCAAAGCGTCTATTTACCGAGACTCCGTCTGAGTACACACACAGTTCTTGGGGCATGATTTTATAAGCTCAGACGCGCAAAATATGAACTTAATACATTAAATATTCATATCTGAATGTGTAGTTAATATTCACAACGGTTCCTTCTTGTTATTATTAAGTTAGACGAACTAGGGAAATTAATTTTCCGAGTCGTAGCAATGTTTACGAAGCAAATCAGAAATCAAATTGCTCCCATTAGAAGGCGTGATTTAATTTTCTTATAACTATACCATTCTGAATCTACGTGGACATTTGACAGCTTTTTATTAGAAAATATGATACCTCTAATGGCCTGATAGGATTTATTTTAAAAAAAGGAAATATAATGCATACCTAACATATTGTCATTCTGAAATGTTATACAGACTAATCGAATAACCCGCCCCTGAACATTCCCAGCGCCCATCGCCCAACGTGCCCATCGCACTTGCTGCGTTTCCGCGCTGGATTGCAATAGCCAGCCTCTGCGTCAGGAGCTACACGGGGCGAGAATCCACAGTAGCCTTTAAGAGCCTCTACTCAATCTCTTTTATCAGGCTTTTGACCTCGTTGCCCAAACTCCCCAGGGGCTACACCGCAACTGGCAAGAAGTGGTACAACGTCTCTAACTCGGCGTAATTGAGCCTCTTCCTTGAGCTGGCGTCACTGAGTTACTGAGTTTAATATCATTTAATTAAAACACTCATTGATTGTCGACATCAATAAGCAATATGTACCACATTATCATTAACTCAGTTACTCCTAACAGGTCTACATACATTTTTTCGTATTAGAGACCTCCTTGAAAAAAATTAGGCCTGCCATTATGCTCTCCTAATATATCACATTTGTTATGGTTGTGATGACATTTAAATGAATCTTTTGTTCACACAGAACAAAGAATAATTTATTTTTGACGTCAATACGAACACCTAATTGAACAAGAATAATATTGGTAACGAAACGTAATGTGGGAAGAAATGAAAACGTACGAGTGTCTAGTTATCCACTTTCTGGCCATCAACCATCTTACACACATTTTACCAAACATTTAATACAGTCCCACGTAATAGGGGTTGATGCTATTGGCGTATTGCGGATACTATTGTTGACTCAATTCAAGCATCTGAAAAGGCTGAGTAAGGTAAAAAAACCTTTTAGTATTCAGAAAACTCCTAAAATATACCGAATAATTCAAGGTGGCTCCTTCCACGGCCCTTAACATTGTTCGTACACAAAAGGGTTCAAAAAGTGTCTAACAAAGACGACCGAGTATATGAATATGCATAGACATGACAGGCAGCTTGCTTCACATAAGAAACACTCGAAATTTATAATTTATAAAGAAAATACAATTGTACAATCTTGTCAGACACTCGAGTGAATAGTATAGGCCCCACAAGGTAAGTTCACAGTGGTGTTTAAATTGAAGTAGTCGTAGTTCGATTCTTAGATAGCATATAATGTTTTCTGTATGAAGATTGGCAGTAGCAGCGTAAGATGGAGATGCGATATACAGCAACAAACTCGCTACATCTTAATACATCTCTGCCTTCGGAGACATACAGTCGTAAGCAAAAAAATAATTTTCGAAACTGAATGGCCAAGCGATTGATGTCGCACAGTTCAAGTTCGATTCCTCGTCCCGTGCCTCCGACTTCCTGAAGTTCATGTAGGTACCAACTAACAACCACAATCATGTAGGTAATTATGACTTGCTCAACTGTACAGGCAAAATCGTGATGAAAGACGTATAACTGACAGGTATTATCTACGAAGGTTTTAGAAGTCTACCGATTTGTTTTGTCTACTTTTTATAATATACCTGTATAGTGTTAGCTTGTATCGGGTAGGTGAGCCTCAATGTACAGGTCACATTAAATACTCTTTGATATTCTCTATTGACATTAGGTTATCTATGGTATATTTTTACGCGCCAAAAACACACGATCCGACAGTTCGGACACCAACACGCACTTGGTTGTTATCTTTTTTTATTATTATATAATTGAAATGAATGCATAGAGGGATTAAATATATTACCGTGATAATAGTTGTACAAGAGAATTGAATATGATATATAAGGATTCATTGTCTAAGCATGTAAGTAGCGATTCTGTAATGTGTAGTTGTGTGTATTTCTTGGGAAAGGAAATGGAATAAATGCATTCGTTTGTGATTATGATGGAAGAATTCTTATTGATTAAACCCTTTCCGGAAGTGTGGCCACAACAATAGGTATTACAATCACTTTAGACCTGCAATATTTTATGAAAAAGAAACCGACGTTAACAAACTGAAGATTGATTATAATACTATGTGTTACATATAAATTGGACGTTATGAGTATTAAGAATATGTAGGACAAAAGCAGATGACGGAGTGTTGCTTCACCACGAAATACGTGAACTATTTTTGGTAAACGTGAATAAATTCTCGGAAAGCTAAACTGAGCGAAACTCTCATTGAGTTTAATCAGAACTTAATTGGAGAAGTTTGAATAATAAGTTCAGAGCAATTCAAAATTCAAAATTATTTATTCTGTATAGACCATTAAATGGCTCTTACAAAATGTCAAAGTTCAAAATATAAGTTATTTTAGCAAACACCATTCGGAACGCGGCCCAAGTCTGAGAAGATTAGTCAAGAAAATCAGCCGGTTTAAATGTATCGAAAGTCACAATAGTATTCGTGCATAGCCAACAAGCATTACTACTTTAAAACAGAAAAGAGATAATTCAGTAAACCTTGACACTAATACAAGAAATAACAATTAATTATAGATAACCGTAACATGTTCCATTGCCAAGAATTAGTATTATTAAAAAGTAAACCTAGTGAAATTATCGCGACAAGACTTCGAGCGCTGATGGATAGCTATGAAATAAATGTCTCCAGACGCTAGATGGCATATTTAGATGCTTGATCGCGCACCCATTCCATTTTTAAAGAAGAATTTTAAAATACTATATGAGCTTGTATTCTTCGAGTCTAGACCTACATTTCTCTAATGACGGGCATGTTACTAAGGCGCTGCGCAAACGTAGACACTTTTGTTGCCGACACGGCACACCGCCACAGGAAACCGTAGTTGCTGTGTCCCGTATCGACAATCGGACACAGTTGCCGGTTCAGTAAACTGTTGCTGTATCCACACACCGAATGCACCTCCTTCGTTTGCGCAGCTCAGTGCTATTGTAGGAAATTTGTGAATGTTGCTTGTGTCTTCAACTGACGACTTTTAGTTTCCAGTTACCGACACCGAACACTTTTTGATCGTCCTGAATATAGTGTTAAGTGGAAGCAACTGGACTCACGTATGCGCAGGGAGTTGAATGATTTCATACTTGTTCTATAGAATTCAAATATTCATCGGTAGCTTGTATCTGACACAAGAAACAAAAGTGTCTAAGTTTGCGCAGCGCCTAAAATAAATTTTTAAATCGTAGTCCCATGGCTTATAATAATTTATACTTGTTCATGATCGCGGATAAATGTTTAAATATCTCGACCAGAGTATTAAAAATTAATCTATTCTTCACTACCTTGAGAGCCGTTAATACCACAGAATAAATAATATTGTAATACTCTGTAGGTACCGGTAGCACAGAATAAATAATAGTACTACATAACCGCGCTGGTAGCAACACCAACGGTAAAAATATATCTACCTGCAATTACATCAATTATCTATGAACTTGGTGCTTGTAACAGTACCGATATAAGAAACTCATAATAAGTTGGTCAGTACAATGTTTTTAGTATATTTTAAAAGCTAAGCTGATATAACTCACATGGTTTCATTTGTCTCATCCAGCCATTATACAATCCAGGTTCCAGAAATACTGATCATGTTCCACGATCTGCTAACCCAGCTGTGTTAACAATTCAGAAGTCTACCAATATCAGTAGTAAAGTATTGTTATTTACGATTATTCCTTGTGAAACTAATATAACACATACCTACTACATATACACATAACACTACTCCTACTATACTCCTACATAGTTTTGATTATTAGAAATAGTAGTATTTACGGATAATAATCGGGAAGAACAATGAAACCTCGATGGCCGGTAAGACAGACTGGTTTATTTCCAAATACCTACATTTAGTACAATACAAGATATATCACGATACCCCACACCTCCCCCTTTAAGTTTTCATATAATAATAAAAAATATGAAAACAAACATAGGTAAATAACAAGTTTGTAAGTATCTAGGTACTACATAGGCACATGGAATATTATAAACACTTTTTTTTATACTAAGTAGGTATACCACATTAATTTAACAATACACTACAAACTAAATAAAGATTATTTAACACTTAGGATATTTGCCCTGAAAAGTACATTTACGTTTAGGACGTTCTTTGTAAATTAAGAATGGTTCCGGTTTCGTATTTTGTTCATTACTAATCACTAATTCAGACTCACTTGTGCTATTCTCTAGTGTGTCAACAACGTTAGATTCGGCACAAGTATCACTGGCAGAGGGCACATCATTAGAGGTTTCTGGTAACTCCGTATTACTGATTGCTGTATTCGCTATCGAATATCGCGAAACCCGTTTCTTAAGTGGCAGCAGCTGGTCAATATGGCGCTTCCACTCACAACCGTTGGACAGTCGTACTTTATAGGAAAGGGGTGCATCTCTTGCGACCACGGTGGCCGGTGACCACTTGTCAGTGCGTTTACTATAATCCCGAGCCAAGACTTGGTCGCCGAGATCTACATGCCGCTCAGCGCCTGGTCGGGAGCGTCCTGCGCGCTCTGCCGACACTTCTACCGCACGCTCGGAGGATGGCTTGAGGATATCTAGGCGACCACGAAGTCGCCTTCCAAACATAGCTACTGCAGGGGCTATGCCTGTAGTGGCATGCTCGCAATTTCTATACTGAAATAGAAATTTGGAGACAGCCGCCTGGACGTCAACACCCTCATGTAATGCTTTTTTCATGGCTCGTTTGACTAATTTAACAGCATTTTCCGCGGCGCCATTACCCGCTGCCCTATAGGGGCTGGTTATTGTATGGTTTACCAAATTTTTATTCAAATAACCAGCAAATTCAGATGAGTTGAATGGGGGGCCACCATCACTTATAATGTGTGATGGAATGCCAAAACGAGCAAAAAGTTCACGAAGTTTTAGTATAGTTGAGCCAGCGTTAGTATTAGTCATACGCTGTACCTCGATCCATTTGCTATGCGCATCAACAGTAATTAGATAATAAATATTTTGAAACACTGCAAAATCGATATTCAATCGTTGCCACGGTCTACTCGGGAAGGCCCACGGGTGCAGCTGAGCGCGCGGCGGCGCGTCACGCTGCTGTAAGCAAGCGCTGCACTCTCGACACAGCGCTTCAATCGCGGCGTCTAGTTGAGGCCAATATACATAGCTGCGGGACAGGTTCTTCATTTTTACAATACCTAAATGGCCCTCATGTAGCTCATTAAGGACACGTTGTCTTAACAACGTCGGTATAACAACCCTATGGTTATACAATATACATCCTCTATCTATCGAAAGGCATTCCTTCCGATAAAAATATGGTTTTTCATCAATATTAGTTACTGATTTGGGCCAACCGTTAATAACGTAGTCATAAATATTCTTTAAAATAACATCTTTTTGTGTAATTTCCGCTACATCTTTAGCGCTAATTGGAAAAGATTCCTCAACATAATTAATGTACGAAACCGCATCCATTCCCGTTTGTTTGCGTTCGTACGGCAGTGGTAGACGTGATAAAGCGTCTACATTCCCATTATCTCTCGATTTAACGAATTCGATAGTGAAGTCATATGCAGCAAGTTTGGTTGCATATCTCTGCAACCGACTTGCGGCCGTTTGTGGCAATCCTAATTTAGGCCCGAATATAAAGGTTAAGGGTTTATGGTCTGTTTTAATTATAAAGTGACGACCATAAAGATATTGATGGTGTTTCATTACACCACTGATTATGGCGAGCGCTTCTTTATCTAGCTGACTGTACAAGCGCTCAGCTGAATTCAAGGTACGCGATGCAAAACAAATGGGCCGTTCGTCACCATTAGGGTAACGGTGAGAGAGCACACTACCAATGCCGTACGAGCTGCTATCCACTGCCAGCACCAAAGGCAACTCAGGGTTATAATGTACTAATACCTTGCTATCTAAAATAGCCGCCTTAACTTGTTGAAAACTTGTATCACAATCATCAGACCACTGCCAAATAGAATTTTTACGCAGTAATTTATGCAACGGATACAACATGGTACTCAAATTAGAAATAAACTTAGCATAATAATTTATCATTCCCAGAAAAGATTTAAGTTGCGTGACATCACTAGGCCGCGGTGCATCAACTATAGCCTTAACTTTATTATGGTCTGGATGTAACCCATGCTTATCGATAACAAAACCAACATAAGTAATACTGTCTTGCAAAAATGCACATTTATTCAATTTAATTCTAAGACCAACCTCACGCAACCGACATAACAGGGCTTTCAGATTAGCTATATGTTCAACCCGCGTGGGCCCCGTGCATGCGATGTCATCGAAGAAGACAGCCACTCCCTTGAGCCCTTTGACGGTTTCTTCCATGAATTTTTGAAATTGTTCTGGGACGCAGCAGAGCCCAAATGGCGTCCTAGTATATAGATAGGTACCTACATGTGTCGTAATGGCAGTACAAGCCTGAGAGTCCTCTTCCAGTGGGCACAATGGGCGTCCCATAATCCGAATAGTCAACCTTACGAATGGTACCCTCGGCCTCGAGCCGCTGCAGCTCGCGCTCCACCGGTTTACGTAACGCCAGTGGTAACGATCGCGCTTTAATAAACACTGGATTTTTATCCATTAATTTCAGAGACAATTTTTTGATGCATGTTCCTAATCCCGGGGCGAACACAGTCGGAAATTCACGTTGTAAAACATCCACTAAATTGTTGTGACCAATGTTAAATAAAAAATCATTAATGTTTATTTTGCTAATACGTAACTTAGTAAGCCAAGATCTACCCAACAATGGTGGCCCACCGTTTTTAATTATAAATAATTTCAGCTTTTCCGCCGTGTTCCCCCCCAGAGCAACATTTACATAGATATATCCTACCGGTTGTATCACAGTGCCGACATAGGAATACAACGTAACATTATTGCTAATAATGGACAAATCTGAAAAGTACTTGTTAAAATCATTTAAACTAATAGTAGACAACTTACTGCCAGTATCCAGTTCAAAGTTTATCTCTCGACCGTTCACCAGGGCCGTAACCATATACGGTTTATCATTTTTCCCGCACACGCTCAGGTTGTAGAAGTCGCACTCCGATTCATCGCTATCGCTATTGTCTAGAAAGTTATTCACACGTTTTTGTTTCGAAACCGCCTTGTTATTGTCGCGCGTAGTACTTTTACACATCACCTTAATATGGCCCTTTTGACCACACGCATCACACGAATAGTTTTTAAAACGGCACATCTCCTGGCGATGTCCTCTGCCACACCTCCAACAGCTCCGCGCGCCCTCGCCGACCGATGACGTTTCGTTAGACGAGCGACCGTCGCCTGCCGGGCGGCCGGGCGCGCGCTGGCGGGCCGACCGCGCCGCCGCCGCCGTCTCCACTCGATGCAATGCCTCGGACGTGCGGTGCGCGCCGCCCGACGCCGACGACGGTTCGCCCGCCGCGTTCGCAACGCTGGTCTGTGCATGTCGTTCGGCCGCTTCCAGCGCTAAGGCCAATTCTACAGCCTTTTTGTATGTAACCGTAGGTTCCGCGAAAATACGCGATCTCATGTCATCATTCGCAAGACCCGACACGAACTGATCGCGGAGGTTTTCTTCCAGCGTGGCACTGAAGTTACACGTTGATGCCAAATGCTTAAGTGCCTGTAAATATTCACTCAGAGTTTCTCCAACATTTTGCCGCCTCTGACGGAATACGTGGCGCTCTGCGATTTCCGAGCGCTTGGGTTCAAGATGGTCGCCGACAATTTTCACTAGGTCACTAAATGTTTTGGTTTCCGGGTGGTTAGGGGCACACAAATCACACATCAAATCATATGTCGCTGGCCCCACCAGAGTCACTAAAGTGGCTACACGCAGTTCCGCCTTGATATCATTCAAAGACATAAACTGTTCCACGCGTCTAATGTACGCCAACCACTTCTTACTCGCTAGGTCAAACTGTTCGATCTTCCCGATAGGCATTTTAAATATATATATATATATAGTTAATTACACTGTTTACTAAATTAAACTGCACAAATGCACAAATTTACTCGTCGCCAGTAGTATTTACGGATAATAATCGGGAAGAACAATGAAACCTCGATGGCCGGTAAGACAGACTGGTTTATTTCCAAATACCTACATTTAGTACAATACAAGATATATCACGATACCCCACAGAAATGACTAACTTGCAATGAAAACCCGTGGGCCTTGAATAAAATGTATGCAGTACCCACTTTTCTACTTTACCTCACTTTTACGGTTGAGAAAATTCGATTACGGTGTTTCTGTCAATACCTGTCACTTATAACAACAAATGGTAAACATATTGACAGAGAAAGAGGCACGTTATGAAATATACACAATGTTTCCATTGCGTTATTCTATGTGTAAATATATTACTAAAGTACTTTTAATACGAATACTTACAGCACCTTGAGACATTTGATTCGGTACGAAGTTGTCGGGAAATACGGATTTGATTATTAGTAGAACTGACATTCACTGTACCTATATGTATTTTATCAGTAAAATAACGGTTCGGAGAAATTGTTCGACATGATGCCCATAGCCCAATCTATTATCGCACCGCTCGAGACAGGCAGGAAATTCACCCTCACACATTACGACCGGAAAATGAAAGGAACTTCATCCCACGCACGCTCGGGCTGTAGAAAGAATTCCCTGCAATGGTTCTCTCAAGAGTCACAACATTAGAAGGTTACTCCATCAAAACCGACTAAAACGCACGCCCTCTGTGAGTCTTAGATTACCGAAGGTGAGATTATACAAGACGATAGGTATATCTCTCGCAAGTGTAACGCCCCTGGAGTTGCACTTGTTCATAGGCCGCAATAATCCCGCTTCTTATCATGTGCACCCTGTGCTTATTTTAAGTGGTTTAAAAGTCAGGATTTTAAATAAACGAAATCTACAACAACAGAGACAAGAAATTTTGTGTATGTAGGTAGATGTTAACTCACGCCTGTATCCCCGAAGGGGTAGGCAGAAGTGCTTGCACCCACATTTCGCCAGTTTATGTTTAGGTCCCAATGTAATAGGAGGCGAGCCTATTGCCATTAACCGGGCACATATAAACCTGCAATAAATATACACATAACTTCGAAAAGCATCGAAAAGACATTGGTGTGTGCCATGGTAAACCTGGGATCGAACCCGAGACCTCGTCTCAGCAGTCCATTACCCACACCACTAGGCTACCGCGGTAGATGTTCTAAAGGCTTGTTTTCAAAAACGTTTTTTGTTACTATGTAAATCGTGTCCTGCTATCTGCAGTTGTAGGTACAGGTCATACGATTTAATTTATACGAAGAACGGTCACAAAAACCGTTCCTGACAATAGATCGTACAATTTTATTGGTAAGGTCAATAAAATGTACCCAACGACCCTCTCCGCAGCAAAACTTGTGTCAGTTGTGTCAATATGGAGAGAATGTGGAGTTGTATCAATATTTGTGCCATACGATTCTGTACTTCACATAGAATCGAATGACAAATATTTATCGTTCGGAGGTCAGGTAAACGTGTTCAACTTTATGATTAACATTTCCTAAGAAGAACTACTAGGGTTACCCGTGAATGCGTGGGTGTTACTTTGGTGTTGTACCTACTCGTGTGTGCTTGCACTTGGAATTATATATTAATGATGTTGAGGTTAGAAAATGGCGTGAATAACAAAACATTAGCTTTGTTCGGTGGTTACATAAATTCTCTACCTCTCATCACTTATTCTCTTGTAAAAGCTAGCCGTAAAAGTTTGATTAATGAAGAAGTTGAAGTCAGTTTACTTATTGCACGAAACTAGACTGTTATAAGGAAAAAAAGTAATATATCCATCGTCGGCCAGCTGCCACCGCTAACAATGTAGCAGCAAAGTTATATCCAAAGTTCAACAGATATAGAATAGACTAGATAGGTAGCTAGTCGTCTCAACTCATTTCCGTATTCTTGAAGTGCAGATGCTTTCCGAGCCTTTTTACGCTACTACAACTACACGTTCAACCTTGACGGTCGATAGTGTCAATTATAAACTTTATGTCTGCTGCTTTCTTAGAACTGCCAGTACGTTTCCAGAAAGCTGGGAATCTTTGAGTTACGAATTAATAATTTGCTTCTAGGCAATTGTATTCCATTATTAATCACAAAATCACGGAGCTGATTGAGTAATGGAACGATCATTGATACGAAATCATGATTTCATTGAACATTATCACTATATGTTTCGTGTTCGTAGTCTGTAATGCACACGTGGTACAGTGCACGGCATCTATCATCTCGAACTTGGCAAGGTTTTGTGGCAGTTCATTCATTTTGAATCATGTCTGCTTTACCCCAAAAGAGACCCAAAAATCATCTTAGATGCGCTGACGGTTCTTGCCAAGTTACTTGCCGATTTCTGTATCTAGCTTACTCTAAGTCTGTGACTACATAGCAGGATCCTGAAAAGTTTTCAAGATTGGCCTTGAGGGATTCAAAAGCCAAGTTACTATTGAATATTTGATCGGAATTAGATAACTTTGAAAGGTTTTGATGTTCGCTTCAAGTTTCAGATATAACATTGAGATTAAGCGACGAGTATAAAGGTCTTGGAGTTGAAAGGCTGCCGAAGATGATGACGTCATCCAGACTTAAAGTTAAACTTAAAAATTCAACAAGCTCAAATATTAAGCTTTAAGATAATAGACTCAACACTCAGACTAATGCAAATATTCATATGCATACATACAAATATTTGCACCGAGCGGGAATCAAACCTGCCAGAGGCCTCTCACTAGAGGCTGTTCTCCATTGTATAATGAGGCCCACCAAAATCCTAGAGAACAGGCGCTAACCTCCCCCCCTGCAAGTGTTCCTGCTTATTTGGTTAACAAACGCCCGGGCAAACTTACCTCTCGTCGGTCAAAAGACGAGAAAGGATGATAAAGATAAGAGAACAAGAAATCGCGACTTACGACTTCGTGCACTCATAAACAGAGGCTTATGCCCCAAAGAATTTGGCGGTGCTCTATTATATACAACCCAAAAAAAAAAAAAAAAAATAAAAAAAAAAAAAAAAAAAAAAAAAAAAAAATAAAAAAAAAAAAAAAAAAAAAAAAAAAAAAAAAAAAAAATATTAAAGCAAAAAGAGTCGAAAAGATCAAAAACTAAAACAATATCTCTTTCTTTTTGCAATCAGCAAAATAGTGGTCATCAAATCCATCGACATCTGCCGGATTCGCAGAACTAAACAATTGTATTGTGTCATAGCAACAACCCACATATAAAACAATACGTCTCTTACAATCACCATACATCCATTACGTAACGATCCGTACTACGTGTAGGCAGCGCCAGCGCGGCGTAACGAATCGGAACGGACACGACATGTACACGATTGCTGGTAAACAGTAATGGAAAAAGACCCAATATAAAAAAATGCTCTAAATCTACTAAGGCTGGTATTCTGGCAATTCGTTATACTAGTTGTGTACACACACATACAGCGGTCAATCGAACTAACTGTAGAACACGCGTCTGATATACAGGGGGGAGCCGGTTGGAGAGGTTGTGTCGGACTCGAACCGACAAAAACGCACGCCAGACAACATATCCCTCGCACGCCGGCAGACTCGGGGCTCTCTCTCTCGAGATGACCCCCTTTGGGTGTAGGGACCACGGTGTCCCCGTCTAATCCCTGGGTATGGGGAGGCGCATTTTCGCGCCCCCCAATACTGGAGATAGTGAATTTCCCTCGGCGAAAATATTCCCTTATTTTCAAAAAAAAACAAAACTGAATTTTCGAAAAGTCACATGTACACTCGGTAATCGTACAGACTCAAAAAAGTGTAACAAAAACTTTTTCCTTCAAATATGCAACAGTACTACTAAGTGAAACTGTTATTAACAAAGCGAACCTCCTGTGTGACGAAACTGATGCGTGTTACTTTTGCATGAAGGATGTGAGGGCAACGGGCATTTTGTAATAACCTACAGCACTATCTTGAGCTAATAAAAGGATTATTGTAATTTCAAGTAAACAATGTAATAACGAACAAACTTATATATAAACTATTTAAATATTCTATCAAGCTCCAATTCCTAGTCTCACCCAAAGCTTGCAGCCCGGAGTCCTAGACTCCACGCTCGCAGGGGCCCGTCTTGAAATAGGTCCTGCGTCTGCTGGGGTGCGTGAGATATGTATTGTATTAACCTCACCTCCGGCAATCTAAGACTCAAAGACGGGGCGCGTGTTAGTCGGTTCAAGTCCGAAATAACCAACTCCATCAGCTTTGGCATCCTCCTATACCTTTTGTAGGTGTTCCGATTGTATTTTTAAGGCAGCGAGTAGCGTTTGACCCTTAACCTTGAACTTGAACACAGTTTTACAGCTTTATAAAATATGTTTTGTTTGAATATCACAAAAATGATTCAACTTTTATCAATACATCCCACGTGTACTCGACGGTATAAAGGACACAGGTAGGTACAATGAAATTGTAATCCCGCGTCTAGACATCACAATATCGATAAAATGGCACGTTGAAAGGACGAACTTCTAACAAAGAGCTTGACCTATATTTGACTTTATAATTTCAAATCATAAAGAATAAAATACTGAAGCAATTAATGTGATAGCATTTCATATAAATTTCAATCAGAAAAAGTCATAATTGAGAATGGGATTAGAACCCACGGCCGTTACGTAATCTCATTATACGATGTTTTATTAGTACAAACGATTATCAGACCCAACGAAAATTTCAGATGTTAGAAGCTTTAGCTTAGCAACAAGAAGGTTGAGTGTTTGCTTGCTAACTTAGTGTAGTATATATACGTTTAGTACATTGGTGAAAGATACCCAGAAGCATTAGGTTTATGTTTAGTAGGGAACCGTTGGTTTTATCCACAAGGAGTGGTGACGGAGATAGTACCACCACTTCAGTCACTTCTAGTCCAAAAGGCGACTGACGGAAAAGCCGCAGATGATATCACTGCAAGATAGAAAACCCATCACCCCATCCGGCTGGCTAGCGTGAAAACAGTAGTTCAAATCCTCCCATCATTGGGAAAGGCCTGTGTTCAACAGTGGACGGCGATAGACTAATTTGTTAATTTATAACTTGGGAGCAAAATAAAATACTTTCATTAAACAATGTATTTGAAATTGAATTTCACACACAAATATTAACTGATTCAACTTTTATAAGCGTTTCCATGTTTAAGCAAAATCAGAGCAAACACAAAGCTCAAATTGTCCATAATTATATTAGATATGGAGGTGGAAGTAATAAGAGACGAACTAACACGATGATACGACATAATGTTCATTATAAAAAAGTACTGACCAGTTCGGAAAGGTACGTGGATGTATTACTGAACGAAATGCAAAAATGGTACCTATCGAACTATTATAAAGAGGTAAAGTTTGTTAGCTTAATCTCTGGTTCTGCAGAACCGATCTTGTAAATTCTTTGACCAATGGTTAGCCACATTAACTATATGTATCATAGGCTATATGTCATTACGCTATCGGAGAGGCTTAGCAATGGGAACGGAATCAGAAGACCACACAGGTAAACCTCCGGGCAACAGCTAGTTTACTATAATTTCATTCCCGGTTCCCGGTTGCATCTGAGGTTTCCACTTGGACCCCGAGGTCCGTTAACTCTTTCTTCTTGATCTATACAATTGAAAAAGTGCGACAGCTGCTACCGTTTGATGTCTCAGTCCCGAAAGAAAGAGAAAAGCCCGCAAACAGCAAGTGCCAAGGTAATCTCAACTGTAAATTGGTAGTGAGGTCACTTTACCCCAAAGGTGTTAGTGATGTCCCATATTATAAATTTCCCTTACAGTGTAAAACGCTCTCAGCTTATGTTAGAGGGCGTACGGCAAAGGGTCACAGAACCGCTACGCCAGCCATGCCGGCGCCGCAGAGTCTAAAGGTATAGTTACGTAGCTGACCGCGTACGACAACTGCACACACTTGCAGATACAACGTACCGTGAAATAGGTTTGAATATGATATATTATATTGTTTATAGTTTAATAGTTATTAGTTATAGTGTCATACACAAATGAATGGAATACTGGACTGACATTATTTTATGTGTAAGGACAATATGTGTGATTGGATGATGTGCAGATTAGGCCGTCGTTAAACTTTGATACAGATTACACACTCACACAAAGCGGACGCGAGTCGTTGCTGCTAATCGGCATATTCTTAATATAGTAACTTTTTCACTTTATTCTGAAAGCGATGCATGGCAAACCACACTGCGCCCGAGCCGCACCACGCCTAAGCGATACCATTGTGAAGTCTCAATGAATCAAAGCAATATCATATTATCTTATATGACATATCTTATCATATTAACAATATCACACTAATATCTATATTTTCGCTGCATTGACTCAGCTGTCTGCGGTCGACTACGGAATCGTACCTCAACACAGCGCTAACTGTACTGTTACTGGTTCAATTTATTTCGTTGCACAATGCGCAACCCGTCAGGACAATATGCAATGTTGCCAATTTAGAATTAATTATTGTTAGTGTTATGAGTAGCAATACTACTATTTGAACTTTATATAATCAAGCACACGGTATAAATTAGGTTAACTGTCTATGTTGCTGATGTTGCCTATGTTATCAATACATACGAAATTATCTGAGTGATTTCTGTGCGTACAATGATATTTTAATTATTTTTTTCTGTCTGTATAATTACTGTTAGTACTGCTAGTTTTATGAGTAGTATTAGCTACTAATAAAAGTTTTTGATATCCCTTTTCATCTTTACATAGGGAATACGTATTATATAATAACACATACATATGCATATACATATGCTGTCAAAAAACATGAAAGCAAATTGATTATCTGGTTAGTTTCTACTATTAATTTCATCAATTTAATTATATGGGCTACTATTTTTTATATTGATTTGTTTTTACAAATGCAATTTCATTTTGTATTCATATTTACTACAGACATAACAGAAAGATTAATGGATAGAAAAGTAAATGAAAACAATCTGAATCAAAGAAACAGTTAAATCGAAATGATATCATTGCGTGCAAAATACAGTTAAGTACGTAAAATAAATCAATATTTTGGTACTTATAATAAATAATAGCAACCATATCGTCTATAAAACAAGTTCGCTAGTACCCGCTACTTACGAGGCTATGTCAGCTATATATTTTAGCTCCGCTACCAGGTGGTACCTACGATCGATTGTTTGCAACTATTAATATTAACTTTGCCTAGTTTCTACGAAGACTACTGATGTAGATAGTAGATACTGAATAAGCAAGTAATAGAAAATAATATGTATACCTATTCATTTCTTCTATCGAATCGACGGCATTCTTGAGTTGCCATCGTGGTTTAGTAATTTGTTTCACGGCAGCAGCGCTACTCACGGAGAGGGCTCGAGCATAGGTTTCGCTATTCGGGAAGGCTTCCTACGTCCCTATTCACTATACCTATTCAGTAGTACACAAATATAGTACTGATTTAAATACCCGTGCCATAGGAAGAACTCTGCAAACGGTCTGTTAATTTTGACATTGATATACACTTGACCAATTTCATACGTAGCATCAACCAAAATTGATTCTTTTTATGGCACGTCAATTTGACTTCACCTCGCCTGATGTTAAGCTGAAGGCAAAGTCTCATAAAACAGGGTCACCATTGCAAACACGTACAGTGCTAAAATGGTGGCGCTCAGCTTGATAGCTTCATCAGATGCTTTTTCACGCTCCGTTTAAAGGACCCGGGACTGTAGGAAGAAGGAAACACGTGCGCCGGTACGCAACTTCTTCTACTTTTGGCGCGTCATGAAATAATTATGATGGTAAAAAAAAATTCGCGCACACCGCCTTCCTGAAGTTAGCGAACATTTTATTAGGGTAGTTTTTACTTCAGAGAAGTTTACCTTTATACTTTCGATAGACAGTACTTGGTGGCACTTATTGTTATACATTATTGATAACACACTTGTACTTTTCCACGATATTTATTACTATACTTAACCGGTTTCGTTTAATGGCATTCTCAAAGGTTTACATTGACAGTTCGTTAAGGTATATAACTTCTTACTAGTGTAAGTATAAGTACACACATGCTTTTATGTATCATAAAAAATCTAACTCAGCAATTTAGTATACTTCAGAGTTGACCTTCACTCTAAACTCCCAATGGAAACATTTTCCCGTTCACTGATATTCCCTGAGGACATTACATAACGGTTCTTAAGAGAGGCAGTAACCGGGCATAATATCACAATTGTGATTAATGAAACCGTATGTACAAGTACTTAAGTGACCTTCGAACATATTTAGGGGTATACATCTATATGAATAAAAGGGAATCGCGAAATATGTTACTAAGCTGAAGACGACTTGACCAATTCGCGTAATTGTTCTTTTTAATACCTTGAACTCTACGGAAGGACTCTCTCCGTATTATATTTTAAATTACTTTTATTATGAACTACTCGGTTACACTTATAAACGCAATGCAGACCGAGATAAATGTGATATTCTCTTGCACCGTATACATTAGTAGGTAATACGCGACGCAGATGTATGACGCCATCTACGTGTATCGATATTGTATAGAGCTTTTTTAAAGCGGCAAAAAAATTCAATTACCAGATTCAAATATCTAAGTATAAAAGTATTATAAAGGAGAAAAAGGACAAGTCTATTAAAAATATTATTTGCTATTGGTTCAGGGGCAGAATATGCATTATATGCTTTAATGTAGAACTATGTAAACTAAAAGACTGTACTACTACTTATATTGATAGTACACTACTTATAAATCGAATTTATAGTCGTATAACTTGTTGCTAATCGATTTTGAAACGTAAGACTTGTAAATAAATAACTTTCAGTTGACCTTGACGTCTTCACGAGCGAGAAAGAAAGATGAGGTTACACCTCATCCTACCTCATGTAGCTCCATCTATCTTTCTCACGAACGCTATATCATGTCATGGTGGTAGAGTTACCGATGGATGGCTGTACATTAATTTTACTTAAACGAGTTGACCTCATCGCATCGTGAAAATAGTTCTCCGAGGCTCTTCAACAGCTACTACTGTGAATTTTGTATACATGTGTGTGTCATAGTGTATTTTACTTACAAACTTACTTGACAAGAAAACGGCAACGCGTTTGCACCTAGCTCTATCAAAGAAAAGTACACCAGTACTTAAGCAATCGGTAAAAAACTTTACGTTAAAGGCAACTAGCATTCCGTTAAAACTGTCTGGGTCCATGTATGGATATCAAAGTGGATGGCAATTAAATATATTGGGTCACATTCTGGTATTCTTTATAAAAGGAAACATATGCGTGGTAAGATACTGAGTTTACTGGCGAAAAGAGTGACACACAGAGAGAGTTGCATTGCAATATTATCGGTAAGGCATTTCAGTAACTTGAGATGTATGTCATGTTGGGATCGTATCGTAATGTAATGTCAGTTACCATCAAAGAAAACACTCTCTATTGGTCGAGTTAAGTAATTTTGTCAGAAACAATGCATTACTCTATCAGAGAGCACCTCTATTCCCAGCACGAATAGAACGATTCGATAGTGGAGAACGTCAAGAATACTTGTACTTTAAGTTTAACTTGCTACATGTTATTAGGTTTTAGACAGTCTGCTTAGACCTTTATATTTTTTTTAAAGTTTGTACACAGTAAAATTGCGTGTACAAAGGCGGACTTAATGCCGACGGCATTATCTGACAGTCAACCTTAGGGTCATGCAAAAATACGTTGAGGGAGGTACGAGTAGAAGAATGATTTTACCTTACTCATGTCTTCAGGTTACAAGTGACCTGGAAATTTGCGTGATTAGCACCCAGTCTAATTAGTATAGTTAGCAACGCGCGGGTCTCATCTATAAAATCATTCTTTTGTGGGCTTCATTTCTTCATCTTAATAACCACATTGTATACTTGCATGCCAACAAGGTAGGCCGAAAAGGATTTTTAAAAGTACTCAATACCAATGTAATACCTTTGGTAATCAATGAATGATTTTGATTTGATTTGATTAGACATCAAATCAAATCAAAATCATTCATTGATTACCATTATCATACTCATTGACCATAAAGCGTAGTCCCCAGATTCTAGATTGAGGACATCTGTTGGACAATTGTTTTTATTGTTTCGTTACCAAAGTGGTTTGAAAATTTGTTTTTACTGGCACGTCCGTTCCAAAACCACTGATTTTAATAAAAGACGGTCAATTCGATTGCTAAAATTATTAGGGAAGCCATACTAAATACTGAAGCCTTGGAATTTTGCTTTTTACTGTAACAATGCTTATAACGGTGTTAATCGGAGATCTGAATCCTTACGGCGTAAATGTCGACTTAAAATACAACTTCCGTGAACATTGCTTGTTCTTGTGCCGGCAATAATCTGTACTTTCGTAGTATTATCACTATTTAAGGGTTTAACCATTCTAGGTATTTTTTTAGGTAGGTCTGGAGTGGCGTACACTAGGGAAAATAGTAATATGTATAAAAAATGTTATTTTAAAAAATAAGAAGAAAAATTACAAAAAATTCACAAATACATTTTTACGAGACTAAATAGATTTTCACTTCAAAGAGGTGAACTATCACAATTTTATTCGTCAAATGACCCCTGGCCATATAGTATTTAATAATTTTATCGATACCGATAGTTTATCGGAGCGTGACGTTATAGGTAACATGATGTCAAATTTTATCCTCATACAAAATATTCCACGAAATTGCATTTCGCGTCTAAAGAAGTTATTATTTCAAAAAGCCAAATAAACTGCTACCAAATAGCAGCCAGAACAAGGTGGGAACTGTTGGACTTGTATCACTTAAATCGTTCCGACCAATGTAATAGAAGACACCCTGTGTAAGAAAACGTAATGTGCTCTATGAACCTACAAAGTAAGGTTATTTTAGCGAACGCTTATCCCAAGTCCAATTATCGCTAAGCTAAATGGATGTTGGTATTAAACTTTTATAACGACACTTAATGCGTTTAGCTTCTGAAGTGGAGAGTAACCTTTGAACCGGTACGTGTCAACGATCAAAGCTAAAGGCTTTAGTATCAAGCCCATCAAGGTGAGCTCACGGACGTCTGACCGTCCGAGCTTCGCACCTGCATTGCGTATATTTAAAGACGGAATATAGAATGAAGAGGAAACGTTCTTAAACGTCGTCACAATGAAATCTAGTGTCATCAAATTCATACATACTATATGACCAATCACGTGACGCTAAACAGTCATCATTGATAATAACTTCCAACAGATCTTAAGTTCTTATTTCAATTTCCGTTTACTGAATTTGCTACAATAAAGGTCCATTAATTTGGCGTAAATCCTGCTTGATAGTTAACAGTGAAGTTTAAATGCTAATAACGCTACAATTGATGGTCGTGTATTTTATACCGTTGCACCTGGTTTTCACATACCAAACATGTATTTTTTTTCTATTTGCGTCCGTTGGGAACACGTGTACGGCCAAATAATTCCATTTATCTATAGTGAGACAGAGAAAAGAAAACCCTGCATTGTAGTCTTATCATCATAAATGAAACAGACATTTATACGAATTTCAGTACCAAGGTGAGCTCACGGGCGCCCTGACTTTGTACGTGGAGTACATTTTATACATTATTATATAATGAGTCTGGCTTTTTACTTAATAGTATTAGGCCTTTTGGTTCGGATACAATTTACGATATAACTAGCCAAGTTATATAGTAAATTGAACCCACCTGGTACTTATTTTAGGTAGTCGCTATCAATCAACTAGTTTATCGCAGTCCACTGCTGGACCTATGCCTCTTCCAATGTTGGGTCCAATATCCAGGCTTTGGCCACTGTTACCATGCTGGTCAGACGGGTTAGTACAGGTTGTTTCTTCTTCATTTTCCGTCTGTCGTTTCTAAGACCTTTGGATGAGATGAGGTGGTGATATTCTTTCTTAGCTTCAGTTTTGGTTAGCTATATCCATGTGATGATATAGCCTATATTTAGTTGTTATACTATTAAGGTTATTAAATGAGCTAAGGAAAAATAAACAAACAAGCAATATAATGAATGATTTTTTTGAGCGGTAATTACCAGCTTCTGAAATTAATATAATCTTTAGGTATATAAAATGAATTGATTTTTTGGTATGTTATATAGATATTTTTGGTTTAGGAAATTGCCCTTAACCACTGGTACAAGAATAATAACACTGGGTTTCAAAATCTTTATCCAAACGTAGATATAGGCATAGGCATTAGTTGTGAACCAGAAATCCGCTATACGAGTACATGCAGTACGTACGCCATTATTTTGGGATAGCACGGGGAGCAACTACAATCCGCACACGCCAGTGTTTCATTTCTCTCGCGTTTAAGGTTCAAGATCCGTGCCGATAGGTATAGCATTAGAGGTAATGTGCCATTTGGACTAACATTTCACAACATTTGGAACGGGCTCTTACAGGCTAGTTGCCTCTTGCCTCATTACTGTCGCTACGTTTCGAAAGCCAGACTTGTAAGGTCACGGCTTCGATCTCGCTATCAGATGAAATTATCTCGATTTATTTCTCTAATAGTAGTGTACAGGCGACGGATTTCGAGCTAGGTCACATTTATCCGATAATTGTGACTTTTGTTGGAAAAGGAAATATATGAATAAGAATTAATTGCGCGGAAGGATACACGGGAAGGAAAAGAGAGGGTATCTCTATAATAACGGAATAAATAAACCGCGGTAGCCTAGTGGTATAGGTAATGTACTGCTGAGGCGAGGTCTCGGGTTCGATCCCAGGTTTACCATGGCACACACCAATGACTTTCCGATGCTTTTCGAAGTTATGTGTGTATTTATCGCAGGTTCATAAGTGCCCGGTTTATGGCAATAGGCTCGCCACCTATTACATTGGGACCTAAACATAAACTGGCTAAATGTGGGTGCTAGCACCTCTGGCTGGGCCTTCGGGGATAAAGGCGTGAGTTTATGAGCGATAAGAGAGAATAATTTAAAACACAATGCGTATTAGTTGCAGCATCTTTTCCGATAAAATTTCTATAGGATTACTTACAGTAAATTAAATCAGCAATAATTTTAAAAGATTCGCGTGTTCGGATCCCCATAGACATCCATAATGTCAACTACACACAGAATAGATTAATAGATACTACTGAACTACAGATGAATTAGAATGAACCGTTATATAATAATTATTTAATAATAAATATATATACCTCATATTTATATTCTATTCTTAGTATTAAGTCCATTTGCAAACCAGGCACATAACAAAAGCAAGTTTTTTTGCAGGCTATTCACAAGCCAATTTGATTGGACGAGATGGGCATACAAAGGGTAACCGCGATGACTTAAACCGTGGTACAATATCAAGATCCTGATTTTGACGTGACAACGTCTTATAAATTGGCTTGCCGGGTGACACTTCAAGAAACTGCGTTACGCTCCGCTCACGTTATGCGCTCACAATGAGAGCGAGTGAGAGGCACGCGTCCCTTCCACTCGGGCATGGTTAGCCCGCCTAAGAGCGAGAGAGACAGACATACCACTCAAAGTCGTTGTCACGTAAAACTTTCGCCCGTATACCGACTTTACAGGCAACCAATTTTTTTTTGAAGTAATACATATTTTTTCATCGCAATGGAAGTCACTGGGTTTTTACTAATATCATACCTATATGTGACAGGTTGTACATTTGATCGTAAAACGGCTACGCAGATTTTTGGGATATTTGGAACACGTAGTTTATAATCTAGATCCGATTTAGATTTAAAATATAAAAATCTGAATTAATAAATGTAATTTATTCAAATTTAGTTAATATTTAATAATAATAATTTATTATTTTTTCGGTAGGTATAATATCTCGCGAATGAGCGTATACTTCACATACTTAACATTCCTTTTATTCCTTTTATTAAAATATAATGTTCCTATAATTTTAAAGGATTTAAATACGTATCCCATTATAAACTATTCTTATCACGTGGCTCCTCTGCCTGCATGGATGTATTTGGTAGATATTGTTATTGTTTTCAAATGAAGCACAATAGGGTACTAGCTAGAAAAGTTAGTCCAAGCCTCATTTAAGTACAGCAGGGCCTTATGGGCCCAGATCGTGAAAATCACCGAAAAGAGTGTTACGATATTTCATATTTAACTTATTTAGATATGATTGATATCAATGATAATTTGTATATATTACAATCAAAGACCAAAATATATGTTAGTCTTATATTAAATCCTTAAAACCTAATAATTGCTATATAATAAACGTCAACAAACGCACAAAATTTGACAAAAATGCAAAAACATGCCTTCGTATTCTTCAAATATTACCCAATAAATCAACACAAATTGATAAAAAGAAACACTTTTTGAACACTGAAGAAACCAATACTTAAACCTATGTACTTTTTTTTGTACCTTTACAAACAAAGCCTTCCTCTTTTAAAGCCCTAAAATCTAGATATGTTCTACGTAAATTCTCCATAGAAAAATGTATGAAAAATCACGCGCATCCCGATATTATGATTTAGTAACCCGCATCGCTACTGATCGGCAGTACGTTTTTATACTTCAAGGTGACACCACGCGTGTCGTATGCGCCAGCAATATTACGTGTTGTGAATTTGTGTTTTTTGTGAAAAACTGTAAGTATAACATTTTTATAACTAATTCACTTTTAGTAAGTAGGAAGTACCGATATAATGAATGTCTGGAAGAAAACCATAATGGAACTAGATATAAATCGTAAAAAATACAAAATTATTTAGATAGGTACGTAGTTTGTTGAGGAGGTTATTTTATGAACCTTGTAAAGTAGGTATAAATACCGAGGAAAAAAATTACGAGATTTGTGTGAAAGTGTCATGTAAAAATTCTAGTTTTATTTGAGTGCTTTATCATGTCTAAGTACTAATAATAATATATTCGCATTTGTTGTTGTTGTTGCATGTAAATATTGGTTTGTATTATAAGTAATAAAGTCGATTTCTATAGGAATATTCTCATAATAATTAATTTTATTACATAATATAGTTAAATATTCGTTTTCATGTTCATCATATTGTCTAAATATCAGATTGTGGAAGTAGGTATGTTTCCTATCTGAAATAGCATGGGCGTACATACTTCGCTGCCGTCAAAGACGCGCGCGGCGCACCGCGCCTAGAGTCTGGTTAGGGTTAGGGTTGTACAAAAATTACAAAATAAATAAAAGTGGATACTATTGATGATCAATATTTCCAGTATTGAAAATAAAGAAAACCTTCAGGCCGAGACTCCGAGCAACACTGCTACGCGCTGTATAGAGGTAAGTTGTTATACGTAATTAGACTTGTTACATAAACAAACAAACCAACTACTTAGTTAGTGATGGGCGAAGACAAAATCTCAGTACCTATAGATTTTTTTCTTGCAATATTTATTATTTTCATTGGGAGACACAAACGAACTACCTAGTTAGTGATGGGCGAAGACAAAATCTCAGTACCTATAGATTTTTTTCTTGCAATATTTATTATTTTCATTGGGAGACACAAACGAACTACCTAGTTAGTGATGGGCGAAGACAAAATCTCAGTACTTATAGATTTTTTTCTTGCAATATTTATTATTTTCATTGGCAGACACAAACGAACTACCTAGTTAGTGATGGGCGAAGACAAAATCTCAGTACCTATAGATTTTTTTCTTGCAATATTTATTATTTTCATTGGGAGACACAAACGAACTACCTAGTTAGTGATGGGCGAAGACAAAATCTCAGTACCTATAGATTTTTTTCTTGCAATTTTTATTATTTTCATTGGGAGACACAAACGAACTACCTAGTTAGTGATGGGCGAAGACAAAATCTCAGTACCTATAGATTTTTTTCTTGCAATATTTATTATTTTCATTGGGAGACACAAACGAACTACCTAGTTAGTGATGGGCGAAGAAAAAATCTCAGTACCTATAGATTTTTTTCTTGCAATATTTATTATTTTCATTGGGAGACACAAACGAACTACCTAGTTAGTGATGGGCGAAGACAAAATCTCAGTACCTATAGATTTTTTTCTTGCAATATTTATTATTTTCATTGGGAGACACAAACGAACTACCTAGTTAGTGATGGGCGAAGACAAAATCCCAGTACCTATAGATTTTTTTCTTGCAATATTTATTATTTTCATTGGGTGACAAACACATTAGTACCTAAATAGTTCTCAATTGCTTTCTCAAAAGAAAATTCTCGTTAAAATCCCATATTTTATGTATGTAGGTATAATAAATAATATTTATTTAACCGATTTTGATGATTTTAGAATCATTAGAATTGTCTTCTAAGCCCGAGTGACATAGAGTAGGTGACGTCATAAAAAACCAACACCTATAGCGTAAAGGAAATTTATAATATATGTAGTCAGATTTATTTATTTTTTGACGTGATAATGTCTTATAAATCGATGAACAAAGGCAACATGCACGAAAAAGTGTCACATTATGTCACGTTAGGGTCAAGCAAGAGCATGGAACAAGCGATGGAGAATAATATTATAATGTTATCCCGTAAAATTATTATCCTAAACCGACTTTACATTTTATACAAAACGTTTATGTTTTTGATCTATGTGTTTCAAAGATGTATTCTAAGGGACTTCTTAGCTATGTTTGAAGAAATTTGGCCCATTCTTTATTTATTATTTTTTATAAAAAAACAATCAAGCCATTATCTTTCTTTACAGGAACTAGTAATTGAAAACCGTCAAGAAGGAAAGGTGGTTGAAGTGGAAGTTGGGCGTAGAGTAGCAGATATTTCTTTTTTTTTTAAAGCTGTTCAGGCCATAGGGGACCGCGGTCCAATGGATTGTATCCTCAGTATAATAGGTGAAGTAAAAGTTGGTCGGGACTCAAAACTCATCATGAAATGTATGTGTAATTAGTATGTGTAATATGAAATTTACTGGTGTGTTTGGTTGAAAGGAAGAAGATAGCATGGAAGTGAATCATCAAATTGTATCTGGTATCATATCATCTGGTGGGAGCTACTTTCAGTTAAAAACATTAACTGCCCTACCAATTATGTCACCTTCATTATATAATGAAATTTATAATACGGTTTGCGATTGATGGGAAAAGACAGGAGCACAATCCATGGCAGAAGCTGTCAAGGAAGAAGCAGAGTAAGCAGTGTCAGTGTCAAATTTTGGAAGGAGCAAATGGAGATGAAATTAGTTTGGTTTTATTACGATTGACTACTTCCAGAATTAGTTGATCCTCGGCAGTCACGAAGCGAATTCGTGACGCGCCCAGTTCCAGTATCATAGAGGCTACGAAAGAGAGGAAAGAAAGAACTTTACGTGTTTTGAAAGAGAAGGACGCCTAAGGATTTTGAAATAGACTGAGGTAACTTAACTACCCAGCCGGTCGATTCACGTGCATCCAAAAGTTGTTTTAACTTAGAAATCGCCTTATGGTTTTCTGTTTTAAACGCACTTACTTATCTAGTCTTGGATTGTCATAAATCAATTACTGTACAATTCTTATACAATTTTGAAGAGTTACCTGGTGTAAAGAATCATCAAAATCGGTTTAAAAATACAGCGAATTGAGAATCTTCCTCTTTTTTTAAGTCGGTTAAAAGGGTTTGTTTGCAAAAAACAAAGTGACATTTTGAAGTCACCACGCTACGGTTTTTATTACGTGAATCGGGCATCTGGTAACATTTTCATTCTGATAGGTTTTGCAATAGCAATTGATTTTATAATCAAATTAGCAGAAATCAGAATTTATTCAGTAATTTATTTAAACAACTTTAAACATTAGAATTTTGAACTCAAATTTTGTTATTGTTTACTTACTTTTAATTTGTATATTAATAATTTATAAACTTGTTTTACAAATTTTTGCACAACCCTAGCACGCTTGGCGACTCATATTTGTTATTGTTTACCTACTTTTAAATTATATGAATCATTTTTATACTTGTGTTTCATTTATTGATATTTTTTTGTAAAACCCTAGGAGATTTTTAAGATATCAAGGTGATCGTAAACAAATAGTAAGTAATTATTTGAGTTTATCCAATAGGCACATATCCTTGCGTATAGATAAACAGTAGCGAGGAAAGGCTCGATGTTATTTCGACCGTACTTGCTACTGAATTTGCAATTATGTTATTGAATGAATATTTTACGAAATAAGAATAAACTGTGGTAGTAAAATTACAAATAAATACATAGTTGGAATTTTAGGTAAGTAGAATACAAAAAGGTGGCTCTCTCTGGGTCATTCACCCGCCCCGGTCGGTTGTTTCAGTAAACAGTAGCGCTGCGGTCGCGCGAAATCGATGTTGCGTCTGGGCAATCTGGGCCCTTATTACACGATACGATTGTTACGATTGTTGTATATACGATTGTTCTATGTTTTTTCATTCATTTCAAAGAACTGGTTCTGCGGTATGAGCTATCAATGAATGACACAAATAATTTGAACGCACCGTACGCAATATGGTGGCAGTTAACGATATGAGCAAATAAAGTAGATAATTCGCATCTGTTCAAAATCTAATACAGAGTCAAGGCTAATAGATATGCGGCTTATGCAGCCTTATTTATTGCTTTAGGCGTCTAGTATTTTTTTGCCTCTACAATATTTCACTAGTCATCCGCTGCATGACTGCAATATTGCCCAATCTCTTACGATTATGACTTATGATGATATGACAGACCTATAAACAGATAGTGAAATCCATACATTTTTTCGAAGTTCCACTAAAACATTCGGAACATATGCTAATGAACGCAATGAAATTAAATTAGCCAAATCTTAAATATACGAACAAACTCGATACCGCAGAAAATACAGTTAGCCTATATTTTTTCATCAACATACTGTTGCAATTGTAATATGTACAGAGATTTAAAAACATCAGAAAATTTACATCAACAGAAAAAGTTCCTCTTAAAATCAATATCTTACTTTTCACACCCTCGAACCAGCCCACAGGGCACACAGCCCCTGGTCACACAGCACGAGTCTCTCAACTGTTGTACTTACACTTGAAACTTTGCCAAGCGAAGCTGTCAACTATACATGGCATTGTGCACACGATGCAACGATAATGGTTGTAGAGTGTACTACATTTTAGACTTCAATTGCAGGACTTTAGCACGATGTTTGCTAACCGCCTGGTTATGTAGATAGCAGACCCGAACGGTAAGACATACTGACATGCGAAAGGTTTACAATAAGGTATGCTGACCGTCTGTCGAATCGACGGTATTTTCGAGTTGCCATCGTGGTGTAGTAATTTGCTTCATGGCAGCGCCGCTACTCACGGAGAGGACCCGAGCATAGGTTCCGCTCTTCGGGAAGGCTTACTACGTCCAGCTGACCGTATGAAGTGAAAGAGAAAGTAGTAAGTAGTATGAAACTGTTGACGATGAGTGTATTTCGAGTACATTTTCACCAATTTGGCTCCTATTTTACGTGCATTCTTACATGACCTACTTCTGAGACTTATCTTAACCATTCCGCCCTAATACACTTAAAAAGGGAACTACAGTTTCGGTATGGGAACGGTGTTTGTTGAGTTTTTGTCATCAATTGATAGAGGAGTGTCATTTTTGCTTTACCAAAAAAACTTTTCATCCGGAAGTAGGTACTTAAACAAAAACTATAGGTGCGTTCCATACAAAACATATGTTTCCATAGGGGAACACAAAAGGAGGGATGTATGAATGTTACCTTTGTGTACGTCCACTGGCCTGTGCGCCTTTGTTTAAAAAAAAAAAGAAAATATATTGAAAAATATTGTGGCACTCACGGTAATGAGGAACTTATGAGTGTCGGGTCGTGTAGACAGTCTCTATAGGGCTTAGCACTTTCGTCCTAAAGTAACGTACACTATAAATATTACTGCTGGAGAAAAATAAAAAGGTTTTCTAACCATTTAATTCTATCTTATGTATCATCATCATCATGTAACCGTGTGTTAGTTCAGGGTCTGCCTTCTTCACGCCTGGGAGGGGCAGGTGTCTGCCCTAGGGGTGGCAGGTGTCGCCACCTGTCACCCTAGCAGGAGCAGACCGCGGCGGCAGCGTGATGCGCGCTCCTCCCTGTCATGCGTCAGCCGGGGCGTGAGGGATATGCCAGATACTACCTCACCCCCGGGAATGTATGGCCTAAGACGGCCGTGAGATTTTGGGTCGGTTCGACTCCGATATACCACCCTCACTGACTTCGGCCGAGGTTATCCGTGGGGATTTCGGTACGAGGAAAAGAAGTTCTGCCTTTATACTTTTCTTCCTCAACTTCGCCAGATCTTGAGCGTCCATAGTAGTGACAACATTAACATGCACATCACCTTTCACGACATCAAGCCAGGACTTCTTGGGTCTACTCGTTCTACCGGGACAAAGTCGACCGCCATTGTCAGGCCATTTGTTACCCACGTAGCGTTGCGGTTTCCGCAGAACGTGGCCGCATCAACAAAGGTGAGTCTCACATTTTATCTGCGATAACGCGGAAAAATTATTTTATGTATGTTTAGCGATACATGAAACTGACTCTCCATTGATGTCTATATCATCATTATCATTACGTTAATCCCGATCGCTTCCGTGGGTTTCACCCTTGGAAGGTCTTGGGACTAGGGTCGGTCTTGTGGTAGGGAGATCATTGTTGTAGGTATGTATAACTGTATATGTTCACTCAAGTAACCTTTCAAGGAGTTTACCACACGAATCAATTCACTTGTGGCCTTTCCTGACTTATTAACCTAAATTGAGGTGCCCATTAACGAACACCTATCTTGAGTATTCGGGCTGCGAAAGATATTATTCACTATTAGGTGTTTAATTGAAGGGTTTATTACAGATAGACTCATTATTTTATAGAGGCGTGATTAGTCTGTCTACTATGATTAGTAGATCTATCTGATACTCTCCAAGACGTTATTTTGTAGTGCTTGTGCGGCTGAGCACGTAATTGATTTTCTTGCGATTTATTCAACATTTTCAGTTAGCAATTTATTTTCGGCATAACCATTTTGTTACAAAGTGCCCGATCGGCGGTAATAGGCTCGCCCCCTATTACGTGGGACCAAAAATCATAGTGGCGAATGAGGGTGTTTAATACACCTCTGCCTACCCCTTCGAGGATTACGGGCATATGTATGATTAGGAAGAGAGAGAGAAACACTCACTCACATCTGTGATACGGCCAAGTCCGAACACCGAGTTGAGAGAACAGAATCATCCTTCAAACCTAAATGAAGATATAAATTTTCCAAATGAATTTATTAAAAACCATACCGTTAGATACAGTACAGTGGTTTAAGATAATGTTGTACACGCAAACACTACACTAGTGATGTAACGCAGCCAAGCCTTTTCTATTTCACAGTTTATTTTCATCATACAACGTAGTATCAGACGTTTAGTCGATAAATAAATAAAAGTCATAAAAACGTTAAAGAATTACCAAAATCGAACAATCACCATTAAAATATTTGTCAGATAAATACCTACCAATGAATATCCTATTTGATTTATTTTATTTATTTTATTCCTCTTAGTTTATTTAATTAAAAAAGTTCCCATACCTAGATATTAACAAATATACGAACAAAAACGGATTGCTTAGACTGAGCAACGGTAGCTAATGCGACTATTATACATCCACAAGTTCAACATCCGATGTAAGCAACACATTCGTGTTTTCTTTTCTGTGGGAACACTTAATACCGAAAAACATAGTTGTTAACTTCAATTTATGTCATCGGGTATACAAAGCGTGAGGTATAAAACATCTATCTATTTTTTTTGTTCGTGATGGACGCAAAAACTACCGAACAGATTTCGATGCAGTTTTTAAATTGAAGGGATTTTGTCTAACTTACAATCTTACGTTTGTTTGATTGCAATCGGTTAAGTAGGACCAGGGTTATGATTAGTAATATAGAATTTAAGTTGCACAGATGGCGCTTAGGTCGCGGTAGCCGACAGTCACGCGGGCCGAGCCGCGGGCAGAGGCTATTAACTTATAAAATTTGTATAGGTACCTCAATTTAGTTCGATGTAACATAAGCCCGCGACCATTTCGTTCCCATTTACTTTTTCTACTACTACGTACTAACTGTTTTAACATACATACATACATACATAATCTCCGAAGTAGTAGGCAGAGGTGTACTAAACACCCACATTTCGCCAACTATGATTTTCGGTCCCATGTAATAGGGGGCGAGCCTATTGCCGCCAATCGGACACTTCATGAAAAAGTGGGTATATATATAAATTCGTAACCAAAAATATAGCAGCTAAATGAATTTGGAAATTACGCGCTTAGCCGCACAAGCACTACAAATTAACATCTTGGAGAGTAATAGTTTTATATTTCATCACAATTTACCTTTCACTACATTGCCTACTAGTCTACGAGGATTATAAGAAACAGTAAATGGGTCACGGTAGATAAAGCCGTATCGATATCGGCACGTCACGTCTCTTACGCCGGGTCGTCGCCTCCGCTAGTTTTTGCCGTACGACGTAAGCGCTTCCGACAAACGCAGTGTCCGCAACTCACGACTCACAATTATTATGACCATCATTACACTGCCATCCTGCTGCGTCCATTGAGTAACTGTACGTATGGCCGTCTATAGAACGCTGTTGAAACCACAGAGCATAACTGAGAGGTTTTCTTTTATTCTGTGCATTAATTTTAGTTGTTTGTTAGTTTCAATCAAATGTTCTCGTACAATTTTCATAATGAACCCGACATGATGGTAAGATATTTGCGTGCCAATAGTCGACATTTAGCGAGGAATCTCAGAGAACGTAAGATAGGATGTAAGTACAAAAGTAAGGTTCGTAAGGAGAACTAAAAACCGGTACGCGAACCCTGGGCTAAGCAGTTAAGTTATTACCGTATATATCTGAAAATTGCCTTTAAAGTCAGAAAAACAATCCAGCTCTTGTCTACACAATAACACTTATAAATCGAATTTCACCTGTAAAAATAATTGAACTGAAATTATACTAAACTCTACAGTACTTACTGCATTACGGTTATGAAATCTGTATGTAGATATGAAATGAAACTCTTTCTTAGATGTTATATGTCATAACAACAGCAGTTCCGTAAAGTCACCATAAAAACAATATCGAACTCACTTTCACAAATTGTTCTAAAACCATAAAATTTCAAAATCTAATTTAACTATGTCATAGAATAATTTGTAATTAAGATTTTACAGTTACAGAACGATAATAGTTAAATCAGTTCTATCGGCGCCATGTCTGACAGTTACATGGTGCAACTATAGCATGATTAGCATTTCCTCAAACCATTTAGTGATCGGTGTACTGCAAGTGTAGTTTATTGATTAATTGCGGCTCGATTTGTGCGCACGCGCTGGACACCGACCAGTGCTCTGACATGACATTTTATTTTACGTCATGAGGTAATTAGACCATTGTATAATCGCCATCCTATAACAAGTGACCTTTTTTGGGATACTAGATCCCCACGTCTACTAATCTCTCCGGAGTCGGTGAGAGAGGTTATGTCGGAGTCGAACCGACTAAAACGCACGCCGTCTTTGGGTCTTTAGTTGCCGGAGGTAAGATAGTAACGAAGAAATCCTCGCACCCCGGAAGACCCGGGAGTAACAAGTGACCTGGATATTTGTGTTATTATACTTATTATCTTGCAGTCTACTACGGAAACCTAATAACCGTCTGTAGCATTTAGCGGTCGCAGATAGAAAATAAACATTGATAGCCATTCATAAAGTAATCGGTTAAGTTCAGTTTTATGACAACGTTGACACACTTACACGGAGAGCGTTATAACACAACTAGTTGTTATTATCTTGGCTAACGCGTTATCTACAGTTATATTTACTTAGCTGCGAAGTAGAATACAATGGTCACTTTGTCTACTATGATCTGCCCCACAAAGATCTCCAAAGTGTATTGCAACCATGCTTGTAAGTATAGCAGCGAAGGAACTAAATTCTGATATATAGGCTTTTTCTTAGCGTTTGGGAGCAGTCGGTTCCGACCCAAGATCAATTAAGTACTTCTATTGAGAGTGATTAGAAGCGACCACACAGATCGTAAAATACTTAATTCCTTCTAAATCAAATAAAATCTTAGTGAATGAACACAAATCTGTCACGAGCGTGACCGTAATTACGACTTTCCCTTGCGTGATTCAAAATGACAATTGGCCCTACAGTCACGTTTTCTTTTTATACTACTGCAGTTGGAAACAAGGTGTCATCAATAATACGAGCAACTGCATATCACATACGATTTAAAAAACTCAATGTATACACGGTACTTGAACCTAAAACTAAAAGCCCTCTGAAGCATTCGAAATTCTGGAACCCATCCCACGAACTTACCTTACTGTACCGCTAACATTGTTCTAAGGTGTACAATAAAGAATTATCTATCTATCTATCTAACTTCTGGGAATAATGCCCTGCACCATGGAAAACAAAAAACAAGTGGAAGTACTGGAAGTGTGATGTAGTCGGTGCACGCGTGTCATTGATGTGCGTATTTACGCAACGAAGGATCAATTCGATAATATGAACCTATTTGTAGAATACTTCAAAACTTATTCGTAAACATTCAAGCTTGTTCGATTCATAGTATGAAACGTCACAAATAGTTTCTTATCTATAACGAAATTTTGAACGGTTAAAAACAAGGTGGTGGCAATATAGTTGCCACTACCTTAAAAAGGGTTAGTATATTCGTTTTGTAGTACTTATGTTTTGAGCTAATATGGCATTAAAAATGGTAGTTATTAACAGTTGTATGTGTGAGTTTGGCGACATCAGTTCCGCTACTGAAACTATAATGTCGCATTTCTACTAGCACACCGCAGGCTTCAAAGTACAAGCATTAGACGCAACCAAGATGATTCCTTTATGCCTTACGTTTTCACAAGAAAATAAAAGAAAAACCGAAATAAGTAGGTACAGACGGTAGAAGTTGAATGATCTTCATTGATATCTCAAACATTTCTCAGACATAATATAGCACAAGCCTGCAGACGCGACTTGTTTTCTCTTCTACGTTTTTATTAAGATGAATGTTTCTTTGTTCAAGTGTCCATACTATGAAAGCTATTGCAAAGAAACTTAAGAACATTATTAAGAGTATTTTGTTTTTCTAAGACATTAACTATAGGAAAAAATCATCTATGTTTTAATCTTTGAGGAAATATCTATCCGAAATATGAAATTTATACCCAGTACCGCAGTGTAGATTGTAGAAAATGTATTTTATTTTATAATAAAAAGTATTATTTAGAAGCTTAGTAGTTCTACTATTGTCGACCGCGACCAGTCATGCACCAGAGTAAGGTTCACTCTTAACCACAAAGAAGTACCCACTTTATTTACACTAGCCGATATTGATAGTAAAATAGATACTTTAAATAATATTTTGTGTGCAGTCCATACAATGTTTTGAATAGTATGTATTTTATTATCAATAATATTGAGTGTGTACGGTTAGCTATACGATATTACGAGTATTAAGACCAGTCTGTGAATTCAATTACGATTACGATGATAAGTTTGGTTGATTTACTTGAATTTTGCTGCCATAAGTAAATAAAACCTGAGATCGCACGACAAAATACTGATTACCGGCATAGTTTGCAGAATAAGCAAGCTGAAGTGGCAATAGGTAGGCTACATTTGTCGAAGGACCGATGGCTGTTGGAGCTAATAAGTCCTAAATTGGAGACCGCGCTGAAGCCCAATGGGTGTTTATCGGATCGGTGTCGTATCGCACTTTGTAAATAAGCAGTCAAATTCTATCGTAGTGTGCAAGAATCGTGATCTGTTTTAAATTGTCGTTGCGGCAAATGCACGGTCGAGTTTATGGCTCACAGAGGAGACTTATGGGCACTTTCATTGACTATAGAAGAATGCTTGAGTGTGGAATTTTGGTAACGTGGGCCATTCTTGGAAGTATATTTTTTAGATATTTTTATAATGTATGGTCGAGTGTTTCACATCGAAGCAGAATTCAAGAGCAAACCGATCTATACTAGTGGGTGTAGTGAAAGGCGATTATGGGATATCTCAATTAACTTTTGTAGAAAATGTATATAAAAGATACTGATGCAAAGACTGGTCAAAGATAAAGACGTTAAACACATGAGAAGGAAGGCACAGCCACAGCTCTACAGTTAGTGCGTGTGCGCAACTGTGCACATATAATAAGTCATAATAATCTAGATACCTACGTACGTTAAATTATTTAAAGGCATTCGAAATTCAAATCTTTCATTGACGTCTAGATACCAAACGTCATAATCTTTCATCACAAGATCTCGTAATTTTTTTTTTTTTACTTTTACTGTCAGTATACATATATAGATATGTCATAAATTCACATTGTTTATAAATTCTTTCTACAAAAACAATGCGCACATCGTACAGGTGATCTTTATCTGGATGGGTTCAATGTTCTCGATGTTTCGGTTCACGTTCAATATGAAAAGCGATAACGCAAATTATTTCGGCTTACCTCTTGAAATATGACGGTGAGTGAATAGGTTGCAACGGTTACATTTCAGATACTTACCTTTAATAGGGCTTTGATAAAAGAATTGAAAATATTGATTTTGTAAACAGAGTGCTTTAAGGAGGATCCCCTCCTTGATGGAATGTTGAAAGCCGTTAAACCTTTCTAACGTAGGGAGCAAGCCCGGTTCTGGCCTAATCAATCGTATACGGATCAAGTAAACTGCGTTATCATACTTGAACAGGCAATAGAATTGCAAAAAATCCTTTAATTCGCTAAAGAGGTGTTCAGAGCTGTTATGAAATTACGTACAGTCCATGGGTTTAGTCGCATAAGATTTATCTCGAACATGAACGGTCCGTACGAAATAGAATTTAGGTGTGTACTTGTCTCACAAACTCCAATACATAATTCTAGAACTAGAATCATGAAATTTAGGAATAAGGTCTTATAGGACAACCTGGACAACTAAAGTTCGAGAACCGTAAATATGTTTTTACCCGTACAGTATCCACCCTATACTGTAAATTCTTGTAACCCTAAACCTGGTTATCGTGATGTACACGATTTTTCAAAGTTCAAAATAAAGAAGCTTTGATCTTTCCACCATCCTTCAGTCACCTCGAATAGATCATCCACGCGACTCCTCGCGGATCATAATTCAATTTTAAAAGAAGTCAACCGTTATCATGACGTCGTTGGTGTCTGCAACGCATCAATGAAATAATCGTGGGTGTTGAACTCTGCCCACGATAGGAGACTAAAATATTCTATTTATAGTTCTTAACGCTCCTACACAATTCAAAAAGGCAAGATATTTTCGTCGGTAAAAAATTATCACTGCAGAATGCATATTATTTGATTTTGTTATAATGTCTAGCCTATAGTTAGTATATTTCATATTATTTCCTGAACTCAATGTCATCAGAAGAGCCCGACAATATATCGTGTAGACTTTTGGAAAATAATCGGAAAGGAGCGTAGTTTTGTGCACCGATTGTTTTGAAAGAAAATCTTAAGTTGGATTAAGTTTCTGCAAAATTAATACTTTTCTTAATAGTACCGGGGGTAGGCGGGGTAATAAATAAATAAGGATCCCTCTCAGCATTGTAAGCTACTTATAAAACGAAGATTGTGGTGAGTTTAATAATAAAATTGTAAGTGAGTGCAAATGCAGTTAGTGACAGTAATTGCGGTTGATTGGTAAATCTGATGAAATTCCTGCGTATTTGGAGAGATACTGCTGTTTAACATGTTATATTGTAGACCAGACTAGATAGCATCTAGGCAGCTATAAAGTTTCGACAGTGATATACAGATAGCTTCGTAGTCAAATGACAGTCATGACGCAATTTGTCAATTCAGATAACAGTATCTGAACAGTCTGATAACTATCTATTTCCAAGGGTATCGGTTGGCGATGCATATATAGAATAGGAGCGCGAAATGCTATTTTTTCCCATGGGTGTTCTATGGGCTACTAAGGGATCGGTTTCTTCCTTATTTCATTAGCCAACTTTACGTAACGGAATTTCGAATTTTCTTGTAGTAATTGAATTTCGACCAATCCAGCGTACTTATTTGCCATTTTGCCGATACTTTGAGAGCTGCTGGTTGGTTGTTGAGACGTGAAACTTGAGTTGCGGACAACTAGTCACTAAAACTCGCGACTCCGGTAGCCTAGTGTACAATTGGTTATTCAAATGTATGTACGAAACAGTAATTTCGATTTGCAGAACTCTAGTTACGTTGAGTTCCTGAGAATGGGCTGAACACACAGCCCATGGGTTTAGTAGCAATGTTCTAGTTCCTGTTTACATGTAATTCAATATCATCATAGCGATTTAGCAATTGTGTCCGAAGGATATTGACAATTGGTGGTACTGATTTGTCTCATGCTTCAAGATAAAAAGTCACTCCGTCATCAGAATGCTAGTTTGGAACTGAGATTTTCTTTTAAAACTTATAAGATATGAAATTGGTGCTTCGTTATTATATTTTGATGTGGGTAAGTAGAAACTTTTTGATTTTGTATGACATAACGCTGTCTATTACGCTGTTAGTGTCTTTAAAGTATATATTAGGTATAATAAAACAACTGCATCTGTAAATGCTATATGGCTATTTTATACATATACTTCCTAAAACAACTTTGAAGTTGAAGCAATATCGTACGGCGATCCATACTATCATGGTCATTGTCCTTTGCACTTACGAACCCGCGATCCGCTTATTGTCTGCTCTCTGACTACTAACACAAACAAACAACAAAACCTTCGATTTTATCACCTTATATAATTTTCACACATCAAAGATGACAACCTAAAAACAACAATCGTAATATGAAAGTACAAAATCTGTACAAATGTTTCTATATACATATAAAAGTCTTTCCTCCAACTTATTCAACATGAATATTCCAACATTTTCACTCACGAACGAGTTTGCTAACAAAAGTTCGCAAGCAATATTTCGCTCTTGATATATAATTCCTTTTACGAAGAAAATGCCATAAAGTGGATTACTTCTATGAAATGAGTGAGCTTCTTGTCGCCAAGGGTAACTGAATCGAATCTGTCTAATTAACACCGTTCCCATTTCAATAAGTTATTGATTTAAGGTTTCCTACAGATATTTGTTATAGAAGCTTAACTCACCAGTTTGTTGTGACTCAATTATAAATGTATTATGATTCTAAACCTTCAGTAATACTTACGGGTATTTTAGAAAATCCTGGTAGTTTGTTTCTTAAAATAAATAATAATAAGGTTATCACTACAGGTAAAACGGAAGGGGTTAAACTACAATACTGAATTTATAAATCTGAAGGTTTTGAAAAACCAGCTGGCAGCGTTCCAAGTATCACGGGTCATTTATGCAGAGATATAGCAACAGTACCAACACGTCCTCATAAGCTTTATTTGCATGCTAATCTAAATTTAAATCGTCGTTTGAATTTAAATTGGATTTTTTCACCAGATTTTGTGGTTCATAGACTTCATGAACCACAAAATATACCTTTTTTTTTACCCGCAGGAATAGAGCTATCCGCCTATCCGGATAGAAAAGATATTTTACATTAATGAAGTGTCACATGGTTCCCGGTAAAATTTGGGCCATCCCATTTCCTCTCATGCAGTGTCGTACAAGGCAACTAAGGGATCTTATTTTATCTAAGGACTGAAGTATAGTGCTGTTTAACATTCAGACAAAAATATACAGCCCAGACTCAACCTCATCGATCATTCACCGGAATAAAAACTGTCTGCGACTTGGAATCCGGTGATTCAAGATCTTATGCCTAGTATTGTTTCGCAGTCCGTAGTGCTGGCAAACAAGGACACAGTCAGTGTGATGTCGTGACAAGTGCTGTGTGTGCCAAAAACTTCAACCTCCTCGCTGCCCTCAGAGTTGTAACAGTGCATACTTCAGTTAGCTTGTGACCACGGCTAGTGCAACCTGGCCGAGCACGCAAGTAAATCAAGAAGTTAATTATTGTATTTACCATAATTATGATTACGTTAATACTCGGGTTTCGCTAACCATATACATGGCTCGAGTCAATATAGTGCCCGGGATACGGCAATAACTCACCCCCAATTACGTGGGACCGAATACAATGGTAGTGAAATGTGGGTGTTAAATCACCTCTGCCTACCTCGGAGTGGTGTCTGCTTATGTTTACATTAATAAAGTGAGAACATATTTACGCTTCATAGGAAAAAAGCTGGAATTGATATACATTTACCTACACCTCTTGTGATAGAAAAATGACAAGTAACATATAAAAGCTCTGACAACTTCTCGAAAAAAGCATTACTTTTTCTTACCATCAATATTAATTTTTACCGATAGTGTTCAGTGAACATCTAATTCCATTTGATTGATTCTTAGTCTGATTATATCACTTATTCTCTCACGGTATGATATAACAGGCACCTTTTTGCCTTCAGTCTGCACCTAATCAATGATTGTTTTAGATATATCGATATAATTGAAAAGCAAAAACGTTTCGTCGTCACCAGAGTTTAAAAACCCGGTTGCAACTGAAGCTCGCGCTTAAATGCAGCTACTGATGTATGGTTCCCTCACATGACCCTGTGCCAGCATCGAATGGGGTCCGTCGGTGATAGTGCACACAAGATTATCATATTGTCGTAGAAAGCAGGTAATACGTTAAGTGGCTCAACCACTGTTTGCATACAACTATATCAACTAGGCTATCGGAATCCACTGCTGTTTGCGTCTTCCGTCATTAGGAGCCTTGGTCTACTATCTCCACGCTAGCCAACTAGGTTGGTACAGAGAACCCTTCGGATCAGATAAGGTGGTGATGCTTTGATGCATCCGTTTTACGTTTGCAAACAATGGTCACCCGTTTTGTGCCGACGGCTGATCGACGTCACTTTAACAGACAGTTCGAACAAGTCGCTTTACAACAACTTCACAATAGCACAATACTACCTATATGTCTAGGTATAAAATAGATAAACAATATCTTGATATGTATATTGTCATAATATTATGAAACGTAAAATATTTGCCAACCTTTTTCCGTATACAGGAGGTAACAAAGGAAATGAGAAAGGAAACATCAAATTACAGGGACGTAGACATCGATCGATGTCAAGAGCACTTTATCTAAATGTAATCGTAACGTAACAATCTAGACGTTTATACATGTTACTTGTATAATAAAAACACCGGCCAAGTGCGAATCGAACTTGCGCACGAACGGACACTATATTAAGCTTTTAGTATCGGATCCATTAAATATTGGGAACCATTTTATTATTTATATTTAAAATGAATGCTTATGTTTATACAACGGAATAATACATTATATCAATATTTCAAGTGTCTATCTGTTACCGTTTGCGCACTGCTGCAGTGCCACATTTATTTTATTCTGTTTTTTAGTACCGGCAACAGAAACAAAAAATTTCAACCGCTTCGCTATCACGGTTCATGAGATAGAGGGTAGTGACAGACAATTATTTTTGACTCTTTGTGTACGGAACTTTAAAAATCAATAAATGTCCCTACCTCCTTATATAAACAAATATGGAAGTAAGCATCTCAATACCAGCATACCATTGGTAAAAACGCGATACTTTAACAGGCGAAATCTCCGCTATCGGATATCATAAATCCATTGGGTAGGTATCAGTGTCGCGGTTTGTGGCTCAGACGTGGGTCAATTCACTCCTACTATTGTTACCGGTACAATTTCCTACCAACGTATTTGGAACGTGAATTCGCAATGAAAGTGGAGCAAACATGATTAATGCTTCGTGCCTCAATAAACTTTGTTACCTTACTAAACGTAGTGCTATGTTTTATTTACAGATTTATTGTGGAGTAACATAGATTGACAGGATCGCGATATTCGCACTCATTCACAAATACTGGCAACGCGTTTAAATATTACCGATGCAACCCTCCTTTACACTAACAAATATAGACCTGCTACAAAACTGCCAAACATTTATATTATACCATAGCCAAATTGAAAGGTTATTTAATTCAAATTTATTTCTTAACAAACATAATTTGTGTCGAAATCTAAATTATAATAATACGTACATGAAAATTATGAAAATGTCAATAGTAAATTATGGAATTTATACTAACGAAGTGAATGTCATTGGTTACGAGCATAAAACGGAGAATGTCATTGGTTAGGTCACGTTAAATTACAGGAGTCAATCATTCATTCAATAAATACATCAAAGGAGTCAAAACATAGGACGCAAATTTTCAATCTCCGCATAACAGGAAATCAAAACCTCAGTCAAGACTTCGAAAGAACACCCAGTAGATACTACCACGTCAAATTAAATCAACGAAATCGTAAACTATTCGAAGATAAAATCGAATATGGCCCCAACGCCCCCCTAAATTGGTCTCTAGAATGTAATTCATACAAGACATATTTGAAGCTCAACGCCTCCATTTCCTATACTTTCCCTACTCGCCGATCGAATTACCAATCAAGGAAAGTGGGCTATGTTTGGGCCACATTTGGTTAGTGCCTACAACGGAGTTTCGTCTTTCGAGTCAGGAGTTAACGGTGAGTTTACTATGTCAAATGACTGTGATAGAATTGTAAACTCTACAGCCGCGTGATTTGCATTATTTGGTCGTTGCAAGGATGAGCTCGCAACAGGATATAAAATCGATGTGTGCTGTGATCTATACTGGCGCTATGGAAATAAGCTCAAATACTTTAAAATGTATACTTACATCTGCCTTCATATTTTCTTTTTTATAGACTTTCAGTAAATAACATCTTCTATAAAAACAATATCTCGTATTACTACTAATATGAAAGGCGTTAGTGACAGTACACTACGTTTTGTGCAAACTAAAGGGCCATGTTAAACTAATCCAGAATTAACTTGTAGTTTAACCTCTAACTGTAAGAGGTGTCACACTATTTGCTAAGACATATTTAGGTCAACTAGATCATATCCAATTAAATAAGTATAATAATGTACAGGTTTAATAACAAATTATGATACTGTCACACAAAAGAGAAGACGCAAATTAATAATTGTGATGACCTTCTTCAGGAGTGAAATTAGTTCGCAAAACAAAGTTAAACTATAGTACATTTGTTTAGATGCTTAAAAAAACGTAAACAATCTTGGTATGTCTTTATATAAGTTTTGTTCAAAAACTCAGTATGAAAATACTTTTCTGTTTCGAAACGTATTATAAAGACTAAACATCGGTATCGAACCAGTTAGTCAGTTACATAGCTTAGTTTATTTGTTTAACATTGTGTTTTTATAAAAAGTTGCCACAACATTGTTTACCTTTTTAAGTACCTTACCAAATGGGGTATAGACACTACATTCTTACATCTTGAACTTAATAAATTCTACATACAATAATAGAGGAAAAAAGTACAAAGTTTCTAAATCGTGTGATCAGAACCGATGGCCAAGATTCTCACACAGCCAGAGACAACAATTTAGCCCGATTACAGAACGAGCGTGAGAAACCCTTGCTATTGACATTGATTCAGTAGGCACACGCAAACGACTGACCGAGCACATTCGTTATAATCGCTTTTAGATTATTATAATATCTTCAGGAAATTACTTCAGACAACATGTCTATTTAAATTGTTTTTCTTGGTACTTAACTTACTTCAAAATAGTCACACCATGTCTGTCAATGACGTCACGAACATCAACGCTTAGCAATTTAATTCAATCTCTGTACCGTGTAATGGTATCAGAAAATTTATTACCTGAAACAAGGAAAACAATCACGTTAAATTCTAATTGTTGCCACTGACACGAAGAAGATCATGTAAAATTTTGTAATAGGAATTTTTCAAATTGATACAATAATAATATTTATGAATATATTAGGTATATAAATAAATCATATAATACATAACATAACATAAACTCACGCCTATATCCCCGAAGGGGTAGGCGGAGGTGCTGGCACCCACATTTCGCCAGTTTATGTTTAGGTCCTAATGTAATTGGTGGCGAGCCTATTGCCATTAACCGGGCAATTATAAACCTGCGATAAATACACACATAACTTCGAAAACTCATTGGTGTGTGCCATGGTAAAACCTGGGATCGAACCCGAGACCTCGTCTCAGCAGCCCATTACTCATACTACTAGGCTACCGCGGTGTAAATATAATACATTTAAATTCCCTATAAATATATTATATGATTTATAATACATTAAAATTTATAGGGAACAAATCTGTAACACAAGAAGTATCACAAAAGCACTTTTTCGTTCTGTAATTTATTATGTAGGTACAAGTCAGTTATAGCATTGGCTAGCCCTTGTACGACATAGGTACGTAGATGTTGGCTCTTGTATTTTACTTCACCGGACAATAAAACTAGCCAAAAATAGATCAGAATCTGTTTTTAAAAGGAAAATCGAAGTGAAATCGATGTTTAATGACCGTTTTCATGTCCCATTCGAAATGTACAAGGAAACTTCAATGTATTGCCTGTTTTAAGAAACTCTTAACGATTTGTAAAACATATAAAATTTACGAGACATTTATATCCATCCAAAGCTTTAATTAGAAAGGTTTCGACCTATGACTATCAATAGTAACTGGACATTAACGTACAATTGATGCCAGGCGACACAAGTAATTTCACAAGTAAAATTCTTTATTTATCAGATAAATTTAGAGAAATTGGGATAAACTGGTGCAAGGCAAAACGTCTTAATAACGAAAAATTTTATAACCGGACTAGAAAGAACTAAATTAGAAGGAAATAAGAAATATATCTTCGGTATACCGAATATCAAACCAAATCTTACTTCTAAGTTTTCGTGAGTTTAACTCCAAAACCTGATTATACGTAAATTAGTTTTCTAGGTTTCAATTTTCATACATGGAAAAATTCTATTGATAAATATCACGTTTTGCAAGTTTATAACATAATGGAACCACATTTGATATTATATTTTTATCGGATAATTCGTCGTAATAAGATTTTTCCGTCAAAACTAATTTACTAGATAGGTACTTAGGTACTACTGTATATATGTATAATTATGTATAGATTCGTGGGATCATACACTTATTTGCCATCTCAAGAGGCGTAAAAACTCACAAATTAAGCACCATAACTGCCAAATTACAGGTGTACATAAATCCTTATTCGACTAAAAAATTATACAGGCACTTATTCGCTTTGATGACAAGACTTAATTATATTCTCATTCGCAAAGCGTTATGAGACAAAATGGCAATTAGGACTTAATGAAAGCAGTATTAATGGAAGCTCCGACCCAGGTATAATATGAATAAATATATTATATACGGCAGGTAATGTATGTAATAGCGATAGACGATTAGTAGAGATATTATATACAGATATTATATATACAGATATTATTCCAACAGTAATTGGTCTGAAGACCAGATGACCACACCAAGATAGCCGAGTAGGGATGGGATAGCTCTAACTTGTAAAACTTGTAACTTATCTAATGCCGATACTACTCTAGTCAACAACGTTTTACATTACACGCACAAACATAAGCATACTAGTAATTATGAGTTGAAAAAAGCGATGACAGCGTAACTACCTCCGTCTAAAAGCCCTCATATTCTCCAAGCGAGCACTTCAATGAGCCCGCCCTTACTAGTCTCGCCATTCATCTCAGAAACTAGAGCGAACATAGACCAGATCCCTACTACTATACAACTCATATACGTAACCGGAAGTATGGTCTTGTTTACATGTTTTGGACAGAATCCAGAAATAGGCACACGCTCTGAATGTTTCGTATGCGATAGCTCCATCGATATTGAACAAGACGTTGTTTTAAGGTACCAGATTTATGTATATTGATGTTATTTTGGTTAAAACCTCGTCTGGAGCTCGTCTGTTGTGATGAAGTGTCACTTTTAATGCTTGGAAGTTTGGATCGTGTTATGTTAGGGTCGATTTGAAAGATTTATCGGAAAGAAGATTATGGTTATTAATGGGTGGTTAAGTTACGTAATTGTGTAATAGCTTGGTGGAGCTTTGGTGAGCAATAGTCTACAGACAGACTTTTCTTACGCCTAGTTTTTATACCACTAGTAGTTAAGTATCGGCCTAGCCATTTGATAAGATTAAATGAACCGACATTAAATGAACGGTTCGATTAACTCACTTACCTATATAGATGGCTGCGACATATTATATTTTCATTAAAAACAGTACACTGCTAAGTACCACCTTTTTTCATTCAATTGTTGTTCATAAAGCTAATTACAACAAGGCCACCAATTGCGCAACCGAGTACTTCATAAATGTTATACCATGTAGCGTTTATCTATATATTTATATACCCAATAATGGAAGTCTTGATAAAACAATTAATCTCCAGTTATTAGGTCAGGAAATCTTCATTTAATGGCCGTAGCTAGGTGCACGTTGTAGCTGGGTGGCAGCGAGCTCGGAATTGCTTTATTATTGCATTAGTTGCGCCGGGAGATGGTGTCATGTAACCACGCTGTTTGTGATACTTTGGGAAATTGTTGCTTTCATGTCGATAAGACCTATTAAGTTTAATTCAATTTACACATAGCAATTTTCTCCAGTTAATGTTCCAAGGTTATTTAGCAAATCGGCACCAATATTTCACAGGGAATCTTCGTTGTGCAAAAGCACTACGCGTTGAAAATCGCGTAAAGATAAAACAAGACATATAAAATGGTGGAAGCACATAAAATCATCTATGATCGGCTAATTGTGGCTTGAAAATTGCATAATGGCGTAACAAGTCATCATTTGCTGCAGTAAGTAGATAATTGTCTTACTATAGTATTTTTCATCTGAGCGGTAATCTCAGTTGAATACAAAGCTTGCACTTTAGATCTTACAAAATCCCAAAGTTCTTTCAATGTTTTGAAGCTCCTTGTGCACTAGCCCTATCCCATTACTCTTTTGCAGCAACGACGACAACTCTGGGACCTAATGTTGCAAGCATTAAAGGGCAACGGTATCCAAACCGTTGTTTTCCTGACTTAGCAATGATTATACAATACCGCCTATGCGACTGGAGCATAAACATTGTTTTTTTTATAATCTCGTGAGTCATTCCCGAATATTCCAGAACATTTAGTTACCTTACTGTCAACAGTATGTTGGTAAATGGTTTGCGGTAGCATGTTACGAACATTTACAGTTCTCAACTGTTTTGTAACTGTTAGCTGTTTTCGTTGGAGTTCATGGCTAAAATTGCGGTGAGGTCGGACGTTTCGAATACCTACGAGATTTAATATTTAACAAAAATAATGAGTGACCGGTGTTCACCAATCAAATTAGTGATTATTTATATTGTACTGTTGATTGATGGTACTTGGTGGCACTTGTTGTTATACATATTGATAATATACTAGTACTTCTCGACGATATTTATTATTTATTAAACCTAACCGATTGCGGCTTGCGGTATAATATGACTCGTTTTGCAGTAAGTTTTGCAGTATATTAATAATTTTAAATTAAAAATCTTTCCCTAAAGATATTTTTATATATATCTATTCTTAACATTATTTCCTCATATTATGGGGGAAAAGATGTGCTGGTATACTTAGTTTTAGAACTACCCACATAAGAAATATGGTTAAATATGACAGTGTTTAGGAATTGGAATTTTCATCAAATTTGTGGAGAAGTACAAGTGTGTTATCAATTTGCTGTATAAGAAATTATGAGATAGTTAAAACAGTGAACAAAACACTGTTACCATTTTTTTATATTAGATTCGTTATAACAAATCAAATAAGTTATGATTCATTGAGTAGTAGCCATTACAGAGTTAATTTATTAGATCAGCTCTGTGAAGAAACTTCAATCTCAGTTAGGCGTCGTAGTAATAAAACATTCGCGCTCCACCAATTCAATAGCATATTTTTGTAATTTTATCTTCTACTACAAATTGTAATATTTATTTTACCTTACTTTATGTTCTAGCCTATTTACTATTATTAAATTACATTTTATCAATGCAAATATGTTTTATGTATCTATATGTTTCTAGATTCCTACCAAATAAACAATTACCAAACAGTTCTCTATTTGCTTTTTTATGGACTAGGTATGATAATATTGTAAATGAGATTTGTTATAATACACCCTTAGATACATTTTATTACAAAATCATTACAGTTCTTTGGTGTTATATAAATACATACATAAACATAAACTCACGCCTATATCCCCGAAGGGGTAGGCAGAGGTGCTAGCACCCATATTTCGCCAGTTTATGTAGTTCCCAATGTAATAGGTGGCGAGCCTTATAAACCTGGCACTTATAAACCTGCGATAAATACACACATAACTTCGAAAAGTATCTAAAAGTCATTGGTGTTTGCCATAGTAAATACCTGGGATCGAACTCGAGACCTCGTCTTAGCAGTTCATTACCCATACCTCTAGGCTACCGCGGTTAATGCGGTATATAAATGTATATAGATATTGTCATTTAAAAATCACATAGGTGCTTTATAATAAGTACCTATGTGATTTTTAATAATAATAGTTTCATCTCGATATGACAATTCAGAAATGTAATTGATTCTATAGTTAAAGTAAAGGTACTATTAGCACATTAAAAAGGCCGGTCCCTCGTTAAACAAATATGCATAAAATAAACCATAAATATGCAGTTAAAATGTAATTGCAGCGCTTAAACGCAGTACAGAAATCGCGTATAAAAGATGTGCCAACAGAGAAACGGAGCAGGAAGGTATGACGACTTCCTGAAGGCTGAGTTGTCCTAGTTAAAGTCTGTCTCGACTTTGTGCTACTTGCAATAACTACAAACTTTATACTACCCTCATTATTAGGAGCGATATCTCGGTTCGCTCTGTGCAGAACAAATGAAGACTTCAACCTTGAAAGATAGTTCTTAACCTTGAGAGGTAATTCGTAACGGGATTCAACCACGCAAAATAAAATCAACAACTTTCTACCTTGGCAAATAGCGTCGGTAGATTAGTGGTTGAGTTGAAGAGGTGGTATTTCAGTCGGTATTTGGGTAAGATATTTATACAAGATTATAGGGTACTTTATCAAAAACCTTGTCAAATCCTATGATGGTCTCAAGACTGATTGGCAAACCCAATTAATACCAAAATTAGCCAGCTAAATTCAAGTTTAACAATCACTGAGTGTTCTGCAAACATCCCTGAATGAGTTTATAAGTGGCAATTACTGAGGGTTGATGCTTAAGGTGGGCGCCTGTTTGAAGGTTAAGTACCCTGTATAATTTATTCCTGGAGTGTTTGACTTTCTTAGAATTATCGGTCAAGTGTTATGTTATTAGTCACCATGAGCTTGCAAGAATTGGATATAACTTTTTAGAACGCATCTGATTTCGAACACAATCTTTATTTTTGTGTAATATGTTGGCTCTTATTAACGAATCTTTACTTACAGTAATCTGTATAATAACTTACGTACATTCCATACTCATTTTTCATTTACCCAGCCCTAAAATCTTCTCACTGATCTTTCTCGATACTTGTTACATTCACGTCCATTTTTGTCCATTTTTGTGACATCTTTTTGCATTCTTAAACACTGTTCAATTACAACTTTACTTTAGTACATTACTCTGCAATTCGGCAACATATACGAGCCACATCATGGCAAGTTCTCACCATACTTTAGGAACGATACCATCACCACGTAAGTGACGCACGAGCAAGCTTACAATTCGTTCTAGAAAAGAAAGCTGTTTCCAACGCCCCCCGTGGATACTTAACCACAGCATATCTTATAGAACACAAATTACTTCACAACATTAACTGTTCTGTGTACTTTATTATTAGCATTAAACCAATATGGTTATTATCATGCACTTATCATTATTACGACCGTCATTCCCGTATGCACCAACATTTCAAAGAACAACAAAATTTCAACAATAATAAAATTCAGCTTAGTAGCGGTGATTTTCGGTGATCAGTAATATAAAAGTTAAAGCAATTTCAATACTCATGGTGCATAATCTCGTAATAATTGCCAGTTAGAAGATATACGAACTTTTTCTTCAGAAATACAGTATCCTCATACAACAGATTTTAGTCTTCCAAACAAAAACACTTTAAGTAGGTATGTACTACAGTAACATGTAGCTACATCATGTTAAATAAACAGATTAATGTCAAAATTTGAAAGACTCTTACATATCAAAAGGTTGTACGGCGAATTTTCTTATTCACAGACCCTTGTCATAAATGGGTGACGTGTACCTATTACCGGTAGAGAATAATTTAGTTTATATCCAACATCAGGTAGGTAAATAAAGATAAACCCCTTCGACGGTAGGTTAGTGTCCCTCTGATATAAAAAGTAATGATAGCAAAATTGAAATTGGGAAAAGGCAAGAGTCATGATGAAAGTCGAGCTTTAGAACGTTTTTAATAAGTTTGGGATAATGTACTTATTTATTCATATAATTTGGATGTTTTATAACACTTAGGTGTCAGATAAGTACGCAGCCCACCTGATGGAAGAGTGCCAAGAGTGCCGTTCTCGTGCTACCGATGTAGGAATCTTCTTATGTTATTGTGTGATTTAGGTGTGACTATTGATTTTTCTAACTCAAATTATATGTGATGGATTACACTGTTATAAACAACGCACGGTCGAGGCTCTGAGGCAAGATTTACTTTCTGTTGTGTATCTTGAGATACTACACGGCTGTCAAATCAAATCATGCAAAAAGAATAAGCAAATTTCGAGTCCATAGTGCAGACTCTGAGTGCTCTTGGAGGTAACTGGAAAATTGCTATGACTGTGTAGATGTATGTGCAAATTATACCAGTCAAAGAGTTTAAATTATGTACATATTACGCCGGTTCCTGGCAGTGGAGAATTTGTGTCACCCCATCTCTCAGTCAGCTTCAGATACATGGTTCGAGACAACAATAGTGCCCGGAATACGGCAATAGGCCCATCTATAACGGGAGACCTATTATAATGATTGCTGGAGAGTTTTAATTCAACTTTGCCTACTCAGGTGGAAAATAACGGAACTCGTGACTAGAAGTGACGTAACGTTAAGACGCAGTCCAAAAGTAAAGTTCTTGTATGGGGCGTTATCGGATCCCGTGTTCCGGTACAATAGCGACTCAGGCCACTGCCCTAGATGTCGGTCGAGGGCTACGTTCACAGCTGACTTTCGTACTTACCGCCTTGAAACCTTGGCGATATTCAGTGTTCGTGTTACATAATATTTGAAGCTCAGCAGAACAAATAAAATGGGAATAATAATTTCATGGTCCCGTGAGTTACGGAATAGAGATACAATAATAATAATAATCGTATATTTACCATGCAAATAGTTTACATTTTGCGTTCTGTTAGATATATTGTACTTGGATACTGAGACAATTGTATATAAGTTTTTAGTTTCCACTATAGAATAATTAGAAGTATTAGCTATCAAGCTCGCACTTGGTCTAGCCTGTATCGTGCATTTTTATCAGTATTATCAGTTTTTTTTATTTGAAAGAATGAACATTAGAAACTTATTCTCCACGTTGTAAACGTAATATCGAGATGTAAATTGTAACTATATCTATGTATATTGATATGGTGTATAACAATGGTAAGTATATCAATAAGTCTATGTTATATTATATGTTCTTTATTTTTACTCTGTTATAGTACTATAATACAAGTAGTATAATACAGTCGTATAATGTATACAGATTATTTATACTGTGGATTCATGACACTTAGTGGCATCATTAATAACGCACTTGTATTATTATATTATTGAGAACACACCTGTACTTCTCCACAATAATATCGTAGAGAAGTACAAGTGTGTTATCAATAATGTATTACATAAAACAAACAAAATATATTATTTTATTATATCACATAAATACCCAGCCCAGCAACACGCCATCTTAAATTGTCGTTGCATTTGACTTCCTCCTAACTAGAAACACCACGTGTGTTTATGACGTCAAAACTATTATAATGCTTACCAACTTAGCTCCAAACTTTACACGATATGTAATCTAATTGGAAGTTGTGTTACCTGTAATAAGAGAAATAAACACGTTAGCTTTGTAACCAACAAATACAAAGTATACATTTTGTACTAAAACATTAAAATCAATAACGTTGTTTCTCGACGGTAGACACCTGTGTTGATCCAATAAAGTAATAATAATGATAAAACATTATAATGTCTTGAGAACCTTCCTATTTTTAGGAGTCGGTTTAAAACAAGAGAGCTTATTGATCATTAATTGAGGCACAGTTCACTCTAACACAATGGGGGCAAGCATTTCGGTACTGCTGAGTATTTTATTTACAAAAACCTAATAACTTCCAACCCATGACGTCATTATGCAGAGTTTGAACATGCTTCTACTACACCACCGGAGCTCCAGCTTCACTCTGCCCTAAGCGTAACGTAAATTAAATTCTAGGTCAAGTATCGTGTTGCCAGGAGCATTGTGTTTTATGAGACATTCTATTTTACATGTGCGTATTAGCTCAGAGTAAGAACCGCTCTCGAAATGAAGGGAATATTATCCTAGCCCAAGTTCTAAAATAATAGTACCTAAACAAACTTTGAGTTACTCCGCATTTGTTGGAACAAGTTGCGCCTTTCGTTTTTCGTTGTTAATTCAGGCTTTTACTTCTAAAACAAGTATTATAATTTATTATGTAATTATTTTGTTCAGCTATTTTATTTAACATTGTACTAACAAAGATTGTTTTTTTGTGATACGGTAACACTAAATATAAAAAATAGCGCAAATGGATATACTTGTGTGATATAAGCTATTGAAATCAGTACAAATTTTGCATACCTAGGTATAATTATTATTTTCATTTGAATGAATCTGTAAATTTAAACTTGATTTCGAGAACTTTTTTTTTTCATATTTTCTTTTCATTTATTCCTGAGTAAATGGTGAAAGATCTAAAAGACTAATAGGCAAATTGAAAAAAAATCTCAAGTTCAATATGGCGACTGACCCGAATACGTCTGTTACATACTGGGCAGTTTCCTTTTAAATTCATTTTATTGTAGTCCCAATTTTGAACAAATTAATCTTGGCAACACTACGTACTTGATAAGGCCAAGTGAACGGTTATTCAGAGATCATTTTTATTGCTTCCTTTTAAGCTGAGGCGTTGAAACTGGTTATCAATTGAATAAGGATGTGAATGTCATCTTGATACGCAGTGAAATTTAGATATGAAATATTTTTTATCAGCGCTATTGAGCGCAGACTTTACCTCATTATCAGAGGGAGTTGTACTAGGAATATTCTGCACAAACCATCGAGAACCTTCTGATTAACTTTCTTTAGACTTAAAACTAGAGACAGTTTAATATACACTGAGAAAAGACAAAGGTTTGGATTCGCTGCTAATTCCAGCTTGGATTATCTAAAGTACTATGCTGAAAATATTCCAAAATAATGCAAAACGATAGCTTTGTAATTAAGGGGAAGATAATATAGGTTAAGATTGTTCGATTTTCGTCTTCGTTTATAGTCGTTCCATTAATTAAATCATTCTCTGAACCTTTTTCTCAACTCAGTTGAGGTCGGCTTTCCAGTCTAACTGTGATGATGTCGTTCCATTAATTAAATAAGATGTTTCATTGACAACTATACACGATTAACCTTTCTTATTTATTGCTTAATAATTACGATGCGCAAACGACTAAAACGTCACATAGAAGCGCTAAATCAGATTCCCACAAGTTATGACCGGATAAACGAGATCGACAAACAAAAATCAGTGTTTTATTCACTGATACCGTTTTATTGACCAAACTCGTGCCGTCTTAATACAGTTATTTGTGTCTTCCCACACAAAATGTGTATCTGGTTGTTGTTTTATTGGAATATTATAAATTGTTCTTAAAGAAACAAATATATTTCGAATATGGATAATGTGATGGCTGATGGCGCTTATAAAGCTTTCATTGTTCAAATTAGTCATCGTCCATTGATTATCTAAGTTACGCAGTAGGCGCGGGTTCGATTCTCGCACAGTGCAAATATTTGTGTGCATGAATATGAATATCTGCATTGGTGTGGATACTGTGGATGCTTAAATGTATAATATGTGTGTATTTACAAAAAAAAGTGTATCTAAGTATGTTTATCAGCATTCTAGAACCCGTAACACAAGCTAGTTAGGCTATGCTTACCATGGGTCTAGGTGGCGGGGGCGTTGTGTAGATTGTTTTAGAATATTTATTTATTATTTATATTATAATTTTATTTTAAAGTACAGGACTGTCTAAGTATGTAAGTCAGCATTCAATGTCGGATATAAGCAACTTCTGTCGTATCCATTTGAATCTAAAAATAAATGAGTTAGAACTTCCTTGAATCTTTATAAGTATCTGCTAACTGTTTAATTTATAACCAATCTGCCAGTAGTTATAGAATCCGACTGTGGACAGTAGAATCATCCATTACTAGTAAACCCTTTAAATCAGAAAATATTTTGATTATTTTCACGAGTGGCACTATAACTAACGGCTTCGTTTTTGGATCATTACAATAGTAACATTTGATTTACACGCAAAGTCAAACGTAAAACAATACCAACCAAACGTTTTAAATACCAAATTAAAGCCAGTAAACTAGCAATCGGCACGAAATGTTACCATTTCGCGAATATAACACAAACTGGGTTATGGATATTGTAAAACCAATTCGATTTCATTGACTTACCATTTGGAACTGCGGTTTTGTATTAATAGGTATAACGGTTTTCAAAATTTTTTGAGGTCAACTTCATATGTGTTTTAAAAACTGATTGTGTTATAACTACAAAGAGAAATAAAGAACTAGCGGTCAAACGCGAGCCTATCGAATAAAAAAAAAGAATGCTTGCGCGACTGTCCTTTGAAAGTCCTCATATAAGCGCAAGCATTCTCGCAATATTTAGGCCCGAGCAGGCAGATTTATGATTGAGTCTATCACAATAATAAATCTGCCTGCTCGGGCCATATTTGAAGTCAGCTTCAATACATTCCTGCCAAACATTGATATCCCTTCAGTCATTCCTTTTTCTTGGATATCTTCTCTCACACTAACCATCCATTTTTTCTTGGCCCCCCTCTGCTGTTAAACGTTCACGCTTCGAATTTTCATAACAAAAGGTCTCCTTATAATGTACTGTTGAAGCACTTCACATTCATACCTTGAATCTTTGTGATAAAACATTACTTCACTTCTTTTCTAGTTGAAAAATTCAAAATTTAAATATTATTTATTTTGTATAGACTCATCATACGACACTTACAAAACGTCAACGTCAGTGGCTTTCAAATAAAATTCTGATAAACTTCTTTGAAATTTCCGGGTTAACGGTATACGTCTTGGATTCATATAAAATTCTCGGAAGGTGAGTCTATTATGGATGCGATGAGTTGTTTACAGTCCAATAATCGACTAGTTTTAGTAGTTCTAGTGAGTTTAGAGATTATTCTCAGATTTGACATCATCAAAGAACTAAATACCATACCTATCTACAAGAGAACTGAAGCTTTCTTAATATCATTAATAGTGGACTTGACAACGCAATTTACTGATAAATATCAAAGAAATACACTTCATCCAAAAGTGGCGTCGATTGAGTATTAGTGCATTGAAATTTATACATTAGTAGGTATCAAAAATATAGCAAAAAAAATAAGTTTACGTTCCCGTTTCTGAAGGATATCACTAAATAAATACGATATTATGCCACAGCTTGTCAATTTACCATTACGAATGCCTTGGTAAATCTCGGACTGTACGAGTATATGAAATGGTAATTTCCTATGGAACCACAAGACCCTGAATGGATGCAGAAGTTTTATAATATATAACGCTTTTGTAAATTTACTTTACTAGAATAGCTTGGGATTATTTTTCGTCCGACTGAATAATTACTGTACTGCACAGCGATACAGCAATTAAACCAATAAATTAACTGTCAGGTTATAATTCAGTTAACTAGACTGAAACCAGATAGTGTGATCGTGAAGATAAATTGGATCATGACGTAAACATCGCGGCATCGTGTCGAGTTTCAATATTGAGCGATGTGTGCGAAGTTTTATTTAAAAAATAATGTTGCCAGGTTGAGGACCGGACGGTATCAAATATAAGTTACTTGATACCACTTGATAAGTTTAAAATAGAATTGAAAAGATTTTTAATTAAAAAAGCTATTATAAAGTAGACGAATATCTTGATGATAAAAATGCGTGGTCATAATAATCTCTTGCTCTTGCACCCAGTTATTATAAATAAACAACTAAATATTAAAAAGAATAACGATAATCTACCTGAGTTTCTTGCTGGTCTCTTCTCAGGAGATTTAACTACCGAACCAGCGAAAGAATCATTTTCTAATGATTTATTTACTAAGTATCCTAATTTATTATGAATTATAATATTTTTGACAAATGTAGGTACATAATTATTGTAAAACTTTGACATTCATAAGTGCTCTTTATGTGCCTAAACTGAATAAATGAAATTGATTCTTTGATTCTTCTTTGATTCTTTGATTCTATAATAGGTTTAAGTCTACTGCTATAATTCAGTTAAGACTGAGTTGAGTTAAAGGTAGAATTGGTGCAAAAAATTAAAAGAAAAGGTTTTTAGAAGATTTATGAATGGAAACTGCGATATGATATATGTGTCGAACCAGACTCAGAACCTAATATGTTTCGGACTTTGCATGTACCTACCTACCTGTTTTAAATTATTGTATAAACTTCTGTATCTTCTATTCATTTTATAATCAATAAATTTTCATTTTATTCCGATGATGAATCTAAATATTTAAGTTCGAATGACATTTATTCATTAATTCATAAACTTCGTCAATTAGTTGAAAGTAAGAGACTTTACAAATCGTTTTACATCAAAATATATTGTTAACATGTCTACCAAATTGAAAACAATTCTTAAACACGCGATACTGACATTACCTACGTATAATTTGTTCTGAATATTTATCCAAAAGACCTTTGACAGGTCCCAAAAGTGATTACAACAAACAGAAGTAAACGTAACCGCCAGTGTAAAGTATCGATATTCGATAGAAACACAACCTCCCTTTGCTGTCATTAACAATAATTGGATATTTGATAAATACGTTCTGACTTTGACTTCACAAGGTTCTATTCAAGGTCTTTTTGGAGGAACTGGAAACAATTTTCTTCAGTGAAAATACATTGTGAATAATCAATTGCCTCAATATATATATATATCATTGTTATCTATGCTAATGACCATCTCAATCGCTCGCTTCAATGCTATTTTATAGAGTTCTGTACCTATTATAAATGCCTAGCTGCAATGTGGAGCGATGACATTTTACAGTCTTTCGTAAGTAAAGACTTAGGCGTATCGTATCCACGGTTAGCAAAAGGTCGTGTTGACTGAACTATGTCAGGTTATATATAAGTGAGTAACAAATATTTGGCCATGTAGGAAGGGAAGACTCAAGAGAAGGTTAATTTGACGTCGTAACTGATGACATTCGTGTCAATGGTCTCTTTGTGTGAAATGAAAAAGTCGGCAAACAGACCCCGGATTACGTAGTGCAGGCCACGGATATAACCGACATTCAACGCTGAAATAATGATGATGATGATGTTGATTATGATTGAAAAAATGTTTCAATGAGCATAATATTAAGCTCTTAACTCACTAATACATGTTGAAATATCAATAAAACCAACTGCAATCAATCAAATGCGCGTAGAGATACAATCACTGACCATATTCCGTTACCTAGCATTACATAGCGGTAATTAGACACGGTAGTGTGCGCGAACGCACACACATTTTAATACAAGCTGTTTAAACGTCTTATACCGGTCGGGTACAGACATGCTAAACACAAGCGAACGTGAAACGCACATCTAATAAAATTGCGTGGAATAAATTGGACACTGGGATTAGTGCGAGCATTTCGGTCACAACGCTCGAACTCTGTAACGCTACAAGCCTAACCGTGATAAAATAGGTAAAATCGAAATGTGCTAACTGCGGAATTTGGCAAGTTTATTTTAGCGAGTTGATGAATGAGAAGAATATATATACTAGAGCTAGCTACTATACAAGAACTAGTTTTCAATTAAACGACATAATAGTAGGTATTAATTTGAATAATCGATTGATACAATATTTGTGATTGACTTTAGTAATTAATAGTATTAGTTATAAGGAAATGTATTGGAAGAATACACATGAGTCTCTATTTAGGCTGGATACATGTGTGTGGACTTAAGGTTTAGCCTGCGTTCGTTTTCACATAATCGATATCAGTTTACTACGCAGTGTCTTGTATACCATAATAATGAAGAACTAATCCATTTTCTTGCCTTTGCGCGATCTCGTTTGATCTTTAACCACCATTCGCCTTCGTTTGCTTGGTGTGTACTCGACATTAAAGGTAGCTTCAACGTGGATCAAATGGTTAATAACTTTGCTTGTTTAGCTTTTCCTGTACCCTACACTTCAATTTAACGGTAAAAGTTGTATTGGTAATTAAATGGCTAATAGACATATTGTAGAAATCTTGAATTTTTTTTATTTTGCACACAAGACACCAATAGCAAATACAATATTTTATGACATTTTCGTAATTAATGATGTCATCACGAAATAATTTCATGAATAGATATGAATTGTATAAAATGTTAGGTGAAACACGGAATACAAATCTAAAGACGGTCCTTTCGAAGTCCGTCAGGATGTCGCCGTTTATTTTTGGATACAGTCTCAACAAATGGACCGCAGTAGAAGTTTTTAAAGAATATTTCCGCGCCACAGAGGCAAGGGAAACGATTCGTGTTATAGTTACGGTCATCTTCCTGTATTCTATATTCAATTTAGACTAATAGGATCGAGCTTGAAATCGAACCACACGACGAATTTTGTGTTGATAAATTCTTTCATGCAGAGAACGTGACGAAAGACATTTTATAAGATTAACTGTAGATATCAAAGGAAATATGAGTGTTAATTTTGTTACAAAATCGATGTTTCTAACAAGTTCAGTAGTCGCACAAGGGATATCCTATTTCTACCCGTGGGTGTCGTAAAAGGGATATTATTATTATTATTATTATTATATAAACAGGCAGGCAGTCGAAACAACTGATAATGCCCGTATCCTGCTTATGCCCAATAGTGTTTACTTTGTGTTTGTGTATACTATAGATTTTTTGTATCCGAATGGAAATATATACTTCCCCTAAAAATGCTCACAATAGCAAGTTTTCTTTGAATTACGTGCGATCGAAAATTATCACGCACTAAGTATATATGTTTGAGTTTAATTTTAAAGTTTACTCCATGACTGTTTCTTTGATAAACGCGAATAGGATTCCTCATTGCAGAGTAACTGACGTATATTGATGCAATTTCAATCATCAATAGCTTACCCTTAAAGTAAGTTTGCGCCTGTGTAAACCTAGGACATGTATAGGCCCTGGGTTTCTCTACACTCAATAATTATTTGAACCTATTCTCGACTCAGTTGCGGTCGGCCTTATAGTCTAACTAAGATGCGGTTGAACTACGATATTTGCCGTGCAGTTACGGTCATCAGAACCCCACGACCAAATTGGCCACATGGAAGTTCTGTAGTAAGGTTAGTTGGACTTTTGAGGGCTTCCATAGATGTTCATGCATACAATACACATATTCATGCACTTAGCGAAGATCGAACCCGCGCCTTCTGCTTACCAGTCGCGTTCACTATCGCTACGCCACAGAGGCTACAGAGGCTATCTCTACACGTAAAACTACATTTCAAATCACTCAGAAACTCTGATCCACCAATTCACGATGTTATCAAACCAACCTCATTTACACCATAACATGACCTGGTACTGACCCGGTTTATGGAACGGCAATCATTTACAATTCACCATGTACCATTGTGTATGGTAATTGGTATGGCCGACATCCCACGTGCTACACGTAAGCATTAAAGAGTCTACCGGTACCAAGAAGAACACCCTTTGTTTATTCATAATACTTGGGAGACATTGCACTGATACGAGAAATCCTGTTATTTTACGGTATTTCTTGCAGAACACTACTCTTAGAAGTACTACTACTGAATACTACTTATACATTTATTTAGTAGGGTTGGGAATAAAACATCTTGGAAAGGAAGACAAGTACGCCGTTTGAAGTAAACCAAAAACCGGAAACTCAAGAAAAATAGTAAATAGTAGTAAATAGTCATATTATAAAATATACTATTGGGAATACTATGTCACGATTTGACATTTGAAAGCCACTTCAAGTTCCGCTGAGTACGTACGTAATATAAGTACTTAATATATGCTGTGGCACGCTTCCGAGGAACTACTGAGGCATTAGGAACGATTGACGAACGTAATGTAAAGGCGAAACCGTGACGAAGCGGTTAGGGTTGTGAATTTTGTTGACAGTTTTTACATTCTGCTGGTCTGATAGTCTCCAAGGTGTTAATTGGTAGTGCTTATTTTTTTCAAATTTATTTAGCTGCAAAATTTTCGATTACGAATTTATTTTCGGCTTACCCATTTTGTTACAAAGTGCCCGATTGGCGGCCGTACGACCGTAATCCCTGAAGGGGTACGCATATGTATGTATGTATGTTGTTTTTAAATTATTCTTCCACGTAGACTTGTACCAACTCGGCTGTGGTAGGCTTTCAGTTGGACGGTCTTAAATAATTTCCATCTGGCGATATCGAAGTTTTGTGGTCAGTAGACCAGATAGTATTGGACTTCATCTTTGACAACGTTATACCTGTCCTGCTATGATAAATCTCTCTTAACGGCGGCTCCCGGTGGAAGCAATATATCCAGACATTCATCGCTCACATACCCTGGGCTTTGGTCGTTGGATTACATTCAAAAATATTGTATGTTCCCAAATGTAGCCCAATATGCTTACATTACAATATGCTAGCGCAAATTAAGGCGTGCACAGATATACATTGTACCATGTGTTGAAATTATATTTGCGCAAATTTTATTAACGTGTATTTGAACAAGTCTAAGCTTGCGCAATTATACTTGAATGTGTATGGCTACCATAAAACTGATTAGGCCAATTCTATTGCAAGAAAGTAACTGAAAACATTTTTTAATATAATTAACGCATGTTTGAATGGTAACTCGGTAATTAGAGCGCCTAGAAATTATGACTTTCAAATCTCTTATAAGAAAGATTATTAAATTATAATTAGTGCGCTTAAGGTTTTTTCAATCATCTCGAAGTTTTCTTTTGCTTTTTTGTTGAACGTCACAAAGTTATATTTAATCTCCGGAAGTGTGAACTAGAAAGTCCATATAACGCCATCTATTACCGACAATTTACCTATTCACCGCTAAATACTCTACTATGACACACTAACTACTCAAACAAGACATTGTAATGAGTGGACAGTTTTATTATTTAGTAGATAAACAAAAAAGCGCAACAGTTTTATGCCGGAGTTTACGACATGAATTGAATATCTATACTTATAATACTCTGGATACTTCTTTTCTTTAAAGAATGTAGCTTTACAAATATAAGCTAGCTAAGCTAAGTTTACTTGCGGTTTAGAAAGCTTTTTACATATTGTATTAGAACATTTATTTCTTAGCAAACGATCTTTGCGAACGTTACCAGGAGCAAATTGCGCTCCCCAATGTTCTTAATGATATACTAATAAGACGACCTTAATTTGCACGGATCCTTTCACATCGCTGCTCTAAGACCATAAATACATATTACTTCGTTCTCCGTTGAGAGATAGATGCGCACCGAGTATACACACGCGTTAATGCCACTTGTAGAAACTCTAATCCGATTTGCAGGAGGTAATAGTGCATTAAGCGCTATGTATCTGCAGTGGAGTTATATCTCTTAATGGACTTTAGAGTGGCAATGGCTTAACGTTTTTATTTATGTGCTGTTGTAGTTATTTGCATTATAGTTTTATGCATTAACGTAAGGAATTTATAACCTTCTATTATGTTTACTATATATTCACTGATCAGATGAAACCTGCTCTGACACACTCAACACAGAGGAGCTAAGGGATCTGAAGGTTTGAAAGGGGGAAGTGATAGTTGGATGAAGACTCTCCCTAAAAGGAGAGATGGGGAAAGGAATGACGCGGCGCGCATGTGTCTCGGATGGATTATTATCCAACCGGACTTCGGTGTGCCCTTCTTGAAATGATAATAAAAATAAACCTTCTGTTATAGTGGTTGAACATGAAACTAAATTCCATACCTTGATAGAAATCTATATGAAGTACAATGTTGAGTTGATTTGTACCTTGCTTTAAAAACTCAAAAAGTTATTCAATCAGATGTATGGTTTCTGTTAAAAATTTGAAACTGTCTAAAATGAATCGAACGACTACCGCTGAATATTATGTTCTAGACATCAACTAAAAATAAGGATTTATAAAAATAACAGTGCCTGATTCTACATTTTGTATCGTGCCTATAAACGACAAACTACCAAATTGCGTAAATTGGACCAATTGTGTTGTAACAAGATACCTACTTGTACAGTTCTAGGTATAGGCACGAGTGGTGGACTCGAAAAGTTGTGGAGGTTTCAGGCTGTCTTTTGAAGATAGCACGGGGTACAACGATGGTGGATGAGCTAAAATCTAACAGTCATCGATTATATCAAAACAACTCGCACGCAACATTGCCTCGTTTCTCTCGCGACAAAGGCCCAAGATCCGTGACGATAGGTATACCATTATCTAGAATCTACGTTGTATGTACAGTGAAATTGATTAACCATAGAACAATCGATATTTGCAACTGTGCTGCAGTTTCATTTTGCTAGTACAGTCGAGGTCATTAATATGAGCACAATCATTAAAGAACTCGGCTGTACTTAAACACCAGAACAAATTACTTTAAAATTGGATGATTGCGATGTCGTAACTTAATAATTGAGTTATAATTAATAGAAATCTCCAGTCTCCTCTCCAGTTATTGAAAATGAGGCGTTATTTTGGTTCTGGGTATTGGGTACCCTACGAAACGACAGATTTTTATTTTATATTATTTTTACATGAAGCGACTGCCATCTGACGTCCACAACCCACTGGCGATATCAAACCAACGGTAATGGTAGGTATAATATTATGAAATTATGATAGATGAATCTTGGCCTCAGTTACGTGTTACTAAAACAATATGGTACTTGATAAGCAAATCGTAATCTCTGCAAAACTCAATTATACATAACAATGCAATTTGATACAATTGGATAGTGGCAACTTCCTTTGATTTCGCAAGATTGCTTTTTTCTTCACGACTTGTAGGTATCACAGTGCTAATTTAAGACGATGATGATGAAATGCGACACGTTAAATGATGCGCTTGTAAAAGTCAAGAGAAAGGAGAGATATAGTCTCATAAAACATAATAACGTTCTTTCAAATGTTGATTTCAGAATGGACTTATTTTTAAAGCACTTAAAAAAGTGGAAGTCTTCATCTTCGCAATGTATGCGACAAAAATAACCCGATATTATAATAATTCTTAGAACGGGAGCACATCATGTGGAAATCATTATAAAATGGTAAAAAAGCGACGACGAATGATTGTATCACCAAACCACAAAATTTTGGAAAGGTACATATGCACACGACATAATAAAGACGTAATTTAATTGCTGAAATACCTATTTTGAGATTTGAAAATCGTTAACAACTTTAATTTATTTGTATTATACGATCTATATCAGCCGCTAAAATTTCTCTGGTAGTTAAAAACTAGTAGTGTATACTTGTTAAAAGCCTCCGAGCTGAAACAACTCTGATATAATGGAACGTGACGCTGATGAACCCATATGTGTCGATCAATCTAGACAATCTTTAATAAATTATTCATAAATAAACTTGTATTTCGTTTCTGAAAAATGTATAATATACAGTGGCTTTATTATGTGAAGTTCATCAAGTCTACGTACTTCAAACAAGAGTATCATTATATTCAATAGATACAATATTTGCGTTATTTTTTTTATGTATTATCACATAAAAACATTAATATACAATTTAGTTAAAATCAGCGCTTATAAACCACTAGGGTTTGCTTTGCACAGTACTAATTCGTACACAGCTTAGTACAGTACTTCTACATCATGATACGATTACATTCATTATCATCCCAATTCCATTTACATCAAATGCTGCCATTTTTTTACTCTTCTTATCCTGTGTGCATCTGAATTTAAGGTCTAAATTGGCCACCCTTGTCAAACGAAATAAGACTTATAAGGCAAATAGTTGAAATAGTTAAAACTCAAAACAAACTACTATAACCATAAATAAAACTGTTATATGGTCTTTAGGTACTTGGGCCCTCAGTCCAGACGTTTAAATAAAATGATAAATCTCTCAAAAATCTCAAAAAGTACCAACTCTGGGTAAATCATTTTTATTACTTCCTTAGGGATTGGTACCAAGATAACTTGGTTTTTATGGATATGAGTGCCGTTTGACCCCCAACCCCAAAAGGAAATCCAGAGCCTCATCCGTCATCAGTAAATGTAATAGCCAGCAGGTAAGGTTAGCTTCAGGTGCAGAATAAGCGGTTTGGTGAGTCTTTTCTCGTACCATTAAGTCTGGAAATACCTTACCAGTTCACGAATTTTGTAACCCGGGAAAACTCCCCAGCTACTCCACCGGCTAACCCAGGCAAGAGCTTACGACAGAGACTCTTGGGCGCCTTTTCTCTCAGAGTGGAGATAGTGGGTGCGTGCTCCAGATACCCCCAATGAAACAACACTAAGATTTTATACATGCATATATTCAATAGGGTACACAGTTATACATACAGTAGAATTATCACAGGCACAGAGATATAGAAATATAAATACAGTATGAGATGCTTGTGCGCCTCCCTCGTAGCACACAGCTGATCTCGTAATTACAATTCAAGGTAGCGGGTATATGAAGTTACAGTTATTGTACAAGTTAAGATTACGTGACCTTTTCGGAACTCCTCTTCGGAAACCCCTGGCGTCGGTTGTCGGCTTGCGTAGGCACCTGCCTGCTGCTAGCAACCACCCGCACTGCCGCGAGCCAAACGAAGGGACAGCTGTTCCGAACAGGGACTCAAACAACGGAATCTCAACTCGCTGTAGATAGGTCACTAATATTGTCCGCTAAACCTTGGGACCCTGTGTCAAGAATACCAAAAAGACCTAAGTATATCATTGACGCAAACGAAAGACACAGATATAAAGGTTACGAACAGAGAGATAAATTAAGAAATCTTACCAGAGAAGTCCGGGAAAGATGCACAGAGTCTAAGATAATTAATTTATATGTAGGTAGGTACATATAATTCAGAGTTCCAACTTATCAGAAAAATCAATTAATTACGAACAGAGTTTCGTGCTTAATCTTCAGAGTAATTATCAGAGGTGTTCGCATCCACCGGGAGGGGTGTATTTATATCCTCTTTCATGGAATATTCTAGTAAATGAATCCGATATCACGAATTATTCGTTCACCTGATCGAATCGCGAAACAATCAAAAAATAGATCCACAGATGATACAGAACTACAACCATAAACTATCGACATTCTTGCCGTGATTAATTAATTTGGGCAACTAGGAATTTAGATTATGTATTAAAATAAAAGATGTTAAGTTATATAATTGAATACAATATCATGAACAATTTAACCTATCACGATATTATAATTTTATTTGAAATAAGTAAACATACTAGCGACATCTGTTGTCAGATTGGGAAACCATTCATCAATACCGAATAGGTGATCGATGAAAAGTTCCCCCCAAACCCTGCAGATGTCGTCATAGGTACAACGTATTGTTTACCAAAATCAAATTTTAACGCCACTAACAATTTTGCGTTACAATTTCCTTCTTACAGTTCCGGGTCCTTTAACCGGACCGCAAGTCGGCCCCATAAGAAACGCCTGCATTGAAGTCTAGTTCTTCAATTAACAAGTAAGGTTGGTTCGAGTCTCAAAGAGAACGGAGCCTCGGCTTAACCCATAGACACCACTGTTCTGCTGTACTTATTTACTCAAAACTTTCATTTAACTGAAACTTGGTACGAGTAGATCTGTCAATAAAAAGACTTTTATAAATTTGCTGTGCACAGTCAGCTGTTGTGAGTGGTTATCGATTATCGCGACCACACCAAGCACATGTCCTTTCCGACCTGCTGAAAAGCAGACGAGGCTTTGGCGTAGGCGTTCCTCTTGAAGTTAGAAATCAACGTATCTGATATAAGTAGTTCTCTAAGTACTGACGCACTCATAGATAGACAAACAGATACATGTTGGTGATAAATTAATAAAGAGATAAGATAGATGTTATGCTGACCAATAGTATTGAATACTGACGTCAGTGAAAGAGTGGGAGTGACAGTACCGATAGTACGAAACCACAAAATTACAAAAGTGAACACGAAATTACAAAATTGACAGAACATTATCTTTATTACTCTAATGTTTCGTATCAGAAGAGAAGAAAGAAAGACCAGCAGTGTCACCAATGAACGGACTAATAAAGACATTAAATGTTAATTTTCACAGAAAGAGCAGCGATCGGAAATGACTTTTTTACTGGGAAATAATAGAAAATATAAAAAAGAACCTTAACTACAGGAGAAAAAAATCAAAGTCATTCGAAGTCGAAGGACGAGCACAAATCTTACTTCAATTATTTTTAAAACTAATACCGGGCGTTGCTGGCCGCTGGTCGGTAAGAATTGACCCTGGATATTTGTTATTAATACATTATGTATAAGGACGCGGCTACGACGACACACTGCCACAGATTACCTAATAGTTGGATGCGTGGCGTGACACTGTTGTGATAATAATAATGGCGCTTTCAGTTGTTTGAAGGAATAGGAACTCATTATACACGTTACGCATGTATTCATATTATCCAGCAATAACGCGTTGCATTGCTTGAGGCTTAAAGGTGGAGCAGGTTGATCAGATCTATTCATGGCTTCTGGCAAATTGAACATGTGCCTATTAACGTTACGTAACAAGCTAAGTAATTGTTGCAAAATCTACATTAATTACGGACGAGGTCCGTGGCTGACAATAGGAAACCTGTGGGTGGTAAACAAGGTGGTGACTCTAAAATAATAACTAAAATAATCATATTACACTTAATGCTCTAACAAAGGTTGTAATTGGCCTTCAAGTATAAGTCTTATCCAATTTGCGTTGGCAAAATGCTTTTAAATTCAATCAAATAAAGCTTTAGTAGTAGCTAATTTTAAGGAATAATTATAACCCCGAATAATGGATTGCTTGTGTTGGTTTAGGAGTGAATACACAATGAGAGTTCTATAAATCGTAAGGTTGAATCCTTAACCACTAAGCATCTGAGCTCATCCAACTGTTGACAGCTTAAAACCAACTTATTTGACCTCAATAAAACTAATAGAAGGAAACCATGAAGTCAAACCATTCCTATAGGGATCCGTAACTATAAATAGACCGTACACTTGTTTTTCAAAAAAGTACCACCTCACATTTAGACTCTAAATCGGCACGATATTCAGATCACGTAGTACGTGCGGAGCTGTTCATGGTAATTGTGACCTTATTTGCGCAATAGAGCATAATAAATGGAGCTCCATGGAACGATATTTAAAATAAACTGTTTTTTTTTTACATTAGAAATAGACACTTCCATTTTGTTTACATGTGGTGGGATAGATAGAATAGGGACACTCCATGTAGAAGGCGACTAAAGACATTTCTACTAGGGCCTTTCTTTATTCGAGAGCAAACATATAGCCAATGAAAAGGTGCCCAGTCGACAGCAACAGCCTTCAATTATGTTGGTGAAATGCAGCCTACTCCATCGTATGCGTGTATTGTATACCCGCAATGAATTTAAAACAATGTACGCTTTCTTAACAGCAAATGTGCATGTCTTCCACTACTTACACCATTACATTAAAAATGTAATGACGTACTTAACTGAAAAAAGAAGTTACCTGAATGTTTTTTTTTATAATAGTAGTTCTTCATCCTGTCAGTTATTGGCTGAACTTTGATATTTCCCGCGAAACGACTGTTATCCGACTTCCACAAACATTGGTGCTATCGAAGCATTGCAGTTAGACCAGCTATTAGACTTTTTAAAGACTCCAATTACCGGTAACGACTGTCATAGATGTTCGTATTACAACCGGAGTCGGCTTAACGTGCTGTCCAAAGTACTATCAGACCCAATGCAAACAGCATACAAATACTTGCGCTGACCGGGGATCTAACCAGCTGATTGTCACTCTATTTTACAAAACTGAAAAAACAACATCAACATATGAATACCAGATGCTCTGGTTGGAATTTGACACGGCAGTAGAACATTTAAACCAGATCAAAAAAATACCCTGGACCACAAGGTGAAAGCCTCGGATGCAACCGCGAATAACGACAAGATCGTGATGATAATGTTGAAAGAATTACCTCACAGAATTTCCACTTTTTAACTTCTTTAAACATTAAAAAGTTTCAAATAAACATTGAGAAAAAGGCGTGACTGTTAATGTTTGTTGCTTAAAATTAAACAGTTAAAATCGCTGAGTATTACATTCTACTTACAGGTTCCGCTGCAATGCAATACGCATTAAATTCATCCATACAAAGTAAACCGCAATCGACGCGATAGCTGTCAATGTTGTCACGTTTGTACATTGATATCGTGTAAAAGTTATCTTTCCAAGTAAAATGGACGGTTGCCAAAATATTGATTGAACCTTCTCCGAAATAACAGTCAGTAATATGATGTAATGGAAGTTGCAAATTGATACGTGTCCATAATGTTAAGACTTAGCATGTGTTTCGATATTTCACAAGCATTAGGCATATTTAATTTGTAATAGTATGTTTGTTTAGGTAATATCTTGCAAGATGAATTAGAACCAATTTCTTTACTATATATATAGAGTTGTATTCCAAAGAAAAGACATTTTATAGGGTAATCTTGATGTATACTGAATTGTAATATTGACTTTGTGATAACGTTCTACTACTCACTTTTATTTATTTCTTTATATACCACTTAGGTGGCAGACAAGCATGCGGCCCACCTGATGGAAAGTGGTTACCGTGGGCCATGGACGCCTGTAAAACCAGTGGCTTTACACTCGTGCTACCGACCATATAGAGAAGGGTGGAAAGGGGGAGGGGTAGGAGAAAATGTTAAGAGAGTCTCTGTGCAACAGTTTTAACTTTTTCAAAACTATTCAGTATGTTTAAATAAATAAAAATGAATAGGCTGTAACTGTGCCAAGAATATGTGCCTTTTCTACAGTTAACATCACAAGCGCAAAATCAAAGACCATATTGTTAGGTATATAGATAACATTTTCGTGGAGAGATAGAGGTTATGACAAGAGTGTGACTGTGTCAATTGGAACCTCAAAAAAAATAACTTTTGTGGAATACAACCTTCATTTTTACGACCAATCAGAAACAATATTTTGAAACTTTCATAACGTTTACGTAAGTTTACCCGCGGGGTTATTTTCAGTACAATTTACTACAATTTTTATGGGCCTTACTGTAGACTATAGGCACACTTTAAACAATAACATTACGATTCATGTTATACACGGTTGTTATTTTCTTAACACCTCGTTTGGTCGGCTAAACGGTGGTGGTATGTTTAAACATATCATATACCATTACAATACCTGCAACTCTCAAGTTTTCTAAACGTTTGGAAAGTAGACAGTAATACCGAAATGTAAGCGGAGGAATTATCAAACCTGAGGCAATTTCTAAACATATTAACTTGTCTACTGGGTAATGGGTAGGTGGCTGAGCGTTGCTGTTTCCAGCACCGTAGGGCTACTTTGGTTCAGGCAATTTTCTTTAACCAGGCTCTGGTTCAGAGTTTTCTCTTGGACTAGGGAGTCAGGTGGTAGTCGTTTCACTAACACAAAAGATTCACCAGATCAAGAGAATGCGTAGGAAAGCAAACGCAGGTTTTCAAAGTACAAGCTTTAAATGCTACCAAGACTAACAATGTGGAAGCACTGTAGTTATCATTATCTTTGCGTTTATTCTGGTCGCATTTGTCGTTTCATCGGGTTCCGGGATCTGCTTTTCCAATCTAACTGCGTCGCGGCTGAACTTCGATAGTTTCCGTGAAGTGACTGTTATCTTCTATAGGCGATATCGAAGTTCTGCGAAGGACGAATTGTCTAGATTTTTAGGGCCCTAACTATCCATAACGACTTAAACTGACAGGGCAACGAACTCGCAACTCCTGTGTAGCAGTCGTGTTCACTATCGCCACAACACAGATGCTGTCAATGGCACAATATAGTGGTCATCACTTTTTGTGACAGATTCTAACTGCGTCCGAAGGGGTCCCTTTCCCCCGTCGTATTCACCCGCAGTCGTATTCAGGATATCAATGCAATAATCACAAACGATCAAATTTAACTACACAACGTGTAGGCGTAGCAAATGTAACCCTAACCTTGTCTTGTAAAAAATCGATACGCACCCCCTGTTACACGTTACACCCCAGCCGGCCATTAGTCTATTCAATAGACCATCATAGCAACGTAGCATGGTCCGTGTTGTGAGTGATTTAATTTTAAAATTTGTTTCATTTTGTTGTGTGCATCATTTGCTTTAGACTCTCCCAATTCACAATGACCAACAGTGGTCTCTTGCAATACCTGTTACTACAGGTTATCATCTCTTATCTCTTATATGGATTAAAAGAAATATTTTTTTTTAATTAGTAAATTAATAAATATTATATAAAAAATAAAATAAAATAAAAAATATAAAATATTTCTTTTAATCCATATAAGATTTTCATCGATGGAATATTGACCTTTACAAGGGTTATAAAAGAAGAATATATATTATAGTTTCAAAGTAATGATATTTCAGAATAATATCAGAGCTCTTACAAAATATTTGTACTGCACAAACCGTTGTTTTCTCACCGCTGCCGCTGGTGCACCGAGTGAGATAACAATAATATAACCTATACTGTTAATTACGATGTATCTCATTTGAAGCATGTATTAAAAATTGTCGTTAATATCATTTTTTAATCCCCAACCTGTGTTAACATTGTTGTTGTGAAAGAACAAGAACCTTGAAGAAAATTTATTAAGTTTACCGACAGAGAAATATACACTTCTCGTGTAACCTTAAGAGTACTTATTTAATTACTGTCATTACAAAGCATTTTTCCTATTGGCCCAACAACTACTCATCATCATCATCCTTGCACTAATCCTGTCGCATTCGAAACCACCAGTAAACACTTAATTAAATCATGGTCATTCTATGAACCTTTTCCCAACTCAGTTGGGGTCGGCTTTCCAGTCTAACTGATATGCGGCTGAATTTCGATATTTTCCGTGAATCGACTGCCATCTGACCTCTACAACCAATGGTCCAATGACCAAATGGCGATATCGAAGTTCCAAGTTAGACTGGTTGGATTTTTGAGGGCTCCAACTACCAGTAACGACTGCCACAGATGTTTGTATGGCAACCGGGACCGACGGCTTAACGTGCTCTCCGAGACACGACCAGACCAGTGCAAACAGCCATATTCATGCATACAACTTTTCGTACTGAGCGGGGATCGAACCCGCGCCCAGTGCGTAGCAGTCGCGTTTACTACTGCCACGCCACGAAGGCTGTCTAAACACTTAATTAAATACTGTTTGTAAAACCTTTACCACCGAACGAAATTCAGTACACAGGCATTGACAGGGAAATAACTGGGTACCTATGCTAATATTCAACCTATTTCCCTTTGTGCGGCAGACGGCGCGTTCCAATTACGGCAACCGGTGTGCATGTAGGCTACATAACTGGTTTCAGTTCAGTGTTGTTAAACTTTTACAATGCAAAACTACTACATTAGCTTTAAATCACTTTGGTACCAACTACTATACTGTCGTAATCTAATTTGCGGGTACCTAATTGAGTAGGTGTGTATAGTGACATGTTTACATTGCAAAACATTCACTATAGGCAAACGTTTTCTTGAAAATTAAAACCAAACGAAAGAAAGTTGATATATTTAATTACAAAACCTCAACCACATAATGCCACAATGCACATAATCCCAGACTGCCCTTTAACCCCTCAGCCGGGAGACGAAACCTTGCACCAAAATCGGCTTGCGGATGATTTTGGGCTGGCATACGACAGATTGGTCCCTATCGAGACATTTGAGAACCAAACCAGGCAACCTAGTTAAACCACCCACGAATACACAAACACGAAAGCAAAAATTTTAATTAAAAAGTTACCATTCAAGTTGGAGTCAGACTTCATCCCGCGCCGCGACATTCCGTTTATCGAGGGAATTTGGGCAATTTAGGAAACCTAGCAATTGCTTCGTAATTTCATTCAAATACCTACTAACCGATACCGATACATTAACTATTCTGTCGCAAGCGCGCCGGTTAGTCTGTACCGGTTGCCTCGTAAACTTGGAATGCCTCCAGCCATTATTTGTATTAGTTATACAACAGCTGTGACAATAATCTGCGCTTCTCGTCCAACTATCCCAATTGTTTACTGAAGACTTCGAAAATTGAAAAATGTAATTCGAAGACCAGACGAAGTGATTTATTTTGTCAGTCTGCCAAACATTACTGTGCCGAATAGTGTGGTTTTTCATTCTAATTAGTATGTTTGAGGTTTGATCACACAAATATGAATGAGATGTATGAATGTTCGCTAATTACGTTGCGTTGGTATTCTAAAGGTAAACTGTCAGAAATTATAGTCACTATTATAGGTGTTAATTATATTACAATGGTGTCACCATTGTACAGTCACCTACAACAATATGTATACGTTTCAGAACTTTAATTGACATCTGACGTAATTGACATCTAGGTATAACATATCATAAACTCAAACTCTCTCTATCCCCGAAGCGGAAGGCAGAGGTACTAAACCCCACATTTTGCCAGTTTTTTAGGTCCCAATTTAATGGGTAGTGAGCCTATTGCCATTAACCGGGTATTATAAACCAGCGATAAATACAAAGTCATTGGTGTGTGCCATGGTAAAACCTGAGATGGATCCCGAGACTTCGTCTCAGCACTTCGTTACCCATACCACTAGGCTACCGCGGTATATATAATACACACACAATTTGATTGTCTCATCAGACATCCCCATAATGGTGGTACTGGGGATATAGGAGAAATGGTACACACGCGCCGAGTCACCGACCAGTCACCGGTATTCCTGTTGCAAATAATAATAGGTATGTATAACCTGAACATTTTTCCTCGAACCAAATTTAGCCACCCGAACAAACAAGTTAAACTAGTTTATCTAATATTAATAATCTCCTGATACGCATCGCTCGTTTTGCACGTAATAGTTATTAAAACAGGTGTAAAAACTCATCATTGTAAATGCAATGACCGCTTTGTTCACATATCCTCTTTTCAATACATTTTTCATGTCCTAAAATGTATTGTATGCTGTAATGGTGTGACGTCAGCCAAGCCAGCCATAGCCAAAGCCGCCATATTGACAGCCCACCAATCAGCCATAGCAGCCAGCCATCTTTGGGGGAACTGTCAATAGCCATAGCCAATAGCCGCATCTACCAGGCCGCCAATTTTATATTGTGAAGCATTGATAAATAAATAAGCTTCATGCTTAATTCATTTCATTTCATTGCCTTATTATAATACACAATATTTCATTTGGTCAGGTCATCTGCAGACCATGGAAGCTGTAGAGGATGGTTCCCGCACTCACACAACGCGCGCACGCTTATCATTAAGCAACGTTCAGAAAATAATCATTGGATCATTAACTGGTGAGTAATTATTAGGAATTAAAGGCGCCTGATTTAAACAGGTATTTCAATATCCAGGATACTAGAACTGACTAACAAATTTCGATACTCGAGTCGCGTGGTTTCCGGCTGAATAGAATTTGGGCCACCCCATTTCTTCTCATATGGTGTCATACAAAACGACCAAGGGATAGGACTGCTTCAGTTATCAAACAGATCCATGTAGCCCAAACTCAGCATCAGTACACAGCTCGAATTAACAATAGTGTCTCGAATGCGGCAATAGGCTCACCACCTATTACGTGGGAATGAATACAATAATGATAATTCACCTCTGCCTATCGCAGAGCGAAATAAATGTGGGCATTTATGTATGAAACTACCTAGGTATGAAACACAATGACATTCTTTTTGTTGACTAGGAAAGCAACCGAGAGGAATCAAGCAAGAGGTATATTATTCTTACATTTTTATTTATTTATTTGTTTAGAAGCTGTCAAATTAAAAGAGGTAGAAAGTAAGACTAATCTACGCCCAGGTAGGCAGCATAAGTCTGCAGTAGACTAGACCCTGAGAAAACCGCTTAATGACGGTGAGGACTATTCTTCCACCGCATGAGATGCGACCGTCACTAACACGATCATGATGTTCAAACACGAGTTCGATAGTAAATAAAGTAGCAGTTATTTTTTTGTTTAATTTAATTTAAAGCTACAACTGGCTACACATTAGTCTTGATTCAACGGTCAGTGAACTCAGTGTGCTGTTATTTAGTTTTTATGAGATACTAAACTTTTTGTGCAGTTTTGCTTCTAAAATAGTGAATTTATGATTTTGTTTTTCTTTTAACTTTATTTCACAAGATAAGCGGAAGATTGTTTGTTCTTCGCAATACACTTAAGTAATAGTAACTCTAAAATTGTAATAGTATTATGTGGAGCGATGCATTTCCAACTCAATACAATAATACAAACCTATTCATTACACGGTTTAGTATTTAATATCGGTGAACACCTCATTAGGTGTCACCCTCACACCGTGGATCACCTAGGTGATCAGTGGCATCACCTAGGTGTTTCACGGGTACTCATAGGTTTTGATTACCTTCCTAATATTGATAGATGACCCTGATCCATAGGCCCAAACTGATGCCGCGATGTGACATGCCTCGGTTTAGTCCGACATGCCCACCTCAGACTTAGCTGGGAGTGAAGCCCGAGGACGCAAAAATAACGACAATAACTTATGAGCTTCGTGATAAATTTCCTTGCCCCCTATTTGACACCTATGCATACATCGTATCACTAGCAGGAATAAAAGTCAGAATTTTAATTACTAGGCAACGAAATTTAAAGTTACTGACATAGCAGAATAATAAGATAAAGTGGCAGTGGCCTGGCCACGTCTGTCGAAGGACCGGAGGCCGCCGGAGCAAACGTGTCCTAGAGTGGAGATCGCGAGAGCAAACGAAAGGCAGGACGCGCCTCAGCCAGATGGACTGGCGGCCTAATAAGGGTGATTGGGATCACAGAACAGAAAAAACTAGTAGAATTGCGACACGATAGTTTCAGTAGCGGAGCCGATGTCGCCAAACTCACACATAAATAAATAAAAATAAAATAAAATAAAATAAAAATAAAAATAAAAATAAAAAAGCCTTTTATTTCCTACAAATTAATTTTACATATGATTTTTACAATAACTTATCTTTAAGCGCTCACACATCTATCAACTCACACATACAACCGTTAATAATATCGTGCATCACTACTAAATAATTGCTTTTAGTGATTGTATTTACTACTACTTTTTTACTATTTTAGCTCAAATCATACGTACTACAAAACAAAACACACTTAACCCTTTTGAAGGTAGTGGCAACAATTTTTCCTTTTTTTAACCGTTCAAAATAGCAATTGCTTTGCTATAGATTAAAGAGTATTTATGGCGTTTCATACTTTGGATCGAACAAGCTTGAATATTTACGAAAAAATTTGGACGTATTCTTACAAAATGGTTCATATTGTAGAATTAATCCTTCGATGCGTATTACGCACACTAATGACACGCGTGCACCGTCTACATCACACTTTAACTTGTTTTTTATTTTCCATGACTAGGATAGACTGGAGTGGAAGGTCAGGCAGAATGGCGTACATTGGAAGAGGTCTATGTCCAACAGTGGACTGCGAAAGACTATTAATTGAACAATAGATTGAGACAAAGAAGTGTAGAGCCATAATTCATTAAGTAAAAAGGTAAAAATAATGAGAACATATTTCACCACATCTTCCCTCCCAACGGAAATAGGCGTAAACATTTTTTACAGCATTGAAATCCTCAACGCCATTAATATCCTACAATGAGGATCATTCATCATATTTATGGAGAAAAAGTCATAGGTGGAACACAACACGCGGTTGGAAATATCACCCGGTATGATATGGCTGTTATAGAACTAACTTCATCCATATTATACATTGTATAAATATAAGTTTTAAAAAGAACGACGACGCTCAAAAGAGAATAATAGCAGTTTTGATTCAAGAATAACTATGAGCATATCTATAAGCACATTCAGTTCAAAAATGAGTAAGTAATATAATATTTACTGTTTAAGACACTTGAATAATTTGCCTATCATTTCTATTCATGACTATTAAGAGGCTCCTGGTAGAATCATTAAAAGCATTCACACTAACTTACAACAGCAAACTACTTAAAAAACATTTTAGCTAAATAAAGCAAAATCAAGACCCATAATGTAAAAAAACCGTAAAAACTTTTCATTTGAAATACTTGGTCGTTGAAAAAAAAATTATTCAACTCGATGGCTAAGTAAAGTGTCCCAAAATAACCCTTCCGATTACGAAAAAGAAATTTCAAATATATTTCAAAACAAATATGAGGCGAGGGTAAATGGGCAACTCAGTAAGGGTCGATCAAGCTGTACGCCGGTTTTTCGAGCGGGTCGAAAACGTTTTTGAGGCCAGGTCAAACCCTTTTCATACCTGCACTCTGCAGCCGGCGCATTATGAAAACAGATAAAGTGAAAATAGCGCCTGTCCTTAGTGGACAAGATTAGTTGCTATTCGATTGGGTGCTTTAATTGGACTGCACCAAGTAGACTAGTTATTTGTCCCGATAAAACTAAACAAAAGGTGGGTTGAGGATCGGGATGTGATATGTGGAATATCACATCCCGATCAACAAAGAGAAAATCTTCCGACAAGTATAGTTGGTCACCGTGAGCAGCCGCTGTTCAGCGCTCGATGTTTGAATATAGCTGCGTTAGACGCACCTGTAAAAGCACAGAATAATCTAGAATAAGGAGTAGGAGAACGGGTGTAGTCTACGAACCCTAGAATGATCTAAACCGGTTGGTATTTGGTTGATGACGACAACAAAACTCATTATGATTTTCATTGTTTCGGCATTTATCTCAGGATCGGTGTCTCGATGGATCTTTGGAAAGGTCAAGGTGGCTGAGGCCGAAATTTTCTCCACGATAAGTTTCTTATTGAAAATTTCAGCATGATAAAATGGTGAAATGAATCTTCGGAAGTTGTTACAAGTAACGATCTATCTTGTTCGGTATCTTTTAGATGAAAGGCGCTTAATTGACTTCTCGAACCCTACTTAGTTTGTGAAGATCAAACAGTGTGAAGCTAGTGACTTTTATGTGATGTTAGGTGGGGTATTTTTTTTTCCAATAGCTGGGGAATTCGAGGATACATAATGCGAGTTTATTTTGTAATATCGGGTATTACGACCATATCAAGTCCGGTCAGACTTTTTCATGAATCTAAACGTGTCTGACGCTAATTGCACAGTTCACATTTAACCTGCTTAATTAATAATAACAAGTCCAATAATGTTCTGCGAAGTAGCTTGCTAAGCGGCAGTTTTTCATACTAAATAGAGCGTGCTATGTATAATTTATATTTAGTTATAATAACACGTTATGCTCAACGCGTTCGATGCTATTTCGGTAACGCTCTATAAGGAGTATTGACTACAAAGTTCCTTATTACGTAAAGTTATTTATTTAATTATGTATCTGATGGTACAAGCAATGGTTATAAATATCGATCTATTAATCTACTGTAATCCATAGCATATGATTACAATAGGCTATGGCTGTAGCTGGGCTGGGCTTCGGATATAGATTTTCATTCATTACAAGTTATGACATTTCCAAGATGTTCCGCGTTCATCGATGAAAATTGAATCTTTATAAATCCTACATTTTTGAAATCTACGACAGCAATAAAGGTTGCAATAGAATTAAGTAACCACAGATAACGAACGTATACTCCAAAGTAAATAAGTAATCAAAGAAAAGGCAAATGTTTTCTTTTTTTATACCACTTAGGTGGCGGACAAGCACACGGCCCACCTGATGGTCACCGTAGCCTATGGTCGTTTGCAACACCAGAGGCGTCACACACGTGCTGCCTACCCTATGCCCTATACCCTATAATTAGTTATACATTATTTTATTATATTGTCAAATGTAGTTCATAATTTTGATAATCGCTCACTCGTAAATTTTCCACTAACTCTCCATTGTCATCCAAATTGTCTTCAAGGTATAGAATCCCACGCATTCCCTTAAATAGGCCCATACGTAAACAATTCACTGTGATAAATCTATTAGAAAGTTTAATTTGTAACAATAACGCCACGGCGCGGCGGCGCCATTATTTGGTAGGGTAATGTGGCTTACCTATTATTCCCCCTACTGTTTTGTTCTCTAAACTGTTATGTAACTTGTTTAGCTTGTTTAATTGTAAAATAGAATTGTTGTTATACGTTTGAATGGCATCTTCATTATGTTTGGACTGTTCAGTTCATAACCACAAAATACAAATCTAGACGTACTGATAATTTGGTGAAACCAGAAAGTTTCAACTCGTGGAAGTCCTAAAGCTGATGAGTCTAAACAAACTGGGGTGGTAAAGTATAGTTTCATCACAGTCATTTAACACAAGGAGTCCGGACTCGTGGTCACACCAGGTTATCACACCAGTGTGACTATTAGGATTTTTTTTCTAGTTTGTCACACCGCGACTAATACAACACCTTTTATTACATATTAATTAGTGCGGATGCTTAGCTGTTGCCAATTTCCCCCTTGAATCTGGTAACATGAAACACAGATACCGTATTTGCCGTACCGTATTAATATCAATAAATTGGTTATTCTTTTGCATTTCTAAATAATGATAGTAAGATAACAATAAGCAGTTTAGATCAATGCTATGTGTATTTATGTAAGTAAATTGTCGGAAATGTCATGACATCGGATAATAAATCACTCTGGGACAGTTCTGTTCCCGTTGAGTATTTAAAGTTGTACATCAGAGAACCAGTCTCAGTCGCAACCAAGACTTGCATTAATTAGGTCCCCTTTCCAACTCCCCCAACCCCCTTCATCACTGAGCAAGAATAATCGTTTTGAAGTTATAGGTATAGGGTCATAGCTGTCATTTCTCACATTTTGCATCCTACTAATAGTACACATAGCGCTTGCACTATCAAATGAATCAGTTCTATTCAATTCAATTCCAAATTCGAAATAGTTACAAACGTGTAATATTATCTTGCCGCTGTTGACGTGCTATCTTAACTGAAAAGCCGCGTGTACAAAGATAAAGCAACCGTTATAACAACATCTTCACACTCTGCTTGTAATAGAAAGCATTACTAGCGTATTAGAGCAATTTGTAAGAAAACATCAGTGTTAAACGTTTCAAGACCGGTTTTAATTTACGAAGATTAAGCTAATAATTAAGATTATAATTATAATAACGGTACGGTGTTTATAGTGAATTAGTGTGTTAAATTAAGATGTAAAAACACAGTTACGACTTTATTGATACTGACACAGTGTAGCGCTGGCGCAACGGTAGCGAGTGTAACAGCTGTGAATGAGTTGTTTTCGGGCCTGATGCTTTAGTCGAATAAAATACTCGACGTTGTATATTTGCGTTACATTATTAGACGTTAGGGAGACTGGAACTCTACTACTATAGTGAGAATAGTATACAGGCGTTAACAATCTGTTAGAAAAATGTCACCGACGTGAGTCACAAGTTTGAGTCGATGTTATTTAACGAACACGACAGTTAAACAGTGATTTGTTAAAAATTGACGAACGCATTTTCGAAGTCCTCAAATTTCTTAATCAGTTAACCTTCTCCATAAACTGTAACTTAATATCAGAAAAATGTGGTCAATAAAAGCTTCCTATACCTAAGTCATGTCTCAATGTCATTTAATCACACAGGTAATATTCACCATAGACAATATTAAATCTGTTGTGAACACAACCAACACAGCTGTAACAATCGACACCACCCTCGAGTTACACCAGGTGTCTCTTTGGCCGGACATTGTAACATCAGACTGAGGCAGATGTTACTCTTTGCCACCTGCATGGCGGAAGAGTAAGTTTATAGGAAGTTGAGAAAAGTAAGGCACATGCTAAACATAACAGTATCGGACGCGGCGTCTTTTGCACCGACTACACTAACAAGGGTAATGTTTCTTGTACCCCTTCTAAAGGCCTGATGACTGGATGGAATTCGGGGAATAAGATCTCAAATTAAATGCATTTTAGTATCTGTCAGCCGCGGTAGCTTAGTGGTATGAGGAATGGACTGCTGAGGTATCGGGTTCGATCCCAGGTTTTACCATGGTACACAGCAATGAGTATTCGATGCTTTTTGAAGTTATGTGTGTATTTATCGCAAGTTTATAAGTGCCCAGCTAATTGCAATAGGCTCGCCCCCTATTACATTGGGCCCTAAACAGAAACTGGCAAAATGTGGGTGCTAGCACCTCTGCCTACCTCTTCGGGTATATAGGCGTTAGTTTATGATGAAAAAAGTTTTTTGTTTGCAATTATAAAAGAAAAGACCTTTCTAGTGTGCCAGTAACTGATGCAGTGCTGTGCTTATTCGCCCTCTAACTTGCGCTAAATAAAAAAAATGCACCGGTTCTGTTCAATTTTTATCTTGCACAAGAAGTACTTATCTCTATCACTATCATAGCGTTAATCCCGGATGAGTTCAAAGCTTCCACGTCAGACTCCGGGATTTACTTTTACTAACTTTTTTCTCTACTGGGTATTACTTTTCTACTGCTGTCCATAATTGGTTTAGTTCGATTTTCTAGCATAGGTAGCATATCTATCTATCCAGTGAGGTGCTGATACGATTCCTCCACCTGTGCATTTACGACTCACACGACGATTCAAGACCTATGCGAATCCTATCAGCTTGCAGTTAAGGGATTAAAAACTTCTGATAAGTATTTTTAAATTCCATAAGACATGTAACGTAGTGTGGCTTACTTAGCTAGATAAATATTAATGCGGCACTAATTAGGGTACTTAAAATACAAAGGAAACAAATATCCGGTAGTAGAAGCCGCCGACATAAGTTTATCAGCATAAAGAGTTGATTGTAAGAATATATTATTATTACATACTACTCGTAATAAGTTAAATGTATTAGCACTATATTTTTAAGATAGTCACGCTTGTGAATCGCCGACGTAGGCGTATATTGGCGAAACTTAGAACACTGAACAAACATTTGTTCGGTATTCTGAGTTAGCGTCAAATGATGTTAATTTACATTATTACTGAATTATCCCTACGTGAACAAACATTTGTTCTGTATTTTGAGTTGGCGTCAAATGATGTTAGTTTACATTATTACTGAATTATCTCTAATGTAGTGCGTCAACAAACACTTGAAGATATACAATTGGCAATTGTTATGGGTATAGATGAACCCACGAGGCTTGATGCAGTTGCAGTAGATGTAGGTGTGATGAATTTCTGAATTATTCAATTATGGCTCACAGCGAGTAAATCCTTTTATTGAAAAAGTACATAAACCAATAATAAATGTTCTTCATCAGATCCCTGAGGTGAAAATATTTTATGTATTTATATGGAGATTCTCAAGTATCAACTCACTTCAATCGTCTCGTCAGTTGCGAATAACAATGAGCGTACATTCTGAATCCTTGTATAAATAAATTAGTTACCAGTAATTGAAGGTCTTCCTTCTAACATAGTAGGTACATAATGAATTAATATAAAAAAGTAAATAGATCGTAAAGATCCTTGAATACGAATGTATTGATAGCCGCAACGCACAGCTGCATTTATCAAAATATCTATTAATATATTCTTGCATAATATTATTTAAACAAAATCCATTACAGTATTGATCAAACCTTTCAACAACCTTGTTAGATGATGATATATTTTTTGCAGAAGCTATAAGAATTACTGACTTCATCGCACGAGCTGATGTATTGAGTGAGTATAATTATTTAAGGCATATGACACACTACATCTATTTAACTACATATTTCTGTACTAATACCGTCACTCACAGTCAGAAGCCGGTGTGACTATCAGCGTATTAATGACAGTAAAAGTTGCTCGTGAATGTTGTGAGGACAGGAGCAAGTGGTTTCAAACTATAAGATCTTATTTTTTTATTGATTTGCAGCCAGAGCAACCGAAAGCCGAACGGGGCAGTGGTTTACCGCTAACTAACGAAGTCATTTCCTTTAGTTATTCAATTATATGAAAGAGAAAAAAATAAATTCAGAAAAGGGACACAGTCACAGTTATTTAAGACTGGGTCGAGTTACATTTTAAGTGATAATCAAGATGCCGCTGTACAATTTTATTCTAACGAATTGGTTTCAGCGTTTAGGTGTGTGACGGCCTTTATACAATTTACTTAATATGCCAGTTCTATTTAATTCTTATCTGTGGTTTGTGGTTCTAAAATGGAAGTCACGCTGTAAGTAGTGTTCGATCGTGTTCATACAGAATATAGATCTTAGGAAAAACTACTAACTACTAGGTACAGTTCGGAGCCGTGTAGGCATTATGCCATGATTTTAAATGAATAAATCTAATTATTACTTACTATTTCACATCATAGTTTTCGATATTCATTTGTACGGTCGAGCTGTAGGGGAGCTGGCGAAAAAATTCAAAGAAAAGGTTGACAGTATGTCGCATATTCTCTCCAGAATATTATTTTACTTATGACCATTTTTCCTCTATCATTAGTAAAGCATAAAATCAAAAACTAAACTGCTAGTGAAAAGATCGAAACTATAGTTTAGTAGTTGGCGAAACTCATTTACCAATCATTTGACCGACAGCTGTAAATTCGTTTTGTTCCGTTCGTATTCGTCTCAGAATGATGTAAGAGTCATCTCTCGGAAATAGTAAGAATTACGAAACTATGAATGATACGTCAATCATTTGCAAACAAATCATTGCTTTTTGATGAGTCTGTTTATTTTCGTCCGAATTTTTTTTAATGTACCACGTTGTTCTTTCATTGATTCTCGTCAGCGCGTAAACTGGGCGTACCTAAGTAGGCGTTGAAGGAACTCGTCTTCCAAATCTCTTTGACCAGAAAAATTAGTCGATTTCGTCTTCCTTTTTCGTAATTTATTGGTCAAAGACAATCCAGTGAGTTTTCTTCGACATTCTGTATTTTTCTGGAACCGGATGTTAACTTATTCCAATTCCAAATTTTTAGAAGAACCTTCCATCTCACATGTGCAAATTTTCTACATGTGGAAACAAATGGACAATGTTGATACGTATCTTTACTGATTGCGCAGTAAGCTAGAAGCTAGAGCAATACCTATACACATCCAGACATGTCTAGAATATCTTAATTGCTTGTTTAGCAACTTAATAATGATTCAGAACACATATTTCACGTTTGTTTTGTATTATAATGCTTAGGTACTAAACCAATATAATGACTATCAAGGACGAATACAGGAATTGAGCCTTCGTTCAATAAATTATTGATTTTAAAACGTAAAATATCTAATATATTGGTTGTACGGTCAATGATGTAGTCCAGATGATAAGGACCTTCATTCGAACTGCGGAGAAACCTAAAACTTGACATATGTTTTTTATGCTCTACTTGACGACCCTGAGATTTTATGAAAAGGGAATCAGGAGTGTTGACATGTTATTCCACATCTTTGCCGTACCGTACGACAAGAAAAGAAGCTGGGCTATTGGCCCATTGGGCTAAGCAGAGCTCAATGGGACATACACGTGTCTTTCCATTTGTATGTATGGATGTATACCATGGTCAGACTTTACGTTACTAGTCAAATTTACATCGATATTTTTTGTGAAGCGACTGAATTCCTCAATCTATTGGCAATATGACCTCTAGATTGAGAAGCTCAGTCGCTTGTCGACTGTTTGGTTATCAGACTTTTTATGACAGCCTCACTATCTTATATCGAGTTTGGTTCAGATGTTAGCTCGCAAGTAGCAAATACTATTGAACCCGAGGGAAATCCCCTTTGCTAGTAGAATTTGCATTACTTACAGAAATTAATACAGGTTGCACACATAACATACATAACACATGTACATGTTATAGATGTACAATTCTTGGATTCTTATGCTCATCACAAATGTTGATTGCCTATTCCTACCATATGATAGTATGCAATACATACAATAGTGAGATCAGTGTTATACTTAGTCATCACAGAATACAAGATTACTGATGACTACCATGTATTATATCCACTTCATTTGGGTTAATGAATATTAATTTGGTGTTATCAATCATAAACTAAGTCCTTGAGTGGAGACCGCGAGAACGCAAATGGAAGGTAGGACGCCCTCCAGCCAGATGGACTGGTGACCTGAAAAAGGCTGCTGGGACAGACTGGATGCGTAGAGCGTAGGATGGGGAGCATTGGGAGAGACCTATGTTCAGCAGTGGACTGCGACAGTCTGATTGATTGATTGTACCAACAAACCTAGAGAAAAATAGTAGAAACTGATTGCAGTAGTTAAAGTGGGTATATCATCGGTACACTGTCCACGAAACGTACTATTCGAACGAAAGGTATACCGCATTTGGTTGGCTTTTGACACCCTTACGTTTATTTCGTTTTGTGTTATCAAAATATTACGTTAACTCTTTTGACAGCGAAAATGTTATTGTTCTCGAATAACGTTTCTATGCTACCAGGGATTCGTTGCTATGCAACCAGTTGCTACTACACTACAAGCGTAATCGCCGATTGTGCTTCAGTCGATGTGTTCTGCGGTAGTCAGTCCGCATTTTTTCTAGGCCCATGTTATGAGCATGTTGTTAAAAGGGGGGCACACATGACACACCACACACTAAAGCAGCAAATAAAGTAGCAGGTTCACAAGAAAAATGCTGAAAGAGATTCCAAATTGCATATTATGCTGAGTAAATGCCCTCTAAAAATACAAATAAGTTCGAAATGATGTTGCAGTACCTATACTTTGTAAAATGTAGCTTGGGTCCTATGACAGCTGTCAGTGAAATCCCGCACATGAAGTCTTGAATTTTTCTAATAATGAATGTAGTAGCTGTCAATGTCATACTTTATGGGCATACCGAGCTAATTAGTGATGGGCGATGAATCATCGTGACCACATACTATAAACTATCCATATTCTGAATAAAGCTTAATTTAAAATTGAAATTAATATAAGAAAAAAATAATTAGAATTTAATCTTATTGCTTAGGTATTTTAATATCATAATAATATTTATATTTCAATATACTTGATCCTAAATAATATTGAGTAAATAAAATCCTAGATTTGATCCATCAACGCCCTGAACCTGTTTTTGGATTTTGTAACAAGACACGCCGCGTTTGGCTCTTGGGCCATGATATAGGCATAAGATACACGCGCCAACATCTTGTTTGATATGAACTTCCACTGATCCACTCCACTCATTCTCATCAGTACGAGTGCCGACGCCTTGTATGCTACGTATATTCTGTTCTCATTACAATTAAATACATACATACAACTAAATTAAACCTAATTATATGTAACATGCATCAATAATAGCTGGTAGTATCGATATTTTCATCGAATTTCGGACATCCCTATGAACCTAATTTTGACATCTGTCATAGGACCCAAGCTATATTTTACAAAGTATAGTGTGTTCAATGTTAACTTGTTTGTTCAACAAATTTGTAGGTTCAATGGAGGTGCTCATAATTTTGTATTTTGCTCACAGAATTTAATAATACACTATATATTTTAATAATACACTATATCATTAAATAATTCACTATATACTATAATAATACACTACAATGAGTTTTGTATGCTCTTTTGCAAACAATAAAATAATTTAAATAAATAAATATATCAAAATGCTGTATAATGCTTGTATTTTCATAATATAATACTTGTAGAATCAATAATATTCCTTCAAAAATGTAAACATCTATCATTGTCTCCATGTTTGTTGTTTAGGAGTTTCATTGTCTACTTTTAAGTTCAATTCTAGAAAATTTGTGATATACTTAATGTGTCACCGGATGGTACTCATTTCGTTAGAAATAACTTGATTAAAAACAGTTCTATTTCAAATCAAAATCCAACAATGTCATGTTAATCAATAAATGCAACACATAGATCGAGTATGCACTAGGGTACTTCATCAGAATTTAAAAAATAATTCATATATTAAACATTAAGAAATATATATTATATTAGATAGTTGAGACTAGTGTAGTGGATTTTAAAATAAACTTCAGTCGCAAATTAAGTCGCTTAGCAATTTGTAAGTCTACCACAATGCACATAGGTGATCCAAATTGATTCAAAAAGAGTGGTTGAAGCTATACACACATGCATACACCTGTGTATAGCTCCATCTCTTACTTTCAAAGCTTCTCTACCTTTGAGAGTAAGATTATCAGTTATGTTATATGCATGTTTAGGTATGCTAACATACATTCTAGGGTAGGCAGCATGTGTGTGATGCGCCTGGTGTTGCAAACATCCATAGGCCACGGTGACCGCTTCCTATTAGGTGGGCCGTGTGATTGTCTGCCACCTATGTAGTATAAAAAAATCCTTTTCTCTAGTGCTGTAAGTAATATACTATTAACCTAACGCTCAGCTAATGGTTTCACAATTAAAAATTTCAATACAATTGCTCCATAATCCAGCAGATATGATATTGATTTTTGGAATTAGAACTCATTGGATTCACTTGCCCCCCTTTTTAAATTTAATCTTAGAATTATACTACTTGGCAAATTATTTTTGAAAAATCCTAATGGTTAATACAAAAAAAAAAGGATTTTTGAAACTTATAGTCAAAATACATAATTCAGTAAACATTAATAGAATGTTATTTTCTATAGTGTAACAAGTTCATATTAATCAACTAATTAATACTAACCCAAAATAAATACTTTCAAATAGTTCACTTGGCATTTTTTATTTATGGTATATTCTAATAACAGGTATTCTAATAAGATCAGTAATAGGTAAAAATATAATCTTAATAGAAATAGTGTGTAAACACAGATACAAAATAAATACAGTAGTATTCAGGATTTATTATAGTTATAAAAGTTTTGAAGTATGTAATAGATATTTATTATACTTTTCGTAAAATATATTGTTTGTGCTTTTACACCTCTAAGTTATATATAACAATAGAATGATAAAAATATCTATGCCTAAATGAATTATTTATGATAGAATAATAGTTTCTAAACAGTTGTAAACTGCTAAGCAAACTTTATTAGATTTAAGGGTAGGTACAATTATTAGTTTTGAAACACCCGCTTTAATTTATACTACTAGAATTTAATGAAATGTAAACTTAAAAAATAAATCGGTATTAATCGGAGCGGCAAATATCGTACGTTCAACACCAGCAGTTTACCGGGACGATTTCTTGGTGAATGTGGGGCATATGACCGGTCGAAGATACCGCCGACTTAGCGTGTCTGTACTACAAAGAAAATCACGCCAAACATGACCTACCTTCATATCCGATACGATCTGCTGATACAGATTCCATAGCGGTGAACAATCTTTCTCTGTAGTCCCCTCCATTGTCATATAAACACACACAATACAAAAAACACAATCAAATTACACCCGAAAATGCACCATCGATCGCGTCCGTATACATCCACCAAAACTGTTGCATTTCCATTCGTTATCACAAAATAATTTTGTTACCTACATTTCACTTCATATAAAAATCATAATAGAAAAAAAGTTACAAAACACAACTTGTAACAAATCAATATTTATAAACAAGAATGCCCTCTTCGTATACTAGATACGGGAGAAAATGTCCTTTTATCACATAAATACACTATGTTGCTTATTATTTTTAATGATATGGGTCGCTTGAACACATGTTAATTCAGAAAAATATATATTTACACTTGTTTTCATACACAAACATCGGCAATAATATATACGGGACGCGCGACGCGTATTCACGTACAACAGCCAAGCACATCGGTCGGAGTCGGTTTGTTTGGAGTAGGCTTGTTGAAAATATATCGATACATCGATATATCGATATTATTTTTGCTAAACATCGATATTTTTGAGCGATATTTAATTCTTCGATATATCGATGTATCGATATTAAATTCCAGGTATCGAAAAGGTATAAAAAACGATATTTATTATGATATAAAACTCCTGAAAGGAAAGCTTTTCAACTAAAACTTTTAGGCAACGTATTATTATTCTATATAGAATGCCTGCTGTTGCACCGGCAATGTTTGAAATAAATACATTTACGTCTGTATTTGCTAAAGGATTTGCTGAAATTCTATTTCACTGCACCTCAATTTGATATATAGATTAGAAGGCGAAGGTGGAAACGGAGCTCCTGCGTTAGCCTTCGTGGTTGTTTTTTTTGTAACCACCATTTATTTATATTAAAGCCCGCTGAGTTTCTTGCCAGAGTCTTCTCAGGCCGGGGCCGCGATTCGAACAGATGGTCCATTTGCTCACTGAATTATAAAATATTGTTGATATTGACAAATTTTGTAATGCCGTTTAATGGTATATACAGAATAAATGTTTTTTAAATTTTGAATTTTGAATTATGTTTCTTGATAACATTTCATATTTCAATTACTGGCTGCATAATTTATACACATTGCCGGTAATATTTATGTATATAAAAATAAAATTAGTATTCAGAGTGCCATTATTCTCTGGCAAATCATAGCGATATATCGATATATCGATATTTTTTTATAAAAATATCAATATCGATATTGATATATTTTTTTAATATCGATACAATATATATCGATACTTTTTTGCATTTCCGACATCCCTAGTTTGGAGCTCGTTTGCGAACGCTATACTTCTATTTTTTAGGGTTGCAAGACTAAAATGTTAGTTTCGTACTAATATCATTTAGCTACCACTTAATTTCACAAAAATAAGTTGATTTTAGAACTTAAGAATCTCAAAATGTGAATGTTACAAATATTTAATCAACTAATTAACACATAAGGAGTAAAAGAACAATGGCGAATTCTTATTTGACTAAAATTTGAGCGTCTTAAAATGTCATTCATAGGAAATCCATTCTAGTAAATATTTACGTTTTATGAAAGTATCGTCTAAGTTATTAAAAGCCGAGGAAAAGAAAGATAATTATTATGAGCTTAATTGATTATTTAAGTTCCTTACCAATTAAATGTTACCATTTTCTTTACGAGTAGTAAAAAATATACTATGCAGTAAAATGTTTTTGTATTTTTTTACAGGTTTATAATTGTAAGAACTGATTCAATGAAGTATTTTAGTTAGTAATATATTTTTAAATGTATATTTTTCAATCTTAATGAGTTTTTATAATCAAAAAACAATTATTCAAGTAAACAATAAACATAACACACCGTTCAAAAGCTCCTAAAGGCCCATATCTAAAGCAATAAAAAATATTATGACAATGGCAACATTGGAGACTCAGACGTTTGCACTGTTTTGTTGTGGAGTGTTTTCGATCATCTATCTTTACCGTTTATTTGAAGTTAATAAATTGTGACCCGGACTGCTTATGGACTCTGATCTTTCCTATTTGTGACCCCTGCATGCCTAAGGACTCTGATACTGATACTTACCCGACTGACTGTGCTGTTTGTATATTGGATGCCGATCTAGCCTTATTCTGTTGATCTCGTTGCTTTGAAACTTGTTGTTTGCTACCGCCAAGATGGGAGGACGTGGATTTTATGCATCAATTGCAATATATGCGTCAACACACTGCGCCAATATCAAGCCTTGGAACTGTGTTATCACTATACTTTGCAGCTGGGTGTTTCCTCTAATCGTGAGTATTGAGTTTTATAAACTACATTACATTCCGTTTACATTAGAAACTAGTTGAGTGATCCCAAAAACATGCAAATGAGTGATACCATGCTATATGTGTAGACCATCATGTCACATTGAAACCTTTAGAAATTAATTTCACAATACAATGCCTTGTTTTTCAGATTCCTGATGAAGATTATGTATGAGGGACAATCCATCTGAACTGCAGCAGTCCATGATTAATATTATGGGAAGCAGAATAGCACCAAGACAGGTTGGTTATATTATATTTTTAACAAAAATTAAGACATGGTTGTATCTTCTTCTAGTTGCTTTAGAGTCAGGGGCTTTCTTTGAAATATAATGTGGTTTAGCATGTATTTATTCTATATTGAGATTTTCAAACATCTGACAGCCTGAGTCAAAGTTCTTGACCAACCATTAACAGTTGTACAGATCACTCACTACTCGGTCTTGATTACACCAACCCTCACTTAGTATTATAGTCTTATCTGTCTATCTTGACTAAATGACTGTTGACAACCCAAACTGGTTTTAATGAACTCCGATGAAACTGTATGCAATTAAGAATTATTTATTTATTCTTTTTATTCATCCTAATTAGTGATGTTAAAGAAATTAAAATGGTTTTCTTTATTTTCAGATAGCAGCATCTGATTGTGTGTGCCACCCATGCTGGTTACATACTCAAAGAGAAGTACGCTGTATCACCCATATTGATACTAGACCATTACCTACTGATGATACTAGACCATTACCTAGTAGCAGTAATATTTCAGTAGAGGAATCAATGGCAGTACCACAAGAGAATCCTCAACCTGTGGCAATTCAAAGAATAGCATTACCTGACTACAGAAGAGCGGCCAACTCAAATAATCACTGTGTTTTCCCTAACTGCAATAGTACCACATTCCATTTTCCACAGTGTTCGCTTTCAAGACAATGTTTATGCAAATGAGATATTAGAAATTATATGAGAACGCATGCATTTAGATAATAACCTGGCACACATGATCCAGCGCTTAAACATGAACAGAAGGTCATCCCATTTTGTAAACATGACTTGTTTGCTTTGGGAACGTACCAAATAAGACAAGCACGCTCATATTATGGCGAGCGTGTACGTTTCCATGGAGGCTACAGAATTGAAGTGTGTAGTGAACACATTTGATCCTACTCGATATAACCTTAGACGATCTGGCGTGACGACGTTAATAAGAGGCAAAATAACGTCACGTCACGTTAGCAAAAAGCAATATTTTGGAATATTGGTGCAACTGTTAGGTTGGTCGTCACACTGTCACACACAACACTGGGATGGCCAGACGTCAACAAAATATTTCAGCACCGGCAGAATTCCTAGATGCCATTATCATTAGAGAAGACGATAAATAAACATAATTATGAAATAATCTTGTTTTATTTATTTTTTCACCCTAAAATATATAATCTTTTAACTATATACTAGAATGATGAAATGGCGTGGCGGTAGTGTACACGCGACTGCTACGCACGGGGCGCGGGTTCGATCCCCGCTCAATGCAATAAGTTATATGGCTGTTTGCACTGGTCTGGTCGTGCCTCGGAGAGCACTAAGCCGTCGGTCCCGGTTGCCTTACAAACATCTATGGCAGTCGTTACGGGTAGTTGGAGCCCTCAAAAGTCGAACCAGTCTAACTTGAAACTTTAATATCGCTATTGGCTGTGAAGGTCAGATGGCAGTCGCTTCATGACAAATATCGAAGTTCCCGAAAGCCGACCCCAACTGCGTTGGGAAAAGGTTCAATGAATGAACTAGAATGATTAAGTAGAATATTGTTCGATGCCTCTCTTTCTGAAATCTAAGCGTGTGGGATGGTCGTTGCTGGTTATTTACCTACATTACCTAATTTATAATTTAGAATTCATCAAGTAGGTACCTACATGTTAAAATAGGCAAGTAAGAAATAGAATCTACCTCTCTACTAGGTATGTATACCTAATAAAAATAATTTATGAATTACCTGCCAACATAGGCACTTAAAATAGGTACCTAACTATATGTATTCGCACATAAATGGCACTGAAAATCATGTTGGTGAAATGTGGGTGTATTCATATACCTACGTACCTACATATATAAAAGATTACGTAAGTACGTAATTCATCAAAACACATCTATAGGCCATTAAAAAGTGGTCTAAAGATATAACCTACAAAATAGTCAATCGTGAATATCTATTATCCTCGGCCTTCTCAGAGTGAAAATCAAGTACGTACTAGCACAGGTGATCACGCCGTATTAAACAGTATTTTTTTAATTTAAAGACGCGTCATTTTAGTCTCAAATAAAATCATGTATGGGAGGTTGCCATTGTTCTTTGAGCATTGAGGTGATAAATACTCAAACAATTTCACTTACCAAAAAGAACCAAATGGGACATGAAATGGATTGGGTCAATGAAAATGGAACATGTGTACAAATTGAATGAAAACAGGATTTTTTGGTTAGATATTATTTTGTTTTTACGAAAGTTACACAGAAAAAAAAATAGAAACAATATGGAGTAACAGTATTTTACAGCAATAATATAAACTTTATGGACAGATTCATCAACAAATGAATGATTTTTGTCATAAACCTAAACTGAGATTCTTTTAAAAAAATTGCAACATTCTATTCCATTCGTCCAACAACAGAATCAATTTTGAATATATAAATATGAGTTTCGATGCTGTTCTAACCATAAAGTTTATATTACTGAAGTAAAGTAGATACTCTTTGGTACTAACCCAGCAATATTAACGCTACGTTTAGAAAGAAGACTGCTGACGAATGAACCGTGCACTTTTTGTTTACTTGCTTTCGCAATGAAAACTTCGACTTGAAGAATGGACCACGTGGAAGATCGCTCACACAAGCCCAGATAAGGGAAACCGCTCCGAGTTAAACTACTCAAGAACAGTTTGGTCTCCTTTGTGTATCAACAAGCAGGTCAAACTGGTCTACTAAACCGAAATTAATAAAATTGTTCATGAACAATATACATAATTTAATAGTACCTAGTTGCTAGTAGTTTTGTGAACAACCTCTCGAGTAGTCGCGAGCACCCCCTGCTAAACTTTTACGTTTAAGCGTTTTTGTCCTGGATTCCGGAAGTCGAAAATTGTGCTTTTGTTATATAATTTTTGCCAGACTTGGCAACTGTAAAAAAACTGTTTTTGATTTTTCCGCCAAAAAGCGTAAAGATCCGTTCATAACATTATTGCTAAGATACTTGTACTTCTCTACGATATTTATTATTGTTCCTAACCGGTTTCCCGCATTGGCATTCTCAAAGTTTACATTGATATGTTATATTTTACTATCTTTCATAAGTATGCAGTTCATTAATCCGTACGTTCATAAATAATGTGACCGCAAACTTTTTCTTTTTCACTACCATTTACCGTCCTATCAGTAAAAGATATCTCTGGACCGAAGTTGTGTTTTAAATCGAAGAACACGTGTGCCAAGCTTCGTGAAAATTAGTTAAGGTATGCACCCTATAAAACGGAACCGACAAACGTACAGACCTATCTCTTTAAAGACTAAATGGGCTCCTTATTAAAATGAAACCTCTCGCTCGCGTTGCATGCTCGAGCTCGGTCTGGGTCTGGCTGGCTATTGCTGTCGGAAGAATAATGGCTAACGAATCAAATGTGGCCTCCTAAAGCAAAGATGGTGAATGGGCAAACGGATGGTGGGATGCCATAGCTGGGGCAGACCGAATGCGTATGGTAAACTAAAAGATCGAGTGAATATTTTTGTAACGGGGAAGTCGTATGTTCTTGCCCTTTCTTTTATATAGTCTTATTGTAGGTTTTTGTGGGGTGTGTAAAACATCTGTGAGTAGAAGTCTTATTACACGTCTATAACAACCATTATGTATAAAATGATAACGAACAAGATTGGAGTTTTATCACATAGTACAGGATATTATTTTTTGTATATGTGTAACGATATTATTTGTTCTTTGAATAATCACTTGATAATAATTATGATAATTTGAAGCAAAGAAAAATATAATGCGAAACGCAGCAAAATGGAATGAAAATTTAAATGATAAAATGTTTACCTATCTGTAATATAAAGATTTTATTACTAGTATTCTAAGTCTGTGGATTTTATTTTATATTCCCTTCTTGACAGTGGCAATATTACGGCTATTTTTCTAACTTTTCGTTTTAAGAACCTGTATCCATGGCTGTTAGTTACAAAAAAAAAACCTTTAGTTTCCGAACGCACCATTTACGTACGATTTCATTCATTCATATTTTCTGGGCTATGTTTTTTGGTGTCAGTTGGTGCTTGAGTTGGTGTTGGTGTCAAATTAAGTGACATTTAAGCGACGCGATTGTTTCGTTCCTCGGAACAGTTATATCCATCTTCAGAAACTCAATTATCACCAAAATGTTGTTTAAATAGTGATTATTATGTAAATAAGTGCACTTCAAATTTAAAGTTTAAGTCTAGTTTTATATATTTTAATTGTTTTCAAAACATAACCTAAAAAGGACCTGAATCGTCAAGATGTTTTCGATTTGTCGCCAAACTCACCCTGCGACCGGAATAGAGCATGCCGTGAGCTGCTGTTTCTTTCACAATGACGATACGTGCTTGGTTACAGCCGGAGCTAATATTATCAAGGTATTCAGACTGTTACCCGAGGGACATACGAAGGAGGTTAACGCCGGTAAGTGTTCTTATCTCAATAATTTCTTATCTAAGGATGCATTAATCCTTGCTATGTTGTGAGTACAAGCAATTTTTTTAAGGAATACAGTATGTTATGTTTGTACTTGGCAGTTTCATCATCATCTTCCTGCCCTTGTCCCAGTTATTTGGGGTAGGCGCAACATGTCATTCTCTTCCATACATTCTTATCGGATGTCATTTCCTCAGTCACTCCCTTCCTTGCCATATCCTCTTTCACACAATCCATCCATCTTTTTTTGGGCCGACATCTGGTTGTAAATCCCTCTACACTAATACTTTGGCAGTTTCATCTGTACTAATATTATAAATACAGAAGTTACTCAGTCGGTCTCTTGTGCTTTCCCTGAACCTGAACTAAAAGGGGCGTAGTAAATCTTCCCGTAGAACGAAACGGCCCTAGGCTTGTTGAAAAAATATCGATATTATTGTATACATACATTGATATTTTTGGGCAATATTTAAGTCTTCTATATATTGATGTATCGATATTAAATTTCAGGTATCAAAAAGTATAAAAAACTTTATTTATTGTGATAAAAAAGTCCTGAAAAGAAAACTATTCTACTAACACTAGGCAATGTATGCTTTTACCTATATAGAATGTGGCAATGTCTGATATAAATACATTAAGCTCTTTATTTGCGAATGGCTTTGCGGAAATTCTATTTCTAAATGGTTATAAAAAAATACCATGAGCTTATTTCTAACCTAATCTATCCAAGTCAACTTACACGGTAACTCACGCAAACATGTGCTATGACATGGAGTTGTCTAAGCCAGCCCACCATAACACATGCATTGAGTATCTAACCTGAATTACAAATCATCTATAATATTTGTTTCTCTTTATATTTCCAGCTGGACAGCCTGTACCCCCAAAGATGAAGTTAGAATGTCTCGCAACTTATACATTATGGGGTAACGTCATGTCACTGGAACCGGTTCGATGTCCAAGTGCGGGTAGAGACCTGTTATTGGTATCTTTCAAAGAAGCCAAGCTGTCAGTACTGCAGTATGATCCTCAGACAAATAATTTGATTACATTGAGTATGCACTACTTTGAAGAGGATGATATGAAGGTAAAGTCTTTAAACGCTTCTGTAGATCTTTTTTTAGGCCATTAATATTGCTACAGTCAACAAAGGGACAAAAGTAAGAATGGTTTCATACAATTCCAAGTCAACAGATTTTCAACTCAGCAGATTATCAACTCGTCAGATTCTCAGGCTGTTGTTAATTGTACAATTGCATACACGTTTTCTTATTATTTTATTTTTACCTTTGTATTTTTCTGTAAATAAACTTTCTGCACTGTATTTTTATAATATCATGTTAAGTTGCAAAGCTGACGATCTGTCAAGTTGGAAATGAGGGGTATACTCAATATCTTTTGTTGTCTGTGCTCAATCAACATATTCTTTTATTGTATTGTTCCCATGCCAACCAGGCCTGCTAGAATTAAGTTCTGGAAAGACTTCTTAAGGGCCTCCAAAATCTAGCTGGAGAGCCATACTTCCTAAGATGTTACTGATGACTTGTAACACTCTGGACGTCAAGTCATAAATAATGAAAAAACCACTGACCATCAGAATAGCTGTGATAACGGAAAGATATTTAATCAACGGATACATTGAGTCAAGATCTTCTGATTTTGTTTATTCTATTTTATGTTATTACTCATCCTCTCCTATGTTAGATGTAACCCTAGATGTCAAAGATTATAATCGTTTCTTGAATGTTTATTCCACAGGGTGGCTGGACCACCCATCCCCACATACCATGGATACGAGTGGACCCTGAAGGAAGGTGTGCAGTCATGTTGCTGTATGGTAAGAAGTTGGCTGTGCTCCCCTTCAGGAAAGACCTGGCTGCTGATGATGGAGATCCTTTGGAAGCTAAACCCTTGGACAGTAAGAAAACAGTAAGTATTAGTAAAATCTGCAGAGCTTTGAGCGCATGTTGTTGTAGAATTCATGTAAAACTTGTAATAAAGATGCAACATTCCTCACATATGCAGTATTTTCTCAGTATACTGCCTCCTGGATTGTATTCGCAATTGTGGAATACGAGAAAGTTGCGACATTGCCACTATGTTGTGTCAATCAATTAGGTTATTAGTTCACTGCGAGACATAAACGTAAACCTCATCAAATGTGCATTTTTTTCCCGATATGTAAATGATCTATGGATTCATTAGCAGAGGCCTACATAAAATATATGACTATGTAGCAATACTTCAAATAGTACAATTTGTCTGGTTTCCATTCCCTTACTTGAATTTCGGACGAAAGTGGTTGACGTAGCCTACAGGGTTAGCAAGCTAAACTGGCAGTGAGCGGGGCACGTAGCAAGAAGAAAGGTTCTTAAATGGAGATTGCATACCGGTAGACGAAGCTTGGGACGGCTTCCGGTACGGAACCCATTGTATGCAGACTGCCTCTAACCGGTTGGATTATAAGTTGATGGGGGAGGCCTATGTTCAGCAGTGGATATCCTATGGCTGAAATGATAATGATAATGATTTAAATTTAACTATTAATTCTTGATTTATTATTTGCTCAGTACTCATCCATTCTACTGAACCACCTCAGTATGTCTTAGTAATCATTGTTTTGTTTATTTCCAGCAACCCGCACAACCCATCAGTCGTGCACCAACGTTGGCCTCATATGTGATAGTGCTCAAAGATTTGGATGAAAAGATAGACAACATCCTAGATATACAGTTCCTACATGGATATTATGAGCCCACCCTACTGATATTGTACGAGCCTGTGAGGACATTTGCTGGGTAAGATTCAGAACAGATCTATGTTGGGGGAATTTAGATAAATAGAACATTACAGGGCTGCCTGGGTAGTTGCAAGTATAGGTATCAAGACCAGTGCAAATAGATGACTAATAAGGTAGCATTGTCACATGTCAGATACTGTTAACCAAAATAAACCAGCATTTGTGGCGTGGCTATAGTGACTTCTACGCAGGTGGCGCCAGATTCAATCATCGCTCCATGCCCGTGGTCCATATCTGGAACTTACTACCAGAAGACGTTGTTACTGCCACCTCATTAAACTCATTTAAGCGACTCGATAACTGGCTATGACTACACTATTCAGTGTGTAAAAAAGGAACAGGCATTTAAAAAGCTTAGATAAAGAGGCTAGTACATTTTATCACCAGCAGAAGTGAACACATCAAGTCGTAGCTGCTTGTACATAAATATATAAATAAATATGATTATTTGCATTGGTCTGGTGCTGCCTCAGAGAACATGTTAAGACGTTAGGCCCGGTTGTCATAGGAATATCTATGGCAGTTGTTATGGGAGAAATAGGTGAAATAGCCCATAAACAAGGGCTGATCACCCATCCAGTCAATGGCATACCCGCGGCAAGATAGTGAGAATGAGAATGATAGGGAGAGTGGGACTCATCCTTGATTTTGTTCCTTGATTTTGTTATGTGCAGTTGTTTTCTATTTTTTTTCTCATTCTAATAAATGGTAATATCTATAGAACGAGCGATGTTTGCGCTCCATCAGAAAGTCTATTTATTAAGCAGACACAACCTCACTCTAAACCGTACACACCCTCCCTTGATGCCTACCATTGTCTAAATAACCATGTAGTGATGACTGGAGCAAGTTTACCAAAAAGATTGTGACTACCCGATTCATGAACAGTTTTAGTCTTGTCTGCACAAATGACTGGAAACAAACCATTAACATACAAGAACACTGAGTGATATAGGCATATCATATCACTAAGTTGCTGGTTGTTCATTAATACATAGCAATAATAATAATATTGATAGCAAAGAGGCTCGGGTCAGATGGTTGGGTCACACAGATACCGAAGGCTGGGTCCCTAAATACGGAGCGCATCGTGAGTAGATTCCTTTCTCTGGTAGCCTAACCTAACCACCCGGTAGCTTTGGTCCTTATATCCTATACCGGTGCGCTGCTACTTTTCATAATACTAAATGAAGTTTCGGTTTTTTAAATGTTAAGTATAATAAATTATGTTACAATTATTTACTTTCACTTAGTAAAAGAAGATATTGTTTTATTTTTCAGGCGCACAGCTGTTCGCAATGACACATGCGCGATGTGTGGTGTTAGTTTGAACATGAGCGCTAGAGTACACCCTGTGATTTGGGCCACTGCGCATCTACCGTTTGACTGTTTGAGAGCTGTGCCGATACAGAAGCCTCTTGGTAAGTTCCTACCATTTCTACCAGATTTATTTTCACGTCATTGTAATCATTTGACGTTATTCTTAGAGGAACAAATAGTGCGAGTGACATACATATTATAGAAATCCTAGGTGTGAGAAAGTGACAGGATATATGATTGTTTTATAAACCATTATTAACTTTGACAAATATATAGCGACGGCACTCGAGTAAATCCTGATGTCGTATTTTTGCAGCTTTACTATTCCCCAAATCCTAGCTTTACTATTACGCTGTTATTACGTTTATTTTCGTCATACCCAATCTCAGTTACAAAGTGCTCGACTGGCGGCAATCACGTAGGACTGAAAATCATAGTTGGAAAAATTTAGGTGTACACCTTTGCCCATCCCTTCGGGGATGCGGGCGTGAGCATACGTACTTATGTATGTAAATTACGCTCGAATCGCGAGATAAGCAAAATGGACACTTATTAGTTACTAAAGTTATCTGTACCTATCTGATGCGTACGTGTAAATCCGGTGCACATTTTTTATTTTGCGCAAGCCCCCTATATATTAACGGCTCATACTGGTTGGAGGTACTCATCAATATTAAGACAATCTCCCTTATAATTGACGCGCTGGAGTAACTTCAAAAATCCATTCTGAGCCATTCAAGAGCTCCTCTAAGTAGGTAGTTAGTCAGTTATTAATAGTGTATGTTCTCTCCCAGAAGATAATGGATTTTTTTCTCATACAGGTGGTTGTCTCATAATGGCTGCAAACTCGCTGATATACCTAAATCAGTCAGTTCCGCCTTACGGAGTTTCGCTTAACAGTGTTGCCACCCACACTACTAATTTTCCACTGCGTAAGTACATATTTTTAACGACTTCGGTATGTTTTATTTCGTTCAAAAATGTGCTTTAAATTGAATTCTATAAGTGTTAAAAATGTCGTCAGGGTAAATTGAGTGCACATTTAACCCAGCCTGCGGAATCTCAGTTATTGTTATGCTTTATTCAACCCATTGACCCCGATTAACATTTAAAGCGAAACTTAGCCTGCTGGATGCTGCAAACTACTATAGTACTATATGTGTATGTATGATGTATAGGTATCCAGGAAGGTGTGTGCATAACCCTGGATGGGTCGTGTGTGGCTCCCCTGGGCGAAGGCCGCCTGGCGTTGTCTCTCCGCGGAGGTCAGCTGTACGTGCTGACGCTGCTGGCTGACTCGGTCCGCACCGTGCGAAGCTTCCACCTCGACCGCGCTGCCGCCTCTGTGCTCACTACTTGTGTAAGTATATACTGTAGACTATAAATAATTTAACAACTGTCATATGGTAGGTCTGTAGGAGAAGCAAGTGTTATTTTTTGTTTCTTTCTTGTTTGTTTGATTGATTCAAAGTTAATCAATTTGTTTGTGAACATGTTTTCAGATGTGTGTAATAGAAGAAGACTTCCTCTTCCTCGGGTCTCGTCTCGGGAACTCCCTTTTGTTGAGGGTCACTGAGAGGGAAAACCGTATGCTGTTTTCCGTGGACAAGCCTCTCGAAGCCACCGTGGATCTCACTGTGTCGGAGCCTGGTAAGAGATGATCACATTACTTCAACTTAGGTGCCCATTGCAATGGTCTATTGCAGTGATTCTTTACCTGTGATCTGTGGACCCCCAGGGAATCCGCGAGTGGATGTTTATAGAGGTCAGTTTATACTGTTTTCTATATTTGGGGTCTAAGAGTATATACCAGTTCCTTAGGGGGTCCACGGACTATATAAGGTTAAGATCCGCTGGTCTAGTGCATTGATTCCCTATTGGGCGGAACCGCCCTCAAAGCTGCAACTCTTCGTGGATGCGGTAGTGGGTCCAAAGTCAAATGTTTATGACAGTCAAGGTGGCAAATGGATACCAACCGTTCTGGCTTCAAAATCCAATATCAACTCCCTACCCTGGGTTTTGGTTTTACAATGTTTGCATTTCCTTCATCGTATTTGGCTGAGCGTGAGTTTAATGCGGTAGCTAATATACTGTCTGAGAAAAAGGGTAGACTGCAGTGAGTCTACCACAACGTGCATAAGCGATTCAATTGCGTTTCAAATTCAGCAGCGATTCATAGGGAGATAGGTGGAGCTATACACGGATATGTACGAGGATAAAGCTCTGTCTTTCTCTTTTTAAATCTGTGCCGAATCTGATTAGCAATACTCTATATGATAGCATCGCTTATACGCGTCATGGTGACTCGCAGATCGCTAGGCGAATAGATTGTCGTCTAATGTTAACTAAATTGAAAGACGACATTCACATAATATTTTTATGCTTTTTCTTTTGTTATATATTTTTTATTTATTGAGTTATTAGTTACGTAATCATTTTGTTATCACCTTTACGCAGTCCCCTAGTGGGAGGTGCTCCAGCTTTGTGTATTTGTATTGTTTTGCATTTATTGGTAAATTTTATGTTAGCAGCAGCTGTTGGCGCGAATGTCACAAAACTATTTGTTATTGTATTAAATCTTGATAACCTCTTAATTTTTATCTGTTTCTTTTCTTGCAATCAGGCTTCGACCCTTTCGATGGTAAGCAGCTATACTATTTTAAAGTTGAAAATGAAATTTTGTTCAATCTATACATAGACCTATAGAATAATAATTGATGTATGTCATATGAAAGAATCTAATACAGTACTCATCTTTCATTCTGACTGTTGACGTCCGTCGATATTTGTGTACTGTATCTCGTAGCACAAGTGTAAAAACTAATAAACGAAACAAATAAATGTATCCACTGTAGTAAGAGATACTATTTGACCCAGTTTCACCATAATAACTCTAGTATACCGAAGGACGTTCACGGTCCCATTCACACCATGAAAGTTACAAATTCCATATAAAAATATTCGGCTATAGATCGTAATAGCCGGTCTGCTAAGTGTTTTTGATGTGCTATGCGGTATGAAAATTCGATATCGCCTGCACCCTTGTCTTTAACATCATTATATGTCCAGACCCAGAGCTCATCGCCGTCTCGCCAGCCACCGCTGGTTCAGCGACCACCCAACAGAAGGAACCACAAGACCCAGCGGCTAAGAAGCGCCGTCTCGACACGCTCAGTGACTGTGTAGCGACGAATGTCATTGAAATCAGCGACAAAGACGAGCTGGAGGTGTACGGCTCGGATATTAGGACGTCCACGCAACTCACTAGTTATGTATTCGAGGTATGTATTATTATCATTTCTTAATGGGTACCCCGGAGACCGAATTCGATCCACCTGCTTTACACGCGATCCACTCCATTCATTTCCCCTCTTCTCCCCTTGGGGAGAGTCCGGTTAATCCAGCTGTCGCGGCTCCCCCTCAAACCTTTTTGTGTCCTTGCAGAAGCTCCCAATTTAGTCCACCTTCAGATTTCTTAGCTCCTCTATACCGAATGTGTCCGAGCAGAGCAGGCTTCATCTGATCAGTGAGTACTTGGGACATTCGGCCAGCAGGTGGAAATTGGTCTCCTCGCTTTCCATGCACTCCGATCAGTTGGGATGGGTCTTCACTCCTATAACTGTTAGGTGTCTGTTTAGCAGTGGCGAAAGGTGGATTTTTTTGAAAGGGAAGCTGAAGGAAAGAAAAGAAATATACCATGGCCGATTGTAATGTGTAGGTACTCCTTTCAAAAGCTGTGACTGGCTGGTTCGATACTTAGGCCCAAATGGTTGACGAAATTTCAACCCACATTTACTATACGTGTGAGCACTGATGATTATTATAACAGTGAGCCACTTATATTTATCGTAATGAGATACATTAAAATATTTCGTAAATCCATCGCGCCGTTTATCACTACATAGTACCTATAAAACAAAGTCGCGTTTTCTGTGCCTATGTCCCTTTGTATGCTTAAATCTTTAATACTACGCAACGGATTTTGATGTGGTTTTTTAATAGATAGAGTGATTGAAGAGGAAGGTTTATATGTAGATAACATCATGCTGCAACCAACTGGAGCAGTGCAGAGGTGAAAAATGTTGCAAAAACGGGGTGACGCAGACGAAGTTGCGCGGGTCATCTAGTATTCTATATTCATGACAGGGCGGGCTCGACCTAACTGAACTATATGTTTCTTATTTTCATAATTTAATTTCGAGAAAGATGTGTCCTCACACAACAAAAATCAGTCGGACAAAACTACTTACCAAAATATTACGTACTGCGACAATATAATGGCCATCAATGCACAACAGTCAGTACACTACACAAACACAAACACAAATTATACTTAGTAATAACTACTTCACACAAAAAAGCGAATTCAAACTACTTGCAGTACTTTATAACATAAATAATTATTGATGAAATAAAAAATTAATGTCAATGAATGACGAATTTGAAATATTTGAATACATCGCTCATTCGCCTCAACTTCAGGGTAATGAAATCAAAACAAACTACGTTCACATTAGTGCTCTCTCGCTCTCGCAAATTCTTATCGTATATTCCCTCTTTGTCATAACTCGTTGAATACCGGCTTATCCCGCCACATATTTTTACGAACACTACTAAGAAAATTGCGCATGTGTGCGTGCGACTCTGTATTACTAGATTCCGATTTAGCCGGCGGGCTTACCTTTCGCGCGCGTTCAGACAGAATCATAGGTTTCCTTCCTTATTTGAGAACTAGATGGCGTTCTGAGAAATATGTGTAATATGCAATGTATGTAAATAATTATTATAATTGCGACTTACGTAGCAGAATACTTTTTGTTTTATATTTTTGTGTATTAAATGAATGTGGTTTCATTGATTTATAATTTATTAATAGCCAATGCTTAAGGGTTTTTGCAAAGGTAAGCCGGTAGGAATCGGGTTATATGGACACTTCGCCACTGCTGTTTAGTCTACTATGCCCTGTAATTATCTCAGTGACGAGCCTTATGTTTCGAGGTATGTAACCGACTGCACAAGAGTAGGGACCATAAAGTTATCCTTAGAGGAATAAAGTGTGCGAGTGACATAAGTATCTTAACACAAAATTTAGACGTGAGAAAGTGACAGAGTATGCCAACCATGATATACTTATTTATAAACCATTATCACGGCTAGGAGGGTGTCTCTTACTCTCATAGATTAATATTGATTTTGTATGAGTTACGATGGGGCTGACATAGTTAATATGAACTAAAAGCCTCTAAAAAAAATAAAGATTAAAAAAAAAAAAAACCATTATCAACTTTGACAGAAATAGATATTGCAGTGACATCAATGTTTCTACACTAAAAGTTACAAGTCACTGCCGCTGACATTTTAAATTGGGTAATACGATTTGTTGTTCTATTTATGCTAGTAATATATATACTCGTGTGTCTACGGTATAGACCGACCGTGACCGTTGTAGCGCTTCTTTGGTGGCGAGGACGAGGTAAACAAGATAAATAAAGAGCACGAGGCAAGAGCGAGCGAGATATTGCTTGAATGTTGGCGTCGGACTGACCAAATCTGACCTCGAAATTCTCTTGTCTTGCTGCGTATACACCCAAAGCGTAGTACAGCGGTTATGGTCATCATTATCATCTTATGATATCATTATCGCTGGATACATCTAAAGAACCCGGAACCCGGTTTACAGACTAAGACAGACTGCGGTATGAACACGAGAGAAAAGTCTCATTCGTCAGTCAATAGAAGACCCTTGGTTTGACCCCATAAACCCACAAAAGATATTATTAGTCTTCCATTATGAAGGCAATAAAAAGTAGATTTTTTCCAAGTACTTTTCTTTCCTACAGGTGTGTGACTCACTCCTCAACATATGTCCGATTGGCGACGTATCCATGGGTGAGCCGCAGCTGCTATCCGAGGAGTACAGTCAGAGGCAGCAAGATAACCACATAGTTGAACTAGTGGTGTGCAGTGGTAGGGGCAAGAATGGGGCGCTGACTGTACTGCAAAGGACCGTGCGGCCGCAGTTGGTGACAGCTTTTAATTTACCTGGTAAGTGTGTTGAAGGTAGTCCTGTGTCGATCGATCAATCTTCGCGAACCGGGTCGATCGCGACCCGTCAACAAAATGATCGAATCAAAAGACTCGATCGTTTGGCGGGTCGCGAGTCTTCATTATCACGATTTCATTCCTCAATCAGTTCCCAAGGTTTAAAATGGCAATTTATTGGAATCGTAACTATTAGGCTGGATTAGGATAATGTTTGTCTATATTTGTCGATATTTACACGAAATTAGAATCTGTTTATGGTTGGAAACCTGCTCATAAAATTGAATAATGATGATCATTTTACAAATAATTATAATAATATGGAGATTTGATAGGAATCAATTAAGATCTAAGGAATTCATAAAGTTACTAGTTTTTATCGCAATCGCTCAATGTTTCCTTTATAGACCTGCAAGCCTTTTATTTCTAGAAAATAATTTAGATATGGTATAATAGGTACCAAGGTAAACAATACGACCTACGAATTCATTGTTATTATTCTACACGTCTCGTTTATCGATCGTGAACCACGAAGACAGCAGCAACCAAACGATCGACGGGTCGCGAAACGATCGACAGGTCGCTAAACGATCGAATCTCTTCGAGATCGATGATTGACTCACTCGTATATCGCTCGCGACCCGATCATTTTGATTCGATCAATCGCGATTGACACAGGACTAGTTGAAGGCCCTTCTTACATAAGGCAACTATGACCTCTGTGGCGTAGAGGTAGTGAACACAACTGCTAAGTAAGAGTCACTGGTTTATTGAACCCGCTCCGTGCAAATTTTATGTGCATGAATTTGCAGTGGTATGGGTGTACCTATGTATAATATGTATACCTTCACAAAAATGAATATGTTAATATGTTTGTCCGCATTCTAGAACCTATAACACAAGCTAGTTAGACTATGCGTACCAAAGGTCTAGGTATAAAAAAGAAAAATACTAAGAATTTCGACCAATCCGCGGAATCCGCCATCTTGCTGATACTTTTTGAGTCTTAGTGATTGGTCGTTGAGAAATCAAACTCGAATTGCGGCTACTCGAGTACTATTTGCAATTCGAGTTTCATTTGAGTTGCCTAATGTAAGAATTTGTGAATATTCGGTTCCAATTTGTTAGTTTCGTAAGCATAAGGTCGATGGTCTTTTCACATCCTCACTCCCAGAACCTTCTCCTAGGTCAGTTGAGTGACTGTGATGTGGCTGAACTTCGATATTTTCCTTGAAACGATTGCCATCTGACCGCCACAACCAATTGGTGATAACGAAGTTCTGTAGACTGGTCGAATTTTCGAGAACTCCCAACTACCCATAACGACTGCCATAGACGTTTGTATGTCAACCGGGAATTCGATGGTTTTCTTCATAACTTCTAATAAAATTGTGTTGTCTTTGTTGTAACGGAGAAAGAGTACATCTTACCCGAAGAGAGTCGTAAAAGGCGACTAACGGAAATATATGCAGACGATATCACTGCTAGAGAAGGAAAACTGGAAATAAAACCCTTTATCAACCGATCTGACCAGCGTGGATACCTTCGGCAAAAGTCTTCGAACATTGGTAGATGCCTATGTCCAGACTGTGAAAGGCTGATTGATTAAATAATAAATTTATGTGTTTCCAGGTTGCATAGACATGTGGTCGGTCTTCGGCGAAGGTACAGACACCACCAGGGAAGGTGAAGGGGCCCATGCCTACCTGATCCTTACCCAGGAGGACGGGTCCATGGTCCTGCAGACAGGGCAGGAGATCAACGAAGTGGATAACTCAGGCTTCATGACTGCATCGCCGACCATCTTCGCGGGGAATTTGGCCAATAACAAGTTCATGGTGCAAGTCACTACTGTGGGGATTAGGCTGATCAAAAGTAAGTCAATTTGAAGGTTATTGTGTTTTGTGAAGGTTACTTTTTGTATTGAGGCCATCTTGTTGTCTGTGATAGTAGGCTCCTCAAAATTTCAAAATTCTTTTCAGGGTAATTGTATACGCTTTTTACAACAAGTTCCCTAATGAAATTAGAGATTTGCATATACAAAAATTCAAAAATAAACCCTAGGGGATCATTGCTTAGTAGACGCACCTATTAGCAGGATAAGTTGACATGGGCCCCGGCGCTGATGGTAAGGCCTGTACACCCTGTACGTGTTTATTATAATAATATCTAAAGTCAGTGCCCAATATAAACATGAGCACACATATTTTTCTTCCGAAATTTAGCAAACTAGCAACAACCAACTTTAGTACCTGAGTACTGAGACTGTTTACTAGAAAGTACTTTTTGTTTCGCTCGGTTCGTTGTTGAGTTCGACAAAATGGAGCTTGCTCGATGTACTATCTCATCTCAGGCAACCGAAGACCCGAAGACAGAGTGCGTTTTAGTCGGTTCAAGTCCGAAACAATCTCTCTCCACTCTCCGCTCCACCTCCGGTGAATGAGGTATCCGTGTGGATTTAACGCACGAAAAAAAAAGAAAAAGAAATTCTCGATGTCCTGTTACCACAAAAACCTTGAGCCAGCTGAATTAACCTCAATTAAATTTACCTTGAACTAATAAAACTGATCTCCCTTTGTTTCCAGATGGCGTGCAACTACAATCCATTCAGCTGGAGTGGACGGCGGTGTATGCGGCCACGGCCGACCCTTACTTGTGCGTACTGTCCAGTTGTGGACGAGCCCTCGTGTTGGCGCTCAGGGAGTTTCGTGGAAAAGATGGCGCAGTGAGTACCAACATACAGTTACCGGCATATATCTTTTCCCTGGCAGTCGCTCGCTGCCCGCTATTTAATATAAATAAATATTCTAGAACAATATTTCCGTTTTGACAGATTTTAACTTAGTCAGATTTTGATTTCATCAAATTTTGGTTTCGTCGGATTTTCGTTTCGACAGATTTTTCTTTCGACAGTCAAAATACAGTCCCCATTAAAAACATCATAAGAATGGATCGGTAAATTTTGTTGGAATCCATTTTTAATATTTTTAATTTTTTAAATCTTTTATGTGCTTTTGTCAAATAGAACAACAGCCACATAATATTAGATTGTTGTCTATCTTACAAGACAGATTTTCTGTTAATATTTGCAATTACAAATGTGACTATGAGATGGCGGCAATAAATGCGATGCAGGAAGTATTTCCCAACGTAATGGTTGCTATTATCATTTTGTAAAAGCAATTTGGAAGAAGTCTAAAATAATTGACCTATGTAATGATAATAAGGGTAGAAAAAATCAAGATTGTCTGTTGTTTGATTGTCTTGTTTTTATTTTCAGTTCAGTTCTTGGTTTATGGTATTTCATTTTGTACTTACCTGTACGATTGAGAAAACAAAGTGACACGCCGTCAGAACAAAAATCTGCCAAAAGCAAAATCTGACGAAACCAAAATTTGACAAAACCTAAATCGAAATTAAGATCTGTTAAAACGGAAACAACTCAACAACGCCACCACACGCCACCACAATATACATTTTAACTTCTTTTAGACCTAGACATTTTACATTTTACATTTACTGGTGGTAGAAATTTGATGCCACAAATTTGTCACAAATTTCGACCGGGTTGGTACCACCGTGCACATATGCGCAAAACCCTTCATAGTAATCCAATCTCGGTTGGATTGCGTTCAGGGATCAGCAAGTGCATAGCCGGGCAGAGGTGATGGTGGTCGCAGTACTAGTGGGACCAGTGGGTCTTGGCGTAGTCTAGTGAGAGTGGCGCGGGGCGATCCGCCGACCAGGGAGACCCGTAGAAACGGTGGTGCCGCTGGCCGCCCGCGGTATAGTACAGGGGCCCAACCGGGGCTAACCACCCCGGGAGGCTGCCTCACCAGGCCGCGCATAATCTCGATATGGTTCGTCGTGCCGGTTGGTGACCGGACGTGGGACTCCGGCGACCATATTCGGGGGGGTACGGGGGCCCTTCCGATCGGCGCGTCGGCTCTCGCCACTCCTCACATTCATAGACAAAACCAATCTCCCGCGCTTTGTCACGCGGTACTGTAACGACCATCATCTCTTTTCACGCCTCCTCTTACCCCCTCCATGGCAGTGCAAAATAGAGAATATGGCAACACAGCGGCTCTTCGTTTTCCCACAAATTCGCTATTTGAGGTGGAGTCCACGAACATCTGTGGGCTCCATGCAAACCTCAACGCCGTCCACCAACATCTAGAGACGGCGAAACCAGCCATGCTTTTTCTCACGGAGACACAAATATACCGCCCTGATGACACGACCTACCTGCTCTATCCCGGCTATGTTTTAGAGGAAAATTTCCGTGCCAAAGCCGGGGTATGTGTGTTTGTTAGGGCGGATGTTTGTTGTCGCCGTTTGCGCTGCCTTGAGGACCCTTCCTTTTCTGTCCTGTGGGTACACGTAGACCATGGCTGTACTAGTCAAATCTATGTGTGCCTTTACCGTTCCCATACTGGAGATGCCGAGACAACTCGACTCTTCGAATATCTGAGTCAGGCGGCAGATGATGCGCAGGAGCGGTTTCCGAACGCAGAATTGGTATTTTTGGGGGACTTTAACGCCCACCACGAGATCTGGTTTGGCTCCTCCAAAACAGACCATGCGGGAAGAGCCGCCCACGCGTTCGCTCTGGCTCACGGCCTGACCCAACTGGTACACGAGGCCACCAGAATACCAAGAGGGTCAGCCCAAGCACCCTCTTTGCTAGACCTTCAGCTGACGAGCCACCCAGACCAGTACAATGTTTCGGTGCATGCTGCCTTAGGCAACTCCGACCATTGTCTGGTCTGTTCCAAGGTGCCTATGATAGCGCCCCCACGACCAGTGCAGGGAAATCGGCGTCTCTGGCACTACTCGTCAGCGGACTGGGATGGACTGCGAGACTATTTTGCGTCCATCCCGTGGGTTGAGCGCTGCTTTGAAGGTAAGGACCCATCGGATAGTGCAACTGCTGTCGTCGGTGAGATCAGTCTGGGTATGGAGTACTATATCCCATACACTGATGTCACCGGTGCCCGTGGAGTGCGCCCATGGTTCGGGCGCGAATGCGCAGAGGCTGTTCGCCAAAAACAGTCTGCGTATCGTGCTTGGGTAAGGGCGCGGGCTACGCACGATTCCAACCTAGGGTACTTCAAGGCAGCGTACAACAAAGCCACTAGGGTCTGCAAGAGGGCTTACGTCAGAGCGGATGCCCAGCGCATAGCACGGGTTGGTCAAGAGCTGGTGGCGCATCCCACGGGCAGCCGTGGCTACTGGCGACTGGCCAAAGCCGTGCAAGCCAACTTCTGCCAGCCTTCGCTGCCCCCCCTGCGTAACCCTGATGGATCCCTGGCCCATGAGCCGCAAGAGAAAGCAAATTTGCTGGTTAATCTCTTTGCGGCCAACTCCCGAATCGACGACTGTGGTATGCAGCCTCCGACACTACCCAACAGTGGCCACGCAATGCCTGATATTCGTATCAGGCAACGCGATGTCCGAGCAGTGCTGCAGTCACTCGATGTCCGGAAAGCCAGTGGTCCGGATGGTATACCAGCGGTGGTTCTTCAAAAATGTGCAGCGGAGTTGTCTCCAATGCTCACGCGGCTGTACCGACTTTCCTACATTTCGGGTACAGTGCCGACGGCGTGGAAAGAGGCGAATGTACAGCCGATTCCCAAGAAGGGAGATCGCTCAGACCCAGCCAACTATCGGCCCATAGCCGTCACCTCAGTGCTGTGCAAGGTCTTCGAGCACCTTATCAACACACAGCTCATGCGCCACCTAGAGGATCACTCCCTGATTAATGACCGACAATATGGTTTTAGGCCGAAACGGTCAACGGGTGATCTTCTGGCGTATGTCACCCATCTTTGGGGTGAGGCTATGGACAAGCATGGTGAGTCACTGGCTATTAGCCTAGACATCGCCAAAGCGTTCGATAGAGTCTGGCACAAATCGCTTCTTTCCAAACTACCAGCCTTCGGTCTGCCTCTTAGACTGTGCAATTGGGTTGCTAGCTTCCTGCAGGGGCGCCGTATTCGCGTTCTCTGTGATGGACGAGCATCGGAGTTCCTGCAGGTAAATGCTGGTGTGCCGCAGGGGTCCGTCTTATCACCCACTCTCTTTCTTCTGCATATCAATGACATGCTGTCCACCGGCAGCATCCACTGCTATGCAGACGATAGCACTGTACACGGGAGCTACCACGGACATTCTGCGGCCAAGCAGTCCGATATAGCGGAAAAGAGGCGACTTCTTGTCACTGGGCTTGACCGGATCCTCAATCACGTTTCCCAATGGGGATCTGAGAACCTGGTCGAGTTCAATGCCAAGAAGACGCAGGCATGCGCGTTTTCAGCAAAGACATCTCTTTTCCTTCCTCCTCCCACTCTTCAGAGCACACCACTGCCATTACAGGATAACCTCAATATACTCGGTATGGACGTGCGCTGCAAACTGAACAACAAGAACTATATCGAGAGCATCATCAAAACAGCTTCGCGTAAACTCGGAGTCCTGAACAGAGTGAGACGTTTTTTCACGCCGGAGCAGCGGTGTCTTCTTTATAAGACACAAATTCGCTCCTGCGTGGAATACTGCTCGCATCTCTGGGATGGCTCCGCTAAGTACTTATTAGATGCTCTCGACAGGTTGCAGCGACGTGCGGTCCGCATTATTGGGAGTCCTGAGGTCACAGAGTCCCTCGAGCCTTTGCAGATGCGTAGAGATGTTGCGTCCTTGGCAGTATTTTACCGTCTCTACCATGGTGAATGTTCTGATGAGCTCTTCCAACTAATCCCACCCTCCCCTTTCCTACACAGGACAACGCGTGCAGGGCTTAGGTGTCACTCGCATACGGTACAGAATATTCCATCAAGAACCAAGCGGTTCGGTGAGTCTTTTCTCTGCCGTACCATTAAGTCCTGGAATTCCTTGCCGGCGCACGTGTTTCCTTCTTCCTACAGTCCCGGGTCCTTTAAGCGGGGCGTGAAAAAGCATCTGATGAGGCCGTCAAGCTGAGCGCCACCATTGTAGCACTGAACGTGTTTGCAATGGTGACCCTCTTTCATGGGACTTTGCCTTCAGCTTAACATCAGGCGAGGTGAAGTCAAATTGACGTGCCATAGATAAAAAAAAAAAAAAAAAAAAAAAAAAAAAAAAAAAAAAAAAAAAAAAACATCACATTTCTTTTTGTAAACACATACATATTAGACACGACGAACGGAGGTAGGACACGACGGTATCTCCCGTCCGAAATGAGCTGTCCAACTGGGGAAGTACCTCCGCCCTATAGAAGACCGCGGTCATAATAACCATCGTGTTGTGTTCCCGCCGGTAAGTAGGGTAGCCAGAGCTCACTATACCCCTCCTTCCCCTCCCCTTCCTAGCCTCCCCACCCCTTCCCAGCTCTCCCCCTTTCCCTTCAGGGTGGGCAGCGCGTGTGTGACACCCTTAGTGTTGCACTCGTTCATAGGCCACGGTAGCCGCTTTCCATCAGGTGGGCCGTGTGCTTGTCTGCCATCTACGTAGTATAAAAAAAAGACATAGAAACACCCAGACCAATATAAATATTCATATTTATGCACACAAAAAATGCACAAAAAGGCAACATCATTCCCTGAACCTTTTTCCCAACTCAGTTGGGGTCGGCTTTCCAGTCTAACTGTGATGCGGCTGAACTTCGATATTTTCCGTGAAGCGACTGCCATCTGACCTCCACAACCAATGGTCTAATGACCAATGGCGATATCGAAGTTCCAAGTTAGGCTGGTTGGACTTTTGAGGGCTCGAACTACCCGTAACGACTGCCATAGATGTTAATATGGCAACCGGGACCGACGGCTTAACGTGCTCTCCGAGGCACTTTTAAACCTGCGATAAATACACACATAACTTCGAAAAGTATCGAAAAGTCATTGGTGTGTGCCATGGTAAACCTGGGATCGAACTCGAGACCTCGTCTCAGCAGTCCATTACCCATACCACTAGGCTACCGCGGCTAATGCACAAAAAGGCAACAAGTACCTAAAATAGTAATTAAACTACTTTTTTCTATGCTAGTCGTCTGGCCGGCTGGCTCCTACACGGCAGGCAGTTCCTCACCGGCCAGCGTTACTGCGGGCCACAGTGTACAGAGACCTTAGCGGACTGTTCGCACCGCCTGACGTTGATAGCACGCAGGTAAGTTGGGTAACATGTAATATTGATAGTCCTCTATTTACAAAGCGATAGCCACTTTATGACGATATAAAAATTGCAACTACCTTTAGTATACCTTAGACAATATTACTACAAACTATAAAAAATGGCGCCATAATGCGAGTTAATGTTTTTTTTATGAAATTAGCGTTTCACTTAGCTTTACTAACACGATCGAAAGTGAATAATGCTAACTAAACAGTGTGAAAATATAAAAAAGTACCAAATAGTAACTTTTTATGCCAATAGGTATGTAGTATACCCGGAGTACTAACAGACGCGATGCCTTCGGCTTCAGAAGTGTTTCTCTAATACCTTGTATGCATCCTGTAACAACACATATGGTAAAACCAATGTTTTCGTGAAATGGCGAAAATAGGAACTATGGTTGTCACTGGTAAATTAAAGACAATTTGACACTTTTGAAGGTATAGTGGCGGCTTCACTCAGTTCACGTAAACGTTTGTTTTACTGTAACCCATTTTTTCTACCATTTTTTTGCGATGCATTTTGTTGGCAATACTTTGCCACAGTAAATAGCTTTGCGAAGGTTGATTTAGTATGACACTATGTAATACATCCTCGAATATCTGTTTTTTTATGATTCAAAACGGCGTGGTGATCAATGGACTGAGCGATATGCGATTGCAGATAAAACTATTATTATATAAGAAATAAAGTATGTAAATAAAATAAATGAAATTTTAACTGGGTGATCCTCCATCAGGTGAAAGGTGAGTTTACCGGCAAAATGAAAGGCAAGAATGTGAAAGCTGAAGGATTTCAACCTGGCACCGTTTACGAGCTTAACGATGAAGATGAACTGCTGTACGGAGGCGACCAGACACCGGCGTCCATGGCTAGTGTGAGTACTATCATAATTTCACAATAAACTAATTTATATTTCACAAAAATAAATGCCAACAGAACTTTCTAATGCTATATAAATATATATACTACATAAATAAATAAATTTCTAATCCCATATAAATAGAATAATATGGGATTAGAAATGTATGCAGTTGATAGGAGCTTTTTTCCGTTTTGACAGAATTTAATTTCGCCAGATTTTGGTTTTGTCAGATTTTCCTTTTGGCAGATTTTGGATCTGATAGCGTGTCACTTTGTATTCTCAATCGTACAGGTAAGTACAAAATCAAATACCTTATATAAAATGTTGTATAGCTTTTAGAACTCTATAGTTTTTGTAATCTGATATATGTTTCTGTACCTAGGGTATAAAATAAAAAATAAAAATAAAATACCAAGAACTGAATTGAAAATAAAATATATAAGCTTTTGATAATATGACGTCGTGTATAAACGAGATAACACTTTGTTATGGACAATCCACCGACGAATAAATTATCCAGCATGTTCAAGCATTCTATTATAGTAATTATCATTTAAGTCATGGATTATGCTTTCAATCTTTATGGCCTTTGCAACAATAGATTTTTCCTTATTGCCAAATTGTGATACCTAGCATTTCGTAGGTTTTTCTTGAAAAAACGCTTACTTTTTGAGCAAAAATACCGGAGCTGGTATTTTAGTGAATCTGTTGTTCACTCGGCGGTGCCATCCTACGTCCATCCAAATGTAATCCAACAAAATTTATCCATCTGTTCTTAAGATATTTTCAATGGTGACTGTACTTTTACTGCCGAAAGAAAAATCTGGCGGAACGAAAATCCGACGCAACCAAAATCTAACGAAACGAAAACTCGATAAAACCAAAATCTGACGAAATTCAAATCTGTCAAAACGGAAAAATCTCGTTGATAGTATGACAGCCGTTACATTGATATGCCACAAGGGAGAATTTTGAGCCCCATTTTTCTTGTCCACTCACTTATTCACCCTCTGACATTGTTATATGGTATAAAATCATTCGTACCGTAATTGACATTCAACGGTAACTCGTTCACAGATAATGTTAGCAGAACAATCCAAGAATCCGGGTGTCCCCCGCCGCATCTCCCGCTGGTGGAAAAAGTACCTTGCGGAGGTGAAACCCACGTACTGGCTCTTTGTACTGCGGCTCAACGGGAACCTCGAGATCTACTCGTTGCCTGAGATGAGACTCAGCTTCTTGGTGCGAGATGCTTGTGCCGGCAATAGGGTGAGTTCAGTGCGGAACATAAAAGTAGATAAGATAGACATTTTTTGGATGTTTGAGGTCTTCAGGGCCAAGTTGACCTCAGCCGCCTGTTGGTTGACGGATCAGGTTCTGACGAAGACTTCCTTCTTAAGGCTAAGAGGTCAGATGGCTGTAAATCAAGAGGAGGAGTAGTAAAATGTGCCCAAAGCTGAAGAAGATAGCTTTGGATGCAATCAGGAGCAACAATAATGATTATAATATTACTAAATTTTTGTCAGATTCTAGCAGACAGTCTCGAGTCGGTACCGATGCCTACAGCAGGGGCAGAAGACGAAGACTTGTCGAGCGGTGGACAAAACGCCGACGCTGATAAACTTAAGGAGTTGCTCGTGGTCGGAGTGGGACACAAGGGGACCAGGGTGCTCATGCTGATGAGGTGCAGTGACCAGCTGATGATCTACCAGGTGAGTTTAGGAGCAGACAGATGTTGACTATATTTTATCTAGTATAGTCTCGACAAACTTTGTGAGTAATATGTCCAGTAGTTTTTGGATATTGTGGGCAACCAAACATCCAATAGAAGGTCTGAAGCAATTCTGCTAATTTATAATGAAATGAATTTAAATCTAATTATTATATTTACTTTAGATAAGTATAAGGTGTTGGTTATTATTTAATATAATATTTGTGCAAGTGCTCTGCTGATTCTATAAATATTTGATTCAGGTTCAATTGGTAGTCGAATTTAAATTACGTGTGAAAAACGATTTCAATGAACTGTACCTTTTGAGTAATACTTGTTCGATGGTATGCAATAGATTTAATTTTCATTAAAAGGGGGCGAATTTTTGTAATGAAAATTTGTTCAATAATTTTGCCTATATCAATATGATTGACATATTTTTGACATTTGGGAGTATGAGGTGGAATCGAATCGAAATCTTAACCATATTATAAATTAACAGAATTGACCTTATGATCAACCTCACGAGTCCTTTGAAATTATTACATTGTCACGAATTTTGCTGCTAATTACAAAATAAATAAATAAATAAATGTTTATTGCAAAGCTTCAGAGACAGTATGCACCCAAAAAATATTAATATATATATAGCACGTCCATAAAGATCAGTATTACGTGCTTTATAAACACACAAACAAATTATTATCTGTGTTTCAATACTCAAATTATACTCTATGACTTACTTGCGTGGCGCCATGTCAAAAGTATGTAGGGGTTAATATAGTAACAAATATGAAGCAAAATTTCTGTCTGCTGAGCCTGCAAAAGGCCGACATTCAGCAAAGTTATGATAGCAATGTAATTACATATTACAGTAACTGATTTTCAATGTCTTATATAAAATATTGTATTTTATTTCCAGGCATACAAGTACCCTCGCGGTAACCTCAAGCTGCGTTTCTCTCGCGTGGCGGCGTCGTTCCCGTTCGGCTATGCGCCTTCACCACGCCCCTCGCCCTCTGACTCGTACGAGGCCCAACAACTGAAGGAGGGTGTCCGGCAGTGCCGATATTTCGGTCAGTATCCGACATACATACATACACAATACAGCCTAATCAGTCTTAGAATGGGTGACCATCCTTGACCAGCAGTGAGTCCTCTCCGTACCCAGGAGAGCCTGTTAAATTTTCAGGCAATCGTGCACTGCACAAATGAGGGTCACCCATTATTGCATTCTACCACTTTGTACTATACTGTTGTATGCATTATCTTTTTTATATTAGAGAAGCACGTATTTGACCAATTCACTAACGTAGAACCAGCCGGAAACTTCGCTTTTGCGATGCAGGATCCTCAATGACGTGTAGTAGTTAATCTTGCTGTCGCTAGATGGCGCTGAGTACATATAGTCACCCATTCTTGAAGAAGATATCTGCTGTCTATCTCTCTAATTGCGAATGCGTCAACAAAGACTGTCCCTTGATTTGTCCCTAATACCTCTCTTCGTCACAGGTAACGTGGGAGGTTATAACGGCGTGTTCATCTGCGGCCCCACGCCATACTTCCTGCTGCTGTCGTCTCGTGGCGAGTTACGTCTGCACCCGCTATGTACAGAACACGCGCCAGTGTCTAGTTTCGCGCCATTCAACAATACCAACTGTCCGAATGGTTTCTTATTCTTTAACGCTAAGGTGAGTGTCTATGTGTGTGATGAAAGTGAATACCTGACCGCTCTGTAATTGAGAAACGAGTTGGTGTGCGGTTTTCGTAGGTTTCGAGTCCGACCAAAAAGTTATGCTTAGAGGAACAAAGTGTGATATACGTATCTTTACACAAAACATAGGCGTGAGAATGTGACAGTATATGCACCGTTAAATGCTTTTTTTATAATCCAAGATGATAACTTTGATTGAAATATATTATGTAGACGTCAATTCCTCTGCATTAAAAGTCACAAATCGATGATGAATGTATATGATGATGAATGTATATGTATATGAGTACGACATAACTACCCCCTTTCTGGGGTAAGGTGGTCGCTTTCAAACCCAAGGCGTTGAACTAACGACAGCCGTTGTGCGCAGTAATTGCCTCAGTGGGCCATATTAAGCATACATTCGACAATATGAACCATAGTTATATATAGTTATTATAGTTAGTATAGTTTCAAGTTTGTTCAATTTAAAGTATGAACACCATAAATATTTTGTTATCTATGGCAAGAAATTGGTGGCAATGTAGTTGCCACTACCTTAAAAAGGGTTATTAAAGATTAACGCTAGTATGTGTGAGATTGGCGACATCGGTTCCGCTACTGAAACTATTGTGTCGCATTTCTACTAGTTTTTTCTGTTCTGTGATTTGATATTTGGTTGAAATGTTATTATTGACACCATTTTATTAATACACGTCCATCGAGACGTCGAAAAAAAGGTTTACCCTGTCCAAACCCAAACGAAACGCGCCACCTTGTCTGTTACATACAAACGAACTATATTGACGAATAAATTCATGAAACAAATTGACATCTATACTACATAATTGATAACACACTTATATTTCTCCACGGTATCTATTATTACTTAACCTAACCGGTTTCGCCTTGCGGCATTCTCAAAAGTTTATACAGACACAGTCTCAATGATTTATACTGACAGTATAAACCTTTGAGATTGCCACAAGGCGAAACCGGTTAGGTACAGCAATAATAAATACAGTAGAGAAATATAAGTGTGTTATCAATTATTTATTACAATAAGTTCCACCAAGTGCCATCAATCAACTGTATAAAAAAGATATTTTTACTGTTTTTAAGTAAAGCATGTGAATGTGTGATACTCGAGATGGTAATTAGAAGTGTTTCCTATAATTTGTTTTTTATTTATTTTCCAGTCATCCCTTCGCATCTGTGCGTTACCCACACATCTGTCGTACGATGCGTGGTGGCCTGTCCGCAAAGTGCCCCTGAGGGTGACCCCACATTTCGTCACATACCACGTGGAGTCCAAGACGTACTGCCTCGTGGCCTCGACACACACTCCCACGCAGACCTACTACAAGTTCAATGGGGAGGATAAGGAGAAGGCTAATGAGAATAAAGGAGACAGGTATGTGATAGTTTGGATTTATAGTTGCCTGCGACTTTTTAGGACTAGAGTCACGTTTGACTTCAATCTTACCTGGAGCATTATTCTACTTGACAATCAGTTATTATTGCAGTTTTAACGTGACATAAAAATCAACCAATTTACATTTGATTAAATTCAATTTATACACATAATATACATTTAGAAATATAGATTTTTAAATACATTCATGTCAGTCTTTTAGAGTTGACGCAGAAGCTCTTGTGTATATTTATAATTTTTCTTTTCAACATCTACGGAGACTCTGATCTCCCATCCTAATTGAGCAGTTTGACTAGGGAAGTATCTCAGCCCTACAGAATACGGCGGGTAATAATACCCTTGTGTTGTGTTTTGGGCGATGGGCAGGGTAGCCAAAGCTAACTTGGACAGGTTATCTGTTGTCACTGGGAATAGAAACCCTACTTTGTCATTTGGACTGATAGTACAGAAACTCTCTTAAACCTCACCCCTTATTCCCTCCCCCACTCCTAACAGGGTACCATGAGTGTGACGCCCTTGCTGTTGCAAACGTCCGTAGGCCACGATAACCACTTTCCAGCGAGCTGTTTGATTATTTTCCACTAAGTGGTATAAAAAAGCTTCATCCATCCATTAGGTCTCCAGACACCAGCTATTCGAGCACTTTTATATAACATACTAGCTGTTGCCCGCGGCTCCGCCCTCGTGGACTTCTGATCCCGTTCCCGCTGCTCCGCTGGGTATGAAAAATAGACGTTGACCGATTCTCAGACCTACTCAATATGCTCACAAAATTTCATGAGAATCGGTCAAGCCGTTTCGGAGGAGTATCCCAACGAAAACTGTGACACGAGAATTTTATATATAACATATATACGTTGTATTGCAGGTTCCCGTACCCAATGCAGGATAAGTTCTCGGTGACGCTGTTCTCGCCGGTGTCGTGGGAGATCATTCCTAACACGCGCATCGAACTGGACGACTGGGAGCACGTGACCTGCCTCAAGAACGTCGCGCTATCATACGAGGGGACCAGGTAAGGTGGACTCGCGTATATATTCCCGGTGACCGACAGGACTAGCATATTGGTGTAAACTTATCGCTTTGACCAATGAAGTCGAAGATAATAATATGTCTACATCGTGACGTTTTCTTTACGTGAGAACTCTTTTGAGCGAATTCTTTGGTCATTAGCATTGATATTAATATGGATATTCCATGTGGGATTTGGAATTTCGAATGACACTCACGGATTTTAATGAAAATCATACACGAATACGGCTAAAGGAGGGTTATGATTTTGACAGGCTATGCATGTATGTAAGTATGTATGCGTGTATGTATGTTCATTTGTTCTCTTATAGCTTTTCAACTACTTATTAGAACTGGACAAATGTGGTATCGCTAGAAGCGTTTTGATCGTCCGCTGGTTATAGACTATATGACGTGTCACTGAATTTAATGTAGCGCCCTCTAGCGGTCACAAAGTCCTGCGTTAAAAAATAAACTTGAGATAAATGTTTAGTATAAAACTAAAGGGCTAACAAGTTTATGAAACTAAAAACCGACCCGAAATCACGCTTTAGGAAAACCTAGAACTATGACTATGACGTACTTGACTAGACTTTGACTGTGATTAAATAACGAAAGGAAGTCACGGTGCAGAATATATGTATTATTTATATTATGAAATATCAAATTATTTGACACTAGTAAATACTCAAGGACTGAGTTATATTCCCCTCTGACCCACCGTGAAGAAAAAAATATTTTATCTTAAATCGATGTTCGCCTTGTTGAGCTCGTCCACGAACTTCGTCGTTTTGTCTTTTTGTCTCTGTCTCTGTAGCGGCCTTAGTCACGGTGACAATCAGGTTCTACTTGACGTCATCACAGTAGACTTTCATCCTGCGTCTTAGCCAGAATGTCTCGAAATATGTGCATACTTGCTACTATACTCCATTTGTTTAGGTACCTATATAAAGGTAAACAATCTTGTGGCAACTTTTTATTAAAACATATTTTAAACAAATAAACTGGGCTAACTGACTGACTAGTGGTCAGATAACGGTTTTTAGTCTTGAAAATGCGTTTATAAGCAGAAAAATATTATTTACTATGCTTTTAAACGAAACATATAAAAAAGACACATCAAGACTGTTTGCGTTTATTTGAATACCTAAATAAATGGACTATTGATGGCGATCGCGATTGTAATTAAATACGTTTTCGTGTTGATTACAGATCTGGACTTAGAGGGTACATAGCTATAGGCACGAATTATAACTACAGTGAAGACATCACTTCTAGAGGAAGGGTAAGTCACATTCCTTTTACTTAACATCGAGTAGGTAGCGTACCGCCGCGGCAACTATAACCATTATAGTTGCGGCATACACTATGATGGCCGTTTTGACACGACTAGTTTTGTTTTATCTTCTTCTGTGCCAGTCTCGCCATATTTTTTCTTTAGTTATTCGTCTAACGTCTAAAGAGAAAACGAGCAAAACCAGTCGTGTAAAAACAACCATCATGGCATGCTGCAATATTGGTGACTATTCTTAGCGCTGTGAGACCCCTCCGTGTCTCAGTGGTCAAGTAAGCCATCGATCCCGATTATTATACGTGTATATTGACCTCCGTGACGTGGCGGTAGTGAACGCGACTGTTACGCAGTAGGCGTGGGTTCGATTCCCGCACAGTGCAAATGAGTGTGCATGAATATGAATATTTGCATAATACGTATGTATTTACAAAAAAAAAGTATCTTAGTATGTTTATCCAAATTCTAGTACCCATAACACAAGCTTACCATGGGTCTAGGTGGCGTTGTGTAGATTTTCCCAGAATATTTTCTTTAATTTTTATTTATTCGCGTATCTTTATGAACCCCTAAATGCCCATAAGCCTTGGTGTGGTGACAAAACAGTCTTGTAAAGGTAGTACGTTTATTCACAGATAATAATCTACGATATTATCGACGTAGTACCAGAGCCGGGCCAGCCGCTAACCAAGAACCGTTTCAAGGAGTTGTACGCCAAGGAGCAGAAGGGACCCGTGACCGCGCTCACTCAGGTGTTGGGTTTCCTCATCTCCGCCGTTGGACAGAAGGTATGGACTCTACTACCTGTTTACCATTAAGAAAAAGCAGTACCATGGGCGGCTATTTCTGCCAGACAACCTTTAATTTAACATATCGTTTTCACAGATCTACATCTGGCAACTCAAAGACAACGACCTAGTGGGCGTGGCATTCATCGACACTCAAATCTACGTGCACCGCATGATGTCGGTGAAGAACTTAGTGTTGGTCGCCGACGTGTACAAGTCCATCTCCTTGCTGCGGTACCAGGATCAGCATCGGACGCTGTCGCTCGTCTCGAGGGACCTTCGGACTGCCCAGGTGAGGATAAATCATCATTTTTTACATCCTACCCTCATTATTGCTCCATTAATCAATGATTAGCGCGTAGCCGCGCAACACTGCGGTAGCCTAGTGGTATGAGTAATGGACTGCTGAAATGTCTCGGGTCGATCCCAGGTTACCATGGCACACACCAATGACTTTTTGATGCTTTTCGAAGTTATGTGTGTATTTATCGTAGTTTTATAAGTGCCCGGATAATGGCAATAGGCTCGCCAGCTATTACAGTGGGACCTAAACATAAACTGGCGAAATGTGGGTGCTAGCACCTCTGCCTACCCCATCGGGGATATAGGCATGAGTTTATGTTATGTTATGTTATGTAATCTATGATTGTAGTCATCTCCAGAGTTTGCCTTCAGCTCACCATCAGGTGAAAAATAACACTTTTTAGTTAGGATAGAAGGTTTATGTCTATATCGCGATAAGACTAGATCGCGTTTGGACTCGATCTCATTTAGACTAGATAGCCATGGTGGTGTTTTAGACGTAACTGCTTAGACAAAGCGCACAAGTATAGGAAAGTGGAATATTGTAGTGAATTGTGATATTTCGTGTTGGTGTTAAATTTTCCTTAAGAAAAACTCTAGTGAAGACACTACTTTACTGGGGCAACTATTATCCGCCATCGTCGTCATCATCATAATCAACAATCATTCCAACTAGATTAGTTAATAAAGTGTTATAAAAATGACATAAAGGTCCTAGTTATCATGTCACAAAACCCCTTAAAAATCTTTTCAAATATGCAAAACGAGTTCAAGATAATATTTTTATTTTTCAGATATACGATATGGAATTTATGGTGGATAACACAACACTTGGTTTCCTTGTGAGCGAGTCGGAGGGGAATCTCGCACTGTTCATGTACCAGCCGCAGGCCAGAGAGAGTTATGGAGGTAGGTTTAAGACCATACCAGGGCCAGACCCAAATATTATATTAGATTTTTAAGTGCTTAACATTTTCATTCAAACTCGAAAGACTAGAAAAATCACGTGACGGCTCAGAAGACTTTTGTCCATTTGCTCACTAACTTACAATATGTTATTGATGTTGACATTTTGTAAATGCTATTTAGTGGTCTTTACAAATGCATAATTAGTGACTTTTGTTTTTTTTTTAAATGGAATTTGAATTATTTTAGACTCTCAACATTGAGAGAGACCAATATCCAGTAGTATATGCGATAGTATAAGTTATTACTCTATTATTATCTCATATTGTGTTATGACGTCCCATTCTCAGGTCAGCGTCTGATCCGCAAAGGCGACTACCATGTCGGCCAGCAAGTACACGCTATGTTCCGCATCAACGCCACTCACATGCCTCCGGAAGCCGGCAGGAGACAAGTCACCATGTTCAGTGAGTACCTTCACATAGTAACACACATATACTCACGCCAGCCATTTCATTCTATCCTTACATACTTGAACTCCTCTTGAACGCCCTCTACTGTCTATAAACTTATCATGTAAGCTAGCGAATCGACCTCCGTGGCGTAGCCGTAGCGCACGCGACTGATACGCACGGAGCGCGGGTTCTATCCCCGCTCAGTGCAAAAAGTCATTGGACCATTGGTTGTGGAGGTCAGAAGGCAGTCGCTTCACGTAAAATATCGAAGTTCAGCCGCACCACAGTTGGACTGGAGAGCCGACCCCAACTGAGTTGGGAAAAGGTTTCAGAGAATGATGTAAGATAGCGAATTCTGAATGCTTTATTCTGTTAAGGACAGATGTTAAGCGTCGGTAGCTTAATGGTTAAGGAGTCGGTTTTACGATCGGAAGGTCCCGGGTTTGAATCCTGGTCATTACACTACCGATGTGAACCCACTCAAAATCAAAATCAAAATCAAAAATCATTTATTCTGCATAGACCAGTAAACGGCACTTACAAAACGTCAATACAAACAATATTTTATCAAATGCAAATGGACCATTACACTACCGATGTGAACCCACTCCTAATACTAGTCATTAAGCTTTGCTGGAGGGGTTAGATGGAAACTTCGGCTGCTAATATTCTTAAAAATAACCCTTATTTAGTAGTGGTCAAAAATAGCCACGTCTCAGATGCATGATTATGGGGGTGAAAAGGGGAGAAAGTTTGCTGTCGTGTTATTTATGAATGGATCTTAATGATTTTTGACTCAAACGTTACAGGCCAAAATAAGTAAAAATCTGTTTGTAAATGCGATCAAAATTTTTTTTTGTTTTTTTTTTTTTAAAATAACTTTGTACATATTCTCAGATCAATCCTTACGAAGGATGTTCTCACAACTCCTTGTTTAGTGTAAATATCATGTGCCCTTCCTTCCTCAGCCACGTTAGACGGCGGCGTGGGCTACGTGCTGCCCATCACGGAGAAGATGTACCGGCGTCTGCTTATGTTGCAGAACGTCATGAACAACTACTGCTGTCACATCGCCGGCCTCAACCCGCGCGCCTACAGGTAACCGCTTGCTCTTAGCTATTAAGGCGATGAATATTCATTATTCGATAATATATAGAGTATAAACCACCTTCTTCTTCTGTCGAATCGAATGCATTTTTGAGTTGCCATCGTGGTGTAGTAATTAGTTTCACGGCAGCGCCGCTACTCACGGAGAGGGCCCGAGCATAGATTTCTCTGCTCTGCGGGAAGGCTTACTACGTCCCCTGTGTCAGAATCGCCAGGCGTGATCTCTTTGTCAAAGGACTAATTCTACTAATTGATAAGATGATGATTTAGTCTCAGTCTGTCGAAATGACCTCCGTGGCGTGGTGGTAGTGAACGCGACCGATCCGTAAAAGGCGTGGGTTTGATTCCCGCTCAGTGCTATTATTTGTGTGTATGAATATGAATATTTGCATTCTGGAACCCGTAACACAAGCTAGTTAAACTATGCCTACCATGGGTCTAGACGGCGTTGTGTAGATTGTCAAAAAAAATCAATACTGAAATGACGTCCCCTAAACATTTACATCAACTTCAACTATTTCATGAATTTGATCCTTTGCGTGCGTAAGAGAGTTGGTGGGACAAGTCATTTGGACTCGGTCAAACTATAACGCAATTTTCAAGAATATTGTTATCGTGATTATTTTCAACATTAGATTAATTAATTCTTATAACGAGAGTCTCTAACTCTATTTGCACTGGTCTAGTCATACCTCGGAGACCACATCACACCGTCGGTCCCGGTTGTCATTCGAACATCTATAGCAGTTGGAGCCTGTAGGACTTATGAGGACAGAACTTTGATATCGCCAATTTAGTTGTGGAGGAGGAGTTAGGAAAATATCGAAGTTCAGTCGCATCTTAGTTAAACTAGAAAGCTGACTACAACTGAGTTGGGAATATGCTCAGAGAATCATGAGTTGACCAGAGTGACAGTAAATGAGTTGACAGTAAATCGAAACTGAATTTCAATCACCTTTTGATTAGAAGAGTCGACTTTCTCCTCATCGAATAATTGCTTCGATCCTTTACGCTATTAGCGGATCGTCAACCGTACCGACCTCGGGTTCATGAGGGGGTGAAAACATATACCTATATATATACCTAGAAGTAATAGTCAACTTCTTAAGTTTAAGCTAAGCGATTCAGAAACATTCCTTACATCAAAGCAGCCCCTGATCCTCCTTCATTAGTCCACGAAAGTCTGTTATCAACTATGCTAATATAACACCATGGATATATACTTCACTTTAGAGTAAAAACATTATATTAATTGTTACAGAACATACAAGTCAGCGCGGCGGCCGGTGGGTGGTGGTCCAGCGCGCGGGATACTGGACGGAGATCTCGTCTCGCTGTATACGTCTATGCCCAACGCTGAGAAACAAGATGTAAGTACTTTTATCTATCAGCTGAGAGGGCCACCATTGTAGCACTGAACGTGTTTGCAATGGTGATCCTCTTTCATGAGACTTTACCTTCTGCTTAACAACAGGCGAGGTGAAGTCAAATTGACGTGCAATAAATAAAAAAAAATCTATATTTACACTAATATTATAAATAGTAAATATTAGTATTTGTTTGTGTTTGTAATGAATAAACTCAAAAACTACTGTACCGATTTCAAAACCATTAGAAAGCTACATCACCGTGCGTAACATAGGCTATATTTATTGCTAGATAAGATTAGGCATCCTTATTAAAACTTAAGTAACGTAACCTAACGTGTAAAAGTGTCCTAAAACTTCTTTCGTTGCATGCGCGGTAGAAACTATTGACGATAGAATATTTTTTAATTATAATATTTTTGACAAATGTAGGAACATAATTACTGTAAAACTTTGACATTCATAAGTGCTCTTTATGTGCCTAAACTGAATAAATGAAATTGATTCTTTGATGAAACAAAAATGTGCTCGAAGTACCGCGATAACTGACATCTACGCGGACAGAGCCACAGGCAACAGCTAGTTTGTAATAAAAAACGCGTCAGTTCTTAATAAAGTTTTTTTTTTCAGATCGCCAAGAAGATTGGTACAAAAGTGGAAGAGATTATGACAGATCTCTACGAGATTGATAGACTGACGGCACACTTCTGATAGTTATAGTTGTATAGACTACAGATGGCAAAGCATATAAGTATACAGCGCGATTCACACATAGCGCGGGTGCGGGTCGGGCGCGGGTCGTTTTGCAATCCATCGCCGTTTACAGGTTAAAGCAAAAAAATACCTTATTAAGAAAACGGCGATGGATGGCAAAAACACCCGCACCCGACCCGCACCCGCGCTATGTGTGAATCGCGCTTACATCTTTTGATTATAAACTTGTATGAAGAAGTGTATACTTATTTCTTTGTCCGATTGTATATGATTGATATGATATGAAGTAAAAGGTTACTACAAGCAATAAAGTATGAAGCCTTCTTGTTGTTTTATTAGCTTTGCTATTTTATGATTTACTAACTGACACAACTTTGCCTCCGTTTTTGCTATTTTTCATCCCTGTTCCGCACTTGTTGGTGGTAGCATGATGTTATATATAATAAACCTTCCTCTTTCACCATTCTATCTATTGAAAATAACTGCATTAAAATCCATTGCGTAGTTCGAAATATCAAAGCATACAAAGGGACATAAGGACATGAAAAATAGGGACAGCGAACGCGACTTTGTTTAATACTATGTAGTGACTAGCTGATCTGACGTAGTTTTCACCGCCATTTTTACTGCCCTCGTGGAATTTAGATACCGCTCCCTCTGCTCCTTCTATATAAATTTCCTCGTGTATTTCTGCTCCGGGTTCACACTGCACTTTTTATGATTTTTTATAGTTTTCACCTGTATTTCTGAGCCCGTTGCCGGCGAAGGTACTTCCACAATCGGACTGCTGTCATATTTGGAGGCGCAAAACATTAACATCCTTATTTCTCATAATAGTTGATATATATACAGAGAGCATTTTGGGAAAGTAATCATTTTAGGAATTCAACTTTCTATACCTGGACGATTTCAACAACGATATAGGAACAGTACCTATTTAAGGACCGACGTAAATTATCTGCATCTTTTTGATTCCCCGTGCGGAAATCCCCACGTATAGCCGCTGCAGAAATCAGCGAGGGTGGATATGTTCGACCCTCATAATAATCTATGGTCCGACCCGAACCGACCAAAACTCCCCCTCTGGCATATGCCAATATCCCTTACGCCGCAGCTGGCGCAGGGCCAGCGAAGGCCTCTTGAGTGTGGAATGCTCAATGGTCTAGTACCAATAAACATCGCTTTCCATTGTCCAAATTCCAAAACGCCAAACCTAGCCAATAGTTAAGTGTACAACCGCAATTTCGCAAAACTTAAAAAAAGTACGATAAAAGAAATTCATAACATTACAATAAAGGTACTTTGTGCAATTGTAGATATACAGCCAAACTAAATTCGTAATCACATTCATTCAATGAAATTCGTTGATGCAAACGTGATACCAATTAACCATTATCAATTTCTCGTATTATTATAGAATTCCGTTCTAAATCTATGGTCTAAAACTCATACTTATTTCATAACTGACCTAATAAGCAGCTTCGGGCCTCTCGCGAAAGTCTACCAAAAATAACAATCTCTTTATAAACCCATAAGTCATTACAATACAATACCGTATCTTCGGATCAAAACGGCACAGTTGCAAAACGACCACAAACAGTGAAAGCTATAGAGTACAGTCGCGTGGAGAAGTAGCTTGACACATACCAACTTAACGATCAACTTACATATTAAACCTTTCAACTCTGTTTGTCTGTTACGCTTACACGCATAGGTAAATAGGTATCCGACTGATGAAATTTGGTACAGAGATAGATTAGAGTTTGGGAAAGGACATCAATATGTTTGGTTACGATTACCGATAGTACTTAGGTAGTTAGTGTTCAAAATACAAAATTCCGAGATACTTATAAAACGCCAAAACTAAAATTCTATTATAGGTAAGTTTAGCCGGATCACTGCAGTTTGCTACACAGAAACTCAGTGGACTTTTCTTTTTTGGCCTATCTTCAAACATTTAGGTACTACTTAGATACAATAATTTGTTATATACAATTAATTGCAAGTTGAGTGAACAGCTCATTTCCATGCTTATTTTATATCTAAATAATTTTAGATTTTGTCTAAGTGAAACATGAAATACTAAATAAAAAAAAAACTGGTAACTAAATAACTATAACTTAATATTTCAGCCTACGTAGTAAATTTTAACTCTAATCTGGTCCCAGGACGTAGGTACTAGAATTTAGGCCATCGAGTCAGTTAGGACTAAGCCAAACATATTGGTTTCCTTAGTCAGAGCTCAAATACTTCTGAGAACGACTGTACACTCTTTAGTTGCAATAATAAGCTAAAATAGACAAAAAAGTGCAACGCGCATGGCAGTTATGTAAACACATGGGCATGCGCCTTTTACCGGAAATTTGTGTACAGTCGGACGCAATAGTGTTTCGACATTTAGGGAAATACTACGTCACTCGTTACTCTCGTTGGCTACTATTAAAAATAAAAGGCGACAATAACATTACCTCATCTCAGTAATGGCAGACAATTTGGCATCAAAATCGTTGGACGGCTGATTTGTTTTTCATTTAGTTTTTATTTGATAGCTCTGGCGCTGTGGAAGCGAGTGAGACGGCTGTGCGTGAGGTACTGAGTTCGGTTCTGAGTTCTATTGCTGGGTGGGGTAATGTACGGTACCGTGTTCCGACTTATAGATGCAGTAGTTGGCTTGAACCCAAAGGTCTGGTTGATCCATCTGGTTATCGCTCACCATCCAGGGAACTTTATTATTGGAAGAATTTTATCGGCTAAGATTCTTCCTCGACAGTTTAGGTTGTGTAAAAAAACTAGCTGACCCGCGCAACTTTGTCTGCGTCATCCCGTTTTTGCAACATTTTTACCTTCTGCTCCTCACCAGATGGTTGTAGCATGATGTTATATACATATGAACCTTTCTCTTCGATCACTCTATCTATTAAAAAATCCGCATAAAAATCCGTTGCGCAGTTTTAAAGATTTAAGCATACCTACATAAGGATATAGGGACAGAGAAAGCGACTATGTTTTATACTATGTAGTCTATGTAGTGGTCATCATAGGTGAGCATAATGTGGACACTTTCTAAAGGAAGGCTAGGGAGAAAAACACTTACTTCGATCTAGTTTCTCATGCACCATGGAACCTATTGGTAAGCTGCCAGGAATCGTGTTGTATGGACCCGGCGCCATTGTTATAGGTAATACAGTTGTTCTTTATTTAAGTAAGTTTAGCCGTGACGTCACTGGAAAAGGTGGATTTTGCACTTCAACGTGAAAACAAAGAAGATGGTGGCAGTTATTTATATTATGGTCAATTTGAAATACAGTTTTTGGAACAATACATTATCTTATAATATCTAATCTTATCGTATATTATCTTATCTTATCTTATTAGGCACGTATGCTCTGGAACTTACGCGGACACTTCGTTTCAGGATTTTTTGTGTGTGACCTCACCCTGGCCCCTAAGTTAGAGGAGAGAGGAGAGGAGGGATAGTCCTCTTAGTCTTCTCTATCAAGGTGGCTATTCCTCATAATTGCAGGTGTCATCCTCTGGTTTCGGGTAGCCCCTCCCGAGTAGATCCGAAGGTTCAATACATTAGTAAATTTGATTTTAATCACGCAATAGCAAATAATACCTAAGTACCTATGTAGTCTAGAATGAAATCATAAACATAAAGAGTGCTTCAAACATAGACATAAGATATAAATTACTCTCGTGTGAAAAAACTAGTTTTCACCTCGATAACAATTTTAACTATGGGAAACTTTTGAAATCCTAACTTTCGCAGTGACCTCAATCACTCACACATTCCATAAGATATAAAGGTGCTTATAAGATACCTAGGTAGGTACTAGTTGACCCACGCAACTTCGTCTGCTTCACCCCGTTTTTGCAATCATTTCATTCCTGCCTGTTGGTCGTAATAATGATGTTATATACCTACATAATACCTATATAATAAACCTTCATCTTGAATCACTAAAGATTTAAGCATACAGAGGGACAGACAGCGAGAGGAGACTTTATACTATGTAGTGATGAGTTCATCGCCATAAATGATTGAATTTTTTCTTTGATCCTGAACACTAAAAAGTACTCTGTTTCTTCACGACGGCTGTAAGAACTTATTCTTAACATGACAAAACTCTTGGTTAGAATTAAACTTTAGCGTTTGTTTAATTGCAATTGGTTGAGTAGAACTCGGACATGCTCCCCAAGCGGGCGGAGCCGCGGGCATTAGCCAGTAATAATATTATTTTTATTTCAATAGCCTTTGGGTTTCGTTGCTGTTTGTCACCAAACTTTATTAAATTAGTTGTCTGGTTGTCGTTGATATCTGGACAAGTTTCCGTAATGGAGTCTGAGAGAAAGGAATTAGTTATCGCGGTCTTGAACGAAATTTATCCAAATAAAAATTATTTAATGTAAACCGAAAGACGCACCTTACCTCCTTTTTTGGGCCATTGTGCGAACCGAAAGACTTCTCAAGTACCTATAAGAAAAAGTGAATGCTTCAACGGTATTCGAACGCGCGATCTTTCCCTTACAGGGGAACGCTCTGACCGTTAAGCCACGGAGCCTCGTCTGAATCATTCGAAAATCTCCTATATCCTATAACGATCTTTGGGTTTCCCCCTGTAAGGGCAAGATCGCGAGTTTGAATCCCATCGAAGCATCCACTTTTTCCCATCTAAATCTGATTTAAACAGTCAGCATATTAATTGCTTTATAAAAATTCTCTGCATTATATTGCGAGTATTTCCAGTCAGTACAAATATGGGAACGTCTCTTTACACTTGTTTATTTTTAAAGAACAATATCCAAAACCGTTAATTCCTCAAATTATACTAGGTACATAATTTCTTGTGTTAGTACAGGGTTCACGACACGTTGGTAGTGTCAGTGTGACCTTTTGATCGTAAGGTTACCTTAACTCTAAGACATATATCATGCTTCGGTAATCAAAATTCAGATTAGGTTACTAGACATATTAGGACGAATTTTCTTTGACACGAGTTTGAATAACGTGAAACGAATACCTATTCTAGTATTTAAGAACTCGATGGTGTTTTACAAAGCATGTTAGGTTTTTTATCTATGGAACATCAATTTGACTACACCTCGCCTGATGTTAAGCTGAAGGCAAAGTCTCATGAAAGAGGGTCACCATTGCAAACACGTTCAGTGCTACAATGGTGGCGCACAGCTTGACGACCTCATCAGATGCTTTTTCACGCCCCGCTTAAAGCGGGTCCTTTAACGGGGACTGTAGGAAGAAGGTATTTTAACTAGCGTTACTAAATGGATATTGAAAAGAAACCAACGAAACAGTGATAGCCATCTACCATGAAATATATTTACTAAGTCCGAAACTTCGGCCGACAGATTTTCAATATTGAACTTTTATATAATTTGGTCAGTGCTGAATTATGTCTCAACGCCGAAATATCGAAAGGCTTAAGAGTGTTGGCCTCAATAACTGCCTAGCATTACATGAAACATCCTACCTTGGCAATAGAAATTCCACTGTTCGCTTTCAATGGTCTCACACTTAGTTACACTTTGCTAGTCTTTGTGTAGTCACTAGTTGGTTGAAGACAATGCATTTTGATCGTAGTCCAGATTCGCTTTATTTCCGCGCCGTTTTATAAATACTACGCTAAGTAAAACCGCGTGACGTAACATGTTCATATTGCGATAGTCATCGTGGTTTACTTATTGTGTGATTCATGAATCAAATGCGATTGTAGGTTCACGTAGAGTGAACGGACGAAAAAGATTGCCACTTAGCCTAAAAGAATACTATAAATGGTTGATATTATTTTCATACCACTTAGGTGACTGAAAAGGACACGGGGCGCCTGATGGAAACTATTCACTGTGGTTTATGGACGTTTAATGCCGACCATGTACAGGGGAGGGAGAGGAGAGTTTATATGCAGTCTGTGCAGAAGACAAAGCATGGTTCCTCGGTCTTCCCACTGACAACACAAAACTTTTCCAGTGAGCTCTGGCTACACTATTCCCCGCCGGGAATACAATATAAGGTTATTGTTAACCACGGTATTGTCTAGGGTGGAGGTACTTACCTTGATATATGAAACATAGTTGTAATGCTGTTCGTTTTATCTCCACGGAAATCCCCACGGATACCTCCCCACCGAAGTCAGCGAGGGTGGTTATGCCGGACTAGTAACGACCAAAACCGCAAGGCCGTCTTGGGCCATCAGTTGCCGAGGGTGGCATATCCCTCACGACCTGGCTGACCTAGGGCCAGAGAAGGCGCTCCCGGGTGTGTCCATATCTTTCTCCGGATAGGGAGGAGCCTACTCCTGGGCTCCTATGCCTGCGCTCATGAAACATCGTTGCTACCTAACTACTAAAATTTCGCCTAGCTCCAGACGACTGAATTTTCGGAATGTTAATAACATAACAAAACACCAACCAAAGCGTAACTTAATAAAAGCAAAAATGTGCAGCTTTAATGCCTAAAAAAGTAAAAAGTAAGCGAGTAATAGTAGTTTCGGAGTACTTTCTATTTATACTGACCGATGAAACCAAACGCCAAATAGCTTTTTACGCTTATTTTTGAGCGAGTTGTTTAGATTTTTGCCCTATGTATTTTTAGTAATTTTAGGATTTTACATGCGAGGATAGGTGCCATATGAAAACCTGTTATTACAACATCAGTTAGCTTATAAGGAGCTTAGACGGCGGCGGCGCGGGACTGTCCGGTCAAAATCAAATCAAGGCGAACGCAAAGTGAATCCTATACTACGAACGCACATGAAGGGCAAAAGTATGTCATTGGCTATCCGTCCTGGATAACGCGGTAAGGGCAATAGCGGGTATCGACGGGTAGACGCGGTTTTTATTACTACGCGTTTAAAAAGACCGGCCCGCTCTGCCATTTGCAGAGGGGCTATTATTTTTTTACACCCCATAGGTGGCAGACATATAAACGGACCACCTGATGGAAAGCGGTCACCGTGACTTATGAACCAACACCGGAACAGCACGAGGGGCTTTACACTCATGCTGCCAACCCTATAATAACGGTTCACTTTTCTACTATTCCATTTCTTGTCGTTCCATATCACTTAGATTAGGACTACCCACATGGGAAGGGATTACGGAGGGAAGAACCCTATATTGTAGTAAAAAATTACCGTCTGACTCAAGAGGATTGAATAAGCCGGTGCCTGGTTCATCAAACTGTGGTGTACCGACTTTCAGGTAAGCTTGGGTTGGGAAAACACATCTTACTTTAAAACATAAGCATGTATTTTGATGGAATTTTAGATTATAATGTAGTCAAATGTGAAAGTTAACTCATGATTAGCGGTTAATGTGCAACGGACATGCAATCTTACTTTGCATGCATGCCCAGGCTCTCCGTTATGAACCTGAAGATGGCTTTGTAATTAAATGCATGTAGAAGACGCTACTATACTCCATTTAAGTACTTAAAAAGAGGTCAATAATGTTGTGGCACCTTTTTATAAAAAACACATGTTAAACAAATAAACTAAGCTAACTAACTAAGTAACTAGTGGTTCGATTTCGATTTAGTGTTTATAATACGTTTCTAAGTAGAAAAGTATTTTTATACTGAGTTTTTGAATAGGTACTAAAAACTTTCACGCCTTTCACGATCACCTAGTGTCTATATATAATAAAAAAAAATAATTAAAATTTAAAACCCCTCGACACATAAATACCTCCCACGGTTTTGTGAAACGATCCAAGGTCCCCCAACACCACAACGCATGAATTATGTTTTCTTACTTTTTGGAGGTATTTCTTATCGGGGCTTTTTAACAGACACGTAAAAGTTATAACGCCCTTTTGTTTTTACGTCGTGAGTTAAGAAGAATCTCGAATTATGTTGTTAGCTGAACCAACTCCTTCAAAATTACGGAAGGTTTTTATGGAGCCACGGGGACGGGATCAGAAGTCTATGCGGGCGGAGAGAAGGCTAACTGTGCCGGTAAATGTCAATTAGTGGGAAAGCACTTTGCGTATGTGTGGAACATCTTCACAGCACAAAGGGGCTTGTGGCTAGGTGACAACCGATAAGTTAATCTTGCGTCTTGCAATATTGCATGGTTCGATATCAGTGTTCCAGGAAGTTTAACACATCACGAAAATCTAGATAGGTTATGTTTGTCAGATGAATAGATACACACTTTACTACATTCTAATGTATAACTTTAGAATGAACTCTCTCCGTACTATCATTCAATTGCTTCCAATCTAAATGGACCAAAAAAATTGCTCCAGTCAAGAGAATTAAGTCAAAAATTTGATGAAATATTACCCTGTCAAATCCATTCCTTTATACACAAGAGAACTAGTAAATATTCTCTAAACAAAACATTCAATGAAATATGCACAAGTGAAAATGTTTTTGCAAATAGTTTCGCTATAATAACAGTAGTTCCGATGATATAACTGGCCATTTCATACAGACCCGTTGCTAAGATTATATTGTTGGGTTATAAGGGTCAAGATAGTTGGTGTACAGAAAACAACATGATGTTTTTTACATGGACACGTCGTTAAGTACAGTTGGTTCCGTACAAAAACGGTTTTAATGGATTTCTGTGTAGTAATGAGCGTCTTCGTGACCTCATATTGATATATCACTCTCTACAGTTTACATAAACACAGTCACTCATTTTTCCATTGGGGTAGGCAGAGACCTCATGTTTCCACTTCCAATGTGTGTTACAACTCCTAGTTATTACTAGATACTAACTACTAACTACTAACTAACGAATTAACCTAGTTATATATCTTCAGCCTCTGTGGCGTCGCGGTAGTGTACGCGACTGCTACACAGGAGGTGCGGGTTCGATCCCCCCTCAGTGTAAATATTTCTATGCATGAATATGGGTAAGCCGTCGGTCCCGGTTGTCATACGAACATCTATGACAGTGGTTACAGGTAGTTGGAGTCCTCAAAAGTCCGACTAGCCTTACTACAGAACGAGATATCGCCAATTTGGTTGTGGAGGTCCGATGGCGGTCGAGGTTCAGCCGCATCTTAGTTAGACTATAACTGAGTTAGGAATAGGCTTCCAGAATGATGATGATGATGATATATGCACACGGTTATTTTCCTTCGAGGTAGGCAGAGGTGAATTTTGCCAACGATCGTATTCGGTCCTACGTAATAGAGGGTGAGGCTACTGATGCCTAGTGGGTGACTCGAGCCATTCATCTGAGGCATATTGGTCTGATATTGAACAACCCTAGTCGTGTTGTAAGACACCGAATGGCAAGAGATGGGGTGGTCCAAATCCTACTCTACCACTACCTTAACCTTAAAGGTTATTATTATAAAAATTGCAAATAGAATAAAAAAATATCTACATTTAATTTTATGTACTTTTTAATATGCGATTTCAGAATTAAGAGACGGGCCCTATTGTTTAATTCTTCTTCGTAAGATCTTTAAAAATGTCTCAGTGATAATTTTATCACTGAGAAATTTTTAAAGATCTTAAGTGGTAGTGTACCTACTCGTAGTACTACCATGTATTTACATGGTGGTACCACGAGTAGGTACACTATATATTAGTATTGTCATAAAAAAATTATTACCATTTTTATTCAATTTTTATACCGTTTAATTGGCATTATTTAATCCCTATCGTATCAGTAAAGCTAAATGAAACGATAATTTCATAAAAAACAAACAGCGCCATAATGCGAGTTGTTGTATTTTAGTTGAAATTATTATTTCATTTAAATAGCTTACGGGCTTTTCTTCTGGTCTTCAGGTCTGAAGTCAGACACTTCATAAGACGCGAAACGGTTGAAATCTACAATAAGGATTTGTTAAGTGACTCGACTTACTGTAGATGAGTGGATTTACAGCAGACCCTATGTAGTATCTGCATGTGCATTAACATTCTAATCTACTATTATATAACGTAACATTATAAATATTACATAAATCAATATGAATCTTACGTGAACGTTCGCTAGCGGCAAAAAAGGAACTACATTATCATCCTACCTGCGGAACCCTAAATAAATGTACAATCTACACTGAACTAATAGGAGCCGCCTGTCACTTCTCTATATAATAGAGGTGCACCATGTTGTGACATCATTAGAACTTGTGCAACGGCACCGATCACATCAAAATGTGTGCAGTTATTTTATATGTGAGTTATATTTTATTATATAAGTGATAATAGTGAATTTAAGTGATAGTTTGTTAGTATATCTGTGTTATAGGGATATTAAAATTAAATTGTTGACGGTCATAAAGTGAGTTCAAGAATAGGTATTATTCGGTCAATTAATAGGACGTATGGTTTGGAACCACTTGCTCAAAGTATAGACTTATACCTTCCGACACGCTCACTATTGTAACTCCACCAAGGAAAATAACTGTGAGCTACGTACACACCGGGTAATGATACTCGGGCTGTTCCATGGAAGGTATAATTGTCTTGGAACTTTTGAGAACGTCATCGAAATTAATAAACTGAGACACACACAAAATACTATCGAATTCGTAATGTAAAGGTATCGACAGAACGGAGCATTGAGATTGGCAGGTTACATACGCACACAGGTTCTGAAGAGGCAGACTGCCAATCGTAATGCTCCGTTCTCTCGATACTTTTACATTACGAATTCGATAGGTTTTCGTGCTAAGGGCACTGTTTATTAATTTCGGTGTCAGTAGGTGGCAGTTGTGGGCTCAAGATTGCCCTGATAGGGAGACAAATTAAAGGATTTAGTATATTCGATTATTATTTATCTAATCGTGAAGACCGCAAAATTTCGTACAATTTGGCGAGCCAGCAACTGGCTTATGAAAGGTTGTGTTAGCTAGATATTTGTACACTCTACAGGGACTAATTGTAGGCGCTCTTTTCTATTTACTGCTGAGGGAATAAGGCCTGAGTACAACATACGTATCAATGTTTGTAAAAAGATTCGTATCTTTCGACATTTTATAACCTATTAGCTGACCCGAGCAACTTCGTCTGAGTCACCCCGTTTTTGCAACATTTTTCATGCCTGCTCCGCACCTGTTGGTCGTAGCATGTCGTTATATACATATAAAGCTGCCTCTTTAACCATTCTATCTATTAAAAAAACCGCATCAAAAGACGTTGTATAGTTTTAAAGAAAACCCGCGCAACTTCGTCTGCGTCACCTCGTTTTTGTAATAGCTTCCATTCCTACTCCGCACCTGTTGGTCGTAGGATGATGTCATATTCATATAAACTTTCCTTTTTAACCATTCAAACTATAAAAAAACCGCATCAAAATTCGTTGCGTAGTTTAAAAGATTTAAGCATACAAAGGGACATAAGGACATGAAAAATAGGGACAGAGAACGCGACTTTATTTTATACTGTGTAGCGATAAGCTTGGCGAATCAGTCGCCCATCCAATAGACCTATTTGTCATCACATTAAACGTTTCCGAGGGTTTTCTGCTCGTAGTATCCCCTATATCCAATAGATCTAAAATATGTTCTTATGTTCAATAAATAACGTATAAACTGGACAAGTATTGACAGCTTGTTGCTTCAACGTTGTATTATTGCACTTCATTGCACTCAATTTATACTACGCAGTTTCAGTGTTCAGTTACAGAAGAACTTGCAACACAGAAATATGAGCGGGCACGTAGGACCCTACTTGCGTTGCGGTTAATCTCTAAACTCTAAACTCACGCCTATATCCCCGAAGGGGTAGACAAAGGTGGTAGCAACCATATTTCGCTCGTTTATGTTTAGGTCTTATGTAATTGGTGGCGAGAGTATTGCCATTAACCGGGTACTTATAAACTTGCGATAAAAACACACATAACTTCGAAAAGCATCGAAAAGTCATTGGTGTGTGTCATGGTAAAACCTGGGATCGAACCCGAGACCTTGTCTCAGCCGTCCATTACCCGTACCACTAGGCTACCGCAGTCTAATTAAGACATACGATACTGATAGCAGGTGGGAAATTTGACTACGTACTCTTATCAAAAAGTATGTGCCTCCTCTACATAATACTTTGGAATAATTTGTACATTTTCGACCTTAAAACTGCAATTGCCTTACTTGCTTCTTCATCGCCTGTTAGACCATCAATCTAACATTGTGTCCTATTAAACCTCATTGATAAATGCGACAATGAGGTGGTCATATTTGCCGTAAGACCAAATCTGTTGGAGTAGACGAGTCTTTGAGTGGAGACCGCGAACCGGCAAACGTAGTGTACTAGATTTGATTGGGACTCATTTGTACTTTGTGTGATTGGATCTAGTCTCCCTCTTTAGGCCATTTTGCGGGTCCTAGGGCGACGATATTTATATACAGAGTAGCTGGCGGAGAGTGGATGAAAGAACCGAAGTGGAAGGTGGACGAAGGTGAATTTGAGGCCGTCAAGCTGAGCACTACCATTGTAGCACTTGTACATGTTTGCAATGGTGACCCTCTTTCATGAGACCTTGCCTTCAGCTTAACATCAGGCCAGGTGACGTCAAATAAAAGTGCCATAAATAAAAAAAAAACTGCTGAAGACCGGGCTAAATGGTGTGCCATGGGAGAGGCCTATGTCCAGAAATGGACTGCCGCGATGATGATACAACTGGATTGAATACAAATTCCAATCGCCCAAGCAGGTTGCAGATGGTTTTATTCTAAGTTATTCATTCAATCATTTCCAACGACTTTTTGTATTATGGAACCAGTAATTTCGAATTGTGTGTAGATTAGTATTGTATTCCTTGCTGTTCATCATCGTACAAAATGATTTGGTCACGTAACGCTTTGAACGATATTATTCAGAGTACTTTCTAGTTACACTCATACTTTATTATTTTGTATGTCGTCAAAGCCTATTTTGACGTCACTCACGAAACGTGAGAATCTATTTGATGACCAGTGAAACGTCGAGATTACCTCACAAGGCTTCATTAGCACTTATGCAATTTATTTTTATTTATGGCACGTCCATTTGACTTCACATTGCCTGATGGTAAGCTGATGGCAAAGTTTAAGGAAATAGGGTCACCTTTACAAATTACAAACACGTCTTTAACATGTGTTTTACTTTGGTTTACAGTTTTGAAAATATAGTAATGACTACACTATTTTAATCTTTATTGTTCTTTAACGGTTAAATATTTTTATTCGGTATCGTAATACAGATGTTCCTGCGCAGAATACACTTCCGTGTGTTTCTAGCAGTACATCATTGATGTGCTAGCTACAGACCTATGTGTATGTTTAGTGCATAAAGTTCGTTTAATATTTCATATGATTCAGCGCTTTTGTTCTAAGTTTGAACACTACAGAAACAGCAATGAATGGTTCTGATCTGTTAATGAAACTGGAAGATGTGCAGCAGTACAGTCAAAAACTTTTTAAATTCTTATCATCATTCTCTGAGCCTATTTTCAACTCTGTTGGGGTTGGCTTTCTAGTCTAACTAAGATGCGGCTGAATTTCGATATTTTCCGTGAAGCGATTGCCATCTGATCTCTACGACTAAATATTGCGATATTGAAGTTCTGTTGTTTGATAGTAAGACTTTTGAGGACTTCAACTAGCTGTAACGACTGCCATAGATTTTCGTATAGCAACCGGGACCAACGACTAAACGTGCTCTCTGAGGCACGACCACACCAGTGTAAATATCCATATGCATGCATATAAGTATTTACACCGAGCGGTGATCGAACCCGCGTCTCCTGCATAATAATCGCGTTCACTACCGCCACGGCCACCACAGGGGCGTTATAAATCCTTTAAACTTTTAAAACCTTTTAAATGACTAATAATAAAACTGGATAGTAAGTACCTTCGAACACGCTCATAATCATCTCCTTTCATTAAATCTTCATTTCGGAGCCCGAAATCAAATTATTCCTCATTTATGGCTCCAAGAATCAATATCTGCTCTGTACCCTGGATTGTGGGATTTAGTACTCTATAAGTTTATAATTGCCTTTCTTTCATCATATTTGGCTGAGCGTGGGTTCAGTACAGTAGTTAATCTACTATCCGAGAAAAGGCTTCTGCAGCCATATATAGCTATATATCTCTCTCTATCTGAATCGCTTTTGCATGTTGTTGTAGACTCGAAGACTGCTAGGCGAGTAAATTTGCTACTGATTTCTACTAAATTGAGGCGACATTGATATATTGTTAAAACTTCAACAGCATCTAATTCCTTACTAGTAGTTATGTTTCTTATTGAAATTAATATTTTTAGGTATATTTCTTTTATTAATTGGTTAATCGTTTTGTTATTAATTTCGCGCAGTTTCCCATTGCGGAGTGCTCAAGTTTTATATATGTTTGTATAAGCTGGTGCATTAAAGAAAGGTTTTATAAATGGCGGCTTGTACTTGCGTTGACGGAAAGTACAGCTAGCATATAAAATTTCAAATATTATTTTTTTCATTTGAAAAATAATAAAAACAAGACCGGGTCGTAATAATTTCCAACTAGCTGCGGCCGGCGGCTTCGCCCGCGACACGTGACGGCATCTATTTTTGTTTTCATCGGAAACAGTACCTACTTTTACACATAGAGTCCTTTTAAACGCACATTAAGTCCTTTCATCCTGAAAAAGGAACGTATATCACATTCTATAAGGAGGATCATGCAAGATCATGATCTTGGTTAAAATAAAGAACTAACATTATTATGAACAACGGTCTTGTTTATATTTTTTTTAACTGAAAAAAAAATGAAATTTTGTATGCCAGGTGTACTATCTGTCAACGCAAGTACAAGCCGACATTTAAGAATCCTTTCTTTTATGCATCGCATCAAGAGCACAGAGCGTGGAAGAAAATAAAGAACAATATTTTTTTTGTGTTGACGGTACGCGCGTGAGTGAGTATAGACAGTGCTAGTGTGTGAGCGAGAGGAAGTGATAACGTCCGCCATTTATAAAACCTTTCTTTAATGAACCAAGTTATATGGTTAACATGACATTGTTAATAGTTTGCGCGAATGTCACACATTGCAATAAATTTTTAAGGTTTCTATTGCGATTTTTTTTGGTGTTATGTTATTATTTAATAGAACCCGATGATTCGGTTGCTTTTCAGTAAAAATATATCTGTGCAACTTGCAATGTTGAAATAGCCGTGCGTGCGTTCTAGTTTTATTTAGCTGGCGTTGTTTGTGTTTGACTGTTGGTATTCCTAGTGATTATATTGGTTTATCAAATATGAATTTAGATTTTTTGATATAAAAAATTCAAATGTCACTGCATTTGAATGTTAACAATTGGATAGGATATACCGTAAGATTTTTTAACTCAAGGATTGTAACAAACAGTACCTTTCTTCTGAGTGCGGACGTGGCCGAACTTAGGATAATCTTGAGCGATTTGATCCATGTTTATCTCAGAGCACGGAAGAAAACTAAATAACTATTGTGTAACCATTGGCTGTTTAAATCATAACCCTTTTTGCTGTAGTTGAGCAAAAAACCCCGCAATAATGTTGTCTAATTTCCTTTCTAAGGAATAAGTGGCAAATTTAGCGGTGGAGAGGACATAAAATCACAGACTTTTATTGCTCGGGGGGTGCTAGACAAGATGGCGTCGTAAAATCGTAGCACTCAGAACAAATTCTGACAAAAAATAAAGTTAAACGTTGCGTGGTGCCGTAAAACTAGACTTATCTTGTTCCCTAGGACACAATAGATCCTGAGCTGTGTACCTATATTGAAGAGCTAGGGATTGTAGAAATTGAGAGATTGAAGAACTAAGAGAAATACAACAGTTAGGTGCGGGTTGATTAAACGGTAGTTTGTATCTATAAAACTTTAGTTAAATCATAAAGACTAGAAGAAGAAAATCATCTCGGAGATCTCTGGTTATATACGAGGCTCTGTATGCAACCAGGAACAATAATAGAATGAAGATCTTAGGTACGTATATTGAAGAGTCGGTTGAGCTTGAGTGAAAGTGGCCTGAAAGAGAAAGTGAATAGTAAAAAAGATAGTATTCTATTCTATTATTCTGATTCACCCCCGTTAAGTCCTGGTAATGGCGTGGCATTGTGGAGTGAGACATGCGTGAAAATGATAAACAACAACAAAAACGTGCATAGGTGTAGAAGTAGAAGTCGCAAAACGGACATTGAATCTAGTTTGTTCATGATTGGTACAGTCGATATCGATATTAGAGCATAACACATAGATACTAAAACTTCAAAAAGATTATAAATTAAATATCAAATTAATTAATTATCAGTAAAGCGCCGCGTTTTCTGATACTAAGGACATATTAGAATAAAAAGTAGCATCGTAGGATAGTGTAGCATATCAATCGCCGAAGATACTTGAAATCGGTTCTGTAGTTTTTGAGTTTATGACTTTATGATATTGCTATAGATTTATTGATTTCTTTCAAAGTATATATAGTATTTAAATTTTTAAGTGTTCACCTAATTCGAAAAGTTACTATACTCACTGGTCAAATGAACTGTTAAAAAAAGGAAATTCAGGCGACAGTCCTGCTTCTCCGTATCCGAGGCAAGATGTGGACACCGTAGACCCCACACTCGAGAGAGCGGTAACTGGTCATGGGTCAGCCGGGGCGTGAGTAATGTGCTAGAGGCTACCTCACCCTCGGCAACTGATGGCTCGTGCGGTTTTGGTCGGTTCGGGTCCAACAAAACCAACCTCGCTAACTTCGGTGGTGTAGTTTCCGCACGAGAAAAAAGAAACGGCAGTCGTCCCGATAAAATCAAACCAAATTAAGGCAATCATTTCTAAAGTGTTAGCTTTTGGTGTACTTATATTATTATTTTCTTGTCCACAGCTCTCGAGCGCTCTGCTCCTCACCACTACCCTCGCCGAGGAGATGCAGTGGTCACCCTACAACAACTACATGCAGCAGTACCAACAACAAGATCAACAGGTAAATAACCATCCGACCACTGGCAGGGGACAAACAGGCACATGGTCCACTTGATGGGAAGTGGTAACCTTGGCTTAGGAACTCTTGCAACAATAGGGGCATCACAATCGTGCTGCTGACTATGTAGAAACCTTCTTAGACCCTTCTTGAAGAATCCCATATTGTAGTCGCTTGGAAAAATCTCAGCTCTTCTTACACTTTTCATTTTTGAGTTTTCTGAAAATGACAACGTGTACGCTGTGATGACATTTTTATTCGAGCCCTATCTTCCTTATTTGGGCCCCCACCGGTACTACTAGTAGAGACTAGCAGTACCGGTGGAGCGGCGGTGATAGAGATCAGAGCTCTTTCCAAAAAATACCTCCAGTAAAAACTACTTTAATACAACATACCTCTCAAAAGCTAATAAAAATGAAATAAGGTGGCAGGACCCATTATAATGCTTTTTATGACGTTTTATATTTTTCTGTTACACAAAATATACATTACACTTTCAGTATTCAGAGATCCTTGAATGCAAACCTCGAGTAAATATAGCCTTATGAAGTTTTTATTGGATTCGAAGGTAGGTGTAAGAAAGATATAAGGGTTTATGTGGTGGCTAAACCAACCTCACGGGCAAATCAGCACCTCTGCTGAATATTGGACGATGTGGGCCCCAATCCTAGGTCCTAACATGCATGTTATCTCTTACTGGTAACGTTTATCTTGGTTTTGTGACAACTGTCTGACCCCCCAAAACAGGAACGCCTGCCCCTGCTTCATCCGTTAATCTGCAAACGTATTGGTTCACAAGTAAAACTTTATTAATGAAGCCATACCTATTCCAACTTATTATTTTTTAAACGTACGGAACTTTTATATAACATAAAATATAATCTCAGTAACTTGAATACAGAGTATGAATAAGCACACCACGAAAATATTACTTTTGAATTTTTTAAAAGGTAAGTAACGTTAGGTTAGGACAAAAAGGAATATCTTTTATATGGCAACATCAAAGTGTGGGATTAAATATCGTCTCCTTTCCGAGGAAAGGTATTAATATACTGTTTATGGCTTATGTTTTTAAATTTACTTCTGGATAGCACATGTATTAAATAGACTTATTCATGTTTGAAATCATAAAAATATATGTTTTATAAAGCCGCCTTTTTTGGGTACATCGCCGTGGAAAGAAACTAAAGTTAGATAGGTTTTAATTACAGTTTACGCGAAGTGTACCTAAGTTAAAATTGAGATTTTTTCTGCTAGAAAATTCTTATTATGATACCAAATATGTGTGTGAAGGATAGATGACTGTCACTTTACGAAAGCTATAGTAGTTTGGCAATTTCGAAGTCAGTCAGACTGAAAAGCAATCCCTGACTATTCAGCCTGACTTGGCCAGTCAGAGAATGTACTTTCGTCAAACTGAGAAGTTAACTCGAGAATCGAATTCGTGATTGCCAGCACAACAGTCGTCTAGTATACCGCGGGACACAGTATTAGATTTTATTCGCATGTATATTCTTGTAACAAAAATTGGATGAAAATTCTTTTTGTTTTCATAAGGGCACTGATGTCAGACCCTCGTTAAATAAAGAACTGAGCATACTATGTCGGTGATAATGCAAGAAGGGTGTAAGTAGAAATACCGCGTGTCATTTATTACAATTTGGGGAACGAAAATAAAACTAGTGTTTCTTATATAAGTCGCGGTAGCGTAGTGGTTTGGGTAATGGACTGCTGAGACGAGGTCTCGGGTTTGATCCCAGGTTAACATGGCACACACCAATGACTTTTCGATACTTTTCGAAGTTAAGTGTGTATTTATCGCAGGCTTATAATTGCCCGATTAATGGCAATAGGCTCGCCACCTATTGGGACCTAAACATAAACTGGCGAAATGTAGGTGCTAGCACCTCGGCCTACCCCTTCGGGCATAAAGGCGTGAGAGAGTTCTTATATAATATTAACTAGCCCGTGACTCTGCCTGCAAGAATATTGCTGTAGTTAGATTGTTCTATAAAAACTCAATTCCCAGCTCATAGTGTGACATAACCACCTCGTAACTAACCTCATATTCGTAACCAGAAAATCAATTGTCAAGCCTAATTAAAATATAGATCAAACGCCATAGAAGATTGAAACTTATAGACAGATTGGATCGAAATTACGTAACATAAATTCCTATAAGCACAAAATACTATGCTCTAGTAAACTTTGGCGCGTAACAATCACAAAAGATAGGTAACGTAACAGTTACCGAACGAAATATAAAATGTCAAAGCGGACCATAGACCAAAAAGATGTTACAGAATAAACAGCAGCGGTGGCGTTGACGGCTCGGAAGCTGTTGTTTTTTTAGAGTTCCGTTGCCGGAGGGCAAGCAATTTTACTCTATCACTAAAAGGTACATGATCCTTTTTCGTTTGGGTTGTAAATTATAAGTCAACCTGTTCACTTCTGAACCATTGTATAAAGTATGGACATATACAATGGTTTGAAATTGGGTAGGTTATTGGGAAGTTACGCCAAATTTATTAGTGCCCTTAGCATGAAATACCATCGAATTCATAACGTAACAGTATCGATACAATGGAATATTGCGATTGGTGGGCTACACGCGCACACAGGTTCCCAAGAGACAGACAGCCAATCACAATGCTCCGTTCTCTCGTTACCTTTTCATTACGTATTCGATTGTTTTTTCGTGCTAAGGGCACAGTTCATTCTTAAGATGGGCGACCAGTCTTAACAACACGCAGAACACGTCACCTCGGTCACGGTTCTTATATTTTTAATTGTTAGTTGGAATCCAAGAATGTCTAACATCAGGTTTTGGAGCTTTCTAGGACTCTAAATACCAATATAGACATCTACAGAACTTTTTTGTCTGGTGGCTGGAGGTCAAATTAGTTCGGGAAATATCGAAGTTGACTGCTTCATATTTCAACTGGAAGCCGACTCCAACTGATTTGAGTAAATAGTTCATCATTATATCCCTGCTCTTGTCCTATTTTTTTGGAGTTTGCGCTACATCATATACTCCTCAGTCACTCCGTTCTTTGCCATATCTTCTTCCATACAATCCATCCATTGTATTGAGCGCACCTCTACTCTTAAAGCCCTTCATAGTTTTGACCTTTTAGTTTTTATTTTTAATTTGGTTTGATTTGTGTAAAAGTTATATAATAGTAATATCTTGTATAAAGTTACGGGACCCATTGCGTAACTCTAACTCACACTTGTCAAGTTTTTTTACTTTTTGACATCGCTCGTTATTAAATCGTAGCGAAACTGATTCCGTGGCAGTTTTCCCGCTATTTTGTAGAGAAGTATCATTTACATACGGTAATTGAATCTCTTTGAATCGAATGCACCGTTTAGATGGATGGTTTCGTCAATGGTTAAGTTGAGACACAGAGTAGATAAATACTATTTTATTCAACTTAGGCAGCAGACAAGCACGCGGCCCTTCTAATGGAAAATGATTACTGTACTGTTATCTGTGTCTCCATAATTGCCGGGGATATAATGTTGCCAATTATAGAATTATTTATAAATAAAATACGGTTAGTCCGGGGAAATTAAATAAATTCTAACCTAAACATAACCTTTTATTTATTGAAGCAAAGGCAAAAAGCAAAAATGTTCGTATTTTTTTTAATTATTGATGATTTCTGTGGTGCTTTGGTAAGCGCTCGGTTGCTAAGTTAGTAGTACAGGGTTCGAGTTAGGTTCAGTGCATAAATTATGCGGTTAAATATTTGAATACTTGGATGGTCGTAGTGTATCTATATAGAAACTGCAGCTAACTAATAACTGAACCCCACACCACCAAAACTCACTATTACAAGTTAAAATTACTGGATTCGATTTTCAGTTTAACCAAAATATTACTTGATCGCTAAAAAATTTGTGTAATACAAATCTTACTATTCTTCTGGCCTGCTTGAATAAAAGTTCCTTTTGTCAACAGTTACAGGCCAGCGAACATGGAGGAGGTTCATTCGACTTCGGAAGTTCTTCCCTCGACGGACATGGAGGCCAATTCGGTGGTTCTTACTTGGACGGGCATAGCAGCCAATTCGGAGGTTCCTCTTTCGACACTCACGGTGGTCAGTACGGAGGCCACGATTTCGGAGGTCAGGACTTAAGCTCCCATGTCAAGCACGTCCATCAACACATTGAGGAAGAGAACCCTGAGCCAATCAAGCATTACAAAGAGATTGTCGTCCCTGTACCCAAGAACGTAGAGTTCAAAATCAATCAGCCAGTAATCATCCCGGTCCCACATCCGGTACCAATTCAAGTGCCAGTACCGAAGGCGGTAGTCATTCCTATCATCAAAGAGATTTCCATTCCAGTCGAAAAGTCAGTTCCGTATCCAGTAGAAAGGACTGTCCATATACCCAAGATAAAGGAAGTACCTTTTGAGGTTGTGAAACATATTTTGATTCCCGTCGAGAAACCGGTGCCTTTCAAGGTACCTGTGTATGAAACTATTATTCATACCAAGAAGGGCGGTTCTCATAAGATTTAAATATATGAATTAAAAGTAAATACGACTGCTCGGCCAAAAATACCTTCCTTGTAAAAGTTTTACATTTTGGGCAGTCGTTAAATAAGTATACGATTAAACTTTAAAGCATTTACATTTTAAACTTGAAAAATATTATTGTAGTTCAGGAATTCGAAATCGTGAACATCTTATTCCAATGAGAAATTCGGTCCAGTCAGTATTGGCAAGTTGAAACAGGCCTAAAAGACCCCTTGAATTTTTATCCCTAAACAGAATTTTCTCATTAAATTTAGTATGAAAAAGTAACCGAAAATAAACTAAAAATGAAATTAGCCTGTTGTGTGTTCGAGTCCTGTTCTAAACGTTAACTTTTTCAATATAAATTTAGGAAGTAATCTACCCATCGCATCCGCTCAGTCTTACATTTCCCATGCCTAACGTAAATGCCAGTTGAAGTTAATCTAAGAAATCAGTCAACTATATAAAATCTGTCTTAATACACTTGCGAAGGAGGATGTGATATTCCTGTGGAATGTTGTATCCATATTTAAAAATGTGAAAACTTTAATATTGCGATTTAGGATCACCAGCTTTGTCGGAGTTCACTTCAATTTTGATAGATGTCGCTGACAATATTATGAAGTCAATCCTTACTTTCAGGCAGGAAAACGTGTCAATAGTTCTTTATAAACTTCTAATAAGGCAGAATAGTTGATATAATATACATAAAGCCGTAGGTTAAAAATCCGGGTAACCGGTAACAGTTATGCAGTTATTTAATGTTGTTGAAACAGTTGTTGAATGTTTTTGTTGTTGTGTGCTGTAAATATAGTTGTTATCTAGTTATAAAGTTTTATATTGTTATTAATAAACGTTTTTATATTGTTTTTATTTTGTTTTATAATTTATCTACCTACTTAAATATAGAATTTAATTGAATAAAGATAAATATATGTAGGGAGTAAACATACTCGAATGAAATTTTAATTAAAATTTCAACAACTACCCGTCCCGGGTTCTTTTACCGTATGACCATGAGAAGATAGGCTTTCGAGGTTATCAAGGTACCAGCACCATTTTACGATCGGCAGCATTTAGAATGGTGTTCCGTATCTTGTTAACACTTCATTTTCTTACAACCCAGTGTGGGGTCAGCAGTCGATTGATACAATACTTGTAATAATAGGAGTTTTTCGCAATCGGATAAATAGGACGGCAGCGCATGAAATAGAAAACACACTTATTTGTTTGTACCTTATAGTTAAATTCGTGTCTAGTATTTAAAAGTAAGTAAAGTATTAATGTACAAATAGAACTGCAATTAATAATTATGAATATAACATTAAACCTAGCTTTTTAACATTACTATAAGTTTTCAGGTTTGAGGTTTTAGGAGTACCTAAGCGCCTGGGAAAATGTATTCAGCAATAATGTGTCTAACTACAATACATGCCTCAGAGAGCACGTTAAGCCGTCGCGTCGTGCCTACATTTGTGGCATTGTGACTTGTATTTGAAGCTCTAAAAAGGCCGGTCACCTGGTTTAACTGAAGAATTTCGATATTTACAGTGGATTGCTTTTACCCAGAAAATTTATTTCGCAATAGTAAAGTAGGTAAATTAAACTATCTAATTTAACCTTACTGAATGTACGTAACAGAGCTAAACCAAAATAGTAATGTCTTATAGGTTTTAGAATACTGATAACAACATTGTGGATACTTAGATACATTTTTTTTGTAAAGACTCACATAATTATAATAGAAACAGCCAGACTAATGCAAAAATTTATATTCATGCATATAATACATAATTGTACATAGAAACAGTGGGACCTATGCAGAAATTCATATTTATGCACACAAATATTGGCACTCAGCGAGAATTGAACCTGGGGCAAAGAAATTCTCTAGTATCGATAACAAAAGTCTTGTCTGAATTGGGATGTTCAATTAGAGAGAGGATCTGTTAAACGGATCTGGCTCAAAAGACATTGCTACGCGTTCGAACATCACTCGCCAGAACCAATAGGAAAGGGGCTTTTTGAATGAGGAATATATTTTTTTATTCTTATTGCACTGTATTTTAAAAACAGACCAGCGGCGAGTAAAGCGTACAAATGCAATATGTGTCATGTTTTTGAGGTTATGTTTGTATAAAATCCGGCAATAACTGGTTAAGTATTTGGTACAATGATAGATAGTCCGCAAATCAAATCAAACCAAAATCAAATCAAAAATCATTTATTCTGCATAGACCAGTAAACGGCACTTACAAAACGTCAATATCAACAATATTTCGACGGGTACAAAGTAAATGAAGTCAACTACAAATTCACGATTTTCTTTTTATTGCATTTTCGTACTAATCAAATAAGACTCCACAACCTGGCATATTTGGTTTTGGAGATTTCATTATATTTCAATGAATTTTTAAAAGTATAAAAAGCCATCTACACTCAATTTTGCAAATAGTACGAAGGTAATGCGACCAAGTAACGTTGGTTGTTTTTGCGCGGAGCGCGGCGGCGGACTCCGAGCGTACACAAAATGTCATCAGACAGTTGACTTACTTGTCACCGGCGCGGATACATTATAAGTTTTTAAAAGCTTTTATGTATATCGGCAACTATTTCAAGGTTTGCTTTTAATTTCTATTTGCATTACTCTTTAAACGTATATACGACAGGTTGCAGCGACGTGCGGTCCGCATTATTCGGAGTCCTGAGGTCACAAAGTCCCTCGAGCCTTTGCAGATGCGTAGAGATGTTGCGTCCTTGGCAGTATTTTACCGTCTCTACCATGGTGAATGTTCTGATGAGCTCTTCCAACTAATCCCACCCTCCCCTTTCCTACACAGGACAACGCGTGCAGGGCTTAGGTGTCACTCGCATACGGTACAGAATATTCCATCAAGAACCAAGCGGTTCGGTGAATCTTTTCTCTGCCGTACCATTAAGTCCTGGAATTCCTTGCCGGCGCACGTATTTCCTTCTTCCTACAGTCCCGGGTCCTTTAAGCGGGGCGTGAAAAAGCATCTGATGAGGCCGTCAAGCTTAGCGCCACCATTGTAGCACTGAACGTGTTTGCAATGGTGACCCTCTTTCATGGGACTTTGCCTTCAGCTTAACATCAGGCGATGTGGTTTAAATGTAACTTTTATTTAAAACTCAAACTAAAAGGGACAGTTTCTTCTTCTTCAAATGATCTTTGAATTTTGAATATCGAATTAGTTGTTTGTTGGGGTAAAGTTATGTGCAGTAAGCGCCTATGTTAATTCATTCGGCCATGGTCCAACAACATTGCTTGTGGCTTAACATACGGTAAGCGTACGGTAAGCGTATAGGCGTATGAATATTAAATTGGTACCATTATGTCAGAGGAGCTAGAACATGATCACATATATGAAAGTGTAGTGTGTAGTCTATCCGTTTGGCGCTTATTTTTATACCACTCATGTGGTAGACAAGCACAAGGTTCATCTGATGGAAAATGATCAATGACCGATGGATGTTTGCAACACCAGAGGCATCACATTCACGTAGAGTGGAGATTAAGAAAGGTTTTGTGCTGTCAGTGCAGAAGATAAAGATGAGTTTTTTAGTCTTCCTACCAATCACGCAAAACCTCTCAAGTGAGCTCTGGCTACTTTGCTCACAACCAGAAACAAAACACAATCGTTCCCAAACGCGTTTGTTCCCAAATGTGATGATCGGAACGGTTCACATACGTTCCGACCATCACCACCCGACCGCCTATACGTTGTTGGATGCAATAAATCCAAATTTTTGCAGAGCCCAGAGTTCGTTTCCATTTCTGCCGTTTGAGCTCCCAATCCCAAGAAGAAAACCTGCCTGTTTAGCAGATGTACCTAAGCAGGTGAGGTGGGGCACTCGCGTACGTGCTCTTATAGATATGATTCAGATATAAAATATATACACTGACGACATAAAGCTTATATCGGTTCAATAATCACTTCCTCAAGATAGTGACCATGACGGTATAGCCCATTGTTATGTTTTGCGCATCACCCTATGTATGGCGACCATAATGTGCCTATAGAAATACAGTGGTGATACAAACAGATTATAATAGATTTGTACTTAGTGTTTATAAAGAATTTGTGTTTAGAGCACCTGTGGATTTAATAATCTGGTGTTGTTTTGTCTCTTTCTAATTTGTGATGTAGGAAAGGAATAGTTATATTTTTGAATTGTTTTTTTTTTCGTGTAATATCTGTATGTTTTGATGATATTTTGGTTTCGTATGTGTATGGATGTGTTAAGAAAATGTAAGATGCGTATGTATGAGAATTGGTGCGCACGAAAAATGTATACGATATAAGTCACGGAGTGCACAGTGAAAGTTCTTTTTGGGCCTGAGTCTAGTTTATTGGTCTTCACACTCCATATAATAGCCAGATCGGGTGAGCAAGGAAGCAAGGAATTTATTTAATCTGAGATTCATGGAAATCTGATTGGGTGAGCTCGAAAGCATTTTGGAAGGTTCTAGAAAGGTTGCTTGTTTTTTACCTTACTATTCAAAAAGTTAATCCGCAATGCAAATTGAAAATAAAAACTAAAAGTATTTTATCATTATTATCCTATATTCGCATGCAGTTAGAAAGAGACAACCAGTGAGTAAATTCGCAAAATAAGAAACTTACAGTACTAGTGAATGTTTAGTGACATTATAGTGACGTCATAAAGTGCTGAACCAAAAGTATAAAGCTGTGTATATTATTTCATCTTGTCTCATCTCATAGTGCGTAACTATTAAAAGATGCAGCCATCACAGTCGTTTTTGAAGCTGGCAATCAGACTGATTGTACTAGCAATACTATTTGTTTGCATGTGTCTGATATCAGCATTTCTATATAGCACAAGATACTGGCCAGATGTATACAATTACATAAATGCTAACATTACTATTGAAAGAATTCCTACCATATCAGAACTGAACATTCAAATCGTTGAAGTAAGGTATGATTATACTACAGAAACATATTCTACTACAGACGCAGATTATTTCGAGTTATCAACTACAGATGAATTTGATATCGATGAATTTATGACGGCTAGATTTGATGCTAAGACTAAAGTCAAAAGAGATGTAATGCTTGAAGAAATAAAGGACTATAGGGAGCTACCGAATAGACCTATATTTGTTGATTACATATTTCTTGAAGAACCAATTGAAATGAGTAGTAACGAAAACAATACAGATGACAGAACAGATATTTTAAGAACAGTAATTACTAAAGAACTTATAGATGATGAAACTAATGCTGTTTTGAAAACCAATATTAATGAAGACACAACAAAAAAGGACGATATTAAAGATTTTAATGGTAATATCACAAATATATTGAATCAGAAAAAATCTAGCTTAAATCAAGAGCAGCTATTTAAGGAAATTGGAGAATATCCAGTTCAACATACAACGACTAGAGAAGGATACCTTGTTGGTGATGAAATTAATCCAGAAATGGAAAACTCATCGACGATAGAATCTCTAGAAATAACGACTGAAGTAAACGAAAACGATTTTAATGAAGAACCAGTCAAACTTCTTAAAGACCTGGTAGATGTGACTCAATCAAAGAATCAAAGAATCAATTTCATTTATTCAGTTTAGGCACATAAAGAGCACTTATGAATGTCAAAGTTTTACAATAATTATGTACCTACATTTGTCAAAAATATTATAATTCATAATAAATTAGGATACTTAGTAAATAAATCATTAGAAAATGATTCTTTCGCTGGTTCGGTAGTTAAATCTCCTGAGAAGAGACCAGCAAGAAACTCAGGTAGATTATCGTTATTCTTTTTAATATTTAGTTGTTTATTTATAATAACTGGGTGCAAGAGCAAGAGATTATTATGCCCACGCATTTTTATCATCAAGATATTCGTCTACTTTATAATAGCTTTTTTTAATTAAAAATTTTTTCAATTCTATTTTAAACTTATCAAGTGGCAGGTCAGCCAAATCCTGAGGAATTTTATTATATATTTTTATACATTTGCCCACAAACGAATTACTGACTTTATGAAGCCTTAGTTTCGGTATCGCCAGTTTATTTTTATTTCGCGTATTCAAGTTGTGAAAGTCTGATTTTTTTTGGAAGAGGTCTAGGTTCTTCCTTACATATAAGGCGTTGTCGTAAATATATTGTGAGGCAACTGTTAAAATATTAATTTCTTTAAACAGTTCTTTCAGCGAGTCACGGGGTCCGAGGCAATAGATTGCTCGTATAGCTCGTTTCTGTAATATAAATATAGTTGCAATATCGGCAGCTGAGCCCCACAGCAGCAGACCATATGACATAACGCTATGAAAGTAACTGAAATAAACTAATCGTGCCGTTTTCTCGTCAGTTAGTGACCTTATCTTTCTAACCGCATAGGCAGCTGAGCTAAGTCTTCCTGCTAAGGCTGTGATATGAGAACCCCATTGTAGTTTATTATCTAGTGTGATGCCAAGAAAAACTGTGGTATTGACTATTTCCACAGTTTCATTATTCATTATAATGTTTGAGTCTATATGTCTTACATTTGGCATCGTAAATTTTACACATTTTGTTTTTTTGGCATTAAGTAGCAGGTTATTACTCGTGAACCAATGCAATATTACAGAAAGGGTATTATTCACATCGTCAAGTATTACTTTTTGTCTGTCAGTTTTAAAAATTAATGAAGTGTCATCAGCAAATAATACTATTTCACAAAGATTTTCAATGAAGTATGGAAGGTCGTTTACATATATCAGGAACAAAAGGGGTCCTAATATCGAGCCTTGGGGTACTCCCATGACTAGCGGGGCGCCAGAAGAATCGGTGCCATTAACGTTTACTTTTTGTACTCTGCCAGTGAGGTAAGACCTAAGTAAGCTAAGTGAGCTATTCGAGACACCATAATAATCTAACTTTAATAACAAGGTCTCATGATCAACACAATCGAAAGCCTTTGATAAGTCACAAAAAATACCAATGGCATCCTGCTTCTCCTCCCATGCATCAAATATGTGTTTAACTAGTGCGACTCCTGCATCTGTTGTATTTTTGCCTTTAGTAAAACCAAACTGTTTTTTATGAAGTAAATCATTGGCTGCAAAATGTGAAAGCAGTTGATTAAATATTATTTTTTCAAAAATTTTACTTAGCGCTGGTAATATAGAGATGGGACGAAAATTGGATGGGTCACTTTTGTCCCCTGCTTTGAATAACGGAATGATTTTACTGTACTTCACTAAATTGTCAACTAGACTTCCAGAGGATGTTGAAATCCTTGCTAATACGGCCTTGCAACGTACGGTAAGTATTATTAAGATTTCGATTTCGAGGTTGCTCAAGTGGTTTGAATGGTACGAAATTTTGCTTTGCGAGCTTTATCAGATTCCATAGATATTTTGTTACGTATTTTTAGTACAAAGTTTTAGAGGAACGCGAATGTTTAATTGGAATGTGCTAAGCTGCAAGTTTTACAAAATGTGTTTGCGTAATAGAGTGTAGAGGTCTTATTCAGATCTTCTAGATGAATGCAATATGTAATATCCGAACGTCAAATCCGTTTGTAACCAAAACCTTTGTAGGCCGGGGTTAAATTATTTTAAAATTACTTTTTATGGAAAGGACTGCCGTCTCCTAATCCGGATAGAAATATCTGCTACAGAGCTGTGTCCTTTTAACAATACGTGTACAGAACAAGCTTGTATCACTATATTTCCCACCAGCTATGTTGGCCACTATCGCACCTTCGGCAGCTAAAAACCCAAAGACGGCGAGCATTTCCAACCTTTCCAACCGGCTCCTGCGGGGGAAGAAACTGTGAAGATGTTTCACACGATAAAAAAAGTGGTACAGCCTGTGTTACAGTGGGTCTGAAACGTATATGAGAACGCAATTGGGAAAGACTCGAAAATCATAGTAGACCCCATTATATACCCGTAACGTTTGTCTACATATAAATTATACGTAATTACTTTTATCTCAAATCTCAGCTACTAAAGTCATGACCAAAAACTCCATTATATTCGTACTCAAGTATTGAGTAGTTCAACATTATATTCTCATGCATTGATGACATTCTTGCCTAATTAATGACTTCAAAAAGAATTTTTATTTGTTATATTGCAATGAGATAGTGATTTATTTCAGTGTTGCCAACGTTAATGGGAATAATTATAGGGTTTTTAGTAACAAAAGTGTAAGTTATGTAAGATTTATGATGATTTGTGCGTTAATTAATTTGTATGAATATACGTTTGCAGTTCTCATTGTTTAATTAAATATGTCGGCAACATACACGTCAATCGTGTGTTGCAGGAATATTTAATTTCAGTTTGCAATTTAATAATACTAATAACATCTCTTTATTGTAGACCAATTAAGGCAATGGTACCCCTAAATTGGTATGTCTTAAGCACGTAAGGTGGTTTAGTAACAATGGGATGTTTGTGGCCCCCTTAAGATCTTCAGGGTCTTGATGATTGCTGGACGAGGCTCTTGTACAGGCTTTCATCTCGTCATTATGGGGTTAGACGTCATTTGCTTCCAAAAACGTCATATATGCCCAAAAGGGAAAAGACTGTATAATGATCTGTGTTCAGAAGAATTGTTTGACATGATGCCGACACCTACTTTTTATCATCACACCGCTCGCCATAGGGAGGGAGTTCATCCTCACACACTACGACCGGAAACAGTGCGCACTGTACGATATGAAAGGAATTTCATCCCGCGCACGCTCAAGCTGTGGAATGAGCTCCCTGCCGTGGTTTTCTCAAGCGACCACAATATGGGATTCTTCAAGAAGGGCATTAGAAGGTTTCTACAGGATAGGCAGCACGTGTGTGGCGCCTCTGGTGTTGCAAACGTCCATAGGCCACGGTGACCGCTTCCCATCAGGTGGGCCGTGTGCTTGTCTGCCACCAAAGTGGTATAAAAAAAAAAGCGAACCCTGGTTTCTGAGGTTAAAGCTTCGAATGCAACCGGGTGCAGCGTTAAGGTGACGATGATAATCGGATTTGTTTGTGTTCACACGCATTGGGGAATCCATTCATCGTCAATTTTAAAGTTTGTTACTTGAAAAATTACATGGAATTCTTTTGTCTTTTTAAGATAATGTATTGTGTCAACGAATCTTCACCCAATCTCATTCCCACGTGGAATTACCCCAAGAATTAATATCTTAACATAATTACTCAATACATTAGTGCAACTTCTTGCTGCCTTCCTCTTCGCGTGAAGCTTTTTATTATTTTTGTTGAACAAGTACCGTCAGCAAACGAAATTGTTTTGATACATTGATGTTTTTTTTTTATTTTAGGATGTTAAAATACAGAGAATACATCCCTGATTATGTCGTGTCAAATAATCCACCCCATATAAGAGTATAGTTTCTTTCACAGTGACGTTTTCATGAAATTATTGTTTCATCTGGCTTTACTGATACGATGGAGAGTAAATAATGCGAAAAGAAAATTTAGCTAGACCGTAATTTTTTTAGACTAATATTATTGTGTACCAGGAGTACTACCACTGGCCTTCGGCTTCGGTAGTGTTCCCTTACACCTTGCATATGATTTACTCGTGCCATTAACTCGAGTAAGAAGAAGTTCTATAAAATGATGTTGCTGACTGTACGTTATACAATGCTATTAATAATGTGCTTTGTTTCTCTTTTTTCGCATCTACAAGGACAGGACATCTAAAGGCGATGTAATTGTAGGTACTTATTATATACAGTACAATTATATTCTTTACTGTACCACCTCATTATTTATTTGCAAAAATATGTTATTACTCGAAGTTCGCACGAATGTAGGGCTCATGGTCTAGACCCCCAGAGGCTCTCGGGTCAGTTATTTGACAGTTTACTGATACAGGTACAGTGGGCTCCAAAAGTTCATGGACACCACACCACACTATTTAACTAGAAGTAACATAGATAGCTTTAATACAATAAACTTCATCGAGGTCATTCTTTATAAGAAAATAAGTAATCTGATTCAAGTAGTATTCTAAACAGGTGACTAGTGTAGTTGATTATATATAGTTAATAGTTATATTATAGTGAATATTTATTTATTATTAATTTATTAGTTGTCCAGTGGCATTAGTTCATACAAATTAAGCACAAATTGTTGAGGTACTTTTGGGGCTCACTATACATATTTTTTCAATGGTTTTAACAAAATAATAGAAAAATTCGATTGACTCTAAAATTTTGGGGCGGGTGATCTACTTCTGGTGATTTAATTGACATTTACGGGAGCCTCTCCACACATTCCACTCATTCGTACTAAGTCATTCAGTGATACGTTCATTATCCGTACAGCCAAAAAGTGGAATGCACTGCGGGATCAGTTAACCGGATAACTAAAATTCAAAAATCTTCAAGACTAGAATCAATAGATTACTTCTCGGCAAGCGTGTACCGTCAACCAAATTAGAACATACCATCGTGTGAGATAGTGGTCAAACACAAGCCTATCGAACATAAAAAAGAGCCCCGAAGATATTACTGGTCCCCATACAACCAAAGTCGTGAGTCAAGTATTACTTAATCCTGTATTAAGTATACCTACGCCAATTATCCTAATCACGACCGTCCTTACTCAGACCTATCGAGTACAGCGAATCACAATTAAATCGCGATGACCGTGTAATTGGTTGGATAATTAAATTTTTCATTTCGTGATCAACTGACAAAGTTGAGCTTTGATCTGTAAGACAGTTCGACATGTTGTTAAACTTACGATTGAATTTCAAGACTTACAAGCTAACTAATATACGAAATAGTACGTATTAAATTGCACTAAGACTTTCAGAGTTAACACAATATGAAAATAATATATAGGGGTGGGAGGGGAGCGAGGAGTGGATGCCGTAAATGCGAAGAACAGACAACAAGAGGTTTGTCATTCCTTTCCATGACAATTAGCGATTTCTTGCTATTGCCATCGTTGGCATTGTTAACCCGTGAGTGACCGCCCCCTATGCGCCAATATTTATTTTCTTGTACTGAATATTTTATTCATATCAATCTGACCTGCAAGCCAGTGCACCTACTAATTGATGAATGACAATATGTAGCAGACGTTCCACTCGAGCTTGGGAACTCAGTGGCAGTTATTCCCATAAAAAGCAAACCATAGGGGAAGGAGTACGCGGACCTTGGGATCCCAGTTGGATGCTTTGTATGCAGCTGGGAATCAAGCTAAATTTAAATGCTGGTATGGTTGGGTTAGAGAAAAGACTAGCAATCCCTTTTTCCAAATCGAGAAACATCATCAATAACCACTCTGAATCAAAAAATATTAGCAAATAAAGAGGAAATTCTCGTCTCACGGATACATTGAATTAGCACTACACTGCAAAACGTGTTGTTATTTTTTTTGTTTTTTTTTTTTTTTATCTATGGCACGTCAATTATAATAGTGAGATTTCCGACTTGGAGGCAATTGGCCGGTTGGTGATGACATGTTGGTAACAAACAAGCTTTTACCTGACTTTTGGTGTTGTCTTATGGGTAACAACATCGGAAATAAAATATAGATCAATGTGTATGGAAAGAAGGGAGTAGGAAACAGAAAGACAGGTTTTTGGAACTTCGAATGCAGCATATAACTTCTTGACATCGCCCTACTCCTGTAAATCTATTGTCTACTCATTTGGAGTTGGCTTTCAGTTAACAATGAAAAGGAAAACAATATTTTCTTTGAAGCGACTGTAATTTGACTTTGACTGTAACTGACGAAATTGAAGTTCTGTAGTAGACCAGATTGTCTAACTTTTTGGAGTTCCTGATTCAAAAATTATTGTGTTCCGCTCCCCGCTCCTTCTACTACTAAAACAGCACGATTGTTGCTTATTATTGGGCTCGTTCATCAAAGTCAGGCAGAGCCACGAATTTTCAAGGTGAGTACATCTTATAAGCCTTTCACTAGCTAAAGTACACCTAATTTCAAGACTACTAAAGTCCATTGAAGTCGCACGGTATATTAACACTCATCTAACAAAACATTCAATGCATGCATTTGTTTTTCATCTCGACGGGTGACTTCACGTGTGTTTTGTTTGTCATAATGAAAAACATCATAGTTATAGTATTGTGTACAGTATTTGTCTGTGTTCGAAGTGACTGTGATGATCCTGACTGTGTCGAAAATGCAATAAGACAAATTCTAGATAACGAAACAGCCACAGACGAAATTATAGACCTAAAGTTAGAAGTGCCTGATTTCAAACAAATTAAAAACATAGAAATAAAAGATGTAAATAGTATTATTTTAAGTTTGACGAAATGGTTCGAGAATAAATTAAATGAAAGTAATTATGTTTATAAGCCAGTTAACAATAAAACTAAAATATTTGTGAAAAGTTTCGATTTTAATGTTGACTTTGAAAATGGGAATGCGCGTATTGATATGGATTTAGCTAAGGAGTCTGACGTGACAACAAAAAATAATACTGAAGTAGTTAGTGAAAAAAGCTTAGCTGAAAATGAGACTACCTATATAAGTACAACTATGGATCCTCGCACAGAAATAAATAATCTATCAAATAAAATAACTGAAGCGATTGGATATAATATCAAAGCTGCGATTAAAAGTAAGAACAATGATATATACAATACCATGGATTTCGACACAACATACTACGATCAGAATGAAGACAAGAATTCTACAGATTATCCAATGATAGATTATATAGATATTTACAAAGACACCACAAATGAGGAACATTTGTATACGGGAACAGAATTTCCTACCACGTTGGCTGATCCTGGTCAAAAACCAAACGAAGTCGAAGATATTTCCTTTGAAAGTTTACTCAATGATACTGCTGTAAGTAGACTTTTTCTATTAGAATACGAGCTGTTTTGCTGCTGGCGACTTTACCCATGAATTTTTCAACATTATTTCTCATTGTCCCGAAAATCAATGAAATTATGTAATATTTTTATATTATTTAACAATTTTCTGTTACACAGTTTTAAATATGAATAAATCGCAAATAAATAAACCTGGCGCCCGATTCATTAATATTAATTACAAGCTTGCTCGCGAATAAATATTTTCAATGTGCAGACACAACCAATTTACAATTATAAAACTATAACAGTAAAGATTAAATATTTTTAAACTTGTCTTCAATACCTAAATACTTCATAAAATAATCCAAAACGCAATCTAACTATGAGTTATTGTGAAGGTTTACTAACCTCAAGAAAATGTAGATAGATTTTGTTTTGACATATCATACTGAATATCAAACATATTTTATACTGTTTTGAAAACGTGTTTCTCTAAATTTTCTATTATTATTACCGATGCGATTTACTTGTTCTCTATTGAATGGCCAAGCACGTCACTGTTTGGTATGAACGTGTTTGGGCATAACATGCAAGTTTGGCAATACTTCCTTGCTTCTGTACCAAAAAATATCAAGGATACTTCCTATACCAAATAGCCGATGCGACATTTCACACTATAATATAACGCTTTAATTTTGTTAAGTAAGTTCAGCAATTCCGTTCAACTGTTAGAGTGTAATTGAGTAACAAAAATAAATAATATTAAAATATTTTTTGAAAAAAAAAGAAAAAAAAATATTTTTATTCTCCCAAACAAAATACTTAATACTTATTAAATGAAACAATAATATTATTATTTTCTAGGAGTATCTTAATGGCTTTACAAAAAAAATTGTAATTGTGAGACTGGTGCCTAAACTAGATACAACAATTTGTATCTGTATTTATACATTTATATAACAATATTAGTAGGATGGCCCATGTCAGTGAAGTCATTATTCATAATTGTATTAACATTATTATTGATAATCTTCCTTTTTAACAGTTTATCGCAAAATGAAATACATGAAAAGGCAAATCATTTAGTATTAAAAAGTCTTTTCACTCGATGTGAATACACCAGGCGATGCTTTTTATGCGTGAGCCACAATAGCTTCCCGTTTTAGGCTAGTGACGTGACACACAGACAAAAAGGCTCTAATAAATATTGGATGGACATTCTTTATTCTGTGGGGGAATTCTACAACAGAGTCTAGCCTGTTAATAAGCCCAATAAACCTATATATTTTGAATTGTATTTATATATTTGACCACATTACAATGTGTCTTACAAAGATACTTACTTATGTATATAAGAAAAAGATCGTTTATTATAACAAGCGTAGTACAACGATATGACAATGATAAATATTTTCATTAAATCATATTTTGGTCAATATTTTGAACATTTTATTGAAAAAAAAAATATATATTGTCAGATATTCTTATCAGCCGTATGTCACACCGATTCAGTCCAACAAGAGTTCAAATCAATCATTCTGTTGCCAAAATACGTATACAAAGGGAGAAAAATGTTTCTTTTTTTAATCGAGTAAAAGCAATTTTGCATTTGGCCGTCCACACACGATGAGGAGCAATTTTTCGTTCGCACCAATGTGAATGACTATCGCGTACGGTCGCTTTTGTGGCCCATGTACTGTTTGTTTTTTTAATCTTGATTATAGATACTAGTGCTGGGCCATGGCTGGGCCCCACAACGATTTTCGGGGCCTAGGACAATCTCCACAAGCAAGTGACACATCTACTCACTGTCGGACTATCGTAGTTCGTTGGTCAAACAGCAGTCACTCCCATAAAAACCGTATAATTAAAAGAAAGCATGAGTGATAAGTAGACGCCACGGCAGGGTTCTGATGTGAAAGGTTCAAATATAATCAGGAACATGGCAAGACGGTGATGATGGCTATAAACCAGTGCGAGGAGTCCCTATAATCCAATTCCTGCCGGCTTGCTCTGGGATGGAGGAAGGGAAGTAGTGAGTCGCCGAAGGCCCCGGTAGGTAGTAATCTTGGTACACAACATAATATTGGCATTAAAAAAAATCTGGAGTGTTCCACTTATATATACCCAGTATAAATAATAATACCTACTGATATTATTCCATGCCTTAAAATATACATCGACCTCGCTCAGCTCAACCGTGAATGGCAATCAACATGAATGCTTCATGGGAAGTAAGATTACGGAGTAATTGACACACAAACGTACATCTTGCATTATATTAGTTTCATCACTAAGAACTAATTAACGTGATTATAATTAACTACATTTGTGCGTGATTAACAATATTATTTAATCAAAGATTAAGGAGAAAAGATCACGGCATCGACAAACGGAAAAATACGCACTACGAGATAAGTAAAACTTGAAATAAAACCCTGTACCTACCCATCTGGTTAGTTTGGATTTCGTGCACAAGAAAAACGACCAAACTTTCCCAAAATTAGAACCAAAATCGAATGAGGTCTTTATCTAGCACTAACGAATTGTTTGATTGATTTAATTATAATACATTTAATTTGTACGGATTTTGCCACGATGAGTAGTGGTGTAAGGGGCCCGAGATGACCTCATCGATCAATGAACCACGCTCTGACGCTAGTTAGGAGTTCAGATATTTCAGATAAACATACAATGATTGATAATTCAGATTTTGAAAGAAAGATTCTATAATATACAACATTCATATATTTTAGTGCTGTGTTTCGAGTTTCTTCAGCTGACGAAGGTAGGACATGACGGTATTTCCCTTCCTAATAGAGCAGTCCGACTGGGGAAGTACCTCCATCCTACTTCTGTATTATTACCGCGACTAATAATAACCTTGTGTGGTATTTCCGGCGGTGAGTAGTAGGTAGCCAGAGCTCACAGGAGAGGTTTTCTGTCGGTGGTAATACCGAAGGCTTAAGTTTTCATCACTATTGATAGTATGAAAACCTACTTTGTCTTCACACTGACAGCACAGAAATTCCCTAAACTTTCACTCCTCCTCCTTCCTCTATAGGGTCGGCACCACGAGACAGCTCGCAAGATGAGTAAACTGCTGGAGTGACAAAGGAGTGGTGTCATTTGCTGCACTGATCGGTCCTGCGGTTGGTGGAGCAAACGAGTCTTAAAGTTGAGACCGAGAAGGTGGAATGCCTCCCAGCCATATGGGCTAACAAACTGTAAAAAGGGGCTGGGATAGACTGAATACTGAAAGCAGACCACAGAAGTGGACTATAATAGGCTTATTTAATTGATACATAGATTGATCGGTATTCTATTATTTAACGTCAAGATAGATGCATTTAAATTATGTTTCCAGAAATTAAATGGGGTAAAATAAAAGGGCCAACTCTTTCCCCCGTATATATACAATTCGGGGCTTAATTAATTGAACACCATTAATAAGTCCGTTGCTCCAAATTGCTGCGATCGTGGATACAAGTAGGTTAGAGCCCTATTAAACCGCCACTCATGGCGATAGGCATTTATATAGGGCGTTAAGGAAATGTACACGAAGTCAGCACCTAGCAGTGCTCCAAGTAAACTACATATTGCTATAAAAATACGATTTGGTAATTTCTTTATTTTTTATACAGTTTAACTAGCGTCATTACTATTCTCTCTATATTGCGTGACATTAACTTCATGGTGCTATTTGCTTTTTCGTAGTGATCCTTTACTGATACTAAAGTGAGTAAATAATGTGAATTAAAACCTTGTTGTTATTTAAATTAAAACGTTATTTTACTTTTTTATTTTTGAAAGCATTTCAAATATTAAAAAATAACACTAAATCGTAATGTTTTATGCTTATATGGAGAGAACTCATCTCAGTTTGGATCCTGGCTCAGTGCAAATTGATTTATATGTGTGTGTTTGGTGCTTGAATATGGCCATTTGCACTGGTCTGGTCGTGCCTCAGAGATAACGTTAAGCCATCGGTCATAGAAATATCTATGGCAGTCATTACGAGTAGTTGGAGCCCTCAAAAGTTCGACTAACCTAACCACAGCACTTCGATATCGCCATTTTGGCAGTGAAGGTCCGATAGCAGTCTCGCATATTAATTAGACTAGAAAGCCGACCCCGGCCAACTGAGTTGGGAATAGTCTCAGAGAATGATGATGATAGAGTATACTTATGTTCCCACAATAAGAGTGCAACTGTAGGAATTTGTTACCAGAAATAGTTACTTTGCTCCTCCTTTGCCTTCAAAAGACTGCTTCCGTTGAAATCCAAAATGGTTTATAGAATTTCGCGTTCAAAAGTCGCTGCCAGACGCAGCTCTTTCATTGAGAATTGAAGTGGGTGTTCTATTAATGTAAGAGTCTCGATGGTTTCATTACAAACAACTAAAAGGGTGAATAATTATATATGCTACGAAATATTATAAGAACGAACTAGTCGAAATCTAGTAACATGTAACACTTTCATGTTATGCCAGCTACTAATTAAAATATTTCTCACCAACAATTATACGCAATTAAAATAACAGTTGTTACTGTCTGTTAACGTTGAATAACAGGTTATTACGTAATTGAATTAATTGTACATTTGCGTTGGATAATATTAAAAACTATAGTATAATATCTAGATATTGCAAAAGTCACGTTTAAAGAGATGCTTTCAATTATCAAACGATGTATCACAAAGGTGGATCACATTATCGTAACAGTGTCAGAAGTGCGTGTTCGTCGCGTATTCAGCTGATCCTAAATGAAACCTGGTGGCCATGTCATCACGATTCTAGTTTGTGTGCCCGTGTGTCACAAATTGTTAGAGCCACACTCAACCTTATGCCTTGACTCCCGCTGTCCTGTCCGCTGTTCATGTCACAAATCTGGACGCGCCTTTAAAATATTATCTGTTCCATTGGTGGACCGTACTGGACGAAGGGTTAATATTCTCGTAAACTACCAACGTTTTGGGAAGTCTGAGGGCATTGCAATCGGTTTATAAGGTTAATTTAAAAAAAGCGATCAGTATTTAAATTAAATTATACGCTCTGCAATTCTTATAAGGTCCAATATCGTATATATTCATAAGATTTTTCTATTTGCCGTGAAAATGAAAAGAAAACTTGCTCCAGCAACAATCCCGTGTAAGCCCTAACAAATTGGAGCGCCAATATAGTTTAAACTGTTTCATGAATATTTTTAACACTATTTCTAGGGATCCGTAACACAATTAGAAGGGCATGGATGGTTCCGTGAAACCTTTCAAGCACTAATTTTATTTCTTCGATTCGTTTTATTAAAAATTGTTGTCTTAAATAATGGGCAATGCCAACAGTGGATAATAATATGTCAAAAATAGTTGCAACAATGGCAATGAAATACCTCCCAATCAAGAGTACTATGCAATCATTATGTATACTCAAATCAGATCAAACGTGACGCCTAGAGAGATAGAGAAAGAGAGGGAGTCTAGGAACGACGGTTATCACTCCTCGAGGGACACAGCCCTTATTCTTTTTCTGAACAGCTTTTACAGTAGTACACATAGTAATTTGATGTAAGTAGAGGAAGTTCGCCTTCCCCTAGGACTAGCACTAAATATTCTTATATTTTATAATAGCCTTTTTTGCAAAATATACTTTTAATAAAAAAAACCTAGGTACCTAATTTTATTTGGTATTCCGTTAAAAAGCATATATAATTACCCTGGAAAAAATTAAAAACTCTTTGAGTCACAAACTAGAACATTTTTGTGTCTGGTATTTATGTTATACCTATCACAAACTTTTGAAAAATGGATAGTGCCACTCTGGGCGTGGACATGAAAATTAATTGTTAATATACACAAAAAACTAGGAAGAAGCCATTGGAGGCTGCTCAATATTATCAGGAAACGTGTTAAACCTTGAATGTAATTGGTGAGCAAAACAAAATTAATCTTTTTTAAATATCCGCACATTTGCTAAAAGTCGAAGTAATAAATCATCAGAGTTTCGAATTTTAAAAGGGACACATAATCTTAATAAACAACTTACTGCATTTTGAAACCTATTAATATAACATAAACTCACACCTATATCCTCGAAGGAGTAGGCAGAGGTGTTAACATCCACATTTCGCCAGTTTATGTTTAGATCCCAATGTAAGAGGTGGCGAGCCTATTGCCATTAACCGGGCGCTTACAAACCTGCGATAAATACACACATAACTTCGAAAAGCATCGAAAAGTCATTGGTTTGTGCCATGGTAATTAACTAATTAATGAAGACATGATGCACCTTTTCATGTATATACATATATGACAGCAATTGGGTTTGATTGATCTCAGGCTATCGATTTCCTTGTTCCGTACATGCATTTAGTAAACATAAAAGAGTTTGATTGCGAACAGAGAGAGAATATTCGTCCAAAATCATAACTGATGTGGTATCTAATCCTTCCGGTAAGCTTGTCGCGGGTTAACCATTTCACACTCTGTATAACAAATGATCCTTCCACCCCTGCCCGCGGTAAAGTTCAAGGTCAAAAGGACCATTTGTTAACCCTTCCCCCACCGTACAATATTCTGCCATTGTTGGTTACATATTTTACTAGCTGCTGACCGCTGCTTCACGCGCATAAATGTCAGTAATCGCAATTTTTAGTCATATCTCTACCCACCTAATGGGGAAGGGGTCACCGTGGCCTATGGACGTTTGCAACACCAGGGGCGCGTGATTCATGCTGTCTAACCTAAACTTTCTAGGTTCTACCCAACCAAATCTCTTTACTCAATTCTTCTTGGATTGTAGGTGTCGTTCAAAGCGACTAAAGGACGCGAATGTTCTCGATCTAGCAGTAAATATGTCTAATAGTAATTGTGTATGTGTGATAATGTCCAAGGTAAAGTGCCTGCTTGATCCCTATTACGAGGGATTGGAAATAATAGTTAGAGGAATATGGAAGTTCATACATACAGGTTTTAAATTCTTTTTAATATTCTACAATTGCCCTTGCCTCAACTCCCTTACTTCATTCCTTCATGGGCGAAACCAAAGGAATGATTATAATTCCTATAAACAATTCTCAACATGACTGTACCTTAACCGCACTAAAAGAACATTGATCAAACAAATTTTTGTGGGTCATACTCAAAATAAGATTGTAGGTTTAATTTTTTGGGTCGAACACGTACCCAAAATGTGGTCGAACTAAGAATATTGTCAGCGGGTCTAAACTTTCGGGTCGTACTAGTACGTAGAAAGTACGTAGACCCAATGCCATTTGCACAAAAAAATAATCAAAATCCACTCATTACATTTTCGTCCATTGCGAAGAATTTTTTATAATAACGCAATATTTTTTTCACCACTAATGTACAGACACGACTATTATACAATTTTGTATTAGTTATAGATCGTCGATATGGTGGCGGGTTGCCAAAATGTAGCTGTATCGCTGCATGGACGGAAAACTTTGAGAAATGAGGACTCTGGATCACTATCAAAGCGAAGGTTGCGACCTTCACGTTATAGTGGAAGGGAAGCTGTGGTCCAGTCTTGGAGAGGGTTATGTGCGCGAATGTTTATAAATGCGGAAGTTTAGATGGATGATTGCTACTCAATCACGCGAGAACGGGTTGGGCACAGAACTAATAAATACATACACATAAAACGTTAACTTGAAACGCAAAACATAACTTGATTTAAATGTTTTCCTTGTATTCATTATAACAATCTTGCACACTGGAAATTTAAGGTATATTAAAATACTTTTAGCATGTTTTCATCAAGTGTTTTCTTTGGGTTCGGACTCGTGGTTATCCCGTTTTGTCACCTCAGGGTAACTATGAGTAATTAGTCACCCTGCATGGTGTGACTAACTATAAATTCTAAAAACTCAGGACTAGTGGTCACGCTGCTAGTTTTAATTATGACTATAATTGTGAAGAAGAAATATAGTATTAGAAAAATATTACAAAATATATGTTTTTAAATTACCTGTTATGTTTATTAAGAAAATACCATCAATAATCAAAAAGTTCTAACGAGGTATACTTTTAATTGCACAAGAAGGCCTCATTACAACTTTATCTTTGAATAATATTGATTATTCTCAAAAGATTGCGTGCTCAGCTTCTTTTGTGCACAAAAAGACAATTGACTCCTGACTATTTCTTTAAAGGAGTGAGCACAATAGTGGTTCGTCTCATGTTGATGTAGTATCACGGCATACGCCGCTATCAATCACGCTCTCAGAAAACACGTAGCGTGAACACCATCTTGTACGAGTTGAGAATGATTGGATATGGTATTTGTACCTTCATAATTGATGTGGTACAAAAAAGGTGATAATATGAACAAGACTAAATTGTTGTGTCCGAGTGTCCGAGCATAGACCTTTCCATAGCTCGCTGTGTGACTTTGAAATTTCTTGTAAGACCCATAGTGCTGGAAATAATAGTAAGTAAGTTTGAAATATTATGACTTTTAATTAGCGGTTGATCTATTCTCAGATCTAGCCATAAAGCGAAACGCCGGTGGGAGTATCGTTCTGGAATATGGACCTTAGTTTAGTCTATTCAAGTTCGAGTCGAATGTTGGGATACATGCGTTTCAATATGACTTTCAATTCAGTGTAGTTGCACCTTACTCTCCCCACTTTAATTTTACTAGGACTAGTATGTTGATTAATAGACGAGGTTCTGCCGGAGACATTGTCACCTGGGCTAGGAGAACAGTATGTCCTGAAATAAAAAACTAAACTAATTATTTGAAAGGAGAAATAAGAGAACGGATTCAAAATTGCAAGCTTGGAACGCCACTAGGCTTGATGCTCAAACGAAGAAGGGGACATTTAAAATACCACATCAATTTTTACACCATCTCGTTCACACATAATGGTCCTTTCACAGAGGCCTTGAAGATCGTAATTATGTTTGAAAAAAAAACCCTTTCTATCTTACGTCGGTCTAGCGCAATTAGATCTCGATTACTCCAGCCAGTGGATGTTGCCCGAGAATAAAAACAATGAGAGTAAATTGTTACACTACTATTAGATTGGAGATAGACTTATATGCTCAGATAATGACTTTTTTTTATCTAATTCACCAAAAGGCAATGGTTTAGTCACGCACAGGGCACGTCTTATTTTGCGGCGCTAAGACCCAAATGATTGGAGTGGCGCTGTAGCCTATCTTACCGACTAATGTAGGAGCTCCTTTCGTGAGTTCCTGCTTGGTAGAAAGCCAACCTTGAATACCGCTAGTACTTTATTTTTTACCCGTGCGCGAAATCCCCACGGATATCAATCCCACCGGAGCAGATGAGAGAGGACTGGAACCGACTAAAACGCACGCCGTCTTTGGGTCTTCAGTTGCCGGAGGTGAGATAGTAGCAAACATATCTCTCGCACCCAGGCAGACCCGTGGCCCTGTCTTTCGAGATGACCCCCTTCTGGTAGGAATACCCTGGCCCCGGTATGAGATGGTTCACTTTGCGCCACCGCCATGGCCTGTATCTGTTAGGGTGACGAATGCCGCCTCTACTGGAACTGTTCTGAGCTGCGAACACCGACAGCTTTGCACTCGTCCAACATGGATAATTTATAATATATTTATTACTGTAATATTGTAACATATTCTTCTTAAGAACCATTGATTTGTAGTTTATAATAATGTTAGTATTTTCTATCCAAGGAGTGCTGTGACACTCGTACTAGGGTGACCCTAAGTCATGAGCGTCATCGCGACACTCAGTAGATGGAACCACACTGTGTCTAGTCATCCAATCTACGAGCGAGTTTTGAAATTAATTAGAATTATAAAAAAACAAAAACGACGTGCTATCAAGTTCTAACTCGTTCTAACGTCTGTGCACGTTATATTCTAACATACATCAGAATATTTCACAATCCTTAGATTAACGCCATGATCCGCGCTTCGCTGTAATAGAATTAAGCTCATATCATTTACTTGAAAATGTTTGCCCATTCACCCATTATTTGTCTTTGTCGAGAAGTCTCTTCGCGTAAAGACTTGCGTATTACGTATGATTATCGTGACCATTTATTTATGGACATAAAACGGGACAATTTTGATTTTGAATGCTACGAGTAACTACATCACGCGGCAGTATAAATATTTGAGTGATGTGTATATGTTTATTGGTCTGGATATTTCTATGTATAATATTTTATGTATTTTGTAAAAAAATGATATGTATATAGGTATCACGTTTACCCACATACTGGTAACCATGTTACAATATATGATAACGCATAACGCGAAATTGGTCGACAGCGTTTTAGGTACTCAGAGACTGAAGGAGTCTATATTGTGCTGCGTAAAATATCGAAGATTATTTATTAAACTTTGAGATGATTTAATTGAAAATTCCTGGCTTTAAGCTACTATTTTGGACCAAGACCAGGCTGCCAGATGTCCATAATATGTTTATTTTATTTTATTTTAGAGAAGCAGATATAAAAATAATTCTATTAATAAAGATATATTCTCATGATAAACATTGTTGATCTAGACCATGGGACAAATTAAGGTACATAAACTCTTTTTAGAAATAGTACGATGAAGAACCGATAAGAGGGACAGTCCCATTCGCAATGGAAAGTATGGTCACGTTACGTATGATATAGAGTGTAAGATTATCCACGAATGTGTGTGCGATAATGTGTGTGTAATATAAATGTCAGTCTTTGTGTGATGATGAGTGTGTGTGTGTGTGTGTGTGTGTGTTCTTAATTGAATGAGGTACATTTAAAATAATTAAGAGTTTTGTTGTTATGTTCAAAACATGTAATGAGAAAGTTTCAGGTTTGAATTTCACATATACATTAATACATAATTATGCCTTGCCACTACCTTTTAAAAGTAACATTATTTCGAATTTACTTTACATTCATAGTGGTATGGGTCATTACCCATACGTCTCAGCAGTCCATTGACTGCTGAGGCGAGGTCTTGGGTTCGCTCCCAGTTTTTACTATGGCACACACCAATGACTTTTCGATGCTTTTCGAAGTTATGTGTGTTTTTATCGCCGGTTTATAAGTGCCCGGTTAATGGCAATAGGCTCGCCACCTTGGGATCTAAACATAAACTGGCGAATAGTGGGTGCTAGCACCTTTGCCTACCTCTTATGGGATATAGGCGTGAGTTTATGTTATGTTAGTGTAGTTCTCCACTGTATACAATGGAGAAATACAAGTGTGTTATCATTTATGTATTACGATAAGTAATGGTTCCCATAGTGAAGTGTAGTGTGTGTTCGAGACGATGTTACAGGAAGACAAATAAATCACAGAAATGTTAGAAATTTTGGTATGAAAATTAACTTCTTCGCTGCCAGCATTCGTTTGATCATTGGGTACCTACGTATTTACGGAATTAATTACAGAATAGAACAACAGAAATCTCGCTACATTGGAGCAAGATAACAATTTTGAGCAACACCGCCTCCAAGGAATTGAAGCGGTTTAAAATATCTCCGTCCTTCGAACTAGGGTGACCAAGATGTCTAAGATTTGAGTTCTTAACATACACATGGTCTCAAGTGCTTCGTTATTAGGGGAATTTTTTAGGTATTACTCGTTCTTTTTACTAATATTGTAAACTATGAACATTTTTATACAATAGGGCGTATCGAATATCAAATGACTGAATGGAATGGATGAAACTTAGTACAGGAGGAATAACATATATCTCTAGATTTATATCTCTGGAATAGGTTAAGAACATGTGGGTGTAGTCGCGGATACCTGGCAATAAATCAATCAATTAGCCTTGGACATAGGTCTCTCCCAATAATCGGAGGCTTCGGCCTACAGTTTCCACGGTGGCCAGACGGGTTGTTCAGTGTTTTACTCCAATTTTTCTTTAACTCTGAGTGATATCGTCTGCGGATTTTTTGTTTGTATTATGTAGTACTATCCCAATATTTGCTCTACCGATGGTCACCCTATTCGTAATTGAATTAAATCTGAGTCATTTAATTCCGAATGTTTGCTTCTTAGACACAGTGTTTGACTCTTCATTTTGATGAATTGCGAATGAAAGGGTCGCGAAAATAGCTTGTGGCTGAGAAACGAGAAAGCGATGCTAGGTCAATGAATAAATAAATAATATAGAACTACTTGTAAAAATGCTTGACTTATTTTCCCTGTTCTTAATTGCCCCAAAATTGAAAATGATTACTTTTTAGTCAAGAACCTAGAGCAGGGGGAAACGCTTACACGGTTTCTAACGGGGAAATTGAGCTTAGCTGGAGGGGTGAGGGAATATTAGTCGTAACGTCGGCTGCTAATATTCCATTCAGAAAAATAAATAAAGATCTCTATTGTACACCAAAATATTTACATCAAAGACATGTATTGGGAGTTACAATGTTATAATGAACAATGGCTGGCCTTTTCGCTCTTCCAGACAACCTTGGTTGATGCGAAACCTTTCATATTATAGGTTTTATTAATCTATCTTCTATACTATTAGGTATTTATGATTGTAAAAAGTTTATGTTTGACCGCGATGGACGTAAAAACTACTGAACGGATTTCAATGCGGTATTTTTGGTTTGAAGGGGTTTGGTCCACCTTAAAATCTCACGTTTGTTTGATTGCAATCGGTTAAGTAGAACCAGAGCTATGATTAGTAATATAAAATTTAAGTTGCACAGATGGCGCTTAGGTTGCGATAACCGACAACCATGCGGGTGGAGCCGCGGGTATAGGTTAGTATCGCTATAAATCCAGACAATTATTTACCATAAAACATTTATCTTGCATTAACATGCATAAACGACTCTTATAACTGGAAAGTTAAATAGCGATGTGACAGTATTCTGAAACTTAATTAATTTGTTTCATGGCGTCATGCCGTAATTGTCCATGGCCCGCCATAGACAACTCCTGGGCGGTTTTAGAAACAGTAATGTCATTATCATCATGACAAGCGGACCCTCTTCATTAATTGTGTACTTTAATCGGTTTTGAAATCATGATGTTGACAGATTGCAGTTGCCTGAATTTAGGATTGCTGATTTGAATAAAAAATGTATTTGACAGTAGGTATAGATAGCTACAACTAGCCTCGCTCACAGAGGGTTCCGTATTTGTTTTAGCATTTGCTTTTTTGGGATTACGGCAACAAAAACGCATTTTTCGTGAATATTCAGTCTAGCTACGAGTACCTACCACGACTAAGAAGCAGTTTGGTTCCAGACAGAATAGAATAAGAATAAGAATAGGAACAATCTTTATTTGTGAATATGGGTGAATATGGTACATGCAGAGTTGAATTTGTTCCTTCCCATGTAGTATAGTACAAGCCGACCAAGGGGTAGGTCTGTATCATCAGAAAATTATGAAATGCATGGCCGCCTCAAATGCATGGCTGAAGTCACAATAGTGCTCGGAATATGGCAATACACTCTCATTACGTGGGAATACAATGGTTGGTGCAATGTGGGTGGTAATTCACTTTTACTACACCGGAGGGAAAAAGGTGTGAGAATGTGTAATATACATATTTATATCGACTACGTTTCACGAGATAACAATCAGTTAGATAGCGAAATTAATAATTGGGTACCATTTTTAGGGTTCTGTAGTCAAATGGCAAAAAACAGAACCCTTATAGATTCGTCATGTCCGTCTGTATGTCTGTCCGCCCGTATGCCACAGCCACTTTTCTCCGAAACTATAAGGCCTATGCTATTGAAACTTGGTTAGTATAATTGTATTCTATGAACCGCATTAAGAATCCGACTGTCACTTGGCCGTTTATTTCCTCCTTGCGTAAGGAACTCTAACAAACAACCACAACTAGGTACTTGTGTCAAAGTACGTCTGGTATCTCCAACAAACACGTGTTCATATCACCCAGCCTTTGTTCAAAATATTTGTCTATGTCAGGCTCCGTCTCAAACGAAGGAAGATATTAGCATACGATAGGGAAACTTGTGGAAAAATAGTGTATTGCATCGTCAGTAGTGCTTTTCCCGTCGTCGCCTGGCTTTTATTACCGAGTTAGATGGCCATAATCAGCCATTAAAGAATATTTATCGTCATAAACAGAATCTTAAAATGGCGGCACATTAGAATTTTTAATATTAATTCTTAGCGCCACCGCGTTTTCATGAATTATGGATGGAATAATAGGATTTTATTTGTTTCGTATTCTTTTATTTTCATAATAATGGACGGTCGTTATTTGATAACTATGTTTTTATTAAAAATAGAGTACTTAACTTGATAACTTAATTCATTACAGGTACAGACACGAGTTGTGTAGGTATACAAATGTGCTCAAAATGGGCTATGAACGCGCATTGTGCTTTTTAGGACTGTCTTTTGAGTATTTCCTCTGCCGCACCATTAGTCTTGGAATTCCTTTCTCACGTGTTGCCTTCTTCCTACAGTCCTGGGTTCTTTAAGCGGGCGTGAAAATCATCTGATGAGGCCGTCAAATTGAGCGCCACCATTGTAACACTCTACGTGTTTGTAATGGTGACCATCTTTTCTGTGAATTTACCTTCAGCATACCATCAGGCGGGTTAAAGTCAAATTGACGCGCCTTACCTGAAATCTACCAATTATAGACTAAGTACTAACAGACCCGTGCAACTTTGGCTGCGTCATTACGTTTTTGCAACATTGCAACATCTGCTCCGCACCAGTTGGTTGTAGCATGATGTTATATACATATAAGCATTCCTCTTCAATCACTCTATCTATTTAAAAAACCGCATCTGAATCCGTTGCGCATTTTCAAACATTTAGGGTAAAAGCCGGATAGTTGCGCCGGTGGGATACTTGCCACGGTTTCGAATACACTATGTTACGGATGTAAGTGGCATTAGCGTTTTACTATAGTTGTAAGTACACCTCCCATAGACCTCAGGGCCACGTTAACCGTCACCATAGACGCAAGCGTTTCACTCGTGCAAGCGAAAATCTTCCGCGGTGAATCTTCGACAGGTGTCGAACTTATATTGGTAAGTTAGTTCTGTTAAATATTTTTATTACTAATTGTGGTTCCAATCTACCTTTTATTTCTTTGCGTGCATTAGGCCTTACATTGCAAAGTTTATTACATATTTTTGTAAAATAATTATTATTTATTTCGCAAATGAAAAGGGCAAGTATCCGTATCAAAAAGGATAGTTGCCCTAGAAACCAGTGCGGATAGTTGCTCTCGGGGCAACTATTCGCAACTATAAATTCTTTCACGAACAAAGGCAAATATTTTCTATTTTTGTTTTTTTATTCATTGTGGCTGTAACTTAGCTAGAATACAATAAGTATTTAGGTCGTGTGTTCTATGCCCACCCGTGTCAGTACTTTTTTGAGAAGATTTATTATTTTTATTTTTATACCCCTTAAAGTGGCAGATATGCACCTAATGGAAAGAGGTTGCCGTGGCCTATGGACGTACGTAACCCCAGAGTTCATTCTACCCGTTAATAAAATAAAATTAATAATAATTAACTTTTTAAGTGAGCAAAATGCCTCGTAAGTATCAGCGTAAAGCCGGCTTGGTGCCGCGTCACATAAGCTGTACAGAGGAAAGTTTAGGTCTTGCATTCCAAGAGGTGGATAAAAAAAAGGAATCAACTAAATATCGCGAATGTACGGGAATACACGGGATACGGGGTATAATTTTTAGCTATTTTTGTTATATTTTGTATAACGTTGATTAGAACTTAATAAAAGATTGCAATAAATAATAAAGACTGGTTGAGTAAATCGATATGAATTTGTTTTTCATCAAAAGTCATTGTGAGGCGTCTATCCCCGCATGAGGCAAGTATCCTCTCAAGTATTATTTACGTTAGGCAACTATCCGCTAGAGTGGGCAACTATCCTCTCTTTGAGAGGTCAAATAAAACAGGTTTTACTCAAAACCTATAATAATAATAATATAATAATAATTTATTTTCATTAAATCAATGGTATTTGTTACATAATTTCTTAATCTATCTATTGCTATTTTTTGTACTTAGCGCCTACTATCTTATATATATTATGTATTAATACATATATATTGTAAATGAGCTCTACATTTGTAAAAACAATCTTACGTTATCTATAGTTATTTAGCTGTGCTACATAGCCTGTGCCTGAACTAGGTAATCCTGTTTTTCAGGCTTGTGTTGCAATTTTTACATTTTAAATAAACAATTAAATAATTCATAGGTAACAATAAAAGCAATTTGCAAGGTGGATTATAAATATCTTAGTTACTAAATAAACTACTTAAAAATATTCATTTCATTTTACCACCGTTATCAACTTCTCTGTCTCATCGTGTGTCAGTTTTTGTAGTAAATTCTTTAGGACATTCTTACACTGGTTGTAGTTCAGAGGATATATGTCTGCTATAGCATTTACTCTATTATACAGTAGTGGTCCCAGAAACATAAAGAATTTGGCTGTATATTCGTGCTTTATCGCAATTCGCTGTGTGCATGCAATATCTTTCCGTCTTTTATTCACAATTTCAGTGCTGTAGGGGAGTGCTGCGTGCTGTTTTAGTACTGTGCTCATTATGAAAAGCTGGCGGACTGTTAGTAGTTCACATGATTTATATAGGAGGTCCGTGGGATATAAAAAAGGGCGGGAAGTTGCTACCTTTAGGATCGCTCTCTGTGCTCTCTCGATGGGAAGTAACAAGGATTTACCCCCTCCTCCCCATGACGTTATGCAGTATGTTAATATTGATTGACAAAGGGCATAGTATACCTGTTTAATTAGTTTTAAATCAGCAATGTATCTAATTTTCTTAAATACAAATATGAGTTTGCGTAGTCTTTTAATTAGTACTTCGCTATGTTGAGCAAAAGACAGGGTTTCGTCTATTATAATCCCCAGATATTTTATTTTGTCTGTTCTAGCTATATCCGGGCAGGTACACTTGCTGGCTGTGTCATTAGGGTCTTTACAATGGTGAGCATAAAGTAACGGGTCCGTCCGGGGAGTAGTCTGTCTTTTGCGCATCGAGAAAGCAACATAATTAGTTTTTTCTGCATTTAATGTTAGTAAGTTAAATTGAAGCCATTTATTAATAACATTGAATCCGCGCTGGGCATGCCCGTACGCTTCATTTTCTGACTCAGCAGAAAAAAGGAGGGCAGTGTCGTCCGCATATGATATGATCGTGCCGTGCTCTAGTTTTAGATTACAGAGTTCATTTATGTAAATTAAGAACAGTGTACTTCCCAGGATACTTCCTTGTGGGATACCAAAGTTGGTGTTTTCTAGGTCGTCACTGAGAACATTGCCGATCTTTACACATTGCGTACGCTCTTTCAAATAGCTTTCGAAGAGTGTTAGTTGTACGCCCCTTACCCCTATATTTTCCATTTTGTTCAACAACTTAGGAATGGATACCGTGTCATAAGCTTTGGCTAGGTCCAGGAAGATTCCCACTGTGCGATTTCCCTTATCAAGTTCTTGTGCTATGAAATCAGTTAAGTGATGTACAGCATCGGCCGTCGACCTGTTAGGTCTAAAACCAAACTGCGTATTTGACAAAAGTGAATTATCCTCCAAATATTTCATCAACCTATTATTCACAATTTTCTCAAGTATTTTTGACATTGCAGGGAGTAAGGAAATGGGCCTGTAATTTGTTACTTGCTCTTTTCCCCCTGACTTGTATACCGGGACAATTACTGCTTTTTTGAGACATTTGGGGAATACACCAGTTGATAAGCATTTTTGGAAGATATTGGTCAATGGAGGCACTAGTATACGCCTGAATTTTTTAAGAATCTTATTTGAAATGTTATCCCAACCTACTGCACAGTCTTCTTTTAAATTCATCATAATTCTATCAACCTCTTCCTCGTCGGTGTCTAGCATCACAAAAGATGATAAAGTAGTCTTGCACGGGAATGGTGGGCTTGATGAGTGCTGTGTGCGTCCCTGTACTTGTTGTGCAAGCCGCTTACCAACATTTGAAAAGAAATTATTAACTATGTTAGCTGACGCAACCTGTGACGAGTGTGCGTTTAATAAACTTGTAGGCGACTCATTTTGTTTCGTGGTGTAGGTCATATTCTTAATATGCTGCCAGATAATTTTATTATTCGAGCCAGCTTTTTCCAGTTTTAACCTATCATAATTTATTTTGATTTTTCTTAACAGATCATTGCAAAAATTTCTGTATCGTTTGTATGAAACCTGTATTATTAAATTATTAGGTTCGCGTTTACATTTTAAGTGCAGTTTATCCCTGTGCTTCATGCAGCGAATGAGGCCGGGTGTTATCCAAGGTTTCAAGCTATAATTTTTATTATGCACTCGTGTTGCAGTTGTATTTTTCTGTACAGCATTTTTTATTTTGTCGGTCATGTACTGCATACAAAAATGCGGATCATCAGAATAGTAAACGGGGCCAAAGTCGATGTCACATAAATCGCCTTCAAGTCTATTCGTATCTAATTTATTGACTATGCGTGCATATTTTGATCTAGGTAACTTGCAGCTTAGTGTAAGTAGGGCAGCATTATGATCGGTTATAGGATTATTGATGATAAGCGTTTGTGAGTGATAGTGCGATTTTAGCATGACATGGTCCAAGCAAGAGCCACTTTCTGGGCGCGTGATGAAAGAGTGCGTAGGGAACAATCCATGGAATGCGCATAGATTAAGATAATGTAGGGCATCCTCTTTAACCTCTTGTTGTCCTTTTAAGATATTAATATTAATATCTCCAATTAAAATTATATTTTTAAATGAAGATAGGCTTTGCAAGGTGTCATTTAATGCGTGAATAAATCTATATTTATCGCTAAAGGCTGGAGGCCTGTATATTGCTAATATTGCCACGTCTGTCCCTATTTTTATTATCAATCTATTGCACTCCTGCATATTTGGTTCGTCCACAGTTGCATTAATATCGCTTTTTATGTAAATGACTACCCCATCGTTCTGGTTGTATATTGTTTTACTTCTGTACATGTTATATCCCGGCATTAGTGGTATGTTATATGGTAAAGATAGCCTACATTCCGTCAAAACAATGACGTCTAGGTTAGTATTCAGTCTATGTTGTAATGTAGTAAATGTATCAAAGTTCTTAAAGATACTACGTATGTTTTGGGTTATTATAGTTAGTGGGTTAGTGCACGACGTCAGATATTGCCTACACTCTTCTGCTTCACATGTACTGGATTCTGATACAGAGAAGTTATCTATTTCATCGATTAAATTATGTGTCATTACTAAGTGAATATAATAAGTTAATAAAGAATTAAAAACTAGGAAAACAAGAATAAAAAGGTCAATAAACTTGGTTAAGGGCGCTCTTAGGCGCCTTCATAATCTATCGAATTTATGTACCTTTTTTCGGCTATTACCCTTGCCGGGCATTCAGCCGCTCCTGTGGTATGGTTACTCGGTTTCTTGAACCGTGAGCAAGTCGCGCATTTGGCTCCCTCTGTCGTCTTTGTGCAGTCCTTCATCGTGTGCCCTTGCTCTCCGCACTGCCCGCAGGTGTGTGTCGCCTCCCTGCATGTTTTTGCTGCATGTCCATACTGGTGGCACTTGAAGCATCGCGTAACCAGCGTAAAATCTCTTACAGGGCAAGAAGACCAGTTCACAAAAACCCTTTCGTTGGTTATCAGGACCTTGCGTATGTTAGCAGGTATTTCAATCACATAGTTACAGGTCTCTGCGTCCCTCTTACCCGATTTATGGCTTAGCCTAATCGAAGCCAGGAACGTATAACTATGTTCTTAATAATAGGCTTCTATAGTAGCTCAAAGACCTATAATTTGATATACACCTTGCAATATTGTTATTAAGCACATATTTCTTAATTATATAGCTTTGTTGAAAAGTGGCGCAACTATCCGGCTTTTACCCTAAGCATACCTAGGGATATAGGGACAGAGAAAGTGACTTTGTATTATATACTATGTAGCGATTTATATTAAAACATTAGGTCCAAGACCCGTGCTGACATACTCACTTACGCTGTGAGGTTCATTTGACTCCTATGATTTGATATACGTTTAAGACGAGATTATGTTTACAGACCTTCACTACCACAGTGTTCCCTTGGGTGGCAACAATCTTCATAAAGAACAACACAGACAATTCCCAGTTCCACTACTACTGCGACGGAGCACTACTGTCTGAGAAAGTTATTCTTACTGGTGAGTACATTCTCTCTCTCTCTCTCTCTCTCTCTCTCTCTCTCTCTCTCTCTCTTTCTCTCTTTTGGTCTATAAACATCTCTGAAATGACTTAACCGATTCTAATGAAAATATTTGTGCACGTTTGATTGGTTATCTTGCGCAAAATCCCCACGGATCCGACTAAACCGCACGCCGTATGTTTGATTGCCGGAGGTGGGATAATACAAGACATATCTCTCGCACCCCGGCAGACCCGGGCCTCTCTAGCCAGTCCTCATGATGGGCCTTACCGCTACGTACTACGGCGTGTCCTATGTTTGATGGGTCTGAAAATCTGTAGTAAACTATTTTTTAAACCTTTAAGTCAACGAAGATGTAGTCACTGATGACTACTAGTGATGAAACCTATATAGAATCAGACGAAAATGCGAGTAGTTTAATGAGTTTTCTAATAGTACAATCATAGCCATTGTTACCAAGTATAAAAAATAGTACCTAAAGCACAATAATAAAAAGCATAATAAAGTAAATGAACAATGATCCTTTTGAATGATAATCAGATTCGTTCATAACTAAGTGATTACAATTTGCCAAAAGCTCGGGATTTCAGTGACGAAACCCTTTTTCTCTTTTGGTAATACCGTTTCACCCTAATGATTGAACTGACACCGACGCAGAACTAATTGTTGCCGTCTCTAAAGGAGTCAACTGTCATTATCATTATTAAAGACATTCCATTATTAATTAAAATGATATCATTAAATGAATTAAAAATGTATTTTGCTTTTGTAAACTTATTGAAATAAAATTAATTTTGACGTTATACTATTTATTGATTTTTGTGTTGTTTTTCAGTAGCATTGAGCATGTGAAAACCAAAGAGTTGAACTAATTCTTAACATGCCATTGAGTTTAGCTGGAGGCATTATAAGGAATATTAATGATTCCGGTTGCTAATATTATTAAAAAAATATGCATACATTAAAAAAATATTTCGTGGCCTCAAAGTTATTTCATCGTTGGACAAAGCTCACAATTTTCATTCACTACACAATTTTGAAAAGCGATCTTTGAAATATAAACAAGTTCAGCGCGAAATAATGAAGCCGTACAACAAAACAGTGTCCTGCCATTGTTTTTCGAACAACAAAAACGAAACAAGAAAGGTGTAGCTTAAACAATCGGCACTCACTTTGCGCGGGAATTCTTACGTAACCTCTCGTGGTCTGGAATTAAAACGGAATCAAAACGGTTTTTGTTGGGATTCAGTTTCAGAACGTTTGTGAATGAAATGGTTTGAGAAAAAATTGAATTCTATTTTTTTGAAAAGTGGCTCTAAAAGAATTGGTTTTACCCGTTCGCGGCTGGGATATCATTTTGACAGGCTATGTATGTACTCGTAATGTATGTTATATAGGTTCATCAGCCCTCGAGTACTTATTAGAATAGGATAAAAATTAGAAGCGTTTTGTTCGTCCCCTATTTAAAGACGATATGATGTGTCTCTGAATATCGGTGACATACATAGATAAATATATACATAAATATATACATATATTACAGACTACATTATTAACGTGATAAATATTGACATAAAAAGTTAGTGTAAGAAAATTTGAAATAAGTGTACCTTGTTAGGTATCAAATGAAAAGACAAGCACGTTTTTTGAATATTAATTATTGACTTATGCTGGTCCCAAAAATCACTACAAAGTATAAAACAAAGTCGCGTTCTCTGTCTTTGTATGCTTAAATCTTTAAAACTACGCAACGGATTTTGATGCGGTTTATTTTAATAGATAGAGTGGTTGAAGAGGAACATAAGTATATAACATCATCCTACAACTAACTGGTGCGGAGCAGAAGTGAAAAATGTAGCAAAAACGAAAACGAAGTTGCACGGTTCAGCTAGTATTTGAATAAAAAAATAAGTTCAAAAACTAAAACCCGACTATTAAAAATATACTGGCGATAGACGCAAAAGCTACTAACGGATTTTGATCCAGAGTTTTTTGTTATATTTGTTTGAACGCAATCATTATGATTGATATCTCCGGTTATATTCAAACATAATGTACAAAAAACATTACATTGATTGAATAGAAATGAAGATTTCAATAGTAATATAATATTCAATATTGAATTTCGGGGAAATATTTTTACAAGTCGCTAGGAGTTTAGTGAAGGAGAAGGACCTTCCCCTTCCCCTCTATTCTATCAGGTCAGCAGCACGAATGTGAAGCCCTTGTCCCTGGTGTTGCAAACGTCCATAGGCCGCGGTTACCACTTTCCATCAGGTGGGCCGCGTGCTGGTATGCCACCTAAGTAGTATAAAAAGTAGAGAAGGTAGGTTACATGGTAGGTGGATGGTAGCGTGAAAGCACGAGAAAGAAGCATATGCCTGCAATCATTGCACCCACTCTTGATGTGGTCAAACATAGCTCATCTTACAGTGCAATCAAATTGTTCAATAGTCTTCCTCTGGACATTAGAAGCGCTGTATACACAAAGAAGTTCGAAGTCATACTTAAGGCTTTTCTTGTTGAGGGGTGTTTTTACTCACTTGATGAATTTGTTAAGTGACATGTTAAAAGATGCAAGCAATGACTTTTCTTTCAATGACAATGATTTATCTTAATATTTTTTAAATTAATTGATTGATGACTACTAATAATATAATAAATAATAATCATAGAATTTTATTGCGCTGGACAATATCGTTTATAATTTTAATTTTCTTGACATGCAACTTTTGACGTCTTTTATTTTTATTTGTTTTTTTTTTAAATTGAATTTCTGTTTGATTTTTATTATTCTGTTGTACCGCCTTTAGGCTGAGTTAATTTTAAGTTACAACATTTCAATAGAATGAAAAATTGTTTATGAAATAAAAAACTAAAAACTAAAACTAAAAAACCATTAATTTACCTTATATCGCGTAAAAGGGATTTAAATAGTGGATGAAAGTTCGTCATTTTATTAGATAGCCTGATGAAATTTAGTAGCTACACGGTTAGATTAGAGCTTGGGAAAGATTTTTTTAGATTGTATTGATTGGTATAACCGATATTTTCGAGAGTGGAGCCGCGGGTAACAGTTAGCAGAAAATATTAACGAAATCTCCTATTATTACCTTATTCGAAATTGAAACACACAGACTTATGAATTAAAGCGTATTCCACTTACGAATCCTATTCAATTCCGTATAGACATCTATTCGCCACTAAATTAAAACTTTTACAAAAGAATCCACAGTACGGCGGTGTAGCCGCCGTTTTTTATTTTCCTTTTTATGCCGCTACTGGAGTGGGGGCTAATTTCATTATGTCGTCGTCCTCTAACTAGAATTTGGATAATGATATTTCGACAATCTTTTATTGAATTCATTAGACGAGGATTGGTATTTACTTAAAACAATCAGCTTTTTAGAAGTTTACATTTTTCGTCAGAATAATTCTGTCGGCATACTTATCGGAAATGACCACAGAAGAATTGTGTGGGGTCATGTGTGAGGACTAGACTTACCTTGGGGTTAAACTAACCTTATCCGCAAGCGAAACAGCGGGAAGACTGCGCCGAGTTCCCTCCGTTAATCTTAACTATTAGGTATGTATTTGTGTGGTAAAAACAACATACGCCTGACCCGAGCCCTCACTTTCGAGATGACCTCCTTCATTATGTAGGGACCCAGTTTAGCTACCGGATATGGGGTGGCGGTCTACCTCTGCTAGGGTGATAGACGGTTCCACGTTCACCCCCAGGCCAGCGGTCATTGGGGACGGATATCATTCTTCGACCTCCGACGTCCAAGTCCCCTCCGCTCTGTAAGAGTACTCTGGAAAGAATTACAAATTTTTTGGAGTTCACAGACTGTACTTCTTTGTGAAATGATTTTCATTCCAGGTGGAAGATGCGTGTACCAATCCGGCGGTGTGGTAACGCCCGAGAATATCCTGGTGTTCCTTGGAAAGGTGAATTTGCAGTCAATGGGTGGCAATGAGAAATTGCATCGGGTAATATGAGTTATTTATTTACTGTGAAAGAAGCAAGTTGATCTCGCATGTCTTAAGTTTTGCAAGTCCTAACCACGGATTTTGGCGGAAGTCTGGGTGAATTCCTGTAATATTAAAAAACTTTCTAGTCTAACTGTGATGCGGCTGAACTTCGATATTTTCCGTGAAGCGACTGCCATCTGACCTCCACAACCAATAGTAATGACCAATGGCGATTTCGATGATCTAAGTTAGACTGGTTGGACTTTTGTGTTTGTTGGTTGGTTGGTGGAGGAATTGAGAGACCAAAGTATGAATTTGGCTTTAGGAGCAGGGGTTGGCCCAAAGATCTTCTGCTTTGTTTGAAAGAAGATATGGCAAAGAAGGGAGAGACTGAGGAATGTATGGAAGAGAATGACATGTTGCGCCGACCCCATCTAATTGGGACGAGAGTAGGGAGAAGATGATTTATCTAATGATGTTCATATTGTAATCCATACAAGTAGGTATTTTCACCATGACTGGGCTAATTTTTATTAACATTATTGTAAAACTGAATCCAAAAATTTAAGAATTACTATTTGTTTCCAAGGTCAAATCAGTGGTCCTGCACCACAATTTCACGATAGACTTCGTGGGAATAGCTTCAAACGACCTGGCGCTACTTATAATGGACGTGGCAGCGGAGTTCGATGATAAGGTGCAGAGCGCCTGCATGCATAACAATATGGATGATAGTTCTGAAGTAGAGGAGGCCGCGGTGAGTACATTTTTACATTACCAGATTAACAGATTTACAGGAAGGTTAATGGTATTTCGCTGGTCGTTGTTTTGTAAATTTACTTAAACTACCTCGTCTAAACATACTTTCATACACACTGAGCGGGAATCGTACCCGCATCTCTTGTATAGAAATCGCGTTCACTACCGCCAAGAAAGAAAGATCGTCGAAATAGAATATTTAATGAATATCAATGATTATTTATAATGACGTTTATGACTTTTTATAATAGACGGGAATGTATGTCAACCCAATACATTTATAATTCTATTCTATGCCAGATTATTGCTACATTTGCCGCTTGCCTAGAGCGGCTGTGGTTTTATAGTCGCGACGATTTGTAGCGTGTGGCGGTCACAGGCGGCGGCGCCATCCGTCTGCGCCGAGTCTATCTAAAATATAGCAACACTATAGCAAATTTAGCGGTTCTGATGTGATGTGCAGCGACCCTAAGAGTAACTATTTATCTGTGTCCTAAGCCCACACCAGTACTAGTCTGGTGCAGGGTTTCCGTTCGTCTTTAGGAAGTCCAAGGGCAGTCACTGAAGAGTATTAAGTCTATTTAATATTCAACTTTGATGTACCTAGAGCCTGTGATGTATGAATTTGGTTTACTAAGTTTACATTGTGGAAATAATAATTGAATGCAGTTCATGCGCAGTTCTTTATGTTAATCGATTAATCATGCATCATTTACTTATGTGAATAAAACTACTGATTTTGAGGCGCCTTTAAGAGATTCCTAAAAGAAATCGAAGATTCGAACCCAAAGACGGCGTGCTTTTTAGTCGGTTCGAGTCCGACATAACCTCTCTCACCGGTTCCGGTGGGATTGGTAGGTATCCGTGGGGATTTCGCGCACAGAAAACGAAAAGGTATTTTTCCGACCGAGCAATGCGCATAATACGTTATATTCTGATTCCAGACGACTTCTTGGGGACCCAGCGGGCAACTGCTACCGATATTCTTCGAGAAACAGAGAAGTGACATCTGCTTTGACAAGAGCGACGATATCTTCTGCGCTACTTACGGCTCTAGTATGTACATTCTATGTCTTTAAATCGTACCTAATCGTTAACCCTCAGGGATTAAGTCCGATGGAGTTGTTCCTATGTGGAGGGTAATAAGCTCCTGACTGACAATGAGGCCAATGAGGTTTCAGAATGATTCTTTGACAAAACTTACAATTCTGCCAGCTGAACGGGACTAGCACTTACCATACGATAGTATAACTGTCTTTGTGAACGCCTAGACGGGACTTAAACCCGCGACCAGACCGTTACCTAATGGTCAGAGCATTCCCCTGTACCGAACTGGTTATTCACTTTTTTCAGTCTAAATCGGGCATGATAATTACTGAAATGCTATAACCCAATATATTTGTTTGCAGGTGTACCTCTATGTCCAAACTACGGAGGCATCTACGTCGCCAAACGCTTGTCCCGATGGTGTGTCCAGGGCATATTCTACGGCGACCCATCCTACAGAGGACTGTGTTACAACAAGAATGTGTTGTTCAGTTCGTTACGTCACTACTATGACTGGATCGACGACTACATTGTAATTAATGCCAATATACTGTAATTTTTCAAAATATTTTTTTATTTTACTTCTCCTAGTAGGTACACACTGTCCTGTTAAACCACAGACAATAACGAAATACTATCGAATTCGTAATGTAAAGGTATCGACAGAACGGAGCATTGCGATTGGCGGGCTACACACGCACACAGGTTCACAAGAGACACATTGCCAATCACAATGCTCCGTTCTTTAAAAACCTTTACATTACAAATTCGATAGGAGTTCATGCTGTAGCACACGGATTATTTTCTGTGGTTTAACAGGATCACATTTTGCGCGCGTGAGTTTGGGTACTTATATAATTTCACTTCAAGATTTGTTTACATAATTACATTACTCAATTAGTTTTCAATTTAACGAATAATATAATATTGAAATAAGGCTGATATATGTTGTAATCAATTTGTAGTTATTACGTCATGGGGTTTCAAGGTGCTACTAGTACTTACTCGATGACATTGAAGGTATAATTTATGTAACATGTATTATGTGCGTGTCTAATCGATTACTGAGATGATTTGATGTGCCTCGCGTTGTTACTTGGTATTACTTGGTAATTGTTTACTTAGATCTCTCACTGAGTATACTTAAATACAAAAAATAACTAGACGAATTACATAACATAACATACATAACATAAACTCACGCCTATATCCCCGAAGAGGTAGGCATAGGTGCTAGCACCCACATTTCGCCAGTTTATATTTAGGTCCCAATGTAATAGGTGGCGAGCCTATCGCCATTAATCAGGCACTTATAAACCTGCGATGAATACACACATTACTTCTAAAAGCATCGAAAAGTTATTGGTGTGTGCCATGGTAAACTTGGGATCGAACCCAAGACCTCGTCTCAGCAATCCATTACCACTAGGCTACCGCGGTTTTTGTGTCTAATCAATTAATCTGTAGCTTATTCGAAGCCACTGCTGGACAAAGGTCTCTCCCAATGTATGCAAAGCTTTCTACATTCAGTCTATCCCAGTCACTCTTAAGTAAATATAAAAAAATATTTTTTGGGGTCCCACGTAATCTATCGATCGTAACGTAACGTATCTACTACAATCGAATGTGCTATCGGATGACGAACAGCGAATTCAACACGATAAAGTATCGAATTCGTAATATAAAGGTATCGAGAAGCAGCCTTTTTTCTATCCTCCGGATACTACCTCCACCAAAGTAGGTGGTGGTGTTTATGTCGGACTTGAACCAACTAAAACGCGCCCCATTTATGGGTCCTAGATTGTCACCGGTGAGATTATACAAGACATATCTCTCGCACGCCGACTATTAGCATGTTAGGTTAGTTACCTAGAATAATTAGTACCTAAATGCAAATGGTCTTCAATAGTCAACTCCAAAAGGCAGTTCTTTTTGTAAAGGCTTCACAAAGAAGCTGTCCATCCGAACGTAATGTAAATTCAAAGGGGCTTATTCAAAGCATATTCATTCGTTTAATTCAAGGTTTATTGTTCTGCACGTGCGGACTGTGGGTACACCATACGTAAAAGGTTTTAAGTGCCCCGTGGGTATTTCATTATTTGCGTAGATTATTCGCAATGGATATGTGGACAGACGAATGGATGATCATATCTTCAGATCGACTGACCTTCAGAAAAACATGGTCGATGCAGTTTCAACGGTGGTTCAGACGTTCATGTTTCTTAGTAAAATCGTTAGTTTGACAAATGTGATTTCCTTCTACAATTCAATCTCTTCAACTCTCTATTTTATCCAGTATAATCCCAACTGACAAGTAGGTAAGTAAAAATTCGCAGAATCATTAGGAACATAATAACTAATTAGGGATATTATATATTTCTTTATTTTCATTTGTGTGCTCAATGTATTTAAAGTTGAAAAATATTTTACGTTAATTATGATAATATAAACTAATTATTAAATTAAACACCTGGTGTAATTCCTATATGTAGGTATATTTATAAGAGGCCAAAAAGACGTGGGCATGTGCGTTTTCAGCAAAGACATCTCCTTTCCTTCCTCCTCCCACTCTTCAGAGCACACCACTGCCATTACAGGATAACCTCAATATACTCGGTATGGACGTGCGCTACAAACTGAACAACAAGAACTATATCGAGAGCATCATCAAAACAGCTTCGTGTAAACTCGGAGTCCTGAACAGAGTGAGATGTTTTTTCACGCCGGAGCAGCGGTGTCTTCTTTATAAGACACAAATTCGCTCCTGCGTGGAATACTGCTCGCATCTCTGGGATGGCTCCGCAAAGTACTTATTAGATGCTCTCGACAGGTTGCAGCGACGTGCGGTCCGCATTATTGGGAGTCCTGAGGTTACAAATTCCCTCGAGCCTTTGCAGATGCGTAGAGATGTTGCGTCCCTGGAAGTATTTTACCGTCTCTACCATGGTAAATGTTCTGATGAGTTCTTCCAATTAATCCCACCCTCCCCTTTCCTACACAGGACAACGCGTGCAGGACTTATGTGTCACTCGCATACGGTACAGAATATTCCATCAAGAACCAAGCTGTTCGGTGAGTCTTTTCTCTGCCGTACCATTAAGTCCTGGAATTCCTTGCCGGCGCACGTGTTTCCTTCTTCCTACAGTCCCGGGTCCTTTAAACGGAGCGTGAAAAAGCATCTGATGAGGCACCGTCAAGCTGAGCGCCACCATTGTAGCACTGAACGGGTTTGCAATGGTGACCCTCATTCATGAGACTTTGCCTTCAGCTTAACATCAGGCGAGGTGAAGTCAAATTGACGTGTCATTGATAAAAAAAAACCCCTTAAATACCCAAGTTAGGATATACCTACCTACCTAAAGGTGTACCTGTGTACGGTAGGTACTTTCTTGCTACAATGTTGCTCTCAAAATGCACCTACTGAATCTTTCTCTGCAGCACCTTTGGTTGACTGGTAGAGAATGCCTGATAGTATTAAATTCGCCTATGTACTAGTACATAAAGTTTTATAAATAAATACAAACCAAATCACTATTTACATAATATGCATTAAATTAAGAACCTCCTCTCTCTGAAGTCGGTTAAATACGATAAAGTAAATAGAAACACAACACTTATTTTTCCTGCCACCGCAGTCGGCTACGTGATAATCATTGCGGCCATTAATATGCAATGTGGTGAGCAGATCGGCATATTTGAAATATGGCGGATGGTCGTGTGTACTTAGAATACAAATGTGCTTAATAAACCATGCTTCAATTTATTCACAGCCGATATTGAGGATATAGTGACAAACGAGCAACTGCATGCGATTCTTAGTGGCTACTTTTTATAAACAGTGTGTGCGAAATTAACCACATCGCGTGCGTGGGTGCATGCGGGCGTGTGTGTGCGTGCGTGTGTGTGTGTGTGTGTGTGTGTGTGTGTGTGTGTGTTTGTGTGTGTGTGTGTGTGTGTGTGTGTGTGAGTAAAAGTGTATGTGTTTGTGTATGTGTATTTCAATGAATTCTTTCTTCTTATTTTTTATCCAGACCAACCAATTATATTGTCTGATGCGAATAATCTGCTGTTTAGTCCAGTAACTAATAAACCTTGTACTGTTACTTGAGAACACGTGTCTGCGTATTTTTTTACAAGAAACGTAATTTGATGAGACCAACAACGACAGCAAGTGGCCCGTTTGGTACCTTCAGTAAACAATAACTACACTCGGTTACAAATTTAAAATAACAATCAGTCCATCAGTGTGCAAACAGTTTCCAGAGCAAACGGTTCAAAATGTGGCTACGATTCTTAACATTTTGTATCCTGGTCTCGCTTATTTTAATTGCAGTTCTAAGCACTATATACGGTCGACCAGTCATCAACATATTCTTTAAAAGGTGCTGCGATAACGATATCGAAAATGATCATGGAATCTTCGAGAATTTTAATGAAAACTTCTTGAGGGAGAGACTTGTTAGTGATGTCATTTTCTATGATGATGGTAGCGCTTTGAATGTCAAGGAAAATGGAACTATATTAAATAGTAACCTGACTATAAGTGATAGTGAAGATTAAGTATAGTGAGTGATATGTAGTGAAGTACTGACAAAATGAATATTACTAATGAAAAATATGATGACTTTATAGTAATCGTTAAAGTAAAAGAAACTATTGTACATCTCGATGGAATTCCAATCATTGTACAAAGTAGGCGGAATATAGAATAAGGGCAGCATCGAAGAAGTTCCAGAGTCACTTTTTATACTAAAACCTATAAATTATTATCATAAGTTATTTATTTATTTGTAGAACATAGGTTAGTTACAGATCTTATAATAATGTTAGGAATATACTCTATATTCTACCACATTGTGTGATGGAGGTATACATAATATTTTTTTATATTCCATTGTATCAGCCCATATAATAAATATATACATACTATAATTGATTGTAACTACCTTTACACTTAATAAACGACAATTAGAAAATCGAGATTAACACTAAAATATAATGCAATATTTGTTACAACATCATATAAATCTTTGAGCGAAACAGCAAATGTAAAGAAAAATGAACCAAAATATTTTCCAATTAAAATACTTATACCGGGCACACAACTTTTATAAATAAAGTAACTTAACAATACCGCTACGGTTAAGTTATACATATTTTTAACAATCAAATATTCAATAAATGGGTTTATGTAGATAACAGACCAATCACAGTTAAAAAAAATCCGGTCGATGATACAATACATGAAGAACAGAATATTTTAGTCACTAGCCCTTGTTGTTTTTTCTTCATATTCGAAGTCTTTTGAAGTCAATCAATTGTACTGCGTGTAATATTGTTCCTTTTTTGTACGAGTCATATAGTATCGAAATAACAGAAGCGTTCTATGACCGGAACCGTTTTTTTCCTTGTTTACCTTGCTGTTTCTGTTCAGAATATTAACTCACTTCGTTACATACGAGTATCATTGCAATTCTTTCATTAAAGACCTTTTGTGTATGGCTGTATTGATTGAACTGACTACTGAATATTGTTATATGTATTTTTTCCAATTGAAACGCTTGATAATAATGTATTAAAATATGTTATTTCATTATAAAGTTTGTATTCTTTAACATTTAATAAGTTGTCTTCATCCGAATTTCAGCTGTTTCAAGTTTGAGTGACGCATAAACAATCTTTTCATACATAACAGTAATACCAATAAACTATTGTATTTATTTATAAAACGTACATATGCGGACTTAATGCAATATCAACCAAAGGTGGTGCAGAGAAAGTAAGAATTATACCGTACAGGTGAACCATTAGGTAGGTATATCATAATCTAGGTATTTAATTCGAATGTATGTAATTCGAAATTGTAACCTAAGCTGCTTTTGTTTTCACTTACTTATAATCATCAGTCTTCAGGTCTTTCTATTTTTCAATATTATTTTCGTCCATTCCTCTATTGTTAAACCTTTGGAATGAATAAAAAAGATATTAGTACATAGCTACAATGATTTACAGCCTCCGGGGCGTAGAGGTAGTGCACGCGACTAATACGCACGGGGTGCGGGTTCGATTCCCGCGCAGTGCAAAAAGTTGTATGAATATGGCTGTTTGCATTGGTCTGGTCGTGCCTCGGAGAGCACGTTAAGCTGTCGGTCCCGGTTGCCATATAAACGTCTATGGCAGTCGTTACGGGTAGTTGGAGTCCTCAAAAGTTCAACCAGTCTAACTTGGAACTTCGATATCCCCGTTGGCCATTGGACCATTGGTTGTGGAGGTCACATGGCGAAAACCGCGGTTAATAATTACCTTGTGTTGTGTTTCCAGCGGTGAGTCGGGTAGCCAGAGCTCACTGAAGTGGTTTTGTGTTGTCAGTGGGATAGATAGAATTTGATAGATTACTCTGTATTGTACACCAAAAACAAAACAAAAAATAAATACAAGAAAACACCAAGGACAAGTAGTGAGAGTTACAGTAGTTCTAATGTAGGTACAATGGGCGGCCTTATCGGTGGAAGCGATCTCTTAAAGGCAACCTTGGGATGGACCTTGGTGGGAATACCGAGGGCTTAAGTTGTCACCATTAAGTGGTGATTTGAAACGCTGCTTTGTCTTCTACACTGACAGCACAGAAATTCTTTTACTGTTAACGGGGAGGGTTAACGGTCTCCACTCTGTACTTCCGCCGCTCCCCTCCTGCGCACAGACTTGACTTGACTTTCAGAAATATTTCAGAGGATTTGTAAGGATCAAAGGTACTTCCTTCCAATTCTTTATGCGTCATTTCAACCCCAACAAAGCAGTACTGGATTGAGGATGTGTGTCCAACCAGGGAACTTTCTCACATTGCATTGGTCTGAATTCCTGTACTGATTCCGTGAACTGTAAAGTTTGCCTGAAGGCCTATGGTTTGCATCCCACACTGAAACAAAACATAAATTAATATAGAAAAGGAACTCATTTGTGTTGTTCTCGAGACTTTAAAGGTTATACTGACCCCAAGTAGCCTATAATGTAAAGTTTTTAACATTATCTAAAAAGTATTGAACACCATGTTTTGATACTATCTGAACTTTCTGAATTTTTTTTTAATGTCATTAAGTTCAGAAAGTATCAAAACATGGTGTTTAATCTTGCTTCCATTTTTCTCTCTCTAGTCCTTGAATTATCGCGTCTATAAGAATAACTTTCATTAGTTCTTACATGGCACGTCGAAAGGATTACTGTAGGGGAAAGTTGGAAAATCATGACGTTAGCTTTGGATATTACCGATTGCGATGTGTCTGGTACTAAACTAGATTCGTATTAAAAGTAGGTATAGATAAACTTGTTAATTAAATATTAATTAATAATAATTAATTTTCCGTCCCACGTAATATGGGGCGAGCCTATTGCCGTCAATCAGGAACTTTGAAAAAAATGGGTATGCCGAAATTAAATTTCTAACCGAACCTAATATCTAAATAAATTCAGAAATGAATTAGACCCTATTCGTTGCTATACAGTGTTAATCGTAAGGAAATTAATTTCGTGTATAGTCGCACTTAGCACTACCAATTAACGTCTTAGAGAGTATCAGACGGGTATTGGAATATTTACTATGATATGACTATTATTAGAATCCAGGACGGGGTTCCTTGTAAGTAGTGACCCATGGGTGTCTATCATTCAATCAGGCCAGGCTACTATAGACTACAGAATGTATAGTAATTCAAAAAGTTAAAATCAATAATGTTAATCCGATACTCCATTTGTACGGTGTAGGTAGTTAAATAAACAGTCCTGTGGCAACTTTTTATAAAAACACATGTTAAACAAATAAACTAGACTAACTAACTAACTAGTGGTTTGACACAGGTTTTTAGTCTTCAAAAAGCGTTACTAATTGGAAAAATATTCTTATACTGAGTTTTTAAACAAAACATAATTAAAAAGACACGCTAAGATTGTTTACGTTTTTTTACTATACAAGCATCATACTGTTCATCCTACCGATAGTTTTGCAAATGAATCGTAAAATAATGTTACATTCTTGTTGCCAATCGGTTTACAATAGTATTTATTCATTTCTCCATTATTTACTAAAACGCGAGAATAAAAATATCAAAATTCCAAATATTCCGACAATCCACAAACTCGTTAAACAGAAGTGAACCATTCAATAAAGCCGTGTGGGGCCACAAAACACGCGTTTTAAGCTGAAATGTACTCAGCCTCTTAATTAAGGTGTTCGTTTTACAGTTTGTGCACTGAAAAGAGGAATATAGGCGAGGACCGATAGCGACTTCGGATTTGTGTGAATGTTTTGAAAAGTGAATGAAATTGAAATATACTAAACCATAGTAGATTTGAAATTCAAATACTTTTTAAAACATTTTACGATCAACGATTAAATCTATACTAATAATATAAAGCAGAACAGTTCTAACCATTAGAGGGAATAACTAATAACTATTATGAAACTAAAATATTGAAATGACAACTCTACTAATATTATAAAAATGAAAGGAAGTGCAGTTGTTTGTAGGTTTTTATTTAATCACGCGATAACGGCTGAACGCTTCTGGCTATAATTTGGTACAGGGATAAATTATGCTTGGGATTAACACATACGTTACACCACACTACAATCATTTGGTACCCCTAGATTTCCATGGCTTGCAGGAGTGGGACCCGATTTCAGTGGCAGCATCTAATGTATGTATTTGTCTGTTCCAAATCAAGTTAGTAAATTCAAATTTGTTCTAATAAGTTGTAAAATGTTCTAAATACCCTTTTCTACTTGTCGCGTATACCATAGACCATGACCTTATCTATTAATATTCATAGAGTAATTAATTTCAGTACACCGCCGCAGATACTACCATATATTTATTTTCCTTTCATGATATCAAAATGGCGGATGATCGGTATGAATTTAAATTTCAAATTTGTTTAAAATGAGAACACTAAAGCAAAGTTATCAATGACAAAACTTAACAGATCTTTTGGTCGTAAATGTCCAAGTAGGTATAACGGAGTAAGAGGAGGTGGTTCGCTCGTCTCTCCCAAACATCTTTCAAGTTGGCCAAAATAGTCGGATTGACCAGCAATGGGGGCCAATACCAATTGGAGGTGGTGGATATACTCCACTATGAACTGTCCTGGACCCTGTTTCTACAAATTAACTACTGCTTACAAAAACTGTCAATAAATTTTAGTTATTATGCAGATAAACTTAAAGTTCAAAGTTAAATGAAAAATGGTTCATTACATTCGTTTCTTTCACTCTATACGATGCCATTTATTTTTAAACTTTAAAAACACATCGTAGTAGGTTTGATATCTAGGGAATAGATCCTTATTTTGTGTGGGGAAAGAGTTTTTTTTTGCCTAAAAAGGCGAGGCCACTCCTTAAAATCCCTGAGAGGTGGCCCAGTAGCTGGCGGGTATTTGGCTCCGCGAGTAAACTCCTGGCAATACTTATCTTAAATGGAAGAAAACAACACATTACCAAAAGTAATTAATTTACGTTGTATAGAGTAAAGAAAATTATAGACGAGATATTTTCTAAAGCAGCTTATCATGCTACCAACGTAATGCCCATGCCAACACAATCGCATGAATTTAAAATGAATGATATCAAAATCACAATGAAATGCAATTATTTGGCAACGTTTCGTTACTGCTGTTGTGAAATGACATTAAGTACGTTTAATTGTGCGGAATGAAAATGCCGCAGCGTTTTTACTTTTACTGTAGGTATTATTTTATTGCGTGTGAACCTCTCCACTTCAGCGATATGCAGGAAGGTTTGTTACTGGCCGTGTAGGCATTAAGAGGAAATAGATGAAAAAATTTGAGGCCACCTGATAAAAAAATGTCTACTTTGTTAAGCAGCCAAAGAAATAGTTGCGGAAAGTTTGCTCATGACTTATGTGTTAGTTGGAAGCAATAAGAATTTAAAGTCAGACCATATAGAAAATTCTTAACAAAACGATGACAATTGAACTCACATACAGACACGTACTCTCATGGGATACGTTCTGAAGTATAAATGCAAAGGTTTCGGTACCCATTCAAAAGTTTCACCACAATATTAAAGTTTAAATCGACGGCATTTTTGAATTGCCGTCGTTGTGTAGTAACTTGTTACGTCAATGCAAGTGTGGCGGTGCTATCTCCGTAGGATGCGAAACGGCTGCCGACGGAAATTGACTGGAAGCGGATGTCCCTAATTGAGAAAATAAGACAGAGGATTTATCGTCGCATTAGTTCACAGAGCAACTTTGTGCTATAATAGAAGGTGTAGGGATCAAAAAAGAGAAATAGATGATTCGTTGATCTGTATATGTAGAGGATGTATGAAAGAAAGTTAGGAGATTTATGAAGTCAGGGTAAATCTACAACCTTTTCAAAATTGACTTAGATGATCAGTCTCAGAGCCTATTCCCAACTGAGATGGAGCCGACTTTCTAGTCTAACTAAGATGCGGCTGAAATTCAATATTTTCCGTGAAGCGATTGCCATCGGACCTCCACCACCAAATTGGCGATATTGAAGTTCTGTAGTTAGGCTAGTCGGACTTTTGAGGGCTCCAACTATCCGTAACGAAAATAAAGAATCGACCTAGATGAAGAAGATCTGGGGTCCTATTCACAGACTCTTCTTAAACTTACTTAACTTTCATAGTGTGATTCGTACTCTTACCGCAGTCGTCCGTCTCGTTGTGTAAATTCTTACAAATTCAACACTACAGTAAGAGATACTTTTTGACCCTGGTTTGACTATTTTACATTAGTATACCACTTGGTCGGTCTAAATCATAAAAAGAAAGTAAAAGTAAGAAAGTACGATTGAAATAATATTACTTTTAAGAGGTGGTGGTAAGGTCAAGAGTATCCTGAGAGCTTGGATGAAAACAATTATGAAACTGGAAAGAGAGAGAGAAACCTAAATGGTTTTTGCTACACAATTGGGTAAATGAGGAAGGAGGTAAGTTTGAGATCATCTTCTAGATGCTATAACTAATATACAGAGATAAAATCTCTAGCTTCCGGACAGCATTTTGGATGATTTTCGGTTGAAAGTCACTGCTATGGTGTGTTTGTATTACTCCCAAAGTAGCGAATCGTGTGTTCCGACAATTTCATCTAATACGAACCGACTTTGTACCTATGTGAGAGAAAATAAATACAATAAGACAATCACTTTAACAATTAATATCAAATAGATTAAAGTTTAAATAGAATTCGATTTCTTTTAGTGTACTGTAGCATTCATTCATAGCACATTATTCTTTAAACACAAATTACTGGGTAGTGAAAGGAAAATCGAAATCGAGACGATATCCCTAAACAGTGGAATCTAATAAAGCCTTGCACTTAGATTGACAAAAACTGGAAGTGAATTTGTTTTAAATCGCCAAGTATCCGTAACTGACTGAAAATAGAAGAAGATATAGTGGTAGTTTAGAGTCTTTGCCGACTGATTAGCAACTGACTGATGAATCTCGCCATCATAATCACAACGAGTTCTGGTTGTATACAAAGCTTGTACTTAGGAAACCGGGGCCTGAACTTTTATTCCATTTCATTTTGGCTATTGTGAATACTAAAAACCGAGATTTAAACGTACTCCGTATCGCTGATTTTTTTGAAAATACACCAGTGATGTAAATATCTTGTGTTAAAACTAACGTATTTATTGACTCCGATAGTTAAATGAATACTTATAGTACTGGTTTTCAAGTGTCGATACACACCCTAATCTACTTATTTCAGGAATATACGGGATTTGTCTTATCCAGTGTCAAAGAATCCTTGATTCCACTCAACTCGTTGACTATTTGCCTTTGGTACACACTACTACTGATGTATAGTGTAGTATGTGTAGTTACTGAGTTAATGACGTCATTCCCGACTTCAAAAGAGTTGTATTTACTGGAACTTGTGAGTACATTTGATTGACTAACAGCCGACGGCGAATCTACCTTCTCGGTTCGCTCTTTACCAGTTGGCGAAACGCGTTCAGAAAAGAGTTTTAGAGAAAATAAATAAAATCTTTTTTTAAATATTTAAATCGTATTTTTTTATTATGTAGCAGTACGTAGTAGTAGTTCCTAGAATGGAAAGAGACCGCTCTTGATGGCCTCAAAAACTGATGGCTAGTCAGACCTGAGACTGTAGAAAAAAGTACAAACATAATTATGCTGGTACAATTGTAAAATAGTTAGTGATGCAGCAAAGAAAATGTATTGTTTTATTTATTATGATATCGCCCAATACCTGCGAATAGGGAAGGGAAAAAGGAAGGTACTTTAGCGCACAAAGCGCACAAAGTACAGTATAGTAAATTCTAGTACGGTGCTTTTGGGGTCCCACCAAACTCTTTGGGGCCCAAGTCAATATAACCTGCAAGACGGTGCACCTGCTAACTAACGGAGAAGGTTCTGACGTGGGAGGACAGTCGGCAGTCGCTTCAATAAAAGTTCAAACAGTCACATACATGGAGAGTATAGTGGGAAAATTGCCAAGAAAAGGGCGTCACCGTGACACGACGTGTAGGACCTTCACCCGACTCCTGTGGCAAGTGTGTTAGGGGTACTGTGTCACGGTGGGACACGGCCAAAGACGCAACACCACATGCCTATAACCCCCAAGACCCGCTACGCAAGTTCGAACATAGGCTCGTTATGCCGCATCTACAATTACGCAACATTTTACCGTGACTGTATCAGAAGTGGGTGTCCGTCGTGTATTCAGTTGCGTGATAGCTAAGCCTAATTGAAACTATCGATCATCTGGTGTTCGTGTCAGCACAACTCTAGTTTGTGTGTCCTTGTGCACAAGTTGATACGTTAACACTCATCGTTATGTCTTGATGTCACACTGTCCGGTCCGCTGTTCATGACACAAATCTGGACGCACCCGGACACCGGGGTGAAAGTTTCGGATGCGACCGATAGCAAGGATGATGATTATGGTGATGTTTGTGAATTCTAGTAGTCTGTACTAGTTAATGCTTATCTTAGCTCCAATTATGGACATTGCTACAATCTTCACCATCAGTCCGCGGCAGTCCACTGCTGGATCTAGGCCTCTCTCATGACACGCCACTTACCCCGGTCTTCGACTGTCTTCCTCCACTCCCCACCAGCCACTATGCGTACATCTTCGACGTTAAGAGGCGAAAAGACTTAAGAGGTTCGCTACAATCTTAAGATGTCTTAAATAAATTGAATTCTCTTTGATATATTTTAGGGTAATTTGGTTAAACATTTTAGTCAATTAAACCATTTGGTATTAGCGGTACGGTCTACTGGCGCCCTCTACGGCTCACTGCGCGCCAAATGATTCGCTCAACAGCCCTCGACGTCTGGTAGGCAAACTATGTAGGTACCTACATTCTGAGTAAATATATCGATTTGAACAGATTATTTAGTTTTGGGTATAAGAGACTGTGTTTGTAGGTTAAGTGTATCCGGATTGTATTTGAAAGTGATTTTCTTTGCATTACAATAAATGTAAATAAATTAAAAAGTCACTCACGTCCATATCCCCGAAGGGGTAGGCAGAGGTGCCAGTACATTTCGCCAGTTTATGTTTGGGTCCCAATGTAATAGGTGGTGAGCCTATTGCCATTAACCGGGCACTTATGAACCTGCGATAAATACACACATAACTTCGAAAAACATCGAAAAGTCATTAGTGTGTGCCATGGTAAAACCTGGGATCGAACTCAAGACCTCGTCTCAGCAGTCCATACTACCATACTATATATACTACCAGGCTACCGCGGTTTTACAAATAAACTTATTAATATATAGGTAGGTATTACAGAGCTTTGCCAAAACCTCTTATTTGGTTTTCTGTGACCGCAATACCGTAATATACAAAGTTACAATATTACAACTCTGTTTTTTTTCTAATAGTTTTTTTCTAATCCGGCGAACCGGAACTGGAGAAGACCCTTCGTCCGCACAGCCAACTCGCCGCAAGAGCGGGCGTTAGAGTTTGCAGAATGACCTCTATCTATCCGGGGGCTAGATGGAGACCCCGTAATCCCCACACCCAAGGAGGACCATCTCATGGAGATGGCGGTAGGCCGGCTGGCGTTTGAGGGATACTTACCTATTATCTTACCTCTGGCCTCGACTAGACGCACGCCGTTTTCGGACCGAAGACCCGAATACGGCGTTTAGTCAGTTCGAGTCCGACAAAACCACTCTTACCGGCTCCGAATTTTGCGCATAATAAAAGAGGTAATATTTGCTTATCTCAAACATTCATTGTCAGTAAATGAAATACTGTACTAACTAATACTGTAGGTACTTAGTAAATTAAATAAGTGTAGAATACGGCAGTGTTATATACTATTGTGTTATTCCAACCAAAAAATCAACAACACAATTGGTATAATCCAAAAACATTCGCGTCTTTTAAAAAACCCCTAATGAGGCCTCAATTTGAGAGCCACCATTGTAGCATTATTTGTATATCTAAAGGAAAAAAAATAATGAAAAAAGAAAAAAACAGATACTACCTATATAAAAAAGAACAGAAGTTTTACAGAGAAGTGATTTACGAGTACCCAGTAATTAGCGTTTCTTGGTTTCTGGATTTTTAGAGTGCAAGATGTAAAATCTTTCGTGCGGTTACGTATCAAAGTCACTAGTTGCTCATGGAAACTATCGAGAATTGTTAACCATGCCTATCTATGAACCTATATATATATAAAATAACCTATAAATACCAGACACTAAAATAAACTCGTTGTCTGTGATAATAGACTCCACAAAATTTCAAATTCTCTTCAGGGTAATTGTATACGCTATTTTAACAAGCTCCCTAATGAAATTAGGGATTTGCCTATCAATAAATTTAGAAAGTTATGCCAAAAGGTCTATTATGAAATTAAGGATTATTTGGATGATAAATAAGCCTGGAAATGAGCTGATGAACTATGTAAATGTTTGTAAATAGACCAAAAAAAAAGAAAGGCCCGCTGAGTTTCTTGCCGTAGTCACATTTTGAACCGGTGATCCATTTGCTCAATAACTTATAAAATATTGTTGATATTGACGTTTTGTAAGTGCCATTTAGTGGTCTATTATACAGAATAAATGATTTTTGAATTTTAAATCTCTCGAGTCTCGAGTTGTGGGACTAGTCTACAAGTTAAAAATCGCTCAACGGGATATAGTTTCACGCCATGCTTGGAGTTTCTTTAAAGGAAAATATTCGTCAAGGATATTAGATAACAAAACTAAAGATCTCTACTATAATATATAATAATCTAAGGTACCTACTGAACTCGCAGATTAAGTAAGTTGAAGTGGCAACAGCCAAAATCTAACGTTTGTATTGGAGCTAATAAATGAACCGATGAACCCTAATGATAGGTTGAATGACTGGGATACATTGTGTATTATATTTTTGGATCCCCTGGAGGTTCGAAAAGGAATTGCTATTCCACTTCAATCGCCCAAGGGAACAAAAAGTTTTTTCTTTTAAAGTAGAACTGGATATATCTTTAGTATTAGTATTGAATCAAATAACATAATGACAGTATATTTGATATTTCAGTTCCATCTTACGAAAGGCTTTATCCCAAATCTCCTGAAGATTGAAGACACGTGGATGGAGTACGAAATTGCGTAAGAATCAATTTTACCACAGACTTAACGAGGTACGTAAAAGATTGGCGATCTCTCTCGGGAGATATGAGAGTTTCCAACTGGATATATAAATGCATTTATAAGGAGTCTGTTATTTTATGGGTTTATTTGAGTTATTGAAAAATGGTTGAAGTATATAAAAATGTTGACGGGAATTGACGCAATCATGGTGTAGGTACATACATACTTTTGAAATTTTTGGTTCTGTTGGTTAGTTTTGGTTGGTGTCTGTAAGGGAACCAGTACTCCCCAAAAAGTTGTTAGAAATTGATATTTCGACCAAGAACGGGCCACCGGATGGAACGGATCACTTGTCCGTTCAACTGCGTCCCCATTGGCCGTAGTAGTAGTACTAACATTGTTTGCTACGTATAAAAATAACGAATTCAAAAATCTCGAATTTCAAAATCCAGAAGCGGTTTAAGCGGTTTAAGTTATTTACTATTTCAATCACTTTGAATTAGAATGATTCATGATTAAGTGAATTCCTTGATACAATATTTAATCAGAAAAATCCAATGATTAGGATACGATTTGAACCCGTGACAGTCCTTCTGGCTAATTGAGTTACCTGGATATGATCAGCTGTCCAGCTGAAATTTTCATCACATCATCGGGCATCCGTCTCATAAGAAAATATATATTATGAAGGGTACCAACCAATCACCAACATGTTAAAAATCCCAACGACAAATATAAAATATTGCTAATTGCAATAGAAAATAATGCCTTTCCGCATCCCTCAAATCAAGTAAAAAGACTCTTGCTCCGTACAAGTTGCTCTAATGAATCAAAACAATAAGGAGAATACTTCGAATATAGTGAAGGACTATGCTGAACATGACGAAGCAATTTCTATTGTCATGACATGTAATTAACGCAGCAGAAAGTGGCTTCTTGCGCTTCGAGAATGAATAAGTATAGTCAATGTTATGAAAAATGGGATAAGGTAACTATACCGTATCCTAATTACTCTGATTATGTTATGAGAGTTAAAAACGTTTTTATTGATTATTCTTTCATACAGAACGACCAAAAATTGTAAAGTTAACCATTGCAATGTATTTGTCGGAGTATCCGATATTTCAATGGAAAACAAAAAGTAGTGAATGTGTGATGTAGTCGGTGCACGCGTGTTATTGCTTTGCGCATGATACTGTAGATAAACTCTACAATATAAACCTTTTTCATAAGAATACGTCTTAACTTTTTATAAAACGCCATAGATACTTTTTTATCTACGGCAGAATAATCGCTATTTTGAATGGTTAAAAAAATGGTGCAATATAATTGCCACTACCTTAAAAAGGGTAGTGCGTTTTAGTTTTGTAATACGTAAGATTTGAATTAATTGTTTGCGTTAAAGGTAGTATATAAATGGGTACGACCGACCAATCAAAGCATTTGTTCACTAGTAATGCATATTTAGTAAGCTATATTAGTTACAAAAAATTGATATATTGACATATTCTATATCAACATTATTTAAAACTATAATAAAATTTAATCTGATTTATGATATATATATCCAAATAAGATAAATTAAAATAATAAATTCTAATATTATATTATAAAGTTATACATTAAATTAAAAATTCAAAATGTACATGAATTTTAAATAAACACTTTCGTCATCTTTTTACAATAAACTCACAATCTATTAGTTATTCGGCTTTTAATATTCTTAAAAAATATTAAAAATCCAGAATCCATCAAAAACTCGCAACCGGGAATTTATCATAACATCTCCTTGCCATATTTTAGAAAAAAAAAACATCTCGCTCCCCACATCTGAGCCCACTGAGATCCATTTAGCTCTCTAAAAGACCCTTGGAACAAAAGCACTGAAACTAGTCCATTTTAGCGTACCGTGCGTGCAATAGTGCAATCGCTTTGTAAGCCTGATTTATTAACGGATGAGGGTAGGCTTGAAACTGGGGCTAAATATGATCCAATGGGTGAGGTTTATGTTGATGACGTCATGTGTATTAGTAGGAACGTAATTTACGCTTAGAGAATGTGGTGTTCGGTAAAATTCTCATTATTCAGTGATTAGTTAGGTACACAGTTCACAACGACCAGCAGTTCACCAGACTCCAACTGATTGAACGGACGTCACTGTCAACGGCGCACTACTTTTATTCATATACTAGCTGTTGCCAGCGGCGCCACCTCTGATCCCGATCTCGCTGCTTGGACTTCTGATCCTGTTCTCGCTGCTCCATAAAAACCTTCCGTCGATTTCAAGGAACAAATAAAAAAAGAATTGTTCGAATTGGTCCAGCCGTCTTCGAGTGATGCGCTTACCAACATATTTCGCGATTCATTTTTATATATATAGATATTGTAGTCTCCAGTAGTTGGGTATTAAATAATAAATCATTTGTGTAGCCGACGTGTGTGTGAACGACGACGGTCGGTAGTGTTCTGTGTAGCAGACTGCCACGACAAGCCGCGCTCCCCACTTCCACACACCGTACTCGTGCGCATATAATATACTAGCTGTTGCCCCCGGCTTCGCCCGTGGCATCATTTGACTCCCGTGGTTCTTAGTTTACATTTTTTCAAATAATGTATGGGAATCTGCCAAATGTGTTGACATTTATGGTTACTGCTCCGCTCCGTCAGGTAGTAGCGTGATGTTTTATAGCCTATAGCCTTCCTCGATAAATGGGCTATGTAACACTGAAAGAATTTTTCAAATCGGACCAGTAGTTTCTGAGATTAGCGCGTTCAAGCAAACAAACAAACAAACTCTTCAGCTTTATAATATTAATATAGATTTGAATATGTAACAGTGAATAATTCAGCTCTCGTATAATAGGTGTAAGTGGGTAACGTATATAGGCATCCACCTATATATGGCATCCACTAAAATCTTCGGGACCTAATGACTTCTATCGAACGGATCACATCCACTAAAATTTTTGGAGTCTAATGACTTCTATCGAACGAATCAAAAAGTTGTTATCGGGAAAGACCACAACCAGATCATTTACTTCTTTTTAGCTGTTATAAAGATGACATTAAAATGAGCTTAAAACTAAATTACGACTACCGAAGTCGCTATCTTTGATATTTTCTTGTTTGATAATTTCACAGTTGGCTGCTCGACGTTGAAGGACCTCCGTGCTCCATGAGCGCGGGCCTGGGGGTGACGGGTGAAGCCGCTTGTCACGCTAGCAAAAGCATCATATTTTTTAAAGCATAGTATTTTCATCATTGGATTGAGATGATGACACATCATAATAATCTATGACTAGCTGATGATTATGACACTTCTAACGATATAACATTTTTGTCCGGCTATAATAAATAGTTAGGCCTGGGGGTGACGGGTGGAGCCGCCTGTCACCCTAGCAGAAGCAGGCCGCGGCGGCGGCGCCAAGTGCGCCCACCATACCCGGGGGCTAGTTGGGGACACCGTGGTCCCTACACCCGACGGGGGTCATCTCGAAGAGAAGGCCTTGGGTCTGCTGGAGTGCGAGGGATATGTTGGCTACTACCTCACCACCGGCAACTGAAGACCCAAAGACGGCGTGCGTTTTAGTCGGTTCGAGTCCGACATAACCTACCGACCGGCTCCGGTGGGGGGTATCCGTGGGGATTTTTCGCAGGATAGAAAAAAAAACTATAATAAATAGTTCAGGAGCTAAGAGGGAACACATGGATTTATATATGTCCATATGTTACATGTCAAAGTCATAACCCTCAGTCGGGTAATAGTCAGGTAAAGCCACATTATTCCTGAGCAGGTGGCCATATTCATTAACTCATTTTAAATAATTATGACAGAAGTAGAAAGACGAATGAAATTTTAAAATAAACAGCGTTGATTTATTTATTCTGCCCTTCCATTTCATATCTTTCTTATCTGAGTAAATTTCATAAATAATACAAAATACAGCAAGAAATTCACAAACAGTCATTTGTCTCAATTTGTGTAGAACCCCGGTTCTATTTAGAATCATGCTTACCCGGTTTTTGCATGTCAATGCTAAGGCGGGATGGTTTTAGCATTTAGATTAAAAATAGCGGCATCTCAACGCGCTCGCTGAATCCTAATGCGGTTTCCACCAATGTGTCATTCATACGCAAATCGTGGTTAAGAAAATTGATGAATTGAGACATAATACACGTGAATATTCTTTGATGAGAAACATCGTCAGTGTAATTGGCGCGATTTGGTAATCAAATTGAATCGAATACCGTGGTAATCGTCAAATGACTTTGGCATTACTTTTCAAGTCACAACATTTTTTAGGCGTATATTTTTTTTAATTGGTTCCCTATCGTTGGGTGTTTGAATCTCTACTTAGGTAATGACGAGAGGAATTGTTCCACATGATGCTCATGCTTACTTCCTATCATTCGCTCGCCATAGTCAAGGACATCCTCACGGATTACGATCGGACACGTTGCCCCCTGTACGGTATGAAAGAAACTTCATCAAGCGCTTGTTCAAGCGATAGAATAAGCGCCCAGCTATGGATTTTCACCAGGACTACAATGTGGGGTTCTTCCAAGGTAGGCAGTACGATTGAACGTCTTTGGTGTTGCAAACGTCCAAAAGCCACGGTCACCACATTCCATCAAGTGGGGCGTTGCTTGTCTGCCACCTATGAAATAAAGGAAAATCCGTGGTTAAAATGTTACAATAAAAATAAATAAATATTCTAGGACAATCTTCACAACGCCACCTAGACTAGCTTATAAGTATAATGGGTTCTAGAATGCAGATAAACGTACTAAGATAGTTTTTTTATTCAAATAGATAGAGCAGACAGCGGGAATAGAACCCGCGCCTCCTGCGATATCACGTCTTCTGCCATAACAAAACACAAGCTATAGACTCTAAATTATTAGTTTATAAGGTCTAGTAAACCAAATAAAATCATCCATAACATCGGTAAAACCAAACTGTGGTAACTATTTCAATTCTCCTCTGCCATAGTATATAATAGTATTATGATTGAAACCGATTTTATTCCAAATAATTCCCTTTATCTTCCCCACCTCCTCCAAGACTTAATTAATGATAGAACACCACTGCCTTTGTGACTTTTTAACACCGACCATTATGCGTTAGTAAATTTCATTAGCAAATGGCCGACAAATTGATTTCACATTTTTTGTATTTATTACTTGCAATTTTATATCTGATTGGTTGGCGTGTTTTATATAAAAAAAATTGAAATTTGAGAAACCCCTGTCTTTTCCCAGTCGAAACACAGATATGGGTATTGGAATCCCACCCAAAAACAACAAGCTGGGAACCTTTAATATACCTAACACTTTATATACCTACTTACTATTTTGACATTCTTCATGGCACTTATAACATAACATAACATAAACTCACGCCTATATGCCTGAAGGGGTACGCAGAGGTGCTAGCACCTACATTTCGCCAGTTTATGTTTAGGTCCTAATGTAATAGGTAGCGAGATATTTGAATTTGGCATTTTATATACTTTGTGTTAATAAGGTTTATCTTCAATATTTCGTATGCCTTCGGCGGAACATGGCTGGTTCTATTATTATTATAGGTAACATATTTCGGGAAACCTATGCTTCCAAGAAATAAAATAAATTTGAATTTGAAAAAAAACCTAGACTTTCCATTAGCTCTTTGAGCCGTTCTAAATAGGGCCCTAGTGGTACTGGCCACTGTTCAAAGTAAAAGCACACCAGATCGTGATCACCCAAGCAATGGTCCGGATCCCATACATTACAATGGTGGTGAGTTGCGGGTACTGTACGACGTACACAGTCGTATCGAACACGGCAATGACCGTCTTCACAGTCCCTTCTCCTTGCTCAGGGTTCTAGAAGACCCTGTCGCCCTGGTATGATTTCAATCTCGCCGAGTTGTCTACGTAGGACTCTTGAATGAGAGCGACCGCGGCTTCACGCTTCGAAGTTTCCAGTATGACGTCGTCGATTGCCAGCTTCTTCAGCCGGAACACGGCTCACCCCCTATTACATGGGCATAGGATAGAATACAATGATTAGTGGAATGTTGGTGTTATTTCACCTTTGCCAACCCCCGAGCGAAATAGGCGTGAACATAGTCTGTGTTTGTATAACGACGGTATCTCCCGTCCTAATTGAGCAGTCTGACTGGGGAAGTACCTCCGCCCTACAAAATACCGCGGCTAATAATAACCTTATGTTGTGTTTCCGGCAGTGAGTAGGGTAGCCAGAGCTCACTGCAGAGGATTTGTATTGTCAGTGGGAAGATCGAGAAACCCTTCTTTGTCTGTCTTCCCTCCCCCTTCCCTTTCCCCCATCTTCTCTATATGGTTGGCAGCACGAATGGGACGCACCTATTGTTGCAAACATCCATAAGCCACAGTAACCACTTTGCATCAGGTGGGCCGCGTGCTTGTCTGCCACCTAAGTAGTATAAAAAATATAATATACTAAACCAGAGAATAAAGTACAAATATCGGATTACTCGTACAAATGACTCTTAATCAATTACTTAGATAGCAGGAAAGCCAGCCGGAATAATCCATTCTATCCTTTCATTGATTAGTTGGGAATGTTCGGGAAAGGACTGTATTTAACTCATTGCCTATCCCGGCGTTACTTGCTAAGGACTTGTACACATATTATGTGCTTACTTGCATTTTAAAAACACCACTTAGTATTTAATGCTTGGACGGAATGTGGGCACTTTCAATAAAGTTATTATTACTCTGGCAAATAGAGCAACAGTCTCCTTATTACCGCGCTATCGAATTCAAAATGTCAAATGAATTTAAATACCGTAAAATGGGGTGAATCCAGAGGTGGATAAGGATAAAATGGTCACTGGAATGTGTGCAATAAAGAATGGTGTGCAATAAAGACATTTACTATTATTATTATTATTTTATGTAAAAATGTGTATGTCACTAGCACACTTTGTAGTGTTGCTAATGACTTTATGGTATTTTCATTAAAAAAATATTGACCAAATTCAGATCGAAACACAATTGAATGAAAAGAGGTTGAGTTATAATTGGTTAAAAAAATATTTTGTTCATAAAAATGCATAGCATAGCATAGCATAAACTCACGCCTTTATCCCCGAAGGGGTAGGCAGAGGTGCCAACACCCACATTTCGCCAGTTTATGTTTAGGTCCCAATGTAATAAAGGTGGCGAGCCTATCGCCATTAACCGGGCACTTATAAGCCTGCGATAAATACACACATAACTTCGAAAAGCTTCGAAAAGTCATTGATGTGTGCCATGGTAAACCTGGGATCGAACCCAAGATCTCGTCTCAGCAGTCCATAACCCATACCACTAGGCTACCGCGGCTACGCGATAGCATAAAAATCGATTAAGTTTCTTTCGCATTACTATATGATCTCATTACAGTTAAAGTAGAATATTGAAAATTTTAATACGAGATTACCTCAAAGTAGATTGGAACTGACTGGGTACTACGCAAATAGTGCGCAAGGGAGTTAGATCTTCAAACAAACATGAAATATGAAACTGTGAATCTACCCTTACCTATTTGTAAATATTGATTTATCCAATCCATCTCATCTCGGTAAACAAACATATCTAATTTCCGTTACTTTAACGTATTACGAATCATAAAGAACACAGAACAGAAATACTGGTAGAAATGCGACACGATCGTTTCAGTAGCGGAACCGACTCGAAACTCACATATACAACTGTTAAAAATATCGTGCTTTGCTATTAATAATTGCTATGATTGGTCGTATTTATATACAAGTAGTATAATATCTTATTATACGCACCACAAAACGAAAACACATTACCCTTATTAACGATTTTTTTACCGTATAAAATAGCGATTAAGTACTTTGCTATAGATTGAAAGGTATTTATGCCATTTCATACTTCGAATCGAACAAGCTCAAATATTTACGCAAACATTTAGTTTGAATATTTACGTATTCCTACTATAAGATTCATACTGTCGAATTTTTCTTTCGTTGCGTAAACACGCTTAGCAATGACACGCGTGCACCGACTACATCACACTTCCACTTGTTTTTTGTTTTCCATGTACCTATAAGAATTATTTTGCCTTAGCGATGTAGGTACCTATATTTTATGTAATAATATTCTGTAATCATCATTACCCTCTTGGTATGATCCCTGGTCGCATTCGAAGCTACTCGGTTTGGCTTCGTCCGTCATCTAGAAGGACTAGGACTAGGGCTAGGAGTTGCCCCAAAGGTCCCGGAGGCCCTATTTTGCCAATGTGTATTATCAAAAAGAAGTATCAGTATTAAAACCAATCGGAAATGAAGCAATAAAGCTTGAAAGTTTATCGTTCCGCCCCATTTGTGCGGATTATGGCTATAATATTTTATTGAGGAACATTTTGCTAATAAATTTGATCAGGCGCTCGATAAATATGCGACTACAAATATAAATCGTATTCATTTTCTTGTTTCTTATTTATTTACAATAGGCATCGGTGAATTTTTTTTATTCAAATTATATACCTACCTATAGGTAGGTACCTACATTATATTCTTCATAGTTCACCATAAAAGTAATTATATTCAAATTATAATTAACATACCTACTTACAAATTCACTCCAGTGGCGGATAGTCTCGAAATAGCCTATCCTTATATTTTACTCTTTCTACGAGCAAGTAATGCTCCATAAGGAGGCAGCGGAGGGGATCCGGAGGATGCTCTAGGCCCGCACAGCCCGCGACGAGCGGAGGCAAGTCGGGCGTCGGAGGTCGCAGAATGACCTTCGTTCTCCATAAGCGTAGGCCTGGGGATGACATGTGTAACCACTAAACTTATCATCCTAATAGGATGATGTGCGAGCGCTTGGGCTGCCGTGGCCTCCTTCTCTGAGCAAGTAATGCTCGGGGAGTAGGCGGAACGGGTCGAAGAAGAAAAAATAGCGTGATACGCGCTTCTCCCTATCCGAGGAAAGGTGTGGATACCGTAGCCCCATACACGAGAGGGCCTTCGCTGGCCCTAGGTCAGCCGGGGCGGGAGCGATATGTCAGAGGCTAGCTCGCCGTGGGCAAAGACGACGACCGTACGGTTTTAGTCTGTTCGAGTCCCACATAACCACTATGGCACATTGTATAAAGAATTACTTCGGCGGGAAGTATCTGTGAGGATTTCTCTTGAAAAAATGCTCTTTCCTTGTATAGTCTTAGATTTGATTAACATACGTCCGCCTAGCTCAATTCATTCACCCAAGTCTTATAAATCTGTTCCGTCAATATTTTTTCGTTTTCGACATGTCCAAACGACCTAAGGAGCTGTAATAATATATTATGGAATATTGGATTTTAGACATAATATGACAATAAAACTCAAGTAAAGTCGTGGATAACGGCTCGTGATAAATATAATCTCGATAATACCAAACGCAGCATGAAGATGGTGTTACCGCCCCTTAACCAGCGCACACTCTTGTATTGGTCCGAAAGACCGATGCGATGATATTTGCCGAATATATTGCCGGTGTTTTGTGTGTGTTTTGTGCTATTACTTAGCTGCATAGTACAGTCACCTGTCAAGTTGCTGAATATTGATAAAATTAACTAAATATATTTACATTGAAATTAGTCAAGTAAAAATTGATGTATTTAAATTTTTGACGACCTCTGTGACCTAGTATTAATTCCCGCTTATTGCAAATATTTGTGTGTGCGAATATGAATGCATTGGGCTGGGTGTTTTTATTTATGAAAAATGTACGTATTTGCAAAAAACCCTTTGTATCTAAGTATGTTTATCCTCATTCTCAAGAGCCCATAACACAAGTAAGCTGTGCTCACCATGAGTCAAGGTGGCGTTGTGTAGGTTCTCCTGGAATATTTCTCCTTTTTTATATTTTTGTATGATTTAATGTAAACTTTTAGACCTAAAGTTATTTGGATAATTCTTGTGGGAATAAGTTCACCTTGTTTTTTACGATAACGACTACTGTTTAACTGCCTCCAAAGGAAAGTCTTGCGTCAGTCTCCAGCAGGTCCTTCACCTAGTAGATGAGGTTAATTAAGGTCCCAAAAATGTTCGTACGACTGTTCCGGGGCCTAAATTAGCCTCAGTGAAGAAAAACGTCATAACGGTCCCATAGACCCTGCGTGATTACAGTATTTTTCCCTTTTAACTGAAGTATTGAAGGGTTAAACTGGAAAACTAGCCTTTATTTACAGCAAAAGTAAATTATAGGGTCATAAATCGTAAAAACTCGTATAAGCGCACAAGCAGCAGATCTATAGCCCATTAACGGTCTTAGACGGTTTAAAATAAAAACAATAAGGGGATATGGGGCCAGTGGGACTAAATCTATTTTTTTTAATCGATTATGACTGTTTTGTTGGTCCTATCATAAGTGTGAGATGACCTTTTATGTACAATCCGAGTATTTAAGTTCGTACCTCGCATACATACGGAAACATAGTCATTATCTGAGCCAATTCTCAACTCATTTAGCTTTTAGCTTAACTAAGATGCGGTTAAACTTCGTTTTTTTTCGTGAAGCAACTGATATTGGTGATATTGAAATTCTGTAGTTAGGTTAGTGGGCCTTTGAGGGCTCCAACTACCTGTAATGACTGATATAGATGTGTGTATGGCAACCGGGACCGAGGGCTTAGCATGCTCTCCGAGGCACGACCAGACCAGTGCAAATAGACATATTCGTGCATACTAAATATTTTCGCTAAGCATTATATTCGTGCATACTAAATAGTCCTATTTGAACCCGCGCCTCCTGCGTAGCAGTCGCGTTCACCACCGCCACGCCACAGAGGCTGTCGATAACATATGCATAAATACGCATACACGCATACGGAAATACAGCAAGGTTAAATAATAATACATAGGTTCGTCTTAGGATGGAATACCAGCTCTCTGCTTCGGATACTGGAACAATTATAATAAGGGTTCTCGGATATATGGACCCCTAAACCTTATAAAAATCAGGTATGAAGATTTTAAGATTTTAAGTTGGACCAAACCCCTCTTCAAGCAAAAATAACCGCATTGAAATGCCTCCGGCCACCAGGATCCCATGATCCCGCTCTCATGGGATCCACATATAATTTTTTCGCCTCTTGACTCCCATGGGATCCTACAATGATTTTTTAATCCTTTTGAATTCCATGGGATCATAATTTTTACAATGTGGAAATATGTGAAATACTTATAATATATATAAGTTACAACATGGGTAGTTTTTGCGTCCATTGCAGACAAACATAAACTTTTTACAATTATATACTAGTATAGATTACTCACGCTTAACTTCCTCCGGTGTAGGCAGAGGCCACATACAGCCTGTCATCTACTTCTAAATCAAACATACTTGACGTGCTAACTCTACTGTCCTTAAACCTTTCATGAAAACCCATCGGTTGACATTTTATTTTGTGACTTATACGAATGAAGAATTGTTTAGTTTTTCATTTGATTGCAGGCACGGGTACAAATGTGTCCCATCACTCAACTGTTATAAATTCAACTGTGAATTTCACTCGCAAAGACTTGGGAAATAAGCGACTTTTTGTTGAAATTAACAATGAAAGCGTCAATTTTGACTTTTTATGTATATGTTGGTTTTGTTCATGACAATGACAAATAATGGAAGGGTAACATGTCTAAAACATAACATAACATAACATAAACTCACGCACATATCCCCAAAGGGGTAGGCAGAGGTGCTAACACCTATTTTTATAACGCCAGTTTATAAAAATTAATCGTGAAATATGTTGGTAAGCGCATAACTCGAAGACGGCTGGACCAATTCGAGTAATTCTTTTTTTTTAGTTCTTATGGAGCAGCGAGAACGTGATCAGAAGTCCAAGCCGCGGAAATAGCATCAGAAGTCCACATTTTTCCACTTTGGAAGTGTCTCTCGCTCAAACTATTCTGTTTAGAAAAAATTGATGTTAGAATCCTCAATACCACTATTAAAAACCTTTCTATAGATCACACGCATTCGGTTCTAAGTACCCCATACTTAAAAATTTACCCCCAAAATGTATTGGTTTTTTTTCTATTTTCGTGTGAAATTCTTAATGCGGGTCACAGAATGCGTCTACTTACCAAATTTCAATAGCATAGGCTTTATAGTTTCGGAGAAAAGTGGCTGTGACATACGGATGGACAGACAGACAGACAGACACCCAGACAGACATGACGAATATATAAGGGTTCCGTTTTTTGCCATTAGGCTACGGAACCCTAAAAACATTGCACTATTCATATAAATATCCTATCATTTTCTAACGACTAGATTATATGGGAAGATATGTAGGTATGTCTCGCACACTATGTTTTTCTTTTTTACTACCCCGTGCGGAAGTCAGCGTGGGTGGTTATGTCGGACTCGAAACAACCAAAACCGCACGACCATCATGGACAACAAGCGCCGGCTGACCTAGGGCCACCGAGGGTCTTCTCGAGTATGGGACTACCGTGTCCCCAACCTTCGACAGATAGGGAGGAGCATGCATTATGCTGCTGCCATGGCCTGCTTCTGCTAGGGTGACAGGCGGCTCTAGCTTCGTTCCTTTAAGGATAACTTTACGCTTCATACAGACGACCATTGCCACGAATAAACGAAGTCAAACCAGCACTTCCTGGGACAGTAGTTACAAGGGCCCTCTAACCAAGAAAAATATTATATCCGGTCTCTTCATAACTCGATGAACACCAGCAAATTAATGTAACCATCTGCAACCGGAACCCAGTCAAGTGATACGCCGGAAACACGCATTTAAATCATGGCCGCCGCCAGGAAACGGAAGTGGTTCGCTAATAAATATGGCCGCCGTTCACCCGCGAATTTCTCCGCAAATATTACTGTTATCTGCGGTCGGTCTGCTCCACTTGGCACTTGCAGCAGTAATATAATTCAAGGTTGATAATGAGGTCGCTGTAGATCGTGCTGAGTTGAGTTATTTGACGGGGAAAGAAAATTATATTAATGATAAAGCAGTATGGCTAGAAACAAGACATCTTGAGCATCTTCATCGCAGGCTTTATTTAATTAAAAGCTTAAAAAAGTTGGCATTGGATCAAACATGTGCAAGTTTGATCCAAAGCCAACTCTCTCTTATTGGTTCTTGATTTGGTTATATCGGCTTCAAAACTACGAGGGAAAGGCTAGCCGCTAGAGTAAGGTTGTTTGTAAATTAAACGGTTGTGGTGCCACCTGTCCCTAGTAGGAGCACCTGGTTGGCGGCACGATATACAGGGTGTAGGAGAAACCTCCTGAAGCCGAAGGTCCCTGGTAGTAGGTACTCCAGTTACACAACATAATATTAGCATAAAAAAATTACGGCAAAGCAATTTAAAAAAAAAAAAAAAAAAATAAAAAAAAATAAAAAAAAATAAAAAAAAAAAAAAAAAAAAATGAAAAAACATGAATTCGCAAGATGGCGCCACTTGTTCTTTTTTGCAGTGTCGTTTTTTTTAAGTTTTCGTTTTATTTAGAAAGAAAGAAAGAAAGAAAGAATACTCATTTATTTAGCTTTATTGATACGATGGAGCGGAAACAATGTGAAAAAAATAAAAGGAATACAAAATTTAAAAAAAAAAATTGGTTTACCGTTATTCTTTTTCATGCTATTATTTTGTGTACCAGAAGTATTACCAGGTGCGTTAGGCTTCGTTAGTGTTTCCCTTACACCCTGTATGCGCCCCCTTTCCGGCGCAAAATGGGGACATTGCGGTCATACCCGAGGGGGCGATCTCGAAGATGGCCCTGGGTCAGACGGGTGCGTGGAAAACGCATATACGCCAGCTAGTGTACTCGTAAAGGGTACTCAACGGGTACCGTCTCCCCATACTAACTACTTGGATGCTCATTTTGTAACATGTTACATTACGCGGAATAACGCTGGTCAGGACATACTTTAATATTTATCGATCGCAAAGCTGAGGTCACATTAGCGCGCGTAGCGATAACGATCAATACAATTAACTGATTCTAGCTATTGTCTGGTGGTACCTACTACTCCTCTGTGGATTTTGTACCTCCGGACCTTTCACTGAGCAGCCAAAAATGGTAAAAAGATGAGTATATTTCGATTGAGAACATCACGAGACAGGAGTTACTAAATATCAGAAAAGTCAGGTTATGTTTTACAGAATCTTCGGCTCAACAAGAGTTTCGAGTATATCGTTTTCGAATGATGAACCATCAAATCCGTGAGATTAGTGAACAGTAGAAGTATTTACCCTCCGAACGCACAGCTCATGCACTACCAAAGACTTTTATGGATAGGGAAACGCGTTTGAATTCCCAGAGAGTTCCAACTACAATTTCTGGTCTTCTGAGATATATGTAGAACGTGAAGCACGCCTATCGATTGTGAGGTACATGCACTTTCACGTGAATCTGAAATCTGGTAGGGAAACGTACTAGAGTACCTTGATAGTTCAAACTGCTGATTCAGGAGTTAGGATATATCTGAAACGTGGGACGCTTGTATAACAGCAGCCAGAGATCTTGTAAATAAACATGAAAATTGACATAGATTGCAAAGTTACTACGTATTCAATTCTTTTCTGTTACTTCTTCTTCTTTCGTATCAATGAACCACTCATGCTTATACTGTTAGAGCAAAACTTTGCCATGTAGACCGCACCGTCAGTTGCTCCATTCAGGTCATCTTTAGTGCAGGAGGCAGGGCATAAGGGACACGAAGCCAAGTGCGTCATGGACTGCACGGGGGCACCGCAGTCACATGAGATTAAGCCCGGGTCTCGCATTCCCCACATGCATAGATTCTGCATCGACGGACCGACCTCTAGTTCTACTGGAAATGGAACCATTTTTTGTTCTATTTCGATATTACGTTCCGCTGTCCCACAACGCTATTCGCGCCCACAGTGTCCTAAGCTTTAGTCCAGTATACAGCTTGCTTCAAGCAGGCAATAATAATAAATTACAACGGTCGTACGATGCTCATGTTTAAAGTTATGGGTGAGGCAATAAAAATACGCTTCTTGTTATATTTCTGTCTCTTAAAGCGTTTATTTATGGTTTCACTGCTTCTGTAATGAATGGGCCGGATGTGTAGTGGTATATTACAAAAAATAGTTCCTCCACGCTTCGATATGACAACAATAGTGTGGTGTTTTCTTTGTATACATTTGGTTTTGTTAACCCATAATGTATCTGCTCCAGAGTCAAATGTGACCTATAGGGCCAAGTTTTTAATGCATTTGTATTCACTAGCATGTTAGGTTGGCTTGGGTACCGAAAGTTCGTTCAACACTTTTTGGGTTTAAGCCAACAGACTTTGCTGTATGTTGCCTGCAGTGTATGTACAGGTACGCTCTGAATGCTATGATCAAACATGATGATTAAGACCTCCAGTATAGCGTACACCTCAGGTATATATGTATAGAACTTATGATCAGATTTGATCACTGGAACTCTCAAAGAAGGGGAAAACGAGACATTTCAGCATCTGTTAAGGTATTCAAAATCTTGGTACATTTACATACACTTACACACACACACATTTACAAACAAAATATATTTGTATGACTGTCAATAACGTACATGCATAGCATACATTGAAGAATTATTATGCTCTGTAAGGAAATCGAACTCGCGACCCTCAGTTGATTGGTCTGCCACCATACCATTGATGCATGCGTATAATGTAAAGTGCATATTTATAACGAACTGTAATACCTAAGATATTTAAAAAGCTAGGACATTCGAGTTGGCGGTACGAGTGCACCCCATCTGTGCTCTGGGCGGCGAAGCACAACCGAAAAAGGGGACAGGAAAAAGGGATGAAAGGGTGCGGTGACAGTCGCAGCGGGCATGATATAAATGCGATTAATAAAATAATAAGTAAGGTAACCTCCACGCTGTCCAATATTTTAAATATTATTTATTGTTTATTGAATTCGTACTTGAGTAATGTATTTTTTTTATCTATGGCACGTCAATTTGACTTCACCTCGCCTGATGTTAAGCTGAAGGCAAAGTCTCATGAAAGAGGGTCACCATTGCAAACCCGTTCAGTGCTACAATGGTGGCGCTCAGCTTGACGGCCTCATCTGATGCTTTTTCACGCCCCGCTTAAAGGACCCGGGACTGTAGGAAGAAGGAAACACACGTGCGCCGGCAAGGAATTCCAGGACTTAATGGTACGGCAGAGAAAAGAGCTCCACTGCATTTTTTGGCTACCCACTTAGGCTTTCAGACTACAGGTTTATAATTCCGGGGCACAAGCGTGTACCTCCGAGAAAAGATTAAAGAAAAAGACAGACATTCTAGCCGTAGATTCACAATATAATTACCGAAACCTAATGTTCTGTACAAAACTACAGAATGAACAAAATTTTTTACAAAATTTCAAAGAGTTTGTGACCGACATTACCTAAATACCAGACACAAAAAACATAAATTTCGAGACTTTTATAAAATCCAAGATTATTTAAATGATAAACCATCTTGGAAATGAGCTGTTAACTCAACTTGCTACTCAAATAAATTATTGTATCTAGACTAAGTAAATGTTTGCAAATAGACAAAAAAAGAAGAATAATTAAGCTTTTTATCGTAATCCTTCTCGGGTCGGGGCCGCGTCTCAAAGAGGTGCGGTTACGTATTGTAAGTGCCATTTAGTGGTATATTCACAGTATATTATTTTTAAATTTTATCTCCCCGGAGCTCACGACACGACGACGGTATGTCAAAATTGAACCGACTAATATTGTGTTTCGTCACATCTGCCCGTGTTGCCTTCCGGCAACAGGGGCAGATGTGACAAATGGATGGATGGATCTCCATCCAGGTATACCCTTGAGAGATAGAAACAATAAAAAACACTGCACTAAATACGACAGCTTGCTTAAACCATCATCCCTAGGTCCACGCTTTTATAAGACGTAAATCACCTGAAGATTAAAAATTATTATTATTAAAAGTAAAAAAAAATTGTTGGTAAATTTTTTCGAAGATTTTCAACAATTCGTTTTGCGTTAAAGTCAACAGTTAATGCGGATTGCGCTGTGACTGGGACCCCAATAGTGGGCAAAAGAGGAACAATTCAGCTGCGTTCGTTATTCGGGATGGCGCAGTCACCTGATTACGCGCTCCGGTGAGTACTAGAGATGGGGCAAGTCGATAGACTCATATCGAATCATCACTATAAGAGAGAAGTTTTAAATTGAATATTCTTTTGATCTCTTAAACCCTGAGATGGAAAAATGCGATAGGGCTTTCTCCTTAGTATACCAAAAAAAAGAAAAAAAAAAATAGGTGCAGGTTGTGTTGACTAGCAGGTAAAGTTGATTTGGGTCCCACAGGTGTTGATACACCCACACCAGCTGCTACCGTAAAAGTCAAAATAGATCAAATCGACGGGTGCAAAGTAAAAAGAGGCATCTGCATAATAGCAACTTTACAGGAGAGCGAAAAGAACGAAAAAGTGTATTATTTTCTTAATAAGTGGGCCAATATTTCTGATAATTTTATCATAATTTATTTATACTCTTATTTATTTTTATATTAAGTTAATTAAGCTAATTTATTAATAATTTAGGAGATTTTGTAGATAGCCATTTTTACAACGAACTTTATAAAACGCTAACTGAGCCAACTACCAGCTGGTCGTATATGCTCGGGACTTTTAATATCATGTATAAATAGTTTTTTTCTTTTTTTTACTGATCTCAAAGGTTCTCAGGCCACTTATAAATAAATATATATTTATAAAATATCCACTACAGAAAGTAATATTGCAGATAACTTTTTATGCTTCGTACTTTCATTACAACATTTTGTAAATTGGCTTAGTAGCCCAAAATCATCATGTGAATATAATTGCAGTTACAATACTTTCAGTTTCTTTTTATAAGGTCGTTTATTAAACAGAAAATCCTACTACGTGATAAATACTTTGTATAAAGTTAACCAACGTACCGCGAAGTAGAAAGAGTCAACTGGCAGATGGTCGTTAATGCGTCGTATGTGCGTTTAAAGAGTAATGCAAATAGAAATTAAAAGCACATCTTGAAATAGTTGCCGATATACATAAAAGCTTTTAAAAACTTATAACGTATGCGCGCCGGTGACAAGTAAGTCAACTGCCTGATGACATATTGTGTACGCTCGGAGTTCGCCGCCGCGTCCCGTGCAAAAACGACCAACGTTACTTGGTCGCATTACCTTCGTACTATTTGCAAAATTGAGTGTAGATGGCGTTTTATACTTTTAAAAATTCATTGAAATATAATGAAATCTCCAAAACCAAATATGCCAGGTTGTGGAGTCTTATTTGATTAGGACGAAAATGCAATAAAAAGAAAATCGTGAATTTGTAGTTGGCTTTATTTACTTTGCACCCGTCGAAATGATGTTTGTATGTTTGTTACGTAAGTTCGTTATTAGTGATGTATATATGCAAAGTGTGCGAATGATATATCTCTACACAATACCTAGGTGTGAGAAAGTGACAGAGTATATGAAAATGTTTTTTTTTATAAAACTATCAACTCGTCACAAAAGGCAGGTTGTCATAAAGTGTATTATTAAATTAATTTAACATTTTAAATGTAATGTCATAATGAGGCTTCTGTTGCTCTATTACGCTAGTAATAATAACTTCATGAAAGAAATAATAAAAAAAGTTATTCGTCGAGGTACTTACTTTAGAGTTATCACTCGAAAAAACTGGGTAATGTTCCTCTTTTCAAGTACTATCTTCACTCTATTGGCCAGCTGACATACTAAACTATGTATATTCTTATAAGCGGATATTTACCTTGTGATTGCAGAACTAGGTTAGTAAGTGACAGTAAGTTTTGCCAACAATAATAAGATAGCTAATTTATTTATTAATCTAACAACTCACTACGTTAGTACATATTTTACATACGATTGGTACAAGCAAACTCACATAATACTACCAAATATACGAAAATTATGGTAAAACTTTCCCCTATGGAGGTAAAACTAATATAAATAGAAGGGAGTGAGTCTATGTCTGTCCCCTTAATATTTAGTGACTATTGATGGCATTGTAATAAAAATAAAAGTTTTCATATATTTGTGACTGACTTGGAATTGGCTCTGAAGCTTATGATGAAACTTACCTGATAAACTTAATAGCTACAGTAGGTACTGGTTGATCTTATAACCAAGTATTCAGAAGTTCAACTGTGTTTATAAACTAGTAGTAGTAGAAGTACTGTGACGAAATATTAGACTGAGGTGAGTTAGTAAGTGCCAACATTATCCCTCGCACCCAAGCAGGCCCTGGGCCGTCTCTTTCGAGATGATCGCCTTCGGGTATCGGGTCCCCGTCCAGCCCTAGGGTATGGGGAAGCCCATTTTGCCCTTTCGGTCCGTTATGCGCAACCTCCGCAGCCTTCTTCTGCTAGGGTGACAGGTGGCTCAACCCGTCACCCCAGGCCCGCGCTCATGGAGGACGGAGGTCTTTCTGCGACCAATCAGTCAATTATCCTGGACATAGGTCTTACACAATGTAGAGACGTTTCACAGACACACAGAATGCTAGATTATTCCTGAGTAACATCTGCTAGTTTTTACCTACAGGTTTGAGACTTACGCGGGTGAAACCGCAACGCGTTGCTAGTTACCTCTACAATAATGTATGTTTAGTACTCAGTAGTACTCAGAGGGTAAATAAGCGGCTTTACTAATGGAAAGCAGTGACCTGAAACACTAGTTGTACAACAAATATTATTCGATTCGTAGAATAGAATTCACACATACACACAATAGATTGGTCGAAAGTAAAAAAAAAGAAATTACCAAAAGTGAAATAAATAAGTCAAGCATTGTCGTGTCGGGATACTTCAAACTAGTAAAGCTCTCCCACACGTTTTCCAAGAACCTCCGACATTACAAGGCTTGAATAATATTTCTTAAATATTTATTGAGGTATTTTTGTGCAAATTTTTATAATTTATTTTAATTTTATACTTTTTAAATTGATCTCCGAGCCAAACCCTTTTATTTGACACTTGGAAGTAGTTAAATACAAAAAGGGAATTCGCCATTTTGTGATGACGGCCATCTTGATTTGTAGTCATACTGTATCGTATTTGACTAGTGAGGATTGTGAAAAAAATTGTAATCCGTCATTTAGTGGCGGTAGCCAACTTGGAGTGATTTTCATCAAACACAGTTAAGAACACTCATGACTATTCACCTTTCAAATATAAATACAAACCAGATCAAAATCGACTTAGCCGTTCGGGAGCCACGATGCATTCACACACACACACATAAAGAGAGAGACACGTCAAAAACTGAAAACATCCCGTCATTTTTACGTCAGGTTTCAAAAAATCTACATCCTTCTTAGGACTTGGCCATTCTAAATTCGAATGTCCCACCACTAGCAGCATTCTGGCAGCTTTAAGTGAACATTTGGTCCAGCCCCGACCTCTCCACTCACATCTACAATTTCGTAGCGTATGAATAAACATTTGTAAAAAAAAACACCCTACGTTTAGGCTCTTTGAATGTGCACACTTGTGATTCTAGAATGATCATTGAAGCAGTAACAACTTGTACAATGTTAAAAAATTACTCGATATTTTTGTACGCTTGTTTCGTATTTGAAGTACCTACTTTTGAATTAATTTTATTGCGGGATCATTCACAGTTCTTATTTTATGTTTCAATTTATTTTTAATTATGCCACATCTACGTATGTCCCTGTCTTATCAAGTATCATTTGAGTTTGTAAAGAGGTTTGGATGTTTGTTATCTCGCATCAGTTGTGCTTGTTGTGAATTTGACTTAACCCCTAAGATTTCGGTGGGGTCCTATGCGCCCATTGTAGTTGTTTTTGTATAAGTCAAAATGAATGAAAACGTCGTGAAACGTCTTCTGCTCCTGGAGTGAAAACTCCTGGGTTGCAAACTGCATTTGACGTAGAGGAAAGAATTGAAGGCAAGTGATCACACAAGATACAGAATAATAACATATTCCGCGGTTACACAACAAAATCCCGAAGTTCAGTTCAGTTCAGTACGAAAGACCGAAAATCCCCAAAATTATATTTTCGACTAGAAGGGGTGCTTATAAAAAGTATTCTAGTGCGGGAACTCCACTACACTCGCTTCTTTACTTTCTAATCTCGTCTAGCCAAGTCCGATTGCGCGTGATGGCCACAGCGCTCATCGAAATGCAAAGATATAGATTAGAAGGGTATAGCGGAGGTTCCTAAACCGTAAATAAAATAAACTGCAGGTTCAATAATAAAAATAAACCAATTCGGAAGTTTGAAATTTCGTTATCGAGTCGATTCGATTCGTCATTCGGGATTTAAAATTTCTGAATTTTGATACTCGGTATTTTGATACGTAACCATTTATCCTACGCGCTTAATAGCCAATACATTATTCAGCGATCCTGAAAACAGTGTCGTGAAGCCGACACATTGTGTGCACTGTGGGGCACGGCACACACTCTACACACCGTTTATTAAACCGGTGTCACTTTCTTGTATGTAACAGCTTAGTGTTGGCTTAGACGCGGCAAGTTATTCGCTTAAGTGTGCCTTGTAGTGGCTGAAGTTAGAAATAGCCAGTTAAACTTCAGATTGTTGCTTTATGGCTAGCTGTTTCGAAATTTCTAGAATAGTTTTTACTTCGAAGCGATTTGTACAATTTGTGATCATATTTTATATTTTCCTATATATGCATGTCTATCAATTTAATTTAGGTAAATAATGTTTTTTACTTTTACTAGTTTTTCTTGTGTCGTGAATAAGATAAAATACTACCTACAATTAATTTATCAATAGTAATCATGATTCAAAATAAAATATTACAAGTGTTAAAAATAAAGTGTATTAAATTTCTAATTTCTTTTTCATTTTTTTTTAATTATACTACTAGTCATATAGAGAGAGCAGTGAAATATCTAAAGATAATTAAAAAAATGTAAACCGGCCATTTTGTAGCGGTGGGTATCTTCGATCGATTTTTTTCAAACATAGCTAAGAAACACACTAAAGAAATTCACATGTCAAAAACCCATCAAAATTGGTTAATCCGTTTAGGTAGACTCAGATTCGCACACACATACTTGAATACCTACATATTCTGTTAAATCAATATCATCTAGGTATCTATCTCTCCCAGACTGCATTCAAACCGCCCACAAACTACATAGTTAACTAAACTTATTTATCTAGATCACACAGTATCCGTTGAATGCAATTTAACCAAAAGTGGAGTGGTGTGGTTATGTTATCCTGCACCGTGAAAGGCGAGAATTTCTAAAGGCATTCAATGAACTTTTAGATTAAATTTTCAGTCATCTAGTTTAAAAGCTGCTGAATTTACATCATGTGCATCCAACGTGTACATGATATAAATAGAGAAAAAATGTCGACGTAAAACCATGTAATAGAAGCAGCTGTGTTTTTTGTGATAATACTTGTAGTAGGTATGTCAAAGACATAATATATGGCTAGCGAAACCCTATTATTAACGCGATCATATGGTAAATACAATAATTTTATCTTATAATAAGCTAAATTAAAACCATTTATTATAATTATAAGCAAAATAATTAAATATTCTAGGTCAATCGTCACAAAGCCACCTATACCCATGGTAAGTACAGCTTAACTAGCTTGTATTAGGGATTCTTGAATACGGATAAACGATCTTAAATACATTGTTTTTTTGTAAATACATATATTAAAATTATACATAGAAACACACAGATCCATGCAAAGATGCTCACAAATATTAAATTTGTACTAAGCGGAAATCGAACCTGCGTAGCAACCGTGTTACCTAGCGCCACGCCATGTAGTATGAGGTAAGTTCGAGATGAAATCTTCGAATTTCTACTGATCAAATTTAAACTGGATCAATTAAAAATCAAAATTAAACTGGATCAATTTAAAAAGTAAATGATTCGACGGGATCCGAACCCGTATTCCAAAGAATATTCACGCTCGAAGCATTCACTTTTTCCTATCTAAATTTGATTTAAACAGTCAGTATACTATTTTATTTTACTCTACTAATCTTCGGATTTAGATAAATCCTAAGATGTGCAGTACATTACACCTCGGAGTCTTCTTTCACACACGCACGATATACAAACGCATACAAAATATATTTCCACACAGCGCGGCAGCCAAAACAGTAAACAACATTACTTCAAAATTCAATCGCAAAACCAAAGAAGTTTTGCCCAATTTAATAATATGAATCTACGAGCCATTTCCAACGTGCACACACCAGTTAAACACTTTGCAGAACTGATAAGACGTCGGTATGTAAGTGCTATCCGCATGTAACCAGCCTAAGTTTCGTACGTGCGCTGGTAACTAATTCTCATATTAACTTGTTCATGTTGAAAACTTATTCGTAAGTCGTTAATCTTCATCATATTGTTGTCAGGAAAGCAGGGTTTTGTTAGTCACGAATAATCCTTATAGTTGAAACGACGCAGTCCATTTTGAAACAATACTTTGACTTGGTATTTATTCTTTGACGACCTCTGTGGTGTGACCGTGAATCATTCGATCATTACGTTGGAGATTGGTACTTTTTTTTGTCAATATAACTGTACGAAAACTTTGCTTACATTTTTAATTTATTGTATACCGTAATTATTAGAATTGGAATGTTAATTGACACTCATATGAATGATCTGATATTATGATTGTCGTTATGAATAAATTATTTACGAGTTATGAAGTTCATGAATTCGGTTCACGCAGTGCAAATTCATTGCAAATATGGAAATATTTTACAAAAAAATACTAAGAAAATTAAGTCCGGTCTTTTCTAAAATAGGGTGACCGTCTATCTCCATGGCCATTCGTACTTTTGTGGCATTGGTTACGGGTGATCGGAGTCCTAAGAAGTCTGATAATTGGTCAAACTACTTTTAGCGTCGACTGCATTGTCTGAGGTCATAAACGTTCTTAACACATTTTTAGCACGACTTACCATTGGGTAAAATATCTGTTTATCGGGATAAACAAAAAGGCGACACTTCATACTTTCACGAAAGTATTAAGTAGGTTTTATCTTCTTAATGTAATTTTGAACATAAACTCAAGCTGTTTATAAAATATTATGGTGCCGTACGAAGCGTTACATAGCTTTTAATATTGGGTAAATAAATAGGTTCTTTGCTAACTTATTATGAATCGCGCCTCCGTGGGGCGTCGCTGAAATATTGAGGGGAGTATGGTGACAACGCGATTCATTAAAGATTCATGATTATTTTTGATCTTTCATGCAATTATGTGTGACCGCGAATCGGTAAATGGATGATGCTGATTCGCGGTCTCCACATTCTAGAACTGGTTTGTGGTAATCAGGACCTTCGGTAAATAAGACTAGCTCATCGTTACTTCAGTCTTTTGCAAGTTATTTATTGACCAATTGAGTGTACCAATAGCAACGTTTGTCTCTTAATGCAGCTGTGTTGATAAAAGTTATCAATCAAGCAATCAATTATTCTTTCGCAGACCACTGTTGTATATAGGGCACTTTCAATTTAGGGCACGGGTACAGGGTTTTTAATTCAAGGTTTACTTCTCTCAAAAAGTTATAGTGTGGGTATTGTTTCGTTTCTCGCCTCTTACGACACCCTTTGCATGTTATGGGGTCGTGATATTCTTTTATTGTCACCCCACGAACGTACCTAACAATAAAAGTTATAAACAATTATAATGTATATAAAAATAAAGAGAATGGGTACTAATATTTAATAAAAATGTAGTATTCATAAGTAGTTTTAGAATAAAAAAAATATTATATTGCTATCAGGGTACCATTTTAGAACTGTAATATAATTATTAATTAAAATTTAAATGGAGCAACTATTTTTCCGACTTGATTTCTCAACTACCCACCTTCCTTATATATTTCCTTTAACATAAAATATCAAGGATTCACTATTAAATCGATCGGGATATTTACCATGTTTGTTGATTTTTTCGCGTAACCGATATTTCGGCGCTGTTGCAAGCGCCATGATCACGGTGTACTGTGTGTGTGGTTACGCGAAGAAATCAACAAACATGGTAAATATCCCGATCGATTTAATAGTGAATCCGTAAATGACCATGTCAATCTAAAATCATACATAAAATATCAAATCTCATTCCCTTTAAAAGAAAGGTTTTGGTAGTATAACCTAATATTTATCACTGACCTTGTCCGGACAATTTGGTAACAGTATGGGCGTCCTATTCCGGAGCAACAGTCTCTAATAAAAACTCTCCGGGTCGAAGTTTGGAGCCCCTGCGTGACCCTACGATTAATGAAACTCGATATGGTCCTACCTGGTATACTTAAAGTTACCTTTCGCGAGGGTATCGTGCGGTGGGGTGAGCTTTAATTTGATTTATGATGGACAATATTTTTGGTTAGAGAGAAATATTTTATTTTTCATCGTTTAAAATGCACGTTAAAAGTAAATAGTGAATGAATATTACATTACTATTATTATTTGAAGAATAGAGAAATAAAATAAGATATAACAAATACAATCTATTTATCATAATGATTACATTAAGTATACATTTTAACGATTGCACACACCTATTATACACATAGAGAATACATAAAATAATACAAGAACTTAATAATAAAGCCTATGTATTATTCTGGATAGTGATTAAGTACTGTATAAAATTTACGTGCTATTATTCCACAATAAGCACATGGCAAACCTGGTGGAAAGTGATGAACGTTGGCAACACCAGGGGGGTATTCGTACTCGTCCTGCCGAGCCTGTAGAGGGGAGGAAAGTGAAGGGGTTAACTGAGTTTCTGTGCTGTTAGTGCAGAAGACAAAACAGGGTTTCATACCATCACATAGTAGTTTTTATTTTTAATATTAGTAATCGAAATTACTAATGCTCTGTCTAAACCTTCCAGCTAAACTCGATGGCTTATGTTAAGAGTGGGTTCACGTCGGTAGCGTAATAGCCAGGATTTTAACCCTGGACCTCTCGATAGTAATCGACTCTTCGATATTGCTTATGTATTTTTTATAACATAACATAACATAAACTCACGCCTATATCCCCGAAGGGGTAGGCAGAGGTGCAAGCACCCACATTTCGCCAGTTTATGTTTAGGTCCCAATGTAATAGATGGCGAACCTATTGCCATTAACCGGGCACTTATAAACCTGCGATAAATACACACATAACTTCGAAAAGTATCGTAAAGTCATTGGTGTGTGCCATGGTAAAACCTGGGATCGAACTCGAGACCTCGTCTCAGCAGCCCATTACCCATGCCACTAGGCTACCGCGGCTATTTTTTATATATAGCTGTATTATTAATATCTGGCCCTATGGGTGGCGTATCGTAGATACATTACACCTCGTTATTTCACAAATTGATTAAGAATAATTCTCATGAGCTACACGTAACCGATACAATGTACCTTATGATCTAAATATAACATCAAAGTCACCGCCGCCCACTCGCGTAACACTAACCAAATTATACAGCAATTTCAGATTACTAAAAGATTATAAAACTTTTTCAGAATTTGATGTATTATTAGTATCGCGATAGTAGATAACTATTATATAGCTTTTTTACTTCACCTTGGTAATATTAAGGTCATTTGGAGAAGTACTTTGGTTTTTGGTAAGTTTATTACTTTATGGTTATTACTTTAAGTATGTATAATTTATTATTATATTACGTACTTATTTATGTAATGCTTGTATGGGTACATTAGTTCTAATTTAGATGTTGCTAGGAATACCTACTCTTCAGACTATATTTTGTTAGTGTATGATATTCGTCTTGTTGCCTGTCATAATGCACTTACTTTGTTGTTATAATGATCATCTTCCTGCCCTTGTCCCAATTATTTGGGGTCGGCGCATCATGTCATTCTCTTCCATACATTCCTATCAGATGTCATTTCCTCAGTCACTCCCTTCCTTGCCATATCTTCTTTCACACAATCCATCCATCTTTTTTTGGCCCGACCTCTGGTTGTAAAGCCCTCTAGATTCATACATTCATTAATGTGAATAGAAATATTATTAATACACAGGGTATTAGATAAACGCTCCAGAATTCGAAGGCCCATGGTACGCTACATATTGGCATAAGAATAACGACTTGACAATTTTTTTATAAGCACTATTTACTCTTCATTATAAAGCTAAATGAAATGATAATTTCATGAAAAAAACACACTGCAAAAAAAACAAAAGGCGCCATAATCCGCCATAATCTTGGTGGAAATCAAACCTGAAATCTTTGACATAGCAGTAAAGCACTCTACAGCCACGCCATTCATGTTTGTTAGAACTCTGACAGTTGCTGCTAGCGAGCGGGTAGACTGAAGTGTATTGAGATTCTTGTAAATAGAACATGTCCATGTGTGAGTGCGGTTTCGTTAGTTATATCAAACTGTTCTTCTGTATAAACATTATTTTCCACCCCTAACTTGGACAAATGAACCTTCCTCAGTGTGCCAAGTAATCAAGGGAAAGTTGTCAGAACATCTTCGGTCAAGTTCGGTAATTTAGTTACTAATGAAATCTGAAAGTTATGCCCTGTTAGCCTTGGTTACTTAGCTAATTACAAATATTTACGTCGGTTTTCCTTTACGAAAAGTTTGTTAACAGCGCAGAACAGAAAAAAACTAGTCGAAATGCGACACGATAGTTTCAGTAGCGAAACCGATGTCGCCAAACTCACACATACAACCGTTAGTAATATCGTGCATCACTAGTAAATAATTGCTTTGAGTGGTGGAATTTACTGCCACTTTTAATGCCATATTAGCTCAATTCATACGTACTACAAAACGAAAATACACTTAAATCTTTTTACGGTTTTTTTCTACCGTTCAAAATAACGATTATTTTGCTATTGATAAAAAATATTTTTTTATTAAAAATATTTTAAAATATATGAACGAACCCAAATATTTGTATACATGAATATGGCTATTTGATTTAGTTTGGTTGTACCTCGGAGAGCACAATAGGCTGTCGGTGCTGGTCTCACGACCAAGGTGGAATCTTCAGATGCGACTGGAATTAACGTTAGGATGAAGAAGAATGATGTTGCTCATAATCACGACATAGTATAAAACGAAGTCACTTTCCCTATTCCTATATCCCTATGTATACCTAAATGTTTAAAACTACGCAAAAGTTTTATGCGGTTTTTAATAGATAGAGTGATTGAAAAGGAAGGTTTATATGTATATAACGTCATGCTACAACCAACTGGTCCGGAGCAGAAGTGAATAAATGTTGCATAAACGGGGTGACGCTCGTAAGCTAGTATTTAATATTAATCATATATTTTTTTATAAGGAGTAGGTTTAAAATACGTTTATTTGATTTTTGTGACAGTCCTCTACAAACCTTTATTCTTCATCGTGCGAAATATCCCCCCTTAGATTCGGTTAGGCAGGTTATGTCTTACTTGAACCGACTAAAACGCATGCCGTCTTTATGTCTTCAGTTGCCGGAGGTGAGATAGTAACCAACATATCCCTCGCATACCGTTAGACCCGGGGCCATCTCTTACCTCCAGGATGTACTTACATTTGACACATACGCATACACACACATAATACACATAATATCTCACACCTACACAACTTCTGCGTATATTCAGGTACCAATTAGTTCTAAGTTGTGATAACAATTTCATTTCAAAAATGGTAGAAAGAAACGCGTTGAAACAGGAAGTCTTAATTCAATAATGAAACGGTAGATGTCGCCATTCGCAAAGACTTAACACAGTAATTAGTATACCTTTCGTTTCCGTCTAACCTTAGAAGAAACAAACTTAATATTGCTGTTAGAATAACATCTTCGTAGCACCTAAAGTACGAAAAAAGAACTTTTGGAACTGAAAAGAAAAGTTTGTAAAAACACTTCATCGTAGCGCTTGACAAACTTATTTTATACAGTCGTTCTAACGAAAATAAACTCTATTAACAATGCATTAAGGTAATTGAAACATGTATGATTAGTTTGGTTTTTTGTCATAAAAGAACAGTGGTGCTTTGTAATGAAAGTTTCTATTCTTAGACAAAGGAAAAATATTCTTGGTGATGTATTATGAGTGTTATTATGAAACATGACTTGATGTATGAGTTCGTCAACAAATAAACAAGTCTAAAGTGCTGTGTTTATTTTGAGAGGCCTATTCTTTTTGCTAAGTGATAGCCTGTCAAAATAACTTATATAAATGTCACTGTTAAAAAGTCGAACTAAGCTAATGTCAATGTCTTTTTATACCACTTAGGTGGCAGACAAGCGCATGAGTCACCTGATGGAAAGCGATTACTTTGGCATATGAACACGTAATATCACAACATCACACTCGTATAGTGGACCCTGTAGGGACCTTCTAATAGTCTTCTTGAAGAACTAAATACCTATTGAAGTCTATTGATTTGTAGAAAGAAAAATTGCCATTTTTTTATTTATTTATGGCTCGGCAATTTCACTTTACCTCGCCTGATGTTAAGATGAAGGCAAAGTCTCATGAAAGAGGGTCACCATTGCAAACACGTTCAGTGCTACAATGGTGGCGCTCAGCTTGACGGCCTCATCAGATGCTTTTCCACGCCCCGCTTAAAGGACCCGGGACTGTAGGAAGAAGGAAACACGTGCGCCGGCAAGGAATTCCAGGAGTTAATGGTGCGGCGGAGAAAAGACTCACCGAAACGCTTGGTTCTTGATGGAATATTCTGTACCGTATGCGAGTGACATCTAAGCCCTGCACGTGTTGTCCTTGATGGAATATTCTGTACCGTATGCGAGTGACATCTAAGCCCTGCACGTGTTGTCCTGTGTAGGAAAGGGGGGGGTGGGATTAATTGGGATAATACAGCCTAGGCAATCTGAACAATTTGGAAATTGAAACGATTGAAACGAAATTATATCGAAGGATCATCTCACCCCGTTCTTGAACAGGACAAATAATAAAACCCATCCGATAAATTGCAAACCTCATAATTCTCCATTGTGAGGAAGATCACATTAACGAGCAACAGACTCTTAAAACCGAAGCACGTTAATGCCAGTTAGTCTATTAAACTGTTCCCTTTCCTAATTCAGGGGGCTACTATCATTTTCACTGTTTTTAAAATTTAGGCTTATCAATTTGACTTCACCCCGCCTGGTGGTAAGCTGAAGGCAAAGTCTCAGGAAAGAGGGTCACCATTACAAACACATAAAGTGTGACAATGGTGGCACAAAAATGGACCCGGAACTGTAGGAAGAAGGAAACACGTGAGCTGGTAAAGATTTCCAAGACTTAATGGTGCGGCAGAGGAAAGTTTCATCGAACCGCTTGGTTGTTGATGGAGTATTCCGCACTGTATACGGGTGACATTTAAGACCTGCACGTGTTGTCAAATCAAATCAAATCAAAAATCATTTATTCTGTATAGGTAGACCAGTAAACGGCACTTACAAATCGTCAATATCAACAACATTTTATAGATCAGTGAGTATATGGACCACCGGTTCGAAACGCGACTCCGACCTGAGAAGACTCCGGCAAGAATATCAGCGGGCTTTTCTTGTTTTATGGTCTATTTACAATCATTTACTTAGTCCAGATACAAAAATTTGCTGAGTAGCAAGTTCAGTGAACAGTCCTGTGTAGGAAAGGAGAGTGTTGGATTAATTGGAAGAGCTCATCAGAGCATTCTGGTGGCTAACATTCGCAATGATGTGTCATGCTCTCTTACACTAACGTGAGTCGCATTTCCGTACATCGCTATTATGAACATTGAAATTCCGTATGACCCTTTAATTTTACTGGATAGGATACTATTTTAATATGGTCCAAATGTATCTCTGTTTTGTAGTGGGTATATTTATTTGTTTTACATTACACAAATATCGCAACGGATGCCAACGGTACCAGAGCGATTCACACTACGAAAATAAAGTAATACTGTAGTACTGCTTTAAGAAATGATAGTAGACCACCAGTTTTTGCAGTAGACTATAATAATATCCGTTTAATAGTTGCTCGGCTAATTGAATAGCTTCGTACATCCTTAGTGGGCTAATAAATCTGCCGGCAGTGAAATACCAACCGCGGATTAACGTAAGCGCTAAAACTGGGATTAATTTGGGGATGATTCCACCGCAGCGTAACGTTTGTATTTTTATGGAGAGATATTTTTGTATTGACGTTTCCACCTCCTCCGTTATATACTTTTCTATTAGAGTCAGCGAAGACCATATTTTTCTAACTTTTTATAAGCTCAAGTTCTTCCAGTAATGTTAAAGCATCTGCCTGCGCTCTCAAAGCGAAACCACAACAATAATTAGTACCATCAACAACTGGTCATCCGAGTGCTGATGAAGATAAATGCCACCGCCTCATCTTATACGAAGGGTATGAAAGAGGCGACAAGCAAAAAAATACAGAGATGATATCACTGCGAGGAGAGGAAAGCTCGAAATAAAGCCCTGTAACAAACCGTCTGACCAGCGCGGACTGTAGGCCAAAGCCTCCCAAAATTGGGAGAGGCCTATGTCCAGCAGTAGGCTAATTGCCTGATTGAAAACATCAGAAATGGTAGCTGGTATCTTTTGAACTTAAATTTAGTTTTAGCATTAAGCTAGACAAAATGAAAAACCCGAACAGTGGCAACTACGTCAAATTAATTCTGTTCAACGTAATTTTCGTAACGTTACCTAAATTCAAACATACATCGAGCTAAAACAACCAACATCTTACTTCAACTCCCAAAGGACTGGTGTACTGGTTAGTGCTGAGAATATAACATGCTTTGTGTCATTAAGTATTTAGTTACACTTTACGATATGTCCATTTGTTTATTACGGTTTCCTCCAGTTTCTGATTTAGTCAAACTTGGTTGGACAGAGTATATTAACATTGGTGCATCAGCCAAATAATGAACGAGGTTCTGATGTAGGCTTTTCTATACTATGCAGAAACTTTGCTTCGGGTGGAAATTCTACGTCAGAGCTTCGGCTATCAATCAGAAGATGTACCGGATTACTGGTGAAGTATTACTTCGATAGATCTTGGTGGAATTTCTGTAGGAGCGCACGCACGGCAAATATAATTATTATGAATGCGTAGACCGTGTGAAGTAGGCACCTGGAAGTCGGAAGACCAGGGACGGCCTGCTCCGGGATTGAACTCGAGTATGATAACGATAACATCGTACGTAACGAGCTGTTCCGCTTACTGGGATTTTAGGTCGTGTAGTGTAATGAACACTTTACTTCCCTTTGTGTTACTAGATCCACTGGGAACTGGCTAGATTACTTAATTACGTTCAGAAATTCCAAGACTATTTCTCATGCTTTAGAATACTAAGTAAGGAGCTGTGGAAGTTCTGAGTATTGTCGGACAATATACAAGTTTAGGAATAATAAACATACGTTCTTTAGGAACTGCCAATAGAAATGAAAACTCACGTACTTAACGTGTTACTTTTTTTTTCGTGACGTGGCAGTGACGGCGCCTCTGCGCCATTTTTGTTCATCCGAAATAAGTTTTATTTCACTACAAAATCTGGAAAACTGTGTTGAAAACGGCGACGGCGGTCACTAAACCAACAACAAATCGTGTGAATGACAAGTTTAGCCAAAACATAAGGACAAACAATCACGTCTCTCTTCCATTAGCATAAGTAGAGGCGACAATTTTGTTCCGAACCTGGCAAAGTATTAATTTATTTGCCTGCAATTCGCCCAATCGTAAGTTGATTTGCAATACAAAGAATATCGGAAGGCGGATTGGCGGCAATTACCATGACGACCGCTATAGATGCTTGAATTATGAAAGTATAAGATACATAAAGTGTATCATTTCGCTGGTTTTACTTTCATAATTTTCTTATGGGTACTCTAAAAAGACAAAATAAGCGATTCGGTGTGACACACGGCCTCATATGAGCTTAAACAGCGTTTACCCACTTGAGTTATTGAAGCCTTAACAGGTGATGTAATGTACCGGAACGGGGGCTTTTGTCTCCATTGTATTTATTTGCGAAAGCCGCGAACACACACAATCATTTTGCACATTTGCTTATACACACACACACACACACACATTCACAGACATAGCAATAAATTGTGCTGTTACTTATTTTACAGGGGTTAACTTCCAAATGAATCCATTGAGCGTTTGTTATGATAACTACTTCTATTTTTGAAGCTATCTTTGCAAAAGGTGAATGTCTAAACTACAGGCAGGTCGCGGATAATGTTCTGACCATTTTAACTACAAGACCACGTCTAGAGCGTTTGAAGTTCTCCTTTTCTTTACGGAACAACGAAGGAGCTATCTACCGACAATCCTACTTATTGGAAGCAATCAACGATTTTATAATTAATTAATTTAAGTTGGAAAAAGGAAACCTACAGGACGGTACTACAATAATCATCATCTTTATTTTAGTCGGTTAGAGTTCGACATAACCAGACCAATCTCACTGACACTCTGGTGTTAATGGCATCCGCGATTTTGGGCACGAAAAAGAAATATCTTGGCGTAACAAAACATATTTTATTTAAGTGGGGTCAATGAAACTCCAAATCGCCGGACGGAAAGTTAAAGGGGCTATTTGTTCCGGTTTAAATCACTTTTACGAGAGTGACTGCCGTCTGAGTCACCAATACCTAGAGAAAGTTAATCAGCAGCAGGTTGTAGAAGTTAGTACAACAACTATTGAACTTAGCAAAAAAATATAATTATAGTAAGCGGTGTAACATTACGTCTTCGAAATATTTTGCAATAATTTTAAAATACTTTTACACAAGGTTATCAAGAAATGGGGCGAAAAAAAACAAAACATGGCACGTTAAATCGAGCATAGGGCTCCGAAAAAACTGCTGTGACTAATGATAGCAGCATGATAATGAATAAAATTCCACGCCGGGTAATGATACGGGTGACTGAAGGACAAGTTTTAATTACATATATTGGCGAGTCAAAATTACGTTAAATATTCTGAATTTTTTTTCACATATTTAGGTAGTGAAATCGACTACCTCGCCTGATGGTAAGTGAGGGTGTATTTTAAAGCATGGTAGCCACTGTTACAGGTGCTGTCCCTGGATAGGCGGTCCCCATCTTGGCGGCCTCGACCGTTGTTTTTTCACAACACGCTTAAAGGATCAGAGAGTGTATAATGAAGGAAACATGTCCCCCTTCCCCCCTTCTCTACAGGGTCGGTAGCATGATTGTGACGCCCCTCGTGCTGCATTCGGCCATAGGCCACGGTCCATTTCTATCAGGTGGGCTGGTGGGCCGTGACTCATCTGCCGCCTAAGCTGTATAAAAAAAGCTTAACCCTCTATCGCGTTAGGGCAGGTAGAGACATCGATGTTTTTCCAAGATCATCTTCGAAGTGTTAATTCCGTTCGCACATCAAAACTTTTTCAGTCTAGTACGATATTTACAACATCGATATTTACTCAACTTGCAAAAGACCTTCGAAACCCATTACCGATATCGAAGAAGTATGAGCTGTTGAACTTTTGCAGGGATCCAACTCCCTGTAACGACTGCCGATCTTCGGGACCACCGGGCGGACGGATTGACGTGCTCGCCGGGTTACTGCCAGACTAATGCAAACTGTCACTATTACCACGACACAGAAGCTGTCTTTTCCTAGATACAAATAATAATAATAATAGTAATTGAGTCTTTATTGTACACCAAGGAGACGACAACATAATATGGAAAACAGTTTATGAGGTAAGTACCTACATACAATTGGCGGCCTTATCGCTTTGTGGAAAGAAATATTTAGAGAATAATATTACGAGATAATTTGCTGTACTTATATGAATATTTGAGAGTAAACAGAACAACTATTTAAGCATAGGTATACATAAGAAATAAATATATAGTATACAATATATAAACATATATACATAAATATATTATAAATTAAAAACATACATGTTATTAATATAACGGAAGATATCATAATACTTATTTACACACAAAAACATAATTGTATTATTATCATTACATGCATAGAACATTTTTTTTTCTTTGCGCGAAATCCCCATAGATCCTAATCCCACCGGAATCACTTTTTACGTCATCACTGAATAATACAAAAATAAAAAAAAAATGGGTTTAGTATCGTTCATAAAACATAACCTAAGTATTATATATACCTACTTTACAAATATAACAGTAATAAATTTACTTTATTTCTTCCATACTAGTAACAAACCCCGGATCCTCAGACTACTCGTGCTATGCATTAAATTTATTTAAACTTCTTTTAAACTAAAACGGTTTAAAATTACAAAAAGCGGGGCCACTTTAAGATCGAGGTTTAGCCACGAAAGAGGAAAATCTTCCGGAAAACTCTCGCCACTTTTAAAATGTATTATATAAGTATTTTGCACCTTTTATCAGAATCAGGAAGGCCGCATATCGATAAAATTTCATCGACAAATATTATTAATTTATCTTGCAGTTAAACGCTTATTACTGTTGCATCTAAAGCTTTGAAATTCTTTGCTACGACTTCTTCAGCTGGTGTGATTTATTTTGACTTAATTAGAGTAACCGCAGGTTTACAGCCGTAACCCGGAGAAGTAAACATATATCGAAGCCTAGTCAATCAAATCTTAGTAGGGCCTCACAGATGTACCCGACTTTTAAGGTAAGTTCAAAGTAAGTATATACATTAAGAAAGTTAAATCTCGAGAAGAAGAGAGGAGGGGTAGGTGTAAGGAAAACTGAGTAATGGAATAACTTCAATAACTGGAAATAACGTCAAAATCAGAATAAACGTAAAATATGAATAAAGGTTTTAATATCACCCGGCCGTAACATTCATTTTTATCGATATTAAAAGCAAAGTACCCTCCCATCCCTACCACAGATGGAAGGATATCCCTTAAATCCCCTGCGGGCCTGATAAATTGTGTTTCGCTTGTTCACAGTGGATATTAATAATATTTTAGTATACATTAACATTTAAGAGTAATTTTATTAAAGTTTCTAGTTTCTAACCTATTTGTTTAGTGTGATAAGTGAAGCTTAATCATAATCATTATCCTTGCATTAGGCCCGGTCGCATCCGAAGCTTTCACCTCGAAATGCGGGATCCACTTGACGGTTTTTCTCTTTCACTTCGCACGGTCTTGCGCATCACTATGGTGGTGAGTCCATTGGCGCACATATCATCCTCCACGACGCCGAGTCAACACTTCTTGGGTCTACTCCTCCTACCATACGGCTGCCAGACATTTGTTACCCACGTAGCCAGGTGGTCGCCGCTGAACACGGCCGTACTAGCGAAGGCAACATGCATTTTGTCTGCAATGTCACGGACATGGAGGCTGCCCCGGATGCGGGTGATTCTCACGCTAATAGCGAAGCTTAATATCAAGCTGAAGCTGCAGTGGGTGGGGCACATAGCAAGAATAACAGATAGCCGTTGGAGGAGAGAGGTTCTCGAATGGAGACCATGTAATGGTAGACTGGACAACTAACTAACTATCGGTAGGAGTAGTTACGGCTTCCAGATCGGATTGGAGGTTAGATGAATTTTGGGTAGATGGTTTGAGAGAATTTTGCCCTTGAAGACATGACTTGGTCACTGGTGTACATGGTTGTTCCAGAACAAAAGAAAGGTTTATACAAAACATAATTGCAAGATTTATTTTTTGCAATGAAATGTTGATCTCAAACAAATACTGAAACTCAAAACAACAATATACGTTTCGTGGTTTCGAATTTCTCTATTCGTATGTGTAGAGTGCAGTTTAGAATTTTGGAGAAGCAAACAAAGGAACAGATATTTGCGTTGCGTTCGGTGAATGTTCAATTTTATAAAGTGCAGATAATGCTACTAGACTTTATAAACTTTACTTTAGCTTTCCAATCAATATATACACGATACTTACAATCAGTTTTGTTGATTTTGTCTATCTATCAGTTTGTTTACTTTTTCAGTTGACTAATCTTTAAAACGCCTAGGCTAATTATGATAGAACTTTACTATTAAATAGTTGATATTATGGAACGTAACTTTGCCTACTTTTATCTATCTATATAAAAATGAATCGCTAAATATGTTGGTAAGCGCATAACTCGAAGACGGCTGGACCAATACGATTACTCTTTTTTATTTGTTTCTTGAACTCTACGGAATGTTTCTATGAAGCAGCGGGAACGGGATCAGAAGTCCAAGCGGGCGTCGCGGAACAGCTAGTTTTCAATAAGATCTAACTTTGAAGCATCGGTGGTTAAGGAGTCGGTCTTATGATCAAGAGGTCCCGAGTTCGAAACCTGGCTACACTACCCATTCCTAAAACAAGTCATTGAGCTTAGATGGAAGGGTTAAAGGAAATAATAAGAATGCTAGTTACGAATACCTTTAAAAAAACTCCACGCGGACAAAATTGCGGGCACGTCTATTTATGCTTTAAATAGGCAAAGCATCAAGGACACAAATACAACCCCGGTGGCCATTTTTCTATATCCTTGAACTATCTTACTACCTCGTATATCCCTTTCTTAATTCTCAACATACCTTAATAGCGTTAAACCGTAATAAAGATGGTATCTAGAAAGTCTGAAAGAGACTCGCCAAGCTAACGGAGTAAGGGCCAAGCGGAAGTACGTGGCACGACGTCACATCCTGTGATTAACGACGCTAACCCAATTTCCTTTAAACTTGGTAGAAAATATCTTGAGGTGTGGTCTAAGGGAAAAGTTGAAAATTTGTTACATATAGTTTGATGAGTTAAACTATTTAATTTGAGCGTGACATTTCAGTGTGAGAGCGTATAATAATAATAAATAAATATTCTAGGACAATTTACACCACGCCATGATAAGTACTTATATAGTTTAACTAGCTTGTGTTATGGGTTCTAGAATGCGGATAATCATACTTAGATACTTTTTTTTTGTAAATACACGTTATGCATAGAAACACCCAGACCAATGCAGATATTCATATTCATGCACACAAATATTTGTACTGAGCGGGAATCGAACCCAAGTCTCCTGCGTAGCAGTCGCGTTGGCTACCGCCACGTCACGGAGGTCGTATACTGCATAATTAGTTACTTGTTTAATAATTCTGTTCAAAAATTTTAAAAGATCCTCAATTGTGTAAGTTATGAGAATTTTAGGGTGATAGTGAATATAATGTGTGCCTGATTGAGAATTCAGAGATATCCACAGTAGATAATGATTATTATTTATTCAATAATTTTATTGTATATGTCTTCATTTCGTTATTCATATTTTCTTTCTTCTCTTTTAAACTTCGTTCTTCTTTTTATAACTGGTTACACACGTGACCCTTTGCTGTTGCAATTACAAGTAAACCACGCGATAAAAGCTTGTCTAGTAGTGTAAACAGATGTACAGGAGATTCAACAATTGTTACTTTTTGTTACCATAACAGTAGTTACTCGCGACCTTAGAATATACACAAAGATATAGAGCGCGGTGTGGGTATCAATCTAATCTATTGTGTCGATTGTTTTTTTTTTTTTATATACAATATCGATTGTATAGAGTACTTATGGTGATGTTTCACACGTTAAATATCGATAATAGTACTTATGAATTTAGCGTAGTGCTGTGATTTTTAACGTGAATTTAAATCCCCCGACACAAATAAACTTCTTAAAAAGTAAAAAATAAATGTAATCGTGTCGAAAATATATGTTAGAGTGCTTTACCAGTTAGAGGTCCCTGATATTTGCTTGAATTTTTTTTCTTTGTACCTTTCACCCACACACACACACACACACACACACACACACACACACACACACACACACACACACACAGACGCGTGAAACTTATGTGACGTAAAAACGACGGGGGTTCAAAAACGTATGATAACAAAATTAGGGGATACAGTTTGGGGTTGCATACATCAGGTTTAGGTTATTTCTATGCTTCTGATTGAGTTTGCCAAGAATATTCGGCACTGTTCACGCTTGTACTTACAGTTCATACTTACTAAGGAATGCTTTACAGCTTGCTAATGTACCTATACCTTAAACTCGCGTCTCTTATGGACATACACCACATATGAATCAGTACCGTATGTCCTTTCAATAGATTATGATTTATAACTAGCTGCCGATGATTTGCAAGGAAATATAGCTTCTTGAGTCTGCTTTCATAAAGACCTGTTTCAATGCTTGCTAGAATAGATGGTGTCTTCAATAGAATTTTATAGAGAGAAATCATGAAGCGATAGCATTGTCGGAACAATGGTTATTATTTGGGTCAAGGAAAAATAATAGTCGGTTGTGATTGTTATTTTTTAGGGTCCCATACCAGCGGCCGTACCATGAACTTTTAAAACAGTTCAATAAATGAACGACTGCCAACCACGAACTGCAAATGTAACTTTGTAAAGCTATGTATCTATATGAGATAACAAAGTTATTTAAGCAGTTGGTAGTATGACAGCCGTGCAGTTATGTACCTGTTTTATGAGAAGTCAGTCGATATGCCTGGATGTTCACTTTTCAGATCGAAATCTATATGAAAAGTAAGCATACTACTTGTTTTAACATACATACAAACATATATTATATTCACGCCCATTTCTGTCCTAGTACCTAATTTAGTGACATTTCACCAACACTTGTATTCGGGTAATAGGTGGTGAGCCTTTGCCGTGTTCCGGACTCTATTTGTTGAGCTATGCATCTGAGGCTGAGTTCGAGCTGTATATTATATGTCTGATGTTAAACAACCCTATCTCTTAGTCGCCTTGTTTGACACCGCATGGGAAGAGAAGGGGTGGAACAAATTTGAATCTGCAGGAAACCACGCGGCGGCTTTAAAATTCATTCAGTAATCCATCTTGAAAGATCTATCGAATATCGTACTTTATTCGATTGATGCAAACAGTTCCGCCTCGACAGAGACTACGTTTCCACCAGGGCATACTTGTATTCATACATGCTCTTATTCTTCTTAAGATGATAAGCTTCTCCTGCAAGCAGATTCTACAAAATTATTATTGGCGAGACGCCAATGTCAAGTTTTTCAACAAAATCTTCCAGAGCCACGTTAGCCACGCCAGTAAATTTGTTTCCGTGTGTACCCCCCACGAGATCAGGTAGTCGATCAGGACGTGTGGTTGGATTTTAGGGGGCTCATACATGCTCGTCAGTTGCTGATTTTCTTGACATGTCCGTTCTTTGAAATGCATACGATGTGATTCATATACGTATTAGCTACTCTTCGGGACCGGGTTTAATCAATAATAATTCTTCCATCATATCACAATCGAAAGCATTTATTTCATTTCCTTTCCCAATCCATACAGTATCTACACAACTACACATTACGGTTAACAATCGTTACTTACATGAATCCTTATATATTATATTCAATCTTTACATTATTATTATTACGGTATTATATTTCATCCTTCTATGCATTAATTTCGAATATATAATTATAAATTCACTCAACACGAAGAAATAGCAAAAGTATGTGTTCATATCCGAACTGTCATATCCTGTGTTTTTGGCGCGTAAAAATATACCATAGATAACATAATGTAAATAGAGAATATCAAAGAGTATTTATGTGACTTAGTAATATTGCACATTGAAGCTCACCTACCCGATACAAGCTAACATACGTATGTGATGACCAATCTCCTCATTACAGCGTTAACAAATTGAAAATGTTAATAGCAGTGACTTGTGACTTTTAGTATGGATACATTGATGTCACTGTCTTCTGTCGTAATTCTATCAAAGTTAATAATAGTTTATAATGTAACACATCGTCTTTTGTCAGTAGATGCATTGACAAGCAGGTAAGCTTGACTAAAGCCCCTAAGCATGACTCCACACTGTACACTTTACAAATTATATTGTAGGTATCATATCAGGAGATCTTATTTCATCTCATACATCCCGACAGTTGACAGTTAATCCTTTCCTAAACAAACCCATTTGTTTTTCCTCTTGTTGTCTCTAAGTAAATTGTCTGTTGTAATGAAAAGCTGTCGGCGACTGCGAGAATAGAAGGTAATTTATTATCAAAAACCCTCTGTTTGAATATGCTCATACTCGTAGACTAAATAAGTAAATGGATTGAACAATGTATATCACATGCAAATGAAGTTATAACCGCTGAATCGGAATTACAACGGTGGTATTTTATGGCTTTTATCTGTATCTCATCATTCTCTGAACCTTTTCCCAACTCAGTTGTGGTCGGCTTTCCAGTCTAAATGTGATGCGGCTGAACTTAGATATTTTACGTGAAGCAAGTACCATCTGACCTCCACAACCAATGATCCAATGACCAATGGCGATATCGAAGTTCCAAGTTAGTCTATCTTAAGTTGGAATTTTTAGGACATCAACTACCTGTAAAAACTGCTATAGATGTTTTTATGGGAACTGGGACCGTCGGCTTAACATGTTCTCCAAGGCGCGACCAGACCAGTGCAAACATCCATATTCATGCATACAACTTTTTGCACTGAGCGGGGATTGTAGCAGTCGAGTACACTACCGCCACGCCACGGAGGCTGTCTATCTATGGTAAGCAAAACTTCTTTTATCTCTATCTAGTAAGCAAAACCCGGGTATTAACGCGATCTATCTAATTTACTTTTTGATTTGCAATTCTATCCAGTCCCATGTAATAGGTGGTGAGCCTATTGCCGCGTTCCAGAGTCTATTGTAGACTCAGTTTCGGCCATGTTGGACCAGCCATGGTCATAAGCTCACTGGAGTGCACGCTGTCATGATTCTGAAGACTGAGGTACAAGTATGTTGTGTTTGTTGCGCGATATGTTATTTCAGCCGTTCAACTATGTCAGCATCATGTAACGCTTAACTTCAAGAGTAAGTATAAGTAAGTATCTCTAACTAGCTTTATAGTTAAAGCGATGGACGATCATCACTATATATACCAACCTAGAAACAACCGCGGTAGCCTAGAGGTATGGATAATAGACTGCTGAGACGAGGTCTCAGGTTCGATCCCAGGTTTTACCGTGACACACACCGGGATATAGGCGTGAGTTTATGTTATGTTTATGTTATGCTAGAAATAACCGTAGAGTAGAATTTGAGACACCCCCTATCTTCTTATTCGGTGTCGAACAAGGCGACTAAGGGATAGTGTTGTGTTGTTATATACACCCCAGATAAATTTCATTTCAATTATATATTTCGTGAACACAGGTGACTATTGATGTTACAGGCTGCTCTTGGTACATACAATGTTCCGCCTCAGATGCATTATTCGGGTCAACTATAGTACCCGAATTACGGCAATAGGCTCACCCGCTATTACGTGGGTTCGAATACAATGACTGGTGAAATAGGTGGAAGGTTATTGAGCATATAAATCTGTACATATTTCAAAGGTAACTGACCACTGATTTAATCAAAAGTAACATATAATAACGTTAATAAAATAAAGTAGATAGATGCCTGGTTTCTTGATAAGAAAATAAGTAAACTCATGCAAATAGTACTAAACTTAATTACATTAATAAGTAGATCTATCATCCAGTAGCTTCTAAGACTTGTAGTTATGTTGTCTAAGTTTGTTGTTAGATATATTTGTAACTTTAGTTCTACAATGTGTCAATAGATGGCGTTTGGAGTAGTGTGTCTGAATCGCGCTATTAAGATTTTGTAACACGCATTTAAATAGTCCGGGATTTAATAAATCATCGAGATTCCATTCTGAGGTGGTGTTTCATTTCGGGATACTTTTTGTGACGTGTACATTTGGTCCTTCGTGAGCCGATAAAGGATTGGAAGTGCATTGTCCTCCGTGGAGCTATTGCAGCGGTGCAGCAGGGGTGAAGAGTGGAGCAGCGCAACAGCAAGTATCGGCACGCGTACATCAAAGCTGTACTGTGCATCAGCGGCGGCGCCCCAGGAAGTTGGAGTAAGCAGCATCCGCAGAGTGAGGGGAAAGTGGACCCCCCACCCCTTAGGCGAGCTACGTATCACGTGAGTGGACAGTGTGTGAAGTGATTGAAGATAAACTGTGAGTACTTTAATTATTATGACAGTGAAGTTTATATTGACTATCGAGATTAACTATTAAATTAAAATACAAAAGTTGAAGTGTTAGTTTGGACTTAGAAAATTTTGTATCAGTTTGGACTTAGAAAAATTTGAAATTTAGTGCATGGACTTAGAATAATTTCCTAAAAAGTGAAGAGACGGGGAACCTATGCCCGAATTTGGTTAGAATTGCACTTGGCGAAAAAGACTTGTAAAATTTTCGAAGAATCATATCTACTTCAGTGACTTAGTGAAATAAAAACTATTGTTCGCACAACATGGAAGCGTTCGACAAAATTCAATTGAACACAAGTACGGCTATTACCCGAGCACGTTCTAACTTTAAAAAATCTCCAAAGGAGAGAATTACACAAAGTTACATTGAAGTAAGGTTGGAGAATTTAGAGAAGCAGTGGACATTGTTTAATGATACACACTATAAGATCCTGCAGGAGGTTGAAGAAACCGCATATGCCGCGTCTAAGTATCATTCTACTAATCTATATCAGTCTACAGAAGAGATATATTTTGATTACAAAATAGAACTTAAAGAAATGTTCACTAAATTAATTCCACAAAATTCAACAGTGCAGAGTGCTACTACTAAGGCTTCAGATAAATCATGTGATCTTAAATTACCAAAAATTTCGTTACCTAAGTTTTCTGGGAATTATTCAGAGTGGATAAGTTTTAGAGATTTGTTTAAATCGTTAATACATGGCAACAGCAAATTGGATGATGTACAAAAACTTCATTATTTAAAAACTCATTTGTCCGGTGAAGCTGAAAGTCTTTTACGTCACATTCCCATTACTAGTAATAATTACTTAACGTGCTGGGCACAGTTAGAAGACAGATATAATAACACGAAATATTTGGCTAATTGTATATTGAAGCGTTTTATGTCCCAAAAGAATATTGTAACAGAATCTGCCCACGCCTTAAAGGAATTATTAGATACATCTAATGAATGTTTGTACGCATTAACTAATTTAGGGATTAGTGTTATAAATTGGGACATAATAATAATATACATTTTAAGTTTAAAGTTAGACAATGAATCACGTAAACAATGGGAATTGAAAATTAGTGATACATCCAATCAGTTACCTACGTTTAAGCAATTTCAAGGTTTTCTTGAACAAAGATTTAGAGCTCTCGAATTCTTAGATACTAATAAGATTCAACGTAATGTAACAGGGCAGCGTAATGTATCCTCTGTGAAGGTACACTCGGTGTCTACAGAATTGTCTTGTTCGTATTGTCAGGATAACCATAAAATAGCAAACTGTAAGAAGTTCTGTCAAGAAGACGTTGAGGCACGACGTAATTTTGTCCAAACGAATGGTTTGTGCTTTAATTGTTTGGGAGTTAGTCACGCAGTATATTCATGTCGCCAGTCTACAAGGTGTCGTTTATGTAAGCGTAAGCATCATACTTTGCTACATTCTAAAAATATCTCGAAATCAGTTATTGAAGATAGTACGGCTGTACAGACTGTGGAGAAAGATGTTACTACAGCCCTATTAATCAACCCACCTCAGAGCGAGTCCACCGATATTGTTAGTTGTTTCTCAAATAGTCAAGGTCAAGTACTATTAGCCACTGCCTTGGTAAATGCACAGTCGCGTAACGGGACCGTTTTTGTATTAAGATCTTTGTTAGATCAAGGATCTCAGGCTTCGTTTGTGACGGAGTCCATGGTCCAGCTATTAGGTCTTGAAAGAATACCTACTAGAGGTAAAATTACAGGCATTGGAGGTGATCAAAGTCAATCCTTATCTTCTAATTCAATGGTTGTTATTCAGGTTCAGTCACGAGTTGACCCCAGCTTTGTCGTTACTGTCAAGGCTTACGTTTTGAAAAGATTAACAACTCTTTTACCACAGGAGAAAGTAAGGACTCAAGTTTTAACTACGATTTCGCCTATGGAACTAGCGGATCCGTCATTTGCAACTCCAAATAAGATAGATCTTCTTTTAGGTGCCGAAGTTTATGGCCAGATAATATTGGAAGGATTAGTCAAAGGTCCGTCAGGTTATGCAGTTGCGCAAAATACCAAACTTGGATGGATTCTTTCTGGCCATATCGGTAAATTCAACCATAACGAAACAAACCATAATTTTATTAGCCTCCATTCTACGCAACAGGAGGAAATTGAACTCCTTAAAAGGTTTTGGGAATTAGAATCGGAACCGACTAGTGATTCAGAAAACAAACTGTTAACTCCAGAAGAAACGCAATGTGAAACCCTTTTTTCAGCTACAACTAAACGAGACGAATCTGGTCGGTATGTAGTAAAATTACCATTTAGGTCATCCGATCCTAGTTGTAAATATGGTGGATCAAAGGATATAGCCTTGAAACGATTTTTCATGCTTGAAAGACGCCTATTGAAAAATCCAGAGTTAAAGAAGCAATATTCAGCTGTAATAAATGAATATTTATCACTTAATCACATGGAGGTAGTGCAGGATGTCAACAAGCAGGACGCAGTATATTTACCTCATCACGCTGTTGTACGTAATGACAAGAGTACAACTAAGGTGCGTATAGTATTTGACGCTTCCTGTGTTAATACAAACGGCAAGTCCTTAAACAGTGATTTAATGGTAGGACCGCAGTTGCAACCTGACCTGCGTCACATCATTATGCGTTGGCGTTGCCATCCCATCTCTCTAGTGGCGGATATAATTAAAATGTACCGGCAAGTCAGGGTATCCGAAGAGGATGTGGACTATCTTCGAATATTATGGCGAGAAAGCCCAGATTTGCCAATTCAACATCTTCGACATTTACGGGTCGCATTTGGCACATCTTCGGCGCCTTATTTAGCAGTTCGATCACTACAGCAGTTAGCTAGAGATGAAGGAACAGAATTTCCATTAGTAAGAGACAAGGTACTGAGTGATTTCTACATGGATGATCTCATGTCGGGTTGTGAATCAGTGGCAGAAGGATTAGAAATATATCGGCAGCTAACCGAGATGCTAAAACGTGGTGGATTCCAACTTCAGAAGTGGTCTAGTAGTAGTAAACAATTATTAGAATCAATTAAGGATGTAAAATTAGAATCAGAATGTAATTTGGAAATAAAAACAGACACAGTTTCAAAAATTTTAGGTCTCATGTGGAACAAGAAAACTGATGAATTTGAGTATTCTGTTCATCTTCCAGAGTTGGATCCACCTATAACCAAACGTAAGGTCATATCGGACATAGCACGTCTGTTTGATCCTCTGGGATGGATTGCTCCCGCTATTACCACAGCTAAAGTCTTCATCCAAAGACTATGGTTGGCAGGAATTGACTGGGATGAAGAACTGCCTTCCAGCTTACTCAAGGACTGGATTAAATACAGAGATGATCTATGCAAACTAACCGACTTTCGACTGCCTCGTTGGATTCATTTATGTAGCAATGGTCATCATTTAGAACTGCACGGCTTTTCAGATGCCTCGCAGGTAGCATATTCCGCTGTAGTATATTCCCGTGTAATAGCCCCAGATGGAAAAGTTTATGTAAACTTGGTAACGTCAAAGACAAAAATCGCACCAATAAAACAAGTGTCAATACCGCGGTTGGAGCTTTGTGGAGGGGTTTTGTTGGCCAAACTACTTCAAGAAACAGCTACCATTTTAAAGGTTCCAAAGCAGCATTTACATGCCTGGACAGATTCCGAAATTGTATTAGCTTGGCTATCAAGTAACCCCAATCGTTGGAAGGTATTTGTGGCAAACCGGGTATCTGAAATACTTAATGTTGTGGATCGAAGTCAATGGGCGTACGTCTCATCGAAGGATAACCCGGCTGATTGCGCTTCAAGAGGAACAAAACCTTCGGATTGTAATTGCTTACCGCTCTGGAAGAACGGCCCTGTGTGGCTGCGAAAGGGCAAAATAAATTATATAAAGGGAAAGATGGAGGAGACTAGTTTGGAAGAAAGGAAAATTAAGATAAACTGTCATGCAACAAAAACTGAAGAAATGGATGAAAGCATATTGGCAAGATTTTCAAAATTTAACAGAATGGTAAGAGTGATAGCATACTGTAGGAGAGTCATAAAGAGAAGGAAATCAGAAGAGGAAGAACCCAAACCTACTTGGCTGACTACTAGGGAACTAAATCAATCTATACTTACCTGTGTGAAACTCTGCCAGTATCAGTGCTTTAGTGAAGATATAAATTTACTAAAACATAAAAGACAATTAACTAAAGCAAGCAAACTTACCTCGTTGAGTCCTTTTCTTGACGAACAGGGTATTTTGAGAGTAGGTGGACGCTTACAACAGGCTCCTATTAATGATGATATGAAGCATCCTATTCTTATTCCTTACAAATCTCACTTTACAAATCTATTAATTGGAGAAGCTCACGAGAAAACCTTACACGGGGGACCGCAATTAATGCTTAATTATTTACGGTCTAAATATTGGGTTGTGAATGCAAAGACGCTCGTGAGACAATATGTTCATAAGTGTGTGATTTGTATTCGGCATTCAGCAAAACCAAATCAGCAACTGATGGGGCAATTACCTAAAGCTAGAGTTACAGCTGGAAGACCTTTCCAGAGTAGTGGTGTAGACTATGCCGGTCCAATAAACATCCGAGCTACAAAGGGTCGCGGTCATCATTCCACAAAAGGGTATATCGGTCTTTTTATTTGCATGGCAACTCGGGCCATCCATCTTGAAGTAGTTAATGACATGACCGCTCAGAGTTTTTTAGCTGCGTTCAAACGATTCGTAGCCAGACGCGGTAGAGTGCTAGATTTGTGGAGTGACAACGGTACTACTTTTGTTGGCAGTGCTAAAGAATTAAAAATCTTATTTGATGCCGAAAAATCGATGATTGCTCCAGAGATAGCGGACTTCCTTGGTACCAATGGAACTAATTGGCATTTCATACCCCCCCACGCTCCTAATTTTGGAGGGTTATGGGAGGCAGGTATCAAATCCACTAAACATCACTTAAAAAGAGTGATTGGCAATAGTACGTTAACCTTTGAAGAAATGATAACTGTACTAAGCCAAATTGAAGCATGTCTAAACTCTAGGCCCATATCACAATTGCCTAATAATCCGGAGGAAGGGTGTCCATTGACACCAGGTCATTTTTTAGTAGGTGAACCGTTGGTCACTGTACCTGATTTCAATTACGAGAACACAACCATTAGTAGTCTTAAACGGTGGCATCTCACTCAGAGGATGGTACAGGATTTTTGGCGTAGATGGTCCTTGGAATACCTTACTCAATTACTACATAGGTATAAATGGACTGATCGTACTCCTGAACCTAATGTCGGGGACGTAGTTTTAGTCAAGGAGGATGGTCTTCCACCTGCTAGATGGCTATATGGACTAGTTATTAAAAAGCACCCAGGTTTGGACAAAGTTACACGTGTGGTTTCGATTAAATGTAATAATAATGAAATAAAGAGACCTGTGTCTAAATTAATTCTTTTGCCTGTAACTACATAAAAATATAGTTTTTTTTTGTGCCTAATGTTTGTATAACTTTATTGCTACAGTTGTGTTTTATTTTATTGTTGTTGCCTATAAATATGTATGTTAACTTCAAGTAACAAGTGCTTACTCCTATGTTTTTTTTTCGTGTTTTGCGAATGTGTTTTGTATAAGTTGTAGTTGATGGACATGGCTGTCCATGGTGGGCAGGATGTCTAAGTTTGTTGTTAGATATATTTGTAACTTTAGTTCTACAATGTGTCAATAGATGGCGTTTGGAGTAGTGTGTCTGAATCGCGCTATTAAGATTTTGTAACACGCATTTAAATAGTCCGGGATTTAATAAATCATCGAGATTCCATTCTGAGGTGGTGTTTCATTTCGGGATACTTTTTGTGACGTGTAGTTATGTAGTGGCATTACTTCATACAATTTTAGTTTCAAATTGTCCATGAACCTTTGGAGCCCACTGTACTATAACATTTTTTAGTAAGTCCTTCAATGAGAAGGACTGGGACAGTTATATGAAGATGCTTTCTGCTATGACAAACTAACCCAGCATTCTATTCATCTCCATACCTAACCTAACCTACTTTCACAACATTTATATAAAACAAAAGTAATATCATTTCAACATAAAATAACTCACAATTTCGCTTTCGAGCCTAAACCGCGACCTTGAAGAAACAAAACTGTATTAATCACAGAAACAAAAGGAGATTAATGAGAAACCCTTTACGTGCTGGGATAAATATGTATGAGTTATATGAACTGCGGTCTTCTGAACCCTTGTTTGATGATGTTCCACTTTCAAATAATTTAGATACTAGATGACTTTGAACCATTTATAACTTTAACTGATATAAATATGTGAACGTTTGTGAAGATGTTTCGACGTATGTAAGTCACTCACGAATAAACTGCTGTACGCTAAACAAAAGATGTAGAATCATCTTCTGTAGAGATAGTTTAGAGTATAACTATATCGTATGATATTATTATGACGAGCTTCTGTCCATCCCAAAGTTTCCTGTAAGAGATCGCTTCCAGCGATAAGGCCGCATAGCCATTAGAACTACTTGAACTCCTACTTCTTGTACTACTTGATGATGTAAATTTGGTGGTGTACGATTTATCTATCTATATTACCTATATGGGTTACATTTAATCGCTGGAACCACGTGGGCAAAATCACGAGCGCTGAGCTTTAAAACGACTAATATTCACAGTGTTCATAAAACCCATAACGATATCAATAATAATCGATTGACTCTACTTAAAATTTCAAACGTTTTACTAGTCTGTCATTTTAAATGTATGTCCTTAAAAACTCATGGGCATTTTGCCACCATGTACTTCTGATACGTAGGGGACTCAGCTACGCTCCCATATCCAAATTTACCACGGTTACCACTTTCCATCAAGTGGACCACATGTGGACTGTATGCTTGTCTGCTACCTAAGTGGTATAAAAAATCTTTTAAGTTCTATCAAAGCTCCCCAAGCTCTCTGATGGATCTTATCTCATTTAACTCAAAGTGAATCTAGTTAAATTGTATACAAACCCATACGCACAGGGTCGACCGCATACCACAATTGTTTATGTATCCTGGATTGTTGAATATTATTGTTGCTTCGAAACGAGCAACATAATCTTATATGTACATTATTTACATTTACCTATGAGTGTTTATACCACTAACATTAGGTATGGGTCCGACTGCTAGCGTATAAATAAGCTGAGCTAAATGGTTACTCTATATTAAACTCTTAAAAAAACTAAAATTATATTAATCAATTTAGGAGCAGACACTACTACTGCGTAAATGAAAGTAAAATAAACCTGTATATTGGCTTTCATGAGATCGACTGCCATCTGTCCTCCCAACCCTGAATGAAAAGCCCCCTTCCGTTAGTAAACAGGTGCACCGGCTTGCAGGTAAGGTTGACTTGAGCCTCGAAGATCTTGCTGGGACCCCAAAGCACCACAATATAAGTTTACTGTAAGGTTATTATTTTGTTTTCATAAAGTGACCTCCCCATTGTGTTTATTTCTATGGAATTTCTGGGCAACTCCATTGTATTCTTTCAAATTAATGTAGATTGGTGATATTACATATGCCGCCAGGGTGGTGTGACGCAGGTGACTACAATATCACATAAAAATAATTCGACCTACATATTTCACAACTCGCTAATCATTGAGCTATGTGACAAATTCTTTTTAATCCTACCGACACTAATGTGACATCATGTAGCCTTATTAGGGATGTTTGTTTTAAGCGTAGAGTTAAGACTAAAGGGGTGTTGGTTAGTACATGAAGGTATAATTAAATATAGTTCAAGTTTAGAACTTAACACTGTTCTAGTACAACTCTGACCATTTGTGTTACTAGACAACGACTAAAGCATTTGAAATGTTCCTTTTCGCCTTGGTGAGTAAGCATCTACTAAATCCGTAAAGGCAAATGTCATATCCTTTAGACTCGATCTAGTAGCTCTAACTACTTGGGCCCTACCAGAGCATTTTCCCTGTAAGAAAATGGTTGGAGATCAAGTTCCTTTTTCAAATCGATTTAGAATCCATTTGTTCCAATTTTAAAAAGAAAAAAACATGCCTCTATACACATTTGTTGTAAGCGGTAGTGTAGTTCTGATCACGGTCCCGTAATCATGGGAACATATTCCCGGGATGAGAGTACTTTGTTATGTTCCAGACAAAATTTTAAACAGTACTCTTCAGTACACTGAATGTGATTTACTATACTATACGGGAACTTGATAAGTATTACACGCGCGGATGGAGTAGTAATATTATTGTAACTTTAAAAGGTTGAATGGTTAGATATTTGCTACTCAATAACACAGAAACTGCTGGTTCGATTTGGATGAAATTGATTGGTGTGGTGACGAACGAAGAATAATTTGCCCTATGTCATCCGAAGGGTGTCGTAAAAGGCAATAAATGAAAAAATACGCAGACTACTACTGTCAGAGAAGGAAACCTCGAAATAAAACCCGGACCAACCCGTCTGGCTAACGTAGGAACATTGGGCCAAAATCTCCCACCATTGGGAGAGGTCTATATCCAGTAGTGAACTTCGATAGGTTTATTGTTTGATTCAACACACAAATAGTTAAAACCAAGTATAACAGATATGCCACTTTGTCTCGTAAATAAATAGCTTTTGGATTGAATTTGCAATTTCATGTAGATGTTTCGAGTAATAATAAGGCATCTGAATTAATTCATTTCAGTAAAATAAAGATGAAAATATATTTTATATTGACTTAAAATGATCAATTTTTTTATAAAAAATAACCCCACATTGCAGAGATTTATATACACGCTCACCTTTATAAATTAGGTCAGTTAATCCAAGTTTTAATATGGATTTAAGGGCCCATCTCCTTGGAGATGTAATGATATTAATTTAGGGGCTCATCTCCATCGGGAGTTATCTTGAAGTTTGACTAATGTGACACGTAAATAACTGTTATTATGTTTGTTATTAAATTCAGTTACTGAATATGTTTTATTAAATTTAAGTTACTGAAAAATTATTTTGAATTAAAAAATATTTGTTGCTTAATTATTTTATTTGTTTATTTGTTGGTTTGTGAATATTTTAGTTACATTAAACACAGTTATAGACAAATTTAGTCAATAAAATAAGCTTCATTAGAAATTTATTAGGTATCGAAAAATATAACAAGTTTTTTATATCCCTTAAGGCAAGCAGACAAACACACGGCCCACCTGATGTAAAGGTTGCAATATTAGGGGTTACACATATTGAGAACTCACTTGTACTTTTCTTTTTCTTCTTTTTCTTTTTTTGAGTTCTCAATATGTGTAACAACAAATTCCACCAAGTGCCAACAATCAACAGTATAAATAATATTAGGGGTGTTACCGTGCTGCATACAATAATAGTGTATTGGCAGAGATTTTTCTTTTTCTTCTCTGTTTTTGATACTTGAAGTCATTAACATTTCATGTTTTTCAAAATAATATGAAAAATGTAAGTAGTAATATGTGATGTTTAATTTACTTTTCTCATTCTTAATATGAATAGAATTATCAATGTAAAAATATAAAATTCTTTGATAGTTCAATTCGCATGTGAAGACTTATGTGACATTACTTTAGTCAATTAAGCTTTTTTGTTTCGAACTTTATTACTTTCGGCTTTTCGTGATTTCAATGAATATTTTTAAAGTATCAAGTAAAATTGCATAACTTTAAAATCATTCGTATCAGTTAAAATACCATTAAAAAGTTTACAACCTGTCCATTATTGTGTACCCATGCCCCAAATATCTTGGTGGAGTTTCATACTACATATATATATATATATATATATATAATTATACGGGACTTCATTGTATAATAAGAAAAAATCGCATGCACTAGTCATTGTTAAATACCCTATTAGATCTTTGAGGATCTAAAAAAAATTCAAAGACCAAATCGACCTCACCTGTAAGCTACATCAGAATCTGTTGATCAGAGAAGGTCAGGAGGCAGTCGCTTCTATCAAGAAAGTAAAATTAAAAAAAAACTAAAACGGAGAAGGCGGTAAGCCAGGCTCAAAGGTGAAGACTTCAGTTGCAACTGGCGACAACGCTTAGATGATAATATAATGTAAACCTTCATCCCTTACAATGCTACTTACTAGATGCTCTAGATAGGTTGCAGCGACATGCTATCCGCATTATTACGAGTCCTGAAGTCACGAAAACCCTTGAACCTCTGCAGATGCGTTGAGATGTTGCGTCCTTGGCAGTATTTTACCGTATCTGCCATGGTGAATGTTCTGATGAGCTCTTCGAATGAATCCTACCCTCTCTTTTCTTACACAGGTTAACACGTGCAGGGCTTAGATGTCATCCGCATACGGTGCAGAATATTCCATCAAGAACCAAGCGGATCGGTGAGTATTTTCTCTGCCGCACCATTAAGTCCTGGAATTCCTTGGTGTTGTAATGGTGACTTGGTGACCTTTTTTTGAGAATTTGCCTCCAGCTTACCATCAGGCAAGGTGCAGACAAATTGATGTGCCATAAATAAAACAAAATCATCATATGAGCTGTATTTTCAACAAAATTATTATCAATATTATAAGCGTCTCTAAACTTTGCTCAAAGATTCAAACTGGATTAGTTGAACTTTGATTAACATCAGTGTCCCTGCTTACTCCATCGTATCTTAGGTTGAAGATAAGTAGCATGTACAAGTGTTTATGTCTAAATTAGTACTCGTTAAGATACCGCCACGACTTAGCTTAATACTGTCGACATGCTTAGCTTACGTCACGTCATGTAAGGTTAAAATTATTGAAGTGAAATCTTCTTTAGGTGAAAAAAAGAATTCAAATTCATGTTACTTAACTTAACGTGCCAGTCCAATAGATACCGTTCGTCGTTCTGATATTTAGCGCATATCGGAGGTATTTTTTGACAAATGAATTTGTGATAACTCACATGTGATTTTTTTTACTTTTTAAACATACTGTTTTCACTTCAGGTTATTACTTCCACTGTAGGTTAAAGTGTCACATTTTAAAATATCGAATGACCGGATCTCAAACAATTGTAAAAATGTACGAGTACAACAATACAATATCGGTTTATTTCTGATAGGTACTTTTTTTCCGTGCGCAAAATTGACGTCGGTGGTGATAATGTCGGACTCGAATCGACCAAAACGCACTTCGTCTATGGATCCCTGATTGCTTGAGGTGAGATTATACAAGATATATCTCTCGCAACCCAGCAGATCCGGGAATATCCTGATACTGACATTTTATTATTATATGGTTGGTTACACATTAATAACATTCAGTATATTTGTTTTTCTTTCCAATAAGAGTAATTATTCATTCAAATGAGCATCATTTCATAATTAATAATAAAGTGTATAGTATAAGTTGCGTATAGGTACTGAACGCGACTGCTACGCAGAGGGCGCGGGTTCAATCCCAATCGTACGTCATGGCAGACGTCAAGAATAGTTGGAGTCCTAAAAAGTCTAACAACGGGTCTAACTGCAGTAGTTCTATATCGCCTAAACCTATAGGTACTATCGTGGCCAGAAAACACCGAAATTCAACCGCAACGCAGTTAGATTGAAAAAAGCGGACTCCCGAATTACTAGGTGATAGCTTAATGATGATGATGATGATGATAATGATGATGTTGGATAATTTGGTTTACAAATACAGTCAAATATACATTCACTACTCATATATACACTATACACTAACATACATACATACACTGTCTATACTTCAGAATATTTATTGATTGACGTTAATCATTCCAACTAAACGTTACGTCACTGGCGTCGTGTTATCTAAATATATTAGGAGCTTAACTCCGCCTCATTAATATGCCATTTCGCTAAATCCCCCTGTACACGTATACCGAACATCGGTGCAGGGGAAAGTGAAAAGTTACTGTAGATATTTATCGAAAACGGTTGGCTTTGTTTGTTAGGGGTCAAATTTGTTATTTTTCTTTCAACATTAACGAAAGTAATTAGAGGGTGGTATTCATTATGTCAATAACCAAACATGTTGAACTAAAACTAATTAACACTGTGCGGTATGAAACAAACTTTATCCCGCACACACACTTAAGCGGTGGAATGAACTCACTGCTGTGGTTTTTCCAATCGACTACAATACGGGGTTATTCAAGAAGGGCATTAGAAGGTTTCTACAGGGTCACGGGACGTGTGTGACGTCTCCGGTGTTCCAAAAGTCCATAGGCCACAGTAATCTCCTTCAATCGCGTGGGTTTTTTTACTGCAAATACGACTAGTCAAAGTGTACTAACATAACACCCACATCTCGTCAGCTGCGACTTTCAGTTTCACATACGAGTATTTAGGTTCCCTGTTACCGTCAATCGGACATAAGGGTTTTATTGCGATAGCTTTCGTATTATATTTCATAACTGCACATGGTGTGTAAGGAAATTATGTTTTAGTAATACTGTTGATTAGTGGCATCTACTAAACCGGTTTCGCCTTGCGGCATGCGAAACCGGTTAGGTATAATAAGAAATATAATAATTTACTATAATATTCCACTTTACTACACTTGTGCGCTTTGTGTAAGTTGTTATGTCTGAAATTTCACTATTTTTTCATAAAAAACTCGAATTGAAACTCGAAACTCTCTTGAGTTACGACCAGACCAGTGAAAATAGCCATTTTCATGCATACAAATATTTGCACTGAGCGGGCATCAAACTTGCGCTTACTGTGTAACCGTCGCGTTCGTTATTGCCACGCCATAAGGTCAGTCAATTTAACTACTCTCACTACCATGACTGACCAACACCACACACATTATACACACCATTCGATTACTAATGAGTCTGATAATGACACTTTAGAGTCCGAGGCTCTACTTTATTCTATTTGACTTTTATGGGACCAGACTGAAAAGAAAATCAACGCCAAAATGTTATCCATTAATATCCCTTCTACAAACTAACTAGAAAAGAGCGAAAACTATGCTCGGGCCCTCTCCGTGAGTGGCGGCGCTGCCGTGAAACAAATTACTACACCACGATGGCAAATCAAAATTGCCGTTGATTCGACAGAAGAAGAAAGGCTAACTTTTATACAAATAATATTTGGATTTGTTCTAGTTCCAAAGATACATTGAGGGACGTAGTTTACAGTCGCTAGCGACGCAATCAAAATTGTGTGTACACCTAACGACTACCAGCTCGGGCGTAATTCAATCAGATCTTCAATTAGGCCTCACTCGAAAGTCCGACTTTGACATCGGTCTCTAATCAGAAACTAAATCGAATCAATTTGTCATCACCGTGTTTGACTTACTTCGGTTATGTAACTTAGGGAAAAAGGTGTGGGTTTACATATGTACTTCATGTATTTACACCATTTACGCTTATAAAATCTTCGAAGCCAAATACGTCAACTGTGATTTTCGTTTGAACGTAATAGCGAGGAAGTCTATTACCATCAAGTAGGCTTTTTGGTTATGGTAGGAAGATTTCAACATGTGTTAATTAATACCTGTATATTTGTGAGTCAGACCGGTAATTAATAAATCGAAATTCTTTTATACCGCCTAAATGGCACCTCAGGGAAAGTGGTTACCTTGGCCTATAGATGTATATAACACCAAGGGCGTTACACTCTTGCTGCAATTATAGAAAATATCTGTAATCGTGTATCTGTAATTGTTTTCCTTTCATTTTATCGGCTCAATATTATGATATGTGCTATTAAAAGTCAAGTGCTAGTCAGATTTCGCTACGAGGGTTCTGTACAAACTTGAAGCTAATCCTACTAATATTATAAAGGCGAAAGTTTGTTTGGATGGATGGATGGATGTTTGTTCCTCTTTCACGCATAAACGGCTGGACTGATTTGGTTGAAATTTGGTACAGGGGTAGATTAGAACCTGGAATAACACATAGGCTACTTTTTATCCCGGGAAAAGGTTCCCAAGGGTTGCGGGAACGGGAACAAAATTCCACGCGGGCGAAGCCGTGGGCATCAGCTAGTCTTCTAATAATTTATTGATGTCTTTTATTATATGTATGAGCCAGATCCCCATACAAATCGCGCATGGCTTATATATTCAAGGAAAAATAATGTGTAGCGGTTTAATCGGCATCGTAATTTATTCGTGTTCAATATAAACATAACATAACACAAACTTACGCCTATATCCCCGAAGGGGTAGGCAGAGGTGCTAGCACCCACATTTCGCCAGTTTATGTTTAGGTTCCAATGTAATAGGTGGCGAGCCTATTGCCAATAACCGGGCACTTATAAGACCTGCGATAAATACACACATAACTTCGAAAAGCATCGAAAAGTCATTGGTGTGTGTCATGGTAAACCCTTAGGATTTATTTCAAGTATGTTTAAACCTTAAATAGTAGATAGTTCATTCTCTTTTATTTAAAAATTTGACAACATTATGCTTACCAAAAATAAACTTTGTATCAAATATGAAATGGTCGAAGAAAAAAGATCGCAGTTATCATGTTGTTTTTAGCTATTCAAACGACTCGTAATCTTTTAATTGCATCGAGGTAGAACAATGATTTTTTCAATAAATATATTCTGTATTTACTTCTGGTAATAAACGGCTTTAAGTCATTGCAGACCTGAATATTTGGTATGAATTTCAACTTGATGTCATCACGCATTCCTGAGAAAAAGGTCTTGACAGATAATTAGAGACACAACTAAGTGATCCTATAAGGGTTCCTCTAGAGGTACGCAGCCCTAAAAACACTACAAAGTTTTAGAGTTAATTAGCAATAATAATAGGCTAAACTACTACAACACATAGACTGTTTCATCAAACAAACTTGTAAAACGACAAGGGCATACCTTAATACACTCAGTGATAAGAAACGGTCTCATCCACTAAAAGCTTTATGAAGATCAGCGCACCTTAGTCCACCCTTTGCTCTTACACTAGTTAATTTCAACACTACACCAGAATCAGTCTCTCAAAATATGCAAATACACCCAAAATTCCTAACCTACATACATCAAACCGTCAGAAGGGCTTGAACAAGTAAGGTTGTATATAAACAATGGTTAGAGCCACATTCAAATGTAAATGAAGTACTACAAAGGGCTGCTTCGACCGTAATGCAATGCAGCTTAATTTTTATGGCAGTTAAGTAATGGTTAGCGAAAAAACTGGGGCATGGAAACCATTGGGCATAGAGGTCTTTTGAATATTATCGTCGAAATCATGCAAATTAAAATTTTTGATATTGTAAAATTCTACTTTCTCTTGATTATGACAATTTCTGAGACGTGGCGGTAGTGAACCCGACTGCCTCGCAGGAGGCAGGGGTTCCATTTCTGTTTAGTTTATATAGAATATGGCTATTTGCACTGGTCTGGTCGTGGCTCGGAAATAACGTTAAGCCGTCGGTCCTGGTTGTCTTTTTTCTAAGCTTTTTTAATTAAGGTAAGGTGGTAATATCAGTTAATAATATTATTTTTTCTTTGTAGACAAATAAGACAGTAGATTGTCATACTGAAATGTCTGTAACATAACGTTACCTAAACATTCTAACCAACACTCTGTAAAAGTCAGTCTTTATTTACTGCTCAATCATAGCATAACGCGAACGGACGATGGAAAGGTGTTGAATAATGGCTGTTGTTATTGCCAACAAAATTGTGGGCCATAAAAAACAAAATCAGTATCTTTATTTGGGGTATCGGCTCAACAACATAAAAGAAATGAAAAGGTTTTTTGATACTATTAAATGAATATATTCAATTCTGTTTAACTGCAAGATGATGTTTTTATAATACGCTTTATAAAGTTCACTTGTATACCTATGTATGGATAGAGAGAATTAAATTATTTGAATTGAATTTGAATCTGAATCTGAATCTGAATCTGAATCCGGGTCCGATTCGAATTTGATTTGATTTTAATTAAATCGTAACGACTGTCGTATGACAATCGTGACCAGCAGCTTTCCGAGGGTGAATTATGGATGACCACTGACCTTGATTATAATGACCTTGATTGATTATGATGACCTTGATTGATTATGATGACCTTGATTGACTATGGATGACCACCTATGATGTCACATAGAACTGTCAGGCTACTCGTAGTACCGACAGGATTGTTCTTCTCTTCTGCACTACCGGTACAGTACAGTAGTATCGTTGGTAATCGAAAACCCACCACTCTACTAAACTACACTTGATACTACTAGTAGTACCGTGAGAATATTGTTTTTTTCACACCTCTTCTTGTATTAATAAGGTCTCACACATCCAATATTTTTTTCTGCTATTGTCTACTTAAATGTTATGGTAGGTATATTGAAATGTAATTAATTTTAAGATTTGCGATAAACTGGACATGATGTGCATATCGAGCAAAGATATGTAATATAATATAATAATGTAATATATTCTAGGATAATCTACACAACGTCACCTAGACCCATGGTAAGCATAGTTTAACTAGCTTGTGTTACGGGTTCTAGAATGCGGATAAACATACATAGATACATTTTTTTTGGAAATACATACATATTATACATAGAAACACCCAGACCAATGCAGATATTCATATTCAAGCACACAAATTTTTGCACTGAGCGGGAATTGAACCCGCGCCTCCTGAGTAGCAGTCGCGTTCACTACCACTACGCCACAGAGGTCGTCAAAGATTCATCCGTTACACTATTATCACTCTCACATCTGTGGTAAGTGCACATGTGGTCAATGATGGTTTACTCTTCCTTTGAAGCTACCTAGTTCCAGGATATCAAGTCAGCGCAAGTTCCAAAAGTCCTCAAAGAATCATTCACTGCCAATTCTTTCATAGCTTTTCAATTCCATTGGTACAGTATGGTGTAAGCTCGTCCTTTTGTACTCCTATACAATGTAGACAAAAGGTATTTCACTGGACAAAACTGTTAGGCTTATTGAAGGCGACGCAAAGGTAGATAAGGGTGCCTTCAGGAGCCTTGGTACCTGAACAAGTTGATACAATATAATCACTGTTAACAATGAGGGTTTTTCAAGGACCGAGGGCATTTGCGCCTGTTTCTATAGGCTTTTTTGGGCTGCTTTATTGTGTATATAAATTATTATTTTATTGAAAATGTGCGATCGTGTTTGCAGAAGTTTTCCGGTGTGATATAAAAGGCTAGCTTTTGTGCACGACGCGACCCACGTGAGGTAGTTTCATCCCAATTTTGCGACTAACCTAGCCTTGAACCTATGCGCCTGAGTTGGTCTGAAGCTACAGTTGATGTCTTGGACGAACGCACGGACTAGGTTAAGTACTCCACGCGATTGTTGATAGCGATTGCGAACTAGCATGAGGTAACTGGTGTCATTTGTGATCCCAAAATGTCGATAAGACTGAAGGGGCAGTTCTACGAACCGTGGTTAGATCTGTCCTCGTTTATGACCGTTGCTATAGCGACACAAGCGGGAGCTGAATATGCTGCAGTGAAAGTGTGGAGTCTAATAATCGCATGAGGAACTTTCGTGTCCGGGACAGCTTCCACATTCGTGACATCGCAGATAAAATGCAGGAGAGTCACCTTAGCTGGTGCGGCCAAATTCTGCATCGTTTGGCCAAGCCTCGGTAAGAGGGATAGATACAAGGGGATTACATTCGTGCCAATTTTCTCATTGTCCTGGATGTGCAAGACTGTGAGAAGTGGAAACATAAAACCGGGAAAGCGGACCCGGACTCCAAGATCGGATGCGATTGAAATTAACTCGAGAATGATGATAATAGAATTATATTTAGTTGAGTAAGAGCTTCGGGGAGCTGGAGCTTGAAGGTCAATAGCATTGTGAAGGAAATTAGAATAACGAGTAATTTAATAAGTTCAAAATAGAGGTAAAAAGATGTCTAATGAAAAGAAGTTATTATAAAGTAGACGAATATCTTGATGATAAAAATGCATGGTCATAATAATCTCTTGCTCTTGCACCCATAACTTATTAATATTATAAACAAACAGAACTAATTAAAACGAAAATAAGGGATATTCTTGCTGGTCTCTTCTCAGGAGATTTAACTACCGAAACAGCGAAAGAATCATGTTCAAATGATTTATTTACTAAGTATTTTATTTATTATAAATTATAATATTTTTTTTTAACAAATGTAGGTACATAATAATTATTGTAAAATTTTGACATTCATAAGTGCTCTTTATGTGCCTAAACTGAATAAACGAAATTGATTCTTTGATTCTTTGAAACGCTAATTTTTGCACCAATGTGTCCTTGAAACTGCCTTCGTAGTACATAATGTACTAAAAACAGATATCGCAGCGCTTCCATCATTATTGGACCAATATTGACGCGTCTGTGTGGCCCCCATAGCTTACAGCACACAAGCTTTCAGTCTTGACTGCTACTGATCCTCGATAATTTATCTACTATATCGAAATTATATTTTTAATACGTTTCAGAAGACATCTTGCTTATGACAAGCAGTGAAGCCTGTCAACTTCACAAAGTACGTATCTGAGTACTAATTAATATTCACATTACCTGACGGGAGCGATATTTGATGTTTGTCTGTAGTTAGACGAGGCAAATTATTTGCAGTTAACTTTAGAACAAACACTCAAACGCGATTCTAATTTTATAAGTAAATAAATCTAATTCTGTCACTTTCAATTCGAGGTGAATCGTAGTGTTAGATATAACTGAAGGGTCTTTATAGCGATATTATATAGGGCCCATAGGTGGAATCACGGCAGGTTTTCAAGATAAACACACAATATACTGCCACTATATTTGAATCCGTAGTAGCATATTATAATACGTCACGTGAAAGTTAGAACTGAAAGATCGGAAGAGGGACTATTACGAATCGGACCACCGACCGGTGGCAATTTCTTATTACTACAGAGACGGTGCGCTGATATGTGCCCAATGCGAAAGTACGTTTAGAGTAAAAAAAAATACTTTACCACATGAGGCATGCGATGCGGGGGATTTCCACGACGCTTTCTATTTTATTTCTTTCCTAGTGGTATGGGTAATGGACTGCTGAGACGAGGTCTCGAGTTCGATCCCAGCTTACCATGGCACACACCAATGACTTTTCGATGCTTTTCGAAGTTATGTGTGTATTTATCGCAGGTTTTATAAGTGCCCGGTTAATGGCAATAGGCTCGCCACCTATTACATTGGGACCTAAACATAAACTGGCAAAATGTGGGTGCTAGCACCTCTACCTAACCCTTCGGGGATAAAGGCGTGAGTTTATGTTTTTTTTTATGTTTTCTATTTTAAGTTTTTTTGTTTTTTTTTAGTTATCATGTTAGTTAAAATTATTAGTATTGTCATGATTAGTATTGTCATTAAACCAATAGAATCAAAGGATCATCTTTTTTCATTCAGTTATATAGCACATTTTTACTGGTTCGGTAAATTGGATCTACTGAGAAGATATCAGCGAAAAACTCTATAAAATCCACCAGTAAATGCATGTGGCGATGGCAGTGATATACCGTGGCAGTGCATGTCAACTGTGGTGATGCTACTATTAAAATATGAGTGTCACAAACGTATGATAGCTATATTATAAAGGTTATATTTTAGAATTTGTAACTTATTAATAGAAGTACATAGGAAATTATCATTGGTGAGAGATACCATGCCCTATGGATGTTTCCAACACCAGAGAGAGATCTTCTAAAGCTATTCTTGACGAGGTGATGGCCCTATTTTATGCCTCCAGTAGGTATAGGAGACAAATTGGTCTTCCCACTGACAGCACAAAAGCTCTCCAATGAGCTCATGGCTACCCTACTGACCTACCACATGGTTATTATTAGCCGTGGTGGTCTGTAGGGGGGAGTTACTTCCCAGTCAGCATGCTCCATTGAGATGTGAGATACTGTCACGTCCTACCTCACTAGATGATTAAAATTTCCCTGTATGCTAAGCTGTAAGGTAAGCGTTAGATTATCCTAATACACTCAACCATCTTTGTTTACTGGCATAACATTTGTCAGAAAGCCCCTGCTCTACGTTATAACCGCCCTATGTGATCATACGTGAAATTGATGGGTATGCAAAATTAAAGGATACGTGAGGTCTTATATTGTAGACCCTCACGATTATAAGTGATTTAAATTTCAATCATCAAACTGGTGAACTCTAACCAAGTATGAACGGTAATTTACGATTAAGATTCAGAAGGTGTGTTTGTGAGTGATCTGATTATACCGGTCCATTACGTTTCTATAGATTAGAGACGATTCGAGATCGTAATGGGTGGATACATTGTAATTTATGGTGATTACGTCAGGTTCGCGTTTGAATAGATTCGGTAGTTTCCAAACTAGACAGTTTCGTAGATTGGGTAGATTCTTGGATCCGACGGATTCGTTAATTGGCAGAAAATTATCAATTGTGTATTAAATACTCTTTAGAGTAGATGTTTGTGAAGGGTATTGTTCCCAATATAGACTCGTATAATTTTTTTTCAACACTCTTGCTCATAAATTTTTCCATCATCAAGTTTCTTCCTACAGTTCTTTGACCGTCAAGATGAGCGTCATCATTGTAATACTATGTGTCTGTAATAACTACCCTCTTTCCTGAGATTTTGATTGATTTAAGATGAAGATCTTACCATCAGGCGGAGTAAAGTAAGATTAAAGTGCCCCAATTAAAAAAGTGGCTTTAATTTCACTGCAATTAGTCACACAATGACACCTTTAATCAAACTGTTACTTTTCACTTCTATAAATTCACGATTGAGATTTCATTTTATTGGTTGAGAATTAATGCAACTATGTATTATAGATAATTTCACTCAAATATAAGTTTTTTTTTTCATTTATTCATTTATTCAAATTTATAGTGAAAATTCTCTTAAAACTGTCCAGTTGATTCTTCTATGTATAACATCGTTTTTTGTTCTAAGAATATGCTTTTTATGATGTTAAGTTATCATGAGGTGTTTGTCACTTCATTTCAAAGTCATCATCATAAGCGAATATTACTGTATTTTCAAATCCAATAATATACTAAAATCGCCCAAGTACACGGAAATAAAAAAATGTATCGCAGTGATATACGAGCTCAGTGATCCTATAACACCATAAATGCTCTAACAAGGATTCCAAAACACCGCACCCATTACTTAAACATTTTCCCATCGTCCAACCCATCAAAGTAATGTACAAGAGAATGACCCAAGTTCACCCGAAGATCACACGGTCGTATAGTGAAGGCAAAAACACCGGGAATAACAGTCCCAAAATCTGATACCCTCATAGACTTAATGAAACTTGATGTGTGCAAAAACGTCTATTTACTACAGCGGGCTTAGTGATGGGAAACATAGAAGGCGTTCCGGAACATCGGGTGTTCACGGGACATTAATTTATTGGGTCTCGTGATTTTGTTTTTGTGCCAATAATGTGGTAAATATTCATTTTGAAATATCTCAAATATTTTTGAATTGATACTAAAAATATTTCAATAAAAATATGGAAATGGAATCAAATGCTCATATTAAAATCTGGATACATCGTAGACGAAATGACATCTGTGGCGTGGCGGTAGTGTACGCGGCTGCTACGCAGGAGGAATAGGTTCGATCACACTCAAAGCTACTATTTGCAGTGATTTGGGTATTTTTATGTATATATGTATAATTTTATAAAATGTATAAATTTTAAAAGGTCACTAAGTAAGTTTAGTAACATTATTGTGTGGTTATGTTTGTTGATCAACCTTGATGTGATCTACCTTGTGTTATCACAAGCTAGATAAGCTTAACTTATCATGGGTCTGGGTGGCGTTGTAATCCAAGAATATTAATTTATATTATTACTTATCTATTTCAATATCTAATATCTTTATTTCTACATACTTTATTTGTCGATTGAGTTCACTGTTCCTCCACTCCTAAGTACAAGAAGCCTCTTCGTGTATGTTTAAGATAATTCAAAGCAATTTACTTCTACCCCAAGTTTTCCTCTTTCAGTAAAAATTTGTTGAGTTATGCAAAGTCGTACATACAAGTCTTTGGAGTTCAGCTGTTCTTAACTACACACTAAATTAAATTTTCATTTCCTCATTATGTAACTAAGCAAAGTTACGAGTACTATATTAAGGATGAGAGAGTTCGAAGAAAACTTTGGTTTATACCCATAAATGGGTACAGAAATTTCATTTTACATTATGAGCGATAATAGCGGTACGTATCGTATGAGGATTTTGGATCATATCATATACAACACTAGTTGATTCTACAACTAGTGTTGCATTTGGCATAAATAAATATTACAACCTTTTAGTTGTTATAGGATCATCATAATCCTCATTGTGATTTCCGAATTTCTTATAAATTATTTTTATTATATTAATTTTAGATGATATGACAGCCTTTTCGGGAGGTTGACTGGGTTAGGTGGAAGTACCGGCAAGGTTTGAAAGTCAGCCAATTTTGAAAACCTGATAGGAAGAGTGGAATGCTCTGCAGTTGACATCCTATGGTTGATATGATGATGATGATGATGATGATGATGATGATAAGAAGAGAGCAAAACTCGCAATAGAGCGTCCTCTTTCGTTTAGCACGTGTACTGATTAACACGGTGATGTTAGCTCGTCCTCCGAAGGCGTTGGACCCTGCATAATATACCTTTAACTAAATATTTGTAAGCTCAGACAAGAAATTTTTTAGACAAAAATATTATACAATATTATGATATGATATATATATGAATAGTATATTACACATTAATTGATATTAATGTATAATATAGCGTCATATCTCGCCGTACTTAATTCGAAAATCATAAAATCCCGTAGTCATCCCAACCTTATCCATGAGAACACGTCCCACCTCACTATAATAAGTGTTGCCACCTGTTCGCTAGGTGTTACCGCTGATAATAATTTATTTAGCTAGACGTTCTCTGTTTGAAAAATGACAGCTTATGACCAGTATTATAGAGGTTTGAGATGAGATAATAGAGCTCGTAATAAAAAAAATCTGTTCAGTGTTCGAAATTTAAAGATTTAAAATAGTGACAGTTACTTCCTTTCATTTGAACACAACGTCTTCATTTCCAGACAAGTATTTCTAATAATATTAGATGCTATTCACGAACGAACACAATAATTATATAAAGTGCACTAAAAACGATAGAAGTTAAGTACTAAAAAATGTCCTACAATAAAGCCAAGCCAAGAAATAAGTAGAATATTTTCAAAAATAACCAATATTTTATTACCATAGTTTTTTTGTTACAGTTCCAGAGTGCCGAAACGTGTGGTAAAATGCACAAGTTTATAAATAGAAAGCGGTACAATTGCTGTTGGTCTAACTTTACTCTTAGGAGTAACCGCCCAAAGTTTTCTGAGAGACATTGTATTGTCAGTATAAGTTTCATTGCGAATCGAACGGTAAAATACAACTTAAATGCACGTTAGCATTTCTACTCGAAGTAATAAAAGTTAAACGTGAATGAATTCATCGAATTCATTCACGTTTAACTTTCTTCTCCTCAACACGCAAATGTGTTATATTTATTATGTCACTGAAATGTGAAAAAATAGAGATCTGGGTTCCCACCACGTAATATTATTTCAATCTGTCAAATTAACGTAACTTTGATAGTGTGATTTGGACTCTCGAACTGTAAGTTGTTGTCCGTCGATATTTGGAGTATTGTCCATTGGTCATAAAGTTTGTAAGACAAGTGTAAATTGTAACAAATTGAATAAATAAATGTATCTATTACAGCAAGAGATAGGTACTATTTGACTCATTTTAACTATATAACTCTAATATCCTGTATACCCTGACAGACGCTAATGGTCCGAATCTTACTATAATAGTCAAATAAGATTGAAATAATTTTACTTATAACAGGTACTGGCTCCTGAATTCTAAAGTTCATGAAGATTTTTAGATATTTGTAAAAAATCTAATAAACTAAACGAATATAATTATTTTTTTCAATTCTACTAACAACACAACTTGTTACAGCGATAGATTATGATTAATAATAAATAAAACAAGCGTTATCGTGTCAGGGACCTCTAACTGGTAAAGCACTCCCACATTTTGTTGAAACGATGCAAGGTCCCCCGACACGACAACGCTTGATTTATTAGTTATTTACTTTTTTGAAGTATTTTTAGTGTCGAAGGTTTTAAATTTTTAATTTGATTAAATTTTATAATTTTTAATTTGGTATCCTAGTCAAGCCCTTTCATTTGATACTCATATTTGTCAATTGTCGGACCAGTAAATAAAATAGGTAATTCGCTATTTGGTGGTGACGGCTTGGATATTAAATTTGTCATAGCGTATTGTATTCTAGTTAGGCCTTTTTATTTGACACCCATATTGGAGGACTTGTGCAAAACTATCTAGTCCACCATTTTGTAGCGGTGGCCATTTTAGATCGATTTTCATCAAACATAGCTAAGAGCACTCCCGATTGATTTGCGTTTCAAACAAAGAAAATCACATCGAAATCGGAATCCACTATGCCACAAACATACACACCAACACACACAGAGACAGGTGTAACTATATATATATAACATATACATATATATACAACATATATAACTATATAACACTCTATGAATTTTTTTTAAACACACTTTTTTCTAACCCTGAAATTAGTTCCAGGAATGGGATCACAATATTCCTCAAATAGCTTAGAACGAATCAGTCTTCTACAATTCTACAAATAGGCATAGATTACGATTTGGAATAACACGTAGGTTACTTTCTATTCCCTGAAATTAGTTCCGGGAATGGGTTCAGAATTCCACGCAGGTGATGCCTAGGGCAACATTTGTTCCAAAAATATCTACAATTTTCAAAAACAAATATCTAGTCGTATTTTTGTTTTCTTGTATTTATTTCTGTTTTCGTTCGAGGGATTGACAAGATTTTCTTTACGAACGGTTGAAGTAAAAAAGTGTTTATTTTAAAATTTATATCCATTAGGGATCGTAAGTCCTTCACCTTTGCGATTAAACATGAGAAATGGGATATTTATTTTCGTTTCGTTTGATATTTGTTGTTAGAGATATTTTTTCAGCTGCTTTTGCTATCATCGCTATTGTATTGAGGAGGTGTATAGGGATTAAGATCGAGATTTGTCTGATGATTACCTGAGGCTTAGGCTATTTCCTTGTGGTCAGAGGTCAGACGGCAGTCGCGCCCATAAAACTCAACATGACGGCTATGTAAGACCTCTCTAGTCACTGCTCCACACCGAATAGAATAATTTGGGGAAATGTGATGCTACAGGTTCTGAAGCGGAACCAATGTCGCCAAACTCACACATACAAGCGTTACTAGTAAACAATTTTTGACTAAGACACATTTTAAACGTTCAAAATAGAGATTACTTTGCTATACACAAATAGTTATTTGTGCAACAAGAGAGCAAAACTGTTTTTTGCTGCGAGTGCTGATTTTGAATCCTGAGCAAGCGAGGGATCCTAGGATTGAATCACGAGCGTAGCGAGTGATTCTACTGTAGAATCCTGAGCGTAGTGAGGGATTCAAATGCACGAGATGCAAATAATTTTGCTCTCGTGTGGCACACATTACTTTTCACTTCAGCAGCGAAAACACATAAGAAATATTACTTAGAAGATAATGCAACACTTATTAATAGAAGAGAACACCTATTATTAATTTAAATAATGCTGAAAATTTTAAAAGTTAATAATTAATCTAATTACTTATTGCTGTTCTGCAAATTAAAAAGTTGAAAGTTAAAAGTTAAATTTTATACCCGTTATTTTTAAGGTGTGTTCAGAAACAGCGTACGTGACATTTTATTTTTCAAATGTTGATAATAGTAATCATTATAAATACTTATGCATTACTTATTTTGGTATTCAATAACATTACATAATTATTAAATAACGTAAATAAAATACATGGTTATTCTTTTACAAATATCTTTCAAATTTAGAATTTCGAAATAGGACCTTTGACGTGCCATAAATTTAAAAAAAAACCTTCAAAATACTTGTGTTTGTCACTCGAACTTTTTTATGGACGGCCAAGAGACAGAGTGCAGTGTATGTAGTTCGAAAGTTATTCGCGGAACAATTCTTTTTGAATCTATGGTTGGCACTCTTTATTGAAAATTAAAAAAAATAAATTAAAAAGCTACTTTGTCTCACTGAGTGAGCAAAATCGCATTTTGCACACTGTTTTTACGCAGCAAAACTCACTTGTTTGAGCTGCTGTGGTGAAAAAAGTATTTACGACGTTTCATACTTTGAGTCGATCGGGGTCGGACTCGTGCCTTCCACCTGTGTGAAGCACAGGTACTTGTAGAGCTCCATACCAGGTCTCTAACTGATGATAGACAAGTACCTAATTAAGAAAAATACTTCATTTATTATAAACAATATACCTAATTTATTTTATCGCGTCTTTCCCAAAAAATGGATTTCTTTTCCTAATTTATTTTATTTGTGTACTTACAAATTCACTTCTATTAAATAATAGTTTAGATCTATGGAATCATATAGGGAAGACCAATTAACACTTACCACGAAAAAGTTAAAGTGCCTATATAATTCAAGCGTGGTCGTGTCGGGGGACCTCTAACTCGTAAAACACTCTCTATTAATGTTTTCAAAAAATGCAAGGTCTACACAGACGCGTTAAACTGACGAATTGTGGGTGTTTAATACACCTCTGTCTACCCTTTCGGGGATCACGGGCATGAGCATATGTAGGTATGTATGTATAATAAGTAACAGAATATCACAGAAAACGTGAAAAATATGCGTGCCGCATTGCATGATCGTAGTAAAATTCCACCATTGTTTGGAATGCTTTAGCCCCCCACAATCAATTTGCATACTCGCTTTTGTTTTCTGTCCAATACCTATAGCAGAGACTATATATTAATTTTATAGCCACTGCAATACAGTGCATAAAATTGCAACTACCTTTGGTACTTATATGTTTGACAAAATGACGTAATTCAATTTTATCAAAAACTCTATTAAAACTTTTTTTTATTTATTTATTTATTTACATACACAAATATACTATCATGACAGGTTAAAGTCCCTAATGCAATAGTATATTATCAACTACATAGTAACAAAATAAATTTAAACATTAAAAACATACAATCTTAAGTACAGACTTATCCTAGTCACAAATTATACGTTGAAATAATACAATATGTGGCTTGCGTGAGGTCACTCAGTGAACAAGAGAATATGTCCAACCGTGTAGACACCGCATTGAGCGCGCGCAGTGCTCTCGCGAGCGGCGCGCGCCGCAGCAGGTCGGTGCGCGCCACCGGCAGCGCCAGCAGCGCCGGGCGCCGCCGTCGCGCCACGTACCCGTCCGGCACGCACAGCTTCACCTCCGATAGGATGGCTGGGTTGTGCACCTTACCGCGGATCACCTTGAACACGTAGATGACCAGCGCTGCCTCTCTCCTGACCTCCAGTTTGTAGTACCCCACCATCCCCAGCACAAATAACGTAGGGTACAGCAACGGGTATCCGGGGTAAACACCATACAATTTAAGATATAAAAATCTAGCAAATTTATTCTGGATACGTTCCAGCATTAGCCTATATTTTGCCTCATGTGGGGACCAGATAGCAGCATTGCATTCAAGGTGACTCTTAACCAGGGCCTCATACAACGCTCTCAGGGCTGTGATGTTCGTAAAGTGACTCGACTGTCTTAAAACAAATCCAGGATTGCGAAAAGCCTTTTTACAGACATCCGTAATATGTTTCCTAAACGTCAGGTCGGTGCTGAACCTAACTCCTAAATCCTTGACCTCTGTTATGCGCTGCAACGGCGCTCCCTCAATTGTATACGAACGATGACTAGGGTTACGTGCCCGACTGTATGACATAACTGAGCACTTATCTATGTTGAAGTATAATTTATTTTCTAAGCTCCAAGCAACGACCCTATCTATGTCCTGCTGCAACAAGTCGTGATCAGTGGTCAGTGTAATCTCTCTAACCAACTTGAGATCGTCCGCAAAAAGTAATGGTGTCGAGTTAATAACTACCTCAGGCAAGCTATTTATCATCAGAATGAACAGGAGAGGCCCTAAATTACTGCCTTGGCTTACACCGGATCTTGTAAAATATGGCTCGAAAAAGCACCCCCCACACTCCACATACTGGCGTCTATCTCGTAGGTAATTAGCAAAGAACGCTAGCGCGTGCGGTGTGCAGCCCACGGCCGCCAGTCGTGTCAAGAGGATATCATTTTCGACCAAATCAAAAGCTTTCCTAAAATCAAAGTAAGCCACGTCCACCTGAGTACCAGCGTCCACTGCCGGCACCAAACGTGACATCAGATGCAAGAGGTTCCCTGTCGTCCCCTTGGTTAAACCTATAAGATTAAAAAATCTTAAATATCAGAAGAAAGCACATTTAAATTGGAACTAATGTATCAGCTTTTAATTTTATGAAAAAGAACAAAATCGAGTTTTTTTTGTCTAACCAGCCAGTAGCTAATCTGAAACCAAAAAGGTTACGTACCTGCCAATCTATAGTAAAAAAGTAGACTAGATTGTCCAATATAATTTCATAATTATTTTATGTAACATTAAGCATGTTGCTTGAACTTTTTTGATGATCCCATAACCACATTGACAGTTTAAAACAATATTGCCAATAGCTTTATTCAAAACACTTTTTTCTAAACGTCTTTTGCTATAATAGCAAAAGACATACTGTGTCTATCTATGCGGTAAATAGTGAAAAACCTATTGACAAAGTAATTAATGTCATTAAGGTCCAAAATCTGCTGGTAATCTCCATTGTCCATCTGTTAAGAAGTTTTATGTCATAAACTGCAATAGTTACAAAGTAATTACAATAATTAAAGGACTATATAATTCCAGTTGTGTTTCGCCTTCATTCTGGAAAGGAAAAAAAATACATTGCAGCAATACAGGCTTAAAATAAGAATAAAAGAATTATTTTCTTGGTACCGTAACAAGATAGTTAGCAATAAAGGTTACTACCAAGGATTACGGTTTTAATTCGGCAATTGAATCCCTCAGGGAGTCGCTTACGCTCAAGTGTTGCGACTTAAATCTTCTTTTCACGTCAAAAAATATTATATAAGAATTCTCAAGGCGCCTAAAAAAATTATCGTTTCGAAAATTAAATTTGTATTCCGATTTTAGACCTAGTAACTCCAATATAATGATGTCATCACACACATACCTACTCTCAAGTTGAGTTAACAATACTAACTGTATAAAGTATGAATATGATAGGTGGACGGTTCCTTATTAGTCTTCTCATCGTCCCTAACCGGTTAACTCGTTCGAGAGGCTTGTCGAAAGTGAGTTTCCTACCGTTAGTAATGGCCACATTGTCTGAAGAAGCTCCCCAACCGCAGAGGCTAACGATCACTCCGCTTTGTGTGAAACTTGAGTGCAACAGTTGCACTTGTTTGTTTGATTTGTCACACTAATGCCAGCTCTGAAAAGGCTTTGTTCAACCGCCGTATAAAACTTCAAAGTATTTGTTGGGTTTCTTTCAATTAAAGTACCGTCTAGTCTGGGAACTAATTTCTGTAAGGGATTTGTCAGTTCATTCTTTTCTGTTCGCTGCAATGTTATATAGCTTCATAGATATTTTTTAGTTTGATTTTTGCATACTACCATCCGATAAACTACTCTTTATGTGCTGGTTTTATTATAGAAGCTCATTATTATTTGATAGGATATTTTTTTATGAAACTGTTGAATAATAAGGGTGCTTAAAATACATAAATGTTATAAAACAAAATCATGTGATGTTTCATACACTACTTTATTTAATCTCATGAAGTAGTATACTTATATATGCGTATAATTACAACGTTATGTTTTGCTTTATTTTTAAATTTCATAATCTATTTAAAGTTTGCGCATGCGTGTTGCGCCAAGTCATCAAATTATGTAGAAAAACTGTATTGAAATCTCTTTGGTTCAGTTGAAGCTGAATCGACAAAGAAAAATGTTTTATTATGATACAGTTTATGGCCAACTAAAGAGCTGCATAATAATATTTATTATGATAACTCATGCGTATACATACATACATACATTTATACACACAATCGTAATCTTCGAAGGGGTAGGCAAAGATGTATTAGACACCCATATTCCAGCAACTACGATTTTCGGGCGAGAAATGTGTATGTCGAAAATAAATTCTTAACCGAAAAGGTTGCAGCTAAATAAATTATGTGCGTATAAATTGTTATATTTTGTTTTAACATTTCAGTATGTGAGTAGATAAAGACTTATTATGGTAGGTGTTCAGACGACAAACAAACTTGGAAATTATCGTAGGAATTTTCTGTGCTCCGGCCTGTGCATATTTTGTAATAATATATACTGATCATGCGAATTTTTTTTCCTTAACATCTCATACAATAATATAATCAATCTTATTCATTCGTATTACAATTTGCCGAAACCCTAAAACTCCTCGTTCGAAGTCGTACAGTGCACTGACCTTATACCTCGTGCCAATAACATCAACTGTAACGGCAAGTCTAACTTAACTCTTTAGTAACTAAAGTCGAAATTGGCTGAGGGATCACCAAAGTTGCGTATTTACAAAATTTACTCATTTCCTTTACAAGAAAAAACAAAAAAGTCTTAACACACTAATTGCCATAATTATAATATACCCTAAATGTAGACAGTAACCAATAATCATATTGATATTATAAATGCGAAAGTTGATAATTTGATACGCTTTCACGCCTGAACCACCGAAATGATCAAACTGTTTACAGAAATAGAATAAGGCTTGGGAAAGGATAAGACTATCTTTGGTCGCGATTACAGGCTTTCACGCAGGCGGAGCTGGGGTCAAAGTCCATTATATATGATCTTTTCTTCAACCGAACACATCCTTCCGATTGAAGACCACTTCACTTGTAGGGCAGATGGTAGATAAGTTCGAAAAACTGGTTCAGGGATTTATGCTAACCATGGGTCTGCAAACTTATGAATGATTATTACAGAATTTAGAGGAGGTAGGACACGACGGTATATCCGTCCCAATCGAGCAGTCCGACTGGGGAAGTACCTCCACCCTACAGAACATCACTGTTTAATAACCTCGTGTTGTGTTTTCGGTGGTGAGTAGGGTAGCCAGTTCAGAGCTCACTAGAGAGGTTTTGTGTTGCCAGTGGGAAAACCAAAGGCTTATCCTACATCTTTTGCGCTGACGACACGACACTGAAAGTCTCTGTTCTTAAAGGGGTTGCGGCACGACTGTTATTCCTCTGGTGTTACACTCGCCCATTCACTTACCATCAGGTGGGCCGCGTACTTGTCTGTGACTGACATAAGTTGTATAAAAAAAGTATTGTTTCCATTTTCATGTATAAACTTTTTATCCAGATCAAATTACAGCACACAAACCATTTGAACTGGCCACTTTTATACCGCAATAAATAATTCTGAAACTAAAAGTAATATCCAACGTATTGGAGTATCGACTTACGAAATAAGCTCTAATAATGAAACTCCAGTATACGTCCGGTGTCCTTGAGTTTATCCTAAAACATATTTTTCTTTATTCTCCCTAATACCCGTAAACTTAACTTATGGGTCCGTAAGCTGTCCAGTACACAGATACCGTGCTCGCAACAGCTAAAGCTTTACAGACTTTTAAGTGGTATAAAAATGGAATGCAGAAGTTCAAATTTAAAATTTCCCTGAGTTTATAATACTTAGTTTGATGTTGTTTAAAATTGTCTTTGTCTTCAATATTTTATTGAACTGGCAAAAACATCGAGCACAAATCAAAATGTCAAATAGAATTTATTTTGGCACAAATGTGAACCCAAGTCCAATGTGCCAACTGTCCACATCTGTGTGTCAGAAGTTCAAACTTTTAACACACAAATGTGGACAATTATGAGTCATCAGTCGCTTCATAATGGAATATGATTTTCGACGACGACACCTGTCGTTAATTGACTATTTTTCAACATACTTTTTCATCTACAATATTAAGTACCCATCAAAATAAATAAACTCGTATATTACGAGTACTATCAATACAAAATCAAAAGATCTAAATGTAATTTGGCATAGACATGTATAAGTCTAGACTAAAATAACATTTCTTTTTAATTTAGGGCACGTCAATCTGACTTCACCCCGCCTGATGGTAGACTGAAGGCAAAGTCTCAGGAAAGAGGGTCACCATTACCAACACGTAGTGCTACAATGGTGGCGCTCAGTTTGACGGCCTCACCAGATGCTTTTTCACGCTCCGCTTAAAGGACCCGGGACTGTAGAAAGAAGGAAACACGTGATCTGGTGGGGAACAAGTTTTGAAAGTACGGTAGAGGAAATAATCACAGAGGAAAGACTCACACACTACTGTTTATCCCTGGAATGTCATTCCTCATGTTCATGTGAGCCGTAGGACGGAACGAAGGTAACGGTACCACCTAATATAGACCGTATTTAGATAGATAGATAGATGGATAATTCTTTATTGTACAGCTTAGAACAATGTTAGCAGTACAGTAATAATCATAAAGTTGCATATATCTTCCAGTATTTTAATAGAAATAAACTGTATATTTCAAAATTAAACTTCTGCTACATGTATGCATGGTGTAAGCAAAGTAGAACTGGTAAGTATAAGCGCACACAGCTAACAGGACCTGCGAATAGAGGAGTGTATGCGATTCATATTATGTCCAGTTATATAATCAGCTTCCTCTGCCGCCTTATATTTGCGACTTCCTTATGTCGCGTCTACATTTACGTAACATTTTACAGTGACCGTGTCAAAAGTGCGTGTCCGTCGCATATTCAGCTGCGTGACAGCAGTGGCCGTGTCAGCACAACACTAGTTTGTCTGCCCATGTGCCACAAGTTGTTATGCCCGTACTCAACGGCATGTCTTTATGCCACGCTCCCCGGTCCGCTGTTCATGTCTAAAATCTGGACGCACCTTTAGAGGATTAACTACAAACGCAAAAATGTGGAGTAAGACCCTCGGAGTCTTTTTATGTTCTGGCAGGGTGGGTATGTGGGGCTAGCGAAACCCGGCTATTAATGTGATCATATTATTATGGTAAATACAATCATTTACCTTTGATTTGCTTAGTGTTTTGGCCAGGTTGCACTAGCCCTGGTCATAGGCTGATTTTTTTTTGCTTGTGACCGTGTCTAGTGCAACCTGGCCAAAATGCCATACGATCGATGATGATGTGATGATGCTCAAGACGTAGTCGCTGATCTTGATAAGATAAAAGAAGGTCAAAACATCAAACCAAGATCCCTTAATAGTTTCCAAAATGATGTCATCTTATTGAGATTAACACTTGACCTGATGAACGGTAAAATCTGTTCAGGTCATTATAAAGAATTAATGAAGTAGGTAACGGAGATTCTCTTATAGTTCTTAGCTTGATATTTTATTTCCAAGAAAATAAATGTATGTTTACCTATTTAACAAATGCTAGCACCTCGGCCTACCCCTTCGGGGATAAAGGCGTGAGTTTATTATTATTATTTAAAAAAAAAGTACCAGCTGACACAAGTGTAGGTTTCCTGTATTCCTAGTAGGTATACAGTATAACAACTAGGAATCAATAAATAATATTACACTTTCTAAGTGATGAACATTTTTTGTCATAATGCATAGTAGAACAGATAGGACTTTTTTCGTGCTTGTTATACTAGTATAACAAAAAGTAGAACAATGGTGAAAAGTCCTTAATACCCGGGTTTCGTTAACCGTATATCATGTAATGTGAAAGTTCGAATATATATTTGTGGGGCTGTCTACCATACCATAATAATCGGCTTGTATCAAACTAGACAGGAGTAAATACTTTTAGAAACAAAATTAAACTATTTAACTCCCGAGTTGTGAAATGGTTTAGAAAATGATGGTGTCAGTTAAAACAGTTGAGACTCACCACAGACCGCAATCGCTGTTCAATTATAATAGAAAATGATCAATCCATGCTATGAATGCAACTGAAATTAACACTGTGATTACGATGATCGATGGCTATTCAGTTACAGATTATAGTTTGAAAATGAACTGCGCAATACAACACAGGGATATAAATGTTAATCCATTAGTGAGTTATCAACGTAACATAGTTTTAATAAACTGTAATTAGTAGACCAATGAAACTAAAAGGTAAAATGGGGTTACCTGAATGCGGGGAGTTCGGCTGTGACTGTGGTGCACCAATTCAGTCGATGGACCACCTGCTGTAGTGCCCGCTTTGTCCTCACCACAGCTGCACATGAAGCGACGGAAAGTGCAGTTGGTGTTGTCCAGTTTTGGGCTGGGCGTATTTAACTTCATTTCTCATTGTTGCCACTGACACGAAGAAAAAGAAGAAGTACTTAGTCCAATTATTTTTCTTTGTTTCTGTGATACCTATATTTATGGTACTCGTTCTCTGTATCCACAATAAAACAAATCTGTAATTTTTTTATTTATTTCTTCATTGTATTGAAATGTAAATTGGATGTGTATTTTAAGCAACGCCGTCGGTCACATCGCCCACTTAGTTAACACACTGAAGAAATTCAATTACAGATAACACACATAATAATTCAACAAAACATTATAATATTCATATAATGTTCGTAAACAAAAAATGTAACAATAATTTCTGTATCAAATAGCAGAATGGACCTTAACGTAATAAACTCCCCCTCAAAGTGGGTTAACCTTGAGGGGAAACAAAAAAAGATCTTCTATTGAAGAACTTGACATTGGCGAAATTGTGGCAATTCTGCAGCAAAAGAAGCCATCTTAAGAAGAAAGAAAAGATAAAATGGGGTTTCGAGCTTATGCGTGTATTTTGAGATTTTAAGAACTCTGATTAGTTTGATTTGTATATATGGTAGGGTATTTATATTTTTATACATAGCTAGGTGTATATGTTCTATATAATCACTTGAATTTGTTTTTGGTAATTAAAAACTAGTGTTGTATAAGTATTTACATAGATAATATATTTATTGGCCCCATTTACACGGCAGGGTTTAGTTCTTTCGACACTTTCAGGAGGCCGCAATTTTTTTTGTAAAACCGTACTAACTCATAACGTTATGCGTATACTGCAATATGTACTATAATTTAATCACTGAGGCATTTTGTTCATTTGAATAATTAGGATTTGACATATGAATTGGATGTAATCAACGTTTTGTAGGACGTTATGAATTCACATGGCCATGCATTAGGTAATTAGATTGGTTGGTGTATCAACCAAGGTTTAGTGCAGCAAGCAAAGCTATGAATAGCTTATTTATACTGTTGATTGATGGAACTTATTGTTGTATATGAAAATTGTGCGAATTCACTAATTCACTATTTCTTAAAAAAATATTGCCGCGTTTTTGAAGCACATCTACCATGTTTGCTGAGGCAAATGTGGATAGTTTTTTGATGATAAATTTTACTTACCATTCATCCAATACTATCATTAGAGGGTTGACTGATCGGTGGGTGTGAACAATTTAATACAATGTCTGACACCGCCCTTGTAATATTTTCTTTTGTTATAACTATATATACCATGGCACACACCAATGACTTTTCGATGCTTTTTGAAGTTATGTGTGTATTTATCGCAGGTTTATAAGAGCCTGGTTAATGGTAATAGGCTCGCCACCTATTACATTGGGACCAAAACTAAACTGCAGAAATGTGTGTGCTAGCATCTCTACCTACCCTTTCGGGGATATAGGCATAAGTTTATGTTATGTTATGTTTATAATTTTTTTTTATTTCTAATGTGATGATGTGGTAAGTTATATATGCTAATAAATCTATGGAAGCAATTTTGAAAGTAAACATTTTATTACTTATTAATAATTAAAAATCATATAACAAAAATAACTAAAAATAGAAAAATAACTGATTTACACGATTTTTTTATTCTTTTTTCAAATAGGTCTACTCACCATTCCTCAATCAACACCGGCCTGCAGTGAATTTGGTTTGGCCCTAATGGTCTTGCTGGACTCCAAAATACTCGGGAAATATAATAGTTTCGTATGAAATTATTTTAAGACGTAGACAAACAAATGTCATTATAAAACTTGGATTTAAGTTTCACAATATTGCCAAAATGAAAACTATTGGTTTAGTCGAGGAGCTAGCGGTTATTATTATACGATAATATATTTTAACTTGTGGTACCTACATGAAAAAAATTAAAAAGTGTATATGACGTTATTTGAACATATTTAAAAAACAGTTTTCTAGTTAGTTAGGAATATGTGCCCAAAAATATTTCACAAGTTAAACTCCACATACAGTGGACGAAATCTCTTAATACTGAATAAATATATAATTTGTAACAGTTTATCAGTGCCCACACTGTCACCGAGATTTTGACAAAAAAATTAAAATTACTAACCTGTGTAAAAAGCCTTTAGATGTTTTTGAATTTAGAACGTATCTGCTACAGAAAGTACAATCGGAATAAAAACGTTTTCGGCATCATCTATTTAACATTACTGAGTATGCATATCAACATAAACACCATACTACACGCGTGTACCGGCTCCTAAACTATGATATACAGGATGATCACGCACACACATCACGTAGTACTGCTAGAGAAAACGTATTGAATTTTAGTCACGTAAAATCTTTGTATTTTCTCCTTCTCATGTCTCTTGTTTAGGGATCCGCGGTATCTTAAAATGAATTATATTTATCTGCGTGTGTTACCTTTATTGAAGTAATTGTAACAGATTACACCATTAGCTGATATTTGAAACAATTACTGATAATAGTTTTTCATTTTGAAATTATTCGATCTGTGAACTTTTATTTTAAATTTTGCAAAAGTTAGTATAGCATAGTTAGTTTTGCTGTTAAATTACTAATTTAAAGTCTCACTAATAAATGTATTACAGAAATTCTATTATTATTAATAACATTTATACATGTAGGTAAGTACATTTAATATGAAAAGTATATACATGTCTGTTCGGTATGGAATGACAAGGAAAGGATTGACTGACATCTCTTTTTTTCATATATAAATGTTCTATAATATCATAATAGCAAGTGGGTACCATTATAACCACTGCACAGTGGTTGTTCACTACTCTGGTAACAAAACCAATCTGGTTACTCTGGTTTATTTCAACTGTTTTCAAAAAGATTTGTAATCCTATACAGAACCATGGTGTCGAGCAACTAGGCAATACTAAACGTCAATGGAAATAAAATAAATCATGAAATATTTTATGTACGGAACCAGTCACCAAAAAAACACAACAGAGATTGGGATTAGTTTACTTATCGTAGTTAGCAGTTTCAAGGGCCAATATAGATTGCAATACAATATTATGTATTGAACAAATCTTAGTTTTTGACAGTACAGATGTAATTATTGTGTAGTGTTTTTTTGGGTATAAATTAAAAAAAAAACATAACATAACATAACATAAACTCACGCCTTTATTCCCGAAGGGGTAGGCAGAGGTGCTAGCACCCACATTTCGCCAGTTTATGTTTAGGTCTCAATGTAACAGGTGGCGAGCCTATTGCCATTAACCGGACACTTGTAAGCCTGCGATAAATACACACATAACTTCGAAAAGCATCGAAAAGTCATTGGTGTGTGCCATGGTAACCTGGGATCGAACCCGAGACATCGTCTCAGCAGTCCATTACCCATACCACTAGGCTACCGCGGCTATTAAAAAAAAAAAGACTAATTATTGATGTTATGAAAAATATAATCTTTGTGATTAATAAAAAAAAAGTTTCAAAGAATGTAAAATTTTAGTAACAAGTATCATTATAAAGAAATATTTTTTATTCCGTAACTGCTTTGTGCATAGACTACCGGTTTTAGATAACACAATACATAAAAGTTAACAAGCTCTATTATCGGTTCTAGGATGTTCATAAATATATTCACAATAACCACAACATAGCAAAGAAATCATCAAATATTTTTAACTTCAAATTTAGGTTTTGTGAACCTAAATTTAAAGTATGTAGTGTCTAAAAATATAGAACTTGACCTGGCGAGGTGAAAAGGCCGGTTTGAGACACATATGCCTTTGGTCTGACTCTACTTTAAAAATTAAAAACCTTCTTTCATTCATATCGGCCTGTTTTAAGAATGCTCTATGCAAAGGCTTTATAAATAAGTGATGGATATTAAGAAATAAAAACGACTTGTTTGATTTTAGTGGTATGTTTAGGTGATTGGAAACAGTCTCCCCGTCCTCGCTTTTCATCAATAGACAGATTATTTCAATATAGCCTCCATGAGTTAGTGTTAAGTTGCTTTTTTAATAAAAAAAAATGAATAAAAAGTTGTTTGTAGAATATGGCGGGGGCCTAGGAGCGGACCAAAGAGCGAAACCTATGTTTGGGCCCTCTCTGTGAGTAACGGCGCTGCCGTATAACAAATTACTGGCACCGTCCTACCACGATGGCAAGACAAAAATGCCGTCGATTCGACAGAAGAAATAGGATATCTATTGCTAAAAGTACCTATTAGTGAAATTATTGGTCTTTGTTTCTTTAATTTAGAAGTGTGTTGATTTGCGTACGTTTTGTAAACTCAAACATTGTCCTCGCTCCCAAACATCGCGATCGGAAATGGTGCGCGCAGTGTGGTATAATAGGAATTTCATCCCGCCCACGCTCAAGCTGTGGAATGGACTCCCTGCTTTAGGGTTTTCAAACGACTTTAGTTCTTCAAGAAGGTTATTAAATGGTTTCTATAGAGTAGGGAACACCCGGAATGTGAGACCCGTGTAGGCCATGTGCATGATTGCCAGGTATATACTTTTTATGTTTTCTGTTTCGTATCAGTTGAAGGCACTGCTCGGTTTCAAGAATTACTTCAGGAAATTTTCTTTGGAAACCACTCACGGTGGCTATACAGGACTCGAAGTTACTATAAATCGAACACTTTTTCGGATCTAAATTACCGGAGTGTAAGAACACCCAATAAGTAACACTGACTCTACCTTGAAAGGACACGAGAATATGATGTTTTGCGAATATGCTTGTGAGCAAGTATAATGTACTGCTCCGGAGGGCCGTGGAAAACCAACCCTTAATTTGCCTGCTTTCTACTACTACAGTTACAGATTCTTCAGATGTTTTTTATACCCCTTAGGTGGCAGACAAGCACACGGCTTAATGTGGCCTCAATTATACACAAAAAAACATAAAATTTTATTGGTCATTCCTACAAAAATGCAGAAATGTACGTACTGAATATTGGGTTTCCTCCAATTTCTTGGAACAAAACGGCAATTTCATATGTAACGACCTAATATTAGTGGTACCAAAATCTTCGTGGATGATACACACATACAAACTTCAAATGAAATTAATATAATTCAATGAAAATTTCGCCCATAATACATGACATTTACTATACAAAGGACGTAACATGACGTGACACAATGTAAATCATAATTATGTTTCGGTATCAACCTTCAAGGAAATCTAATTCATAAATTCATCTATCCCAAAGCCTATTATCCATAAGCCACTCAGAGTAGAATTGTGTACGCCAAAATAATACACTTCAATACCACATAATCTGTTTTTCCTTGGAAACTTATAGCGTCAAATAAAAATGATTCTTTATTGCTTTTTGTGACTTTGGGTATACCAATAATGTTCTACTAAATGTGAATTAGATTTACGTTAACAATACGGTTTTCACAAGGGCCCTTTTATTCGTGCAAAATATCCCCACGGTTACCCCCCGCGGAGACGGTTTGGTGGGACTTAAACGGTCAAGCGGTCTTGTTCATCGATTTTATTAATTGTTAACCAGTGTGAAACTACCGCGATTACATAAACTGCCATTGAAGTTTCCGCTTTATGCATATAGTCTTAAAGTTCAAAATTAAGTAAGCTTGACGTTCATGACATCGTTCATTTATTCTGCACGATACCGTTCAATTTATGTCATTAACTATTACAGTAACAATTTCTTAAAATATATTAGTCCCGTCTTATGGTACAAATGTCTCCTCAGTCTCTCAGTGGATCAACTGGAGAGGTTTTGTGTTGTCATTGGGTAGACCGAGAAATCCTTCTTTGTCTTCTGCACTGACAGCACAGAGACTTTTTACCTTCTCCCCCCCCCTTCTCCTTTCCCCGTCTTCTCTATATGGTCGGCAGCACGAATGTGACGCCCCTGGTGTTGGCGTTCATAGGCCACTGTAATTATTTTCGATCAGGCGAGCCGCGTGGTATTAAAAAAAAATTCTAGAGTTCTGTGTGATCTCTGTTGAACTAATGGGTTTTGTAACAATTGCAATTCTTTGCAAAAAAAAGAATAATTAAACTATCACCTCCGGCAACTAGAGACCTAGAGACGGGGTGAATTTTAGTCGGTTCGATTCCGACATAACTTCTCTCACCGCCTCCCCTGTGATTGGTATGTGTGGGGAATTCGTGAAAAGAAAAAGAAATAGATATACCGTTTACTTAAATTAGTGAATCGAGCATTCAGAGAAGCTCCACTGACCTCAGCCCGCAGGACCCCTTTCATCTCGCTATCAAAGAGCTAGTTTCTAATATGAACCAAAATAGATAGCTATATCACACGACATAAGCACTACCTCCGGCTCTAAGTAATTTAATCAAAGCTTATATATGACGTTTGATTATGAATACCAGTCGCAGATAGATTAACGTCAAGTCTAGGTAATGAAATGACAGTTTACTGACGTTATTAGCTTTGAAAGCAATATCAGATCAAACATAGGTGTATTCATACCTTTCATCTTCTGGTTTAGACATGACATCACGTGGCTTATTTAGAGCTTATGCTTATCCATGTAATTTGCTTGTTAAAGGTGGTTTTCTGTATTAGTATTATCATCAGTGATTTATTTATTTTGTCGTGGAAACAAACGCAGACCATATCACTGTGAGAGGCCGAAAATCCTAATCAAAACCCTGTTCCCCCATCTGGCTAGCGTGGAAACAATAGGCCGAAGCCTCCTAACATTGAGAGAGGCCTAGAGGCTGATTGATTAATGATATTAGCAGGTCTGGTTTTAGAGTAATAATATTGAACATTCTCTCTACCAATCTAACTATTTACTACGAGTATCACTTTTTTTTTTTTTTTTTTTATACTACGTAGATGGCAGACAAGCACACGGCCCACCTGATGGAAAGCGGCCACCGTGGCCTATGAACGTGTGCAACACTAAGGGTGTCACACACGCGCTGCCCACCCTGAAGGGAAAGGGGGAGAGCTGGGAAGGGGTGTGGAGGCTAGGAAGGGGAGGGGAAGGAGGGGTATAGTGAGCTCTGGCTACCCTACTTACCGGCGGGAACACAACACAATCCGTCACTTAATAATCTAATGACCTAATACAATAATTACGAGTTAGGACCACACTGGGGGAGAATCACTACTGACCATTATGCTTGAGAGAATTTGTATGCACGCACCATGTGCTGAGGAATGTGTTACGCTAAACACATCGATATCGACAACATTTTATCTCTTTTCGATACTTTCTGAATGTTCTAACTCGCCTACATTTGTAACTATATTTGAATGGCAAAAGGGTAAATATTATAACGAAAAAAGTTCATACCGCGTTCATTGGTTATACGGTGAAAAGTATACCTAGTCACCAATTTGAATACGGTAGTTGAGTGGATATACTATGTACCTTATAAAATAAATGTGAAACTTTGAGAGAATATATAAGTATACATACTAAATTATGCAGATACTACCGAACGAAATTTGTCACAGAATTGTTAACCGACCGTCTAATTTTTCCTAATCGGTTTCAGTTACGGAAATATCATTAAAAGAATATATATTATTTTAGTATTTATAAAAAGATACTAAACTACACACATCACTACTAGTACTGGCCACATGTGCAAATCTCTTTTATTCGCGATAAAGCGCAACGAGACGTAAAACGATTAGGTAGCACGTCGTCACCGGGCAGCTGACCCGTGTCGCCGTCGTCTCGTCGCTTGTAAATGGCTGATTATCCGTTTGTTACTGTGTTTAAAGCGCTGTTTATGATAAAATCGACGTGAAAATACTTTGATTTTTGTTTGAGAAAACAAATTATGTAGGATATTTACACAGCGGTTTCTGGATCAAAACTAAGCTTAGCTTGTACTAAAAGTTTAGTTTTAGAACACGGATTTTCCTCATCTTAACAGTGAACCTTAAGGTATGGTTTCTTTACCACCCACAGTCTGCAAAAGCAGATACATTAGACGGTGATATCGATATGAATATGATAATTTATAGTTTATAGTTTTAATTCATAGCGGTTTAGTCGTATGAAATTTCAACATGTAATGTATGTAACATTTTAGTCGTATTTGGTCGGCCACAGAATCATACCTTAACTCGAAGACTATACAAGTTATAAAGTAGACGAATATCTTAGTGATAAAAGTGCAGAATTGCCACACAATTTTTTTGCTGTGGCTCATGTGCACAATACAAATTGCACGCAAAACTATATTTAAAAATATAATAAAACGATGACCTACCTGAATAAACGAAATTGATTCTATCATTCTTTCTTTCTAGCACGCACGTCATTTTCTACGACACGAAATCTACCTTTTCTGGTGGTGGCTACACACGTCAAAGTATGCTTGCGCAAATTTAAGCCTGTACAAATATACTGTATTGGAATGTGTCTTGAATCATGATTGTGTAAATTTGACCTGGAGGAAGAAGCTTGTCACCTACAATACTGCATTCACTTTTAACTTTGCCTCATCCACTTCTCCTAATCTTGGGCGTTCATAGCAATGCCACCAATGCACCATGTACAACTTTAAGCCAGTATGTCTCGCCCTTAGCACAGGAGTTCCTCACGCGATATTCACGCATGACCCCACATATTCTTAAAGCCCAACTTGTATAAAATGTATTACACAGTTGAAATCACGGGTAAACAAATTGTATGGAAAGTATGTAAGCTAAACAAATCGGCAGAGGTTGTTTACCCTCTATCAAGTTTAAGATCGCGCCGCTCACCGGTGGTGACAGATCGTGTACCTTTTTAAGCACCATTGACTTGACCTTTTCTCATTTGTGAGGGAAACTGTCCAGAGGCCTGTATTTCATTTAAAAAAAACTTTCTAGACGTATGAGACGTACAGTCAGCTAGAAAGGTATTTAATAAAATATTTTTTTTATCGAAGTCAAATGCGATTCGAATAGTGATCAAAAAAAAAACATAAATTGGTAAACGCGCGTTAATTTATTGAAATTTTGAAGTATTATTTATGCTGATTATTCGAATCGATTCAGACGGGGAAAGTGAATGCACGGACTGGATTTGAAAGTAGAATGAATGAAATAATGCTTTAAAAGAGGTGTGGTAGCTCAGTTAGTCATAGCACTCGTCCTGATAGGGACTGGTTGTGGGTTCAGCTACAGTCTGGGCATTTACTGTTTCCTATCTAAACTGAATAGTATGTTAAGCCAAAATCCCGATAAGTTTAATAGTAGTTTTTATTTCAGTACAATATCATAAATTATTTTGTTTTTTATCATATAGGTCTTTGATATTACCTCGAAAGCAGGCTAATGCGGGAGCTCCACTCCCGCCTTAGCCTTCTAACCTAACCTATCCAAACCGGATTGCGCGAGGTATATACTGCGGTACGTGGTGGTGTCCCGTTTTTAATTAATGGGATAGTGGGGATCTTTTTTTCAACGGACCTCACGTACTTTAGTAAAGAAGACCCTTAGACAAGAAATTATCTTCAGTTCCAAACGGATCCAGTGAGGGAACAGATACCCGGGGTCTGTTGGGAATATGCCATTGGTACTATAATGGACAAAAATCTCAAAATAATACTTTGAGCACCTACCTCACTAATCTCTACATCACCCTAAAGTTGACTGGTGGAAAATGGCATGGCATTATGTGCGCCTTTGTACAATTATAACGTATTTGTGAAAAAAGCTTAAATGAGAAAATAAAAAATACCGCCCACCCCACAGGGTGTAGTGTGTAGTCAATTGACTGAATATTGAAAAAGAACACAGGCTTTTTGCGTGTTTGTACAAATAAAAACAATTTCTTTCTTTCTTAATCAATCTGTAAGAAATAAAATTCTTTATCCTTAACAGAATGCCAATCAGCGGAGGACTGTTTGCCGTTCACTCAGAATATTAAGTTAAAATATGACGAAACCACTTCCCCTGGCGGCTTTGGTTCAAGAAAATCAATTTTTACATTGAATTTGGTTGGTTTGGGCAAAGTTTCATTTATTTGATGGATTATTTTTTTATATCACGCTTTTTCGGTAGGTAGTAGTGCGCTTTACCTTATTACTTTCGGCGTTATATCCGCAGCCTTAAGATGGATGGAATTTAGAAAGAGATATGGCAAGCTTTTCTTGCTATATCTCTTTGTGTACTGAGGAGAAAAATAAGAATTTTATATTCCGAATAATTGGGATAAATATAGTTATAATATACAAGGTATATCAGTGGTACAAAAAATACAACCGACTGCACTTAAATCGTATTTTTTTCTGCGAAATGTCTCTATACACGCTTTGCTAGAACGTACATATTTTCCATGAGAATAAACAGCAGAACGGTTTTTATGGCGTTCATACAACCTTATTTTTAGTAGATATTACATGTATAGAACTCCTGACATCCACCTTTAAATTTAATCAAATTTAAATAGCAAAGAGTATAGCTTTATTTAATACAATATTCGGTTATAGCGAATATTCTACAACTATAAACCTGAAGTTTGCTACAAGAACCGGTGATTCGACGTCGTCGGTACGGAAGCACCACCATTTGTAATACCAGCCACTCGTGAACGCAAACTGAAAGCGTAGCGTTTTCGTAGCTTTATGAGCCAGATCGATCTACGGGTCTACGCCGTAGACGTATTGCTACGAATGCTACGTAAGTCGCTGAAGTTATTTTGTTAGTAAATCCTTCAGCTAAGTTATTGTTTATTGAGGGACTAAAACTTTATTGAGTAGAATGAAATAGAGTAGATAGTGTAGGAAATCAATAAAGAGATTTTTATATCTTAGATTTTTTTTATGTGAGACAGTATCTATAGTCCCGCGGCGTTTATGTGGTGTTACAGTGTATATAAATAATGAATGTTAACAAGTTTAATTATAATGAAGTCTTATAACATTTTCGATGTCTATGTCAATCACACTTGCTATTAATTAACCATAGAAGTTTGTACACAATTTTTTTTTTAAAGTTGTATTTTCATAAATCAATCGCTCCCATAAAAGCTAAAACAAACTAATAAAGTAGAAATAAACAAGTGAGTTTTGTAACCGAATAACATGTCAAAGCATTGTTCATTAATGAGTATGTTATATCAGCTACAGGAGAGGTTGGCTTTTACGGTAGCGCCTGCGACGGCAGAGACATAAGGTTGGCTAATACATCGAAGATCTTGGGGTCCTTACAAAATGAAAATAATATACTTCGTCGCCAGTAGCTTAGTGGTGAAAATACGTCGATCTCATAACCGAGAGGTCTCGGTTTTAAATCCATTATATTATCGACGTAAATACACTGGTATACTAGTAATTTAACTTGGCTAAAACACTGAAGATCTTGGGGTCCTTACAAAAACAAGATAAACTACCCTCCTCCTTCTCCTCCCCCATTCCCTTCCCCCTTTTCTCTCATTGGTTTACAGCACGAATGTGACGCCTCTGGTTGTAAACGTCCTTAGGTCTCGGTAACCACTTTCCATCAGGTGGGCCACGTGCTTGTCTGCCACCTAAATGGTATAAAAAACTTCACCATCAGCACCTTAGTAGTAAAAGTCGTCCTGATGGTCGAGAGGTCTCGGGTTCGAATTCATTTATCGACATGAACACACTGGTATACTAGTAATTTCGGGTACTAGTAGTATACTAAATACTGTTGTATAAAAGTTGACCCACATTGTATTTAATATAAATAAAATGTATAAACAGTGGCTATAGTAAATTTCATTTGCGAGCAGATCTGGCGATGAAAAATGCTTTGTCCCACTTACTGGCATTCTTGCATACTATGAGCGCCGTATTCATAGTGCAGATGTGGAATTTTATTAATTTTATTCGAAATATTTTCAGAGAGATTTATGAATTGTGGAGTGCTCATATAAATGAAGCAATGGTAGCTTTGGTTATGTCGTCGGTCTGTCGGGACCTTACTTAGAATTAATTATTAATATTCTTCAGTTATGCAGAGGCTGATGGGAATTACTAGAGCAAACTCTAGGACCAACTTTGTATGCAAACACTACGATGATTTCGCTGAAAGCAAAGTCTCAGGAAAGGGGGTCACCATTACAAATACGTACAGTGTTATAATGGTTCAACTTAATGGCCTCATCATTATGCTTTTTTCAAGTCTCGCTTTAAACACCCGAGACTGTAGGTTAGCTTAAACAATAATGTATGATAGAAAGGGTTATAGTTACAATGTATCATTGTTTAACTTCATGTGCACTCATTACCAACAGTTCGTGGTTTGGGAGATGTTGGTTCTAGCTGGGGTAGAATGGGGACACCGTTTCTCTTCCTGTGGTTATAGTGAAAGACAACTAAGACTAAGGGTTAATCTGAGTAACCATTTGACGACAATGGACTTCTCGCCTATTACGTGGGACCGAAAATCATAATATATAAAATGTTAGTGAATCGTGGGTGATAATACACTTCTGTCCACACTGCTTTTGGATTTGTGGTCATGAATGTATATATAATATATGATACATTAAAAGATATTCACATAGTTCTATGAACTATATAATCCGAAGTATATTATAGCAATACATTAAACATCGCAGTACACCATTATACGTTAACGTGGCCTCAATGAAAGTTATATAGTACGTTTTACATTGAAATTACACATGACTAATAGCGTTAGAGAAACCACAATGGCCCATTTCCTCACTGAGCCTACGGGATATTATTAAGCTGTGTTTACACTAGACGAGCCGTGCACATGCGGAACACAATCTGAGCACGAATCTGTGAAGAGCGAACCGAGTTACGAGGTACTAACGACCACGCCTAGAGCGTTTGGCTCGTAGTCGACTCGGCTCCGTCAATTATTTCACGACTTTTGATTAATACAATACATTTTTTATACCTATTAGTTGGTAGATAAGCATAAGGCCGACTGATTGAAACTGGGCACTTCAGCCTTAGAACATGAACTACAAAGGAGCGTAACGATTTGCGCTGCCAATCAGAAAAACATTCAAAGCCGACATTTTCAAAGTATTCCATATGCTTGTAGAATCACTGGGAAAACCACAGCTGGGAGATTAAATAGGCAGCCGGTGTGCGCGTGGAATGAAACAGCATAGTATTGACAGTACAAACAACAAAGCACAAAACTACTTCGTTTGTGCTCGTCTCGTCTAGTGTAGACGCAGTTTTAGAATGTTTAGTCTCAGTACAACATCCTGCGAGCTCCTACATAATATTTGGAGGTAGCAAGATAAGGCTGTGAGGGGAAGTTTTAGAGGCATTATAGACTGGTAATGGGTCTTCGAACAATAAATGTTTGCTTACAATGCTATCACTTGCTGTTGCCTACAGCTCTGTTCGCATTGCGAGAGATGTCTTGTATAATCTCACTTCTGGCAATCAAAGACCAGACGGTGGGAGTTTTAGTTGGTTCGAGGCAAACATAATTACCTTCACCGACTTTGATGGAAATCCATTCGCATGAAATTTCCATTCTTTTCAAATTCAAAACAAAAAAATCATAATTAAAATATATATTTTTCTGTATAGACCTTTAAACGGCTCTTGCAAAACATGAAATAAAAATATGTAACTGTAGTGAATGGACCACCGAGCCGGTTCGTAACCCGGGCCCGGCCTGGAAAGACTCACTCAACTCTCTTTTTTCTTTTTGGTTTATTTATAAACTTTAACTAAGTCTAGATATAATATAATAAGTTGCGTGAGTAGCAAGTTGAGTGAACAGCGAATTTCCAAGTTTGATCATATAAATAAATTCAGGATTTTATTTTAATAGCCTTTTTGGCATAATTACCTTTTTGACCTCCTCCGCAAATAAAGACTATACCTATATTTTAGGATTCTTACACTTAGAGAGCACGTTAAGCTGCCAGTTTCGGTAACTATACGAACATCTGTGGCATTTGTTACAGGTAGTTGTATCCCTAACAATTTCGAGAATCTGGTTGAGCTGCAGAACTTTAATATCGGCAGTCGGTTTTAGAAGTTAAATAGCAGTCGCTCAACGGAAACTATTGATGTTGGAATAAACATATTGAGAAATATCTAAATGTTCAACTTATTACTTAATAATAACAGTGACACAATAATACACTGCGTGATTGTATTCTACCACTTCGCTGCGGCTTGTCAACCTTTTCAGCTGTCGCTCCCTTCATTAGTCAAAACGTATTTCGTAATTAAATATGGCGCTGATGATCGCATAAATGTCAAGAAAGAATGTACCGAGACGCCATTTTGATTTCTATTGAATTTTCAATTAGAAACAAGCACTCGCTTCGCTAAAACATTCGCTTTGTATTTGTTTAATTTTACTAATAAAAATTACGGAGATCAACCCAATTGAATAAAAGAATTATTTAGCAAGACAAAATCTAAAGAGGTTATAAAACTATGTCATTTGTCTCTGGCAGTTTAGCAGTGAATTGATTCCGCTAATGTGTTTACTCACTCATAATTGTGGTTCATGTAATGTAAAAATAATATAAGTTACGATAAGCTTGAATTAAAAAAAAACATTCACAGCTGTTCAACTCTTTTTAGTTTAGTTCTTGGTTACAAGACTATTAATACGCATTTTGGTATACGAACCAACTTTGGATATGTATGTAATAAGCGCACCAACTAACTTAAAGTAAAACCACGAAAAGCATTTTACTACTTAATTGAAAAAAAATTATGACTCTCCTCTCAGAAGGTGAGAAGGGGATAACCTCTATGGCTGAGTGGTCAAACAATTGACTGCTAAGTCAGTAGCGGGTTCAATTCCCGATGTGTTATGTATGGTATATTTTTATATCTCCAGTTTAATAAAATTCAAAATTTATTTGTAGTTTTAATTAACAAATGATTTTTTTTTTTTTATACTACGTAGGTGGCAGACAAGCACACGGCCCACCTGATGGAAAGCGGCCACCGTGGCCTATGAACGTGTGCAACACTAAGGGTGTCACATACGCGCTGCCCACCCTGAAGGGAAAGGGGGAGAGCTAGGAAGGCGTGGGGAGGCTAGGAAGGGGAGGGGGAGGGGTATAGTGAGCTCTGGCTACCCTACTTACCGGCGGGAACACAACACGATGGTTATTATGACTGCGGTCTTCTGTAGGGCGGAGGTACTTCCCCAGTTGGACAGCTCATTTCGGACAGGAGATACCGTCGTGTCCTACCTCCGTTAAGATACCGTCGTGTCCTACCTCCGTTAGATTTATAAGTATATTACTACTATAAGGTTTAGTACTAAGCTGCTCCCAGAATCTCAAGTTTTAGTGCGTTTTAGCATTGAAGCTTGGTACTTAAGTGCACTGCCACTAAACTACTGAATGTTCCAGACGATATATTTACGTAAATGAGTATCTCAAGCAAATACCCAATGACTCATCTCGTCTTTATTGACTTTAAAGTGTTTAAGATGAATAATATAACTTTATTTCGAAATTTATGTTATATTACTGACGAAAATGTACGCAATAAAGTGACAATCGTCACGGGTAATTGTATCAATAAAAAGTCCAACCACTGATCTAACTGCAATGCTTCGATATCTCTAATGAATTGTGGAGTTCCGATAGCAGTCCAATTGTAAGAGGTGGACCCATCTTTGGGTTCCAAGTCAACTACACCTGCCCGTTGTACCTTCTGCCGAACAATGAATGAGGCTCTGACTACCTGCAAACCAGCTTTGTCCCAGCGCGTGGCGTTTTTATGGTTAGAGAATATAAAGATTTTATGGGAAAACAAAAGTTTTAATTGGCCGAACGTTTTGTTGATTAAACACGTATACGTTAAAAATATAAATTTTATACGAAGTTTTAAATAGTAAAAATATAAATTTATTCTATTGAATGCAATCTTTTTTTGGATTGAATTTGTTTTATGAACAAAACAACTCAATCAATAAAAAGTCAATAACTCTTTGTAAATAGTAGCAATGAAAAGTCCCAGTTTGATAACTTAAGTGTCTTCACGTGCCTAGTTTCAGTGAAATTAAAACTTTATGAAAAAGTGTGTGGAAAAATAATTTCTTTTGACACTACCCCGGTGGTGTCATAAGGAAAGAATATTCTTCACACTATCAGTAGTATTATTGAGTAACGTCAAACCACTCACCGTGACCTTCCCGGTCACGGTGAGTGGTTCTTACGCATTCGGAGTCGCGTGCCACAACTATTAAAATATATTTATGAAAGTAGAAAGAGACACTCGTGCGAATAACCTTAAATGAAGTACTCTTGTGAATAAAATATGTAAATGTAGACAAACAGATATGTTTACTCCGAGATAACGAAGAATGATTTATTACAGAAGAGTCGCTACAGTGAGACACGTTTACGGGACAAAGAACTCGGATAAATGGAAATTTAGCTCGTCACAACACTGATCAAATATATTACAGTTGGAATACAAAAAAAAATATCCCAGCAAGGTTTACGCACAAGTTGTTAAAGTTGCTAGGGTGTTACTTGGGTGTTTTTGGGGCCCCACGGGTATCTTCTGAGCTCTACAAGTCGATATATGGCTGATTGATAGATGAGGTTTACATACAGACTTAACTTTCGAAGTTGGGAGGTTAGATGGTAGGCGTTCGTTATCGAAAGAGGGTAGATCGATATATTTGTAAACTGTTGGACTGTCAGTACTCAATACTTCCGTGCGATCGATCACTCAAATCGGAGTATAAATTTTGTAGTTTGTTGTTGATTTCAAACAATAAGTTATTATTACGAGCGTCAATTACAGTCTCCTTATTACCACGTTAGCGAATTTAAAATGTCAAATGAATTTAAATAATATTCACCTCTACAAGTTGTTAGGTTTATGAAAAAACTTTTAAAACTTTGAGAAAGTTTACATACACTAACACACTGTGTACCTCTAAATATTACTAATAATGCCCGGTCTGTAACGACTGTTGTAGAAGATTGAACGTACCAACCAGTACCCCAACTCTAATACTTAGAATATATCCAAACAAAAACCATCACAATGCCATTATTTTTCTTTCATGTATTTGAAAAAGCGCGAATCCCTCGTTTTCCTTACATTATCTGGCCCTAAATCGTATAATTATCTGGCCCCACTTAATCTCAATCGTTTGAATGAAGCCTAAGAAAGAGAACCTTAAGTTATTTTCACGTATCAACGCCTCGCTGCGCGCAATGATTTATGATCAGATCGTAGGTACTTAAAACGTTTTTTACTGATTCAAACAGTTTTATTTGGTTGGTCGAAGAGTATACGTTTGTATTACAAATTGATGTATAGCATAGGAGATTATTGCCGCGGTAGCCTAGTGGTATGGGTGGTGGACTGCTGAGACGAGGTCTCGGGTTCGATCCCAGGCTTACCATGTCACATACTAATGACTTTTAGATGCTTTTCGAAGCTATGTGTGTATTTATCGCAGGCGTATAAGTGCCCGGTTAATGGCAATAGGCTCGCCATCTATTGCATTGGGACCTAAACATAAACTAGCGAAATGTGGGTGCTAGCACCTCTGCCTACCCCTTCGGGAAAACAGGCGTGAGTTTATAAATAAAAATAAAAGAAGATAGCTAGGATAGACCGACTGTTCAAAGAGAAGGACTGGGTGCAATGGTGCTCATTGCAAGACGCCCGTGTCCAACACAAGACTTAGTAATAAGCTAAATTAGTCCCAGTTGCATCTTTTTTTTCGTGAACAAAATCCCCACGGATTCCAATCCCACCGGAGTGAGGTAGATTATGTTGGACTCTAACCGACTAAAACGCACGCTGTCTTATGTCTTTAGTTGCCGGAGGTGAGATAGTAGTGAACATATCTCTCGCACCCGGTAGACCCGGGGCACTCTCTTTCGAGATGACCCCTTTCGCGTGAATTCCGGTTGCATCCGAAATTTCGAAGTTTGAAGTTATAAATTACGTATGTTGATTTTCTGTGGTAGCAAGGTATTATTACTTTGTAAGTAAATAGAATTTCATATTTGAATTTAGGTACGACCACTGTGAATCTCAACTAGGAGTTACTAGCGCTGGTACTGTTAGTTTGGATTCATTTATTCACTTTGTAATAATAAATGATTGTTAGTTGTAGCGTGTAATAAGCCTCTAATACTCTTGTTTTGACAATATTGTTTGAATTTGCTAGACCTAGCGAAATTATAGCTAGAGAACGGTGTATTTAAGTTTCTAAGTTTATTGACCTGAAACGATAATTTTATAATCAAAGGCAGCTACTGCCGCGCTAGTCAATGTTCTACATTCATTGGGCTCGCGAGCCAAACAGTATATCTTGCCGATCATCATCATCATTCCCTGAACCTTTTTCCCAACTCAGTTGGGGTCGGCTTTCCAGTCTAACTGTGATGCGGCTGAACTTCGATATTTTTCGTGAAGCGACTGCCATCTGACCTCCACAACCAAATGGTCTAATGACCACTGGCGATATCGAAGTTCCAAGTTAGGCTGGTTGGACTTTTGAGGGCTCCAACTACCCGTAACGACTGCCATAGATGTTTGTATGGCAACCGGGACCGACGGCTTAACGTGCTCTCCGAGGCACTTATAAACCTGCGATAAATACACACATAACTTCGAAAAGCATCGAAAAGTCATTGGTGTGTGCCATGGTAAACCTGGGATCGAACTCGAGACCTCGTCTCACCAGTCCATTACCCATACCACTAGGCTACCGCGGCTTCTTCTTGCCGATGTGCTTAACTAATTAGAATTTGCCATCAATATATATGAAAATCAATGGCACTTTTTTTATTTATAACTCAAGACCGGGCTCACTTTTGGAAACCAAATGTTTGGACTTTGTTCGGACTATTTAGATAGTGTATGTGAAGTTTGCACAAAATCGGTAGAGCGGTTTTTCATTTTTTATTTATTATTTCACTTTATACGTAGCGAAGCACGTATCGGACTCTAGTAGACTTATATATTATATAATATGCAAGTATTGATGGACGACAACGGTCCGCTTCCGGATCACATAATGAAAATAAAGTAAGATTAAAATAATATTACTTTTTAGAGATGGTGGTAGGAACCCATGACTTTTGTAAACCGAAGAGTACTGTAGGTCTTTTATGGGTTCAATTAGTAGGGGGGTTCGCTTGGGTCTCAAGGATACTGGTTACCTGTTGCCAGTATTAGAGCGTCACAATCCGAGCACGAAAACCTATCAATTTTGTAACGTAATCGTATCGAAAGAACCTGCAATCTCTCTGAATCTCTACATGCTACCAATACAATTGGCAACCTGCTTACTGTAAGCCTGCGTTCACTCTCTAGATACCTTTGCCTAATAAAATTGATAGTTTTTCGTGCTCGGGGTACTGTACGCCTAATTCTGAATAATTAAACAAAAAAATTCAAATCGATAAAATCGTCTTGAAATGTATTACCGCCAAGGTTTCTCTCCAAAGCTAAAACATGAAACGATCAAATTTAATTATTGTTCACACAATGCCAATATTATTTGAGCTTCAAAAAGTACAAATTAACAACATTAAAAAAGCCTACAGGCTTCAATCCCGGCTGAAAATGAAAACGTCAGGCTTTTTATACGCAATAAAGGAAATAAGACGTTTGTCGGAAGGGAATGCCACGGATGTATTATATTTAGCGTTTCCGTTTCCCGTCGCGGCCATTTTTAAATTCAAATTGAATTCAGAATAATTCTTGTTCGCTTTTTTTGTATTTGAAGTAAAATGTAGATGGAATTATTTGAAGATTTAAAAATATATTTTTAATCATAAAAGTTTTCAACCGAAAAAAATATGTAGCTCGTAAATTTTTTTCATGTTAATAACCAACACGGATTACTAGCCCGCGGCTTTTTTTCAATGCAATTTTGTGTTGCAGGTATATTTTCATTATTCGCTTATTCGATTCGCGTATTCTTCGTACTTCTTCGTACGTACTTCTGACATTGGTGATAACATCTACAGAATCGCATACCGTGAAAACCTGTTTTACAATGTTTGCACTAGGATTACAGAACCACGTCGTAGGCTTGCTAGACATTATGGAGGATAGCCTGTAGACGATTTCCATTACAGAATAGATGATGTATATTTTTGTAGAATGACATAGATAGATAGATAGATAGATAACTCTGTATTATACAAGAACATCACTACATGACCCGCGCATCTTTGCCTGCGTCACCCCTTGCAACATTTTTCATTCCTGCTCCGCACCCGTTAGTCGTAACAAAATGTTATATACATATAAACCTTCCTCTTTAACCATTCTATTTTATAAAAAAACCGCATCAAAATCCGTTGCGTAGTTTTAAAGATTTAAGCATACAAAGGGGCATAAGGACATGAAAATAAGGGACAGAGAACGCGACTTTGTTTTATACTATGTAGTGATGCTTGAAATTTTTCAATCGTAACCCCGACAGTTTGACCTCTAGACAAAATGACATTCAATTAGTGGTTATGCCAGTAGCAACGTTCAGTAATTTCATTCATAGATATAATCATGACTACAAAAATTTAATCAGAAGTAAGTAAGTTTTTGCAATTCGAAAATTTGATTTCTATTATGATAGACACAATACCCAGGTCATTTAAGCGGGGCGTGAAAAAGCATCTGATGAGGCCGTCAAGTTGAGTGCGACCATTGTAACACTTCACGTGTTTGTAATACTGACCCTTGTTCCTGGGACTTTACCTTGAGCTTACCATCAGGCGGGGAGAAGTCAAATTGACGTGTTCTGAATAAAAAAAACCCTGGATAACGAATGATCCTTTTTAGATTACCTTCGAGGACTGTCTACAATCCCTTAGTCATTATCGAGAGAACTAAAAGTACGATTTAAATGCTCAATAACTTGCACTTTCTAGCTAATATTTCTACATCTGTGTAAGGCAGTCGTTTCATCTGCATTAGTACCGGCGGCCTACAGAAGGCCTTAGGGTTACTTATAATAGATTTCCGCATCTCAGTTTGTTGTACAGAAGGGGCCCGGAAACCTTTTTGGAGGTACGTAGAGGTTTGTGTTAAGAAGTACATTGGGTTACTGACCTCATTTTAAAATAACGTATCATGGTGAGACGAAGAGAATTTTAGTTCTAAATCTTGCTGCAATTTCGTAAATCAAGTCATCATCATTCTAAGAGCCAATTCTAGTCTAGAGGCTTTCTAGTCTAACTAAGATGCGGCTGAACTTCGATATTTCCTGTGAAGCAACTGCCATCGGACCTGGACAACGCCACCGAGACTCATTGTAAGCATAGTCTAACTAGCTTGTGTTATGGGTTCTAGAATGCGGATTAACATAATTAAATACATTTTTTTTTTGTAAATACATACATAATATACCTACCTACATAGAAACACCCAGATAAATGTAAATATATGTATTCATGCACGTAAACACTTACTCTAAGCGGGAATCGAACCCTCCGTTAACTACCGTTACGCCACGGAGGTCATCAAATGATAGTGACTAACTCCTTGAGCAAAGGCTTTCAGCTGAGTTAAAAGGAAACCGAATGGCTAGTACAATGCTAAGTTTAGAAATACTTGCTATGTCAACTTTCAACTGTAGTACCTAGTAATTATTGCTTTATCTACAGCAGTAGTGAATGACAATTTTTAACACTTGTATGTACGCCCCTTAATGTCTCGAAGAAAACGTTAAACCATCGATTTCGTTTGTCATACGTGCCTTCCGTATGCTCTGGCATGCATTATGGGTAGTGGAATAGTAGACGATGGACCTGGTGATCCGTAGCACGGGTTTTTTTAACCTAATTCGGACACCAGCTCCCCACAAAGGATAAATGTATCAGGAGTAGAATAAAGATTCTATGAATCTTTTTGTTTCTTGTGCCTGTATTGCTCTTTTTGTGAGGAGAAATAAAAAAAATGCATCACATGTACGATTCTATCGTGCAATAATTTTGTATAATTAATATTCAGCTTATCAAGATAATATGTCACGAGAGAAAATTTAACTGACACAACCTTTTTTAAGTTTACGTCGAGCCCCAAGAGATTGCAACTTTTAAGTGCTTCATAAATATATATAATTACTGCCTACTGTCGCTCTTTTCCTGCAAACTGTCAAACAAAATGTTATGTCACGAAACTTGAATCCTCTCATTATAAAAATAACTTTATAAAATTTTCATTTCTTAAAATACTCTTAACTTTTATTTGACTATTATGAATGATGACTCTGGTATCATCTGGAATCTTTATCAGGGAGCATTGATTATAAAATTATTAGTACTATTTAGAGGGACCAAGTGTGCAAGTGACCTACATATTTTGAACAAAATCTAGGTGTGAGAAAGAGTCTGAGTTTATGAACCGTAAAAAGAATTTTATAAATTGCATTATTTTTATTGCATTTTGCTTTTTGTACTTGCATATTGCTTGTAGTGCACATTTTTCGTTTTGCACATTATGCTCCGAAGCGCTTTATTTAAATTCATTTGATAAATTCAGCAACGCTGTGGAGAGGTGACTTTACGCTGTGTCGACACTAATGTCTTCAAATAACCAAAGCAACCTAAGGTTTTATAAAACGGGAAGATGTTTTTACAAATATCATTAATTGTGTAGAACGGGTAGCATCATGTATTGTGTAAAGACCCTTAGTAGCATATTAGTTCTATTACTACGACTACTTCCAGTAGTGACGCCGTCGACCCTATGGGCTGTTTTAGCCCTTTCCCCAATACATAACGACTGCCAGACTTACAATGGGTGCTTTTTAAATACCCATTTTCATGTGTACAAATATTTCATGTCTAGTACCACCCCACATTAGCGGTCAGAGCGTTCGTCCTGTAAGGGAAAGATCGCGGGTTCGAATCCCGTCGAAGCACTCACTTTTTCCTATCTAAATTTGATTGGAACATTCAACATTGCGTTTCAAAATTTTCTGAACACATAATAACATAATGCATCAGCTATTTCACTTTCCCATTCATATTTTCCACTTCCATTCATCGAACCCGTACCACGGATAAAATACACTTGACACGAGATAAAAGTCAACACACTATAATCCGTGCCTATTCTCTCATAGGTATACAAGCAAAAAGTTGCTCCACTATCAAAATATTGAAGAACCCACATCTGGATGTCATTTCTGCGTGATTCTATAACAATAATCGAAAGCAAATAAAACCTTATTATTGATACAGCGAAGGCAAATATCGCGCGTCATTCAGTTCGCTTTTTACCCATACATTTCACTAAGGATATATTTTTGTGACAACATTATATTCTGTGTTGACAAAATCGATTTTTTCCAGCCAGATTACAATGCAGAATACACACAGTCAGGAAACTAGTACTGATTGTCTGTACTGTGCATTGTAATCTAGTAGAAATGTATATTATTATCTATAATAAATAAAAATGAACTGCTGTTCGTTAGTCTCGCTAAAACTCGAGAACGGCTGGACCGATTTGACTAATTTTGGTCTTAAATTATTCTAAGTCCAGACAAGGCTTAAAAGGTAAACAAATATGAAAAAGCTCGGAATCGAGTAGCGGGTACGGAATCAGAAGTCCACGTGAGTGGAGCCGCGGGCAACAACTAGTATAAAATAAATTTCACCGATACGGGGCTGCCAATTCCGGTTACAATTGCATTTATGTCACTTTAAGTTTGAAGTTAATTTGTAGTAGTAAGTACTTCTACGTACTTGGACGTTCTCAACACAAGGGACGTTATATTCATGCTGCCTACCCTGTATAAATCGTCTAATGCCATTCTTTAAGAACCCCATATTGTAGTCGCTTGGGAAAACCACAGCAGGGAGTTCAATTTACAGCTTGAGTGTACGCAGGATGTACCTCCTATCAATGTGTGAAGATCATCTCTTTGCCTATGGCAAGCGGTGCAATGATAGAATACGATATATTGGTTTATATTAGTTTTTTCGGTTTAAACCCCAAATCTGAGAGCTTCGCATCAATCAGTTATTGTGTCAGCGATCAAATGTTATTTATATTTTTCCAAATAAAGACTCAAAATCATTCAGTTGAACCTGCCATTGCACTTTCTATAAGTATCTCCTCAGTTTCCTACACACTCTAATATTCCGTACATAATACAAATCATCATTCCTAATATCCGCTAACCACACTGCCTGCAAGGATGCACTTGCAATCAACTCATCAATTGAGCACAGCAAAAATCTTAAATCACTGTTAACAAAACTATAAATTGTACACACAGTGTCGTATTTAACACCTAAGTTACGGCTGACTGGTGACTATAAGTTGGAACACGGCATAAACAGGAAAACCGTACCGTGTCGATAGTGTAGATAATATTGACAGGAGAATAAGTCGAACGAGAACCTTATCTTTACGGTACTGCTGTTACGCATTTTGACCCCGAATCGAGCCATTATTCCCTGTAGAGAAGTATGGATAATACGGGTTAAGGCGTGTTGGGCGAAACGATTAAGATGGCGATTCTTTTTGCTAATACTTTGCTGAGATAAATAATTTCAGTACTTATTCATTCGGTATTAGCTTATTACTGTCTGATGGCAGCCTCTGTGGCGTGGCGGTAGTGAACCTGATTGATACACCGAGGGCGCGGGTTCAATCTCCGTTCAGTGCAAATACTTGTATGCTTGTATATGGCTATTTGCACTCGGAGAGCTTGTTAGGCCGTCGATCCCAGTTGCGACACGTCACGCCAAACTACAGAACTTCGATATCGCCAATTTGATTGTGGAAGTCCAATGGCAGTCGCTTCACAGAATATAACGAAATTCACATGCATCTTAGTTAGACCAGAAAGTCGATCCCAAATGAGCTGGAAATAGGCTCAGAGGATGATGATGCCTGACTGCTATCTCAGAAATCACGGACTTGATTAGCACTCAGTGTTCATTTCATTTCATTTTTTTTATTTATCGCACGTCATTTTGACTTCACGTCGCCTGATTTAAAGCTAAAGGCAAAGTCTCATGAAAGAGGGTAACCATTGCAAACACGTTCAGTGCTACAATGGTGGCGCTAAGCTTGACGGCCGCATCAGATGCTTTTTCACGCCCCGCTTAAAGGATCCGGGACTGTAGGATTTTGTATAGAATGAAGTATTTATTTGTGTAAATCTTATGTTTAGTTTGGTTATATGTACAGGAAGTTCTTATATTTGTCTTTCATTGGTATTTATATACATTTTCGTTGATTTTTAGAATCCTGGGAGATTGCCAAATGAAAAAAATAAAGATGTACTAATTAACTTACATTTCTCACAAATTCTTCAAGGTTACGAAATAATATTCATTATCTACAGAAGTAAGTGGCTAAATATCTTTAACTTTTTCTTTGAAAGCGTCGTACAGGGAATCTACAAAATGTAATAATATCACACCAGCATATAAAGTTCGTTCGTTCAGGAATTTATTTCTTTGTGATATACGATGTTGCCAATTCGGTGTATAGCCTAGTTTAGGGGTAAAGTTTTTTACGCTGGCAGTTGAGGGAATGTGTCATACATATTTTACTAAGTAAGTGATGCAAAAAGTTACTATCAGTTTTATTCTGTTCATTATTTCACTTCTGATGGTCGACTGTAAAAGATGTAGGGTAAAAAAGGGTCATATGGGATGCCTATCAAAATCTCTAGAACCAAAACCATGATCACCAATATTGTTGGAGTTCATCCTCACGCATTACGACTGGAAACGGTGCTCACTGTGCTGTATGAAAGTAACTTCATACCGCGCACGTTCAAGCTGTGGAATGAACTCCCTGCTGTGGTTTTTCCCAGCGACTACAATATGGTGTTCTTCAAGGTCATTAGAAGGTTTCTACGGGGTATAGTGTAACACCCCTGGTATTACAAACCACTTTCCATCAGGCGAGCCCTGTTCTGTTCTGCTACCTAAATGGTATAAAAAATTCTCTCGAGTACGGGCCAAGTATGCTGTATATAAATCTGTTAAAATAAACATTCCTGGGCTTTCAAGTTTTGTATGTAATAGGGATTAATGGATGAAGAAAGAGAACGCTATATTATCCATAATGATAGGACATTAACATCTAATGTGGCATTAAACCGAATTTAAAAAATCAGTGGCAGTGACTTTTAGTGCAGAAACATTGACATCACTGTTATGTGTATTTCTGTCAAAGTTGATAACGGTTTATAAAAAAACACGATTCGTATATATTCTGTCACCTTTTCACGCCTAGATTTAGTGTAAAAATAAGTAAGCATGTCACTCACACACTTTGTTCATCTAAGTATAATTTAATGATTACCAAAGGAAGTCGATCTTAGCCGGATTCTGATGAAAACACTAAATTATTGTTGCCAGCTACAAAATGTCACAATTTTTATTCAAAAAAACACCCCACAATGGATAGCGAAGTATCCATCCTAATGCCAATTATATTTAATTGGTCTTGTCACTGAAAAGTACCACGATCAAAAAAATGTTCGCGGAAACATAAGAATAATTTTATTCTGAAGAACATTGTTCAGTAACGAGTAAATTATCTGCATGAATTATAAATAATGTCTCAGCAGGGGAAACATTTCTGTATGTGAATTGTTCCGTACAAACATATAAAATTGATATGTCTATTTATAACATTGTAATATTAATTTTACGTACCGGTTTTTTCCGTATACGGGTAAGCGTATACCCATATTTCGCCAACTAATTGGTTCACGTTGCCTGTAAGAGATTGCCACAGAGCGATAAGGCCGCCAATTGTATGTACCTCATAGGAGCGTTTTTCCATTAGCCAGCCCGGTATCGAAACTGACGCCAATGATGCCAGGGAAGTAAAAATGTATGGCTCACTTTTGCATTGCCCGGCGTTATGTCCTGCAATATGACCGTCGTCGGGGTAGCAATCTTCCCAGTCAGTCCGCCAAATCTGCATGTGTATTGTATTTGAATTGTAACTGTGTGCGTGTGAGAGTACGTGGCGTTTCAGTACCACTCACCGAGCGTATATTGGCGTCGATACCGGGGCAGTGGAAAAGCGAAGCCGGTGCTGGTATACGGTCACGTCAGTGCCGTGCCGGTGCCGGATCAGCTGAAACGCCCATAAACTAAATATATTTCCATATTATGTTATTTTCTCTTTGTTTTACAATAAATACATACATACATACATTATTAATAGGTGGTGAGCCTAGTGCCGCTATGCAGGTCCTTTGTAGTGCTGATGTATCCACAAACCACGATAATATGATGATGACTGTTCGGGGATTGAACACGTGAGTTCTGATGTAAATGTCGACAGACTTCGCAGACTATGCCCAAGTTAATCCTATGTAATACACATTATCATTAATGAAAATACTGATATAATTATTAACGACGCCATTTCCTTTCGTTACGGAGACCATAAATAAAAATTGTCGTTCCATTTTACGGTAATTTTTATGGTAGCTTAAAATGTGGGCACGGAATTAGTGAATTAACATTCTTAGATTAAAGATAACATAGATATTGTAACACAGAAGATTATGAGCTTTATTGGGAGGTGATAGGGCTTATTTGGATAAAGCAATGAAATTATTAAGGTGTATGGGACACCACCAAGATTTTAGATGTTCAAACCTGGTGAGAGTATGAGAAAGAGAGATTAAAGATCAACCGCAGCCCTGTTGTAAACATAAAAGCTATAAAACATAAAAAATAATTATCTATAAATTACAATAGTAATTTGTTATACAAGAGTGCAAGGTTGCTTTTTTACCTTAATTTTGATGGCTGAGCAAGCGTAGGATTTTAAAATCAGAATTCAGAGCATTATTGAAGGAGTCCAAAGAGCACGAGGTGAAAAATATTCGCACTCGAGTGCATCCCACCTTTGCGAGGGAATGACTAAATGCAAAAAGAAATTGGCGGGAGCAAAGCAAATTAAAAAGGGAACACCAAAGAGGATCCAATTGTGAGTTTTTAAAAGATTAAAAAAAGTTGTGTTATATATTTGCTACTATGGAGATAGACATAAATATATTTAATGATTTTATATTCTAAATTCAATTTACTTTATCTTTTAGCGGTTAAATCGAGAGGCCCTCAGATATTGAAAAGCAAAAATACTCTTTCTGAGCTTGGGGATAAAAAAACTAAATAATATAGATCTATACATATTTATTTATTTTAATATCAAATTCCTTTTCAAAGTATTTAGCAACTTCTGAGAGCGAATGTACTTTACACATTCATTGCATTAAATAAAAATAAAGGAAAACAGCTACTCCTCCAACATTGCCAAAACTGCAGGCTAAGTATAAAGTGTCTACGTCACCGGATCCCACAAGATGATTGTTATCTGCGCCCTATCGCCCCCACATATTGTAAGGGTCAAATGAGGGTATTCTTAATGGATTTTTGTGTTCCAGAAACTCTTGGCTGTCGTTTTTTGAGTAGAAGACTTTAACCAAAACTCTCTGAGTCTTATTTTTCAGTCGTAACAGTAACGTGAAACTACAAGGTTGACAATATAATAACGTTTTGGTTTTTTTTACTTACACTGAATTTATTCATTTGTCAAATCGACGGTATTTTTGAGTTGCCATCGTTTTGTAATCATTTATTTCACGGCAGCGCTGCTATGTACTCACGGAGCGGGTCAGAACATAGGTTTCGCTCAGGCTTACTGCGTCCTTTCCCTTACACTGCAATGGCAAAGAAGAGCAAATAAACCCTAACGTAGAGGCTGCGAGGAGGCAAATAAAAGGGTATGCGTATTTTGTTGTACGTATGTTTTGAGCTAACTATGGCATTAAAGATAGTAATTACTATATACTTATAAATAGGTACGACCAATTTATTTATTTATTTGCGTGTAATGTGGTACATAAAGATGGTAAAATAAAGTGTAGAAAATGTCTAGTCCAAGCACATTTCGCTACAAAATAAGAATGCAAACAGACACAATATACAATGCATTATCTCCTTAGCACAAGAAGCGCAGCATCTGTAGTTAGTAGTAGTATTACTCATTTATGTAGTGGTATGAATGACATCCGATCAAAGCAATTATTTATTAGTTATACACGGTATTATTAACGGTTATATGTGTGCTACTTTATTTATTTATTTAAGGACTACTATTGGTCAAGTACAACAATACAATTACATTTGGACACATACACAAAACACACTTTTTGGTTGTTCAACCTTTTAAGGCAACCACTGCATTGTCTATTCGGTGGCCGAGTACAAGAATAAAATGGGCATTATAGATTTACAAACACTTCAAAACGATAACAATAAGCGTCCATTGACTATGTATGATGTACTAAATCTATTGAGTCGCATTTCTACGAGAATTTTTAGTTCTGTGGACATGTCTAGATACTATCTTTTATGATATACTGTGTCTGGTATCTCATAGATAAAATTAAGTCCTTTAGTCCCATTGTTGTAAATACTAACAAGTAAAATAAATTAACGTGTTCTATTTAATCCTGTTGGATAATTTCTCAAAACGTATTAACCCCTCCTAGCGCTAAATATGTTTGAATTAGAGGGTTAACTCAATTCTTTAATGAGTTTGGGTATATTCGACCCTAAGGTCAAGAGTTCACACCCTAATCTGTTAAACTATTCGCTGTTGAATTGTTTATGTACCTAATCTGTTTATGCGATTGCGTGTTGAAGATATTTAAGGGTTATTTTCAAAATGACTGTGAACCTAACCTCATAAGTGGAAATAAAAAAATAATAACTTAATGACATTTTTGAAGCATTATTTCATATGAACTATTCAACTTCTTTTTTATTTATGGCACATCAATTTGACTTCACCTCGCCTGATGGTAAGCCTTCGATCAACTGAGCAACCAAACCACGTGTAAAGAATTAAGACAAGACAACCGGAAAATTTCGAACGTGTGATCGCGATTTCCACCCCATCTGTAAATGCACTTTTTCTAATATAAATCAATTAGAACATTTACTAAGCTGACGTGTTAAAATTAGTAGGAATTTGAACGTCAAGCAACTAATAACAAGATTTATATGTAGACATAAACCTTAATAGCTGACACTTGGCGTGCTAATCCATGAAGTGATGTTGATCTAATTTTGATCGAAATCTACATCACTTAATAGGTTATCCAGCCATTAAATCATTGCTTCAGTTCATCAACATCAATGATAGTCGTTAATCGAATATAGTGGCCGTTTGTCCAACTTCAGTAAACAGACGTTGTCATCTCGAGTACGGTCTGATAAGTTGATTCAACAATTGAAGTAGGTTAGTACCGACATAGTTACGTAGCTGTGGTTGCTCAAATATTTAAATATGAATATATTTTTCCCTAGACGGTTATGAAATAGTTATTTCTTTTTACTTTCATATACCTACGTATTGCAAATGCGGTCTTATAGGTACATTAGAGATATTGCGATAATTGCAACAGAAACGGTTAAAAATATTTTTTGTCTATATTACTTAAGTTTTAAAACTTAAGTTACGTGCACAAAAATATTTTTAGAATTCATCTCAGTTTTTCATACTGTTGATTAATGACACTTGGTGGAACTTATAAATGTAGAATACAATTTTATTCTGAATGAATAAGTTCCACTACACGCTTGTTCTTCTCCACGATATCGCGGAGAAGTACAAGTGTGTTATCAATAATGTATTCTTGTGAGTTTCTAAGCGGTAGGCAAGAATTCAATTCTGTCAGAAGGGTCAGACCTAAAATCTTAAAGTTTGATCACAAGTGATGGGGTAAAACCGGAGATTTAACCAAAAGTCACGAAAAACGACATCCACGAGGGCGGAGCTGCGGGCAAAAGCTAGTAAATTTATAATATTACAGGTTGTCCAGTAATTCCTATGAATTACAATAATATATAAAAATAGATTATTATGGAGTTCTATAAGTCCATAATAAACTATAGCGACTGAGCATCAATATAGAACAAACATGGTGTTTCATATGATTACAAGCATTTACTGAGTTCTACCACTGTACCCCATCAACCGTTCCCACTAATGGTACAAACTATATGAATTGACGTTGTACAGCAACAAGTTGTTAAATATTATTAAATGTTGTCATCGTGTTTAAGGTTGAATAACTTTTGTAAGCCCACAGTGAATGTGAATGTCAGCAAAAAACCACAGTTTTTCATCGCGCTCTTTGACCAATTTCACAGAATTGCATTGCGAATTTTTATTATAGACATGCCAAGTGGTATTTCGTGTGAATAAATTCATTCATTCATTTATTACTGAAAGTAAATCAGAAATATAAACGATAACAAAATACCATCCAATTGAATTTCTCAGTCTCTGTGCCGTGGCGGTAATCAACACGTCTGCTACACAAAAAACGCGGATTCAATTCCCACTGAGTGTAAATATGAATAGGACTATTTTCATTAGTCAGTGTATGTATGAATATGTCTATTTGTACTGATCTCGTGTCTCGGAAAGCGCGTTAAGCCGTCGGTTCCGGCTGTTATACGCTCGTTACACGTAGTTGGCCCAAGTAGTAAACTCTAGAAAGTGAAGGGCAGATGGCAGTCGCTACACGAAAAATATAAAATATGTATAGCGGCTGAAACCGCGACGCAGTTAGACTGGGAAAAAGGCGATCCCGGACTATGATGATGGCTATTAATTTTCACTTTATTACTAAACCTACTAATTTCCTTAAAGTTCTTTAACATAACATAACATAAACTTACGCCTTTATCTCCGAAGGCGTAGGCAGAGGTGCTAGCACCCACATTTCGCCAGTCTATGTTTAGGTCACAATGGTGGCGAGCCTAATTGCTATTAACCGGGCACTTATAAATTGCAATAAATACACACGTACCTTCGAAAAGCATCGAAAAGTCATTAGTGTGTAATTGTTCTTTAATGAAGTATATTTATATAGACATAATAAAATGAGAAGATATTTTAATAACCCGAACAACAGCAACATTCCACAGGTATGTCCATACTAACATAATTTTGCCTGTTACAATCAAATTCACACAGTTGCACACAAAAATGTCCGTGTAATGTCTAGTATTCAACCATTTCCCTTGTCATTCCAGTTTTCACTTTACGTTGAGGATTGAAATATTTTTCAGTGCGGCGCTAAAAACCGTCCGATGGCTGCTAAAAGTTTTAATTGCTGCTCAAATTAATGTCCAGTAAAGTTATGTTGTAAGTAACATACGGAATAAAATTTTAAGCGTCAACGTGATCCATACTAAAAAGAAGTATGTGACTTTGTGGTAATCTCTTGATCTACTGAAACGATTTCGAAAACTTTTACTTTTAGGTAACCACATTTATTGTGAATATCATAAGGTGTATTATCATTACGTTATCTGGGAGGGTCAGTAGCGGGAACGGTATAAGAAGTGCACGCAGGGGAGCCGTGGGTAACATAATTATATTCACTCCTGTAAATTCTAAACAGCCTCTGGGCAAAGAGGTTTATTATAATTCACATTTTGATAATTATTACCGTCAAGCGGGTAAATTCTCTAGGACTGTATATTTACTTTTTCTTCGTCCTAGCAGTAATCCTAGTTTCATCCGAAACTTTCACATCGTAATCTGAAGTTTAGTTTTTCCAGTATGACTTCGTGGTTCGCTGAACTCCGGATTTTCTGTGAAGTGACTACATCACTGACCTCCAATACCTATGGACGATATCAAAATTTTCTAATACACGTAGTGTACTCTACCGGATGAAAAACATCCCTTTCCGTTAGTCGATTTCAACAACACCTATTATTTTCAACTGGTAACCAACACAGACAATAGTAGTATTTTATGCGCTGCGGTGTTTCAATTCAGATTGTATTTCATCTACTGACTGCTTAAACAAAAGGTTGGCACAAAGGTCTGCCATAGGGTTGCAAGGATTTTTTAGAAATTATTTCATGTGAAGCTCGGTACGGCTTGATTTATTGCAAAATGTCGGTAGTTATCCTACCCGCGGTAGGTACACCATACACCCAGGAACGATTAGAATTAAAAAATCAATCGATATGCTAACTACGATTAGTTCACTGCTTTTTTATAGTGCGAAAATCCCCACGGATACCACCCCGCCAGAACCGGTTGGGGAGGTTATGTCGGACTCGAAATCTTGAAAGAGATGGCTCCGGGGCTGCCGGGGTGCGCAGGATATGTTGGTTACTGTCTCACCTACAGCAACTTAGGACCCAAAGACGGCGTGCGTTTTGGTCGGTTCGAGTCCGACATATCCTCCCCACCCAAAAAAAGAAAAAGTACTCCAACTACCTACCCGTAACGACTACCAGTAGATATTCGTATGACAACTGGGACCGACAGCTTAACGTGCTCTCCGAGACACGACCAAACCAATGCAAATAGTCATATCAATGCATTCAAATATTAGAACTAAGCGAAGATCAAACCCGCGCCTCTTGCGTATAGGTAGCGTTCACTACCTACCGCCACGCCAGCTGTCCAAGCTGAACTTTTCACTAATTACAAAATTGTAAGTTGTATATGTTATACTTGCCTTGTAAGTCGTCTGTACAATCACTTACGTGTCGACGCTTCGGTCTTCGCTCCATATATTTCCACGGACTAAATTCCGTACCATTCCAACCGAGTTGACGTTTTATTTATAGCAACGCTCGCTTAAGCCAGCTTTTTTAGATTACCGCAATAATTTTGGACAACGGTTGACACAAGATGTATAGTATGGTCCATGGTAAAATGTGCAAGATCTCCTGTTTAGTATTATAAAGTAGCATCATTAACAACGATGGCTTGTTTGAAAGTTAGTTGATGATTGTGTTGCAGCGACTAATGTTGTTTATTATTTATTAGTGCCTATTATGTTGAGCGGAGGAGACTCGAACGTCGGAGGTCGTAGAATGACCTCCGTGGCTGTATGTCACCCTATTGCGCCATCCCCGGGGGCTAGACGGGGACACCGTGGTCTTTATACCCGAAGGAGGTCATCTCAAAAGTGAGGACGTGTGATCCTCTTGCCTTCGGTTTACCAAAAGTACAAAAGGAATTTTGTGGAGAAGTGCAAGTGTGCAATTTTGGTCATTATAATAGCAAGTCTACCGCGATAGAATGCGTTGAGAATTGCTTCATATCAATATATTATACAACATTCATGTAAACTTCAAAAAGGTTCGAGTCCTACCTATACACACAATATTATATTTTCGATAAGACTTCCATCTAAACCTTATCCAAAATGTATCTTTTCATTTCATAAAATTGTACCGAAAGAGAAAGGTGAGTTTAACCCATATCCGAATTTCCCACCAATAAACTCTTTATTTTAAACTTTTTATCACACTGTCAAATTCTCTGTCCATAGTAATTCCAACTTCAAGTAATTTCAACCCGTGAAATATAGATTATGAAACAATATACGAAACAAAAACACCCTGTTTAAGCTGAGCATGCGTACAAAAAGCCAACCATTATATTGTACACTGTTAATTTAAGCAAAAAGTTAATTTAAAAAGTTAACGGCATAAAGACCGCCGCTGTTTCGAACGGAAAAGGGGTAATGAAGTGTGTACGTGAAGTGCTAAGGGTTCGATGTTTGTTTACAGTGTTTCGGTTATTAAAATGTTGCCAGGTTTGCTGTGGTAATGAATGCAGGTGGTGTTTGACGATTCTGGGGTGTTTTTTTATACCACTTAAGTGGCAAACAAGCACGCGGCCCACCTGATGCATAGTGGTTACCGTGGCCTGTGTTTGCAACACCAGGGGGCGTCATATTCGTGCTGCCAACCATGTAGAGAAGAGAAAGGAAGGTAAAGGGGGTGGAGTAGAAGATTAAGAGACTCTCTGTGCTGTTAGTGTAGAAGACCAATAAGGGTTTCTCGGTCTGCCCACTGACAACACAAATCCTCTCCAGTGAGCTCTGACTACCCTACTCACCGCCGGAAACAACACATGGTTTTAAAAGCCGCGGTTTATGATGGAACCAACAGGGTGGTACATATTACCAACATCTTTTAGGGTCAAGATATACAATGGAGGAACAATACATTAGAGGAAATTTCGGCGCGGGGCTACTCCTCTCCCACGGCAATTGACGGCCCGAAACGGCCACGGTGCGGTTTTGGTCGGTTCGAGTCTGACTTAACCACCCTCGCTAACTACGGTGGAGGGGAGAGGGGAGGTATCCATGGGGATATCCGCACAGAAATTTTAGAATTGAGAGGCCAATGTCAGCGGTTCCTACAAAGTCACACTTGGTAGCGTGGTGGTAGAGAATGTCACAGCTACGCAGCAGGCGTGGGTTACACTCCAGCACAGTTCAAATATTTGTATGCATGAATATATATTTCGTGTCTGGGTGTTCTTATGTTTAACGTAAACATAAACTCAAAAACTCACGCCTTTATCACATTTCGCCAGTTTATGTTTAGGTCCCAATGTAATAGGTGGCGAGCCTATTGCCATTAACCGGGCGCTTATAAACCTGCGATAACTACACACATAACTTCGAAAAGCATCGAAAAGTCATTGGTGTGTGCCGTGGTCAACCTGGGATCGAACTCGAGACCTCGTCTCAGCAGTCCATTACCCATACCACTAGGCTACCGCGGTTTTTACGTAATGTATTTATGAAAATGAAAAAATCCTAAATATGTCTATCCGCATTCTAAAACCCACAAGCTAGTTAAGTCATGCTTGCCATATGGGTCTAGGTGGAGTTGTATCTTGGAATATTTATTTCCTTATAACTTAATACAGCAATAAACTTGCTTTACCCTACAAGTTCCAGACTACATCCCGAGCAGAACCATTGGCAACACTTAGTAATTAATAAATCACTCCGTCGAACATTCTAGATAACAATTTACCGCCAAAATTACATTTCAATAGGCAAAGTAACAAATTTTCATCACGAAAAACTAATTTATCTGAACAAATTTATGGGCAAGATAAAAAGTAAAGTAATTAGCCCTTACTGGGGAATTACCGGCGAACCGGTAAGAGCCGAATTGCGAGATATCTACCGCTTGTCTGATAATGTAGTGATTTATAATAGTTTATGAATTTATGAAAATAGTCTTAGGTCCATTCGTATTGATCTGTGTCCGTTTTGGTCAGTAATTAAGAATGTCTTATATACTAACTCTTGCCTATGTAGCCGCTTGCTTGAAGTCCTGATAATGATGCAACACCAAGATTTATGCGGGGTTAAGCCAATCATACATACAAACATGTATTTTAGCTACTAACTGACGTGTGAAGCTCTGGTTCAGACTTTTCTTCAAGTTTTATTGGTCAAATTTAAAAAGTATAAAATAAATAATTCATGCGTTGTTGTGCTGGTGACCTCTAACTGGTAAAGCACTAGGTAAGTACACGAGACAACGCGAATAATTTTTTTTTTCTTTTGGAAGTATTTTTTGTCTCGGGGGTTTTTTGAATTTTTAATTTAATTTTCATTTTATAGGTGGTGTCGGCCATTTTGGATCTGAAATTTGTCATATAGTGTATCTATTATCAAGCTTTTTCATTTGTCATCCACGCTGGCCAGTCGGGTCTTATTTCAAGTTTTCACTGTCACCACACGGAGTCGGACGGTTTCACGGAGGTAGGACACGACGGTATCTCCCGTCCGAAATGAGCTGTCCAACTGGGGAAGTACCTCCGCCCTACAGAAGACCGCGGTCATAATAACCATCGTGTTGTGTTCCCGCCGGTAAGTAGGGTAGCCAGAGCTCACTATACCCCTCCTTCCCCTCCCCTTCCTAGCCTCCCCACCCCTTCCCAGCTCTCCCCCTTTCCCTTCAGGGTGGGCAGCGCGTGTGTAACACTCTTAGTGTTGCACACGTTCATAGGCCACGGTGGCCGCTTTCCATCAGGTGGGCCGTGTGCTTGTCTGCCACCTACGTAGTATAAAAAAAAATGTTTGTAGATATTCCGTAATTCAAGATCACCTTCTCGCATGCGTATTTACTCAAACTATTACGTGTTCAAAAATCTAGGAAGTGGAACACTTGCATACAGATACGCACAGTTCAGTTAATTAGCAAAAATAATAATGATTTATTACGATTTTAAATTAAAATTTTCCCAGATTACCGAAGTTTAGCACCATCACCCAACTCACGAATATTTCGAGAACTTTTCATTTTGCTGCCGACATATTTATCCTGGAGAAGATGAATTAATTCAATCATTATCACGTCTCTTGTTCATGAAGACTGACGTTAACTTTTCCCACTGCTGGGACACGTATTATGAGAAGGAGAGACGGAAAAAAATGGGTGTACCATGTTACCCTAACATCAATCTGCCGAGAGCATAATTATAAAGTTTGTACTGGCGAACGGATCGATCTTTGTTACTCAGCCAGACAAGCTGACTAAATCTATATATTTGGTACAATCACTTCATACATTATAACGGTGTTCTATCCCGGGCTATTCATTGCGGGAATGAGAGCTTTGAACGTGACTGAGTAATTAAAATCAAATCTAGAATCTTCACAAACTTTGACAATTAAAATAAGGTTATCTATTAAATGAAGCCACACTCACATTGGTTAAATAATATTGGATCATTATATAATTCATTTAAAAAAAAAAATTAAACTTGTCTTTAAAATTTAACACGAAAGCCTATTACGTTACAAAAAAAGCTTCGAAATCTTCCTCTCCCCTATTATCAGTATCCTGAATGATTAATCCCCATTTCGCGGTTGAAACAAAGCCGCATAATGTAAACGATGCCGACGTGACAGGCAGGGGGGAGGGGGGAGGGGGAAATCCAGCGGTGTCAAAAGTCGGTGAAATATGTTTTGCAATAACAAAGGCTTGAAACTGTAAATAGACTTACTCTTTTAAGGTTTCTCTTTCTATACGATGTTTGAACGATAAAAGTGGCTTTTCAATTTGTACGATATTCAAGAATTGTATTTCAATTACTTCAATAAAAATATTTTTATCAATAAATTAATGATACAGTCAGTCGCAAAAATGTCTTGAGCAGCCGATTAATTAGTAAATTTATTTAGATTGGCAAAAGTGGACCTAAAAGATGGGACATGGGACTTAATCATTCTACTTTACCCTATACAACCATCTTGGGGTCCCGGGGGAACCAGAACGATACTCTTCTCTCTGTATGAGTAAGTCTATAAATTCAAGTCGACGTTCATTCTTCTAATTTTAATTCGTGAATAATAGTTACTATGCTTTAATCTTCTTGCATGGTTCGGATGCTATACTCTTGACGCCAGCTAGTGGGTATAGCATCCGAAACAGGAGCTGGACCATCTCCACCGGCTTCTCAGATGACGCGGACTTATGGTTTGAGTGCAGAGTTGGTTCACAGACCATGGTTCACCTGCTGGAGTGTGCTGCATGTCCATATTCCTGTACACCGGAGGACCTTATAAACGCCACCGAAAACGCAATCCAAGTTACAGCGCACTGGGAATATAGAATTTAAAAGTGGTAATGCCGTCGACTCGATAGAAGAAGAATAATGTTTCATTAAAATCAATAAATAATCACACGTAACACAAATATTTTAGCCTAGCTAAAGGGCTTACTAATAATTTTCAGTTAAAAAAACCATGGCGTATATTTAATGTACTATCATAAATATACTTGCAGAGTTTCAACTCGACACGACACTTAAAAAATGGTGTGAAGGTTAAGAACAAAATTTCATTGATTGATTTGAGAAAAAAAGGTAAAGAGATATCCATTTGCAACTTTGTGTAGTTGTACCACAGGGAATTTAACTCTTTTAGGATTGATATACTCGTATTTACTTTTTGGTCTTCTATTAAGGCGTTATTTTATAATTTTAGTAATTATTTGGATTAATCCTGCGACTTTTGATTTATGTTTGACTTGAATTTAGTTGTTGATACCCCTTTCCAGTATGTTTAGTACATGACAATACAAATTCAAACAATAATTTCAATTTCTGTTTTGTTTCAACTAGACATCAATAACATACTTCAGATTATCGCCAGTGTAGATTGAGGTTACAAATACAGCTCTCATGCATTAGAAAAGATTACGTTTATCGACATCTTCACAGAATCCCAGAGCTCTTCGAATATTGGAGCAAAGTCTCATCTGTAACTTGTCAGGACAACGTGTGTTTGATAAGATTTACTGGCTTCTTGCGGTATCTTTACGGCTTTTTATTGCAAGGTGTTGGCTGGCTTTTTGCATGTTTTTGATATGTGGTGAAATTTATGGTTTCTTATGGCGTATATTGTTTATTATTTAGGAAGGTTATGGATGATCACCAGGGTAGAAAAAGGAAAAGTTTTCATGAACCATAAAAAGGACTGATAGAAAAATATTCACAAATCCCTTGCTAATATTTGTGCGAAAAACTGTAAAGATATTTCAGTATTTTTGAATAACTTTTCAATAGCTGAAACCAAATTACTTGTACCTACTAGGAATCAGTGCCAGTTTAATGATTATGATGTTCAGGAGGGACCCGGGGCCTCTGGATCGACCGGCCAAGTGATGAAATGAAATAAAAATCTCACAATGATGACAGTGAAACATCTCCTTAAGAAATCACTTTTCTGCCCCATTTGCGTCCCATTTTTAGAGACCTAAAGAGATATAGGACTCGGGAAAGTACCCGCTTTAGGAGTTAAGCCTTAATACGTTTGAATGCTTAAGTAAGAAAAAGGAGGCAATTTTGTGTTAAGGTTCTTATAGAATGGGAAAGACTTGTGTTATGTAATTAAACTTGTTCAGATTTTTGTGATTCTTTGAAACTGAAAACTCCGCCGCCTATTCCACTTTCCTTTTCCTTTCTTACGGACTCATGTCATACCTGCCATAGATATGGCTAGGAATGATTTTATCTTTCGTCCATCCTATCTATATTTCCGTAGTACGAGCCATCCGACCATCTCTTTCTCCATTTTAGTCACTACATCTAACTTGGTCTCTACCGCGACCTACACCGTTGGGGGTGTTATAAAAATCTAAAGATGTGGCCAATGATGATGATGTTCGGAGCCGAAACGAAACGTTATTATATTGTATCATAACGTTTCCTTTCGGATCTTATCATTTCTTACTTCTTATTATTTTCTACTTTCCCGATTGTTAAAGAGTCACTACTTAAAAATTTCTTGAGAATTTATACCCATTGATACGAATTACCGAAGAACCCACTGGATGCAGTTCAACTCCAACCAGTTAGATCAGAGTTCGATGGGAGACGCCTATGATAATGTTCAGCAGTGAATGTCCTATGCCTGAAATAATGATGATGATGATGATAATAATCCGAATTGAACCTCAGCCCCCTTTACTACACTTACCAACCCACAACCAGGTTACTGCTAATTTCTGTTTTAACAAACGACACTTTTCAGTGAGAACCGTTTCCATATCCGGTCAGAGAGCCCTAAATCGTCGGTACGTAATTAAGCTCATCGGCCGATGCAAATAAATCCGTCACAGGCCAATCGACATCGCGACAGTTTTCCAGTTTTAAATCGCTAATGACTGGTTTGGTCCACATTCATCGTGTTAAATACTCGCTTGGTTTTGAAATAAAAGTAAAAAAATAAGTTATTATTAACTAACTGCTGTCTGATACTTCACCTGCGTAGACTTCAAATTCCGTTCGTACTTGACATATTATAAATCTATTTCAGGGACAAAAGGTATCCTGTGTAAAAAATTATATCGTCCCGATAGACTATTATCTCTTCACCAAATTTCAACTATAGCCCATTTGTTTAGGTACTTTAATAAACGTTAACTATCTTGGCGTGTATTTTTAACATTTTTTATTGAAGAGAGTTAGATAAAAATCGTAAACCCTTTTCTTCGAAACTCATTTTAAAGACAAATTACTGGCATCAGACGACTATTTACTCAGTTAGTTAGCCTAGTTTATTCGTTTGATAAGTGTTTTTATAAAAAGTTGCCACAAGTTTGTTTACCTTTATTTAAGTACTTAAACAAATGGAGTATAGATCTATTCAGTCGTTTGAGCATGATTCAGTAACAAATATCCAATGATCTGGATCTGTTACATTATGATATAATATATATGTATACTTACATGAACATTGCTAAAATTTTAAAATAAAAAAAATCCAAAATTCATAACAAATATATTTACATTATGTTCAAACTGAATAAAAAAATATCGATCAAATGCAACATAATATCGTTAACGGTTGAATAAAATGTAAAATACAAAAGTCAACTCAACGTTCCATAAATTCTAAATGGCTGTCTACTGTCGCCTAAAAGATTGGCAGCTGTGCCAATCTGGGTTCTTTCTGCCAGAAAAATGCAAGCCGCAAAAATGTAAAAGTGTGGAAAATCGAACGAAAATCGGGAACAATTGTCTGGATGACTGGTATCACACCTCGTACGGAATTCTCCTTTTTGGCTGTGGCGTATTATGTCGCCTTACTTGTATTGGAACAGCTTTGTTCTCGTGGCATTCGATATCTTCCGAACACTTTGGAAAATATTTTAGAAATGAGATTGCTCACATTAAATTTGTAAGCGACCATTGCGTATTTTTTTCAGTTTACTAATTGGCGTAGGCTTTGAGGATTATGGAATTAGACAGGAGTCACTCCATCAAAAGTCTTAATGCTTCAAATAAAAAGATAGCGTTTAATAGCAGACTTAGGGGTTTTGAAGTGCAAGTCTCTTTATCCATTAATCAGCCTGATACAGATCATTGCTGACACAAGTGTCGTGCAAATCTTATCAGAAGTGAGATTACTCATCTGTTAATCATTAATGATCATATAAATCATTTTATAAACTTTTCATCTTTTCTAACGAATGAAAAATGCATCGTCTTTGAGTTAAATATTATCAAGATTTCCCATCAAACCTTATACTTTGATACAAAATCTCGTTTGTTTGTGATTATTCACATGTGAAACAATAAGCAAACAAGATTTCTCCGTACAATTACAGGTACGTTCTCCTACTTCTAGTAGCTATGTATAATAATATTTATACATAATATTACATATATTCGCTCATTTATTTTCTTAAGGGTGTTTGTCACACATTCTTTTCACTTCCTGTAATTTTATAATGGTATTTTAAGATTTCGTACACATTTCCTTGTGTTTATGAACACATTTCACTCATTCTCTCGTTTTACATCCCTTAGAAATGTTCTCAATTTGTTTAATAGAAAATTAAACTAAACAAATTACAACTTGAACGAAATTTAGATTCAAAATGTTAGGAAATATTTTGAGTTGTAATGAAAACAAAACAAACTTTGTTATATATGATCATGTGAAAGGTCGGGTCGGGGGCTAAGGCGTATCTATCAAGGATATTTTTGGGCACCCGGATATAACAGACCCTCTGTAGAGACACTGGGTGGATTACGTCCGGGTCTACTTCAACGTAAGCACTTTGCCTTACCCTCATCGAGGTAGCCAAGTGAACAAACACTGAGCATTTGATTTCTGTTGCTAACTTCAGACTGCCAGAAAATTTACTGTATATTACGTTTATGATGTATTGAATTTTATGTTTTGTGAAACAATTGTTAACTTTTTCTTTTTATAGTTTTACTATGTAGCTGACCCGCGCAACTTCGTCTGCGTCACCCCATTTTTGCAACATTTTTCATTCCTGCTCCGCACCTGTTAGTCGTAGCATGATGTTATATACATATAAACCTTCCTCTTTAACCATTCTATCTATTGAAACAACCGCATCAAAATCCGTTGCGTAGTTCTAAAGATTTAAGCATTCTCTGTCCCTATTTTTCTTGTCCCTTTGTGGACAAGAAAAATAGGGACAGAGAACGCGACTTTATTTTATACTATGTAGTGATGATGTAAAATAACCGCTTCTACGCTTTTACTGCCAGGATTCGTAACCGGAACCTTTCGACTGAAAGGCCGACTCCTTAACCACTATGATACCGATGTTTATACTGATTTATACGAGAACCCCACGAAAATTTAGCATCTAAGCAGGACTCGACCTCTGAGAGGACGAAACCGTTCGTTTATATTATTTTGTTCACGGAACAACGGAACTACACTTAATTTATGGAGGCTATGAATCTACATAATTGATATCTTCATACCAATCTAGAACTAATATTTACTTGGGCCGATTCGATTTGCTAACTAATAGTTAGTTATCAAAGTCTGCTTTGTATTTGAGGAAAAAATTTCGACACTGATTGGATTGGGCCTCTAAAAAAGCGATTAGGGAAGAATAAAATTTCTTACTCAATCCACTTCAAATCAATCCCTTTACAATTTAGATTCGTAATTTTGTATATTCGGATGACAGTCGTCTTTTATTAAAATCGTCATGTTCTTCTTGTAATCTTTGTGTATTTATGTATGTATTAACAAAAAAAACTTTTCTAAGTATTATCCTTGTTCTAAAACCTATAACACCACCTAGTTAAGCTATACTTACTATAGCCTAGGTGGCGTGGTGTAGATTGTTATAGAGTATTTATTTTAAGTTAACAAAGGTATGAACACAGGTAATTCACGCGGGCGTAGTCAGGGGCATAGCTAGTTATACATAAATCCACAATGTTCTTTAATAGTACTGTCATTAAAAATCAAATTCTGAGTGTCAAAATTACAACTGTTTTCTAAATGTTATGCGACATTTCACCTCGAATGTCGGGGCTCCAAAAAATTATGGGTCAATTTAATTAAATCGTCGAAACGAAGCGCTTCAGATGGCTCTAAATAAATCATGGTGGGCTTTATCGGGGTCTGGTTAAGGTGCCATTAATGCTACTTCTTGCTGCTTCGGATTTTATCAAGTTTATACTATCCTAATATAAGGCTGTGATCTAAAAAAATGTTTTGATAGACGTGAAAGTTTTGTATCTTTTTGAAATAAAAAATAAAAAATATAGATACAGGAATAATCATCGCGGCGGTAGTGAACGCCATTACTATTCCAGAGGTGCGAATCCAAATATTTGTATGCATGAATGTATTTAATTGCTGAACTGGATATTTCCGTGCATCAGAGAGCACGTAAAGCCGTCAGTCCCAGTTTTCATACAAACATCTATGGCGTTCGTTTGATATCGCTAATTGGTTGTACAAAACGCATCACGCAAAATATTGAAGTTCAGCTTAACTGGAACGACTCAGAAAGTGAGAGGATTTAATTCTGGGACCCATATCTCTTAATATAAAGCTTTCGCCTCGGACCTGAAGCCTGCTTCCACTCTCTTCCTGTTGTTCCTGACATTTGGCAGCAACAAAAGCCTCCAAACCAGGTTAGCTTAGCCCCGCAAGTTCTGCCTTTTGATTTCTGAATATTTAACAAAATAGTACATAACATTTATATATCAATCAATTAATCTATTAGCCTATGGCAGCCCACTGCTGACTTTCAATGTATACCATTTCTCCTGATCTTCCGCCTTCCACATCCAGTCTGGCCCAGTCACCCTTTTCAGGTCGTCAGTCCATCTAGCTGGGGGGTAATATATACCAGTATATATTTGTATATTTGAGTATATACTCTAAATCAAAGTGAATACAGCCCTCGAGACGTCGAATCCAGCGATACTTCGAGAACAATAGACGTCATTTTGAACAATTGATTAGTCCAGATTTAATTTAATTTAACTCCTTGTTGTTTCTCGGGCATAAGGGCAATCGAGAGGTCATTAGTTCGATTTTCAGTTTAAAGTTTTCAGATTGGGAAATGTTGAATAGAAGCTGGAAGTTTAGAACAATAGTTATAAACTCTGTTATATAACCTTCGGCTAAATTCTATTGGGAAAAGTCGTGATTGTATTTAATAAACACAAACAAATGCGCTAAACCCATAATACTTATTTTTTGCGTCGGGGGTGAGAAAGGTGATTAAGTGATTGAAAAAGGGCTAAGAATACCAGCGGGATTTACTTGTAGAATGAAAGAAACTGCTCTATTTTCGCAGAGTAATTATTTTTAAATCGTGATTGGACATTATTGTTAAATCTTTTTAATATATAATATATTGTAATACAAAATTAAGTTTGAGATAATATATGGCGAGGAGCCCATTACGTTTCCTAAAATTTGTCCTTCGGAAATAAAATCCGAGATTCATCCCTTATGAGGATGTTCATTCTTCTCCTGGTAGAAGACCACTAACAATTATTTTGAAGAATGCTAGAGTCAATAATGGAAGAATACCAGCAGTTCGCTTGATAGCGCTCCTTTTCTTTTAATTGTGTGAAGAATCCCCGCAGATACCCCCCTTCCTCGTCGGAGCCGGATGATAGCGATCCTGAAGATGCTGTGTGAGTTGTAAACACTTGTCGAGGGTTGTTCTTCGCACTTGCGGAATATTGCACATACTTACCGACAAGTATTCTCAACATTCTCTCCTTGGGTAGGAAGTCTTCTTACCTGCTTTGGGGGGTACGGTTTGGCATTCCTTTCTTTGAAAATTAGTATTAATTGGCTATTGTTATCATTAGAATTGTTAAACCGTGGGTGAATTGTGGATTCCTCTCCCTTTCCCAATATATATTTAACTTGTAATGGATTACCGTGTACTCTCTATTTCAATATCGTATTTAATTAATTAATTTAGAAATTTGAAACATCTTCACAAACTTCACATATACTTATTAGCAGGACCTCGGAATAAATAATACCACGGAAAATATTACATTCATTGCTCTGTGAGTAGGACTTACGGTTACATAGATCAATATGAATATTATCAAGTTACACGTTACAGCACTTCAGGTCACTTTACTTTCCTCGTAAATAAAAAATAGACCCAATCTTCAATAGGTATTAATTTTCGAAATGCAATTCCCGTAAAATAAACCGTCGCCAGTCAAGAAAGTGATTAAACGGGGAACATAAATCATATAGGTGAAGAGACGCATAGTCCACCAGCCACTGAGATTTATTGGGCCCGTCGTTTTATTAGAAAGTTTATTTATCTGGGTCACACTTTCACAAAGGGATTTTTTTTAATAAGGCGTGTAACCCGGCGTCCAGACAATGTGGAGGAACGGGTTGTTTGTATTTATGTTGTAACAGTGCGAGAACTTCACTTTCGTGATGCAGGATTCTTAGTGACGTTGTAGTTCGGATGGCTGTCGCTAGATAGCGCTGTGGACATGTCGTATTTCTCTCTCTCGGGCCTGTAGTCCGCTGGTACTAATTCTTTATTAGTATATCTTGACTGCTACAAGAAAGATTTGCTGGAGTTTGCCGAGCTTGTTGACAGAAACACAACATCTCATAATCATTTTACAAAAAAAATTGTTATGTGTGTAATGAAGAGTGAAATAAAAAAAGATAAAAATAAATAAGAATTACATAATCTAACCTAACCTCAATAGGAAGGAGTGTAAAGAAAAAGCTAGAAACTTCTGCCATTTTTACACATCATTCTTGGTTTACAAATTTTACAATGCAACTGAAACGTAGGATTTATAGTGTGTACAGAAAGTGCGTATAATCAAATAACCTTAAATAAATCGGGATAAAAAACCATTTCAATTAAACCCACTATTTATTGAATTTTATTTGTGATCAGGCTCTTTCAAAATGTGACGGAGACTGACCCGTAGTCGTAACGTGGGATTAAACGTACCTATAAACCTAAATAAATCGTTATTAATTATAAAGTGATTTTAGTTTCAATGATATCGCTCATACTGCCGACATTATCATTTCGATATATAATTTAATATTATTACAAAGCGAATGCTATATTTAAAAGTTACAAAAACATCAAGTATGTAATGAAGTTACAAAGTGAACAGCGAGGAATTCCAAGTCTTCAGCTGGAGCTTAAGATTGTTCAGCGCTCTCACTAAGTTGATAAACACGCTAACTTTTAATCCAGTAGTTTTAAGCACTGCTTACACTTTATAGTGAATGAGTACCCAGTAAATAAACACCAGAGAATATCACTTTCATATTTTAGCTTGTAGTTGGTGAACTATCTCAATAAAGACTGTGTGAAATGCAAAAGTAAAATCCAGAAGACGAACCCCGGATTTATTCAGGAGTAGGCATCAGATGCGAATGGAAAAACGATAAAGATAATAATGTGAATTGTAAGTCCTTTTTACATTCGGTTCGTTAGCAGAGATGCGCTGGAGATGCACTAAAGGCACGTTAGTTGTTAAAGCATGTTATCGTTTTATGCCTCAAGCTTGCTTTGCCTCTTTTGTTGTTTGTTTGTTTGATTCACGCCTTAACCGTGCTTCGCCTTAAGCGTTTTGCCTCTCTTTTTTTTATAATTCAGACTACAGTTGAACTGTCACTGAAATAGTTGTTTAATATCTAGTTCAAATTCCCAGGACAAAAGGACGATATTCAGCTCTAGATTAGTTTGCATTATAGTTTTCTATTAACCTTCTCTCGGGTACGTAGGTCAGACAACATTGTAATGCATATCAGCTGACTTTTACCAAACCAATTTTCCAGTTCACAGAAGTTCAGTGTACAACCACACTAGACGAACTTCAACTTGAAAATCTTGGTACTGTGGATAAACAATATAAGTATGGATTAGAAAGGTTCCGCCGCGTCACGGTTTGCCTGTAAAAACTCAGAGAGTGAGAGGTCTTGGTTGTGTTTGGCATCATACACCCTAAAATCATAATCTAGGCGTTGTTCCCCCAAAGGTTCCCCCCCAAAAACTGAAGCGTGATGTCACCTCCTTATTTTTATTTGTCTTGTGCAACTTTTACTAGAGCCTCTGAAGTTTGCTATTCGTACAGCAATCATAGCCTTCAAACAGCAAATGCACGCCATGAGGCTAGCCAACCCCAGAGGGTATTTAATTTCTGGATATTTGTTAGTAGCGTAAAGCGAATTAATGATATAGATACTACGTGAATACAGCAATAAGAATTAGAATTCAGCTTTACTTCGAGAGAAATAGACGTCATTTTGACCAATGGATTAATTCAGATTTAATTTCATTTAGCCTCTTGATAGCTGTGTGACATAAGACATAAGTTATCGAGCTTGCATAGCCCGCGATGGGCGGAGGCGCCTCGGGCATCGGAGGACACAGAATGACCTCCATCCTACATGAGCGAGAATCGGATGGAGCCGTCTGTCACCCTAGCAGAAGCAGGCCGAGGGTGGCGACGCAAAGCGCGCCTCTTCATGCCCGGAAGCTTGATTAATTGGACACACATATGAATTGTAGGTAGTTTGGCTTAGCACATAAACTATTTGTGTCCCGGTGATAGGTTCTTGTGGTTTGCGGGCACGGTATTAATATTGCGGACAACAGTTACAACTACGACATACAGGCCGGATGGGTCATTATATCGTATATTATGCACTACATACAATATATCATCATCAAATCCCTTTTTGTATATGTTACGATCAATTTATTTACAAAGAAATATATTTTCCACGATGGCGCCCCATCTATTTGATGTTTTCGTTAACAATGTCTTAAATGGAACCTCGCCGGCCTGTCAGGTGTTGGAAATTTATAGGTATCAATATATTACCTCTGATTGCTACGAAGGTTTTGCCACGTATTGCTTCAGAAGTGATTCATCAAACCTCCTAGTATATTGGTGAACTGTAACTGTAACACACTTTAACGACATCATTTTTAATCTATAATTAATACCTACCTATTTAAAAATTTTTAATTGATTTAAATAGATCTATATTGGCATTATTGAAACTGTTGATTGATAGCACTTGGGGGAACTTGTTGTTATATTTTTTATTATTATTGGTGATATGATTTGTGTTACGTAGATGCTGACTTTTTACCAGGCTTCTTACAAAATTTTCGTTAGATTTTCTGATATATAACTAAAAAATATTACGTCATCCAAAATCTGACATGTCGTTTTGTACTTATTTTTTTATTATTCATACACATTAATTATTTTGATTTATAATAATGATTTCGGTAATTCCCATTCACAATATTGTATACTTGTTTAGTTACATACGGAGCTAATAATGTAAGTCCTTCTAAATGCAAGGATATGTACAGTATTTAGACTGGCTTTGTACGGCAATACAGCGCAAAAGCATAAAGGACACGAGCCAGGCTTCACCGCAGAGAAATAATCAAGTTAGTTGGGCAGTGAAGGCGAGTGTGTCCATCAGGTTACTCCAATATAATAGTTACGATGGAATACTGGACGACTGTGAGAACTGAACTTCTGTTTGATGATGGAATGAGATTAGTATTACAGTAACATCGTAACAGTTAGCGAAATATTACAAAGAGAATTGATGTACACTTCTTATCAATCATATCACCGAATCAATTCCTAGATTCTGGTTAACTTTTTTTAAAATTATTTATTTATGAACTTTTTTTTCATTTCTTGATTTAATTATTTATTTATGAATTCATTCCACATACAGCTATCATTACAGGTTGATACCCAATACGTAGTATCATCTAAGAGAGCAACCCCTTTGTCGACAAAATTCGAGCCATCATAATCATCCCCATAGCAATTGCCCACTTGTATTGCAAGTTTACACTTTGCAACAGGAAAACTCGACTGTTGTTTTGTAGGTGCAGTAACTAGCTCATTCCTATTTTCATTTTACAGCACTACCTAGGTGGACCATGGTCAATGTAAGCAATAAATACAATGAATATAGCAGTTATAGTTTCGAAATGTTTTAGGCGCAAAGATACTCTATTCATCTTTTGTTCGTGTCTCTCGTTTCAGTAATTACTGCAGCGGCTCAACGCGACATTAAGACCTAGAACTAGACAGCGATGAGCTGCAACTTAAATAGTGAGAATTACGTTTTATATAGATGCATTTTTAATTTGAATTGTAAGTAGGAAAATTGCGCTGTCATTATTACGAAGCTGGAAAAGGCGCTATTTATTTTTCCAGATCCTCAATTTTATGTTTTATACTATCATGTATATTGCAGTAATTGCAGTTCCAATATGCGCAATTGCTACCGACCTTCAGCCTTGCGCTTCCAGTTCACCACAACTACCTTTTTTAGGTAATCAGTCTAGATGATGGTGGTCCCAGAGTTTACGATCTCGCGGTGTCCACTTTAGGACTCGTTTTCTCCCCCGGGGATCGGTACTTTGACAGATGTGGCCAGCCCACTTTCGTTCTTCGTCGGTTTCTCATTTCGAATTTTATCCTGTAAAATGTTCTAGGATAGCTCACAGGCTGTTTCTAACAAAGATCATAGAAGGGAAAGTAGAAGGAAAGAGAGGAAGAGGCAGGCCAAGAGGAACATTTATGGCATTTATAGATAAAAGAAAGGATACAAGTTGGGTCGTATCAGGAGATTAAGGGGTTGGGGGGGACAGAGAGGAGTGGCAATTACTCCACCGACAAGTGCATAGCTCTTAAGTTTAGAGAGAGAGAGAGCTCACTCTACAGTCATGATTTTATAAATAACCTCATTATTACTGTCTGCCCTATCCAGAAGGGAACGCATGCGGCAGAAAACAATACGTGGTTATGTTTTTGTGGTTATATGGGTACTAATAGAAAACGCGATATCACTACGAGATAAGGAATACTTGAAATAAAACCTTGAACCAATCCGTCTGACCAGCGTGGAAACCCTATGTCCAGCAATGGACTGCGATCGACTAATTGAAACGATAGACTAAACTACTACCTTTAACCCTAGATAGCTAACGTTCCCCGACTTCCATGAACGCCTAACCATTCGACTTTGGATTGAATATTTGAATTTAGATTGAATTTTATGTGTACATTTTATTGCAATATAAATATATTTAAATTAGTTTTATTGTGTTTTGAATGAATGTAATAATAGAATAAAATAACTTTTATTTTACTATTCATAAATCACAATTTTCACATAGCACTTATATTTCTGAGATAATTTTGAACCTTTCTAAAATAAAAGAAAAGTTCCTAAGTTAAACTTTTTTTTTATTTTAGAAATAAATTCTAATATGAAATAAACAACAAAAAATATCTATAAGTATATTTTTTATTAATTATACAGTACATTAGAACAGTCACAAAAGTAACATACAAGCTAACCATTCCTAAAAATGACGAACACATTTACTATGTGTTAGGTATAGGTAGCTGTCTAGGGTTAACTACACTTAGATGATGATTATAGACCCTACTAAAACCAGAAGTGTCACTTACAAACCTATCATCAAAGTCCTAGTACGAAATCAAATAAAAATATTATAATTCTACCCGCTCTATTGTTATCTGTGTTCCTATTTGCTCGCTGACGAAGTTGTTAGCGCACGACGTAGTGATCATTTCGTCTCCGGCTTTTGTTCCTATCTCTATCCCCCGACGTGCTTGTTCTGCTTTATTTAACTATCTCTGTCTCTCTCTCACGCTATTTCTTTCCGTACTTCCCTAAACAATATTATAATAACGCCATGCTGGGAAGAATGAATGAAAAAAAAATTGTGATGTATCGCACATGTTGTGAAAGGGCGACTGTGACGTCAGCTTGAATAATTTAGTTAGTGATATTCGATTATATCAAAGAGGGAAGATAAACTGTGATGAAATATGGATAAGAATTTTTGTTTTTAGGGTTCCGTATGGTTTCTTCAAATTAAGAAATGCGCTTTTGTCGGTGCAGTTGTTTTCAGTCGAATCGGCGGCATTTTTGAGTTGCCATCGTGGTGTAGTAATTTGTTTCACGGCAGTGCCGCTACTTACGGAGAGGGCCCGAGCATAGGTTTCGCTCTTCAAGAAGGCTTATTAAGCCACGCTATTCTCTTCTTTGTCAATTCTTTGACCTACGATGTTATTAGTATCTTGTCCTTTATCTGGACAATAAACGGTTTTTTGGTCTCCCTCTTCCTTTTCTATGATATTTTTTCAAAATAAAGTGTGCCCTATCAGATAATCAATCATCTTTTATCTTCAGTTATTCATTATTTTGAATGTTATTCATTATATACCTTCTTTACTGTACTCCCTTACAAATCAAATTTGTAATCTTCAAGTACTTTAAATAAATCTATAAATAGACACACGAAGCTGTGATGTAGATTTTACTATTTCTCTTGTATGACTGTCGTCTGACCTCTCAACCAAGACTGGTTCAAAATATTCTTACTCCCTTCGGAGTATACATTATTTACTGGCTGTAATTACTCCATGTGCAATACAAAAGGGTAAGTCCATCAATAAACTGAACAATGAGGTGGTTGTGCTGCCAAGAACCCATTGTTGCTTGCCATCCATTGCTTTTAGCCGTCTCAAAGAATTCACTCAGAGCGTTGGCGTTGGAATCGCCGTTTCTCTTGTGGTAATTACGACCATTCGTTTTGAGGAACTTTCAAAGGATGACAGATGCATTATTTCTGGACCGGCAAAATGTAAAACGTAATATTTATTGGTATCCATTGTATTTCTAAAAAAAAAAATACCTTTGGGTAGTAAGGTAATATGTCATTAAGGTAATATTTCCCTTATGAAAGAGATGGAACCAGTAGTTCGCCATTTGCTTCGGTTTTTATGCAACACTGTGTCGAATGCATTCATCAGTAAGAGTTGGTGAAGGTATGAAGCGGGTATTACTTGATTTGATCACCAAAGTATGGTTGGTGTACTACAGGGAGTTCCCTCACTCTCTATTAGATAGATAGATTGATAATTCTTTACTGCATACCAAAGAAAAACTTCTAAATTAAGCTGGAAACTATCTCTTCTAGGCAATTGGGGACAACAAGCGTAATAAAAAGTGTAGTATCATTGTAGAAAATTTAAAAAACGTGGAAGAGGAAAGGATAATAACAATAAATTAAACATAAAATGTAACAAACTAACTAATAATATAAAGTACATGATCGTGAGCCAACGCGATGATATGTAATGTTCCTTCACCATACTCTGAAGAATGTTTGAGGATTTCGTCCATCTGATTTAAAACGGCAATGCATTCCATAAGCGTAAAGCCTTGACAGTGAGTGACTTATCAACAAAGTTAGTGGAATGTCGCGGCATTCTCAGCCTCAAATTTGCAAATGACCGCAGGCATCTCGTATGTGAGTCATGGAGGAACTGAAATCGTTCTTTTAGTTGTTTTTAGAGTTCCATATTATAATCTATGTCTTCACCAAAGTTTAGGTTGACCCATTTAGAGTTTAGCCTTTCTGTATTAATTGCTATTATCAAATAATTAAAATATGAATGAACGAATATATGTCACGTATACAATATTATAAATGGTTGCGGTGACAACAAGATGACGCGAGTGCGGTCTGAAAGATGGCGGCTGGCCCAGAGGATGTAGGTTAAGCAATTAACACAAAATTGGGTCAAAATCGATTCAGCAGTTTCCAACTTGGTGTTTATCATTCACAGACTTATTAAAATTAATTATCCTATCATCAGTTCTACGGCGAAGGAATAACGTTCAACCTCTGCATAATATAAAGTTACTTGGAATTTTGTATTTTAGTTCAAAGCTTACGTCTGAAACCCAAAGGACAATTTTCTCCTTCACTGTTAATAGCACCTTTTTATTTTTATGGCAAAAACCATCAAATGTCTCCTACTGTACTGTATATGTACCTACTATTTTACAGGTGAGGCTGAATTGTCCTGAAGAACTTGATGTGTACATTGCGGAACACTGTTAGAGAAGACTGTTAATAAGCTAATAAATTATAGTACCTACATATAATAATCTGTTTTGATTACGGTATACAGTGTGTGCCCGTGCCAGCTGCCAATGATCAGTTTATGTAATCTATGATTGGTTAATGGCATTTCCCGCTTACCATCAGAGAAAAAGGCAAAGAACTAAAAAAATCGGTCAAGTGTGAGTCATTCTCGGAACTACGGTTAGGTACAAACTTAAAGTAATTCTTGTATTAATTTATTGATATATTTTATTTTATGAGTCGGATACTCATACAAATGACGCATGGCTTATATGTTTATACCATATTTAGCGAAAAATATTGTGTAGCAGTTTATTCGCCTTCATACTATGTTCTTATTATATCAACCTCCGTCATGAAGTTTAAATATCTAAGGATTTATTTCAAGTATGTTAAAACCACGGTTTAAAGAGTAGGTACTCGTAGTACAAACTCTTTTATTTTAAAGTTTGACAACATAAGTACATTACGCTTCCCGAAAATAAAAAAGAAATTAGTTTGTTTCAAATATGGAATGGTCGAAGGGGAAAGATGGAGTCGCGGTTATCATGTTTCTTATAGTTATGTAAACGTATCGTAATATTTTGATTGCATTGACGTAGAATTATGATATTTTCACTGCTACAAAAGTTGGTCTGCAGCGATTGATCTAAAAATTTGTTATGAATTTCAACTTGACTTTCCTAAGATAAAGGTCTTAACAGACAGACGGACAGACGGACAACAAAGTGTTCCTATAAGGGTTACATTTACTCCCCTTGAGTTACGGAACCCAAAAAAGATAGAGAGTTGGAACGTTTTACCCTCACACTTCCACCAGTCATTCAATCCCGGGCGTGAAGGAACGCCTGTCGAGATCCTTGAGATAGGGACTAGGGGACACCCTCACGGTCAGAGTATATCTTCATATTCTTATACATGAAAATAACATCACAGTAATTCCTGTACGTTTCTATTAACCCTAACTTACCCTCTTCAATCGCAGTGGTATCAACATCTAGATGCTTTTCCAAGGACCCTATATCTCGAAACTTTAATAGACTGATCGGCCAATCCCTGATCTCCAACATAATACATCAGAAAGGTCTAAAAAGGTCCACTGTATGGAATTTCATTATAGCGACGCCTCATCCGGTTGGATTTATAACATCCTATGAATTTTGATTAAATTTTCGTGCCGTGAATGGAAATTGGGAACTTTGAAGATATTACTGTGAGATGCTTTGCTTTACGCGTATCATACAGATTGCGTTAATTATATTATAATTAGGTTCATTTTTATATCGGATACGAAAATACATCTTTATATATCCACATCATGTTCGTGATAAAACACACTATACCTACCGTGTGGGCTGCGTGGAAACAGAAGGTCAAAGCATCGCAAGTCGCAGCATTAGGAGCTTTGATACCTATGTCCAGTAGTGGAATGCGATAGGCAAATTGATTGATACAGAGCCGAAGCTTTTCCAGTTCGATTGTACAACTGAGTTGGGAAAAGGTATTTAGTCTGACTGAGAAATTGTGAATTTCGATAATTTCCATCAGACGGTAGTCTGTTACCATACAATTCCCTGGAGTTGGATGTTGGTGCATTTGCTGCCTTGGTATGTAGCCTCCCTAAGTGTGTGATTATACCATATACCTAACAAATTTTTTCAGAGTTCGTCTCCTTTCATTTGGGCACCGTAGTCACGCATGCCGTCTTTATGACCTGATAAATATTCTAACCACAACTGTTCCGATAAATCCAATCGTGCATCAACTTCGAGTATATTTTTGCCGCTAACCTTTCTGTCGAAACCTGTTTATCCTACTAATCCTAATGCTATTATCGATAAAACTTACTATTTTAGTTAGTTTATTATTCATGCAAAAACGGCTAAATGGATTTGAATAAAATTTGATAGACGATGCGTAATATTTTAATCAGATTGAATGTTTTTACCGTCGTAATTTTCTATAGCTTGCTTATCCTAAGTTGGGGCGGGTCAACTCAAGTAAAACTAGAGATTTGATTGGTGTAAAAATGATGTGAAAATAATATATATTTCCATAAAAGTGGCACAGCTAGTATTTTTTTTTGTTTCTGTAAGTTAAAAAAACATAATATGCTCGTATAAAATCTTTAGTTAACCTTAACAATAGTGTTGGACAACAACTATTCAAAAAAGCATGTCAAATAAATTCTCAGAAATCCATTTATTATATATAGTATTCTGAGAATTTATTCAACTTGTATGTCTTATGTCTCACTGCTAGCAACATAATATTAGTTCAACTATTAAGAAGCCTTCTGATCTATGAGTAATATTTAAGTGAGTTCAACCCTTAGTATATTAAAGGGATTAAACTGTCAAGGGATTCTGTGTAACCCTCTATTCACCTTGAGACATTCTTATTCTGAGATTTACGGTATCTTTAGATTGCCAACATAATGTTGCATCTACAGATTTTTTTATAATTTCGTTACCCGAAGTCCGTTCGAGAAGAACGATGTTATTCCTCATTGCGGCTTATAGATGAGGTTCGGAGGAGGTAGACTTGAACGTACAGACGAGATACTATCAGTCGATAATAACGCAAGCGTTATCGAAATATCTGTTTCAAGCACATTGTGTATTAGGATGCGGACAATGATAAAGAGTTCGGCCTCAATCTAGGAATTGAAACACTAAAGAATATTATCATATTTAAGCCTGTTTCAAGCTACACTGTATGCGTCTGCAGTTATCGTATCGGCTACTGAATCAAACCTCTATGTAAAATTATTTCATTCTAAATGAAAGGACAAGTTTTTTTGTGCGTCCCGGCACCAAAATCCCGTTTAATAGCTAGTTAACATAAATTACAGGCAGCATTGTGGCACATTGTCTAGTGAAGATAATGCTTTAAGATAAGTTTCCCCTACGCCATTTACAGAGGCGATTAGATTGTCAATTTCCTTATGTAGGCCCTTTAACAACAAATTTTCTTTAATCTATTACAATCTTGATGCAATCTGTCAGTCTAATGGGTGTCATTGTTGAATGGGTATACATACATTGTACCGGTTTTTAAACCGTACCTTTGTTCAACAAATTCTTGATACTTTTCACCAGCATAAATGTTTCCTTCTTCCTACAGTACCCGCTCCTTTAAACAGAGTTGTAAAAAAAATCCGCATGGATACCACCTCCACCAAAGTTGATGGTGGTGATTATGTTGACGACTCCAACCAAAACGCTCGTCGTCGATGGGTCCTTGATTGCTGGAGGTGAGATTATACAAGAGATATCTCTCGCACCAGGCAGATTCGAAGACATCTTACTGAGGTGTTCCTATCTAGCCCCCCTAAGTCACTAAGCATCTGATGAAGCTATAAAACTGAGTTAATACCCGGTAGTCACCAATATCGGTAAATATGATTGCTGATCCTTATTCCTAAGAATTCAGATAACCAGCGAGGAAAGTGAAATCATGTTGACGTATCCCAAACTATAGTCATCATTCTCTGAACCTTTTTCCAACTCTGTTGTGGTCGGCTTTCCAGTCTAACTGTGATGCGGCTGAACTTCGATATTCTCCGTGAAGCGACTGCCATCTGACCTCCACAACCAATTGTCCAATGACCAATGTGGATATCGGTATCCCAAACTATAGTATTAGACATATATTCTGGTACCGTTCCTGTAATATATGGGCACCTATTCTAGACATAAAAAGTAGGTTTTTAGGCCGTCACGCTGAGCGCCACCATTGTAGTACTGTATGTGTTTGCAATGGTGACCCTCTTTTATGAGACTTTGCCTTCAGCTTAACATCAGGCGAGGTGCAGTCAAATTGACGTGCCATAAAAAAAAATCCAGTACAAATATACCCGTACGAAATTTTAGACAGTGATTGGGTAGCAAACATTCAAACATCTTCACGAACTTTTAAATTTATAATATCAGTACCTCGTACCGTAAATTTTACAAAGGTGTGCAACCTGAGTGTTTAGAAGTGTATGTCAAAAACTGAGACGCACACATTAAGTCAAATTCTCTTCATAAATACTACCTGTGTAACATTACTTACCTTTATATTCACCCTTTCTTACGAAAGAGTATTGTAATACAAAACCTTATGAAGTTCAGTGTTGCCACTCGCTGATTACGAATCCTCTTTGATGTTCCAATTAATGATAATTTAAAATTATATATCGTGCTACATAGTTCTTTCTATTTTTGAAATAAATAGACTGTCTCGTTTAGTAAAGTACGGACGTTGGTACTTTTGTACGTTTACTTTTGTGTTTTTACGTTGTTACTATAAAGATCTAGTAAGTAGGTAGTCAAGTCTCCATCATTTTTCCCCAGCAACACCTGTTTTTAATATTACCGTTTGCATGTTTGTAATATAGGGCTTGTACACAAAACTGCGATGCGACGCGATGCGATGCGAATCAACGAAAAAATCTATTGAAATAACTGTTTTGCGAACTCGCATCGCAACGCATCGCAGTTCTGTGTACAAGTCCTTAAGTTAGAAAAACCATGACTTTCACTTTCTTAAACACAAAGCTTACTTAATACGAGTATAAAAAGTAGTAAAGATTAGCTTAGATACAAATGATATAATAATCTTCAAATGTATTAAGAAATAGTATTACAAACAGACTCCAACTTCATTCACTCTCGTCTATATTGTTTAAAAAGATGTTTACTCGTATTTGACCTTTGTCCTTTCATCTCCTACACAAAATCTCCAATAATATTGGGTAATTTTTTCATAACCTACCTCATTGCCAAGGTTACACGATCGCGTCGACTTTCCTTATAATAAGTAGAACATTTTCACGAGGAACATTTTGAACCTTACACGTCACTCTTGTTATTACGTATAACATACAGTACAAGTGGTTACAGTATTTTGTAACATACGCACTTGAAGATAAAATACCTTTAGAGTTGGTTCCTACGCACTAAACTATTTTGTAGTGGAGGCTAAAATATCTAGTATCAAAGAAACTTACGGATTCGAATGCTTCTGAAAATTTTGTAAATGATAAAAAACCTAATAGAGGTTCTATCAGAAAATAATATAAAGATTAGGTCAAAAGACAATGTTCTTAAAAAAATATATGTTGTAATAAATAAAAATTACATACCGTCCAAAAGAGAACTTCCTAAATCGGAACTATTGACTCCGTCAAGGTAAAGTTACTACTTCTAGTAACTAGTTACTCCTTAGTGATTAATAATCCTGGTTCTGCCGTCCACAGGAATCCATTGCCAGAGTAAAAAAGAAGTGGTTACCGTGGCCTATGGACGGTTGTGCAAAACCAGTGGCGTTACACTCGTTCTACCGTATTCATTCAAATTCTTTATGGAATTTTTGCATAAAATAGTAGCAAACATCCAACTTCGAAACATGTATTTCGAAACCCCGGAACATCTTCAGTCAATTGGTAACTACCGATTCCCAGAAGGAAATCTTCGTGTCGCGTCCATCAACGGGACATATTAGCTTGGCATCGAAGGTTTATGTTATACACACACACATAATTTTAATCTGTAAGTATTTCTAACTAGAAACATACAAAGTTTACAATTCATGACAGGCGATAATTCCTGCTAAATACATAAATCAACGAAATAAATTACTTTGCTTCGATGCGGTAAAGTTATAAAAAAGTTATTATAACTTCATTTTAGCTAATCATCGAATTTTTTAGCGAAGCGACCGTATTTGGCTCATCTTGATCCACTCACCGTGTTTGAAAATGCATTCAAAATTTGCTAATTGAAATTCTGCTAGAGATGCTTGGGGCATTTGATTGAAGTATCTCTAGAAGTTATCTCTATGAGGTTAGACAGTAGCTTTAAATCCCTGTACGCCGACCCACTTTACCAACACCTCTTAAAAGTAATATTATTTCAATATTCTAAGTAATAGTATCCCTGAACGTAAGAAGAGGACTAATAGGGTTTTAGGCTATGAAGTGGTAGCCTCGGATGCAAACAAACAATCCCAACTAATAGGGCAGTGACTCTTACCGTCCCACGGGCAAGGTCTATACTTTGACTGGCGGACGGAGAAGAAGTCTATCGAAGCGATAGGGTGGCCACATTCTGCTTCACCGGGCACCAATACTGCTGTACTAGGAATGTAAAATGTAAGTCTAGATGCACAATCAATTATCTGCCACCCTAACTAAATTGCTTATATAAGAGGATAGTTCCGCGGTTCGAATATACAGTATTCCAATCTTAAATTCGACGCTTTACCTACAAAGCTATTATCACTATTTTCCATCCATCTATTTTCGCTTCATATTGGTATGGAAATTCTTTTGATCGTCCAATATTTCAATGAAATTTTTGTTACCTTTAAAAACCAACGTTTAAATCGAGCTTTTAGCAGCTTAGCATTGTGTAAGCAGACGCATTATCCCAAATATGTTTTTTATATCAAATGTAAGAATTATGCTCTAAATTTTTATAAAATATGAAAATGAAAAATTCCTAGACGTTTCGATCACCCACTTATCGCAGGGATATAAAAAATACATTGAATGAATAATAAAAATGAACTTGAAGAAGAGTCTGTGTACCTATTTCATGTTACGCAGTGCCTCTTTAGATAATTTGGGGCAGTTCGCGCACTTCATGTGAAAAAAAAAACCTTTGCGATATTTGACATGACTAAAAATAATGTATGAATATATTTAATTAAAGGGATTGAAATTGCCTCTGGCAATATGCATTTCGAAACAATTAATACTATAAGCCTTTAATTACAAAATTAATTAATTAATTGTTCGCGTAAGCTTGTTATTTTGTGTGAAATAAGTTTTTTTAGTTTAGTGGTAAGCGGTATTACGATTGATAGAACTCTCCAATCAATCAAAATGATTCAAGCTTTCACAATACCGACGAGAACTCCTAATACACGCAATTTAGCTTAGCAGGACCCTCTGGCTTATTAATATTTTAAAAGGAAAATACAGTCCACCCAATGGTAAGTGATACCACACCCCAAAGTTGTGGAATTCCTTGCTAGCTCACGTGTTTCCTTCTTCCTACAGTCCCGGGTCCTTTAAGCGAGCCGTGAAAAGCATCTGATGAGGCCGTCAAGCTGAGTGCCACCATTGTAACACTTTACGTTTTTGTAATGGTGACCCTCCTTTCTGAGACTTCGCCTAGAGCTTACCATCGGGCGGGGTGAGGTCAAATTGACATGTCATAAACAATCTGTCTTATATCCATGAATGTAGTACAAACTGTAATCATCATCATCATCAGTGTCAGTCCCGATTGCATCCAAAGCATATACTAGGAAGTCCGAAGTTCATTTTCATACTTGTATTATTGATTTATCTTGTCTTAGTTTTTGCGGAAGGGACTGCCCTATGACCACTTAATCTTAAGAGTATCATAAATCAACAATCCTATCATCAGGTGTACCGGCTAGCAGGATAGATTGGCTTAGGCTTAGAAGATCTTGAAGAGGGAATCTGGAAGAAGCATATTTGTCAGCAAGAAAATCATACCTGTTCTTTAATTTCGTATGAATCGCGAAGTGACAATAAACCCTCTTATGACAAAGGGCATAAGACATATAATTGTTTAATGTAGCTCATTATCTATCAAATCAAGGCTTATTTTCCAGGCTGATACTTCTTCGAATTTCAACTTTATATAGCTAGCTACAATAGAAATATGTAATGTTTCGGGCAAACAATCTAATTTATTAGGTTGCCTAAGGATATAAATTGATAAAAAAGCTATTTGCTACGTACATATAGAAGTCCTGGGAAAAATGTATCCTTTTAAACAATAAAGTTATGTATACAAGCGTAAATAGAGCAACAGTCTCTTTATCACCGACTTTAGCGACTAGCCAGCTATATCTGATAAGATGATAGGTTTATAAAAAACGTATCACGCTTCATAAACTTTGTCTCTTTCTCACAGGTTTTTTTTTTTATCGTGCGCAAAATCCCCAAGGATACCACCTCCACCCAAACCGATGGAGGTGATTATGTCGGACTCGAACCAACCAAAACGCACGCCGTCCATGGGTCCTTGATTGCCGGAGGTGAGATTATACAAGACATATCTCTCGCACCCCGGCAGACCCGGGGACATCTCTGTTGAGATGACCCTCTTCCCCCAATGTGGGCCCCTAGGTATGGGGTGGCATTTTGCGCCATCGCCGTGGCCTGCTTCTGCTAGGGTGACCGGCGGCTCCACCCGTCACCCCCAGGCCCGCGCTCATGGGGGCCTCCGCTCATCGCGGGCAGTGCGGGCCCGGAGTCTTCTCCGAACCCGCTTCGCCTCGTCTTTTTCGAGCATTACTTGCTCGCAGAAGGAGGCGGCGGCTGCATAAGCACTCGCGCATCGTACCATCACCGTGAGCAAGGTGGCGAGCGAGACAACTCCCACCCCTAGGGCTGTCACTAGGACCCGCCTTGGCGTCTCCCACGCCGGGCACTCGGTCAGCGTGAGCAGCCCCGAGTCCTCGCTCGCATCACAGTGATGGCACTCGGACGTTGGCTCCTTCTGGATCCGATGCAGGTAATCCCCGAAGCACTCGTGCCCGGTGATCACCTGCGTCAGCCGGTATGAGAGGCTATCGTGTGGACTCTCTAGCCAGTCCCCCATGATGGGTCTTACCGCCGCTATTACAGCGTGTCCTTCTCTTTGTCACACCTAGGTTTTTTGTAAAAATATGCCTGTCAGCCCTACACTTTGTCCTTCTAAGTATAATATGCTGTACTAATAACTTTATGATTTGAACACGTATTGTCACTTTCAAGGAGATCCTATTAAAGTGAACTGTATTTATTGTCCTAATATAATAGATATTTTGGCATAACTCTCAAAGGTATAACAATATTTTGATATAATATCAAGTGTTTAATGAGTTTCAATCTTCAATTATATTATTAATTTATTCAGTTCACACTTAATAACGTAATAATATGAAATGGTACGACTGAATTCACCCGGTCAGTAGTATAAATTTCTGTTTCTACTACTCACCGGTGAACTTACTCAAATTCTTTTGAGTGAAAAAGTAGTTGATGAACATACTCCTGCTCTTATATCATATTTATTTCATCTGCGCAACATGTGTGCTTTTCCATTCTACTCTGGTTGCAGTGAAGTTGCTGGTCAATGTGAAGTTACTCTTTCTAGTCATAATCAACCTTACATAGTCAATCCATCATCTATCTCTCATCCCTACTTATTACATGTCCGAACCGTTACAAACCCTTTTGCTCGTAATTTTTCTATGATTTGGGAAGAACATACAGGCATACATAAACTCACATACACACGCTCACGTACATCCATACATACACACACACACACTCATACATACAAACAGTACACACAAAATAGGATGAAGTGATGCCTACTACTACTAGTCTTCTAAGCTACTGGATATGAGGGCTACTTATTAATGTAATTAAGTTTAGGCTACTACTTGTATGCATTTACTTATTTTCCTAATAAGAAACAAAACATCGATAATTTATTTCATGAACGCTATCTATGTATGTTACTTTGGTTATATTACACTTAGGCTGTCAAAGGATTATAGATCTGAAGGTGTTCATGAAGTTTTGGAATTCACTGTACGAACATTCATACATACTCGTACATAACATAACATAAACTCACGCCTATATCCCCGAAGGGGTAGGCAGAGGTGCTAGCACCCACATTTCGCCAGTTCATACATACATACATTACATAAATATATACTTTCTTAACTCATCCCTTTTTGGTTTCCCCTCAATTCCCTTCAAATATAAGTTACTGTCCCAATTTGTTGGACGACTTGCTCGCCTCTCCACAACTCTGTACGTCACACATAAAGGGCCCATATTACGCCACTCAGGTACTGGATATTAATTAACAAAGACCCTAACTTTAAAATAATACAGTTCTATCTCATATATACATAGAAAATATTTTAACTGTAATATTTACTAACGTTTACGCGAATGTCACACATTGAAAAGAAAACATATCGCGATACAATCCACGAAAAACGGTTGTTTCATTTCGATGTTTTATTAGTTTGTTTACCCAACTGTAACTAAAAAAGGAAGGTTATGTTTGATGTGTATGACCGGTCTATAAGTCACTCTCTTACAGTAGAACATGAATAGAAGGGGCAGGCAAACGTAACTGGGATAGATTTTATCTTTTCCCGAAGCGATGGCCAGCTCCTCAGTTAGGGAGAGCCTAGTCCGTAAGTTAGCTCGTGTACTGTCTTACAAGTGAGGTTGTTTTGCTTTCTAGAGATCTTTTTTATACCAGTAGGAATACGTTCTACATGATGGAAATTAGTTAGTGTGGCCTACGGATGTTTGGAACACCAAGGGCATCACACTCGTGCTGCCCTGTAAAGGGTAGGGTGGAGGAGGGGGAAAAGTTGAAGGAGTTTCTGTACTATCAGTTCAGTTTCTTATCATCACAGAGCAGTGCCAAATTAAAACCTCGGTCTACCTACAGTCAAAAAAAGCGAGCACTGACTACCCTACTCACCGCCAGAAACACAACACAAGGTTATTATTAGCCGATATCTTGGTGCAACCCACTTTTGTAGGTTATGCTTTGTGACCTATGTAAATAAAAATATTTGATTTGACCTGCCGAGAGTGGAAAGATTATATAAGTAACAATTTAATTAATCTTGTCTCTCTTTTTAATAAAAGGATACAACTCAAAGGTCATTTCCATTTGTCGAGTAACTTAACTTTTATTATTGCCACTCGTATAAATTAAGAGAATTTAATAAAGAACGTATTTTGTCGGATGACTCTATATAGCAACAAGGCGACTTTAAAACATTCGAATATTTTGACTCGTATGAAATTCGAACGAAAGACGTAGCATAGGTATAGTCGTGACGGTACCATGAAGAGACCTGACCTGACACCCTGACCTGCCTTAGAGACCTGACATCCACGGAGATGGCATGATTTTTAGTCAATTCAAGACCGATAAAACCACCCTCGCTGACTAGTGGGAGTAGTACTTATCCTTATGGATGACTAAAACTGAAGTGACTACATTTTTTAAGCAGATTTTTTTTCATAGATTTATCAAGTGTAGTTACCTTAGTTTCCTACAATAAGTTTGAAGCGGCACTGACGTATCACATACCGTTTTTGGATCCAATTTCGGTATGGATGCATGCATGAAGTCATATTAGTTTTCTTACAGTAGTTTCCAAGCAGAACCGAAGTGTCTCGTAACAATTTCGGTGAATGTGTTGCAATAAACCGATTGCCTATAACTTAAGTCCGCAACACTGTGGGTGTTTCACGGTGAGACGGTAGGCCTACAGTACCTTTTTGTCATTTAAATAACCCGTGACATTTTCCGGATCCTCGAGACGAGTAAGTAAATTATTCATTATTTCGCTGACATCTTCATCTCCGGAACATTTCAAACTCTTCGTCGCAGGTATCTGGGCTTCATACTTATGTTATAAGGATTTGAATGGTTTCTTAGTATAACTGACGACAGTCTTTTCCACATTCACATCATCTGTTTAATACCCATGAAAACTAAAAATAAGTGGAAGTGTGAAGTAGGCGAGGCACGCGTGTCATTCTAATAGTTTACTATATCTCTCTATTACTTTACCTATATTTTGATACTTTAAATAAATATAAACTAATTGGGTAATAAAGTTATTATTGTGTATACGATCAATCAAAACTATTGTTTACTAGTAATGCAGCGTATAGTCAACGTATTATGAATCTGTCGAAACACATTTCTGATCGTTCTATTTCGTGTTAAAAACTGTAGCCAATTGTTTGATGAATTTGAGTGTCAAAATAATTTCCCTGTGTGCGTGAAAGAGGTAATGGAGTGCGTCGATTGCCAAAGACAAGTAATACAGGCAAGGCAAGCCCAGTGCAACAATTAGTATACAATAAAAAATCACAAGAAAGAAAAAGAATACACATAATCAAAGATCATATTATATTTGTATAACTTTATTTTGTATAATGAATATAAATTTATATCATATTCAAGTAACAATTTCACCGAAGCAGGTATGGCATTCTTACAGTCGAGTATCCTAAACACTGAGTATTCCTAATATCCGCAACAACTATGCAAATATGAAAGATCACAATGAATTCGATAAGACATGACAAGAACTTGAGCCTTAAATAACACCATCTGGCACAGACATTTATATAAAAAACCCTTTCGCCAAATCCTGCACCGCTTCGTATTCGACGGCCGTTTTAGTAAACGTCTTCAAAAGGACGACCCATACGTGATTCGCTTCGGAAATATGAGCAACGATGGAACGTTTGTTAGGCTACACAGAGATGTGTCTTGATACGATAGGATTCTAGGCTAAGTTGCGCGAGACAGCAAAATGTGTGTTTCATACATAGATCTTATTATAACTTATAGTACCTTTACTTAGGATTTTTTACACTTCAATGGTTACAAATCATCACACTTGTACTTCTCCACGATATTTATTATTGATAATATATTAAGCTGACCGGTTTCGCCTTGCGGCATTCTCAAAGTTTCAAATTGACATAGATCAAGTATTAAACATATGATCATATAAAGAATGTTCAAAATTCGGTCAGGTGTGACCGCTACTTATTCAGTAGAATTAAAAAAAACAATATCTTGAACAGCATTTTTGAACCACACATGTTTTCTCACACCAAGTGGGGTTATAACAGAAGCAAACCTAACACGGGTAGGTTTTCCAATTACGTAAACCACAAAAATATCCGGGTGCGTTACACCCGGAAAATAATATTTGATAATATCCTTTATTCGGATATATTTTGGCTATACGGAACAAGTAACAGAATTATTTTCTCCGGTTTCTGTAATAGGTACGTTTCCTTTTACGTAAACTAAATACAAAATCATAGTCAAATACTTTATTTTATTTCAGATTTAGTTTAAATAACGATAAATAATTCTACATTTACATTGACATCTAGGTAAATAGAAAGAACCTGTGAGAATCGACTGAGAATTAGTAATCAGAAGTCCAAGTACCTGTAAGTTACATTAATAAAGATATATATGAAAAAAAATAAATATTAATAAAAAAATACCTATTATGATATAAAGCCTACGTAAGTAACTAAAAAGTACTAAAGTAGTAACTAAGTTCAGGACAGGACTTGAACTAACTAGTAGTCCCTTTATAGGGAGATGTACTAGATGAATGAAATAAGAGAGTAAGCCTTATAAATTCATGTCTACTTATACAAATCATTACAAAATTAGAGAAAACCACTACAAGATTACGACACGAAGAAAGCAACAATTATGGTTAAACCATATTAAATAGCTATTTCATTTAGTTTAGCCGTTTTATGTAGGAAAAATAAATACCACACCAAAATTGTATGTCAAAATTAGCTTATCAAAGGTAGCAGCAGACACGTTCAGAACATTATAATATGTAGATTTCCTCTGGTACCCACGAAGTAAAATCTACGTTATTACTTTGTAGGTACCAAGTAGTCTTTGGAGTTTCAAATAATTTATTCCCAAGTAGCAGGTACAGCCACAAGCATATTTCAGCAGAAATCTTATCAGAGTTCGCACTAATTTTCATATCAAAATGTAGAAGCTCGAAACTTAATAACAGGAGCCTCTTTCGAAAGCTGTGTATGTTTCTAGTAGGTATAAGACATAAAGAAAAAATGCTGGGACTTAGGTACTATTACATTAACAAATATGAATACTAAATTTGTTGTATTCAAAAGCATTCATAATATTCTTCGTTTAGGTTTCTATATATAAGAGTATCTCTTCTAATATATCTTTAGCGAGTTATTCTTGTACATTAGGTATCTTTTTATGGGTATTGCCTACGCACATAATTATTTATATTCCTCTCTCCTATAATAATACCTACCCAGGTTCAAGAAGTGTCGTCAATTACAGTCGCTCAATCAATTCTCACTCAAACACAACTAAATCTTTCTTCTTATCACTTCAAGTGTTATCAAAAGAAACCTAAAACCGTAAGGCGGAAACAGACATGTGACGGCTGACCTTCACTAAAATCCAGCAAATTTAACCGATTCGCAAGTTCGACCACAGAACCGTTTGGATAGGAATTCAATGAAACTAAAGCTCCAATATTTACGGATATTGCTCTTGTTTTAGATTCAGGGTAGTGTGGACTGGGAATAAGACTGGAAGGTATCCAATTCTAGCTGGCGAACAATTGTTATTACCTATATATGCCAAGCGTCGAAGTTATTACTATGAATGTGGATTATTTTCGGTTTAAATTTATCATTTTTTGTTAAAATTATGTACAGAAGCTAAATTAAACTTTTTGATTCTTTTTAATTCACTTATGCTTCATCACATCACCTATACTTTTTTTTATCAAGAAAATGATTTACTTATAAAGGTTGATTGTATCAATGATTAAAGTTCATTAACACTTGAATATTTACAAACCATTTATATGAAGGATTATATTGAATCAATAACGAAAAATCTATTTTAAGTAGTTTTATTAGCCTCGTGAGATCAAGTGATCAAAGAATTAGAACTGTATGCATGCAATGCAATATATGCAATGTTTTAATGCAATATTTGATGCAATTAATGATACAATAGAATTCTAAAGTATTCTACGGTTATATCTGAAAAATTCTGAATTTGAAAATATATATATTAAATTATAGCATTTATTTATAAGCTTTTACAGTAAATTGAAGAAAGAAAACTTTATGGTGAGCAAATATTCAAGAATTTTGTTTGCTCATTGTAAATTTCTAAGTTGAGGAAGAAACTATAATTACGGTTGTCGCCAAAACACACGTGACCGGCGTTGAAAGCGCATTGAGCCAATATCCTCATACGTAAGGTCAATATGTGGGTGCCTCTGTTATTAGGGGAAAACGGGGTAAATGGAATCATCCGACTGGAATTGCTGTTAATAGAAGTCATATTTGGCTACAATTATTACTAATTTCGAGTTTTGTGGAAAAACTGATACTTTTCCTCTAGTGACTGATTAACTGGACGATTTGATATAACAAGATATTCTTAAAATGAAAACCTACAAATATTTGTTTTTGTTAATGCTTAAAAAGTTTTACACTATGGAATTAGTTAATTTCATTGCACTTGTAATGATAGAAATAAATATGAGAAAATGCTATAATTTTTAAATCAGTCTTACTTATTATATAAAAATCTAACCATATTTGATGGATGCAATTTTAGCCTACATAAAATATAACAACTTGCATTATGCACTTTTAATTTCATTACGTCTTATTAAAACTAATAACAAATGGAAATTGCATTCAAAAGCAGATTTATTTTATTGATTATTTATAGACGTACCAACAATACACAGTATACCAATATCAATAATACAAGACCTGTAGATTAACATCTGTATATTTTATAAATGCTGTGTAAGCAACGTTAAGTGAAATTTGGTTGATAAACACATTAAAATATAGAAAAAAGGTTTACTGCATGTGTATTAGAAACAATTATTTGACATGTTATTAAATAAATTATATTATAATATTAATGATTTCTTGGACGATACAATAACATTTAACAAGACCCATTAATGTAATTAATCTTAGCCTTTATGTATTATTGGGTACCTATAATCTGAATATTTGCACGCCGTATGTGGCAGAATGTGAGCAAACAAATAATTTTGTAATATCTATTGTACCATATTCTAGCAAATAAAATATTTGATTTGATTTGATTTGATAAAATAACATATGTTCCGTTCAACCATTCATATCACCCCACTCTCCCCTACTCATTGTATGAATCCAATCTCCGTGTGTTTTGTTCTTGTCTGGTTCTCCAATATACTTTGGTCTTATAGTATCTATTTTAATACAGAAAATAGAATTTCCAAATATTTCTATTCGGGAGTTCTAAATTACATACAGTCATACGCTCACGCCAATTTTCCTCCGGGATAGGTAGAGCAAAATGCCCGGCATTCGGCTCAATCCTTACATACTTCACGTGCTTTATCCACTATAATTAAGCCTTGTATGCAAGCTCGAAGGTTTTGAGGACTTCTGACCTGTCCTTTTTTCAGAATCTTATAAATTTAGTCAGTGTATGGACCACGGGGTCGACCTGGGTAGTCAGCCCATTCACCTGAACCCTACATATGTGCTCCGTACTCATTCGTTCTTCGTGTCTAAACCACTTTAGCATTCCTTTTCAATTCTTGTTACTATATTGATTTCTTTTTTTCTTTCTATCTTCTCTTTCAGGCCATACTTTTCTATAATCTCTGTATTCCTTTTTCTATCAATGAGCCATAGGTACCCCAAATGTACTTACGCAACACACTCTATATCTCTAAGAAATTTTTGCACATTTTCGGCCTGAACAATAGGTTTTCAACTACCTATTATGTTAAATGTTTTAGTAAGTACCTTAGGAGAATATTTGCTGTCAGTATATTGTAGCCCACGATAAAATGTGATACTTATATACTTATGTAGGTCAAAGATAATTGACATATAAAACGATGAGAATCTAACTTATGGAACTTAATTAGCTATTGAATATTGCGTATATTTATAAATTGCCCGTGATCGAAATGATTAATAATATAATATTATATTATATTACATTTGTTTGACGTTTTGGCTACTTTTCAATAGCCTTGATCGCGTTTTGATTTGACTGATTTATATCGCATATTTTAAAGTGTAAGTTGTCTCAAAGTACTTGAACTAAACACGCACACATTAACACCAAGCCGACCTTACATTCCAGAGGTACCTGATTCGAATCCTGTTCATCACACCACCGAAATAAACCCACTATTTACACAAACAGTTAAGCTTAGCTAGAGGGGTTCCGATAATTCTCAGTTACTAACAGTCTTTAAAAAGGACTTTTCTTGAATCACAAAAGGAATTTATCTATTTTGTATACACAGTACGGTAAAAAAACATACCCGATCCCAAATAGGTGGCATTTATTCGTGATTTATGTACGATTAAACTTACAAAACCTGTAACATTTTCTTGACACTTCTCAATTTTGTGCGCAAACAATATTTACTTGCCGGATAAACCACTTTTTTATCCGGCGACGCTAGTGTACGAGGCCCTCACGCGTGTTTGTTTGCTCAAAGCTCGTTATTTTGATTTACACTCACAATACAGGGATGTATACCGGCATGTTTTTTCAACCACTTTTTCGGTATAAGGTGGAATAATGATTTTTACTGAAAAAATATAAATATTACGCGGGTTTTTCGACTCTTGTGTCTGAAGAAGTTTCCTTGTTAGTCGGTACTCGGCACTCGGTCGTGTGTTGTTGAAACTAAATTCGAATATAGGTGTAATTGTCGTCAGGCGAAACTTTACCTCAAAATAATAATATTAAAATTGAATATCAAGTGTATAATTTTTACATATTATTTATTTACTTACTCGTTTCATAGTAAACCACTGATGACATAAATGCACGGAAAAACTCTAATGAGTTTATGTGGCATTTGAATTAGAATGTATCTATGAACTATTACTTACTGAATAATAAAAAAAAACCTCAATAGGTTCAAATGCCTATCAAAGTTGGATTACACTAGCGAAAATAAGTTTGACTTAAAACTGCAATACTTCGATATCGCGAACAGGTAATAGAGGACAGATGGCAAACGCTTCATGGAAAATATGGAAGCTCAGCCGCGATGCAGTTAGACTAGAAGAAGCGGACCTAAGACTCTGATGTGACAGCTTCAGATTCGACCAGGATTAATGCAAGGATAATGCAATGAAATGAGGTCACTCTGTCCGCCATGCTTGCGAGCTATGTAGGTAAGTTTAGTTCATTATCAGATGGTCTTCATGTCCCTTTAGTTCATTATCAGACAGTGACACTTTTGCTTATCTTATTATTCATATAACAGGCATGATTACATTGCTGTCATTTTTTATACTACTTAGGTGGCAGACAAGCACGCTGCCCTCGTGATGGAAAGTGGTTACCCTAGCCTATGGACGTTTGCAACACCTTTGTGCTTCCGACCATATAGAGAAGAGGGGGAAGGGAAGGGGGAGGGGAGTGCTGTCTGTGCAGAAGACAAAGAAGGGTTTCTCGGTCTTCCCACTGACAACACAAAACCTCTCCAGTGAGCTCTGGCTACCATACTCACTGCCAGAAACACAACACAAGGTTATTTTCAGCCGTGGTATTCTGTAGGGCGGAGATACTTCCCCAGTCGGACTGTTCAATTAGGACGGGAGATACTGTCATATCATACCTTTGAAACGTCCCACAATTTCTACTACCAACACGTACTTACTACACGTTTCATGTCAAAAATACCTTCTCGCACACGTTAATTTTTCAGTGTACCTACATATTTCCGAGAATTCCAATCGTTCATTTATATCTCGACTTGTGCGACAAACACGTCTATTATATAACATAAAAGAGAAAGGAGAAAGTCAATATTGTATCGAAAATAAAAAGATATCAATAAAGTTCGTCGATTCCGTTATCACTTTGTAACGTGAACCATTATCATTCCTGTTATTTAGTAGCTACAGAAGATCACTGTATGTTTTGACTGATGGCAATCGATATTTGGTTTATTAATTGACAATTTCCGTAAGAAAACATAATATATATACTTACCTTTAAACTTAAGTCGTATGCGTACGCATGGAACATCAAGTAGTAAAGGGATTTCATCATTTTCAATACCGATTAAGTTTTTACGTAAATGATTTCCTACACATAAACTCACGCCTATATCCCCGAATGGGTAAGCAGAGGTGCTAGCACCCACATTTCGCCAGCTTATGTTTATTTCCCCATGTAATAAGTGGCGAGCCTATTGCCATTAACCGGGCACTTGTAAACCTGAGATAAATATACACACATAACTTTGAAAAGCATCGAAAAGTCATTGGTGTATGCCATGGTAAAACCTGGGATCGAATTCGAGACCTCCTCTCAGTAGTCCATAACCCATACCACTAGTCTCCCGCGGTTTTCTAGTAATTAGTAATTAGTTAGTAGCTAATCATATTGAGAATAATGTTGATCAACTTTTGAGACACACAGACTTTAGAGGCTACGACACTATTCATCTTGGTTTAACTTACAGTCGTCATCAACTGATGCTCTGAGCCCTAAAACTTGACAGAAAACTAAATTTTATAAAGTATAGGTACTTCTTTTGTTACAATTTAACACTTAAAGTGTTGACTGTACCAACTGAATATACTATTCAAGTGACGTCACACAGATCCTCGTCACTAGTTGACATATCACCTGACGCGATTCGAGGCGAGATAGAACCTATAAATATAATCTTATATAAGATCATATTTTCTCTCTATTATAAGGAAAAAATCGTTCATGCGTTGTGCCTATTCCTTGAAATATATACATATATTTATATTTTCATTGCCATACTAATAAGGCATAGGGTACAGTTTTATATTGCTTCGGTTTATTTATGGAACCTCTCAGCCTCAGGTAGGAGTTTACCTCATACCCAAAGGCTAGATGAGGACACTATGGTCCCCACATTAGAAGAAGGGGGTTACTCAAAAGAGATGCAAGTCGTATCTCTCGCATAATCTCACTTTCGGCAATTAAGGACGACGTACGTTTTAGTCGGTTAGAGTCCGACATAATCACCTCCACCGATTTTGGCAGAGGTGGTATCCGTGGGGATTTCGCGCATGATAATAAAAAATGCTATGATTTGCCCAAGCCCTTACGATTTAAGGTTCCTCAAGATAGGCATTAGAAGGTTCCTTCAGGGTTAGCATCGCGAGCGTGATAGTCTTGGTATTGCACACGTACCTAGACCACGGTAACCGCTTTGCCAAGTGGGCTATGTGCTTGTCTACCACATATTATATTGTTAAATATCACCATTTACTGAATGCTAAACCCCACTTGTCCTTTGGGAGTCAGAGGACGGTTCTCCTGCTCTTGTCTCTTGTATCTTGACTTTTACGGGAGCAACACTGCTGTCTAACCCTCAAACCTCGAAATCAAAGCTTGCAGAGCGGTTCCGGTTAGCAGATGAGGTTTGCCAGAATTATTTTTAGTAGGGTATTTTCATATTACTTACGTGGTAGACAAGACTTGGTCAATCTTCTTGGCAAGTCTTTTGATTCGAATCACCCAAACTGTTCCTGTAAGTATAAAATAATGTCTGAATAGCCGAGCACCGTCTCCTAAGACAACATGCCTCGTTTAGAAGGCGGGCGTCATTAAAATTGTGTTAACAAAATTACGCCGTCTCTAGATATTACTCAACCTATGCAACCTAGTTAACAATGTACATCCTTAATGTCATTAAAGTTATTATATTATATATATTACTATCTGATCTGGCAGAATTCGTACAGCCTCAGAAAAAAAATTGTTGTTATTTCCCATAATTTCTCACTGTTTAAACCTTCCTTAGACCTACACAAACATTTCAAAACGAAAATTAGCCAAATCGGTTCAGCCGTTCTCGAGATTTAGCGAGTCTAACGAACAGCAATTGATTTAATATATACACACATATATATAGATATTATAATATGAAGAGCAGCAGATGCCGAGGCCGGTGGACGTGTGACACTAGGGGACACACCTCTGCTACCAACCAGGTAAAATACATCTGATGCCTTCATTGAAGTACCCCATGTTATACATCCATTTTTTCTTGAATTGTTTCTACCAAATTATTTTCTTTTATACAGAACCGTTCTTGTCCCTGCCTAAACACCTGCTGTAATGAATATAAAATCTACCCTCTTTTTTGTGTGAAATTCCACAGAGAAAAATTACCTGTCTTCTTTCTAACTGCACGGTTCCTTCATGCAAATTGAATTGAGACTTAAAAATGAACTCTTGCTCCTAAAAGTGTGAAAATAAACTTATTACGTGTATAAAAACATCTTATTTCATTAATTTGGATACTTCCCTTGTTACATAAACAGCCCTCGTTTATATTTTGAATTTATTATTAGACGACACAAGCTAGAATTCACTTTATTTAGTCACTCATAGAGTTCAAAATAAAACGCAGGCGTAGCAACAGTCTTTTTATTCCTGTAGCCGTTCAAAAAGTGACTTTTATTAAAAGTAAAAGAGTGCAGTGTCAGTTACAAAGTAACTATTAGATGTTTTTGTTCGCCTTTAAAAGTAACTGTACAAGAGGGAGTCTATCCAGAAAAAGAAACTGCATCTTGATGACTCTCTAGTGTGAGTTTATTGCATTCAAATGCTAAATCTGAGATAAATTGCAGATAATACCTACATGGCTGAAACATATAAATATACAGCATAATATAATAAATTTTAACTTCGTCTGTAAATATTATAACTAATAACCGCGGTGGACTGCTGAGACGAGGTCTTGGATTCGATCCCAGTTTTACCATGGCATACACCAATAACTTTTCGATGCTTTTCAAAGTTATGTGTGTATTTATGGCAGGTTTATAAGTGCCCGGTTAATGGCAATAGGCTCGCCACCTATTACATTAGGACCTAAACATGAACGGGCGAAATGTGGGTGCTATGCTAGCACCTCTGTCTACCCCTTCGGGGATATAGGCGTGAGTTTGTGCATGTAACTTTGTCTGTTTGTAAGTAATATGGTGGATCACGCACCGTGGAAAGAATCCCAACTTAGATAATCTTAACACTTTTACCATAGTTAATGGGTTTGTATCTGCGTCCACGTCCGTGAAACTATATATCTATTGCAGAGTAGATTACCTGTAATGCCGCATTTCGACGGTGCTACGAAATGTGGCATTACAGTTAATCTACTCTGCAATAGCTAGGGACGCGATTTTTACTGTAGACAGTTCTTTCTTTTTTTTTATTTTTTTATTTATGGCATGTTAATTTGACTTCACCTTGCCTGATGTTAAGCCGAAGGCAAAGTCTCACGAAAGAGGGTCACCATTGCAAACACGTTCAGTGCTACAATGGTGGCGCTTAGCTTGACGGCGTCATGAGATGCTATTTCACGCCCCGCGTTCTTCTAAGTCATGCCTAAGAAAAAATAGAAACAAAGTAAAATTAGTTAGATAGTCGCAGCCAGTGAGAATGAAACACACTGTGATATATTGCAAAGTTTATGGCCTCACCGACACGTTCATTTTGTAGTTGCGGCCTTGCGGCCATAGTGGCAAGGCCTAATAGCAATGTACGATAACCGTTCGCCATAATACAATTACGTGTACCTCACGCGGGTAGTGTGTTTTATTTCACCCACTAAATACTTATTAGATGGGTGTACGGAGAAATATGATGCTGTAAGTAAACATAGTAAAGTGGTACTGTAGTAGGCAGTGCCGTATACCTATGCCTGGGCTCCTGGGCAAACAAGATTTTGGGGGTCCCTTATGTTTTTTTTAAATGGTTTAAGTGGCAGACAAGCTCACGGCCCACCTGATAGATTGGTTACCGTGGTCTATAGTCTTGTATCTTCAAAATAACAGCACAAAAATAACTCTTCAGGCACTTTTACTGTGAGAAAAGTGTTCTTAAGTTGGTGTGCGAGAAATTGTCGGTCCTTCGGTGGGCCCCCAGAAGTGATGGACCCTGGGCACGTTCCCCGAGTAGCTCTATGATAAAGACGGCATTAGTGGTAGCTTCTTGCTGTTTCCCGGGCCGGCCAATATGAAATTGCGTGATGTGTTCTTAAATATTCTAAAGGAATATATTCTTTATCTCCCTATAGGTACTACTGTCGAAGTTATGTAGTTAGGCTAGTCGAACTTTTGAGGACTTCAACTACTCGTAACGTATGGCAACCGGGACCGTCCAAACGAACCGCATGCGGGAATCTTGCATGTAGCTCCGTCTGTTTTGTAGTCGTCAAAATACGGCTACTCTAAACTGTCATGTGCCTCTCAAATACGTTAGAAATAACTATGTATACAAGGGTGTTTAGAAAACATTTCTCTTAATGTCTTAGGAACTACTAACAATGTAACAGTATGTACTGATTAGCAGTATTCAGTCCGAATTTCTGAAATGTCTTGTTCTAAGAACACGGAATTGAAACTCATTTGCCTGTACACTAAGAGTTAAAGTTGGCAGCGTACAACATAGAGTGCATTTAGTACATTCACTAGCATAAGTAGGACAGGTTGTAGCCCTTAGAATAACGGTTGGAGTACGAAGGAGACAAATGCTGATTACATCATACTTCTGCATCAGCATCGCGGATTACCTGCATTGAATGTCGAATGTCTTCCATGAGTGCGGACCTGGGGATGATGGATGCATTTGCTTGTCATCCTTGCAAAACTGGTCGCAGAGACCCGCGCCTCTCCATGCTCGGGGGCTTGCTGGGAACACCTTTGTTTCCACACCAGAAAGGGTCATCTTAAAAGAGATAGCCCCGGTTCGGCCGAGGTGCGAGGAATGTGGTACTTACTAACACATCTCCAGCAACCAAATCTATTCCAGAGATAGTGAAAAGTAGCCCATTTGTCAATTCAGTGGTAACTATGTATGTGCCTTCATTACATCCAGAATCATTCAGCCGTTTGACCGTGTATAAGGAACAAATTTAAAAAAACATCTTTACAAACTTTCTCAATGGTATGCGAATTCATAAATGCATAAGTAACATTATTTCGCACAACAAGATTTTGAAATTCCACCGTTTTCGAGGCCCCAGCTTGGATTATTGGAGTGCCACTGGTAGAACATTTAATGTTGTTTACATTAAGCTGTATTCAGGCCACAAATGAGAGGGCAAGCACCGAGGAATTTACTACTGACTACTGTACACACAGATCTATTATTGCGAGGCGATTATTTTGCTGGTTTTATGGCCAGAGCGATGCATACGCATTCATTGGACTGTTACGGCATATTCGACACGTTTTTAGTGTTAGCTATAATGCTTTTGCCAATGTAAAGTAAATTGATAAACGATAAATCTTTACTCCTCTGCTGCTGTCTCCTATATTCAGAGAGAAGTATCTAACGTTTTTGTAGGCCATATCTCCTCCTAATCCATTATCGTTTCCATTATTTTTCCACCATAGTAATTAGTTTCAATTATTATTGTTTTCATTATTAAAAATAAGGTTTTCTTAGCAAAAATTTCCGGCAAATTACCACGAGTTAAGTAGAAAAACAGTAAACGTTAGATACGACCGCTTCTGATTAAGATTTTGCTAAAATGAATGACGTAGATGAATTAATGGGATGGATATATTTCAAAGACGTATTTACACCTAGTCCTTTAAAATGTGTCCTAGTTAATAATGAAAATAAGGCCTTCTTCACTGTGCTAAATCTGAAACTAATTAAGATAGAAAAGAATGAAAATAATTAAAAATACCAGCTGATTCGTCTATTATTTCTCATTTCGGCAATATAACAATAAATACCTAACCCATTTTTGGAAAAAACAATTGCGTCCTTTTTATAATCAGAGGGTTAGACGACTGTCAACGACACCTATAGAAGCCACATAAGCCTCATATTAAGGAGGCGGTGGAGTGGATCGTAGGTGAAGACTTCGTAAGTAACCAGATACATTTCTTTCTTCCTATAATACGAGTAGGAACCTTAAAAATCACGATGACATCGTAATGAGGATGCGCGATTGTAGCATTAGTATCAATAATGATGACCCTAAGTGATTTCCATTCCTTGTTTTTATTGTAGGTACGATAACAACCCCGTCAAAGCCAGTAGAGGCCCACTTATATTTATTTAATTTAAGTTTCTTGTAGTAAGTTCAAATAATAATTGACATAATAAAAATACAACACAATAAAGCAAATGGACATTTAAAATAACCGCACCGCAAATCTTTTATTTCGCCTTTGATATTTCTGAGTCTAACATTTCCGTATCGCAGTACCTAATTGGTCTCGTAAAAAGATCAAAAACTGTAAGAAGAAGAAATTCGTTTGTTATAATTTATTTTATTCTGGCAACATTCTCTTGTTGCAATTTCCGGTTGCTGGTCGCACTGTAAGTAATTTATGAATTTCCAAATTCAAATGACAAGATTTTGTTACCCATTATTATAGCCAATGGGAGATGAATATTGTAATAAAAAGTCTAGTGGCTGCGAGAGTTCATTGCCTTTCGAGTTTTGATAGATGTTATTCAACCTTGTTTGTGGTCAATAAGAGACCGGAAAATAATGTGTCCGGACATTTTGGGAAAGTGTTCATTTTCATCATCATAGATATTTTATTCAAACTAAAAATAAATAACTTTTAGGTAGGTACCTACTCAAAATCATGTTTTAAAACTGTTTGTTTAAAATTCTTCTTATACACCACTTTGTCACTTGAAAACGTCAAATATTCGCTTGTACAGACGCAACTCCAGCGTATTTATATTTATTTTACTATTTATTATAATATATTTATTTTAATAAATATTACATACATATTAATATATTTGAGTTAAATTTATCCTGTAAACCCAGATAGGGTTTGTGTAGGTTAACTGATTTTATCCATAATCCGCGTCCAATCCATAATCCACTGTATATAAATTAATAAGGAATGCAGTTTCCAGCGGGAGGGTATCCGTGGGAATTTTTCGCACGATTAAAAAAAGCACTCACTGCTGAAAAGTAAGTCAATTATTATCATGTCTAAATTGTCCGCATACGTACATAGGTAGGTACATACCGTCACTTGTAGGTATATCAACCTATACTTACAGCTAAATTATTATTTTAATAAGTTCCTAGTAACTTCATAATAATTTCTACCAATTCGGAATCTTGAACCCTGAGGAAACATTAATCTCGTGTCGTTACACGTTACACGTTATGATCTAAAGTGTCAACTTACGTTTAAGTTGACACTTTAGATCATATTCTAAGTGAGGAAGATAGAAGTTATTACTTTTGCACGACTTGAAGATTGTTATACCTATCTACCAACCTAGGTACCTATAATAGTGGATAGGTCGCTATCACTATTCAGTTTTTTCTTTTGTGGAGCAGTAGAGATTTGGAAACCTATACGCCGACACACTTAAAAACTCCAAGCTGAGCGTTGATTGTGCGTCGGCGACATTCATGACAAAGTAAAACGCGAGACATCGCCTTTACAGTCCTCGCCTGAGGGGTGAGGTGGGACGACAACGGGGGCCGGGTGCGGTGCGGGCGGTGGGGGACGAACCACACATCAGTCATCTGTAGTAAAAATCCAGTCACTTTAATACTCAATCAATTAGTCTAGCGAAGTCCACTGCTGAACATAATTATGCCTCTCCAAATATTGGAAAGCTTTGGAATACTGTTTATTTTTATTTATGACACTTCAATTTGAATTCACCTTGCCAGATGGTAGTCTGAAGGCAAAGTTTCAGGAATGAGGGTCACCATTGTACAAACACGGCCCGCAGCTTGACGGCCTTATCAGATGTTTTCTCAGGCCCCGCTTAAAGGACCCGGGACAGTAGAAAGAAGGAAATACATGAGCTGGTAAGGAATTCCAATACTTAAAGATGCAGAGGAAAATTTCACCGAAACGCTTGGTTCTTGATGGAATATTCCGCACCGTATGCGGGTGTCATCTAAACCCTGAGCGCAGGATAGGAGAGGGTGGGATTAATTGGAAAAGGTCTTCAGAACATTCACCATGGTAGAGACGCTAAAATACTGCCAGTGACAAACACATGTATCCACGCTGTCTACTTGTGTTGATACAGTGGTTTTATATGGAGTTTTTCTTCTCTTGCATTGATATCATCTGCTTATTTTGTGCTGTTTCTCGCCTCTTGCGACACCCTTCGGTTAAGATGAGGTGGAGATATTCTTTCTCCGCTACCACATGCAGCCTAATAAATAATATGTAGATACGCCCCTATAGCGGACGCGGGGTGTCCCCAACTCATAAATCGTATAGTACTTCTCTATGAGTTACTTCCATTAATTAATTGTCGCTTACTTGCTACGAAAATAAAAAAGTCATTATACCTAATTGAAAACATTAAAAAGCATTAAAATATATTTATTTTTTTAAATTATGAGATAATGTCGATTATCTCTTATCACGGCCAATACTAAGTCCTTGCCCAAGCTCTAATCTTCTTTTTTTGTACCAATTTTGCCAGGTTATCTATATACCTAAAGAGTATGTAACTCATTCCCTATATTTGAACCCCTTTTTGTAAATTGTAAGTAGGTAGCTTACCTACTTACTTTTATTATAATTTCTTGTGAAATGTCATTTTGGGAGACTTGGTACATTCTGTTGAGGTAGACTTGGTTCCCGGATGCATCCGTGGCCAAGATGACCTCGGAGTTTAGTTTCCGCTTACCGGCTCTTCCTTCTCCACTTAGCATGTGAGACTTCTTGGGCCTACCTCTTCTACCCAAACCCGGTGGGAGGCGCCAATTTCAGGCATTTGCTGCCCATGTAGTGTGATCTGATAGCTGAGATCCGGGCTGATCATGTTTGACGTAGGGAGTGAACCTAGTTACCCATATGTAGGGACACTTGATACAAATCTATACCTACTTATGGTTTTAGGTGAATTTTGATTTGAAATAGAACTCAATCCATATTTAACTCATACAACATACAACTAGATAAATTTCGAAACCGTTAAGTAGTTATAAAAAGTCCTTATTTACTTTAATTTGCCATTTGGGAGCAACAATACACATACTCGTATAATGACAAATACCTACAGTTTTTACGTCCATCGCGGTCAAGCAGACAAACATACGTTAATCGCCAAAAACATCAGCTTTAACGGAGGTAGGACACGACGGTATCTCCCGTCCGAAATGAGCTGTCCAACTGGGGAAGTACCTCCGCCCTACAGAAGACCGCGGTCATAATAACCATCGTGTTGTGTTCCCGCCGGTAAGTAGGGTAGCCAGAGCTCACTGTACCCCTCCTTCCCCTCCCCTTCCTAGCCTCCCCACCCCTTCCCAGCTCTCCCCCTTTCCCTTCAGGGTGGGCAGCGCGTGTGTGACACCCATAGTGTTACACACGTTCATAGGCCACGGTGGCCGCTTTCCATCAGGTGGGCCGTGTGCTTGTCTGCCACCTACGTAGTATAAAAAAAAAACACCATCCAGGTATTTTTTAATATTTTCAATGTACAAGTTCGGCCACTTAACAATTTTATCTTACAGATAGTCAGTCTATGTTCGAGAGAAAGCTTTCCGAGCGTCCGCTGCGACGAAAACTAGCTCCTCGAACGCATCCAACACACTCACAGAGCATAAATAAGCTCCAAAAGTCATTGTCATGTCATAACAGTATTATTTTGTCAGAACAAAATAAATCACATTAAATTCAGAATTAAAATTAAACCGATAATAATGGATAATTACGATACGGCGTATAATACAATATGCCGTGTATGTTTGTTGCAAAACAGTACACAAAAAATGGTGTCTTTATTTGATAAACCGAACAATGATAATTTAAGTTCTTTTGGAAAAGCTATCAACTTTGTAACCGATGTTTCGTTAGAAAAAGACGATAAGTTGCCAAACATGATGTGCCAAAAGTGTGCTTATTTACTTAAACACGCAGTTTATTTCAAGTTAAAATGTGAATCGACGAATCAAAGGTTAAAACGACTTATAAATACCGATACAAGTGGAGAGTATTCAGTTCATAACATAAAAGAAAAAGTGTGTGAATATGTTATGTTCCATCAATATTTTCCTTTAGACACTATGTCTGAAGCTTCAAATAGCCGTGCAGCTAAGCAAAATGATTTACAACTAGATATTTTAGACAGTAATCAAGGTCAAAATTCAACTGTCAAACAATTGAAGCTTGAAGTGAGTAAAAGCAATAAATCCGATGATTTTGATGATTTTATAGACAATGATGACATTACCAACTGTATAAACGAAAAGTCTGAAGAATATTCAAACGATAGCAACTGCGTTTTAGACACAATACAGAATATTATCAATACGGGAACTAATACATCAACATTTGAAAACCGAAAATTAAATAAACAACAGCGAAGATTTCATTATAAGAGACCAGGCCAGCGTAATTTAATCTGTAACATATGCCACAAAACCCTTGCCAATCGTTTAACCTATGACCATCACATGCAGCGTCATAACTTGCATGAGTGTAAATTTATTTGTGATCAGTGTGGAAAAGGTTTCCCAGTACTCTCTGAAATGCATATGCATCAAATCGCAAGACATGGGATCGGACCATACTTAAAATGTGATCATTGCCCGTATAAAGCACCACGGAAGTTAAATTTAATAGAACATTTAAGATTACACACGGGGGAACGACCATTCACCTGTGAAAAATGCGGTTTAACATTCCGTCGTAGAGCGATATGGAGAAACCATTTAGTTCACCACATGGAGAAGACACATCAATGTACGTATTGTCCAAGAAAGTTCTTCAGACGTGAACAGGTGCTGGCTCACTGTAATAATGTACATGAACGGTTGTATATGTACATGTGTAATATATGTAGTATTACATACACAAAAACAGAGACAGTTAGAAGACATATGCTTGTGAAACATGGCATCCCGAGGGAAAAGCAAGGTAGGATAGCACGAGTTCCTCATGGCAATAATGAATCCTCGGGTAAAGTTATATAAATATGTTTATAAGCGATATTATGTAAAGTATTGTAATAATTTGTTCTTTTTTTAAATATTGTGGTCATACCGTAAACATCAATATTACTAGCATAAATAGATTGACAGACTCCTACATTCAAAATGTCATGTTCATGTTTCCAAATTTAAAATGTCATTGGCAGGGTAACTTTTAGCATAGAGAAATTGACTTTACTGCATTCTGTCAAAGTTGATAATGGCTTATAAAATTAGTTTCAGAGTTTGTTATTCTTACTTTCTTGCTACTAAGTTTTGAATGAAGATACATAATCACTTGCATACTTTGTACCTTAATAGCTAATATTATGGATCATACATAACTACCAATTTTCTCACAGTGTTCAGTAATGTTGATATTTTAATCCTTGTTCCATTTCTCTATCAGAAGCCATGGTGAGAAGTGGTTGACTATATGTACCTATTTTTTTTTTTATTCTACGTAGGTGGCAGACAAGCACACGGCCCACCTGATGGAAAGCGGCCACCGTAGCCTATGAACGTGTGCAACACTAAGGGTATCACACACGCGCTGCCCACCCTGAAGGGAAAGGGTGAGAGCTGGGAAGGGGTGGGGAGGCTAGGAAGGGGAGGGGAAGGAGGGGTATAGTGAGCTCTGACTACCCTACTTACCGGCGGGAACACAACACGATGGTTATTATGACCGCGGTCTTCTGTAGGGCGGAGGTACTTCCCCAGTTGGACAGCCCATTTCGGACGGGAGATACCGTCGTGTCCTACCTTATTGCCAATAAGCGTTTTAAATAATACTGAATACTGTGTGGAAATTGATAGTTATGCAGACATAACTATCAATTTCCACACAGTACGGTCAGACCCAGTTAGCTTCAAAGGAACAAAGTATGCAAGTGATTATGTATCTTTATTCAAAACTTAGTAGCAAGTAAGTCAAAGAATATGCAAACAAGCATTGACTGTGGTCAATCGGGGTCTTTTTATTTGAATAACACACCTACCGTGTTCAGTAGTGATTAGGCTAGTTATTTTTTTATGTATTCCAAATCTTAGTTTGTTAGGTTTCGGAAGACCTCATTATTTTTTGTTCAATTGTGTAAGATGTTGGTGTAGGGACAATTCTGTTGTAAAAATTTCACTTAACATTGAAACAAGTGAATACATTTTTGTGTTTTACTGACCAAAAAAATCCCGTAGATATTATATTATGTAGACTTTTTAGCATAGTTCAAATTAAATAAATTAAAGATTTCTGCAAAATGGCTGCTCTTAAAAAAATCATGAAGCTACTGCTAACTGACCACAACACATTGATGGTATTAAAGCTCTATAGTTAAACCAGTTATTGAACTTTTAACTACTCCAAAAACTCATAAAAACTGCCAGAAATTTTGCATGACAACTGGAATTGTCACTGATGCCCTGGTTCTGGTTCTAATATAATCAATATTATATGTTTAAAAGTCTAGTGGTATGGGTAATGGACTGCTGAGACAACGTCTCGGGTTCAATCCCAGGTTTTACCATGGCACACACCAATGACTTTTCAATGCTTTTCGAAGTTATGTGTCTATTTATTGCAGGTTTATAAGTGTTTGGTTAATGGCAATAGGCTTGCCACCTATTATATTGGGACCTAAAAATAAACTGTTGAAATGTGGGTGCTAGCACCTCTACCTACGCCTTCGGGGATATAGGCGTGAGTTTATGTTATGTTATGCTTGAAAATTACTCATGATGAGCTACACTCTCGAACTACTTTAAGCAACCTCATTCATTTTTGTATTGTACTGAATGGGGTATACTTTTATGATCATGGGGTTGGCTTTCTAGTCTGACTAAGATGCTTCAGAACTTCGATAATTTTCCGTGAAGCGACTGCCATTGGACCTCCACAACCAAATTGCCAATATCGAAGTTCTTTAGTTAGGCTGGTCGGACTTTTGACGGCTTCAACTACCCGTAACGCCTGCTATAGATGTTCGTATGACAACCGTGACCGACGACTTAACATGCTCTCGGAGGCACGACCACACCAGTGCAAATGGCCATATTCATGCATACAAATATTTGCACTGAGCGGGGATCGAACCTGCACCTCCTGCGTAGCAGTCGATTTCACTACCGCTACGCCACAGCTGTTGTGAGTAGGTAGTAAACATTTATGATATTCATATTAATGGTTCTAAAACTATACATGTGACCGAGGTAGGACATGAAGGTGTGTTCCGTCCAAATTGAGCAGTCCGACTGGCGAAGTGCCTTTGCCTTACAGAATTTTGCGGCTAATAATAAACTTGTGTTGTGAAAATCTCAATATAGGAAGCCTCCATTACAGGCTCACAATTATCAATGCTAAAATGGCGGCTCTCATTTTGACGGCCTTGATAGATCAATGCTTGGCGCTGATCCAATCATAATAACTCGCAGTTAAATCTCTGAGCGTCATAATTAACTAGTAAGCTAGCTTTACGGAACAACAATATTAGTAAGAGACTATTAAACAACCATTTGTCTAGTCTTTGCGTCTCTTTGTCATCATTAACTCCTAAGTTATTTGCACCATGGACCAGCGCTATAAAATAGTCATCTGATGTAGTGATGCCTTCATCTCAGAGCACGACGAGGTCTGTTTACCGAATCCTCTTCCTCCACAAAACCCAGTTTTGGGCGTCTTTGGCAGTAAGATTAACATTGTTGAAATTTAAATTATGAGTAAAGTTCAAAACAACCAACAACGTTGAATAAAAGTTTTAATAAACATAATTTTGAATAGATGAACTGTCCCTAATTTTGAATATTAATTGAAAGAAAACTTTTCGTTTATCTTAATGAATTAGCCACCACCCCATCACAATGTTGTGTCTCGACGTTTCAGTTTACTTTCTAGTTTGTTCAGACTGTATTAAAAGCTTTGGCCACTCTTGGCTACTCCATTTTCGTTAGCAATATCTATGTTATTGGTACTGAAAGTTTTGACAGTTTCATAAGAAATATATTCAGGTAAGGTAAGAAAAATATGAAGTGGATATTTATTGAGAATGAGTTCTTTACTTAAGTTTGCCGTATATCTTCTATCTATCTATCTATCTATACTATTATATAATTGTTGTCCGCAATGGACGTAAAAAGTAGGTAGGTACTGAACGGATTTCGAACCGGTTTTTTTGTTTGAAGGGGTTTGGTCCAACTTAAAATCTGACATTTGTTTGATTGCAATCGGTTAAGTAGAAACATAATTATGATTAGTAATATATAATTTAAGTTGCACAGATGACGCTTAGGTCATGACAACCGGCAGCCGCGCGGGCGGAGCCGCGCCCATAGGCTAGTTATTTCCTATAATTGGTTCTTCATTCATCAAATGAAATAGTACTCAGTTTCGATTCCAGACTAGGAATATTGATTTTCAAAAACCCAACTTTTAATTCTGACCTGAAACACCTTTGGGTACTTTTTTATTCCTTATTGTATAAATCACTTATTTATACTAATCTTCAGTTTCTCCTAATCATTGGAAAAAAATATTTCCTCTTAGATCCACAAGAATTTTGTTTTTATTCTACAAAGAGTTTTTTTTTTGCAGAATCGTAGGTACGGAACTATTCCTTTGATGCTATACCTAATACCCCTAATTTCGAAGGAAAACTGGTTAGCTGGGTGAAAAACACCCAACCGTATGAATGTCAAAGGCGATATGGTTAACCGTATTTCACCCGAGCAAAAGTAACATGAAGTTGAAATGACCAGGGACTGTACAGGTAAACGATACGCCCCCTCCGGGACTTAACAGTCCACTTTCCGTGTCCAAATTACAAGTGGAGTGCGAATTGAAAGTCTGTTTGATTGACAAGCTTAACTTTTCGCTGGACTTAATTCCCTGGACAGGTATCCAATTGAATAAAACTTACAGCTAGGTAAGTCTAAAACGAATTCGCATTTATAATCATCATCATCATTTGAGTCATAGGACGTCCACTGTTAAACATAGGCCTCCCCCATTGACCTCTAATCCGACCGGTTGGAGGCGGCCTGCATCCAACGGGTACCCGCGACTTTGCCTATGTCGTCCGTCCATCTCGCAGGCGGCCGTTCCAGGCCTTATCTACCGGTACGTGGTTTCTATCAGGGCTTGTTTACCGGTTAATGTATCAAACCGGTTTCAGTGTAAGTACATAAGAGCGTTTCATTTAGGTTTGACTCTACCTTAACCGATAAAAAACCATTTTGGTTTGAACTCAATTTACCGGTTTTGATTTCGCTCTTACCGACAACATCGATGCACCATTCACATTCAATTCGCGCGGACTACATGTGTTATCCACTAGTACAAAATTTCAATTTTCAAGCGTAGGGCTAAAGTGCTTCCATATTTTAAAGGAGTGGTGAAGGTCACTAAAGTGTAGTGCGAGCGTCGTCGGTCGCGTGGACTGTATGCGCAGTCCATTTTCAATTTAATACAATTTTTTTTAATAAAATTTAGTTATTTTAATTATCAAAATATTATAAAAGAACAGTTTTTCTAATCAAATATTCTATTGATAAATGATATTGGTAAAAATTCTATTGATAATGGCATGTATTAACTCCCTATAATTTTAATTATATATAATACTAGCTGTTGCCCGCGGCTTCGCCCGCGTGGTTTATTTTTTGACAATTACCTACTCATTTTTGACTCATTATTATTATTAGCCCACATAGTTATTTAATTATTATATTGCATATTTTATAACCACCTTCGGTTCGCCGACGATATCGTCATAGTTGCGGAGTCGCTGGAGCAGCTGGGCGAAATGCTGCACGGCCTAAACGAATCCTCTCGACGCGTCGGCCTTGGTGTAAACTTGAACAAAACCAAGGTTATGTTCAATGAACACGTTATACCGAGACCGATTGCCGTCGAAGGGGCCACACTCGAAGTTGTTCAACAATATATCTACCTGGGGCAAACCATACAACTTGGTAGAAACAACTTCGAGAAAGATCTAGCCAGAAGGATCCAATTGGGCTGGGCAGCGTTTGGCAAATTGCGTCGGGTCTTCTCCTCCCCCTACAACAATGCCTAAAAACAAGAGTCTTCGACCAGTGCGTTCTGCCTATTATGACTTACGGTGCCGAAACGTGAACATTGACGGTGGGGTTAGTCTACAAATTGCAAGCCGCTCAGCGGGCCATGGAGCGAGCTATGCTTGGAGTCTCTTTGAAGGATAAAGTTCGCAATGAGGTCATCCGACAAAGAACTAAAGTTACAGACATAGCTCGCAGAATAACCAAGCTGAAGTGGCAGTGGGCTGGCCACATCTGCCGGAGGACCGATGGTCGCTGGAGCAAACGAGTCCTCGAGTGGAGACCGCGAGAAGGCAAACGGAAGGTAGGACACCCCCTAGCCAGATGGACTGATGACTTGAAAAAGGCGGCTAGGACAGACTGGATGCATTAGAAGAGGCCTATGTCCAGCAGTGGACTGCGATAGGCTGATTGATTGATATTTTATAATGAACAAAACTAAATCACAACTTCTGTGTCTTAATTATGAAATAAAAATAAGACTCCCAATAATGCAGATCGCATGTCGCTGCAACTTGTCGAGAGCATCTAATAAGTACTTTGCGGAGCTATCCCAGAGATGCGAGCAGTATTCCACGCAGGAGCGAATTTGTGTCTTGTAATGAAGACACCGCTGCTTCGGCGTGAAAAAACGTCTCACTCTGTTCAGGACTCCGAGTTTACGAGAAGCTGTTTTGATGATGCTCTCGATATAGTTCTTGTTCATCAGTTTGCAGCGAACATCCATACCGAGTATATTGAGGTTATCCTGAAATGGCAGTGGCGTGCTCTGAATAGTGCGATGAGGAAGGAAAGTAGAGAGCCAGCATTTACCTGCAGGAACTCCGAAGCTCATCCATCACAAGGAACGCGAATGCGGCGCCCCTGCAAGAAGCTAGCAACCCAATTGCACAGTCTTGGAGGCAGAACGAAGGTTGGTAGTTGGCTAAGAAGCGATTTGTACCAGACTCTATGGAAAGCTTTAGCGATGTCCAGGCTAATAGCCAGTGACTCACCATGCTTGTCCATAGCCTCACCCCAAAGATAGGTTATATACCGCAGAAGATCGTTTCGGCCTAAAACCTTATTGCCGGTCAGTGATCCTCTAGGTGACGCATGAGCTGTGTGTTGATGAGGTGCTCAAAAACTTTACACAGCACTTAGGTGACGGCTATGGGTCGATAGTTGGCTGGGTCTGAGCGATCTCCCTTCTTGGGAATCGGCTGTATATTCGCCTCTTTCCACGCCGTCGGCACTACTGTACCCGAAATGTGGGAGAGTTAGTACAGCCGCGTGAGCATTGTAGACAACTCCGCTGCACATTTTTGAAGAACCACCGCTGGTATACCATCCGGACCACTGGTTTTCCGGACATCGAGTGACTGCAGTACTGCACGGACGTCGCCTTGCCTGATACGGATATCAGGCATTGCGTGGTCACTGTTGGGTGGTCGGTGGCTGCATACCACAGTCCTCAATTCGGGAGTTGGTCGTAAATAGATTAACCAGAAAAATTGTTTTCTCTTGCGGCTCATGGGCCAGGGATCCATCAGGGTTGTGCAGGGGGACGGGGGAGGGGCGGGGGCAGGGTAGCTGGGCTGCCGGGCTGGTAGAATTTAGCTTGCACGGCTCTGGCCAGTACCCAGTAGCCACGGCTGCCCGTGGGATGCACCACTAGGTCTTGACCAACCTGTGCTATGCGCTGGGTATTTTGCAGACCCTTTGCTTTGTTGTACCCTATGTTGGAATCGTTGTGCCTTACCTTACCCAAGCGCGAAACGCAAACTGTTTATGATAAACAGCCTCTGCTAACGCCCGAATCAAGGGCGCACTCCGCGGGCACCGGTGACATCAGTGTATGGGATATAGTACTCCATACCCAAAACTGATCTCACGGACGACAGCAGTTGCACTATCCAATGGGTCTTTACCTACAAAACAGCGCTCAACCCAAAGGATAGACGCAAAATAGTCACGCAGTCCATCCCAGTCCGCTGACGAGTAGTGCCAGAGACGCCGATTTCCCTGCACTGGTCGTGGGGTGCTATTAAAAGCCCCTTGGAACCCCCAAAAATACCTACTCAGCGTTCGGAAACCGCTCCTTCGCCTCATCTGCCGCCTGACTCAGACATTCAAAGAATAGTGTGGTCTCGGCATCTCCGGTATGGCAACGGTAACGGCACACATAGATTTGTCTCGTACAGCTATGGTCTACGTGTACCCACGGGACAGAAAAGGATGGGTCCTCAAGGCAGCGCAAACGACGACAACAAACATCCGCCCTAACAAACACGCACTCCCCGGTTTTGGCACGAAAATTTTCCTTTGGAACATGGCCGGGGTAGAGCAGGCAGGTGTCGTCATGCGGCATATTTGTGTCTCCGTCAGAAAGAGCGTGGCTGGTTTCGCCGTCTCTAGTTGTTGGTGGACGGCGTTGAAGTTTGCATGGAGCCCACAGATGTTAGTATGCTCCACCTCAAAAAGCGAGCTAGTGGGAGAATAAAGAGCCGCTGTGTTGCCATAATCTCTGATATGTACTGCCATGGTAGGGGGTAAGAGAAGGCGTGAAAAAAGAGGTGATTGTCGTGGCAGCACCGCGTGACAAAGCGCAGGAGATTGGTTTTATCTGTGGTTGTGAGGCATGGCGAGAGCCGACGCGCCGAACGGAAGGTGCCTCCCCTCCTGAATATATGGTCGGCGGGTTCCCACATCCGGTCACCAACCTGTATGACGAACCATTTTAGTATTATGCGCGGCCTGGTGAGGCAGTCTCCCAGGGTGGTTAGCCCCAGTTGAGCCTCTGTACTTACTATGCCGCGAGCGGCCCGCGACACCAGTTTCTACGGGTCTCCCTGCTCGGCGGGTCACCCCGCACCATCCCCACCAAACTACGCCAATACCCACTGGTCCCACTAATGCTGCGACTACCACCACCTCTGCCCGGCTATGTACTTGCTGACTCCTGAACGCAATTCAACCGAGGTTGCTACCCACCCGGTCAAAATTTATGACAAATTTATTCCATCAAATTTCTACCACCAGTAGTTATAACGTATTTTACGCCGCATCCTTCGATTAGACATTTCTTTCGTTCAAGTAATCAAAATAAATAACTATATATTTTGTTCTTTCTCTTATGACCCATTCTTTACTTGAAAACCCTAAAATAATTAGGAGCAAAGCTGCGAAATTACCAATAACTTAGCCCACTTTAAGTTAGCAATCGTTTAAATAAATGCATCACTCTCTGAACAATTACAATTTACAAGCAAGTTGTGACGTGCTTAGTTCAAGCGATGCCGACGCGGGTAGGTACGTGTCGCTCTGGATTAAACCGGTTTATTAAGGTTTTAGTATGGTTCCCATTCTGGTTTCGCTCTGAATGAAACCTTTACAAAAAACAGGTTTAACCTTTATTAACCGGTATTTTCTAAACCGGTTTCAAGCCCTGGTTTCTATTCCCAAACCTTTCGGCTCCAACGGCCATCTCTTCTTCTTGCTACGTGCCCTGTCACTTCATTATAGTAAAAATCATTTATAAACAATAGTACCTAGATATATTTTTGTACAGCTGGGTTAGTGAAAAATTATGGCTCGTCTTATGGTGGATGATATTACCGGCGTCTATAGACGGCTGTAACATTTGAAAATAAGTAAAGAATTTCAATTTCTAAAGTGTGAATATCTACATGCGAATGAAAATGAAAATGTGGATGTAGCATACACTGTTGTATCGACGGCATTTCTGCTCCTAAATTCTGTGTTTCCAGTGCGTTGCCAACTAGCTAGTGTTTTTGTATTCACTGTGTGTTGTGTAATTTAACTTAATGAAAGTCGGTTGTTTTGTGCTCTATTGTCATTGCGTCATTTGGAGAATATCGGTACCTAACAAAAATTACAAGCTTTATAATGACTGAAGTAAAATCGCTTAAACCTCTGAATTGTGCCACACATTCACATACGTTAGAAGTTAAGGGAAAATTATTAAAGAGCTCGTACAGTGGGACAGATTTTTTTCTGTTCTGTGCCTTTTGGCTGATGTAACGAGTAATGTCGTGGGTACTCACCTGGGAATCAAACCCGGATTTCCAACACGTTATTGGATCACAGTTCTTGTTCCCAGTAGAACGATATTAGTAGAATACTTTTTGTAAAGGTCGTCTAAAAGATTTATTATTTGAAGCTGAAAGGTCAATAAACTTTTGTTTTTTATTTCTTTTCCTTGCAGGCCCTATTCATTAACGGAGGCTTCCTGTCACTCTTCTTTTATTTTATTTCTTGCAAAGTACTAAGTGCTTTGTGTTTTTTTGTGATTTGTTTATTTTTCTTGTCCTTATTGCATTGCTTTTGTCCAGTTTGTGTGAAAAGTTTATGACGGGATTCTGGTGCAGATCGACATTTAACTTGCTGCAAGTTTCCCCTTAATATTTGAATAAAACAAATGGCTATGATAGATCTAAGAAGATAAAGATTTCATTTTTTAATTACTCTTGGAGGCAAACCTGTAGAGCACTCGAGGAGCTAAGCTGCTGATATGACATTAACGTCCTGAAGCCCAATCCCTTAAAATCACAATCGTGCGCATTCCATCTCAGCAACGGTTTTTCGAGAGCTGACAATACAGCGGCGCTGTGTTGATATTGAACACTGTTCACATTCCAAATATCTGGGAGTTACCCTGGACCGATACCTCACCTTCGAGAGGTCAAACAGAAGGTCTCAGCACGCAATAAACTTTTAAAAACTGACCACACCGCAAGTGCTACGAACAACAGGGTTAGTTCTATGCGTATTCACCCACGGAAGTGAATACGCGTGTCTCGCATGTGTCACTTGTCAGGTCGCACTAAAACAAAAGTACAAAATATGCATCTGTACCGTTTTGGTCTTCCAAATTTGAGTATATTTTTTTGTTTTTGCGCAATCCCCGGGGGCTATAATGAGCGAAACAAAAATTTCCTACACGTAAAAGTCGTTTCTTCTGCGCATAAAGCAATTTTTGTAAATCTATATTCTAAAATACTCAAAGGAAATCGCAAATTAGATTTTATCTGACAACTGTCCTACAAACTTATATAATATTTGAGAAGCTTCTAACAGACCACTGTATAATTTAGCTCCAGAATATACTGACGTCGTAAGAAATGTCAAATTTGGAATAATTAAATGAAACTGAAAAAAAACGACTTATTCTCAAATTACTGATTTCACCCGCCATAATAATCTATTTTCCATTTCATGCTTAAAGAAATTGTTCTGATTTCGCCATTAGCATACTAGAATCTGCAGAGACCATACAAAGTGTTGATGTTTATTCTGTCTGTTTCTCGAGTATTGGCACTTCTCAGGATTGAAAGCAACTAAATATTACATTACAACAATTACAAATTGACATACCATATATCTATACTCACGAACTTGTAGATCAACAACGAATTCTATCACAATCTTCATCACAAACGAAACTGCAAAGAGACTCGTAGTATCCGTGGTAACTTTGACACAGTTCCGCAATCTCAACGTGTAAGTATACAAAAGCATCATCAAAAGTTTCCCAACTTGTTACTTACTGTATTCTTCGCGAACTAATTAACTAACTTTAGGTACTCGTGAGCGTTGCATTTATTTTTCTAAGAGAAATTACTTGGTCGTAAGTCAGGGGTATATCAAGATTTCGTTGGAAGCCTTTGTAATCTTGCAAAATCTTGAAATGTCTCTGGACATAGTGTTTTAGGAGGAACTTTCAGCTGAAAGTATAATATAGTTTGTTCCTTCAACTTAATTGTTATATTTGCGGCTATTGTTAGCCTAATTTTCTAGTGTCAGATTATTAACCAAATCAAAATCTTGATTTGAAGAAGATTTTGATTTGGTTCTTCTATAAATATTATTTCAGTGGATTATCTTTTAGGAATAAAATGTGCTTACATATAGAAAAGTATTTCTAGGAATCTCTTCGAGCACTCTACGTCAAACTTCAGACCAAAAGGACACTCGACCACTCATGACAGTAAGTACTAGACTAGCTTTTGTATCCTCATATTATTCAATTTCATTTTATTGTATTAACACTTTGATTCTAGTAGAACAAGTATCATAATAGTTTTGTTTATTTACTATAGAAATAACATTCACATTATTATTCTCTTATGATGCCAAATAAACTCATTGGAGTTTAAATTTATACAGGAGGTTCTTTTGTTAAATAAGTAAATCACACCTGTATATCTTCACAGAAGCAAAAGTGTAATAGTACTCACATTTTCCAAGTCTGTTATCGTTAAGTTTGTTGGGCTGTTGTAAAACTTTGTTTCCCCTGTAGCAGTTGCTCAAAAGGGATGTATAAGCATGTTATGTCAGTATACGAAGAGCGATGCAATGAAGTGGGATTTTAATATTGAAAGTTACAAACTTGTATACTATCCCAAAGATATACCTACCACTAATTTTTAACCACCAGAGAAACTTTAGCGGCTGATATAGAACATTCTATATCTACCTATATTTAAATAACACAGATACCCTACTATGCAAAAAAATAGAGTTATTATTCGTGTATTCGTAATATAGTAGCGGAAATACATAGACCGGAAGTAAAATATTCAAACGAATTGCGTGATTTCTTTTTTTGAAAGTAAAAAGATTATCGTTGGAACCGCGTGCCAGTTAAAACCTTTTATAATTAAATAAGGTATTGCTGTACCAAAAGTATTTCACTACCCAATCACAGCCTCCCTCATATCTTTTTAGAGCATTAATTAGCTGAATCAACAGTCCCTCTCGCCTCGCTCCACTCTGTTTACTCTGAACTTGTTTCAAACGAATCTAATTCATTTATTTTACTTTGATGGTGTGAGAACTCTTGAGGTTTGGGTAGATTTTTGTATGTTTAAATTATTCTTTTTTCTGTATCTGATGGTAAGCTGGAAACAAAAGTGTCAGTTATCCTAGTCGTCAAGTACTCTAAATGTATACTTGATGGTTAGCTACCTACTTTGTGATTGGGACTTTCAGTGTGTGTGATACATTAAGTGTATGAACTTCCAGTAGCTTCATGGGAAATTATCAAAGTTCAGCCGCATCACATTCAGACTGGAAAACCGACTCCAACTGAGTTGGGAAAAGATTCAGAGTATGGTCTTTTTTTTTAAATTGTTATATCTCTCTTATGTCACAATGATGCTTGGAATGTTGCCTGAAAGAAATCGCTTTCAGGAATAAGGCCTCGCAATCCACTGCTGGACATGAACCTCTCCCAATGTTGGGAGGCTTTGACCTTCTGTTTCCACGCTCACTGGCCAGACGGGTTAGTGCTTGGTTTTATGAGGAAATTTGAATGTTCATCTTTACAAGACCGTGACCGGCCTGTCTGACTCCACAATCCGAGAGTTAAGTGTGAACCAAAACTTTGTCTGTCAGTAAGTATTATAATAAAATATTATATCAACGATGTACCTAATGTGTAATAATTATCTACTCGTTCAAAAAGCAGTAATACCTAACCCAGTTCTCTTAAAAGGAAATGAAAATCTTGAGCCGGTAATTCACGATATTTTTAGAGTCAATTTTTAATTGCGACCGTTTCAGGCTCGCCTACTTAAATAAATAACACGCGAGGGTCAGTTTTATTAAACTTTCCTGCCCCTCAGGGGTCAGAAAGGTAATTGAATTTTTTTAGGTTTCCAACATGTAAAAAATGTTATTCTTGCTTGGCAAAATTACATAATCACAGTATCATCTTTGTTTGAAATATCTACCCAGGGAGTTTAATTTAGCAGGTAATAGTTTTTAAAGTTACTTAACAGTTCAAAATCACCGCTGGAAATAAAAGTTTGTTTGCCTGCAGCACCCTCTGCGTAAAATACCTATTGTTTGTGGGGCTAGCTAATAACTGTAAAAGGCAGTGGCGAGGGGTCCCTCCTAGAGGTTTTGACAGTTTCCCAATGTGTTGTATTGTATATGAAAAACTATAGGTAGTTTGACCACGATCGCAATACCGCTCCCATAATGGGGGGAAAATCACCCACCTTCGCTCTCTCTTGATTCATCTTCTTTCGTTCTCTTTCTTTAGTGCGTCCTCCGCCACGCCGGGTGCACTGTGAAAACGGTTTAACCTTCGTGGTCAAGAAATCAAAGTAAGTTCTCTTTTCACCGGCTTCCCTTTTGAACATTTTCACCATTCGTCCCTGTAGAAGGTCAAGCTAAGGTGCACGGACAACACTTTATTGAGTAATTTTATACCCCGATTTATTGTGAAAAAAAAAACAGTAGTAGAAAGAAAAGTCGCTAAAGTCTAATCCGTCAGTCTAATGTCAAAGTTTTGTGGCATTTCGACAACTGGTTTGTGATATCTAATTTATTAAGAGTCTGTGGTTATGGCCAATATCTTAATTATTATAACCGTCGATAACAATAGTCTCTATAAGCCTAGTTCTAACCCTTACCAAAACTAAGTTAATTAACGTAGCGGTATTGTTGGTTCTCGTTAAGGTAAAGGTGAGACCGAAGTTAGGGTACTACGTGTATGTTAGATGTTAATTAGGTACTCGTTAGTTGGCTTAATTATTTTTTGCAGGTTATCAGAGATGTCAATAAAACAGTACATGGTTGAAGAAGAGTAGGAAGGAAGTAAGTGCCTCAGAGAGGACATTTAGCAACGTCTATGGTAATCATCACGGGTAGTTGGAGCTCTAAAAGTTCAACAGCTTGTAAAACTGCATTACTTCAATTCGCCTATAAATTGTGAAGGTCATATGACATCGTTTCTAGGAAATTCAATATTCAGCCGCGACGTAGGTAGTTAGACTCCCCAGACTCCCTAGGTGAATGCTTCGGAAAGTAAGAATGATGAAAAAGGATAATACTGATGAAAGTCAGCTGCGACGCAGTTAAAGTGGAAAAAGCGGACCTCAGACTCCGAGGTGACAGCTTCAAAGCCTCCCTCCACTAGGATCCACAGTCGAGGTCCACCCAAAGATACAGGGACATTGGATATAGGGGCAGAGAAAGCGACTTTGTTTTATACTATGTAGCAATGATGAATAAGGAAACCAAGTCTTTTACATCTGTATTATGTTACTTAGCGGTTCTCAAATGAATAGTTCTGTTAAACACTCACAGTGTATGATGAAATAGCAACTTGTTGCAACAGAGTTGATTGCATTAAGTACAACTACTATCCTTTGAGAATTTCCGCTGATTATAATAGTAAGGGAGGCAAAGATACTAAACACGAGTATGTAGATACTCCGATTGTGGTGGGAATCTATTTGAATTGGTTGATTATATGACAGGAAGAATAATGGTCCTGTATTGGTGACCGCACGTCTACATATTAATTAACATTTTTTATTATTTTGACCTTATTTTAGTATGTTTTTTCGGAAGTGGCAGAAAAGTACATGGCCCACTTGATGGAAAGTGGTACGTGGACGTATGCTAAGCCATGCGGTGATAGATTGTAGGCGTGGACATCATATCGATCAGTAATTCTGTGATTGTAGTATGATTAGTTTGCAAGGATTCTTTGTATATTAAGTGTTCAAACTGACTGGACGTATTTATGAATATCAAAGTTTACTCCCTTATCTCCATAAATTAAAGTCAAAGATCGAAGATGGCTGCACCAATTTGAGTAATTTTTTTCTTATTTACTCCTCGAACTCTATTGAAGGTTTTTATAGAACAGAGTGAACGGGATCAAAAGTCCACGCGGGTGGAACAGCTAGTAATAAATAAATTGGACACGCTCAAATCCTTATCCTTACCTGGCCGCTCCTTCTATAATATGCAATATTACAGTAAGAATTTATGATATATATTTAAGAGTATTAGACTATAATAGTGCAGTGGTACAAGTATGCCACATACAAGGAAGTAATAACCAAATTACAAAGTTTTTTTCTATATAGGTAAGTCATCCTTGTCTATCGTACGTATATCAAAGTCTAAGAAAAAGAGATGGGTATAGACTTGTAGGAAATGAAAATGAGATGCGTAGTTGTGGGATTTCCTTTTATCCTCCGAGTGCATTGTGAAGCTCCGGAGTATTCCTGCTGTGGGATATTTTTATTTGGTCTTGTTTGAGTTCGCACGTTCATTTCAGTTTAGAATGGTTTCTGTTTCAATTTTAAAAAGAGAATATAGTTTAAGTGTTCTATTTTTAGTGCTAAATAGATTTTACAGATTTTTTGTATGTTTTATTGATTTTAAAGCTTTTATTTCTACTTTGGAACTAACCACGTATGTTTTTATATAATTAGCGAATTATCACTGAATCATCATCAGGTCCTTATATTACCTTGAAGTCTTCGGTACGTTTACTCCTGGCTACTCTTAATTGCGGCTAACGCGTTGTGATCATCTGCCCCCTCAACCCCATCCAGAAAAGAGCTAGAGTATCGTACGTCAATCAGCAGGTTTACCAGCTTGCAAGTGATGTGGATTTGGCCCTCGTGGTCGTAACGATGATATACATACATAATTATAAAATATGTGTTTTAAGGCGTGTCTGTACTTATTAACTAGAAAATTATGAATAGTACTTTTGAATCTATCAATTAAAACTCTTCGTCTTATAGCAATAATTTCATAACTTACTTAACATTACAAACGCGAAAGTAACTCAGTGTCTATCGGTCTGTTACGCTTTCACGCCTACCACTGAATCGATTTTGATAAAATTTGGGACAGAAATAGACTAGAGCTTGGTTAAAGATACAGGCTAATATGATCGATTGCATTAATCAACATTCACGTGAGCTGATTTGCGAGTGACAGCATGTTTTAAATGTACAGTAGGCTCCAAAAGTTCCTGGAGACCTTTAGGTCTATAATCCTTGGCCAGCCTGAGTCTAATTTATCCTAAAATAACATAGAACAGCCTTAAAAACTAGATCGATGTCTTAGAGCCATGCCACACGATGCGGTGTGGGCGGTGGTGCGGCGCCTGACCGCTGCCGCTGCGGTTTCCTACATATAAAAATGAATGATATGGGACACGGCGCTTTACGGTGCTATCCGGCGCTGCACCGTACGCGCATCGGAATCGAGACTTTATATGTAGCGCTTGAGAGTTTTATATAGGAAACCGGAGCGGCACCGGTCAGACGCCGCGCCGCCGTCGCCGCACCGCATGGCTCTGATTCTTTTGTAAGAAGTTTAGCAAGTGGTATTCTAAACTTAATTGCGATAATAAGTAGATCTACCATTTATAGATCTATTAATTATTATTATAGCTTATAAGACTAAGACTCGTGTAGTAGCATCACTAAATACAATTTGAGTTTCAAATTGTCCAGGCACTTTTAGAACCCATTGTACATATACAGGGTGGAATTTTGTAATGCCACCTGAAGGGGAAGTACTCTTAATACTGTAGATAGAAAATTTTACTCAAAGGAAACATTCCTTTATTTTTGAAATGAAACAAAACTGCGTTCAATGATTTTTAAAAATTCGCTTGCCGCACCCGGTAATCGAACCGACTAAAATCTGTAAAAGTTGCATCCTGTACTTTTATTGCATAAATCGTTAGGGGCAATTATAAGGATGAAATCTCTCTAACAAACTTCATAAATTAAATGAAAGGAAAACAATGAAATCCTAAATCATTTACAAAAAAATGGTAAACTAACTGAATAATTGCTCGATACAAACATTTAGATCAAAATCGAAGTTGTTCTGCTGAAGAGTATGCCGTCGCTTTTTGAAACTACCCGTATTATTGAAATTTTTCTACTATTATTTTCAATACAAGCCCAGTTGGTGCCCGTTGGTCTCGATATCTCTCTCAATGCCACCAATAGTAATTCGTCATTTTAGTGGATAAAATACGTCAGTGATAATAATTATTTATTAATAACATAAGTAAATACATGGATCTTTGAGTAAAAGTGCTTTAACTTGACCCATTGAACAATTAATTTAAGATTTCATTGTTTTCCTTTCATTTAATTTATGAAGTTTGTTAGAGAGATTTCAACCTTATAATTGACCCTAACGATCGATGCAATAAAAGTGCAGGGTGCAACTTTTACAGATTTTAGTCGGTTCGATTATCGGGTGCGGCAAGCGAATTTTTAAAAATCATTGAATGCAGTTTTGTTTCTTTTCAAAAATAAAGGAATGTTTCCTTTGAGTAAAATTTTCTATCTACAGTATTAAGAGTACTTCCCCTTCAGGTGTCATTACAAAAATCCACCCTGTATATACCAAAGAATAAGTACCAAATACTAATCTCCCGAAGTGGAACCCACAGCTACAGACAGCTATTACATACACACGTCACTTTATTACGTCACAGAACTATTAATCATACAGAATGTCCCCTTAGTATTTTATTAATATGAACATATAATGCGTTTTGTAAGTCGACTGGGGTGGCTTGATATGGAGTTATGTATGTTGCTTTGTAGATGTTAGGTTTGAATTAATGTTGTTTAATTTAGTTTACGTTGTTTTGTGATATTCTCATCCAGCGCTTTTCCAACTCGGTTGGGGTTGTCTTTACAATAAAAAAAATGGTAAAACTTTAATATTTTCCCTGAAGTGTCTGTTATCTGACCCCCGCAGCGGGAGATATCAGTTCTTTAGTGTGCTTTAAGGAGAGAAGACTCGATGGTATTTCTCATCCTAATTGAGTAGTCCGACTGGGGAAGTACCTCCGCCCTAACAGCAAATGGCGGCTAATGATTTTGTGTTCTCGGTTGTGAGTAGGATAGCCAGTTGGTGGAGTCAGTGGAAAGACCAATTTGTCTCCTGCGCTGTCGGTCACTTAACCCCCTCCTCCCCAATCTCCCTCTCGGGTTTTTCTAGAAAGGAAGGTTTCAGCAGTCATGCTGCCCATCGATAGGCCACAGTAACCACTTTCCGTCAGGTAAGCCGCGTGTTTGTCTGTCACTTCAGCATCATGGATGTTCGCATTGTTACCGGGATCGAGTGCCTAATAGATAAGTCTCGTTGTATCAGGAATGGTCACCCATTATAAGTTTGTACTAGCCAGTATGGCTTATATTTGCAATTCGGTTATGATTTATCGAGCCTCTTAAAATAGCCTGTATGTATAATTCAATCTTTTACCCAAACATTTTAGTAACATTTACCTAAGTCGTCGAAATATTTTAATAGAAATACATTTCTAACGTAGAAAGTGGTTAATCCCCGTTTTTGATGTAAAAATATAAGCCTTTTAGAACTTAGTTGTTATTATTTCAAATAATTTATTTGGAATGAGCTTCTGGATTTCAAATCTACGAGTATATAACAGTGTAAACCTTTTACCAGAATTCGACATGAATTTATATTTTATCCAAAATATTAATATGGAAAACTTCAATAAATTTTACTTGTTGTTGCATGCGACTCCGCCTATATCGAAATTTACCTGCAATACCTGCCTGCAGTCAGACCCGTATTTACCTGTGGCCCTGGGCACACAAGTCTTTAGAGTCCCTTTCGGAAAGTTCAGAGTTTTAGATTTTTCTTAAGTTCATCAGCGAGAAATCGTCTCTCTTTCGGGAGACCTCACTTCTGCGTAAATACGCATAAGATTGCCATGTGTAACACGCCTACTTCACACATCCAATAACCTTTTAGTAAAATCATAGACATCAATAGCGTAGGTAGGCTACACCCACAGACTTCTTCATTACCGCGTAATCGAATTTAAAATGTCAGTGCAATGACCTGTGACTTTTAGGCTTAGTTGCACCACCTACCTGTTAAAGTAAGCTTTTACGTCAAATTTGACATCAACAGTACCTTACATTGGTTTTAATGGTTTCTGCTAAATTAGTTGCACCAGTGTATTTAGTAGCTCAGTTAAATTTATCTTTTTGATAGAGTTTGGCGTTAACAATTGACTGTGGTGTTAACTGTGGCCGTGAAGCGTGGCCGGTTACAGTTAGCGTCAAGTTATGACGTCATTTTAACTATTGTCAAATGGTGCAACCTGTTTTATACTTAACCGGGAATTTAACTGCACTGTTAATATTGAAATAAGATGATGCAACTCAGCCTTAGTGTACTAAATTGACGTCTCTGCATACCCACAGTCAAACAACCATTAGGTAGGTAACGTAGGTTATTTAAAGTTAGGCTTTTTAAATTTAGGTATTCAAATAATTAGCTATTTAAAACTATTGGTATTTGAAATTTAGGTCAACCCACCATTAGGTAGGTACTATAATTTTAGGTATTCAAATCGGTTCCCATACCTGTATCTGCCAAAATTATCGTCTTGGATTATAAATAAACACAATACCCTCCTTTGCGTCGTGCTGTCGGGTAAAAAGCGTTTCACGGTTCATAATATACTTTGTCACTTTCTTACACTAAGGTTTTGTGCAAAGATATGGTACTCGCACACTTTATTTCTCCACAGATGACTTTACAGGCAAAACCTACGTAGACATCGACGAAACAAGGTACCTACGATACGATGTTCTTTGTCTTGTCGAGCGCCTCAAAATATAAATGAAATATAACTCAGACAACCGTGATACCTATTTTATATTCGTTTTATTTCTGTGAACGTTTTCAAGTGAGTACTCTTAGTGACACCCACGAACGCGCTGTTGAATAGCACTGAAAATTTTATTACGGTAGAAATAAAATCCGTGAAATAAATTTTATATATCAGCTTCAATTGAATCAAAATTGCTAGTAAAAGTCGTGAACAGAGAGCTAAGATTTTTTATAGTTGATAGCTACTATTGTAACAAATATGCTGGCAAGTTGATTTTCTAATAATTACTATTATACTCGTATATTATACTGTAGTAGAAATAAGCCTGCGTTTTAAAAAATCAATTACGAATAACTAAAAACCGCGGTAGTCTGGTGGTATGGGTAATGGACTGCTGAGACGAGGTTTCCCGTACGATCCCAGGTTTTACTATGGCACACACCAATGACTTTTTTAATACTTTTCGAAGTTATGTGTGTATTTATCGCAAGTTTATAAGTGCCCGGTTAAATGGCAATAGGCTCGCCACCTATTACATTGGGACCAGACCTAAACGTAAACTGGCCAAATGTGGGTGCTAGCACCTCTGCATACCCCTTTTGGTATATAGACATGTCATCATACATAAACTCATGAGTTTATGTATGTTTATAATTAAAAATAGAGATGAATTTGGATCGCTTCTGCTTCTCCCATGCGATGTCGTAAAAGACGACTAAAGCCTGAAAAACTAAAAATCTGGACGCAAGATTTGTGACATGAACAACAGACCGGACAGCGTGGCATCAAGACATGACGTTGTATAGGTACGTAACAACTTGTGCCACATGGACACACAAATTAGATTTGTGCTGACACGGCCACAAGTCGATCGATGCTTTCATTTTAGCTCGGCTATCACGCAGCTGAATGCACGACGGACACGAACTTCTTACACAGTCACGGTAAAATTTTACACAAATGTAGATGTGGCATAAAGGAAGGACTGTTTAGCACCAGGAAATAATATACAGCCTCAGATGCATGGCTCAAATTAACAATAGTGCCCGGCATTCGGTAATAGGCTCACTAGGTAATAGGTTATAATTATGTATGATGATTGTATGTCCGTTTTTTTTCTCTGAGTCTATAATAATTAACGTTTTATGGTGCTACTGTCCATCTGTAAAATTGAAATAAGATCACTGCTTATGGGAGAACTGCGGATCAACATGGACTGTTTCATTTATATAAAGAGTGGAAATTTTCATCCACCAGTTCAGGGAAAGTACTGGAAATAGCGAATTTCTTTCAAAAGAAACATTCCTTTTATAAATAAAAACAATTGCATTTAAGGATTTCGAAAAATCACTTGCTACCAAAAACCGAAATAAAAAACAATCGGTATTTTTATTATTTCAATCGATAGGGTCAATCATAAATATCAAATGTCTTTAACATACATGGTAAATAAAAAAAATCCAAGTACCGAAATTAGAGTGAAGTTCGCTATTTTCATTGATACTTATCCTCCTTGTATACCTACTTCCCACTATCTTAATAAACTATCTAAATTCTTCTACAATGGTTGGTATCACCTCCGAGCAAACTTCAAGATACTACCTACCAGAAGCTACCTAAAAAGTGTAGGTAATGATTTTTGGAATTGATGATGCGACGAGGATATAGTGACATGTTCCTAAAATAAGTTACAATTTTGTATTCAGCCAGTCGATTCAAGCCATATCTTCTGTGAAAGAAAGTTGAAAGTCCTTTGGTTCATTCATACGCCCTTTGATATTTACGAAATATATTTGCGATAAAATAACAATAGAGACAATAAAACACAAATAAAAATGAACAGTTATCTTTATTATACGCTGCTTGACTTACTTACTAAAACATAATAATATTTACAAATATTAACAATGATTCTATGAACTTTTTATCACATATACTACTTTTATTTACAATATTACTAAAATAAAATAATGTATTCACAGAACTTATACAAAAAGTAAACACATTTTACGATTAAAACGTTATTTATTCAATGACATGAGACATAAAAAGCACTATTACAAATAACAGTGACTTACAATTTCAGTAAATATGATTAAAATAACGGTTATCATGTATTGTAATATCCGATTACACGTTTATATCAATGTTCGGTTAACGGTGGCTTTTATGTGTTGTGTGGTTCAAATATTATTATTGCGGCAACCGGTTATCTAACAAATGAATTTTACCGTGATTACCGATGACATTAATATTACGAAATGAGTCACGAATGGAGAACGGAGAAGACGTAGTAATCCTTCTCGTAAAGCGAAACCAATTACTACACAACGATGGCAACTCCAAAATGCCGTCGATTCGACAGAAGATGAAGAAGTCATGAACAAAATTAATAGTGTAATGAAGCATAACCTTTTATTTTTATTACTTACATCAATAACTTTTTAACCTAATCACTATATGTATTATATTAATTACTTTAACAAACTGTATTAATGACATCAATGTGAACGACAGCAAATATGTAATTATATTTCATATTAACAATAAACAGTATCTTGATATTGTATTTGACAAAAAAGAAACATTGAATATTACTATGGCTAACATTACAACAGTTACAAAAAACAACGTTACATTTAATGTTTTCTATACGTATTCAGACACTGACTTATCTAAAAACAAATTCGGACTTTATTGGATCTAACATCCGTCATATAGATTTTATATATTTATAATTATAGCTTATGTTACTCGTAACATAACATCGAATCGATTGACACCTCATTCATTCGAATCGACTCAGTATCTTAGACGCTATTGTGAAACATACGTAAATATTCATTAATATATTATATAGACTGATAAAAATTATAATCACATTATCACTAAACTTCCATTATAAAATCGGTCTTTGTTGCTACAAACTGCTTTAGCAAAACGACACTCAAATAATATAATTATTGATAATTAAAATAATTTAGTTGACAAATAACACAATATGATTTTGTAGTAAAATCACAAATTGATCTATTACTTCAATGAAAACAACCAGAAAACTAACTTCAACTACAAGAAAAAAACTTGTATTGTATGAAAACATCTTATTCAATATGCATTTCTTTAAATATGCGTGATTTCAATCGGGGTGATTCAATTTACGACCACATGTGTAACTTTGAACGAAAGATGAAAACTGGTAGACGAAATAGACCATAAGGCGAATTATCTGACCTTAACGTAATTGAAGAACTCTAACCTTTTCTTACAGTCTGCATACAATTAAACAGTTAACGTATTATTATACACATATAATGTAGGGCACGGAGGTTTTGGGTTCTAGTTCTTCGGCAATTCAAGCAGATGCGATGATGTATAGAGGGGTTAGGTGATGTATAGGTTAGTAGATTCTAGCTCAATACACCCACTTCATCAGGGTAGAGGAGAAGCCCTAAGGGGATTTTAATTAGTCAGCAAAAAGTAGTATAATATGAGAAGAGCAAGGTGGGCGCTGCTGCTGTGTTAAATTTACTAAATTTAGTGTAAATTCGAGTTTTTTGAGTAAAAATGGTGGCGTTTTAGATGTAACGGCTTAGACAAAGCGCTCAAGTGTAGGAAAGTGGAATATTGCAATGACTTATGCATGATGTGTTATTAAAGTAACTTCTAGTTAACTTTTTTAGGCCTATCACCCTTCATCGTCATCATCATCATCAACAATCCTTCCAACTAATATTATAGTGAATAAAATGTTTTAATACAAAATAAGACTTGACACGAAGGTCCTACTCACTGTCACAAAATCAAAAAAAAAGGAACAAAGAGGGTAACACTAAAACTAAAAAATAAACTAGCGAAACAAGCGCCATTCAATTATAAACATTCACCAATAATTAAAATCTCTATTTCATAATTTGACCTTGATGGCTTTAATAAAAGCATGGCAATCACATATATACAAGTTTTGAAGTTCATGCAATTTTAAATGTCAATGTACTATTATATGACTTAAATAAACATGAATATTGCCAGTAAAATAAAAGTTTGCAGGCAGGGATCACACAGTATTAATTTTCTGGGTCTATTATCTTGATGGAGTCATTGTAAGGACAAATCATGCCTATACACAAATAATATCATAAATATTGACTGTGTAGTACCTGCCTTAGAAACACAGAGTCATCGATCCTTAATTATCAATTTTACACTATAGCATATGATAATGTTCTGCAACTATATTTCTAGAAGTAATAACAAAAAGGATCACTTACGTTATATAATAACTAAAGTACATACATTGTTAATACATTTATATCGTTAGACGTTCCTTTTGACGATGTCATACATTTAATTATACTAGAATTCGAAATATTTTTTTAAATTATGCATTATGAGCAAGGAGCGACATTTCGATTCAATCGTTTTACCATCACATACCTTTAATAGTAGAAACCAATACGCTTAGTACCATCCGTTAAAGAATTTGAAGTCTTTAAAAGATCTATCTGCCCTTGTCTCGATTATGCGGGATCAACATAGTGCTCAGCAGTTTCATCCTCCTAGATTGCCACTACAAAATGTGGCATAAAAATATGTAATTCAAGGCGGTTCACGCGATTACTCATTGAAATAACGGAATAAACTTTTAAACGGATTACTTTTTTGAATCATTTTTTACCATTCATATTTAAGCCCTACGTTTGAATCACTTCACAACAGCTAGGTACGTTAGTTGGGTAGTAACAAATAAATCGCAACAGAATCGGTTAATTGTACTTTTAATTCATAGAATTGTCTATCAAAATACTTTAAAGAATATTCCTAAAACACATTTACCTATTCCGTTATTGTGAAAAACACGTGTCACAAATTTGTAAACCATTGGCAGTATACATTGAGGTAGTCTACGTTTTACTTTTAGGATTGTTGAATTTCAAACAAAGCTCGTTGTTTCATCGCCTAGGGACATGCCGTTCATGTTTTATCATACAAAAAGGGACGAATTTAGCTTTTAGAGGCAAACCGCATTAATTTCAATACAAACATTTGGGACATTATCTGAATAATGAATAGACATGGACATTTCGGGAAACTGTCGTTGGATTATTACTGCAATCGAGTTATTGTAGAGTGTGAGGCTCGAGTATTTGCACAAGAACATTTTCTAAGGAAATTTCTTCTTTTATATTTTTTATTACTTTATGAGAATTGATTAGCTTCCAGATACGACACAATATGTGTAAAGATATGAGAAGGAAGATTGAAAAAAGGAAGGGGACGAATCAAGAAGAAGTCAAGAAAATCGCTAATGAAACAGATAAAGGAAAAGTCAGTCGGGTCGTATTTGAAGGTCAAAAGATAGATTGGCAGAGGAACGAATAAAGTGGCGATTATTCCACAGATCAGAGCTGCTCTGGTCTGCAGTGCTGCACTGCTCTTAACTTTAGGCAGTAAGGAATAATTGCAAGCTGTCTGACGAGAAAGTTTTTATATTATTATTTTGACATTATGTTACTGGTTACAACACATCAACAACAATCTGCATAATCATGCAGGCACTTGTAATTGTTTGACAAACGTAATCCATACCAATAATTTCATAAAAAAGTGTGATCACAAATTTGCACTATCCGACATAATGACGACTATTTCACAAGTGCATTGCATAGGCAATAGAAAAGTGGAAGGAAACAGAAAGAGACTGATAAAGTTTGAATGGACACTAAATAAGTTACCGTAAAATGCGTTCAAATTACTTAATTTTATTTAAACTCGCGTAAAGTTTTGACAATACAACGCAGAGTTGATGTACATAATTTATATGTGGTATGTTATCACGTTTCCTGCATATATTTGGTTGGATAACGTGTTATGGATCTCTTAGGACTAATTAACAAGTTGTCAACGTAACTTTGCATACAGTTATTATTTTATGACTAACATAACGTTGTTAGGGAACTACGGTTATTGTTACATTTTCCGGGAGCAAGATACGCAAGTTGTACGGCCGTGACCTTAACATACTCAACTATTGCTTTTACTTCTTGAAAATTAGATAGTAACAAGATTAGAGTAATGTATAATCCTATAATAAAATTATATCATCCTTGTGGAGACTACGAAAGAATATTCAACTCCCTGTCTCATCCAAAGGGTATCGTAAGAGGCGAGAAAATTCGAAATAAAATCATTTCAACCCATCTGGTCAGCGTGGAAACAGTTGACCAAAAGCTTTCCAATACTGAAGAGGCCTATGCCCAGCAATGAACTGCGATAAGCGAATTGATTGATTTATAATATTAAAGCCACTTTTCACTTGTGTTCTCGAAATTGAATTACGTTTACACTGACTCTTTTGTTATTTATTTAGGCGCGCAATTCTTTATTCTTCTAATCAAAGTTTTCTACCTGATTTACTTCTTTTATCATATAGTTCCAATTCTAACAACCAATCTTTACGTTCCCTTTACTAATAATAATACTGATATTAATAATATTAAAATTTTGAAACGGTCGTTGCTTGGAAAATATTCTTTTACATCTGAATTAATAAATATTTTTTCTCAGAACTTACCACTTTGTAATTGATTGATCCATTTCATAACTCAGTTAAGGTACAGATAATTGCTATTCGAGATAACCTTCTCTAAAATATTAATAGAACATTCAATGTGGTAAGGATATTTCAAAAATGCTTCTCTAAATGTCCGTTTCAAAGTATTTCCAGTTCGTTATAATTATGGGGATAATTGTTACAAATTGGGTAGATATTGCAGAAAGTGATCTTATTAAAATTACTGGAAGTTATTAGATACTTTATTTTTTTTGAAGATGGCGGATTTCATTACACTTAGTTTACCATTAATTGCAGAGTCTTAGATGATTTATGTGGAGACGAGAAGTATTTACCTGTTTTTTCAATCTGTTACCTCTGAAGGTTATGACGAGATAAGTTTTACCTATCATGCCTACACATAAAAAGGACAAAGAAAAAGGAAAGTGATTTTTGTTAGAACTATCTTTTCACAACGTAGGGCCTTTATAGTTTAAGCTAAATTTTCTCATAAAAACATTCAACGAAACCAGAACAGGTACATAAGCCTAGGTATAGAAAACAACTACCCCTTCACTTTCTTGGAAATGTCACTCCAAGCAAAATAAAACCATTAACTATTCTATATAGGGTAAGTTTTCAAATCGCAACTTAACGAAATTGTCACCTTATCAGGTTGAGGGTCATGAGAGTTGGTAGTAAGAAGCTATGGAGGCTGGTGAAGAAGCTCGGAGATGATGATTGCATGGCAGCTGGATTTTCACCTGCGGAAGAAAGCATGATTGTAAATACTTAAAAACTATTTTGGAATCTTTAGTATATGTCAGGTGTAAACACTTTTGTTATAGACTAGCTGTTGACTGATACTAATGATAAATTGAAATAAATTATTTTTCTTATTACTATATCAAATATTGGAAGCATAATCAAGAAATAATTCAGTAACTTTACGTGTATATATCACCACAGGTTTATGCTTATTTACAAAATCAAAATTCTCTTTATGCATCACTATGAAAGCATCATTCGTTGAGCTGTAAACTTCTGATTTAGAAAAAAAACAGAGATGCTGTTTGAAGTTACCCTTTAAACGCAATGACCGTATTCAACAAATAAAAGTTAAATGATTCAGGAATCGTGACCAAACTAATCTTTATTGCATCTATCTGAATATTTTTTAATAAGATCCATGTCGGTGTAAAATAATTGTCGGTGCTCTTTTTAATTGGTATTATTAAGTTGTACCAATGTACAGCTGGAGTATGTCGAAAGCTACGTATATCTTGGCAAACAAATTTCCTTCAAAAAAGAGAGAAACGAATTAGAAATCGATAGGAGAATAACAATCGCATGGTACAAATTTTGGAGCACAAAAGAGATCATGAAGAGTGACATGCCAACTATTATAAAACAGAAAATTATGGACACATGTATACTACCTTCACTAACTTACGCCAGTCAAACATGGAAGCTCACAGGTCGAGCTCAAGCTAAAATTACGTCATGTCAAAGAAGTATGGAGAGAAGTCTATTGAAAGTTAGAAAAATACAAAAAATTAATCACAAAATTATAAGAAAAAGAACAAAAGTTACAGATGCTCTATGTCACTGCAAGAAGCTCAAATGGCGTTGGGCTGGACATGTAGCCAGACTGACAGACGACCGTTGGACCCACAAAATAACAATTTGGGCGGGACCACCAGGCGTTAGAAAGAGAGGTAGACCTGCAGCCCGGTGGGCAGATGACATCATAAAAGTAGCTGGAAAAAATTGGATAGAGACGGCAAAGAATAGAGAGAAATGGAAATCTCTAGAGGAGGCCTTCACCTTCGAAATGAGGGGTTCTTGCTAATAATAGAAAGTTTATATTTTAGTTTTTTATTTTAAGTTAAAAAAAATATAATTTAAAAATAAGTTATTGTAAAACTGATATCTTTGTAGAGTAAGAAATATAAGGCTCTTTTATTTTTATTTTTTATTTATTTATTATTAAGTTACTTACATTGAGCACGGTGTTTTGATTGCCCTTCTTTGAATTCTATCTGATTCCACTTTATTCAATTCTTACTTCGTACTTAAAATGTATGTTTGATTTCATTATGGTCCTGTCAGTGCAGCTGATTTTTTAACTTTAAAAGCAAACCACCATTTCATAATCATAGTAACTGAATCTGGCAAACCAGGTAAAGCTAATGCCTTCAATTGCTACGGTCACATATCTTATCTTATGTTATTGGGGTGCATGCTCTGGAGCTTTCGCGGACACTTCGACCCTATTGGATCCTTTGTGTCGACCCCATCCTGGCTCCTAGGTTAGAGGAGGGATAGCCCTCTCTATCAGGGTGGCCACTCCTCTTAATCGCAGGTGCATGTAATCCTCTGGTTTGGGGTATCCCCTCCCGAGTAGATCCATTCGATGTCTTCCTAAGGCGTGGCACTCGCACAGTATGTCGGTCACATAACTCAGTGCGCAACTTCAAGGTGTGATGAGTTTACGATTCAATAAGCACCTGATTGAGTTGCCTCTTTCAATGCCTCTTTGAACTGCTCAATCTTTCACTTTCTTAATTGAGTAGCTAGGTTCGGATATAGGCACACTGAAGGCATAATTGTGGTCAACCTTCCTTTCTTTCACTGACCAGAATCGAAAGACTTTCTAGCCTAAAACCTAAAATGACATTTAACATCAAGTCAAATGCCTTACTATGCAAAGTTGTATCTATTTTTTACGCGACTACGGCAAAACCAAAGAAGGGCTATGACTTTAACAGGCTATGTATGTGTGTATCTGTTCCTTCATAGCTCCTTAATTGTTAATTAGAAATTGTCGTTTGTGTCGTACTTTACTTATTTTATATTTTGTATATTTTCAAATAGTATCCACATAATTTGAAAATAAAAGTCTTTATTCCTTCACTAGAGTAAGCAACACATGCAGCAACTTTAGACGTCAAAGTTCATAATAAAGTTACAGCCGAGAGACAGAACAGGTTTTTTATTTTTTTGTCCTTTGACTAGAACGGGCAGAATATTAACTGCGAAAATTGATATGTTAGAGGAGAAAACAAAAACCTTTGTCGCAAGAAAAACAAATTTTAATTCTTGTGACAGCGGTTTTATTTTATTTATGTTTTTTTCTCCTCCTTTCTTTCGCTTAGTTTAGTTTTGATGCAATTACCTACTGATATTTTAGAGGAGCAAAATTAGTTTTTGCAATATCGATTATATTTTACTTTTGATTTAAAAAATATTCCTTTTTTTATTAAAGTTGAATACTAATCTACTTGCAAATAGTGATATTTTAGTGAAATATAATTCGTTTTTGTCACTGTAGCTGTATTATTACTTTTATCACTTCTTATTTAACTTTGATGCTAGTTCCAAGACGGTTTCACTTTCTCTGGCATTTACCAACTGTCTTTTAATCGATTTTCTATGGGTCTAAACTGTTGAACAGATATATCATCATCATCATTCTCTGAGCCTATTCCCAACTCAGTTGGGATCGGCTTTCTAGTCTAACTAAGATGAGGCTGAACTTCGATATTTTTCGTGAATCGGCCATCGGATCTCCACAACCAAATTGGCGATATCGAAGTTCTGTAGTTAGACTAGTCGGACTTTTGAGGGTCGAATCCGCACTTCCTGCGAAGCAGTTGCATTCACTAAGTACCGCCACGCCACAGAGTCTCAAATATTTTAATAATAATATATGCTGATATAAATGTGATTCCATTGCTGAACTAACTTTTAATATACTCGTATTTATAACTTTCAGTTTTTCAACTATCTTATTTTTTATTAGATCTTATGATTTTACTATTAGACGTAAGGAGTATAAGCAAGAACTATTACAAATACACACAGAAACACAAAAATTATTACTGCTTTACGCGTTGAAAATTATTTAGCTTTCTCACCGAGTATTTTTATGTTTTCATATTATTTTCATAACTTTGAAAGATTTGAAAGTTCCTGTCAGTGTTGGCCACAAAATAAAAGTTTCTTGAAAAATACAAACTTTTCAAGAACGTCAGGAAACTACTTTAGGAATTGGTAAGTTATATTTTTGAACAACGCAAAAATATTTTATGCGATTCATAACCAATAATACAAAAAAAGGTGAAGTTAGTGTTATCTGTGTTCTAGAAGTCATAAGACAAACTGCCTAGTTTGTATCTAAGTATGTAAAATATGTCCCAGATTATTGGGCCGTTTCTTTTTCATTTTTTCTCATTTTTTCATTTATTCCATGGTCACAGGGTTGTAAGACTTACCATTAAATATATGGACGTATATACTAGCAGGTACCGCGTTATTCGGCACACACGTGTAATTGCCCGCGTGTGACACACTAGCAGCTGGTATGAGGAGATCTGAGAGACGCTGCACCGGATCAGTGGTAACGTTGATGCCTCGTTCGGCATCGTAGTTGATCATTCTGCTGTTATGGTACCTAGGGAGAAAAAACAAATTATTAGCACAGAAGAAAAGTAAAATAGTATGTCAGTTCAATCTTACTATGGTTTTGTGGTTAGGATAACCTTACAACTCTTCAATTTTTATACATTTCAATTTTGGACACTAGTCTATTTATATGTTTTTTATCATCAATTATCATGAGAGTAGTGTATCGCAGAACTCAGCTGTCAGCGTTTCATCAAAGCCGAATGTTCCCTATTTTTCGGTGCCAAAGTATAGTCGACGCCAAAAGTTTGCACAGCTATTCATATTTATTCATGAAAAATACCAATCTAATTAAGAGCTTCCTCCTTTTTGGAAGTCGGTTAAAAATACTATTTTACTGCTCAGCTCAGTGGGCTCAAATCACTCAATATTATGAGGTTGATTAAAATACAGATATTTTTGATATTGTAATCGAAGCTGCTGAAATTATGACTTCCATACTACATCTACAAACTATCGCCAGTCAGCCGCAGTGGTATTGGGTTATATCTCAAGTTTTCCTTCTCTCCCAGTGCTATCAACTGCGCATTTTCCGTTTGCCGCCTTTTACAAGAACCTTCAGATGAGGTGAGATGGTAGAATTCTTCTTCTGTCTTCACACAGATAATTGTATGTCTTATCAAAATATGATTACCTATACTTACATCCATTTTCCATCAGAACAGTTTGATTTTAGCAAGGTTTGTTTTTCAAATAACAAACATTGTTGAAGCGAAAAAACGAAGTAAATGTCTATTCTCCTTGTTAGTTTTAAATATTTAATGAAATTCCTGTTTAAGGTGCTATGCAGTCATGCGATATAGAACGTAGACTCGTTAGAAGAATAATGTTTAATATTTACTTTATGCCAGACAAACGAAGGGACTTTCTAAACACTTAGGCTAGCTTATGATGCTACTACTTCACCTCCGGCAACTGAAGACCCAAAAGACAGCGTGCGTTTTAGTCGGTTCGAGTCCGACATAACCTACCCAACCGGCTCCGGTGCGGGGAGGGGTATCCGTGGGGATTTTGCGCACGATAAAAAAAGAAAAAAAGGCTAGCTTATGATGCGGGGAACTACACATTAAAAAAATAAACTGCAAATATTTTAAGAGGTGTTAGTTCTGTAAGGCACTTTTTAATTGCCACCGATTTTTAAAAATAATGAGTAACGCTAGCAGCTATTAACGACGAAGCAAGCAGTGAGGTATAGTTTCAATTAAATACTTCACTGGGCTAATAAGTGTCTGGAAGAGGCCCACAGGCGTCATCATTGTCAGGATTATTATAGTGAAAAAACCGCGGTAGCCTAGTGGTATGGGTAATAGACTGCTGAGACGAGGTATCAGGTTCGATCTCAGGTTTTACCATGGCACACACCAATGACTTTTAGCTCGGTTAGTGGCAATAAGCTCGCCACCTATAACATTGGGACCTAAAACATAAACTGGCGAAATGTGGGTGCTAGCACCTCTGCCTACCCCTTCGGGGATATAGGCGTGAGTTTATGTTATGTATGTTATAAATATGGTAAAAAGGTATTCTGTTCTGTTAGGTATTTTCATGGAAAGAGAGAAAGAAAGAATATTATTTTTTAAACCACGCAACACTAAATAAAAAACATAAAACATAACAGACTAATAACAGTCAGCTCAGAATAATGGCCGCCTCTCAGTTTAATGCTGTCTGCTTAATGGTAGAACGCGCTGATTTTCAAAGTGGCCATGGATATTTTATCGACAGTACTAAATGACTCCACCTCTTCATGGGTACAAAAACATATTTGGTGAAATTTACATCTATATAACTCAGTCCACCCCTTTTTAGATATACAGAAGTCAGCATAAAACGAATATCAACAATACACCATGAGTTTGCGAAATATGCCGTCTTAACTTATTCCCCGACCTTGCAAATATAATATCTATGTAAATATAATATAAAGATTTCTCGCATCACGTCTACTGAAGCGAAAGAGGAATAATATTTTCCCACGTTATCGATCGAGAGGCCCAACAAAGCTGCCTCAGCAGTGACAACTTGATGAGCGCTGAAATCCAATTTGCACCCTATTCTGTGCAAACCACTGAGCAAAACTGGTTCTGGTGACATTCTTATGGTCTATGCAGACGAGGGACAAAGTCCGGCGTACTTTGTCTCCTTCGAAATAGATCCCTTACAAATGTATAATATTTAGTAAAGTATGGAAATGAATTTGAAGGAACCACATCCTACGAAATCCCTCCATATAACTAATGAGAGTCTTAGTTTAGTTAGTCTTAGTTTTAGTTCTGTTTTAGATTCCGTATTTTACTCCTCCGATAGACTGGGCTAGACAAGGAGGCTAAATAAGGAGGAGCCCTCAAAAAATAAAAGTAGTGTTAAACTTAAAATTTATATTTCTCTTAATCTTCATGTAAATAACCACGCGATGTAATCTATAAATATTTGCTTCCGTAGCGGTTGCTTCAATATTTCTGAGTAATAAAAAATAATCGGACGTCGTGTGCATTGAAGCATCTTCTTGTTTTCTGTATTAGTGAATAGAATAGAATAAAATCAGTGGATTTAACATCCTCTGCGGACTAAAGTCCCTCGTCTGCGATGGCCGTTAACGACATATTATCGATACATAATATAAAATTTTGTTCCATCCAATAGTTGATAGATTGATTTATTTTTGTTGAAACCGCTCGGAAGCCTTTGTCAAGAAAAGAGATATGGGTACAACAAATTGGGAGATCATTGGATTAACAAGCTATGTTAAGTCACATATTTTTTTATTATTTGTTATTGAAGGCCTAGTTTTAATTTGCACGTTTTTGTCTGAATTTCCCGCGAGCGATATTAGTGCCTATGTATGGGAATGGGAAAACAGAAGACTGGATCTATTGAGATTTATGATTGCAACGCTCTCTTGGATGGTAGCGTGATGACATAACTTATATGTTATTTTGATGTTTAAGCTATATTATTGTAAAGTTCAAAATCCATGCAGTACTTTTTACTTGAAAGAGTAACAAACATTCATCCATTCATCCATCCATCCATCCATCCATCCATCCATCTATTCATCCATCCATCCATCCATCCATTCATCCATCCATACTTACAAACTTTCGCGTTTATAATATTAGCAGGATATATTTAAAAGAATTCCTTATTACATTTTTCATGACATTCCGAGTATAACATCAATGATTAATTTACTCTCTTATAAGAGTACTTTAATGAGCCAAAAAAATCGACAATCTAAAACATGACATGCAACTTAATCTACCCAAATTCCTTGGCTAAAAATTAATTGGCATATTGAAAACCTCCTTTAGAATCCTCACAAAGTTTTCATTAGTAATATCTAATTGTGGGATTAAGTTAAACTTAGTTCTTGTCATGTTATATTCAATTCAATCTCTCAAACAATGTTTGTATATTTAGCTTCAAAGTTGTATATTTGTGAAGCCTTTACAAAATTACTTAGCTATTAGTTTTTACCACAACACAAGATTGTACACATGATCAGGAAATATGACTAATACTTTATTAAAATGAAGCTCTTATGAAAAATAAAGTTCTTTGAACATAGTTCCGCTATGATTTTTTAAAATACTAACAAGCGGGAATTTGCTTACTCAAGTTAGAGGAGCTGAAGATTCTTATAACGAATGTCAACGTCAAGAAACAATTTGGTTCGCGGAGATGGAGTAGTTTGTAAGTTCATTAGATAAAGTAGTATACAAACAAACTTACAAGAAAAAAAATAATGGTCACCAAATTTTTATGAGATGATATAATATAAACGTTATGCAAAATGCGTTTAATTGCACTATTAAATTTTCTCAAAATTTGATATGAGAGTTTTTCGTTTACCTCGAATGCGACAAGGAGGACGATGATGATGATCGGAATGTGTTATATCAATATCCATAAATATGTTTCTCCAAATTTAACACAACACTTTTGAAATTAAAGTATCGTACTTCGAAAAGTCATCGAATAGATTCCCTTTAATTGGTCTGGAAACTTCTTCAAGTTTTTGTAAACTTTGTGAATACGAAGAATATTTTTAAAATTATGTGTAAATAACTAGATTACTGCTAAATCTTTCAATTATTTAAGATTTTACGATTACGATACGAGCTTTATATTATTATGGATGTCTCACGGGTAGATAGAGCCTCAAAATGGTCCAACAACTTGTCTACAGAAGTATCAAAGGAATATCGAAGTTCAGCCAAATCCGCAGTTATACTGGAAAAATGAACCCAGACGAAAGCTTCTGGGACAAACGTTAGTATAAAAAAAACTGCAGTCGCTTCCATAAAAGCTGTAAGTAAAACAAATCAGAGGTGAAGGAGTAAATGAATCACTGGCCTTGAGGCCTTGAAATTAACCAGGCACCATCTTAACACTTTGATGACAGAACAACAGTGAAATCTAAATGAAAAATCACGCGCAATAAAAACTCAACCAACATTTGAAATTAGGTAGTAAGTGTTTCTGTTGCGAAGAACAAAGGTCTTAAAATACTGACGGTAATATTATTCCAAGAAAGTTTCGAGATGAGGATTAGAATTTTCTGAATAAAAGGTTAATTAAACGCACACTCTAGCGATAACGAGACCAACAGCGAAGGTTATTATACCTAATTTTATTTGAGATTCATTTATTTGGCTCTTGTTTATTTTTAACAATTTAATAAAAGTGAGCATTGCGACAGTAAGTTTTATTATCTTTATTTTCCAAAATTACTGTTTCTGGTTCGGCGTAGAACAAATTAACAGACTTCATCTTCAATTGTTCTTGAAAAATCTCTTCGACTTTTAATAGGGTAAACGGACAAAACCAACTTAACAAGGTGGACCCTTATAGTACAAGATCTGGAAGGTACATAACTAAGTTCATTTACTTTTTAATATAGGAGTATTTGTGATTATTTTTTTTATTCTTAGTTCATTTTTTCATTCACTTCTTAATATCAATATATATAATTACTGTTTACTGGACAATTCTTTGACTTTTAAGTTCATTCTAGTACAAAATACCTCACGTAGTGCTAAAACCTGGTCAGTTTTTGAAGGGTATGCCAGGTAACTGATTAGATTAATTGATTGATTAATTTAGAATAATTTAATTGATTGTATAAAAATCAAATGAACAAAATGGTGGTGCAGCCATATGTTTTACTATTGTACAAAAAACTTGAGGATAGAAAGTTACCGTCACTTTTGTTGAACTTATAAAACTTATGTTAGCTTTCCTTTTTCTAAGCATTTCTCAAAGAAATGGAATCTGTTTGAACTTTTGCATCTTGTAAAAATTAACTAGGTTGAAATAAAATAAGCGGATCTAGATAATTTAAGGAAGAAACTTAGTGAAAGAACCATTTATGGAACACATACAAATCCATTATATAAGATATATAGTAGTGGTAGCAAGTAGCAAGGAATAAAAAAATAATGGCAAAAAGGCAACATCAACATAATATCTTAATTCTATGTATTCGTTCACATCCCGTCCGCGTCCCTTCAAAGCGTAACTTGCAATTGCAGCAGACGTTAGTATCGTCTGAGACGACCCACAGAGCACACACGTTGTAACATAGCCCCCACATAGCGCACATACGGGTCTAGTCTAAGAGATAAATAAAATTACAAAAATGAAAGCTAATTTTTCTTGGTAATCGTTATTAGCAATTTTGAGCTCATACGTCATGTGGGAAGTTAGGAAAGCTAAATGCATGACTAGCTGACCCGTGCAACTTAGTCTGCGTCACAAAAGCCTGCTTTTGCAACATTTTTCATTTCTGCTCCGCACCTTTTTGTCATATTGTTATATACATACAAACCTTACTCTTGAATCACTCTAACCGCATGAAAATATCACCTCGAGGCTAAAGGTAACGGACCTGTTACTCCAATTCGTATGGTCATTGACATCACTGGCAGTAAGACTATTAACAGATGGCCGATCTTCAACCATCCCCTCCCATCACAGCCCGACGGTGTCTATAGATATTGTTTATTGTAGTGTTTTATTATAAATACTACTTACCAGAATACGAAGGCCGGTGCTTCAGTAGTCTGCACCACGGAGCACTGCAGGCGCAAGGTCGATCCTGGTTTCAGATATTTCTCTGTCGGTCCAGAGATTTGCGCCCTCGCCTCTGCAAAAAACGGTATTGGTTAGTTTTGTCGTTGCAAGAAGGCAACCAAAAGGGAGAGGACACCTCTACCCAGATTACCGACGATCTGAAAAAGGTAGTTGGATAGACTGAATGTGGAGGGTGGAGGATTACTTTTCCACTAGTCTACAATATAACAGGAGTTCTACAAAAAGTACATTAGAAGGCTTCTACAGAATCGGCAGCACGAGTGTGACGCGTCTGATTATTGCAAACCGCCATAGGCCATGGTAACCACTTTCCATCCGGGGGGTCTTGTTGTGTTGTTCGTCTTTTTTTTATTTAGTACACCTCAAATTGACCTCACTCCGCCTGATGGTAAGCTGAAGACTTCGTCTTCGTCTGCCTGCTTAGTGGTAGGTATTCAAAAAAAATTATTTTATTTTATTCAGGTATACAAACTTCTACAAAATAATTCATGCATAAATAAAGATAATTACGCAACAATCACTTATAGGTAAACACCGCTTCTAAAGATATTCCGAATGACAATCAAAACTAACCATTTCCAATATTGGATGATAATTTAAAATCAACTCAAACCGACCGAATAAGACCCGCATTGGGTTGAATTGAGGGTTGAAATTAACTCCATCTATAAGCTTAACTGGTTTGACGGTTTCCAATTGTAGCCCTAATTGCACCAATTTAGTCGAACTTTAACCTAGATAAAGAAATGACGTAACAGAAATCGATTCCTTTATTCGAAGTGTCCATTAAAGTCTCAATATCAAACCTCCTATATGGAAAAGAAAGTTTTACTAGCCGATGACTTCAACGTCCTCAAAATCTTCTGGAAGTTGAAAGGGCATTAACAAATAGCATATTACAGTGACAGGGCAATTGTCTCAAGTTATGTAGTTTGAATAGAATGGCAAAACGCATCTTCTACTCTGAACTAGAGGAGGGCTAGCGCAGTTTAAAAATGTTCAGAAGCGTCATATGAAAAGATGCAAAATTGAACCGTCTCAATGGTAAGGTTTGGCAGGTTTATGTTATGTTATGTTATATTAAATAGCTACTTTTCATGATTTTACAATTTATTTTTTTCAATTCATCCATTATTTAGTAGTATGTCGGGCTTTGCTTTGTTTTATTACAGTAACAAATAAATTTTCCTACATCAATCCACAATATTTACGACGTCTGAAGTCGTAATAGTAACGACGAAATAGTTGGCAGCAAACATTCTCGAAATATGACCCTTGCTAATATTTGTATGCTGTTGTAAATTCGACGCCTGGTAAAGTTATTATTCTGAAATGGGTAGGAATGGAACTTGAAGATTTGGCATTACCAATAGATTTTTATTAGCTGTTATTAAATAAAAGGATAGGTCAGAGATTTAACTTCGATATTTTTGACGAGTATTTATGTATGCACTAGATTACTTGACATCATTCATAAGTAAGTTGCATTAGGTTTCTGAGCCAGTTGTCCGTATCAATTGTAAGACAATTTAAAAAATAAATATTTAAGGCTACAACCTTACTAACTATTGCGTGTGGAGTGTATACTAATAAATAAAAAATAGCGGGCGAAATGTGATTGTGTGTACTCTTCTACCAGAGGCCAAAAGGATGACCGACGGGAGTGGACGTGACGAGATAAGTGGGACGAGATGGAAATAGGCTCCTTACCGGTTGCTTCTAAAGGAAGCACTTCGGAACCTTTAATCGGCAGTTCCATACTATGTACTCATATCCTTATGTATTAGTTTATCTTGGCTTTTATAAGAGAGAATGTAGCTGATTCCGAGAGAAAAGCCAGCGCCAGAGTTTCATCTGTCAATCACTAAGTGTACTGCATTCAGATAAGCAAGGCAAGGCTTAAAGCAAGAAGAGCTTAATGTGGTCTCATACAATCAAGTCACATATTCCCTTTTGATAGTATTTTTAACCGACTCCTCATCTATTATATTTCATGTGACAAAACAAAATGTGTTAATGATGGAATCAATTTTGCATTTCGAAATTCTCTAATTTTTTACCGTTCAGAAAATAGAATTCACAGCAATAAAACATTTCAGGGTAATTAAAAATGTATATCGCAAAAACTTTTTGGAAAAGACATTTGTTTCCCAAAAAATAAAGCCGTTTCATGGGCTTAGCACGTTAAAATTTAAAGGTTTTTAATTATTTTCACCATTATACCCTTTCGGATGGGCTATTCTGAATCTGAAGGGCACCCATTTACATGTAAATATGTGATTAAGGTTTCGTAAAAGTATCATGTGCGCCCCGGGTATTAGAAGAGGAAATATTGCAAAATAGGTTACAATGGACATTTATTCGTGGGAGGTATTAAATTAACACGCATGAAAATGACGAGTTATTATGAATGAGACTTTGGTGAGGTGAAAATTGAGAGTACAGTATATAAATGCAGTTATTTTTGAAACCCCTTCGTGAAAGGATTGAAAATAAAAAGATTAATTTACTGTTACTTTTCATAACTTGTATTTCTTTTATATTTTATGCTAAGAAGTCAATGACGTTTAATTCGTATGTGTAGAATACATTTACCTTCTTTCTCAGACTCTAAACGAGAAATCGTATGAAAAAAAAACAAGTTTAAGTTAATTTAAAATGTAGCTTTAAATAATTTTGCTTTGAATTTCCAAAATGAAATAAAAGTGAGTTATACGAGATGATTTTATTAGCATGTCAATCTTTCTCAAAAGAAGCTGAAATTACGATGAAATTAAATTCGATGTGCTCCTCTAGAGAGCAATAACGTTGTTTATGAGTTTCACGCCAGTGTAAATGCCGGCGCGGAACAAATCTAATTATTGTAAATTATGTGTATACTACGGCAATTCACTAGAACATTAGTAAACAGTAAAAACTAACCTCGGCTGTTATTGATGTGGGAAATGTAATTAGTTGGAACGTTATATTTTACCAGACTATGGAATAGGTGATATTAAATAGTTATCACGTCTCTTGACGTGTAGAAAGCGCCATTTGGCAAAAATGTTCAGATATGGATAACTTGACTTGACAAACGAAGTTTGTCACCCTTTATTGTACACCAAGTAAAAATGCATAATTAAAATCTATAAGACCACGGAAACAATACAATGGGTGGCCTTATCGAGTCGTGCGAACTCTGCTTGGCAATCTTTCAGGCATTCTCCTTGTAAGAGAGGACTATTCACCATTGTTCTACTTTTTGTTATACTAGACATTAACTATTTCCAATTTTAAAAAAGTTGTCATATTAATACCTCAAAATGTCACTAAAACGGTACCAATTATGAATTAATTGATATCTGATGTCAAACTTTAATGTTTCGTGTTTAAGAAACAACTCGTATTAGTATACACTTTATTCATAATATTCCATCAAGGATGACAGAGAAAACCAGTATAAAGCGAATAAGTCAGAAACTGGAGCAATTTATATGTAAATAAAACCGTCGAGCAAAAAAATTCATGAGTCTCCGGGGACGTGTTTAAATTTGTACCAGGTGCGCTTAAAGTGGTTGAAAATTACGTCATATACCTGCTCCATATTAATGAGATACGTACATCGTTTTAGGAATATTAGTGACAACATTGTGTTTACCGTCTAAGAAACTGGCTCATGGACTATAGGCAAATAATACTGAAAATATGTCGGTTATTGAGTGTTCAACGTTGGTTAATGGTTTGAAACAATATTTCCAATTGTGTCATGAACTGAAATTGGAACAAAAGAGTAGGTTTGTGGATTTCATACATACAGCTCTCGCCTGTAAGCCCCCAAGGGATAGGCAGAGCTGTACTAAGCACCCACGTTTCGCCAAATATCATTTTCGGTCCCACGTAATAGGGGCCGAGCCTATTCAGGCCTATTGCCGCTGATCGGGCACTTCGTATTAAAAAATGGGTATACCGAAAATTAATTCCTAACCAAATAATGTAGCAGCTAAATAAATTGGAAATAAAATTACTCGATTTCCTGCTATGCGGTGTTTAATCTCAAGGAAATTAATTACGTGCTTACTTACAAGCACTACCAATTAACGGCTTGGAGAGTATCAGACGGTTTAAAAATTCTCTTTAATGTCGTTATTATCGACGATCAGTTTCTTGACATTCAAATTGTATATTTTCGATCAAAAATTCATAAGGACTGTCAAATCATATCAGTTTTTATTAAAACTTATAAACTTATAACTAAATAAAGAGGTGCGACGTCAAATCTCGTTATTGTGAGACAGTTATTGCGTGGGTGGATGATTCAAAGTCATAAAATAAAAACGAATGAAATCTTTACAGCCTTTTCACTATTATTTATTCAATAAGCTCAGTCAAACTATCATTTATCAAGGGGTAACTACTCTGCTATTGGGGGAGGTGACGGTAAGATCTCTTGGTGTTGAACACGAAGAATGAAGGTGATATTGTGTTACAACAAATAGTAGTATACAATATAGGTGGTCTATTTAAATGATGATATGGCCAGAAAGGCAATTAATGTTGAGATGACTGCCAGCAGAAATGTATAGAAAAAAGAAAACAGTTTGATTCGACCCAAAATATTGGATGAAGGAAGGAAGGTAATAATGAACATGACAATGCGTGATTTGCAAATTACGCAATATACCGTATCTCTACGTACTCAAAATGCAAATTGAGAAATAAACAGTAAATATTAAAGTACTTACAATAAACCAGAATCAGTATGGTACTTAAGAAAACTATAAAAACCACTTACTAAATCAGGGAATTTCAAGGACTGCCTGGAAAAGCGGTACGCAATTAATCAAAAGTGAATTAGAGCAGTAGGAAAATAACAAATCTCCTTAGCCTGGCAAAATTTGTGCGGTTCGGAGAAAATATTAGCTAGGAAAATTATATAACGGAAAATGCACACTAGTTAGGAACCTGGTGGTTTTGGTCTACTAAAATATATAACATAATAGAAAGGTTTTCTTTAATATTTGTTTATCTACAGCATAGAAAGAAATGAGGTCAATTTATATATTTTTTTTTATAATATCACGCCTATATCCCCGAAGGGGTAGGCAGAGGTGCTAGCACCCACATTTCGCCAGTTTATATTTTTAGGTCCCAATGTAATAGGTGGCGAGCCTATTGCCATTAACCGGGCACTTATAAACCTGCGATTTCAATTTATATTTTATCTACATATACACTAATTTTACAAAAAGGAAAGATTTGTTTTTTGTTTTTTTTTTGTTTGTTAGGCTTTGAAACTACTGGACCGATTCAAATAATTCTTTCACTAATCTGAAGCTACAATATCTAGGTGCCATCCAAGGGAGCAGAGCAATAATCAACTCAATAGATTTCTATACATTGGCGCTAATATTGGTAACAATTTCGTTTTCATGATACTCGTAACGATTAGGTTGGATATCCTAGAGAGAGACAACACTAAAAAATGACGGCCAAAAAATTGGGAAATAAGAGAAGAGGAAGATTGAGAAATGTAAAAATAGGGACTAAATTGGGAAGTAGAGAAGGGGAGATGTAGTATAGAGAGTCCATAAGAGAATCGAGTAGAGTCATACAACGCAACGCAACAGCTAGTATCATATATCTCATCTTTATATCGTCGTGGGTGTATTCTAGATATAGGTATCTCGACCCGATCTTTCGCCTTGGGTCTTATATACATCCCAGTCGAATTGCTCAAGTCCTTCGTCCGTCTTGCTGGGCCGCTAAGGCACATATCTTACATTTATCTTACTTTTGTACGAAAATTCCAAAAACTTAAAAATACCGATCTTATTTCATTAGATTGCAAGTAGCAAAAACTTTCCCGTTTTAAATGAAGATTAATAAATATTTGAAAACCGGCGATCTAGAAAGATATTTTATTAATTTTATTCAGTCTATTCCTTCGTAACAAATAGAAGCTTTTCTCTTTCAAAGTTTAACTTCAAATTAAATTTCATTCAATTGATTTTTGATAAAAGATTTGAGTTGCCAATAGAACCACATTTTTCAAAGAATGGTATTACTTAGAAATCGTTGACTTGTAAGAATGCTTTTTATTCAACTTTTATCCACATTATGAACCGATAATAACGTGTCTGTTGGTTTGAGGCTTTAAACGATACGCATTATTGCATTAATGGGTTCATTTTCGACTATACCAATATCACAATAACATGTGCCATATTTATCATTATCATTTTTGCGTTAACCCGCTCACATACAAGGTCTTTAACCCTGGAGTCCGCCGTTTGCTTTTTCAGTCAAACTGCGAAGCAACTGAACATATTTTCCGTGATGCGACTGCCATTTGACCTCCATAACTCATTTGCGTTACCGAAGCTTTGAAATTATACCAATTGTTGACCTTTATAGGGCTTCATCTATCTACCAAGACTGCCAATTGGAACTAACGGTTTAACATGCTCTTTCAGAATCGATGCGGTATAGTCGACCAATAGTAACGCACCTGTTGGAACGATACTTTATTGCCCAGTTTTAAAAATAACTAAGCCAATAACTTTGCTTGAAAAAGGGAAATCCGGTTTGAGCTGTGGAATATTAAATCCAATAAAGCCAGGAACTGCGGCAGAATATTGAATTTAATGCTTTACAACTTTCAGTTTCATTTTCGTTATTATTTCTTATTTATAGTCTACACAAGCTATCTCATCCATAGTAAGTATACCTTAAGTAGTTTGTGTTACGGGTTCAAGTATGCGAATGTACACAAGACAACAACGATAGCCTGTCTAGTGATATAAGTATTATACAGATCTTTATATTGATTTTGGCAAGCAGAAAAGGTCACCAGTGTTCGACATGTATGTGTGTGTAACAATAACTCGTTTCCTCACTCACACACACCTACACACTTGCAAATTACAATTGATTCAAAACCATTCGTATTTATTTATCTTCAATCATCAGTTTACATTTTCTTCAATAATAGTACTCATAAAATTCTTATTACTACTATATGAACGTGGTTTTTGATATCATGTTAGTAAGCCTTTGTGACCCCGGGGTTTACAGATACGCTTTTGAAAAGTTTAAACATCGTAAGGTTTTGAGTTCGATTCCCAGTCGAATTTTACTTTTTGAACTTTTAATATTTGTATATCTTTATGTTAATTATTTACCTATTAAGGGAATGTTTAGGTAACATCACAAAAGTATCTTGATAGTTTAGTTATAATTTTATAGCAACTTAAATCAGTAGTATTTTTATTATTACTGAGCGAGTATTGTTGCACACACATGATTGCATGAATGTTTCTCGTATGTATTGGAATTTATGCTACCCTCATTCTCATTATTAAAATAACATGATAATTTTAATTTTATCTGTCAACAATTGGATTCGTTGTGCTTTCCACACGGTTAATAACAACTTTTTTATTTATAAAAATGAATCAACAACTTACAACTATTATGAGAGCGCATATTATTACTTTGCATGAGTAAAATATTTCAATACATGAAATATCTCGAAAATTGAACATATCGGTAAGTAGTATTTTCTGCAATTTATTATTATGAAAGTTATTTGATTTTATAATCCTGAATAATCTATTATTTCTTCCAATATTAATAATGAACAAAAATATATAAGTAGATAAATTTTACAGAATTTTAACAAGGAATTTTATTACTTTATTTTCATTACAGATGGAAGCTGTGCAGCAGTGGGTGCGCCGATATGGCGATTCAGGCACCATAGACCGTCTTCAGCCTGGCCCCAAAGCCTTTGCCTACACCGATGCGTGTTCTTTGCATAAAGAGGTGGTGGAAAAACATATAGGTAGAAAACCCCTTTATGTCCACCCGTGTTATGACCACCAAACACCATGTTACATTGCAAACCGTAAGGAACCATCTTCGGGCGGCTGGGATCAAATGTCGCAGACCGGCAAGAAAAATTTTGATGTCGGATCTTCATCGTCGAAGTAGGTTGAGTTTTGTCAGGGACTATTTAAATTTTGACTGGTGCAACAATATAGTAATATTTAGTGACGAAAAATGTTTTAAATCAGACAAGGATAGACGCAAAATTTTATGGAGAAAAGCAGGTGAGCGATATTGCCAAAAAATATTCTACCGTGCAGGTCTAGTGGTCATATTACTTTAGGGTACTGGAGTTGGAGGTCCTCTTATTATTATTATCTCTGTTTAATTACATTGTAAGTCTGTATTTTAGTGGTTTCAATTATACTTAGGTATATATACTCCGGTATAGATAACTTGGAATAATTAAAACCTATATACTTATACCTATATACCTATTATATACTATATACTTATACCTATATACTTATACCTATATACCTATTATATACTATATACTTATACCTATATACCTATTATATACTAAATACTTATACCTATATACTTACTATCTAATATATAGGCAAATTTAAGCAAATAAATGACTATTATTACTATTTATAATAAAAGTTGGAATATGTTGCGCCATTTCTTCGCACTAGTG